>CM062295.1:71971602-73447445 GCA_031216915.1 Pictodentalium vernedei | reverse complement strand
CCCCCCCCCCCCCCCCCCCCCCAAGTTCAAACCCGGACGATTCTGGTCCTGGACGACTCGTCACCAGGTATTTTGGACGATTCTGGCTCCTGGTGTTTGGACGGTTCGGCATTTGATGATGGACGATTCGGCACCTGCAGAAAATAATGAACAATCTTAACTGCTGACTGTATTTTAAATACGTTTTTGATGTTGATATTGAGTATTGTAACATGTTTTTATTGGTTAACCCTTTACCTAGCCTGAAAAGCAGACGACACTTGCAAAAATAATTCTTGAATAACTAATTTTTTTTCATTTTTTGTCTCAAAAACATAGGTTATGACCCCTCGTTGGTACGAGCTCGACGAGCTCGTTCCAACGAGGGGTCATCACCTATGTTTTTGAGACAAAAAATGAAAAAAATAATGAAAATTAATTGGCGATTTTCAAGTGAGCATAGCGCTGGCCGGTTTGGTCGTTACGTTAGGTAAAGGGTTAATAAACGCTGTTGTTGATCAGTGTGTATCGTAGAGTTCCTCATTACAGGAGCGGGGTGGGGTGGGGTTCACATAAAAGACAACAGGACTTATAATCGCGACATTTATTAACGATTAATGGTACAAAAATAAGAGTAGCGAACGCTTCTTGTTCCTATCGACACCTTTTCCCACGACGTTTTCACTGTCAGCGCTAACCGACAAGAGAGCGATGCGCGGAGAAGTCCTAGCTTTTATAACACGCACGCATGTCCAAAAAAGCCCCAAAACAAACAAAAACAATCAGATAGACTGAGGGTCCACACACTGTATAGTTTAGTCTCTACACTGCCCTCTTCCACAGAGACAGTCGCCCTGATTGTTTTTCACATAAGGTACATAGTATGCACATTCAGTTATAGTCTCTACCATCTCGTCATTTTCAAAGAATGGACGCACAACTTTCTCCTTAATGCATGTCACATTCTGGGCCCTCGGCGACACAGGTGTTTCCGTGTCCAGTGGTTCCCGTGAAACCTTACGACGTTTCACTACAGGGGGTGGGGGAGGAAGAGTGGAGCTCTCATCGTCCGATGGATGGAGCTGGAGAAAATCTCTATCGGTCAAGTTTCACTGGTAACAGTGGTACACGGAAAACATTTCTTCGGTCTATCAGCAGTATGTCGCGTACGTTTCACCTCTAGGTTGCCGGACCCCGGTGACGGACCCCGGAAGTGACGCCATGTCTCGTGACCCAGTGGCGCCATGTGTTGTCATGGTAACCCGCGTGAGCGGCCATGTTGTGACGTCATCTCCATAGTGATGTGTGGTGTTAGTGCGCATGTGCAGCGCGTGTTGTTAGGGTGATACGTGTTTCCGTCGTCAATTTTGTATACTGGAGGCCGCCATCTTGGTTTCTATGGTAGCACGTGGTTGCTATGTTACACAAAGGCCTACAACAAGACGGGGGTATGTTCGAAGGGTGTGTTCGATTAAATAAGAGTATTTTCCCGATTCGTAGAATTACCACAAACAACCCGACAAGTTGTATTGTTTCGAATTCTTTTAGAATTCTCTGCTCCTATCTATATATGCAATAGTTTTCGTCTACCTGACCATGTTCCTTTGTTCTAGAGTATACTCCAGTAGCGTAGAAGAGCTTATTAGTTGGAACAGCTTTGCTTATTATTACTATATTTAGTTGTTCTGGTCTATTCTTGTTAGTTCTGACCCTATTCCAAGTACTCTTGTTGTTTCATTTATCTAGATCATTTTTATAAATTATAACCAACCAATCAGATTGCTTGATTTCCCATAATCAGTATGCAGAGTTATCTTCCCTTATTACAACGGAGTCGTATCCGATTCTCATCACCGCTATATCCAATGGCCATACCCCCAGCCACCCAATTTCGGCACCCCTTTTGTCGTATGAGGCCATGAGGGCTATGTAAAAACCCTCAGTGAGTCCTCATATATTATGCCTCATAGCCTCATTGAATTTTGAGATTATGAGGACCATTAAAAATCCCTCAATGAGGTATAATTTACTACAACTCTTAGCCTCATTTCAGTATTTGAGGATACCTATGGCCTGGTATTGTATTATTCGAGGATACCTATCAAGGATACCTTTTGGAGAATCCTTTTTTTGTCGTATGAAGCCATGAGGACCATGAGTAATCCCTCAATGGGGTCTAATGTAGTCTTACCAACCGCTTCCATCTTGTTGTCAAAGCTCCAAAGCCATTACAGGTCTATGGCCTATCTGTCATTAGCTTCTACAACAGCCTTGTTCCATTGCGGCCTTGTACCAGTACTATTGGCTTCTGTTATTCTGCCCCATATCTCATCCATTACTTCCTAGCTATACCTATCTCAGGCTCGACTATAACATTGATCAAGGTTGAATCAGATTTCCCATGTATACATATAAGGCATTCCGTAATTGAGATTCCTAGCCGATTCCGTAAAATTTGGATTCCGTGATTTGACATCGACACTCGAGGGTATTCCCCTTCCCTGTTGGAAGAATTCAGTTTAGTGGGTTATAGTTAAAAAAAATCATTCAATTAAAATTCAGATCACCTTCGTTATATTTTCATTAAGTTTAAAAGTTTATTCAATTAAACGTTGTTCAATTCAAAGGGCGTTAATACCTTAATTTAGGTTATGGTTAAAAAATAGAGTTCATTCACTTAAACTTTGTTCAGTTCAAAGGGTTAACACTGGGTTATACTTAGGGTTAGAATTCATTCAAAGAGTTCAAAGGGTTAACTTTGGGTTATATTTGGGTTCATTCAGTTGAAAACTTTGTTATGGTCAATTCACTTCGATACCTTCATTGCATCGGTTCTCTTCTATCTGTTCTGTTCACTTTGATCTTGGTTGTGCTGGATCTTTGTTCACTTTGTTCTGTTCCATTCCACCTTGATTATATTTGATCAGATCTGTTCAGTCTGTCAAACTAGTTCGATCAATCTGACTAGTTTGACATTCTTTCACATTGTTATATTACTTCGATCTTGGTTCTATTGGATCTTCGTTCTGTACCTTTATTGTTTTGTAGTGGTTGGTTGTCTCTGTTCAGAGTCTTGTAGTCATTGTTGAATTGGGTGTTATCAATCCCTTTCCATACCCTCGAGAGTCGATGTCAAATCACGGAATCGAAATTTTACGGAATCGGCTAAGAATCTCAATTACGGAATGCCTTATCCTCGAATAATACAATACCAGGCCATAGGTATCCTCAAATACTGAAATGAGGCTAAGAGTCGTAATAAATTACACCTCATTGAGGGAGTTTTAATGGTCTTCATAACCTCAAAAGTCAATGAGGCTATGAGGCATAATATATGAGGACTCACTGAGGGTTTTTACATAGCCCTCATGGCCTCATACGACAAAAAAGGAATCTCCAAAAGTTATCCTCGATAGGTATCCTCGAACAATACAATACCAGGCCATATGTATCCTCAAATACCGAAATGAGGCTAAGAGTCGTGGTAAATTATACCTCATTGAGGGATTTTTAATGGTCCTCATAACCTCAAAATTCAATGAGGCTATGAGGTATAATATATGAGGACTCATTGAGGGCTTTTACATAGCCCTCATGGCCTCATACGACAAAAAAGGGATTCTCCAAAAGGTATCCTCGATAGGTATCCTCGAATAATACAATACCAGGCCATAGCTATCCTCAAATACTGAAATGAGGCTAAGAGTCGGAGTGAATTATACCTCACTGAGTGATTTTTAATGGTCCTCATAACCTCAAAATTCAATGAGGCTATGAGGTATAATATATGAGGGCTCATTGAGGGCTTTTACATAGCCCTCATGGCCTCATACCACAAAAAGGGATTCTCCAAAAGGTATCCTCGATAGGTATTCTCGAATAATACAATACCAGGCCATAGGTATCCTTAAATACTGAAATGAGGCTAAGAGTCGTAGTAAATTATACCTCACTGAGAGATTTTTAATGGTCCTCATAACCTCAAAATTCAAAGATACACCTACTACTCCTATATCATTCCTAAAGCCAAGAATCTATCGAGTAGTTACTGATAATCCCATTGAGCAAATAAGCCGTAGAGTATTTACTCGAACGAGTGACTAGCACGTACCACTCTTAGACTCACTTCGGCATTTGAGGATACCTATGACCTGGTATTGTATTATTTGAGGATACCTATGGAGGGTACCTTCTGGAGAATTCCTTTTTTGTCGTATGAGGGTCATGAGAAAACCCCTCACTGAGGTCTAATTTACTATCCCTCTTAGCCTCATTTCGGTATTTGATGATACCTATGACCCGGTATTGTATTATTTGAGGATACCTATCGAGGATCCCTTCTGAAGAATCCTTTTTTGTCGTATGAGGCCATGAGAAAATCCCTCAATGAGGTCTAATTTACTACCCCTCTTAGTCTCATTTCGTTTGAGGCCTTGAGGGCCATGGAAAAATCCCTCATTGAGGTCTAACTTACTATCCCTTTTAGCCTCATCTCTGTATTTAACAACCACATCCCGTGGCACCCCCAATTTCAGCACCCCTTTTTGGAAAACGGCTGGCATTCGGCACCCCCGTGTGGGGCCATGAGGGCTATGAGAAAAGCCCTCAATGAGGTCTGATTTACTATCCCTCTTAGCCTCATTTCGTTTGAGGCCATGAGGGCCATGAAAAAAATCTTCAATGAGGTCCAATTTACTATCCCACTTAGCCTCACTTCGGTATTTAAGGATACCAATGACCCATCTCCTATACAGCTCCTATATGGCTCTTATACAGGTAGGCTTACCAATGGCTTCCATCTTACCCCCAAAGCTCCAAGGCCACCACTTGTCTATAGAGCTGATACGGTTAACCGATTAATCGATGAACCAGTGATCAACGTCTTGATCGATCAAAAAAGTAATTGATCAGTTAATCGTTACTTTTGAACTAAAGTATTATATGGGTTAACAATGGAACAAACTTGCTCCAAAACAGGCAAACATTGTCACACTGGATCACATCAATTATATGAGACAGAGTGAAGCATGCCTGTTACGTGCTGACATACTTGTTCACTTGCATGATCATTATACTGTATCAGTAGCTGGAAACAGTCATTCGCAACCCTTCACCAAATGCGGGTAGCAGACGATACTTCCACAAGAAATTCTTGAATTACTAAAGATTTTCAATGTTTGTCTCAAAAACATAGCTTTTGACCCCTCATTGGGACGAGCTCAACGAGCTCGTTCCAATGAGGGGTCATAAGCTATGTTTTGAGACAAAAATTGAAAACATAATAAAATTTGAATGGACATTTTTATATATGGCGCTGGTCGGTTTTGTCCGTTACGTTGAGTAAAGTTTTAATTATATAAATCATCAACGGTACGGCAATTATTCAGCTACCTATTATGGCAAGTGATTAATCGGTTAACCAAGGTTAATCCATGTGATTAATCGATTAAGAAAACCCTTTAACTGTGTCAGCGCTACTTGTCTATGGTCTATCTGCCCTATCATTAGCTTCTACCGCCATTAGTACTATACCAGTACTATTGGCTATCCTATCATCCATTAATATTGACTTGTAACACTACTTCCTAGCTATACCTTCGCCCATGCCTTCAAAATGTTCAATCAGATTGCTTCGCCACCCCCCCCCCCCCCCCCGACATGTACCATTTTATATAACGTTCAGTGTAAAATATCTACAAACAGGCTATATGGATTCCGTAAGTGGGATTCCTAGTCGATTCCGTGAAGTTGGAGACCGTGTTTTAACATCTTAATACTTGAGGGTATTCCTTTTCTCTATTGAAATAATTAAGTTCAAAGGGAGTAAATATTTTATACCTTCACTGGGGTTACAGTACAAAAATAGAGTTCATTCAGATCACCTTTGTTATATTTTCATTAAGGCTGTAGTTATAGGAGGATCCTCTCTCCAGTATATGTATGTTGTTGTTTGACGCTAACATTAGTTCACTCGTTTTACTGTTTTCTGTCTGTCTCTTCTCTTTCCACCCCCCCCCCCTCCCCAGCAAACCGCCCCCCCTCTCTCTCTCTCTCTATCTCGTGATACTCTGGTGATAGTTGTGACACTTTCAAAGAAGGATTGAAACAGCACACACATTCTGGATTCTGGAGAACCTGGGAAATTTATTGCTGTAAAAACAATTACCTGTACCCGGTAATTATATAGTATTTTTGGATGAAAGCACATATTTATCCGGTCCTACTAATTACCGACCAAAACCGACCAAAAGTGCTAATTACCGACCAAAATCCCGACCCAAACCCACTGAGTACCGACCAAAAAAATAATAAAATTTATCGCCGATCTGATGGGATTTGGTGCATTCCAGTCACTTCGGCCCCAAGTCATTTCGGCTTCTGGTCACTTCGGCCTCAGTCATTTCGACCCCAGTCACTTCGGCCCCTTGGTCATTTCGGCCCCATTTCAACGGCAGAGATCTAAAAATCACAACGCATAGTTTATGTTTGTAAATAATGTTAACGACCTTTATTAAATAATGTTGAGTCAGTTATATTTAAACAGTGTACAGAAAAGTTTTACATAGTTTTATCCAAGAGTTCAATTTTACATACATTCTGAAACGATTGTACGGAAAAATGTGAATAATATAACTATTAGTCAGTTGATTCATCTGTAGGTATTGGCGTGGTGTATATATTGCTAACTTCTCTTGATTCATCTGTAGGTATTGGCGTGGTGTATATATTGCTGACTTCTCTCGAGGGCCTTGGATTGGGAGGAAGTTTTGTTGGAATTATTAAAGCACTGTATAAAGATGTGCAGAGTGTACTTAACCTGGGAAACATCACAACTAAGAAGGGACTGTTACCCATTCTTATTAAACAATGAAATTATAAATTTATTTTAATCTCTCTCTCTCTCTCTCTCTCTCTCTCTCTATCTGTATATCTATCTATCTATCTATATCTCTCTCTAAGCAGTCTGAGCAGACATAAGACTAATTTTTAACGAATATATACATTATTTTGTTTATTTTTGTTTTTATTAGTAAGGAATAAATAAAAAAATGTGTATATTCATTTTATAACAAGATTTTTACCAGTGCCGAATCGTCCAGCACTAGGTACCGAAACGTCCAACACTAGGTGCCGAATTGTCCAGCACAAGTATCGAATCATCTAACTGCCGAATCGTCCAAGGGTAAAAACCTTGTATTCCCGATTTGTACCCGATCTTCGCGATTACCTCCCTTATCATTTTCATACTTCACGGCGCTACCAGTTTTCCTGCCATCTGCGCATGTGAATACGAAAATTGGTAAACATTTGAAAAAAACTATTCGCAGGTATTTGAAAAAAGACGAATTTTCTGCCTAACGTGCTACCAATTATTACTAATTTTAAAACACAAATACTCCTTGAACTTTTCTTTCTGACGGTTCGTAAAATAAACTAGATCTGTTGTGTTTTTTCGGTGTTCATCCAGTATAGTTTACACTGGTTACCATTCATTTTTACAGTGCTTGTCTGACATTCCATTCGTCGAGTTTCTCTTGGCACTATATAGCTGAGAATTTCACAGTTATAAATGAAAAAACCTCAAATAAAGAACGCCGATCAAAGTTTGCTAGTGAGGGAAATATTTTATATTGTTTTCCTCTTGATAAGTCGCTCCTAATACATAACTGTTTATATACCGTGCATGTGTGAACATGCAAGTACAAATTTGACAAATATCTAATTACCACAATGAACTGTATCTAACGGAATGCCAGTATTTTCGATCCTCAGTAATTTCGACCCAAAGTAACTTCGACCCAAAAAAGTAATTTCGATCCAGAGAAGTCTTTGTAAGACTGTTAACCCGGGGCCCTCCTGGCCCTCACAGTCTTTGAGAGACCCGTTCAAATTTCATCTGACTAAAACTGAAAGAAACTGGCCGCATTTGGGTCGACTCAGTTCACGCTTCATATCGAAGACAAAAATCACATAATCAACATTCTACTTGTCGTACTCAGCCCAAATATAATTTATTTACGTGTCTGCATCATTTTTTAACGCAAACACAGCATCAAATTCAAGAAATGTTGAATAATATCCGACTTCACCGCGTTAAATAACATCAATTTCAAAGATAAACAAATTGTACTGCACATGCGCAAGTAGAGGGGTAGTCACTACATTTAGTTTGTTGAACTACTACAGAATACAGTTCTCCCTTCAATCCACAACACCAACACAATATGCCTGGCTTCTTATTAACTCTTTACCACATCCTCCCGCGTAATATGCAAATTCAGCAGCTGAAAAAATAGTAATTTTTCAAAAAAATTTCAACAAAACCATATCATGTGACCCCTCATTAGAACGAGCTCGTTCCAATGAGGGGTCACATGATATGCTTTTTTAGAAATTTTTTGAAACAAATTAAAAAATGATATTTAAAATAATAAATTTTGATGTCGTCTGCATTGGGTAAAGGGTTAATCTCTTTCTTGAAAAATAGCAATTTGAGCTTTTTTTCAGGGATAAATCGTGAAAAAATGAAAAAAATAAAGACCCAAGAATGGTCCAAGAAGGACTAATTGGGGTGAAAACGCACAAAGAAGAAAGCTAGGATTTCAAAACACTTCACAATGCAGCAGCAAGAAACCTGAAGTAAAGAAAACACTTCAATTAAATTTCACGAGTTATGAAAAAGAGTGTTACAATTAATTATTGCCAAATCTGGGAAAGGGGAATTATTTGATTTCGTGTACCTTGGTGAAAGATGATTTGAAGAAGGAGGGCAGAGTCAAGGTCCTTGCAGAAAAGGGGAACCGCTCAATGGTGATGGATTTTCAACTCAACAGTTGGTCACCATTTTTTAACATGGCATGAATATCTTCAGCAAGTGTTTAGTTGATGAACCATTGCAATCTGGTTAGGCCTTGATTTGTTCGAATGAGAACCATACATTGCATGTGTGATAACATGTCACTGAATGGTTAGCAATATTATTTCCCCTCTCCTGTAGCAGACCTGCCGCCTGAAAATAAGGAATCAAATTCATAGTCTGCTCATAGGTTACGTCTAATTTGGTGGTCATAACCTGTTTTCTTAACTTTTCTGGGGATTTATATTTTAATCGCCCATGTCATGGAATTATCATTCAAAGTATCACTTCCAAATTCTGTACATATGGACAAAAACACAAGTAATGTTTCACTAAGGCCCCCCCAAAATAATGATTTGGTTCCGGTTACCCGACCGACCCTAATTTTATGCCCCGACCCTAACAATTTTTTTATTGAAATTGAAAAATTAACAGAAAAAACACACAAACGCCAACTTTTACAACGACACAAATAGTGTTGGGCGTTTTTTTTTGGCATACCGATTTATATGTATAATCAGTACCATGTTCAAAACTGTCATCAGCAAATTTAATCATAATTAGTAATTGTATACCAAAGTTGTTTAACTCCGGTATGCAAATTTCGACTAGTTTAACACGGTTTACAAGAAGTGAATTTACCTCACTGGTGTGGATTACTGTTGATTTAAGTTTGGGTCTTTCTCTTTTTACCATCCTGTCTAACCTTGTAGGCTATGGGACCTTTCTTTATTACTTTTCATTCCAAACTGTTCAAGTGGTTTGTTTCGACAATCCACATTATTACGAAAACAATAGATTGTTTACCTCCAATTTGTCACAAACAAGTTGAGGTGAAAAGTCACAAACACGTGTCCTGCAGTTGCATAGTCAGTTACATTGAACATTCAACCAATCGCATTCCTACTATTTAAAACCAGGAATTTTTTCTTTGCTTTCTCCAAGGGATTCCCTGTAGTTTTACACTTTTACTTAAAAGTGATTGGCTGTTTGCACACGGTGACGCCATGATAGCATCTTGCCTTCAAAACAGTGAGCACGTGGGTGTTTAATACAAGACCAATGCAAGGTTTTTCAAATAAACAAAAGCAAGTTATTTATGCTTCCTCTGCCAAGATAAATACGATGATACTCAACCAGTCCATTACCACAATCACTTAAAAAGTCAATTTATTTCATGTTCTGAGGTGCGTTAATTTTAACACTTCCCGTGATACGCGCACTTCACTTCAGAATCTGAGGACAGCTGATATTATCAAGACACCTCCGAGTCAGTTTCATTTTGAAGTTGCGGAATTACACCACTAATGTCTGCTGCATTCGTGAATAAAGTATATGCTGATAAACTGCTGGCTTAATCCGGAGGTCCATTGGCTGGAACTTTGCTTGTGCTTGCTATGCTTTTCAACAAATTTGCAATTATTGCTTTGGTGGAATCTCCACTCTATGGGTGATTTACTGATAATGAACTCTCCACATACTGTATTAGCATATATAGGCAACAAAGTCATGACTAGTAACAACTACAAAGCCAAACAATGTAGATTATCAAAAGTGTAGAAAAAAATTCATAGATATCTCTAGACCTTTATATTATTATTCCAATAATTAGTGTTTGCAATTTAATATTCTTCTGTCTGTGGGAATATTGTCCACCAGTAAAAAGTGACCAGTCCACGGCGACCATACTATAAGAACAGTTCAATCAAGATTACATAGACTGGATTGATCATGATTTCATTTGACTGTTTTCTATAAAACTTGCTACTTGAAGCACCGGCATGAGTGTAATACTTGTAGCTACTGTATTCAGAGTCATTGTTATTAGGGGTGGGAGTTGGGGAGCAACACCCCAAACCAGGGTTTCCGGGAAATAAAATCCAGACATGATCTGGATTACACTGGCCAAATCTTGTTCAGATGGTGTTCAGATGAGAGTTGGTCAACATTTTGTTTTTCCCAAGACTGTGTTGCACATATAAAGTAAAGCTGACTTTCTACCTTGAAATTCAATCATTTGTACAAGTTTAGCTCACAGAGCCTTCACTTGAGCTAGGGGGTTTTGATATTTCAGTTTCTGGTTAGATTGCAGGAAGAAAAAATCAGTTTCTTTGTTTGTTTTTTCTGTGTTAACCCTTTACCTAACATGAAAAGCCGACAACACTTGCAAAAAAATAATCTTGAATAACTATTTTTATTTTTTGTCTCAAAAACATAGGTTATGACCCCTCATTGGAACGAGCTCGTTCCAAAGAGGGATCATAACCCATGTTTTTGAGACAAAAAATGAAAATTAATTGGCGATTTTTTAGAATAGCGCTGGTCGGTTTTGGCCGTTACATTGGGTAAAGGGTTAAGAACAGATGATAAATAACACGTCAGACTCCTTAACTTAGAAAAAGTCTGCAATAGTTGGTATGACACCACTCACTCTAAAAGCCCAATTTGTAAGCATCTCCATTAGGTTCAGTCTAACTTCCCTTTGATCATTCTTAGGAGAATCAGTTGCTAAGTCTATTCAGTCAGAGAAAAAACCCTAATAAATTGGGGTAACCGATGAGTAACGTTCATCTAATCTATGTTGTGTTCGCTGTATTCATCTGCTTGATGGATAGACGAAGTGACGAGAGTCCATACAGGACACTAGTCCAGTTTCTTCCCAGTAAGATAGTTTCATCTTATGTACAAACACAGTGAACACATTCAGGGCTGTCCCGAATAATGGATTAATCGATTGTTGATCGGTCACACCGAAATCGATTAGTATTTTTCTTTGTCGAAGAATCAATAAATTTTACCCGTTTTAGACGTTTAATAAAAACAAATTTGATGAAAAAACTATTGTTTCTAATTGTAAATGGTCAAGAACGTTCATGTTAAACCCCAATAAGACGTTAGAAGCATTTGCCTTTTAGGTACATTCAAAGCTTTGATGTTCTGAACTTTTGAATCATCAGTGTAATAAACAAAACCGCTTGGCAGTTGCGAACTTGCGAAGTTTGCAACTGGCGTCCGGTCTTGATTATTACACTGACCATTCAAAAGTTCAGAACATCAATTGTCTTCGCTGTTTACTTGAGGTAGATCAACTGACTTGAACTTCATTTTTAACAACTTCAAATAAAGGGGTCATCTAGGAATGATTAATCGATTATTATCGATTATTTGCGACGATTAATCGATTCCTAAATTCAAAAATCGTGACAGCCCTAAAAACATTCAGCTGTGTTTTGCTGCAAGTTTTCTGGTTTGCCACAAAAAGGGAACCAAAGAGTTTAAGGGAGAAACAAAAAACAATACCGAACACTAGCCAACATGGAAACAAAAGTGTTCTCATGAAGTTTATTATCCTGTGCCTTTGGTGCAAACAACAATCAGTGAAGAAAAACCTAGTTTTATACTGAGAGTTTGCATCATATGCTTTACAATCTCAGTTAAGTTATTTTCTGTGTTAATTATGTCTGTTGTTAAATGTTTTCAGAAAATGGACAGATGTTGAAAAAATACCAAGAGAATGGCAGATCATGATCTCATACCTGTCCGAGATCCTGGCTCGAAGTCCGCCCAGGAGAAATGTAAGTGAAAGAAATCTATCTCCTTTTTTAACATCACCATTCCAAACTCATTGTAGTGAGTTACTCAGTGGAGAGTCGTGGTGAATATTTAACAACCATAATCTGCTAACATTTCAAGTTGAAAGTTACAGTATTGTCAGATACAAGTGTGTTAACCCTTAAGCCCCCATATAGCCCCAAACCGCCACTTTTATATTGCATTGAAGCAGGTGCTCCCCTGTGTAATCTTTTTTATTACTCTTGTGTGTAGACTGAATTTTCCCTGGCAGTGGTTCCACATCACTGCTGGCTGCCTGTATAGGCAGCCAGCAGTGATGTAGAACCACTGCCAAGTCATCAATAACTATGAAAGCAGAAAAAGGCCATAAATACTTTAAAATTAATCTGAGGACTTAAGGGTTAAAATGAAGCCCCCTGGTTCATATTTGGGCTCAATTCAGGAGCCCGAATTTTTAACTTAGGGCAATATGGGGAATAATCTTTAAAAATCTTCTTCAGATCCACCAGTCAGAATTCTTTCATATTTGGTATATAACAGCTTCAGGGGGTCAGATTCAAGTTTGTTCAAATCGGGGCCCTGAGTTAATATTTGTGCTCGCTATGGTTGCCTGAATTTTAACTTTTAAAATCTTCTTTTTCAGATCCACAAGTCAGTATGGTTTCATATTTGGCATACATCTCTAGGGTGGGGGTGGGGGATTACTCTCTAAATTGTTAAAATCAAGTCCATGGTTTCATATTTGGGCTTCCTACATAAGCCCAAATTTGAACTTGGTGCAATATGAGGGAATTTCTTTAAAAATATTCTTCTTCAGGGAGTCCGAATTTTAACTTAGCACAGTATGAGGGAATTTCTTTAAAAGCCTTCTTCTCTAGAACCATCTCTCAGAAAGTTTTGATATTTGGTATACAACATCTCTAGGGGGGTCGGATTCACGTTTGTTCAAATCGAGTCCATGAGTTAATATTTGTGCTTTTTACGTGCGTCTGAATTTTAACATAGTGCAATATGAGGGAATTTCTTTGAAAATCACCTTCTCCAGATCCATCAGTGCAATATGAGGGAATTTCTTTGAAAATCACCTTCTCCAGATCCATCAGCCAGAATGCTTTTGTATTTGGGTGAGGTGGGGGGGGGGGGGTGTCCTTTTTTTAAATCAGGTCCTTGGGTTAATATTTGGACCCCCAATGGTAGCCCGAATTTCAACTTAGTGCAATATTAGGAAATTTCTTTAAAAATCTTCTCCTTCAGATCCCCCAGTCAGAATGCTTTTATATTTGGTATCCAGCATCCTGGTGGTGGAAGGGAAGGGCTCAGACTCAAGTTTGTTCAAGTTAAGTTCCTAGCTTGATATTTAGACTCCCAAGTTTTGCATTACTGGAAATCGCGGCATTATTTCTGTGGTTGCATCCCAGTTCAGAATAACTTCATTCCTTTCTACTGTTAACTAGCTATAGATACAAATTAAATCTTTCTTTAAACAACTATTGTCAGGTGAGTGCCTCAGGTCCCATGGGGCCTCTTGTTCTGTGAGTCGTTTGGCACATTTGTGTGTCCCTCACTTTCTACTAAAGTCTGTTTGTTTTTCATTTAATTTCCAGTGGACCAGAAAGCTGCTCAACAGAGACGAATTGTTTCTAAACTACCAAGAGAGGACTTAGAAGACAGTTATCTTCGGATGTATGAAGAGAGTATTATTCTAAAGAAACATGCTAGAAGACAGGAGGATAAAATTAAAAGGTAATTTCCCCACTAGTGTTTGGAATCTATTGAATTTTACAATTATTTGATGGTTGTGATTAGTCTACCAACCATTGAGTTATTGTTTTTGATTGGTTCCTTTACTTTATATGCAGTGCTATCGATTTGAGGAGTGCTATCGTACTCGAGCTTCTTCAGGCTTCTAAATTGGAAACAAGAAGCTCTCTTTTTCATGCTTCTCTAATTTTTAAGAAAATAGATTAAATTACCGGGCAATGATTCGAGATTCCATTACACTGTTTAAAATGCGTAAATGAGGTGTGAACAGTATACCTGCAAACAGTTGTGTCATTTTAATGACACTGGCAGCAGAAGTACATCTGTGTTCTTGTTTTGGGTAAATGTTGCAGTAATAAGATTGGTCAGAAAACAAAACGTCACATAATGATATTTACTACTGAATGAAGTTTTACAACTCACATTACGTGGAGCACATACTGACCGAACAAATCACACTGTTTGGTCACATTATGCATTAAATATTTAATGAGGTTATTGTGTACAGTTTGTCTAGCTTTTCATTGGGTGGTTCCCTGAATGCTGGCACCTATTGTTTTCTAACTTGTAGTCAGTGGTGCATGTTGATTGTTAAAACAACACTCTCCATGTGTTAGAAATCTATAGTTTGTTTCTTACAATGGAGACTGGCACATTTCCAAATTTCGTTTGGGGCTTCAGTCACATGTTTTCAACTTTCAAAGTTTTTTAGCACAATAACAAAGTGCAGAAATTTCTCATTAGACCACAATATCCATAGGAATTTTCAGGGAAAGTTCGATTTTGCTTTATCTCTATTGATAAATACTTTTCCTTAATGACAATTCACACCTTTGAATGCCGCTGCCATATGCAGTTCCACCAAGTACCATTATGCTGTCTTTTATTAGAATGCTCAACAGATCAAACCCAGCACTCTTTCGTGCCAAAACCTTTCTTATTATGGGAGCAAGTTGGTTAGCTTAATAGCTGGTTTGGGGTTCCAATGATTTGCACGTCTCCAGGAAAGCTTAAAGAGACAAATCTCACGATTCGTGCATTTTTGTGATGTCAGTTACCATTTTTTATATCCAAAAAGTGTGACTAAGCCTGTAAATTGCAGAGCCTTAATGAATGTTCATTTTAATGCAGTGTGTGATGTCAGTTACCATTTTTTTATATCCAAAAAGTGCGACTAACCCTATACATTGCACAGCCTTAATGAGCGTTCATTTTAATGCAGTGTGTGATGTCAGTTACCATTTTTTATATCCAAAAAGTGTGACTAACCCTATACATTGCACAGCCTTAATGAGCGTTCATTTTAATGCAGTGTGTGATGTGTGACTAACCCGGTACATTGCACAGCCTAACTGAGTGTTCATTTTAATGCAGTGTGTGATATCACTTACCATTTTTTATATCCAAAAAGTGTGACTAACCCTATACATTGCACAGCCTTAATGAGCGTTCACTAACCCTATACATTGCACAGCCTTAATGAGCGTTCATTTTAATGCAGTCTGTGATGTCAGTTACCATTTTTTATATCCAAAAAGTGTGACTAACCCTATACATTGCATAGCCTTAGTGAGCATTCATTTTAATGCAGTGTGTGATGTCAGTTACCATTTTTTATATCCAAAAGGTGTGACTAACCCTGTACATTGCACAGCCTTAATGAGTGTTCATTTTAATGCAGTGTGTGATATCAGTTACCATTTTTTATATCCAAAAAGTGTGACTAACCCTGTAAATTGCACAGCCTTAATTAATGTTCATTTTAATGCAGTGTGTGATGTCAGTTACCATTTTTATGTGTACCCATACTATGTATGGTACACATAATGCCGGCATCTGGGGTGACCATCCGTCGTTCGTCCATCCCATCCTTTGTCCGTCCGTCCATCTGTCTGTCCGGCGTCCGTATCCATTTTCTTTGGCATTCGATAACTTGAAAAATATTGCTTGGATTGTCAAGTTACTTTATATTTGTGTTCAGGTTACTGATGTGCCGAGCTGTATAGTTTTTGGTGTAAATCTGTTATTTTGATCCCGAGATATTAACCCTTTATCCTTCAAATTGAAAATTTCTCCAATCCCTTTGGCATTCGATAACTTGAAAAATATTGCTTGGATTGTCTAGTTACTTTATATTTGTGTTCAGGTTACTGATGTGCCGAGCTGTATAGTTTTTGGTGTAAATCTGTTATTTTTATCCTGAGATATTAACCCTGTATCCTTCAAATTGAAAATTTCTCCAATCTCTTTGGCATTCGATAACTTGAAAAATATTTCTTGGATTGTCAAGTTACTTTATATTTGTGTTCAGGTTACTGATGTGCCGAGCTGTATAGTTTTTGGTGTAAATCTGATAATTTAATCCTGAAATATTAACCCTTTATCCTTCAAATTGAAAGTTCCTCCAATCCCTTTGGCATTTGATAACTTGAAAAATATTGCTTGGATTGTCAAGTTCCTTTATATTTGTGTTCAGGTTACTGATGTGCCGAGCTGTATAGTTTTTGGTGTAAATCTGATGATTTGATCCCGAGATATTAACCCTTTATCCTTCAAATTGAAAATTCCTCCAATCCCTTTAGCATTCGATAACTTGAAAAATATTACTTGGATTGTCAAGTTACTTTATATTTGTGTTTAGGTTACTGATGTGCTGAGCTGTATAGTTTTTGGTGTAAATCTGTTATTTTGATCCTGAGATATTAACCCTTTATCCTTCAAATTGAAAATTCCTCCAATCCCTTTGGCATTCGATAACTTGAAAAATATTGCTTGTATTGTCAAGTTACTTTATATTTGTGTTCAGGTTACTGATGTGCCGAGCTGTACAGTTTTTGGTGTAAATCTGATAATTTAATCTTGAGATATTAACCCTTTATCCTTCAAATTGAAAATTTCTCCAATCCCTTTGGCATTCGATAACTTGAAAAATATTGCTTAGATTGTGAAGTTACTTTATATTTGTGTTCAGGTTACTGATGTACTGAGCTGTATAGTTTTTGGTGTAAATCTGTTATTTTAATCTTGAGATATTAACCCTTTATCCTTCAAATTGAAAATTCCTCCAATCCCTTTGGCATTTGATAACTTGAAAAATATTACTTGGATTGTCAAGTTACTTTATAATTGTGTTCAGGTTACTGATGTGCTGAGCTGTATAGTTTTTGGTGTTAATCTGATAATTTGATCCAGAGATATTAACCCTTTATCCTTCAAATTGAAAATTCCTCCAATCCCTTTGGCAGGAGACAACTCAAAAAATATCAATCCGATTGTCATGTTACTTTATA
The DNA here is from genome assembly GCA_031216915.1 of Pictodentalium vernedei. Taxonomy (NCBI): domain Eukaryota; kingdom Metazoa; phylum Mollusca; class Scaphopoda; order Dentaliida; family Dentaliidae; genus Pictodentalium; species Pictodentalium vernedei. Next base: position 73,429,985 of record CM062295.1, on the reverse strand, counting down.
TATTTATTCAGGTTACTGATGTGCTGTGCTGTATAGTTTTTTATATAAATCTGATAATTTGATCCGGGGATATTAACCCTTTATCCATCAAATTAGACACTCCTCCAATCCTTTTCTGTATGTACCCATACCTTGTATGGTGTACATAATGTCGGCATCCGTGGTGGCCCTCTGTCATACAGCTTTCTACTAGTTGCGCGTATGGGTACACATCTGACGATTTCATCGGCCTATTTTTTATATCCAAATAGTGTGACTAACCCTGTAAATTGCACAGCCTTTATGAATGTTCATTTTAATGCAGTGTGTGATGTCAGTTACCATTTTTTATATCAAACAAGTTTGACTAACCCTATACATTGCACAGCCTTAATGAGCGTTCATTTTAATGCAGTGTGTGATGTCAGTTACCATTTTTTATATCCAAAAAGTGTGACTAACCCTATACATTGCACAGCCTTAATGAGCGTTCATTTTAATGCAATGTGTGATGTCAGTTACCATTTTTAGCTCAATTTTGACGAAGTCAAATTTGAGCTATTGTCATGGCCCGTCGTCCGTCTGTCCGTCCGTCCGTCCATCTGTCCGTATGTCAACAATTGGCTATGGCTCGGGCTAGAGGTCGTATTTATGAACAGATCTTTACGAAACTTCTTGTGTACCTTTGTTATGACCCTGGGACGGGAACGAGTGTTTTTAGGTGTGGTCCGAAATTCAAGATGGCTGCCAGCGGCCGTTTTGTACCGATGATGCAAAAATCAGTTTTTTGTACAGAACTTCTGTATGAAAGTTCTGATTTGAATAAAGTTTTGTATAAATGTTTAGTACCATGGGATACATCACATATAATACGGGTTTTTTTCTCGTGCGTAAATTATGCAAATTAGACTGACTTTGATTTATTTAGTGTTACTTTCAGAGCTGTAAGTGCCAAGCTGCTATGGCTCGGGCTAGAGGCCGTATTTATGAACCGATCTTTACAAAACTTCTTGGGTACCTTTGTTATGACCGTGGGACGAGAACGAGTGTTTTGGGGTTTGGTCGGAAATTCAAGATGGCTGCCAGCCGCCATTTTGTACTGACGATGCAGAAATCTGTTTTTTGTACAGAACTTCCTTATGAAATCTATGATTTGAATAATTTTTTGTATGAATGTTTAGTACCATGGGATACATCACATATAATACAGGTTTTTTTTCTCGTGCGTAAATTATGCAAATTAGACTAACTTTGATGTTTTTTGGTGTTACTTTCAGCACTGTAAGTGCAAATGCCATAACGGCTCGGGCTAGAGGCCATATTTATGAACTGATCTTTTCGAAATTCCTTGGGTACCTTTGTTATCACCGTGGGACGAGAACGAGTGTTTTTGGGTCCGGTCCGAAATTCAAGATGGCCGATGGCAGCCATTTTGTACAAAATTTGGTGCAATCAGATTTTTGCTCAGAACTTCCATATGAAAGCGTTGATTTGAATAATTTTTTGTGAATGTTTAGTACCATGGGATACATCACATATAATACGGGTTTTTTTCTCGTGCAGAAATTATGCAAATTAGATGAACTTTGAATTTTTCAGTGCAACTTACACACATAAGTACACATGTCAATACGGCTCGGGCTAGAGTCTGTATTTATCAACCGATCTTCACGAAACGTCTTGGGAACCTTTGTTATCACCTTGGGACGAGAACGAGTGTTTCTGGGTACGGGCCACAATTCAAGATGGCTGCCAGTGGCCATTTTGTACCGAAATTAGGTCTAATCAGTTTTTTGTACACAACTTCTATATACGGCTCAGGCTAGAGGCCGTATTTATGAACCGATCTTCACGAAACTTCTTGGGTACCTTTGTTATCACCGTGGGATGAGAACGAGTGTTTTTGGGTGTGGTCCAAAATTCAAGATGGCCACCAGCAGCCATTTTGTACCAAAATTAGTGCAATCAGTCTTTTGTGCAGAACTTCTGTATGAAAGTTCTGATTTGAATATATTTTTGTAGGAATGTTTAGTAACATGGAATACATCACATATAGTACAGGTTTTTTTCTCGTGCAGAAATTATGCAAATTAGATGAACTTTGATTTATTCAGTGCTACTTATACACTGTAAGTGCACATGTCAATACGGCTCGGGCTAGAGGCTGTATTTATGAACCGATCTTCACAAAACTTCTTGGGTACCTTTGTTATCTCCTTGGGACGAGAACGAGCGTTTCTGGGTGCAGTCCAGAATTCAAGATGGCTGCCAGTGGCCATTTTGTACCGAAATTAGGTCCAATCAGTTTTTGTCACAACTTCTACACAGCTCATATTTGTGAACTGATCTTCACGAAACTTCTTGGGTACCTTTGTTTTCACCTTGGGACAGGAATGAGTGTGTTTTGGGGTGCCTTTGTTATCACTGTGCTATGAGAACAAATATTTTGGGGTTCAGTCAGACCCACTCTGGGACTCAAAGATTTTTTTCTAGTTTAGCATCTGACTGTCACCCACCTTTACAATACTTTACCTATACATTTGTTACAGGCAACGGTCAGTATTTATGTACAGACCGTTACAATACTTTATATGTACCTTTGTTATCAGGTCATTACCTAGATGTTTGTCATTGCTGTGTCACATACTATACATGTACATGTCTTTGTCTTGACAAGTTGAGCTACAGTGTCATTGACACTTTCATTTATATCCAAAAGGTGTGACTAACCCTTTACATTGCACAGCCTTAATGAGTGTTCATTTTAATGCAGTGTGTGATATCAGTTACCATTTTTTATATCCAAAAAGTGTGACTAACCCTGTAAATTGCACAGCCTTAATGAATGTTCATTTTAATGCAGTGTGTGATGTCAGTTACCATTTTTATGTGTACCCATACTATGTATGGTACACATAATGCCGGCATCCGGGGTGACCATCCTTTGTACGTCTGTCTGTCCATCCGTCTGTCCATCCGACGTTCGTATCCATTTCTTTGGCATTCGATAACTTGAAAAATATTGCTTGGATTGTCAAGTTACTTTATATTTGTGTTCAGGTTACTGATGTGCCGAGCTGTATAGTTTTTGGTGTAAATCGGATAATTTGATCCTGAGATATTAACCCTTTATCCTTCAAATTGAAAATTCCTCCAATCCCTTTGGCATTCGATAACTTGAAAAATATTGCTTGGATTGTCTAGTTACTTTATATTTGTGTTGAGGTTACTGATTTGCCGAGCTGTATAGTTTTTTGTGTAAATCTGATGATTTGATCCCGAGATATTAACCCTTTATCCTTCAAATTGAAAATTCCTCCAATCCCTTTGGCATTCGATAACTTGAAAAATATTGCTTGGATTGTCAAGTTACTTTATATTTGTGTTCAGGTTAGTGATGTGCCGAGCTGTATAGTTTTTGGTGTAAATCTGATAATTTAATCCTGAGATATTAACCCTTTATCCTTCAAATTGAAAATTCCTCCAATCCCTTTGGCATTCGATAACTTGAACAATATTTCTTGGATTGTCAAGTTACTTTATATTTGTGTTCAGGTTACTGATGTGCCTAGCTGTATAGCTTTTGGTGTAAATCTGTTATTTTGATCCTGAGATATTAACCCTTTATCCTTCAAATTGAAAATTCCTCCGATCCCTTTGGCATTCGATAACTTGAAAAATATTGCTTGGATTGTCAAGTTACTTTATATTTGTGTTCAGGTTATTGATGTGCCGAGCTGTATAGTTTTTGGTGTTAATCTGATAATTTGATCCGGAGATATTAACCCTTTATCCTTCAAATTGATAATTCCTCCAATCCCTTTGGCATGAGATAACTCAAAAAAGATCAATCCGATTGTCATGTTTCTTTATATATTTATTCAGGTTACTGTGATGTGCTGTATAGTTTTTTATGTAAATCTGATAATTTGATCCGGAGATATTAACCGTTTATCCATCAAATTAGACACTCCTCCAATCCATTTCTTTATGTACCCATACCTTGTATGGTGTACATAATGTCAGCATCCGTGGTGGCCCTCCGTCATACAGCTTTCTACTAGTTGCGCGTATGGGTACACATCTGACGATTTCATCGGCCTATTTTTTATATCCAAAAAGTGTGACTAACTCTGTAAATTGCACTGCCTTAATGAAGGTTCATTTTAATGCAGTGTGTGATGTCAGTTACCATTTTTTATATCCAAAAAGTGTGACTAACCCTTTACATTGCACAGCCTTAATGAGTGTTCATTTTAATGCAGTGTGTGATATCAGTTACCATTAGGGCTGCACGATATTCAAAACTGAATACCGGTATCGGTATTCAAAAAAATACCGCGGTACACCGGTATATCGAAAACTGTGCAGATATATGAACACAAATACCACAGTCGAGCCTCAAGGCATCATAGCCGGAACGAATTAGCACGCCTTGATGATGCAGTTCGAAAAACCTTTACCCAACGCAGACGATATCAAAATTTATTATTTTCAAAATTAGTTTATCAGATTTTAACCAAAGATTTCAACAAAACTATATCATGTGACCCCTCATTGGAACGAGCTCAACGAGCTCGTTCCAATGAGGGGTTACATGATATAGTTTTGTTGAACCTTTTGAAAATTATTTTTTCAACTGCTGAATTTGTATATTACGAGGGCTCAAGCAGACGATTCCTTGGATAAAGGGATAATATTATTCATTCGGAGCTACAGTTAAAAAACTCAAGACATCTTGAAAATTAAATTGTGGGTAAATAAATAATGACGATAAACCGATATTTTTGTAATTACACCGGTTTTCAATCGATATTGGTTTTAATACCGGTATATATCGGTTTATCGATATACCGTGCAGCCCAAGTTACCATTTTTATACGCCCGTTTGAAAAATGGGACGTATTATAGTATGGCGTTGTCCATCCGTCCGTCCGTCCGTCCGGCTCCAAATGTGATATGTGGTTTAATCACAACAAAATACAGGTCAAGTTCGAATATGGGGTCGGTCCGAACATTTTTCGTCTGAATTATGGCCCCAGTTGGACTTGGAATTTGTCAAATATTTGGTTTCCGGATGATAACTTTAGTATTTGTTTTCCGATCGGCTCCAAATGTGGTATGTGGTTTAATCACAACAAAATACAGGTCAAGTTCGAATATGGGGTCGGTCCGAACATTTTTCGCCTGAATTATGGCCCCAGTTGGACTTAGAATTCGTCAGATATTTGGTTTCCGGATGATAACTTTAGTATTTGTTTTCCGATCGGCTCCAAATTTGGTATGTGGTTTAATCACAACAAAATACAGATCAAGTTCGAATATGGGGTCGGTCCGAACATTTTTCGCCTGAATTATGGCCCCTGTTGGACTTAGAATTCGTCAAATATTTGGTTCCCGGATGATAACTTAAGTATTTGTTTTCCGATCGGATCCAAATTTGGTATGTGGTTTAATCACAACAAAATACAGGTCAAGTTCAAATATGGGGTCGGTCTGAACAATTTTTGCCTGAATTATGGCCCCTGTTGGACTTAGAATTCGTCAAATATTTGGTTCCCGGATGATAACTTTAGTATTTGTTTTCTGATCGGCTCCAAACTTGGTATGTGGTTTAATCACAACAAAATACAGGTCAAGTTCGAATATGGGGTCGGTCTGAACAATTTTTGCCTGAATTATGGCCCCTGTTGGACTTAGAATTCTTCGTCAAATATTTGGTTTCCGGATGATAACTTTAGTATTTGTTTTTCGATTGGCTTCAAACTTGTTAGTCTTTTTCTCAAATGACTGAAAAATTTAGTCATTTCACAAAATCACTGATTTCAAAGTCTGACCGTAACATATATATATATGCCAGTATAAATTTCTCGCACTCTAAAAAAATTGCAAATGTGTTAAAATGGTACAATTTGAACAGTTCACGGGCGTATGATGCAATGCCCAGCGGTGCTCTTGTTTATATCCAAAAAGTGTGACTAACCCTGTAAATTGTACAGTCTTAATGAATGTTCATTTTAATGCAGTGTGTGATGTCAGTTACCATTTTTTATATCCAAAAAGTGTGACTAACCCTGTAAATTGCACAGCCTTAATGAATGTTCATTTTAATGCAGTGTGTGATGTCAGTTACCATATTTTATACCCAAAAAGTGTGACTAACTCTGTGCATTGCACAGGGTTAGTCACACTTTCTTGTTATAAACAAATTTTCATTAACTGAGTAACTGACTCTGTGCACTGTACAGCCTCAGTGTAAATCTTATCTATGGTAAACCTTCACCCAATATAATGGTCAAAACCTGCCAGTAATATTCTTAAAAAAGCATTTAAGCTCAGTTTATGATCCCTCATTGGAATGAACTGTCAAAAGGTTTTGTTTTAGTGAATTCAAAAAATGAAAACGTATTACATGTATATTTTCAATTGATAGGTTGTTCAGACTCCAAATTAAAAGGTTGACGATTGGATCCTGCTTCACCAGCACTGTGTTCTTGTGCATGACAGTTAATCTCAATTCTCCAAATGGGAGCATGACCACACTATGTTCTAATGTGTACAGCACATTGACTGTAAACATACCTTCAGTTAATGCTAACCGTCATGTGCTGGGATAGTATGCTGGGGTAGTACTGTGCATTTTTGAAAATTCAGGGTTTTTTTTAAAACACAGTTTGCGTTTTCATTGTGCAAACATAACAATACATACACTGCTTATTGGAAGTTTATTTTGCAGTATATGTATTTGCATCAAATAAAAACTTGAAATCGACCCCTTTATAAAATAAAACAGAACATGACACTTTGTCAAGATATCCAAGTCAAATTCAATCTTTGATAGAAGCAGGGAGAGGGTGGGTGGGTGGCCTGGGGTAGTACCATACCAAAATATTAAACCAGTTCTGATTCCTGTGACAACAGTTAAGAAGAAGGGGGGTGGGGTGAGGCTGCATCATGCATGGAGCTCTACATTTGACCAATGGTTGTAATGTTGGACTGCATGATTCTTGAAGTAATAACTTTATTAAATCAACTTGATGTAACAAAGTTGTCACTCCAAGAATTGTACAGTCAAAAGCTATAACTCTTGGTCACTGGATGCTTACTGATGAATTTGGAAAATTTTTATACTGTACCAATGACCCAGACAGAGCTGGTGCTAATTCTCAAAAATTTAGGGCCAGACACAAATTTTGCCCCCCAATCCCCAAAATTTGCATCTAAAACCGAAAAAATCATGTCCTAAATGGTCCTCCATACTCTTCCTCCATTGCGCATGCGCAGTGTCAAGGAGATCTCGAAATTGGTGCCAATTATCATTCTTTGTTTGGCCCTTCATCAGTTCACATCTGACTGATATTTGTGCTTGTGAATCTCAGTTTAAATGATGCCAGACACATAAATATTAGAGAAATGGTGGATCTAAAGAGGAAATAGAAGGAGGAGAGGAAAAATGAGTGGCAGGAAATAATCAGGGCTGTAACTTAAATTTTTTTTACGAAATTATGTTATGTTGCCTAATTTCGAGGCATGGGCCTGTTGTTGTCATTCTTGCTATAAAGTTACACTACTTGTTCAGTGTTTCCTCTCTTCCTTTCCTTTAAGTCCCCCCTTGCTATTCTCCCATGCTTTGGGCATATTTTTTGTAATATTATTACTAAAATTTCTTGGGAGTTTTAGCTGGGCAACAGAATGAATTCTGTTCTTTTCCCCATGTTTACGTCCTCACCCATGGGTGTTTAGGCGTAGTGTTCTGCATCTACCATCTGATGTTCTGCAGTTTCTTCCCATCAGATAGTGTATTATTGGTAACTGATTTCGGGCCATGTTTATCAGTGCCTGGAGTCATGTTTCTGGTGTTTATACACTTCTTGTTTACATTGACAACGGTTTCTGTTGAGAGGGATTTTCTTGTCTTTGTATTAGCTTAATCATAACAAGATACATTATTATTATACGTAAGTGTTGCATTAATTTTTTTGTAATATTTTAAAAAATGTTGTCAACACTTAGGCTTTTTGGGATCCATTGGGGCTCAATGTTACTTTCAGAAACTTGGGCTTTTCTGAAAAAATATTTTTTCAAAAAAGTTTTTTTGATTTCAATTATTTCTTCCATGTTAATGGATCATGTTATTATGTATCTTTGTTTTCAGGGGTTGGTGCGAGTACTAGGACTTTTTGTGTTCTTTTTACAATGAAAGGATATTGTTCAAATTGTAATAAGAGGAAATCTTCCTCTGACTTTCATAATCATTGTATTAATTGTAGTCAGTGTACTCGCACTAACTCCTGTTCAGTATGTGTCAATTGGGATGACAAACATTGGAAACGTGTGTCACGGTATGTTGTTAGCGGGGAAAAGGCCATGTTGGTCCTTTCTCCACAGGGTCACTCTAGTTTATCAATCTCTATTTCAGAGGAACAAGAACAGGGTGATGTTTCCGTGATGTCTTCCAAAAGTGTGCCTCAGTCGTCACAGTTAAATGAAGAGCTAGCGGCAAAAGTGCTCATGGAAATACGTCAATTGCCTAAGAGGTCCCTACTAGGATCGACGGCATTGGCGTCCGCTAGCTCGCCCGGTGTAGCGACCATTCATCAAATGGCTCGGCAGCCGGGTTCGTCCGTTGCGGTCCAGGAAGGAGATTTGGGTGATGCAAGCACTATAATAAGACAAAGTGCACACCCAGTGACGATGGATCAGAGGAGAGTACGGAGGAAGCCTATTAGTCCGGTTTCTAGCTCGTCCAGGTCCATACGGGCTGCGAGCGAGAGAGGTCCCTCTCTCGTACAACAACATCTGGGACCAGATGTTGTGCTACAAAACGTTTCGCATTCGGAGCATACGTCCGCCGCTCGGGACGCTCCGTTATATAGACAGTCCGGAGAGACTGTCGATAAGGCTTCTTCATCCTCACGGTAGTGCACACGACCGCACCTTGGTTACGTGACCACGGATATCCAGCCAGCTTTGCTGATCAGGGATTCCATGGCGACCAGGTCACGCCATCCGGTAGCCAGGGACACGAGGCCTGTAGACTCTGGACGTCCGCATAAAAGAAATATGCAGGAGTCAACGTACACGGAGCTTCCAACGGCAAAGCAACGTAAGACCGCTACTCCACAGGCCTCAGTGACGGACGTGCTATCCCAAATAGCACAACTTATCGCAGCATCCCAGCAAACGACAGAGTCTCTTTTGGATCAGGAATTATCCGATGACGCTGGGTCGGTTCGCTCTGCCGAAGCATCGGGTATGGACGACTGAGAACTTCATAGGGTCCGACAGGGATTTGGAGGATTTGGAGCTTTCCCTTTCGGAACAACATAAAGCTGCCGTAGATTTTATCCGGCATTATCTTCCAGAGATTGTTCCGTCGGACCAGAATGCTGCGATGCCGGATAAGAGACTGATAGCGTCATTGGACACAGAATTTTTTGATCGGTTCAGGGACATCGTCCCTGAGTTTCCGACACAGTCCAATAATGTCACAAGAACATTCGAATTATTGAACGACGCTATTTATAAGCTTGCTACCAAAACGGGCAAGTCTGGTTTCTTATCCGCAAATGCCCTAAATCTGCCTTTCATCAATTCAAGGAATAAATTCGAAATGGCGGGACAGGGCATACCGTTCCTTGCGTCTATAGCTAGACGACGAGGCTGAAGACTTGGAATTGTCTATACCGTCGTCTATGTCAATTCCAACCACGACATTGGAAATGACAATAATGTCTAACAGAGTTAACTTAGATGCTTTATCATACGCAGATCACCTTACTAAGGCGTTATCATTACGTCTTCAAGGGAAAGAATTCCAGGATATACAATCCACATTAAGACTTCTTTCAAGGGCAGTAGCTTATTCCACGTATAACTCCACCCTTTCAGTGGCAAACCTGGAGTTAGTTAGACGTGACACAGCTCTAGCTACATCCATGCGTGTGGATGGTAAGGTGAAGAACTCTCTCTGAGTCGCTTCGGTCTCCGGAGAGCTTCTCTTCGACGGCAAGCTTTCAGCAATCTATGATAAGATAACTAAGAAAGCTTCAGATTCTCTGCTTTTCAAATCCGCTTCCAAAAAGCCGGATACAGCAGAAAAGAGTAAGACAGGCACTTCTGGGACAAGTACGCCCAAGAGAAGTTCCTATAGAGGTTCCTATGCATCCTCTAGGTCTTATTCTAGAGACCGTCAAGGCAGCGACTCTCGTGGGGGACGTTCTTCTGGCCGAGATTACCGGTCAGACGTCCCTAGGTCGACGGGGCGATGTGCGGGTCGCGGAGGACGTAGTTTCTCCTTCCGCAAGCCTCGCAGGACCAGGAGGTGATGGTTTGAACCTCTATCGTGTTCCGGTAGGTGGAAAATTATCGAGTTTTATAAACGATTGGGCGTCAAGTATGGACGACCCCTGGGTTCGAGGGGTAATTTTGGAAGGACTAAGAATATCCTTCAAACGAAAGCCTCCATTAACTCCAAGTCCAAATGGATTCAGCTTCCGTCAAATCCGCAGAAAAGAGACGCTCTTTTATCAGAAGTACACGGTAGAGGTCGTAGAAGACCAGGAATCACCGGGTTTCTACAGCCATCTGTTTCTGGTTCCGAAACCAGACGGCTTGTTCCGTCCAGTCATAGATCTGAGCTGGATAAACAAGCTGATCGTCGCTCCGAAGTTCTATATGCACACAATTCGTTCATTCAGAGCGAGTATTCGGGTGAACGACTATGCTACAAGCATAGATCTCAAGGATGCGTACTTTCACGTCATGGTACATCCTACATTCAGAAAGTATCTACGCTTCGCAGTCCTAGGAGTTGTATATCAGTTCTGAGTGATGTGCTTCGGTTTGAACCTAGCACCCTGGGCTTTCACTCGAATAATGAACTCGGTAATGATATATTTCCGAGCTCATTCGTCTGCGGTAACGTCGGCCTACCTGGACGACATTCTTCAGAGGTACAGCAACGAGTTAACGCTTCAGAACAATGTGCAGAATCTGCTTCTATTACTCCGACGTCTCGGTTTTATAATAAACGAGGAGAAGTCGGATCTGGTGCCGTCCAAGTCATTCACTCATCTGGGAATGAGCTTCGAGACGCACACAACAATCTCGTTCGTCTGCCGTTAACCAGAGCGAAATTAATCAGTTGTTACGCTCGCCATTGTCTTCACTCGGACAAAGTCACAGTGAGAGAGTTCATGAGACTGATAGGTCTGTGCGGAGCCGCTGTGGATCTCATTCCGATGGGGCGGTTACGCACTCGTCCTCTCCAAATTTTCTTGACTCAGAATTGGAGTGTAAAGATTCATTCGCTCGATATAGACGTTCTCTTGTCAAATCAAGTGAAACAAGAGATTCAGACTTGGGCAAACATTCAGTGAGTCCCACTGCAGTTGCCGGATCTGAGTTTTACGATTATGACGGATGCCAGTCAAACAGGTTGGGGTGCAACATTGATCCCAACGGATTCCAAGTGCCAGGGTCTTTGGGATCCACAGTTTCTAGGCAAGCACATAAACATCAAGGAAATGATGTCAATTTGGCTTGCCCTACGTCATTGGATGAACATTATTCAGAAAGCACATGTCCAAATCCTGTCCAACAATACAACAGTAGTAGCGTATATTCGGAACCAGGGAGGCACTCATTCCGTTCCCTTATTCAATTTAACGGAAGGATCCTTCTGTTTGTTCTGGAACACCAAGTTCTACTTTCGGTCCGTCATATTCCGGGTCGTCTGAATGTATTAGCAGACTCCCTTTCATGGAAGGGTCGCTTGTTGCCGTCAGAATGGACTCTCAACAAACAGGTATTCAATCAGATTTGCTACCAATGGGAGCGGCCAATGATAGACTTATTTGCGCCACAACTCAACAGTCAGTTGCAGACGTATGTGTCTCCATGTCCGGATCCCCGAGCATATGCAGTAGACGCTCTATCGATCTCGTGGGACGGAATGATAGGATATGCGTATCCTCCAGCGCCGTTGATTCAGCAGATATTACTAAAGATAAAACAATCTCAATTCAAAATTCTGTTGGTAGCATCTCTGTCTCCACAGAGACCGTGGATAAATCTACTCAGGTGTCTGCTGTGGGACTTACCCCAAGCTTCCTCCACGAAAGGATCTTCTTTCGCAGGGGAAATCGCGTCAACTACATCACAACCCGCAAGGTCTCAACCTTCACGTATTTCCGTTGTGCGGTCCTTCTTGCACGGCAAGCATTTTACAGGACGAGCAGTGGGCGCAATTTCTAACTGTAGGAGGACCTCCTCTTCGCTAAACTATGCGGCTAAGTGGAAGGTCTTTTGTCGTTGGTGTAGGGATCATTCTGTTGATATTTTTGATCCCTCCATTCCAGACATTGCAAACTTTCTAGTATACTTGTTTGACGAGATCAAACTGCAGCCTGTTACTATTAAAGGTTATAGGTCTATGTTATCTGATACCTATGCCCACCATGATAGTTTACAAATTGGATCTAATGTCTCTTTATCTAAATTAGTTAGAAACTTCTCGATAAATAGACCTAGAACCCTTAGATTAATTCCTAAATGGAATTTAGCTTGGGTTCTTCTTAAACTAAAAGAAAAGCCATTTGAGCCTCTTGAGACAGTAGATTTCAAATTCTTGTCTTATAAGACAGCATTTCTCTTAGCTTTCTCTTCTGCTAGAAGAGTCAGTGAGCTTCATGCACTATCTGTGGACGATTCTCACTATCGTAGTGTCGGGAACACTATTACCTTTTCTACTAATGTGGGATTTTTGGCTAAGAATCAGGCTCCTAATAAATATCCGGAACCTATTGTTATTAAGGCCCTTCCATCTTCAGATGGTCATAGGCCTTTACTCTGTCCGGTTAGAGCTTTACGTATTTATAAACGAAGATCTCAGTTTATCAGAAAGGGACGAAAATGCTTCTTTCTGTCTCTGATGCCTAATAGAAAGGACATTACGGTCCATTCTATTGCTAGATGGATTCAATTAACTATTCCTACTGCTTATGATAATCTATCGTCAACTCAGCAGTCTGTGCTTAAGATTTTGGCTCATGAAGTAAGAGCTCTTTCTACATCTTGGGCTTACGCAAATAGTGTTGCTATTACAGATTTAATGAAGGCTGCATATTGGTCTCAGCCATCCACATTCACAAATTTTTATCTCAGAAATATTGAGTCCATTTCTGGAGACCTGCATTGTTCAGGTCCGTTATCTGTTGCTCAGAATGTCGTCCACAAAACAGTTGCAACTATAGTTATGCAGGCTTTCTGTTCCGGTAGTGACTCCGTCCTGCTGCCTTCTTCGCTATGGTCTATTTGACCCAAGGCTAAGGGGAGGGGGGGGGAGGGTGTTCCCTTAGGTCACCTGCTTTATAGTGAAAAGCAAGGGGATACCTCCTCCGGAGTCAGTAATTCTGAGTCGTTACCGGGATGGTTTTAAAGTGTAAAGTTAATGTTTAAAATTCATTCATGTCATATTTTTAAAGTGCAGCTCGGTGTGAAGCATTTGTGTATGTCACGTGTCAAACGGGCATTAATATACAATCATCGGACACTTTTAAAGAGTATAAAGAGTCTCAATTCTCTGGACTGACTTTATTTATTGGCTTACTTCAAAAATAATTAGTATAAAGGGTTATACTGGATGTTAATAGAGAACATGAATGTTATTATGCTCAGTTATGGAGGGTGTTGTGTCTTTCTAATTTATCATAAATAAGAAAGATACATGTAAAGCCTAATACTCCTTTTCTCCTCGAGGGGATGACTCTATTATATATAGTTGAGCTTATTGGATTTTCCTCTATGTCCTAGGCCCTCCAGCCTTTTTACTATTCAGCTATGTCTGGGTCATTGGTACAGTATAAAAATGTTAAAAAATTTATAGTAATTTATATATTTTTTTATACTTACCAATGACCAAGACGGGGATGGCCCTCCCAGGAGTTGGGAACTCATACCTCCCTGCTGAGTACACCCTGACCAGGCACTGCTTGTAAGAATGATAATTGGTGCCAATTTCAAGACCTCCTTGACACTGTGCATGCGCAGTGGAGGAAAAGTATGGAGGACCATTTAGGACATGATTTTTTTGGTTTTAGATGCAGCTTTTGGGGATTGGGGGGCAAAATTTGTGTTTGGCCCTAGATTTTTGAGAATTAGCACCAGCTATGTCTGGGTCATTGGTAAGTATAAAAAATATATAAATTATTATAAATTTTTTAACTATTCAACATCTGCTAAAAATGTCATTTTGACGGCTAAAAAATAATGTGATTTTTTTGTATCCCAAAAGCTGCCAGAAGTCTCCATTTGATAACAACTGATTTCAAAAATTTCTTGGGGTCCTACCCCCCCCCCCCTCCCATCCCCTATCATCGCTCTTGCCTTTGGCATCTACATCAGTATCCCAACACTTTTAAAGGGGGGGGGGGCATCACAGAATTAACTTGGGGGGCCCAAATTTCCTCTCCCTGGCCCTGGATATCCGCCTTTCTGCCTCTAATTTCTCAAAACTAGATTTTACTCAACTCAGCTGATGAAACTACAGTAAGTGGATATACTAGTTTATGAATTGTTAAATTGCAGCTGGAAACATTTATTTAATCCAAAGAGTCTCTGACATATTTAATAAACTGTGAATACAGCGCAACAGGTGTTAATTTATGTGCCCATCATTGTCTTCGGTGTCCATTTCCATGGTAATGCATGTGTGTAATATACTCCGGAGTGCAATGTATTTGCATAAATTATCTCAAGAGTTTTTAATTTAAGAAAATGATTTCTTGTTGTAAAATTATATGTGTCTTGTAAAACATTCCAGTTTGAATTGTCTCCCACTCTGTTAATGACTTTATTCAAAGCAAGTAAAAACCCAATGTGTGAGAATTCAATTTTGTGACCTATTTTCACAGTATTCAGGTAAATGCAATGCTCGAACACGATACCAATTAGTATAGCTGTGCCGAAAATGGAGTATCGCGACTCTAAAGTTTCAAAATAGAGGTAACTTCTTGTTGTTTCTCTCATTATTCTGAGAAGTGAAGATCTGATTAGAGATTTTCTCCATTGAATTTGGAAGTCTGGACAACAGGTTTTCTGTAATTGTTTTGGTTTCACTTTTGATAACGAAACCGAACCAAATTTTTGGTTAACCACACAGCTCTATGCTGGAGAGTCAACCAGTTACTTGACATCATTCTGTATTTTTCATGGGTAACTTTTCGCCACCCGTAAAACAGTCCCAACATAATTCTGGCTGTAGAATGTGTTATTAAACCCAAGTCCACAAAGAAACATCATGTATATTTTTCAAGGTGAAAGTCACTTTTTAGGTGGTGTTTGTCACTGCTCATTCAGTTTTGCGAGAAGCCAAGTTGAGAATCCTGCTGTACAATGGGATAAGAGCTGGGAGGTTTTGATTTTTCCGATTTGGTTCAGCAGGCCTGGCATTTTCAGGAGAGTGATTTTTTCGCTCGCCTACTGCTTGCCTTAGAAAAATGAAGGAGAGCGAAAACTAGCCCTTCTGACCTTAGAAAATAATGATTACCATAGCAGCTTGTTCCTAACATGGTAAAACCCACATCTTTTCAGATCGATGCTTTGTTAGTGGTCTCTGTAAGACTGCCACACTACCCCTCCCACACCTCCAGGCCTTGTCGATGCTCGGAGGTGTGGGAGGGGCAATGTAGCCATCTCACAGAGACTACCTTGTTAGCAGTACCAAATATTATGTACAAAGTCCACTTGGCATAATTCATTAATAGCAAAACTTCATTTTGCCACTTTTGGTTTTTGTAAGCTTGAGGAGTGCTAATCACTCGCCTAGGCCATGCGAGGGAAGCAATTTTTAACCCTCCTGCATTTTTAAGAATGCCAGGCCTGGTTCAGTGTCAGGATAAAAACCTTGGTTTGGTTCAGTTTCTTTCTGTGTGTTAAGAAAATGAACATATAGTAAATGCCATTTCAGGTTCCTTAACTTGGATAAAACCCTCAGTAGTTTGAATGACACCACTCAACACAGAAAAAACATGTCTAAGTATCTCCATTGGGTACAGCCTAAGTTCCCTTTGATCATGCTTATGGGTTCTAGGGTATCAGTTGCTAAGCCTATTGAGACAGAAAAACACATAAATTAGGCCCCAAAATTTTAAAATCTTTCTCAGGCCCTCCCACTTGGTCCTTTCAGCTGCCGCAAGCTCACATTTTATAACCAATCCAAACTTCAAAAAATCAAAATCAAATATTCATCAGATAGTTGCATCTAAGCACTTAATTCTACGAACTGCACCTCAGAAGAAATCAGCGACAGTACTTGTCTTTTTCAAATTTCTCGGATGCCATAGAATTAAGAAAGGACGCTGGTTTTGTTTACATTGGCATGGCGGGGGTTCGAACCCAGGCCGAGAGAGTTTCCTTCGGCACCAACCGCCTAGCAAAACTTTACTGAACCACGCACACCACTCGGCTACCGACAGACCCTGGTGTGCGTGGTTCAGTATAGTTTTGCAAGGAGGTTGGTGCCGAAGGAAACTCTCTCGGCATGGGTTCGAACCCCCGCCATGCCAAAATCAAATAGTTTGTCTGATATTTTACCCAAGTTAATAAAATTGTTCCCTGAGTGCAAGAAGGCTTTGTAATGCTTTTGCATTGCAAAGCCTTCTTACTCTCAAGGGACGTAATACACCACCACCCATGCTATTCTGTACATTATGGGGCCTAAAACATAAAACAGACCAAGAACATGAACTTTTTAATGTCAAAGAAATAATTACAAAAATAAAAAATAAAATAAAAAACCGCCCGCATGCAATTTTACAAAAAATGGCCTCAGAAACAGATCTACTTTATGAGGCCTTAGGGTAACAAATGAATAAAATTAATCTAATTGATGCTGTGTTCACATTGCCACATTTTCTCCCTTATTACATTGACTTGTGCAGTGGAGAAAATATTACAATGAGAACACGACATATTCGCCCCTATGCCGGATAGATTGTGATAAGAGTTCATAGGGGCCGCACTTCACCCCGATTATCCACACGGGGACACAATGATGCTGTGTACTAAGGTGTACTGCATGCCGATGGTGTGCATGTCTGCAACCAATCTAACCCTGCCTGTGCTGCAGTGCGGAGTTACGATGTTGGGGAGCTGGCAGCTACTCGTCGTTGATCGGTGGTTCCTCCAGGTACTCCGGCTTCCTCCACCCGTAAAACTGTCACTGTCATGATTAGACATTTAGCCATTATGCATAAGTATATGACCATAACCCTTTACCCAAGGTAACGGTCAAAACCAGCCAGCGCTATTTATAAATATCGCCAATTAATTTTCATTATTTTTTCATTTTTGTCTCAAAAACATAGGTTATGACCCCTCTTTGGAACGAGCTCATCAGGGGTCATAACCTTTGTTTTTTAGACAAAAAATGAAAAAAATTAGTTATTCAAGAATTTTGTTTGCAAGTGTCGTCTGCTTTTCCTGTTAGGTAAAGGGTTAAACACCAATAAATAAATATAAGTAGTTCATAGGGGCCACTAGTCCAATTCCGTCCCAGTTAGGTTGTTTGATCAGTTTGTGTACAAACATGGTAAAACTGTTTGAACGGTTTTTGCTGGGTCTTGCAGTTCAGTTTTGTAGTTTGACACAAAAAACAGAACCGAACCAAAAAACTACCCAGCTTTACTTGAGATGAAAGTCGTCTATAGTGGTCAACATACGTGTAAACGATGCTAAATTTGGCTTCATACTTGTTCTGTAGTTATGAGGTTGCTGCAGATGATGTTCATCAACAGCAGTAAATAAATAAATACAGTTAAAACTAGAAGTCCTGTCAGAAAATGTGCGCTTATCTAGGCTTAATTCTGCATAGGAATTGTTTGCATTTGCCATATCGAATGGCATCCAAAGCACGGCAAGTTCTCCTGGTTATGCAGAGCAAACACAGGCAGTGTTTCTGCCAGTGGCCCCCCAGGTTACCTGTAGGTCCATTGGGTGAAACATTGTTTGTGCACAGGCCATATGTACAGAATTTGATAGCTTTACTATGGTCATAATGCTAGATTAACACACAGATCGACGTACCATTTGTGCGCATTTCATGACAAGACTTCTAGTTTTAACTGTAACATTTATTCTCTCATTTGTAGAATGGCTACAAAACTTCTTCGACTGGCGAAAGACCAAAAGAAAATAGATGTTGATAAAGGCCAAAGTGAGTGACTAATTTATTATTTGATACTTAGAGTGTATGCAAGGTGTGGGAAACATAACTATTGACATTTTGGTGTAGTGTTGTGAGCCATTTCAGCCATTAATTCTTTCAACTGGTGTACACAAATTTTTGCGTAAAGAGCAAAAAATCTGAAGTGAGGCTCAGTAATAATTTAATCCAAAGCTGTTGGATTAAATTATTACTGAACCTTCCAACAAGCCAGAATGGTTTCACCCATTTTGCCATTGACAGTATTGACTGAAATAATACCTTCCAGGGTGCCAGTATTGAAAGTGTTAATTCATTGCAGAGTACTGAACCAGGTTTACACTTATTTAAACACAAAATATTGTTTCAGTAAATTAAAATCTTCAAAGTGTGTTATTTTGAATAAGTCAAATGTTTGAATAGATGATTTGTGGAGCATTGATACAGAACCTTGACTGAAACAGCGCCCTCTTCATTAGTCAGATTGCAGTCTCAGGGTATTTTTTGTTTTTAAAAATTTGATTAGCAGTTTCCATCATGGTTTCAAAAAGTGATGATAAATTGTGAATATAAGGCCAATATGAAAGAAAAATGGTTAGCATTTGGACATTTTGTTATAGTATTTTGCGATGTGAATCCAGTCATCAAGTACCCTGAGTTTGGTCATGATGCACTGACAGAAGTGTTGAGTGATTAATGATTCCCAGGAGAATAGAGATTTCAAATTTCAGAGATGTTGTTTTTAGAGATTAAAGACAAAAGAGCCTCTCTGTCCCATCAAAATTAAAAAAATTTCCCAATAAACAAGGATAATAAATGTTACGGTGAGGAAATATTAAAGATATTGGTAACAGAAAGAAATCTGAAAATCAGCAACAATAACTATGAATTTAATTTTTCTGAAATTTAATTAAAAAAAAAATATATAGAAAAATGATACAAAGATCTTTTACACTAATTGGTTTAGAGAAAATAAAAACAGTGGTACTAATCAATTATGAATTAGTCCAAAATACAGTTTGACAGAATCCAGTAATCCAGTGGTGAAGAATCTTGTGAAGAAATTTTCCCGCTAGTAGTATTAAATCCAAGAATGGGTCTTCAGAAACCGTATCCCACAGATTTTTAATAAAATGTCCACTTAGAAATTTCAGCAGTCTCCAATAAAATATAATAAAATGCTCAGCCAAATTCAAATTGAGTAAAAATCCAATAAGTATTGGCGCCGCAGGTAATTTCCAAACAATCCAGTATAATCCTGGTTTTTCACAAAAATATATTCTGTTTCACAGAAAGTATAAATTCTCTTTTACAAGATGAATAAATTCTCTTCAAAATTCTCTTTTGGAATCACTTTTCCAAATTCACAAAAAGCACTGCTTGTATAATAAATGCACTGTTCTGCAACGATAATAATCTCCAATGGAAACAACTGCTCTGTTATGAATAGAATATCTATTTTAACTGAAATAAGTCTTTCTGAAAAAATTAGTCTATCTGAAAATGAGTCTCTAAATTCTGTTGACAAACCTTTATTTTGTACTCAGAATTTTCTCCAATATTCTGTTTTCTATCAGTTCCTGGGTGATTCTGTCTTAATTGATGTAAACAAGGCCCTTGACCTACTTAAACAATTAAACAATCAACAGCTTTTAGTTCAGTAATCTAAAAATAGTTTCTGTGCAACCTTAGATATAAACATGTTTACATGTAGATACACACAAAGGTCACTTAGTGCAAATGAGTCACACCAGCTAGAATCTGCCTTACTGTGAAAACAAAACATGCCTTCAGAAAAATATCAATTGTGTAGAATTATCAACTAAGGACATATCAATCTTGATATAGTATGGGGGCTATAACAATAAACAAGAATTTATTTTAACCCTTTACCCAACGTAATGGACAAAACCGGCCAGCACTATTCTAAAATCGCCAATTAATTTTCATTATTTTTTCATTTTTTGTCACAAAAACATAGGTTATGACCCCCTCTTTGGAACGAACTCGTCGAGCTCGTTCCAATGAGGGGGCAAAACCTATGTTTTTGAGACAAAAAATGAAAAAAAATTAGTTATTCAAGAATTATTTTTGCAAGTGTCGTCTGCTTTTCGTGTTAGGTAAAGGGTTAATGGAAACTACAATAATAAACCCGGCCCATCAAAATCTGTGTTCATGCTTCCCTGATATATTTTGTGCCAAATAGAATTTTTGTTCAGTGCCAAGTAAATCTTTTTGGTGCCAAAATACAGAATTTTGGTCCCAAATGGAATCTGATTGTAAAGCAGAAAAAATTAACCATGTATTGTCCTTTGAGTGCAACAAGGCACCATCTTCAATGCTTAAACATTGCAGATGGCACCTTGTTGCATTCAAAGTATGATATTTTAATAAATATTTAATAGATTTTTTAAATAAATAAATGCCATTATTAACATGCACAAAATTATTTCCTGTTTATTATTTACTCACTGTTTATTCACTCCAAATAAACTGGTAAGGCCTTAAAAGGTTAAAAATCTGTTTCTCAGGCTCTCCCACATGGTCCTTTTATCTGCCGCGTGCTCTCTTTTTATAACCAATGCAAACTTAAAAAAAAAAAAATTAACTGTTTTGTGTCCAATATAATCTTACCCAAGTTAATAAAATTGTTAAATTTGTCCCTTGGTTTCAAGAAGTCTTTGCAATGCAAAACCTTCTGGCACTCAAGGGATGAAATAACCCACTGCCCATGCTATTCTGTAAATTAGGAAACCTAAAACATAAAACACAAACCAAGAACATAAACTTTTGATGTCAAAGAAATAATTACAAAAATAAAATAAAAAAAACACCTGCCCACCCACATGCCATTTTACAAAAAATGGCCTGAGAAACAGATGATCTACTTTGTGGGCCCTAAATTATTATCTTCCAGAATGCTTGTAAAAAATTGAACCAAGATGCAAAAGATTAAGTAACATAGAAATAGAAATTTTTCGCTTAGAATCAGATAAATAGATAAACTGTTAATTAATTAGCAAAGAGCAATGATTATACTGTTGCCTATAGGTTACTTGACAGGTGTGAATTCTGTCCTGCCTGTGTTGTCAGACAGCAATTTTATCAAAAACAATGTACTATAATAATAAACCACAAAGCCTTTGAGACCTACCAAAAGTATATTTTGGGTGCCAAATTTTGATGCCAAATGCTGTATTTTTGGTGCCAAACAAATTTTTGCAGTGCAGTCGGCGCCATTGGCACCCAACAGCGTGAACACTGATCATAAGTCTTTTAAAAATAATTACTTTTTTCTCAAGCAATTTTTTTTAATATTATGATGGGCGAGGCAGGTTTAATTTCTATCTTTTGTTAATACACAAAAATTTCCTGAATTTGATACATAAATTTAACTCCTTACAGTGTTATATAGAAAAACCAATATGTACAGTAGTGAAGATATCCCATAATGCATAAGCAAATTTAACCAACTATATCTTGTTTGACAGAGCTCATTGAGATCTGTCAAACAAGATTTAATTCGTTTAATTTTTAGTCCAAATGCCATCAGTTTCTTCAAAGAGATTTCCAGATTAAAAAAACCTGGTATGAGGTATATTTTCAGTAACAGAGGTGCCAGAGAAACATTTTTTTGTTTGTTAATAACCTAACTGCATCATGCAGAAAGAGTAAATGAATTTTATGAATTAGAGGTTATTACTTGATTAGTTTCATATTGGCCAAGATATCAGCTCCAGATTGCTTCATATCAGTCTAAGACCAAAAGTCGAAGGCTGATGTGAAGTTACCGAGGACTCATACCTCGGCCGATATGAAAGTAACCAAGTAGTTTATTTATTGAACCAAAATAAGTAATTCAGGCCAGGCAATCTAGAAAATCAAGGAGTGCAAAACAATTGCCCTCCTCAGATTGCTTGGGAGTGCAATTGCACCTGAAATTTTCAATGCAAAAACTTGTAAGCTATTTTGGTTATATTCACTTCAAGGTATTAATATTGTGACTGAAAGATTGTACTACATTCAGCGACACAATGGAAAAATTGGCACACACATCTTTTTTAAAAATGTTGCATTAAATTCTTATGTGACTGTCTTCTACACTCAAGATGTATTAAAATGCGACACAGAATGGGTCATAAATTATTGCGAATCAATGCAACATTGACAAATCGTCCCCTGAGTTCCAGTATGCTGGCACAGAGAACACATTGGAACTCAGGGAACGAAATGATAATAGACTTTAAAGGCAGTTCCAAACAGGTCTGGCATTCCAGAAAATCAAGGGGTTCAAAAAATTGTCGTCCTCAATTATTTCTAGGCATGCAGTAGGCATGCAACACTCCTGCACTCCTAAAGAATGCCAGGCCTGGTAATTACAGAAATTCTCAGTTGTGTTACAGTTTTGTGACTGTATTATTGTTTCTCAGTCTTTTCCAGAGTTTCCTCGTCTCCTCCTAGTTAAGCTATCTGAACATCACAGTTTCCCAACTGGAGAAGCTGTGACGTTGGACACCTAAACTACCTCTTCTTTCACTCAGATGAATTTCTGCTTAAAACTCAGAATTTTTGTTTGCGATGAAGTTTTTGTACATCTCTTTTCTTTCTTCTTTTCATCCACCTAATCCTCACTTATTGCCGTCGTTAATTCATCATCATACAAAAACTACTTCCCTTTGCCTGATAAAGCCAATATTACTAGTTGATTGCTTTCGACCAATCATTGTGAATGATTCTGCTGTAAACAAAATGGCTGTGCCCATCAATGCATCAAGAGGGACAACTCTTGCTTGCTTCCTATATTGATAGCCGAGTTTGAAGTCATATCAGCCAAGCTTGATAACTGATAATTATCCCCTGTGGGAACCTCAGAGAGTGCAGCAGTGCTTGTTTACTGTGGTAAACAAGCTCTGTTTCACTGATAAAATAGGACCCAGTCACTAATGCTTGGGGTGTGAGTCCTCTAAAATAGGCAACATGGGGTATAAACGATTGACTGACCTTGACTTTATCTCCATGTTGTGGTCATGATTAGCCATTGTGCAGAAGTATGTGACCTTAAACACCAATAAATAAATATAAATAAATAATTGGTAATTCTGGGAAAGACAATCCTATCAAAAAAATAAAGGTTTTTATTGCTATGTTACATCTTGTACTTTTTCAGCGAAGAAAGTTCATGGTCGTGATATTGAAGCAGAGGAACGTCTAGAAGAAATGCACGACCAAATTCATAGTTTGGAAAAACAGAATGCTCAGTTGAAGGAAAAGGTATTTATGTGTTAAATTTTCTCCTTTGAACCAAAACTAAATCAACTGGCTATCTCGACAGTACAAATAAATAACTTGCCATGTATTTACTTATTCCAAAAACCTTTAAACTGCTGGGTCTTTTCAAGATATTTTTCATCAAATCCCCTCATGGGAACCCTCGATGTGAAGTAGATCTTCTTTTCTGTGGTAAACGAGCTCTGTTTTATTGGTAAAATATTCCTCTAAATTGAGCAACATGGGTATAAACGATTGACTGAAATTGACGTTATCTCCATGTTGTGGTCTTGATTAGCCATTGTGCAGAAATAGGTGACCTTAAACATGAATAAATAAATACATTTTGATCAAATCTAATCATAGCTGCTTCAAAGCAGCCATGTCTAGATTTGATGAAAAATCCATCTAAACTTAACAAAAGAAATCGTTAGTGAAAAAATCCATTCCATTTTCAGGGGGAGAATTTGATTAAATGTACCCAAATTTATAATAGATTTATTTCCCTGATCAGATAAATTCTGTCCTAGGCAGTAATATTTGCCAGCAGCATTCTGACTGGGACAGGGTAGAATACATCTACATTTGTGTAAATGAAGGCACATTACATCAACAGTCATCTGTGTGCAAATTTCACAAAACTTGGGCAAACAAACAGCCCATAACAGCATCAAATTTCTATCAGAAAAATATACTGATGACTAGGGCTGAAACGGTGGGCTCATTTTCGTAACCGACTAACCGAGAGCTACAATCAGATAATATCCGGTTATTCGTGGCCATTATTTCACCGAATATGGGATCAAAACTATAGGAATTGGAAGCAGTATTCTCAAACTATTCCACAGTGTGTATACAAATGAACGTTGTCGTCAGTCGAGTACTCGACAACGTTCGTTTATAAACACTCTACGGAATAGTTTCGGCAATTACTCATTACTCATGGAAACTGCCGTTCATTAACATAGTCTTGAACGCCAAAGTCAATTATTTTTCAATATACACAACGCGGCTTAGATGTGTAATCTTTCACAAAGGAGAAGCAGCAGATTTACTACGTTTTAAACGTGGAATGATGATCACTATCGATATTTCGGATAACTATTTCTAGTCGGTTAGGTAGCTAACTGGTTTCAAACCAATTATCCGGTTAACCATTTCAGTACTACTGGTGACCTAAAAGCTTGTAGCTGGATATGCATATGCCCATTACATTAGATAAATGATTAATCATTGTTTCTCTTCTTACAGTTGATGCTTGCAAGACAACAGATAGCCACTAGCAGTAAAAGACCAACAGGATATGATGGTGTGAATGCTCGGATTGATACTGTATGCATTCTTTTGTTTTTCACAAATTATAACTTTTAAAAATTTTTATGCTCCAGAATATCATAAAAACCATAGACTTGGTTCAGAAATGAGTACTCATTAGAGCTGGGAGGTTGTGGGATTTACACTGTGGTTGCGGTTTCGTTTTTTTTAAATAAAAAAACCTTGGTTGCGGTTTCAGTTATCCATGAACATACAGAAACTATCCATATATACATATCAGATTGGCAACATTTTCCACTAACGAGGCATCTTCTGTTGATTGTATCAGTTGAATAAATAATTATAACATATCTATGCCTGTAGTGTTGTAAAATGTCAGGAAAAAACCCCACAAAACTCTGTTTAGGATAACCCGAACGACCCTCAAAATTTTAACAAGTAAAAGTCTCTCATTTAGGTCATTAAATTTCCATCCGACTTCAACTGTGAATTTGAAACTGATTTTGATGTTCAAGCTTTCAAAATTATGTGTAGGAATAAATATATCAGGTAGTATAAATGAAGAGCAAGTGGTAAGTTATAGTTCATCAAAGGAAACCACATTTGATAAACTGATGAACATTTTACAATGCTTCAGCCTTGGTGCTGACAGGTCATGAATATTAATGCATGCCATGTTAAAAAACTTATAGTAATTTATATATTTTTTATACTTACCAATGACCCAGACGGGGATGGCCCTCCCAGGAGTTGGGAACTCATACCTCCCCGCTGAGTACATAGCGCTGACCAGGCACTGCTTGTAAGAATGATAATTGGTGCCAATTTCGGACGTCCTTGACACTGCGCATGCGCAGTGAGGGCAAAGTATGGAGGTCCTTTAGGACATGATTTCTTTTGGTTTTAGATGCAAATTTTGGGGATTGGGGGGCAAAATTTGTGTTTGGCCCTAGATTTTTAAGAGTTAGCACCAGCTAAGTCTGGGTCATTGGTAAGTATAAAAAATATATAAATTACTATAAATTTTTTAACTTTCAAGCTAAATTTCACACTACTTATATAGCATCTTAAATTAACATTCGAATATTTCATCCCCACAAAACTCTTGAATGTAACTTTTGAAGCAAAAGTGATAATATGAATGTGACTTGATGGAAATGTGATCTGGCAAATTTTGCAGCAGCATCTGGTTTGTGACAAAATTATCATTCTCTTCTTCGTCTTCTTTTTCAAATTGCAGGGAATTTTAGTGTATAAATGTTGAATCTGAAAGGCTTAACATATATTGCTGTAAATTAATTTGTTGGTCTGGTACATCCTGCCACTTTGGGCCTCCATCCATGTTTATGCTTAAAATATACATATTCATACATAACAATCCTGCCTTATACATGCATTAACTGGTAGAGTGCTGGAAGCCCATATTTGGGCTTTATTCTGAAGTGTCGGTACCGCAACCTGAAGGCTTCAAATTCAGTGGATGTTCTGTTTGAAGTTTAATTGTTTAGTCTGTTATGATTTGCCATGTTACAATTTATGGGAGAGTGCCTATTGGCACTCTCCCATAAATTATAACAAGGCAAAGATATGTGAACAAATTTTGATGACCAAAAATAATTCAGCACTCTACCAGTTAAGGAAATGAATATTTGAATACTATTCACAATTTTCATTTTTTATTTCATAATCCCTGTGCAAAGTAAAAACTCTCTCTTGAGAATTTCATTTTGTATTAAAATTATGCTCCCCTGCATGAATTAATGTTTAGAATTAATTTTTTGCTCAACTTGACAAAGTTAAGCTGAGCTATTGCTGCCACTTATCGTTATAATAAAATATGGCTGGTGAAATTATAAGGGATAAAGAGGGAAATGAAACAGATGAGGTGTAATATTTGAAGATAAAAGTTTTTTTCTAAAATAAAACATTTGATCTAATCTGGAAAGCTATATATTTGTTCTTTCTCTTACCGATACATATTTATACCGGAAATTCAGAGTGATGTAAAATTAGCTGTATTTCTTTCTTTCAAAGGGAATACCAAAGAAGCAGCAAACGTATCAAGACACAAGAGTTGCAAGAAGTTTGCGAGTAACAGGACCAGCACCTCTTGACAGCCCCAAAAGGTAGTATGGCTTTCAGGCCACCAGCATATTTTACTGATATATTATAATAATATAATATTATTTTAGTGTTGTAAATTGATTGTTACACCAATTGTATAGCATGTTTTTTTCAATGTCGAATACCTCACTTTGTTGAAGAGTTATATCTGGTGATTTAAATTGTATGCCCTTAAACATTTCTGAAAAATATGCAAGGCCTAAAAAATTAAAAATCTATTCTCAGGCCTCTCACATGGTCCTTTGGCTGCCACATGCTCTCTTTATAACCAATGTAAACTTTAAAAAAAAAAATTAAATGGTTTATGTCTGATATTTTACCCAAGTTAAAAAAATAGATAAATTTGTCCCTTGAGAGCTAGAAGGCTTTGCAATGCTTTAGCATTGCAAAGCCTTCTTGCTCTCAAGGGACGAAATACACAACCACCTATGCTATTCCATAGATTATGAGGCCTAAAACATAAACCAAGAACATGAACTTTTTTTTGATGGCAAAGAAATAATTACAGAAATAAAAAATAAAATAAAAAAACGCTCGCCCACATGCAATTTTACAAATGATGGCCTGAGAAACAGAAGATCTACTTTGTGTGTGGCCTAATGAGGCCAAATAGATCTGTAATGTATTGGGAAGGGGGCTTGGGGCTCATTGGTTAGAGCAGTGGACTTCAGATCAAAAGGTTGAAAATTTTGACCCCGACCCGCATCCAGGCTTTAAAATTTGCCATGATTCTTGAGAATCAATGTTGATTCACAGGAACTCCTGCTTCAACAATCACTTTTCAGTTTTGAAGTAATTTAATAGCATATATATCCTTGTGAGTGCAATCAGTACATATTTCATACATAGTAAAAAAATAAACCTCATATCTATATATTTACTAAAGTTTAGTGGGGATGCAGTGGCTCAGTAGGTAGAGGTACAGGCTGCAAGCTGAGAGGTGCTCGGTTTGAATCCCACCTGCGGTAACCGGATTGTGTACTTGGGCAAGATACTTCACCCCCATTGCCCACGAGGGGGGCACTGTGTCATTGTGTACAAAGGCGTACTGCACATGATGGTGCACTTATCTTCAGCCAATGCTAACCCTGCATGTGTGAAGTTAGTATGTTGGGGAGCTAGCAGTTGGTTCTCTCCGCCTGCTTCCTCCGCCCGTAAAACTGTCGTGGTCATGATTAGCCATTGTGCAGAAATATGTGACCTTAAACACCAATAAATAAATACTAAAGTTTATCCCATATGACCTAATTCCACATTTGGTGAGTTTCCTGTCTTACATGAAGAACAAATGTTCTAACATACTGGATTTTGGTGGCCTTTCTAATGGAAGTTGCAGTACCTTGGTTGCGGTGTCTATTGAAGTCTTGGCTGCCTGTACAGGCAGTCTGACATACTGGCTTTTGTCGGCCTTTTTAATGGAAGTTGCAGTACCTTGGTTGCGGAGTCTAGTGAAATCTTGGCTGCCTGTACAGACAGCCAAATTTACACAAGACACCACTGCTAAGTCTTGTTTTGTTATCTTATTATGAAGGAGCAAAAAATAAGAATTATCTTGTCCTTTAAGGACACTTTTAATACAGTATAGTCATTGTGAACTGGTCATACTCTATGTGTGGGCAGTGATGCCCATGCATGAGTTTACCAAGTAATAAAAATTATCAGCAAAATTTTAATTAATGAAGCACCGAGTTGTACCCAGTGCTTCATTAATTAAATTTTTGATGATTAATGTTTGGAATCTAATATCAGTGCTTCCATGGAAATATTGCCCACCCCGTGGAAAGTGACCAGTCCACGGTGATGTACTGTATCAGTGACTAGAACCAAATAAACATTTTCCAAGAATCAAAGTTGATTCTCATTGTTTTCCTTCTGAGAATTGTTTTGGGTCTTTTGGTAAGACACTTCAGCTCAATTGTCAAAGTGGGAGCACTGTGAGACAGTGTGATAAGGGCACACTACATGTTAATGGTGGAAGTCCACAGATGCCAGCCCTGTGTGTGCTTGTGCAGGGTGAGCAAGTTGGAGAGTCTGACAGTTTATCGCACTTCAGAATGGCTCTGCCTGGCACTCTTTCGATTTTGAAAATGGGAGCCATGCTATATACTACTCACTACTGGGGTTTAATCTCCCATTCCCAGGTCCCCGATACCCCAGAAATCTACAGCATGGAACCTGGAATGAAGCGTGGTACTGTTTGTGTATTGAACTGAAGTTTTCTGAATTGAAATTTTGTGGGATTTCGTCAGCCCCACCACGATTGAAATTTTTACAGTCCTGATTCCAGAAGAACCATTTTCAACAAATCACTGTAACTCTCAACCAGTTCTGGGAGATCACCCCCCCCCCCCCCCCCCCCCCCCCTTCTCCCTTTCAACAGCAAGATCTTCCTCACCCGCTTCAAAGTTCAAACTCATCTTCATTTTCAGAATCAGTATTCACTACCTCCTTCAACATCAACACCCTCTTCACAGCTGTCACCAGTCTCCTCTGCTTAAAGCAAAGGAGACTGGTGACGACAGTGAAGAGGGGGTTGATGTTGGAGAAGGTGGAGATGATCAAACATAATAAAGATGAGATTGAAGCGGGTTTGGGTTTTCATACTTGTCTTAGGAAAAGAACTTTTCCGTTTGGAGATGGGAGATTGCCAATGAAATATGCTCATTATCATTAAAATAAAAGCGGCATGTTACCCTCGTAATTTGCTTGATATTACCCGGGAAATTTCCCGGTTCCTGGTTCTGACAGTAATTTCATTCCTGATCCCAGTTCCTAGAAAACCAGGGAATATATTAAACCTTACTCACTACCATTTGAAGTGAAGGGAGCTATTGTTGAGTTCCAACATCAGGAAAATGTTTTCAAGAAAAACATCAACAAACATCTGCACATCATTCACTCCACAGGTGCACAGTAAGTAGGGATTTAAAATGTATTACCAGATTTTTCGAATAAGCTTTTCACAGGTGCAATGAAATTTATTTGAGTTTGGTATTATGCATGAAATGCAATTTCTATGGAACACTCATAAGTCAATCAGATGATTCTCTATGGACTGCATGAGCGAAAAGATTGTTAGAAGCATTACTGAGCTTTGAAGTTTGTCGATTTATGTTGTTTACATACTAATTCTTGGAAAGTGAAGTTTAGTTAGTTTTAAGTCTTGGAATGCCACAGCTTATAATTCATGGTGTATTGTTCACATTTTTCATTCACTTATTGTATTATTTTGGCTATTTCTCACAAACAGATTTTAACCCTTTGCAAAAAGCACATGATATTATAATTTGTTGTTTTTTTCCTCCAATCCTTGAAGAAATTTCAACAAACCCATATCATGTGACCCGTCATTGGAACGTGCTCGTCGAGCTCTTCCAATCAGGTGGTCACATGATATGGTTTTGCGAAATTGTTTTAAACTTTTTCTACAACACAATTTGTATATGACGTGATGGATGCTGCCGATTCCTAAGGTAAGGACTAACCGCTCGCTAGGTGGAACCGAGGCATGCTGTTGTCTAGATGCAAAAAGTAAAAATTGCATGTGCGATGGCACACTTGAATGACAGCTCATCTCAAAATTGAAAGACTGCTCCCTGGGGACACTGACTTCCTCCACTCATAAAACTATCTGACACGATATGACCCTGACTGTTCAAAGTATTGTTAAATCTCAATAAATAAATGAATAAATGTTTGGAGGTATGTTTCCGTGGGCCATTCTGGATTACTAGAAATTACTAGTGATATTCCAGGCTTACACAGACAACACAGATTATTAATCTAGTTGTTTTTGTTGCTGTTATTTATTCCGAATCATTCTGAGTAATCCACCTCTCAAGAAGGTTTACTTATTATTCTTAACATGCACAGTGTAGTGTTTCTACATTTTGAGTAATATTGCAGCAAATTTAAGAAATGACACATCTAAGATGAATAACAATTGCTTGCACATGAAATCCAACAATTTGTGATGAATAAATGAAATAAATTTAGAAAACCGAAACATTTTAGTTTAAACAATATTTATTCAAGAATTTGTTATTTGTGTACATTAAGCTAAACGATGTATACAACACGAAATACAACAGAACACAAAATAACAAAGATATACAAATAGGATATGGGTTGCTATGTAAGGTACAGTTAAAACTAAAAGTCCTGTCCTGAAATGCGCACGAATAGCACGTCGATATGCGCGTTAATCTACGCGATATGACCCATAGTAAGGCTATCAAATTCTGTAATTATGGCCTGTGCACAAGCAATGTTTCAGCCAATGGACCTCCGGGTAACCCGGAGGTCCATTGGCAGAAACATTGCCCGTGTTTGCTATGAGTAACCAGGAGAACCTGTCGTGCTTTGGATGCCATTCGGTATGGCAATTGCGCGCAATTCATACGCGCAATTCAGCCTAGATAAGCGCACAGTTCATGACAGGACTTTTACTTTTAACTGTAGGGATTCGACAGAAAGCTTATAGCTTATGTTACACATTTTGTGTATCCATGAGGAAAATAGACAAAAGAAGACAAAGTGAGAAAGTTGAGTTTCTATTTGGCCAAACATCAGGCCTGGCATTCCAGAAAATCAAGGAGTACAAAACAGTTGCCCTACTCAGATTGCTAGGGATTGCAATTTGCATCTGGAAATTTTACTTGGTATGCAATTTTGGTTATATTCACTTCAAAGTATTGCTATTGTTACTGAAAAATTGTACAACATTCAGCTACATAGTGGAAAAATTGGCACACACATCTCATTATTAAATATGTTGCATTCAATTCTTATATGACTGTCTTCTACCCTCAAAATATATTGAAATGCGACATAGAATGGGTCATGAATTATTGTGAATTGATGCAACACTGACAAATGATAAAAGATTTTTACCTGCGTCGCCAGCGGCAGAGCAGGTCTAGTAACTGCTCGACTCCGTCCATCCCTCAGTCCGTCCGAAACACTTCTTCCGTCAAAGTTTTCTTGGCTTCTATGAAAGGGAATAATTTTATATTTGGTCTGCTGCTTCAAAATGATGAGTTGTATTGTGTATCTAATTTTCAGATCTGCTGTGCAGCCACTTCCTGTTTGCCGATACTTTGAAGTCTGTTGATCTCTGTAATCAATTGCATGCAGCGACGCAGGTCCAGACCCGGTATTGTTCTTTGGCTTGTTTAAACTGGTCAAGGGCTAGATTATTTTTCATGATCTGAATTTGTTATTCAGAATTTGGTTTATTACAAATTATTGAGAGGGACAGGTACCACGCCTACAGCCACTCTCCAATAATTTATCATAAAACAAATTTATATAAACAAATATTTGCATTTGACTGAATATGAAACGTGAGTGAGGAAAATGTGGGCTTTTGCTCTGGTACACTTATTTTTTTGAAAGCACTGATAGTAAATCCACCTGGAAGCTCTTTTCCTGTGTGAATACAGGTTAAAATGGGTAACACTTTATTAGAATTAACTATCAGAATCTCGCAATGTAACTTGATTATGCTGTATAAGCTTGGGGATAATAGTGTTTTGTGTCAGAAACTGGGAATTTTATAGCATGTACCCCTTGGGAAAGGGGCCTCCCCCCCCCCCCCCCCCCAATGGGCCTAGATTAAACCCTGGCTAATGGTGGGGGGGGGTCTATCTGATTGGTTGAGTTTTGAAAATGGCAAAAATCTAAAAATGGTGGTCACCTAAGTTATATAAGAACAGATTAATTGTCTAATGTTAACCCCCTGCACTCTGATGTCAAAATAGCAAAGTTTTCAGCAGCAAATATTTCCCATAATGCAGTTTCGTATTTAACCAAATATACCTTGTTTGACAAACCTCATTGAGCTCTGTCAAACAAGATATAATTGGTTCAGTTCATAGTTAAGCAAGAGAGAAACGGTAATTGTAGACAATTCTGTTGTACTGCCAGAGTGCAAGGGGTTAATTCATTGGGGTTTTAGGGTCATGAATCTTTACAAAAGGCATAATTTAATTTGACTCATGATCAAGGTGCGAAATAATTATTTTTCCAGTGCTGGTCAAAATGTCCTGCCCCAAGTAGTTGGTACAGGTCATTTTAATTTGGTGCAGGTCATTTTCAACACATTGCTTTACATCTTGTAAATTGACACATGGTGACTACTAAATGAGGAAATATCTTGTTAATTTGCATTGGAATTTAACCCTTTGAGCACGAGAGGTTGCTTTCCCAGCTCATGGATGAGTAAGTAGGATGCTAATTTAAGGGTGGATTGGACCAATCATATTTTTCAACATGCAGCCCATGGCTGCATGTTGAAAATATTGATCGGACTACTTCCAAATAATCAATATGGACTCTTCTTATTGCTGCATTTCAACTGACATGGAAGATACCACCCGTGTTCAAAGGGTTAAGTTTATACCAAATTACTAGTGTTTTTTAAACTCAGATTCTAAAATTGAGCTGAATTTTGCGCCGACCAAAATGTCCTATGGATTTTAAAGTATGTAGGTCAAAGTAACATGGTGTCAGTCATTGTCCTTGTCCCACCACTTATTTCGAGCCTTGCTCTTGATGGTATGAAGTATTTATCTGATTAAATGCTGCTTTTTGTAGAGTTGATAATCTAAAATGTTTTATTGAAGTTAAAAACAATATTTCATTACCAAACACTGACAATTAACATAGAAACTTTGTCCAAACACTATTTCTAACCCTTAACTGACAAAATCACTTGATTTGGCCGTGTTTCATGAAAATCATTTATTGTTTCCATTTTTATTGCCAGCTGTCAATTTACTTGTACAGTGGATCCCAGTTAATTGGATATCTCTTAACTGAATAACCCTGTTAATTGAATATAATTTCCCAACACAAAACCATTTAACATACCTCCAGTACAAATTTGGCCTGTTAACTGAATACAGGTTATAGAATAAACTCCTGTTAATTGAATAAAAAATCTTGTAACCTGTCAAGAAATTTACTTCCTAGTTTTCTTTGTTTATAGACCTATTTGGCTTCAGTACATCCAATATAGGCATTTAATCTATTATATCTTGTTTGACAGAGCTCATGGAGCCCTGTCAAACAAGATATAATATACTACTCAAAGTTTGCTAAGCTCCAAGTATATCCAATTACCAGTTTTACGATTTAGTTGAAAAATTGTAATGAAAAGTGTACATATATTTATTTAATTATATCTCTAATGATTTAAGTACAGAAATTAAGATTTTATTTGTGTTTGACATTATTTTTTAACTTTTGAATATGATAACCATGGAAAATGGATATTATTGTTAAGAAGAAATTTTTCAATCTGCCAAAAAGTTGACGGAGCGAACTGGTATGGGTTCGATATTGAGTATGAGACCCATTACATTAATTACAGCTTGACAACGCCTTCTCGTGGTCCCAATCAGGTTCCTGGTGGTCCTTTGTGGGATGTTGTTCCATTTTTGGACCAACTTGGCACCAAGCTCCTGGACACTTCTTGGCTAGACTGGACTGGATGGGCTGAAATTGCAAGCTGCAACTCATTCCAGACATGCTCAATTGGATTGATGTCAGGGGATCTTGCTGGTCAGTCCATACGCTCAATCCCCTCCCATTGCCGGTACTCCCAGACAGCATGGGCAATATGAGGACGGGCATCATCGTCCATCAGAATGAATCAATCACCCACTACACCCTGCTCACAATCTGACGTGGACATACAGAATCTCATCAATATACCGCTGTGCAGTCAATGTACCCGCGTTCAAGGACACAGAGCTCTGTACGTCCATCCCTGCTGATGCCGCCCCAGACCATGATTGACCCTCCAACATAGCGGTCATGCTCATCAATGTTGGCAGCATGGAATCGCTCTCCTGGTCTTCTCCATATCCTAGAACGCCTCTATGTGTGGTCTAGGCAGGACCTTGACTCATCTGTAAAAAGGGACAGGTCGCCATTCTTCTCTGGTCCATCCAACGTGGTCCATGGCCCATTCATGGCAGTGGTTCTGGGACAGCAGAATGCGAATACATAGTCTTCTCGATCCGGAGACCACCTTCGTGCAATCTTGCCCGGATAGTCGGCATCCCAATATTTAAGCTGAGTAGAACTTGGAAGATAGAAAAAGTATTTCAATCAAATTGCCTTACATTTGCCTGGGCTGTAGATACTTCAGATGTGTGAAAGAATAACTGAAAACTGTTAAAAAATAAATGATAGTAGTTAAAAAACGATCCTCTACAGTTGAAATTAGGAGAGATATTCGTGAAAACATTGGAGTGAGTAACCAACAAAAGTGATTTGTATTCCCACGACTTAAATCATTAAAAGTTAACAAAATCACAAGAAATGTGATTTGTGTTGTGTTTCATTTATTCCACTGGCATTTGAAGCGGGAATCATGGAAAACAGGGCAGATTCTGGTGTTTCTTGCGAAGATGTCTAATTACCAAAATAAGCACAACAATTGCATATTATCCTTCAAAACCATGGTGAAAGCGTACTGACTCCTCAAAAAATAAGGAAATGTTGATTTTTGCCAAAAATTTAGCTTTTTTGTAATTTTTACCTGCGTCGGCCAGTGGCAGAGCAGGTCTAGTAACCACTCGACTCCATCCGTCCGTCCGTCCGTCCATCCGTCAGTCCGTCCAAAACACTTTTTCTATCAAAGTTTTCTTGGCTTCTATGAAAGGGAATGATTATACCCCCTGCAAATAAAGTTTGGAGGGTATATAGGAAACACCCTGTCCGTCTGTCCATCTGTCCATCTGTCCATCCTTATAAGCGCAACTCCTCCTAAACCGTTTGAAGAATTTTCATGAACTTTACACAATGCAAGAACTCCATATGAAGATGTGCATGAAGCAATATAATTCCTTTCTGACATTTCCAAGGGGAGATAATCTAACTTATACCGTCTGTCCATCCTTATAAGCTCAACTCCTCCTAAACCGTTTGAAGAATTTTCATGAAACTTTACACAATGGAAGAACTCCATATGAAGATGTGCATGAAGCAATATAATTCCGTTCTGACATTTCCTAGGGGAGATAATCTAACTTATACATTTCAGGCGTGGGGGGGGTATCACTTTGTGAGTTTGCTCACAGTACCTCTAGTTTTATATTTGGTCTGCTGCTTCATAATGATGAGTTGTATCGTGTAAGCAATTTTCAGATCTGCCATGCAGCCACTTCCTGTTTGCCGATACTTTGAAATTTTACTGTACCCACTGAACATTGAAATTTTTCGTGAAACTTTTCTCGGCTTCTATGCAAGGGATTGATTGTATATTTCATCTGGAGCCTGATAATGATCAGTTGTATTGTGTATGCAATTTTCAGATCTGCCGTGCAGCCCACTTCCCTGTTTGCCGATTCAATTGCATGCAGCGACACAGGTCCAGACCCGGTATTGGTCTTGGCCTGTTGCATCTTGATAACGCACCAAATATTACTTCCCAGTGGTGGAGCCACGGTCTGAAATCCTGGGAGATCATACCAGTGGGGGGTGGGGGCAGGAAATCAAAACAATTATCTTTAACTTTTGGGGTGGGTGTTCCACCCCTCCCTCATTTTTCTAACTTGAATTTATGGTATGTTTATAGGGTGGGGGGAGGGGGGGGGCGGTGTTTGGAATTTATTTTCTGTTTCCAAACTAATTTTTTGGGGTCAGATCGAAACTGTGCATATGTTCCCGCAACATTGCCAATATTTTATTTATTCTTTTGGCTTGATTTCTAAAAGTAAAGGATGGGGTGGGCTGTGGGGGGGGGGGGGGGGTGGGGGGTAGGGGCGAATTACAGTTTTTGCCCTGTATGGAAAAACAAGCCTCGCCGCAGAAAAATCTCATTATTTTGAGTTTCTCAAACTTAACTTGTCTGGACACAATCCCTGTTAATTGAATACTCCTGTTAATTGAACAATTTCCATTGGCAAAGTGGCTATTTCAGTTAACATGGTTCCACTGTACTAGACGTAATATTATATTTGGTTTTGTTTCTTTCATTATCGAGCACATTCTTTGCTGCTGAAATGAAAGGAACTTTTTGGGTGCAAAACTTTTAGTCAGCGAAGATTTTTTGGCACCAAATGAAAAGTTTTAGTGCATTTGGCTAAATTTGCATCCGCCATTGTGAATAGTGTTCTTGACTTTTATTATTAACTTACAACAGCCACAGTTGCACAGTTGTTGGAATGATCATTCATCCATATCATGTGGAAAGTAAAATGGACCATATGTGTTTTTACTTATTTAGCCCCAGAAAAATAATGTGAAAAATTTTAATATATCGTTTTTCCTTGAAACAATATGATTTTTTATTATCAAATTTTTTTCAGAAAAACAGTGTAAGTGGAAAATTATTTTCTTGTTGACTTTGCTTTGATGGGGGAATATTAACGTGTTTGATTGTGATGATATTTTTTGGGTGTTTTTGCATGTTTTTGCATCTTTCAATTAAAAAAATTAATATTTTTTACCCACACAAACACTGCTGTACATTGAAATTTCAACTTTGAATGAATTTAGGTTATTGCATGTTTAAAAGTTGAAAAACTTTCACAAGTGATCACTTACAGTTAAAACTAGAAGTCCCTGTCATGAATAGTGTGCTTATCTAGGCTTAATTGCACGTAGGAATTGCACACAATTGCCATATCGAATGGCATCCAAATCACGGCAGGTTCTCCTGGTTACTCATAGCAAACACAAGCAATGTTTCTGCCAATGGACCTCCGGGTAACCGCGGTCCATTGGCTGAAACATTGCTTGTGCACAGGCCATATGTACACAATTTGATAGCCTTTCTGTGGTCATACCACATAGATTAACGCGCAAATCGACGTGCTATTTGGTGAGCATTTCATGACAGGACTTTTAGTTTTAACTGAAGGCCTAAAAAAGTTAAAAATCTGTTTTCTCAGGCCCGTCCTTTTAGCTGACGCATGCTCCATGCTCTCTTTTTATAAACCAATGCATATTTTAAAAAATAAAAATAAAATGAGTTATGTGTAATATTTTACCCAAGTTAATAAAATTAATAAATTTGTCCCTTGGGTACAACAAAACTTTACAGTGCTTTAACATTGTAAACCCTTCTTGCACTCAGGGGATGAAATAAACCCCCACCCATGCTATTTACAAAAAATAGCCTGAGAAACAGAAGATCATCTCTGTGTGGCCTTACTAACCTCTTTTGGCTTACATTTGTTATTATGCCCCTGAAAATTTTTTGAGGGGGTGTACAGTCGAGGTCTCCATCCGTCTGTCCATCCATACGTCTGTCCATCCATCCGTACGAACATTTTGTATTATAACTCGAGCATCAGTTGTCAGATTTTAATGTTCTTTGGTATGGTGATAGGGCAGCTTGTGGGAAAGGATGCCCTCATACGTAGCGTTTCGTCCATTCATGTTTGGTAGAGTTATGGGCCCTGTTTGTGTTTGGCCTCCGTTTCTGACTAAGGTAAATTATACCATAGCATATAGGGCAATGTGCTGCCTTCGGGGGCATTAGCACACGCGTTACTGTTGCTCTTGTTAAATTGTGGAATTGCTGCCAGATCTGATTTTGTTACAGTTTTATTATGATTTAACCCTTCACCCAACATACATGATATCAAAAATTATTATTTCAAATATTGTTATTTCAAATTTTAGAAAAAGTTTCCGCAAAACCATTTCATGTGATCCCTCACTGCAATGAGCCCGATGAACTCGTTCCAATGAGGGGTTACATGATATGGTTTTGAGGAAATGTTTTTAAAAATAATTGTTCTCCCATCTGCTCCTTGTGTAAACTACGCAGGTGGGTGTGTCAGGTTCCTTAGGTAAAGGGTTAAAAGTTTAAATATTTGTTCAAGGTAATGAAAATGAAATTAATGGACAACATCAAGTACAGTACGTGGAGAGTGGATTATAACTAAATCACCTGCGGAGTGGAGTTGTCACCCAAGCTATAACTTTCAAATTGTGTACATATCAACAAAAAAACACAAGCAGTGTTTCAGCCAATGGACCTCCGGGTTTAACCCGGAGGTCCATTGTCTGAAACTTTGCTTGTACTGGTTATGCTTTGCAACAAATTTGCAATTATTGCTTGGGTGGAATCTCCACTCTGAGGGTGATTCAGTGATAATACACTCTCCACGTACTGTATGAGCTGTTGGGATGGGTTTCGATGCATCTGGTACGTCTGTCCAGCCACAATTCCTTTTGCACACTTTGCAGGCTGCATCTCTCAACCCGATCAGTTCCAAATTTCATATGTAGCTTTGGGGCAATGTCTAGATGGGAGCTATAAAATTTTTTTGAATTTTGTTGAAAAACATGGCCGTCTGCAGCCATCTTAGATTTGACATATAAATTATCTACAATTCCATTTTATACCCTACAGGCCACATCTCTCACCAGATCTTTTTAAAATTTCACATGTAGCTTTGGTGTGATGTCTAGATGGGAGCTATTGATTTTGTTGAAAAACATGGCTGCCAGCAGCCATCTTGGATTTGGATATACATTGTCAACAATCTCATTAACACACCCTACAGGCCACATTGGATATAAATTTTCCAACAATTCCAACAATTCCTTTATATTAGATATTTATGGGTCAATTCCTTGTTCAAATTTCATTATGAAGTTTTGGTGTGATGTTTAGATGGGAGCTATCAAATATTTTTATACTGTACCAATGACCCAGACTTAGCTGGTGCTAACTCTAACAAAACCAGGGCCAAACACAAATTTTGCCCCCCAATCCCCAAAATTTGCATCCAAAACAAAAAGAAATCATGTCCTAAAGGACCTCCATACTACGCCTCTACTGCGCATGCGCAGTGACGCAGTCGTCCCGAAATTGGCGCCAATTATCATTCTCTGTTTGGCCCTTCATCAGTCAACATCTCACTGATCTTTGTGCTTGTAAATCTCAGTTTAAAGGATGCCAGACACGTAATTTTTGGAGAAAAAGTGATTCTAAGGAGGATAGAAGGAGGAGAGGAAAAAGAAGTGGCAAAAAATAATCAGGGCTGTACTTAAAATTTTTTGATGAAATTATGTTAAGTTGCCTATTTTCGAGGCATGGGCCTCTTGTTGTCATTCTTGCTAATTGTTGCACTGCTTATTCAGTGTTTCCTCTCCCCTAGCCTTCTAAAGTCCCCCCTGGCAATTCTCCCATGCTTTTGGCATATTTTTGAGAAATTTCATTTCTAAAATTTCCTGGGAGAGTTGCTTGGTTACAGAATGTTTTCTGTTATTTTCCCCATAGTTACGTTTTCACCCATGGGTGTATAACGTTTGTGTTCTGCATCTTCCATCTGATGTTCTACAGATTCTCCCCTGGGAGTCTCTGTTTTGCATCAGATAGAGTTTAATTGATGACTGATTCCGGGCCAGTTTTTTCAGTGCCTGGAGTCATGTTTTCTAGTGTGTTTACACTGTTTGTTTTCATTGGCAACAGCCTTTTTTGAGGGGGGCTGTTTGCCTTTGTGGTAGTTTATCTCATTATAAGATACATTTATATTATCCGAAAGTGTCTCATTAATTATTTCATATAAATTTAAAATTTTTGACCACACTTTGCCATCGGATCCATCGGGGCTCAACATTACTTTTCAGCAACTTGGGCTTCTCTGAAAAAATATTTTTTCAAAATTATTTTGTTTTGCAATTGTTTTTTCATTTATTAGTGGATCATGTTATTATGTATCTTTGTGTCAGGGGTTTTTGCGAGTAACTAGGACTTATTGTTGTTCTTTCACAATGAAGGGACGTTGTTCAAATTGTAATAGGAAAAAATCTTCCTCTGACTTTCATGATCATTGTATTAATTGTAGTCAGTGTTCTCGCATTAATCCCTGTCCTATATGTGAACATTGGGATGAGAAACATTGGAAACGTGTGTCACGATATGTTGTTTCTGGAGAAAGTGCGATGCCGGCTCTTTCTCCACAAGGTCACTCTACTCTCTCAGTTTCTATTTCAGAGGAACCAGAACAGGGTGATGTTTCCATGTTATCTTCTTCAAGTGTGCGTCCGTCGTCACAAATGAATTCAGAGCTAGCGGCAAAAGTGCTCATGGAGATTAGACAAATGTCGTCCGCTAGCTCGCCCGGTGTAGCGTCTATTCACCGAATGGTTCGGCAGCCGGGTTCGTCCGATGCGGTCCAAGAGGAAATTTTGGGTGATGCAAGCACTATAAACATAATAGATGCACACCCAGTGACGGCGGATAGTAAGCGAGAACGGAGGAAGCCTTTTAGTCCGGTTCATAGCTCGTCCAGGTCCAGCCGGGCCGCGAGCGAGAGAGGTCCCTCTCTCGTACAACAACATCTGGGACCAGATGTTGTGGTACAAAATGTGTCTTTAGCGGAGCATACGTCCGTCGCTCGGGACGCTCCGTTGTATAAGCAGTCCGCAGAGACTGTTAAGGCTTCCTCTTCTCGTCAGCGCACACGACCGCACCTTGGCTGCGTGACCGCCGATATATTACCAGCTTCGCCGATGAAGGATTCTTCGGCGACCAGGTCACACCATCCGGCAGCCAGGGATTCGAGACCGATGGACTCCGGACGTTCGCGTAGGAAAAGTATGCGGGAGCCATCTGATGCGGAGCTGCCCTCGGCGAAGCAGCGAAAGACTGCGCCTCCGCAGGTCTCGACGCCGGACATTCTTGTGCAGATAGCACAGCTTATCGCAGCATCCCAGCAGCCGACAGAAACGGTGTCGGATCGAGAATTATCCGACGGCGCTGGGTCGGTACGCTCCGCCGAAGCATCGGGGGCGGATGACCGGGAACATCGTGAGGTCCGACCGGATGGTGAAAGGGATACGGATGACTTGGAGCTATCCCTTTCGGAACAACATAAAGCTGCCGTGGACTTCATCCGGCACTTTCTCCCCTCAAGTTGTTCCGTCGGGCCAGACTGCTGCGCTTCCGGACAAGAGAATTATAGCGTCATTGGACTCTGAATTTTTTGAGCGGTTCAGGGACATCGCTCCCGAGTTTCCGTCGCAGTCCAATAATGTTGCTAGAACATTTGAATTATTGAACGACGCTATATTTAAACTTGCTTCCAGGACGGGGAGAGCAGGTTTCTTGTCCGCTAATACTCTCAACCTGCCTTTCATTAATGCAAGGAATAAATTCGATACGGCAGGACAGGGTATACCGAGAGTTCCTCTGCGTATGGACGACGAGGCGGAAGACTTAGAGCTATCATTACCGTCGTCAGCTTCTATTCCAACCGCGGTGTTGGAAACAGCTACTGCGTCTAACAGAGCCAATTTAGATGCCTTATCTTACGCAGATCACCTTACTAAGGCGTTATCACTGCGCCTTCAAGGGGAAGAGTTTCAGGATATACAATCCTCTTTAAGACTTCTTTCAAGGGCAGTAGCTTATTCCACGTGTAACTCCGCCCTTTCAGTGGCAAATCTGGAGTTGGTTAGACGTGACGCAGCCCTAGCTACATCCACACTAGTGGATTCTAAGGTGAAGAACTCTCTTAGAGTCGCTTCGGTCTCAGGAGAACTTCTCTTTGACGGCAAGCTTTCCGCTATTTATGATAAAATTAAAAAGAAAGCTAATGATTCTCTGTTGTTCAGATTGGCTCCTAAGAAGTCGGATACAGCAGACACGAATAAGACAGGCACTTCTGGGTCTAATGCGCCCAAGAGAGGTTCCTATAGAGGTTCCGGTGCGTCCTCTTGGTCTTATTCGAGAGACCGTCAGGATAGCGACTCTCGTTCGGGACGTCCTTCAGGCCGGGACAATCGGTCGGACGCCCCGAGGTCGACGAGGCGAGGTGCGGGTCGTGGAAGACGTGGTTTCTCCTACCGCAGGCCTCGCAGGTCCAGGAGGTGATGGCTTAAACCTCTATCGCGTTCCGGTTGGCGGAAGGTTGTCAAGTTTTTCACAAAAGTGGGCGTCGATTACGGACGACCCTTGGGTGAGAGGAGTGACTTCAGAAGGTCTAAAGATATCCTTCAAACGAAAGCCTCCATTAACTCGAAGTCCAAAGTGGACTCATCTTCCGTCAAATCCACAGAAAAGAGACGCTCTGTTATCAGAGGTGCAGTCTCTTTTAATGAAGAACGCGGTAGAGGTCGTAGAAAACCAGGAATCTCTGGGATCCTACAGCCATCTGTTTCTGGTTCCGAAACCAGACGGCTCGTTCCGTCCAGTCATAGATTTGAGCTGGATAAACAAGCTGATCGTCGCTCCGAAGTTTTATATGGAGACGATTCGATCGGTCAGAGTGAGTATTCGGGTGAACGATTATGCAACGAGCATAGATCTCAAAGATGCGTACTTTCACGTCATGGTACATCCGACATTCCGAAAGTATCTACGCTTTGCAGTCCTGGGAGTGGTGTATCAATTCCGGGCGATGTGCTTCGGATTGAATCTAGCACCCTGGGC
Organism: Pictodentalium vernedei; assembly: GCA_031216915.1. Classification (NCBI taxonomy): domain Eukaryota; kingdom Metazoa; phylum Mollusca; class Scaphopoda; order Dentaliida; family Dentaliidae; genus Pictodentalium; species Pictodentalium vernedei. Next base: position 73,386,726 of record CM062295.1, on the reverse strand, counting down.
TTTCACTCGGGTAATGAACTCGGTAATGATCTACTTCCGAGCTCATTCGTCTGCGGTAACGTCGGCCTACCTGGACGACATTCTTCAGAGGTACGGCAACGAGTTAACGCTTCAGAACGATGTTCAGAATCGTCTTCTATTGCTCCGACGTCTCGGTTTTATAGTAAACGAGGAGAAGTCAGATCTGGTGCCGTCCAAGTCATTCACTCATCTGGGAATGAGCTTCGAGACGCACAACAATCTCGTTCGTCTGCCGTTAACCAGAGCGAAATTAGTCAGTTGTTACGCTCGCTATTGTCTGCACGCAGACAAAGTCACGGCGAGAGAATTTATGAGACTGATAGGTCTGTGCGGAGCCGCCGCGGATCTCATTCCGATGGGGCGGCTACGCACACGTCCTCTTCAAATTTTCCTGACTCAGAATTGGAGTGTGAAAATTCATTCGCTCGATGTAGACGTCCTCTTGTCAGATCAAGTGAAACAAGAGATTCAGACTTGGGCAAACATTCAGTGGTTAACTCAAGGAGTTCCGCTGCAGTTGCCGGATCCGAGTTTTACCGTTATGACGGATGCCAGTCAAACAGGTTGGGGTGCATCATTAATCCCAACGGATTCAAGATGCCAGGGTCTTTGGGATCCGCAATTCCTGTGCAAGCACATAAACATCAAGGAAATGATGTCAATTTGGCTTGCGTTACGTCACTGGATGGACATTATTCACGATGCTCATGTCCAAATCCTATCCGACAATACGACAGTAGTGGCGTATATACGGAATCAGGGAGGCACTCATTCAGTTCCGTTGTTCAATCTAACGGAAAGAATCCTTCTGTTTGCGTTAGAACATCACGTTCTTCTTTCGGTCCGTCACATACCGGGTCGTCTGAATGTGCTAGCAGACTCCCTTTCACGAAAGGGTCGCTTGTTGCCGTCGGAGTGGACTCTCAACAAACAAGTATTCAATCAGATTTGCTACCAATGGGAACGGCCAATGATAGACTTGCGACACATCTCAACAATCAGTTGCAGACGTATGTGTCTCCGTGTCCGGATCCAAGAGCATTTGCAGTAGACGCTCTGTCGATCCCTTGGGACGGAATGATAGGATATGCGTATCCTCCAGCGCCGTTAATTCAACAAGTATTGCTAAAGATAAAACAATCTCAATGCAAGATTCTGTTGGTAGCATCTCTGTCGTCACAGAGACCGTGGATAAATCTACTCAGGTGTCTGTTGTGGGACCTACCGTGGAAGCTTCCTCCACGAGAGGATCTTCTTTCGCAGGGGAAATCGCGCCAACTCCATCACAACCCGCAAGGTCTCAACCTTCACGTTTTTGCGTTGTGCGGTCCTTCTTGCATGGCAAGCACTTTACAGGACGAGCAGTGGACGCGATTTCTAACTGTAGGAGGACCTCCTCTTCGCTAAACTATGCGGCTAAGTGGAAGGTTTTTCGTCGTTGGTGTAGGGATCATTCTGTAGATATATTTGATCCCTCTATACCAGACATTGCAAACTTTCTAGTATACTTGTTTGACGAAATCAAACTGCAGCCTGTTACTATAAAGGGTTATAGATCTATGTTATCTGATACCTATGCACATCATGATAGTTTACAAATTGGATCTAATGTCTCTTTATCGAAGTTGGTTAGAAACTTTTCGATAAATAGACCCAGAACTCTTAGATTAATTCCTAAGTGGAATTTAGCTTGGGTTCTCCTTAAATTGAAGGAAAAGCCATTTGAACCTCTTGGGACAGTAGATTTCAAATTCTTATCTTATAAGACAGCTTTTCTCTTAGCTTTCTCTTCTGCCAGAAGAGTCAGTGAGCTTCATGCACTATCGGTGGATGATTCTCATTATCGTAGTGTTGGGAACACTATCACCTTCACTACTAATGTGGGTTTTTTAGCTAAGAATCAGGCTCCTAATAAATATCCGGAACCTATTGTTATTAAGGCTCTTCCGTCTTCAGACGGGCGTAGGCCTTTACTCTGTCCTGTTAGAGCACTACGTATCTATAAACAGAGATCTCAGTTTATCAGAAAGGGACGGAAACGTTTCTTTCTGTCTTTGATGCCTAATAGAAAGGACATTTCAGTCCATTCTATTGCTAGATGGATTCAGTTAACTATCCGTACTGCTTATGAAGATTTATCTTCTTCTCAGCAGTCTGTGCTTAAGATTTCTGGTCATGAAGTAAGAGCTCTTTCTACTTCCTGGGCTTATGCTAATAGTGTTGCTATTACAGATTTAATGAAGGCTGCTTATTGGTCTCAGCCATCCACATTTACGAATTTTTATCTCAGAAATATTGAGTCCATTTCTGGAGACCTGCATTGTTTAGGTCCGTTATCTGTTGCTCAGAATGTCGTCCACTAAACAGTTGCAACTATAGTTATGCAGGCTTTCTGTTCCGGCAGTGACTCCGTCCGGCTGCCCTCTTCGCTCTGGGCTATTTGACCCAGGGCAAGGGGAAGGGGGGGGGGGGGCGGGTGTTCCCTTAGGTCACCTGCTTTATAGTGAAAAGCAAGGGAATGCCTCCTCCAAGTCAGTATTTCTGAGTCGCTTCCGGGATGGTTTTAAAGTGTAATATTAATGTTTAAATTCATTCATGTCTTATTTTTAAAGTGTAGCTCGGTGTGAAGCATTTGTATATGTCAAGTGTCAAACGGGCTTTAATATACAATACTCGGACACTTTTAAATGATTATAAAGAGTCTCAATTCTCTGGACTACTTTATTTATTGGCTTGCTTTAAAAATAATTAGTATTAGGGTTATACTGGATATTAATAGAGAACATGAATGTTATTGTGCTCAATTATTAAGGGTAGTGTATCTTTCTAATTTAATATTAAATAAGAAAGATACATGTAAAGCCTAATACTCCTTTTCTCCTTAAGGGGTTACATCTTTACTATATAGTTGAGCTTATTGGATTTTCCTCTATGTCCTAGGCCCTCCAGCCTGTTTACTATTCAGCTAAGTCTGGGTCATTGGTACAGTATAAAAATGTTAAAAAATTTATAGTAATTTATATATTTTTTATACTTACCAATGACCCAGACGGGGATGGCCCTCCCTGGAGTTGGGAACTCTTGCCTCCCCGCTGAGTACATAGCGCTGACCAGGCACTGCCAGTAAGAATGATAATTGGCGCCAATTTCGGGACGACTGCGTCACTGCGCATGCGCAGTAGAGGCGTAGTATGGAGGTCCTTTAGGACATGATTTCTTTTTGTTTTGGATGCAAATTTTGGGGATTGGGGGGCAAAATTTGTGTTTGGCCCTGGTTTTGTTAGAGTTAGCACCAGCTAAGTCTGGGTCATTGGTAAGTATAAAAAATATATAAATTACTATAAATTTTTTATCTTTTCTGAATTTCGTTGAAAAACATGGCCGCCAGTGGCCATCTTAGATTTGACATATAAATTGTCAACAATCCCATTAGCAGACGCTACAGGGTGCACCTCTCACCCGATCTCTTTCAAATTTTATATGTAACTTTGATATGATGTCTAGATGAGAGTTATCCAATTTTTCTGCTTTCTGTGGAAAAAGATGGCCACCACCAGCCATCATGAATTTGACATAAATTGTCAACAATTCCATTAGTACACCCAACAGGCCCCATCCCTCACCTGATTGTTTTCAGATTTCATATGTAGCTTTGGTGAGAATCTGATGTCTTTTTTGTAGAAACTTGAGTGAATAACTTGGCAGAACTGGATCTTTCTATTTAGTCAATCCCTTCTTGGACATGTTGAGCTGCAGTGTCATTGATACAGTAGAATCCTCTTAATTGAATATCCATTTTGCCAGTGAAAATTGTTCAATTAACAGGAGTATACAATTAACAGGGATTTGGTCAGTTTTCTGTGTTCTGGGGTAAACTGAGCATTTATTCTATTATATCTTGTTTGACAGAGCTCATTGAGCTCTGTCAAACAAGATATAATAGAATAAATGCCTGTATTGGATGTAGTGAGGCCAAAAAGGTTGATAAATAAGGGTAATTTGGTGCGTGTCACAGAAATTTTTTCGACATATTACAAAAATTTATATACAATTAACAGGAGTTTACTCTACAACCCATATGCAATTAACAGATCCAATTTGTACTGAAGGTATGGTAAAGGGTTTTGTGTTTGAAAATTATATTCAGTTAACAGGGATATACAATTAAGAGATATCCAATTAAGTGGGCTCCACTGTACTTTCATTTGAAGATGTTTCACAGGCACCAACAGCAGGGACATGGTATTATCTGTGATCACACATGGACATTTCCTACCAGAGACAGTCGCTGTCCCTGTGTTATTGCAGATAATACTGAACAATATGAATACAGGTACAACTGTGGAATATCATTCTCACTCCCCTAAAATCACCCAGTTCAAATTATTGGATTGATGGTATGCATGTCTTCAACCATTCTAACCCTGCCTGTGCTGCAGTGCGGAGTTACGATGTTGGGGAGCTGGCAGCTGCTCGTCGTTGCTCGGTGGTTCTCTCCAGGTACTCCGGCTTCCTCCACCCGTAAAACTGTCACGGTCATGATTAGCCATTGTGCATAAATATGTGACCTTAAACATCAATAAATAAATAAATGTAAACAGTTGGTTAATCTTCACAAATTTTATACTTTATTGGAGCTGGACGGTATTGAAAGTTCAAGTTTAGTTTTGATTTTTTCGAATGATTTACTATGGTATTGTTAAGGTATTCTGGGTCAATAATATACATGCACCTTAATACTAATATCGAATGGTATACTGTAGGGCTGAAACGGTTGACTCATTTTCACAACTGACTAACCGAAAGCTATAACCGGTTAATATCTGGTTATCCATAGCCATTATTTCACTGAACATGGGATCAAAACTACAGAAACTGGAAAGCAGTATTCTCAGAAACTATTCATAGTGTGTATACAAACGAACATTGTCAACTACTCGACAACGTTCGTTTGTATACATTCTATGGAATAGTTTCTGCGGTTACTCAGCACTCACAGAAATTGACGATCATTATTGAAGTCTTGAAGCCAACGTTGATTATTTCTCAATATATACAACATGGCTTCGAGGTGTAATCTATTCCAAAGGAGAAGCGGCAGATTTACTACTTTTTAACCATGGAATGACGATCACTATCGATATTTTGGATAACCGGTTGACATTTTTTTCAAATCGATTAAGTAGGTAACCGGTTTCAAACCGGTTATCCGGTTAACCATTTCAGTACTAGTATACTGCCCAGCTGTCGATCAGTGTGTACAGCAGATAAACCCTCAGAATGGTCAAAATGTTGGAAATAATGGGTACTTGGCACCAATCATTTGATGTAACAAAAAAGCTCAGAGAAAGTACACCTTGGCCATTTTCTCTTGGCTGTTTTGTAATATCAAATGACAGGCGGTGTGTGCAATTAGAAATACATAGTCCATTGGCTCTTATCAAGAATTTTGTGCAATGTTCTATTGTTTGCCCTTTTATTTTGTAGCTATTGTCAGGAATATTTTTCAAAACCAAAATTGGGGTATATTGAGATTTCCTCGGTAATGTAAATTAGTTTTGGCTTGATACCGATACCAAATGTTATTTATGGTACATCGCCCATCTCAGTACCTTATTAACTGGTAGAGTTCTGGAAGCCCATATTTGGGCTTTAATCTGAAGTGTAGGTACCACGACTTGAAGGCTGATATTCACTGGATGTGCTTTGTATTATCTTTGAAGTGATATTATTTAGTCTGTAAGGGTTTGCCTTGTTACAATTTATGGGAGAGTGCCCATTGGCACTCTCCCATAAATTGTTACAAGGCAAAGACACATGTACACAATTTGATGTATGAAAATAATTTAGCACTCAACCAGTTAACCTGTCTCCAGTTAAAAGTGAAAATTATGAAATGAGTTCGGTAAATTGGGTCTGAACAGAGCCTTTGGCAAAGTTTAGACGTAATTTACTGGACAAGTTTTGTAAATTTCACTTTGAACTTTGAACTGGTGAGGCATTGCAGATTCTGTTTATCACTTAATCTAGATTAAGACCCAATAAATGATGCCAAATTGGATCAAGAAACAAACTGCACTTATTACAAGGCATTGTTCCAAAACCAGTCTTCCATCACTGAACTTAGAGACAGGTCTGGAGGTAACCACCCCAAACTCTTTGTATTACTTCATAAATTGTATGTCAAATAGATAGTTGGAGGATTATTTCTGTATTTTAAACCACTTTTTATATGCCTGTTTGTAAAAATGGTTGTATTATATAAATGGTCTGTCTGTCCATCTGTCCTTACACAATTGGTTTCCGACCAATAACTCCAGTTTGGATTATTTGATTTCAATCAAAGTTGGTATGTGTCTTCCCCAGCTAGTAATACAGGCCAAGTTCGAATATGGGTTCCGTCCAATTATTTTTACCTGAATTATGACCCTTTCACGACTTTGAATTTGACCTATTAATATTTTTGGTTTCCGACTGGTAACTCCAGTTTGGGTTATTTGATCTCAACCAAAGATCTTATGTGTATTCCCCAGCTAGTAATACAGGCCAGGTTCGAATATGGGTTTCTGTCCATTTATTTTTGCATGAGTTATGCCCCTTTTTTCGACTTACAATTTGATCTTCTATTAACATTTTTGGTTTCCGGCCGATAACTCCAGTTTGGATTATTTGATCTCAACCAAAGTTGGTGTACATATTACCCAGATAGTAATACAGGCCAGATTCAAATATGCGTTCCGTATAATTATATTTTTATACTGTACCAATGACCCAGACTTAGCTGGTGCTAACTCCAACAAAACCAGGGCCAAACACAAATTTTGCCCCCCAATCCCCAAAATTTGCATCCAAAACAAAAAGAAATCATGTCCTAAAGGACCTCCATACTACGCCTCTACTGCGCATGCGCAGTGACGCAGTCGTCCCGAAATTGGCGCCAATTACCATTCTCTGTTTGGCCCTTCATCAGTCAACATCTCACTGATCTTTGTGCTTGTAAATCTCAGTTTAAAGGATGCCAGACACGTAATTTTTGGAGAAAATGTGATTCTAAGGAGGATAGAAGGAGGAGAGGAAAAAGAAGTGGCAAAAAATAATCAGGGCTGTACTTAAAATTTTTTGATGAAATTATGTTAAGTTGCCTATTTTCGAGGCATGGGCCTCTTGTTGTCATTCTTGCTAATTGTTGCACTGCTTATTCGGTGTTTCCTCTCCCCTAGCCTTCTAAAGTCCCCCCTGGCAATTCTCCCATGCTTTTGGCATATTTTTGAGAAATTTCATTTCTAAAATTTCCTGGGAGAGTTGCTTGGTTACAGAATGTTTTCTGTTATTTTCCCCATAGTTACGTTTTCACCCATGGGTGTATAACGTTTGTGTTCTGCATCTTCCATCTGATGTTCTACAGATTCTCCCCTGGGAGTCTCTGTTTTGCATCAGATAGAGTGTAATTGATGACTGATTCCGGGCCAGTTTTTTCAGTGCCTGGAGTCATGTTTTCTAGTGTGTTTACACTGTTTGTTTTCATTGGCAACAGCCTTTTTTGAGGGGGGCTGTTTGCCTTTGTGGTAGTTTATCTCATTATAAGATACATTTATATTATCCGAAAGTGTCTCATTAATTATTTTATATAAATTTAAAATTTTTGACCACACTTTGCCATCGGATCCATCGGGGCTCAACGTTACTTTTCAGCAACTTGGGCTTCTCTGAAAAAATATTTTTTCAAAATTATTTTGTTTTGCAATTGTTTAATGGATCATGTTATTATGTATCTTTGTGTCAGGGGTTTTTGCGAGTAACTAGGACTTATTGTTGTTCTTTCACAATGAAGGGACATTGTTCAAATTGTAATAGGAAGAAATCTTCCTCTGACTTTCATGATCATTGTATTAATTGTAGTCAGTGTTCTCGCATTAATCCCTGTCCTATATGTGAACATTGGGATGAGAAACATTGGAAACGTGTGTCACAATATGTTGTTTCTGGAGAAAGTGCGATGCCGGCTCTTTCTCCACAAGGTCACTCTACTCTCTCAGTTTCTATTTCAGAGGAACCAGAACAGGGTGATGTTTCCATGTTATCTTCTTCAAGTGTGCGTCCGTCGTCACAAATGAATTCAGAGCTAGCGGCAAAAGTGCTCATGGAGATTAGACAAATGTCGTCCGCTAGCTCGCCCGGTGTAGCGTCCATTCACCGAATGGTTCGGCAGCCGGGTTCGTCCGATGCGGTCCAAGAGGAAATTTTGGGTGATGCGAGCACTATAAACATAATAGATGCACACCCAGTGATGGCGGATAGTAAGCGAGAACGGAGGAAGCCTTTTAGTCCGGTTCCTAGCTCGTCCAGGTCCAGCCGGGCCGCGAGAGAGAGAGGTCCCTCTCTCGTACAACAACATCTGGGTCCAGATGTTGTGGTACAAAATGTGTCTTTAGCGGAGCATACGTCCGTCGCTCGGGACGCTCCGTTGTATAAGCAGTCCGCAGAGACTGTTAAGGCTTCCTCTTCTCATCAGCGCACACGACCGCACCTTGGCTGCGTGACCGCCGATATTTTACCAGCTTCGCCGATGAAGGATTCTTCGGTGACCAGGTCACTCCATCCGGCAGCCAGGGATTCGAGACCGATGGACTCCGGACGTTCGCATAGGAAAAGTATGCGGGAGCCATCTGATGCGGAGCTGCCCTCGGCGAAGCAGCGAAAGACTGCGCCTCCGCAGGTCTCGACGTCGGACATTCTTGTGCAGATAGCACAGCTTATCGCAGCATCCCAGCAGCCGACAGAAACGGTGTCGGATCGAGAATTATCCGACGGCGCTGGATCGGTACGCTCCGCCGAAGCATCGGGGGCGGACGACCGGGAACATCGGGAGGTCCGACCGGATGGTGAAAGGGATACGGATGACTTGGAGCTATCCCTTTCGGAACAACATAAAGCTGCCGTGGACTTCATCCGGCACTTTCTCCCTCAAGTTGTTCCGTCGGGCCAGACTGCTGCTGCGCTTCCGGACAAGAGAATTATAGCGTCATTGGACTCTGAATTTTTTGAGCGGTTCAGGGACATCGCTCCCGAGTTTCCGTCGCAGTCCAATAATGTTGCAAGAACATTTGAATTATTGAACGACGCTATATTTAAACTTGCTTCCAGGACGGGGAAAGCAGGTTTCTTGTCCGCTAATACTCTCAACCTGCCTTTCATTAATGCAAGGAATAAATTCGATACGGCAGGACAGGGTATACCGAGAGTTCCTCTGCGTATGGACGACGAGGCGGAAGACTTAGAGCTATCATTACCGTCGTCAGCTTCTATTCCAACCGCGGTGTTGGAAACAGCTATTGCGTCTAACAGAGCCAATTTAGATGCCTTATCTTACGCAGATCACCTTACTAAGGCGTTATCACTGCGCCTTCAAGGGGAAGAGTTTCAGGATATACAATCCTCTTTAAGACTTCTTTCAAGGGCAGTAGCTTATTCCACGTGTAACTCCGCCCTTTCAGTGGTAAATCTGGAGTTGGTTAGACGTGACGCAGCCCTAGCTACATCCACACTAGTGGATTCTAAGGTGAAGAACTCTCTTAGAGTCGCTTCGGTCTCAGGAGAACTTCTCTTTGACGGCAAGCTTTCCGCTATTTATGATAAAATTAAAAAGAAAGCTAATGATTCTCTGTTGTTCAGATCGGCTCCTAAAAAGTCGGATACAGCAGACACGAATAAGACAGGCACTTCTGGGTCTAATGCGCCCAAGAGAGGTTCCTATAGAGGTTCCGGTGCGTCCTCTTGGTCTTATTCGAGAGACCGTCAGGATAGCGACTCTCGTTCGGGACGTCCTTCAGGCCGGGACAATCGGTCGGACGCCCCGAGGTCGACGAGGCGAGGTGCGGGTCGTGGAAGACGTGGTTTCTCCTACCGCAGGCCTCGCAGGTCCAGGAGGTGATGGCTTAAACCTCTATCGCGTTCCGGTTGGCGGAAGGTTGTCGAGTTTTTCACAAGAGTGGGCGTCGATTACGGACGACCCTTGGGTGAGAGGAGTGACTTCAGAAGGTCTAAAGATATCCTTCAAACGAAAGCCTCCATTAACTCGAAGTCCAAAGTGGACTCATCTTCCGTCAGATCCACAGAAAAGAGACGCTCTGTTATCAGAGGTGCAGTCTCTTTTAATGAAGAACGCGGTAGAGGTCGTAGAAAACCAGGAATCTCTGGGATTCTACAGCCATCTGTTTCTGGTTCCGAAACCAGACATAGATTTAAGCTGGATAAACAAGCTGATCGTCGCTCCGAAGTTTTATATGGAGACGATTCGATCGGTCAGAGCGAGTATTCGGGTGAATGATTATGCAACGAGCATAGATCTCAAAGATGCGTACTTTCACGTCATGGTACATCCGACATTCCGAAAGTATCTACACTTCGCAGTCCTAGGAGTGGTGTATCAATTCCGGGCGATGTGCTTCGGATTGAATCTAGCACCCTGGGCTTTCACTCGGGTAATGAACTCGGTAATGATCTACTTCCGAGCTCATTCGTCTGCGGTAACATCGGCCTACCTGGACGACATTCTTCAGAGGTACGGCAACGAGTTAACGCTTCAGAACGATGTTCAGAATCTTCTTCTATTGCTCCGACGTCTCGGTTTTATAGTAAACGAGGAGAAGTCGGATCTGGTGCCGTCCAAGTCATTCACTCATCTGGGAATGAGCTTCGAGACGCACAACAATCTCGTTCGTCTGCCGTTAACCAGAGCGAAATTAGTCAGTTGTTACGCTCGCTATTGTCTGCACGCAGACAAAGTCACGGCGAGAGAATTTATGAGACTGATAGGTCTGTGCGGAGCCGCCGCGGATCTCATTCCGATGGGGCGGCTACGCACACGTCCTCTTCAAATTATCCTGACTCAGAATTGGAGTGTGAAAATTCATTCGCTCGATGTAGACGTTCTCTTGTCAGATCAAGTGAAACAAGAGATTCAGACTTGGGCAAACATTCAGTGGTTAACTCAAGGAGTTCCGCTGCAGTTGCCGGATCCGAGTTTTACCATTATGACGGATGCCAGTCAAACAGGTTGGGGTGCATCATTAATCCCAACGGATTTGAGATGCCAGGGTCTTTGGGATCCGCAATTCCTGTGCAAGCACATAAACATCAAGGAAATGATGTCAATTTGGCTTGCGTTACGTCACTGGATGGACATTATTCACGATGCTCATGTCCAAATCCTATCCGACAATACGACAGTAGTGGCGTATATACGGAATCAGGGAGGCACTCATTCAGTTCCGTTGTTCAATCTAACGGAAAGAATCCTTCTGTTTGCGTTAGAACATCACGTTCTTCTTTCGGTCCGTCACATACCGGGTCGTCTGAATGTGCTAGCAGACTCCCTTTCACGAAAGGGTCGCTTGTTGCCGTCGGAGTGGACTCTCAACAAACAAGTATTCAATCAGATTTGCTACCAATGGGAACGGCCAATGATAGACTTATTTGCGACACATCTCAACAATCAGTTGCAGACGTATGTGTCTCCGTGTCCGGATCCAAGAGCATTTGCAGTAGACGCTCTGTCGATCCCTTGGGACGGAATGATAGGATATGCGTATCCTCCAGCGCCGTTAATTCAACAAGTATTGCTAAAGATAAAACAATCTCAATGCAAGATTCTGTTGGTAGCATCTCTGTCGCCACAGAGACCGTGGATAAATCTACTCAGGTGTCTGTTGTGGGACCTACCGCGGAAGCTTCCTCCACGAGAGGATCTTCTTTCGCAGGGGAAATCGCGCCAACTCCATCACAACCCGCAAGGTCTCAACCTTCACGTTTTTCCGTTGTGCGGTCCTTCTTGCATGGCAAGCACTTTACAGGACGAGCAGTGGACGCGATTTCTAACTGTAGGAGGACCTCCTCTTCGCTAAACTATGCGGCTAAGTGGAAGGTTTTTCGTCGTTGGTGTAGGGATCATTCTGTAGATATATTTGATCCCTCTATACCAGACATTGCAAACTTTCTAGTATACTTGTTTGACGAAATCAAACTGCAGCCTGATACTATAAAGGGTTATAGATCTATGTTATCTGATACCTATGCACATCATGATAGTTTACAAATTGGATCTAATGTCTCTTTATCGAAGTTGGTTAGTAACTTTTCGATAAATAGACCCAGAACTCTTAGATTAATTCCTAAGTGGAATTTAGCTTGGGTTCTCCTTAAATTGAAGGAAAAGCCATTTGAACCTCTTGGGACAGTAGATTTCAAATTCTTATCTTATAAGACAGCTTTTCTCTTAGCTTTCTCTTCTGCCAGAAGAGTCAGTGAGCTTCATGCACTATCGGTGGATGATTCTCATTATCGTAGTGTTGGGAACACTATCACCTTCACTACTAATGTGGGTTTTTTAGCTAAGAATCAGGCTCCTAATAAATATCCGGAACCTATTGTTATTAAGGCTCTTCCGTCTTCAGACGGGCGTAGGCCTTTACTCTGTCCTGTTAGAGCACTACGTATCTATAAACAGAGATCTCAGTTTATCAGAAAGGGACGGAAACGTTTCTTTCTGTCTTTGATGCCTAATAGAAAGGACATTTCAGTCCATTCTATTGCTAGATGGATTCAGTTAACTATCCGTACTGCTTATGAAGATTTATCTTCTTCTCAGCAGTCTGTGCTTAAGATTTCTGGTCATGAAGTAAGAGCTCTTTCTACTTCCTGGGCTTATGCTAATAGTGTTGCTATTACAGATTTAATGAAGGCTGCTTATTGGTCTCAGCCATCCACATTTACGAATTTTTATCTCAGAAATATTGAGTCCATTTCTGGAGACCTGCATTGTTTAGGTCCGTTATCTGTTGCTCAGAATGTCGTCCACTAAACAGTTGCAACTATAGTTATGCAGGCTTTCTGTTCCGGCAGTGACTCCGTCCGGCTGCCCTCTTCGCTCTGGGCTATTTGACCCAGGGCAAGGGGAAGGGGGGGGGGGGGGGGTGTTCCCTTAGGTCACCTTTCTTTATAGTGAAAAGCAAGGGAATGCCTCCTCCAAGTCAGTATTTCTGAGTCGCTTCCGGGATGGTTTTAAAGTGTAATATTAATGTTTAAATTCATTCATGTCTTATTTTTAAAGTGTAGCTCGGTGTGAAGCATTTGTATATGTCAAGTGTCAAACGGGCTTTAATATACAATACTCGGACACTTTTAAATGATTATAAAGAGTCTCAATTCTCTGGACTACTTTATTTATTGGCTTGCTTTAAAAATAATTAGTATAAGGGTTATACTGGATGTTAATAGAGAACATGAATGTTATTGTGCTCAATTATTAAGGGTAGTGTATCTTTCTAATTTAATATTAAATAAGAAAGATACATGTAAAGCCTAATACTCCTTTTCTCCTTAAGGGGTTACCTCTTTACTATATAGTTGAGCTTATTGGATTTTCCTCTATGTCCTAGGCCCTCCAGCCTGTTTACTATTCAGCTAAGTCTGGGTCATTGGTACAGTATAAAAATGTTAAAAAATTTATAGTAATTTATATATTTTTTATACTTACCAATGACCCAGACGGGGATGGCCCTCCCTGGAGTTGGGAACTCTTGCCTCCCCGCTGAGTACATAGCGCTGACCAGGCACTGCCAGTAAGAATGATAATTGGCGCCAATTTCGGGACGACTGCGTCACTGCGCATGCGCAGTAGAGGCGTAGTATGGAGGTCCTTTAGGACATGATTTCTTTTTGTTTTGGATGCAAATTTTGGGGATTGGGGGGCAAAATTTGTGTTTGGCCCTGGTTTTGTTGGAGTTAGCACCAGCTAAGTCTGGGTCATTGGTAAGTATAAAAAATATATAAATTACTATAAATTTTTTAACTTTTACATGAATTATGGGCCTTTTTGACTTAGAAATTTCTCATAACCATCAACATTTTGGTTTCCGTATAACTTGAGCTTGGATTCATAGATCAGGTTCAAACTTGCTTTCTGCCTCAGTTATATCAAAATGAAGGATAACTTTGAATTGGGGCATGGTCTGATGATTTTTACAAGTGTTAGGGGCTTTTTCATTTTGGATATTGCATATTTCCATCAACATTTTGTCTGAACTTTGTTTATGGTATAATTTGAACAATAGTTAACAGATTTCAATTCTTTTTGGCATATGTCTCTATAGCAAAAATATCTACATCAAGTTCGATGACCAGCCATATCCGATGAAAATTATGGGAGTTATTGCCCTTTGTTAATAAATATCGTCTAATGCTTGTTTATGAAATAACTTAAACATCAGTAATCAAATATCAATTTTTATTTTGTATATATCTCTTTGGAAACAAGTTTGATGACCACATTATCCAATGAAAATTGTCAGAGGTATTGGTCTGCCCTCACTCCCACCCCATGTCATTTAGGCAATTTAAATGCAGGTTGAAGGATTGGGCGTTATTACATGCAGAACAATTTTTTTTTATGTTAAATAGGCCCCATGATTAAATCTGTTTCTCAGGCCATTTTTTTGTAAAATTGCATGCAGGCGGGCATTTTTTTTATTTAATTTTTTTTTGGTAATTATTTCTTTCCCATCAAAAGTTCATATTCTTGGCTTTATGTTTTAGGCTTCCTTAATTTACAGAATAGCTTGTTTGGTGGTGTATTTTGTCCCTTGAGTGCAACAATGCTTTGCAGTGCTAAAGCATTGCAAAGCCCTGTGACAACTCAAGTGACAAATTTATCAATTTTATTAACTTAGGTAAAATATCAGACATAAACCGTTTAATTTTTATTTTTTAGCTTAACTTTACATAGTCAAGATAAGCTATTGCCATCACGCGTGCGGAAGTCTGTGAGTCAGTGACGTCTGTTCACATTTTCCTTTAGCACGGGCTACACCCTGCAGTTCTTGTCTGATCATTACGAAATTTCATATGCAGGTTTGGGGTCATGTCTAGATGAGAACGTCCCCTTTTGGTCGCGATCGGGCAACCGGTATGGCTGCCCGAGCCCAAAACCCGAAAACCATTAGCACAGTCTACAGGTCGTATTTATGAAGGGATTTCATTGTAACTTGGTAGGATGCCTCTGTATAGTGCCTATATGAGAATGTCCCCTTTTGGGCATGATCTATCAACCGTGATGGCTGCCCAAGCCCGAAACCCAAAAACTTTTAGCACAGTCTGCGGGTCATGTTTAATGTGGAGGGATTTCATTGTAACTTGGTAGGATGACTCCTTATGATGTCTAGATGCAAATTTCCCCATTTGGGCATGATCAGCCAACCGTGACGACTGCCCGAGCCCAAAACCCGAAAACCTTTAGCACAGTCTACAGGTCATATTTATTGAGGAATTTCATTGTAACTTGGTGGGTTGACTTCATACAATGTCTAGATGAAAAAGTCCCCCTTTGGACGTGATTGGGCAACTCTGACGGCTACAGGCGCCCGAAGCCCGAAAAACTTTAGCACAGTCTAGAGGTCATATTTATGAAACGATTTCATTGTAACTTGGCAGGATGACTCCAAATAATGTCTAGATGAGAACGTCCCATTTTGATCGCGATCATGCAGCCTTGATGGGTGCCCGAGCCCAAAAACCTTTAGCATAGGCAAAAGGTCATATTTATGGAAGGATTTCATTGTAACCTGTTAGGTTGACTCCATATAATGCCTAGATGATGACATCCCCTTTCGGTCGTGATTGGTCAGTTGTGATGGCTACAAGTGCCCGAAGCCCGAAAACCTTGAGCACAGTCTACAGGTCATATTTATGAAGGGATTTCATTGTAACTTCTTAGGATCACTCCAGATGATGCTCAGATGAGATTGTCCCCTATGGTTGCGATCATTCACCCATGATGGCTGCCCGAGCCTGAAGCCCGAAAACCTTTAGCACAGTCTACACGTCATATTTATGAAGGGATTTCATTGTAACTTGGTAGGTTAACTTCATATAATGTCTAGATGAGAATGTGCAATCATTCACCCATGATGGCTGCCTGAGCCCGAAGCCCGAAAACCTTTAGCACAGTCTACAGGTCATATTTATGAAGGGATTTCATTGTAACTTGGTAGGTTAACTTCATATAATGTATAGATGAGAACGTCCCCTTTTGGACATGATTGGGCAACTTTGACGGCTAAAGGTGCCCGAAGCCCGAAAACCTTTAGTACAGTCTACAGGTCATATTTATGAGTGGATTTCATTGTAACTTGGTAGGAATACTCCAAATAATGTCTAGATGAGAACGTCCCCTTTTGATCGCGATCATTCAGCCTTGATGGGTGCCCGAGCCCAAAAACCTTTAGCATAGGTAAAAGGTCATATTTATGGAAGGATTTCATTGTAACTTATTAGGTTGACTCCATATAATGCCTAGATGATGACATCCCCTTTTGGTCGTAATTGGTCAGCTGTGTTGGCTACAAGCGCCCGAAGCCCAAAAACCTTGAGCACAGTCTGCAGGCCATATTTATGAAGGGATTTCATTGTAACTTCATAGGATCATTCCAGATGATGCCCAGATGAGATTGTCCCCTTTGGTTGCGATTATTCAACCATGATGGCTGCCCGAACCCGAAGCCCGAAAACCTTAAGCACAGTCTACAAGTCATATTTGTGAAGGGATTTCATTGTAACTTGGTAGGTTGACTTCATATAATGCCTAGATGAGAACGTCCCCTTTTGGACATGTTTGGGCAACTTTGACGGCTAAAGGTGCCCGAAGCCCAAAAACCTTTAGCACTGTCTACAGGTCATATTTATGAAGGGATTTCATTGTAACTTGGTAGGTTGACTCCAAATAAGGTCAAGATGAGAACGTCCCATTTTGGCCGTGATCATTCAGCCTTGATGGGTGCCCGAGCCCAAAAACCTTTAGCATAGGCAAAAGGTTATATTTATAGAAGGATTTCATTGTAACATTGTTAGGTTGACTCCATATAATGCCTAGATGATGACATCCCCTTTTGATCGTGATTGGTCAACTGTGATGGCTACAGGTGCCCGAAGCCCGAAAACCTTGAACACAGTCTACAGGTCATATTTATGAAGGGATTTCATTGTAACTTCACAGGATCACTCCAGATGATGCCCAGATGAGATTGTCTCCTTTGGTTGCGATCATTCAACCATGATGGCTGCCCGAGCCTGAAGCCCGAAAACCTTTAGCACAGTCTAAGGTCATATTTATGAAGGGATTTCATTGTAACTTGGTAGGTTGACTTCATATAATGTCTAGATGAGAACGTCCCCTTTTGGACACGAGTGGGCAACTGTGACGGCTTCAGGGGCCCAAAGCCCGAAAACCTTTAGAACAGTCTACAGGTCATAATTATGAAGGGATTTTATTGTAGCTTGGTAGGATGACTCCAAATAGTGTCCAGATGAGAACGTCCACTTTTGGTCACGATCATTCAGCCTTGATGGCTGCCCGAGCCCAAAAACCTTTAGCATGTCTGTAGGTCGTATTTATGGAAGGATTTCATTGTAACTTGTTAGGTTGACTCCATATAATGCCTAGATGATGACATCCCCTTTTGGTCGTGGTTGGTCAACTGTGATGTCTACAGGTGCCTGAAGCCCGAAAACCTTTAGCACAGTCTACAGGTCGTATTTATGGAGGGATTTCATTGTAACTTGGTAGGTTGACTTCATATAATGTCTAGATGAGAACGTCCCCTTTGGACGCAATTGGGAAAATGACGGCTACAGGGGCCCGAAGCCCGAAAACCTTTAGCACAGTCTACAGGCCATATTTATGAAGGGATTTTAATGTAACTTGATAGGATGACTCATTTTGGAATAATTTCATTGTAATTTTGTTGATATATGTTAACTGTGAGGGCCTCATATATTAACTGTGAGGTCATATTAACCCACCCCTCAGATCTTTAGTACAGTGTACACCTTATATTATTTTTATCATAAACATAGCATACAGGGAACAGAAATGAACATATTCCCAATTATCACAATTCTTGTCTTATTTCATAATCCTTTCATAAACATTGAACATTATCCTTTTCATCAAACACAACACACAAGTTAAGCTACAGTGTCATTGACACTTTCATTTAAATTTTGCATTGGTTATAAAAAGAGAGCATGCGACAGCCAAAAGGATGATATGGGAGGGCCTGAGAAACAGATTTCAAACTTTTTTAGGCCTTGTTGGGTTTTTTTTCCAATTTTTTAATAAAAATTCAACAAAACCATATGTGACCCTCTCATTGGAACGGCCTCAATGAGCTCGTTCCATTGAGTGATCACATGATTTGGTTTGGGGGAAATTTTTTGAAAGATTTTTTTTTCAACTATTTGCTTTGTAAATTACATTGGCAGATGTGGTTGATTCATAAGGTAAAAGGTTAATGGTTTGTTAACCCTTTACCCAACGCAGACGATATCAAAATTTATTATTTTAAATACCATTTTATTTTAATTTTTAAAAAAAATTCAACAAAACCATATCATGTGACCCCTCGTTGGAACGAGCTCGACGAGCTCGTTCCATCGAGGGGTCACATGATATGGTTTTGTTTAAATTTTTTGAAATATAATATTTTTTCAACTACTGAATTTGCATATTACGTGGACGGATGCGGGCGATTCGTTGGGTAAAGGGTTAACTGAAAAGTGGTGAATGAATGGATAAGTGTGCTGGTCTCTCATGCCAGAGGTTCTAAGATTGATCCCCATTTGGGGAAAGTTCCCGAGGTGATCAAACACTCTATCAACATCAACTGTGGGGGTTGATGCTGTCACAGCGTATCATCCTAAAGGGTAGGGGTTGCCCTCTGGGTGGAAAGAGACACACTCCATGCAGGCTAAAATTCCCTTTGTGATATTGGAGAAGAGAGAGGCCACAAAGTTGCCTTTCTGGGGTCATCCCACTTGCCTGCACCATTGGTCCAAGGAGAGGCTTAAATATAGGTTGTATACCTTGCTCGCCAATCATTGTGAAATCAATACATGTAAGCCTAAAACAACACAAAAACTGAAAAGAATGTAGGCCAAGCACTGTAAACTTAACCTTGTAATTTACTCAACTTTTTCCTGTTGTAAAATTTATTTTTTCAAAATGGGGTTTGGGAGATAAACTTTGCTACTGCAAATAATGCTTTAATATTTGCAATGTAAAAATAAATATGTTTTATGTTGCTGAATGCATGTATTTATTAACTTTTCCTTTTTGTGTTCAGAAATATACAAAGTCCAACTATGCCTAGATATGGACACAGTCTTCTTGAAGATACCAGACATGAGAACAAACAGCTGTAAGTAACATAGAATTAAAACTTTTAAATCCTTTTTTGGTATATGTAATACAGATTTACCTTAATATGTAGAGGATATCTGCACTATTTTAATGAATATCAAGAATTATCTCATGAGTGTGGGCCTGGAAGTTTTATTTTTCATGAGTGCTTGTGCAAGTGATAAATAATACTTTCAGGTCCACAGGAATTTTTTAAACAGAAGCAAAATTTCACTGGAATTTTCAACAAATCGTGCAATGCAATTACTATTTGAATTCGCTAGCGATAGCTGAAAATCGTCCCCTGAGTTCCAGTGTGTTCTATGTGCCAGTAGGCACATAGAACACCCTGGAACTCCAGGGATGAAGAAGTAACACGGGTTCTCCTCGCAAATTTGTTTGGCGATAAAATGTGGTCTTTTTGTTGATAGTTGTCAAATGAATCGCTCAGTGTCCTTCTAATAATTGTTTTATAGACGTGAAGGCATGTAATAAACTCAGAACGACACACATGTGTGAAAGGATTAATCGATATAACACTCATGTCATCGCAGAGGGATAAAACTCGAGGCCTGCAGCCTCTTGTTCTATCCTTCTGTGATGGCACTCATGCCATTTCAATTAACCCATTTACACACACGTGTTGTTCTGTGTACGTACAGACTTTGGGCTTTTTGTAACCTTTCTTGTTGGCATGATAACTTGAAGAAATATCAATTGTTTACTCAGTATTTGGTATGTGAGACTTTCTAAACAGTGTCTTGAATAAATTGGAAAACTGGTACGTTTCGGCCATACTAAGTGGAGTTATGGCCTTAAATCAGTTAATTTTTGCCTTTTTTCAGCTCATTAACACGATAACTTGAACAATCAATGGATTTGATTTTCATATAATGAAAAGCCTTACATGTGTGAAAATACTCAACCCCTGTAGCGGCGATGTGTAATCCTTGTGTTTTGTAAAAAAAAAAGTATTACTATTTTGGGAATGGCAGAGGTGAAAGAAATGGATATAAATTGATCATTATGACACTGAGGAAACAAACTGGTTTGTTGTAATACATTTCGTTAATTAGGTTATCTTATGTGATTAACATTGGATTCAGATTTTATCGAGCAATCTGATCTTCTAAACTCGCTGGAAGACGACAAACCAGACCACTTTACTATAATAATAATAAATATATATATTTGACATCATAAATAGGCATTGAACACTAAAGCGCTTACATCATAACATGTTATCAGGTAATACTAAATACCATGGTGGTAACCTGTAGAAATAATGTGTTGTGATACTTTTCTGCCATCTCTGTTACTATGCCTGCCATACTAATTACTAATTAGAGACTGTAAATAAATTCTGTTATGTCATGCCATTCTAATCATATGTGGATGCAAAGCACAATCAATGAGTTGACAGTGTCAGTCCCGAGACATAATCAGATCTTATGGGAAAAACATGCTGCACTTATAATTTAATTTATGTGGCATTATTTTGTTGTGGTACTATTTTGTTGTAACCTAGAGATCTTTTGCATATTTCACAATTAAAGTAACTACCACAGAACCTAAATGATCATCTGCATAATGTTTAGGAGTTTGTTATGATAATTATGCATATTTTGTATTTTATAGAGAACTGCAAGTAGCTCAACTGCACGAACAACTGGAGACATATGAAATCGAAGTTGAAAATTGTAGAGAGCAGGTGGGTAGAAATGTACTGTATTTTGTTGAAGAAACATATGGAGAATTTTAACAGTTTAAACAATGAAGTTTGACTGGTTCTTGCATTCAGCTGCAAAACCCCCCACAAATAAATAAATAAATAAATAAATAAATAAATAAATAAATAAATAAATAAAAATAAATAAATAAATAAAATAAATAAAGTAAAAGGCTATTATTAACGTTTACAACAAAATTCCATGATTATTATTTACTCACTGTTTATTCACTCCAAATGAACTATAGAAGCAAATAATTAGAGATCAATCGCTCGACTGGACTGGTTACATGAAATAATTCATGAGAGGTGAGGGACGTTGTACAAACAAAAGTGTTTTACAGTAAAGTCCCTTGCCTCGAATGAATTATTATTTCACATAACCAGTCCAGTCAAGCGATTATTCTGTTTATTACTTTTCATTATTAACGATAATTATATTATTTAATCCTTTACCTAACGTAATGGCCAGCACTATTCTAAAAATCGCCAATTAATTTTCATTATTTGTCTCTAAAACATAGGTTATGACCCCACATTGGAATGAGCTTGTTCCAATGAGGGGTCATAACCTATGTTTTTGAGACAAAAAAATGAAAATAATAGCTATTTGAGAATTTTTTTTGCAAGTGCCATCTGCTTTTCATATTAGGTAAAGGGTTAAAAAAACAAAAAACAATGAAGTCCTCATAACAACCATGACAGGGAGCGCGGTGGCTCAGTAGGTAGAGGTGCAGGCTGCAAGCTGAGAGTTCCTCGGTTCGAATCCCACCTGCGACAACCGCGTTGTGTCCTTGGGCAAGACACTTCATCTCCATTGCCTGTGTGGGGGCACAATGACGCCGTGTACTAAGGCGTACTGCACGTCGATGGTACGCATGTCTTCAACCAATCTAACCCTGCCTGTGCTGCAGTGCGGAGTTACGATGTTGGGGAGCTGGCAGCTGCTCGTCGTTGCTCGGTGGTTCTCTCCGGGTACTCCGGCTTCCTCCACCCGTAAAACTGTCATGGTCATGATTAACTATTGTGCATAAGTATGTGACCTTAAACACCAATAAATAAATAAAATAAATAAATTTAATCATTTTCGCTGACAAAGTGCCTATTCAATTAACAGGGTTCTACTGTATTGGCACCCGACAGCATGAACCTGGGGCTAGTAGAACATATTTTACTGCAGCATTTTGAATGTAGGAATTTATTCTGTGAGCCATGTATTTGGATTCCTGGAATTTTCGCTCATTTAAAATAGTAGTGCCTTTTTGGCACCGGGTGGCAAATAACAAGGCCCTATCAAACTGTGTTTTCTAGAGTTGTATTTTCCAGTTATGACTTTAAATGGATTGAAATGAACCAATTGCATTTTCAAAGATGTGCCAATTTGCCAGTTGACAAATTGCCATATCTTTTAAAATGCTAATGATTCATTTTTTTCAGTAATAAGTAGAAAATATAATTGTAAAAGTGTTATAGTATTGCTCCCAGGTTCGCTTTTTACCACAGGGTGCGAGAAACTTTTTCAATATTTCAGCAAGATCTTGAAATAAAATTGAAGGATTACAAAGAAATTGTGGTTTGCAGGATGCAATTAGGCAGGAGCATGTGTCAAGTGGCTAACGAGGTGGTTTCTGGCAGATTTTCCTTTTATAAGGAGATTTGTTTTTTTCATTTGTTAAACTGTGGGGAAATTCAACTCTTGGATCCATTAGGCCTGAAAAAATAAAAAATCTGTTTCTCAGGCCCTCCCGCATGGTCCTTTTGGCTGCCGCATGCTCTCTTTTTATAACCAATTTAAACTTAAAAAAAATTAAAATTAAATGGTTTATGTCTGATATTTTACCCAAGTTAAAAAATTTGATGAATTTGTCCCTAGAGTGCAAAAAGGCTTTGCACTGCTTTAGCATTGCAAAGCCTTCTTGCACTCAAGGGATGAAATACACCAGCACCCGTGCCATTCTGTAGATTATGAGGCCTAAATCTTGAACCAAGAACATGAACTTTTGATGGCAAAGAAGTAATTACTGAAATAAAAAATAAAATAAAAAAATCGCTCGCACGCATGCAATTTCACAAATAATGGCCTGAGAAACAGAAGATCTACTTTGTGTGGCCTAAGGAGAATTGTTTTTCATTTGTTAAACTGTGGGGAAATTCAACTCTTGGATCCATTATACTGTATTTTTACTGTGGCAATAGTAATTTTTATAGAATTATCTCCCATCCATATGGATAGTTTAACCTTCTACCTAACAAATTGTCTGCATCATTCCACATAATTTTTTTCAAATTAAGCATTTGAAAAAAATACGTTTTTCAAAACATTTTGACAAACCAATTCATGTATCCCATCATCACATGTCATGGTTATCATGACATTTTTTTTTTAAAATTCCATGCAAGAGGTCCCGAGTTCGATCCCTGTCAGGGATGACCAGAGTTGTGTCCTTGGGCTCATGTATCCCATCATCACATGTCATGGTTTTCATGACATTTTTAAAAAAAAATTCCATGCAAGAGGTCCCGAGTTCGATCCCTGTCAGGGATGACCAGAGTTGTGTCCTTGGGCATGGCACTTTATCCTGGTTGCCTACATGGGGGCACGATGTCGCCATGTACTTAGACGTACTGCACGCAGATGATGCACATGTCTTCAATCACTGTAACCCTGTTTGAGCGGAGCTTCAACAGAGCTAGAATGTTGAAGAGCTGACAGTTGCTCGTTGTTGCTCGGTGGTTCTCTCCGGGTACTCCAGCTTCCTCCGCCTGTAAAACTGTCATGGTCACAATTAGCCATTGTGCATAAGTATGTGACCTTAAACACAATAAATAAATAAATAAATAAAATAATTTTGAAAAATTTTAAACAATAATTAAAATAATAAATTTTGATATCCTGTGGATTGGGTAAAGGGTTAAATATCTTCTCCTGTTTTTATTTCCAGTTGAGACTGAAAGAAGCTGAGTTTGAAGAAGACATATTCAAGATCAAACAACAGATGACTGCTGAACACAGGTACTCTTGAAATGCCATCATTTATTCCAAAAATATATTCAAATGGTTTGGAGTTAGGCCACACAAAGTAGATCTTCTGTTTCTCAGGCCATTATTTGTGAAATTGCATGCGGGCGAGCGTTTTTTTATTTTATTTTTTATTTCAGTAATTACTTCTTTGCCATCAAAAGTTCATGTTCTTGGTTCAAGTTTTAGACCTCATAATCTACAGAATAGCATGGGTGGTGGTGTATTTCATCCCTTGAGTGCAAGAAGGCTTTGCAGTGCTAAAGCATTGCAAAGCCATCTTGCACTCAAGGGACAAATTCATCAATTTTTTTTAACTTGGGTAAAATATCAGACATAAACCATTTAATTTTTTTTTTTTTCAAGTTTAAATTGGTTATAAAAAGAGAGCATGCGGCAGCCAAAAAGACCATGCGGGAGGGCCTGAGAAACAGATTTTTTATTTTTTTAGGCCTAATGGATCCAAGAGTTGAATTTCCCCACAGTTTAACAAATGAAAAAAACAATTCTCCTTATAAAAAGAAAATCTGCCAGAAACCACCTCGTTAGCCACTTGACACATGCTCCAACCTAATTGCATCCTGCAAGCCACAATTTTTTTTGTTTATTAGACCTGGAAGGTTTTGTTTCAGGAAAAAAAACTTAGTTTTGGTTCAGTTTAGTCTGTGTATTAAGAACATATAGTAAATAACACTTCAGGCTCCTTAACATTGAAAAATCTTCAATAGTTTGGACAGTACAACTTACTTCACAAAGTCCTGTCTGTAAATATCACCATTGGGTTTAGTTTAATTGATCGTTCTTAGGTGTTCTACGGGATCAGTTACTAAACCTATTGAGTCAGAAAATAAACATAAATTAGGCTAACATGAATAAAGTTCATCTAATCTGTGTTGCATTCTCATTGTCACATTTTCTCCCTTATTGACTTGTCCAGTAGACAATAATACAGACTTGTCCAGTAGACAAGTCAATAAGGGAGAAAATACGACAATGTGATCACAACATATTCGCCCCTTTGCCAGATGCAGGAAGTGATGAGCGTTCTTATAGGCCACTAGATTCCAGTTTGTTCAAAACATCTGCATAGGTAGGGAAAATTGTAATTAACATACACCAAGTGAATTATTCAGATATCACTTGAATATCCCCCTGAAATTTAAATTTCGGTGGGAGGGGTGGGGGGTGGGGGGGTGAGGGAGATTGGTATAGCTGTGGCTCTGTCTGTCTGTCTGTAAATGGAGTTGGTTTCCATTCTCTAACTAAAATTCCACTTGGCCAACTGAAACTGAACTTGGAATATGGGTTAGGCATGATGAGAGGAAGAACCCTATTCATTTTGAGATCATTGTGCCAATGGTCACGGTCACAGTGACCTTGAACTTCAATTTTTTTAGTGGTGGTTTCCGCTATGTAATTAAAATTTTGTGTGGCCAACTGAACCCTAACTTGGAATGTGGGTTAGGCATGATGAGAGGAAGAACCCTATTCATTTTGGGATCATTGTGCCAAAGGCTTAGTTCGCAGTGACCTTGAACTTCAGTTTTTATCAGTGTTGGTTTCTGCTCTGTAATTAAAGTTCTGCGTGGCCAACTGAAATCCATCTTGGCATGTGGGTTAGGCATGAGGAGAGGAAGAAGTCTGTTTATTTTGAGGTCACCATGCCAAAGGTCAAGGTCACAGTGACCTTGATCTTAAACATTTATCAGAGTTTGATTCTCTGATTGATAGTAAACTTCGCCTATGGGTTGAACATGATGAAAGGAAGAATCTTATTTATTGTTTACGTTATAATGCCAAAGGTCAAGGTCACAGTGACCTTAAAATTGAAATTGTATTGATGGGAGATAGTTTCGGCTCTCTTAATTATTAATTAATTATAAATTATGCATTCCTGATCAAAACTCAACTTGGCATGTGGGTTGAGCATGATGGGAGGAAGAACTCTACATATTTTTAGGTTCTTGTGCCAAAGGTCAAGGTCACAGTGACCTTGAACTTGAAATTTTATCAATACTGATTGAAACCGAACTTGACATGTCATCAAATACAGGTAATGTTATCTGTATTATTTGAATAAAGAATACCAACAGTGGCTGTGTTAATTTAAGGTAATATATTACAAAGGTTACTGTTTCAGGGTGATTTTTTGAGGGGATTTGCCACCCTTGGTAGCTACCTCTAGTTTTTAGCTCACCTGAGCAAAGCTCAGTGGAGCTTTACTGATCACATTCCGTCCGTGGTCCATCGTCATCCGGCGTTAACTTTACATTATCGACTTCTCCTCCAAAACCACTAGCCCAATTTTATTCAAATGTTGGCTATATGTTTATTACCTAATGCCAATTCAGATTTGTTCAAATGAAGTTGCCCCTCCTCCTGGGTGATGCCACGCCCCCAAGGGGCACCAAAATCTTTGAAAATTTTCTTCTCATGAACCAGCAGTAGCAGAGACTTGATATTAGGTGTGCACCTTCCTTTTGGGTGTGTAGACTCAGATTTGTTCTAGAGAAGTTCTAGGGGCTATATTTGCCATCGTTATGGGAGGGGCAAGAATTTTTGCCACTCCCAAATTTTCTATTTTCCAAACCGAGAGGCTGATTTGAACCAAATTTGATGTGAGATTTTATTGGGACATAAGTAGTTGATTTATGCCAAAAAATTTTTTCCTGTCGCCCCCATGGGAACTGCCGGAGCTAAAAATAGAAAAAATTTAAAACGCTCATATCTCCAAAACTGCACGGCACTGAGAATTTTTATTCAGTGTGAAGCTTCCTTAGGACCAACAGAATGGAATGGTAAAAAAAAAATTGCTATCGGTTTTATCATGGGGTACTTTTGGGGGACTTTGAAAAAGTGCTGAGTCAGCATTTTTTAACACTGGGGGTAATGGGAAAAACATTTAAAACCACTTTTCTCCCAAACCACTGCTCCAAAAGCTTTCAAATTTCACATATAACACAAAATTTTTTTTTTTTTTACACTGGAAATTTGGGGGCCAGGTGGGACTTAGAAAAGTTTGGACCAAAATCCGGAAATTTTTTTTTTTTTTATGCATTTTGGTCAATTTTAAGACAAGAATTTTTTTTTTTTTTTTACACTGAAAATTCCGGGATGCATGGGACTTCGAAAATTTCCAAACAAAAATAAAAAAAATCTGTTTTTTATGCGTTAATCTCAGTTTTGAGATGTAAAAATGCAGGAACTGAAAATAGAAGGAAAATCCTGTGTATTGTGTGGGCACACTCGCTTCATCTAGTTGGTATATGCTTTTCTTAGGAGGGGCGTATGCAGCTTATTCAAGTCAAATCCCTGGTTTGATATTTAGACTACCATGTCAGGTGAGCGACCTCAGGTCCCATGGGGCCTCTTGTTTGTTGTTATCTGCACAAGTATTTATCAAAGCTTATAACTCAATATTTCACTGTTTGTTCTTGCATAGCATAACAAACTTTTGAGGTAGTTGATATTAACATGGAATAAGGCCTAAAAAGGCCTAAAAAGTTAAAAATCTTAAAGTTAAAATGCTTTCTTGCACTCAACGAACAAAATACACCACCACCCATGCTATTCTGTAGATTATGAGCCTAAAACCTAAAACAACTAAAGAACTTGTCTTACACAAGTTGAGCTACAGTGTCATTGACACTTTCATTTTGCAGTACAGTATGGAGTTCAGGAGTATATGTTAGTAAACAATGTTGAAAGTACACCAGGATATTCTGTACTTATTATATAAATCCATTCACATTTTCTTTTCAAGTCCATATGTTCTTTTCCAACATTCCTAATCTTTTCATACTTAATATTTTGTATTTCTTGGGTGGGAAGTAGTATTTGGTAGTGGAAAATTCAGTGTAAATCAGGGCTCAAAATAAGCGGTGTCGCGTCGCTTTTTGCTATGCAAAACTTGCAAAAAGCTACACAATGTTAAATTATGTAGAGCATTTTGCGATACAAGATAATCAACTGCAGCCTATTAGGCTGCAGTTGATTATCTTGTATCGCAAAATGTAAATGAAAATTTGCAAACAAATTTGAAAACTAGTTCACTGATGCTTTACTTCTGATTGTGGAACATTCCAGGCATAACTCAGATTAAGTCTCCATCAAGCATCTTTAGCAACTTCATATGTAAGATGAGTTCTGTTGGTTTAAATACTTCCTGTATTTTACAACATTTTGCATAAAATGTCCATTAAAAATAACTACAAGCCCATCAAATTAAAAATCCCAACTTCCATTTTGAGAACTCTATTAAACAACCAAGATGCCATTTATAACAATATACAAGTCCATGCAACCCTTAAAGGCAGTTCAGTTAAAAAAACATAGTAAATGTTTCATGTGTTGCAGATCATTTGGAAATGCCCAGAAATGGATGGAAACTATTCTATCTACCTAAAAGAATTCAATATAAAACAGCATAACATAACTCTGGTACACAAAAATAGCTATGTAATTTTTACAAAATGCTATTCATTTTTTTGGAAATGCGTAGCATTTTGCTACGCAAAGAAAAAAAGTTATTTTGAGCACTGGTGTAAATTTTTGTTTTTTCAGAGTCTCATTGCAAGAAAATATTGATATGATTAAAGTCCAGAGAGAAGTAAAAGAGAAGGCAACCAAATTACTAGCTTTACAAGAGAAGTACACCACATTAGAAGATGTTAGTATATTTATTACACACCTGTTCTATGAAATCCCCATCTTCAGCAACACTAAACCATCCGAAAAATGAAAATCCATTCCACACATATGTGCAGAACAGAATTCTTTGACGAACTATGTTTATAAAGAAGCAAAATTTCACTGGAATTTTATACAAATCGTGCTCTGCAGTTACAAGTTGAACCGCTGGTGATAGCCAAAAATCATTCCCTAAGTTCCAGTGTGTTCTGTGTGCCAGTAGACACATAGAACACATTGGAACTCAGGGGACGAAATAGTAACACCTGTTCCACTTGCAAATTTGGTTGGCGATAAAATGTATTCTTTTTGTTGGTAGTTGTCAAATGAATTACTGAGTGTTCTTCTGATAATTGTTTTTCTCGACATGAAGGCATGTAATAAACACAGAATGACACGTGTGTGTGAATGGGTTAATCAATATGGCACTTGTGCCATTGCAGAAGGATAAAACTCGAAGCCTGTGGCCTCTCGTTCTATCCTTCCAAGCTTGCACTCGAGCCATATCGATTAACCCAATCACATGCTTGTGTCGTTCTGTGTATGTGTAATTTGACTTTATGATCTATTTCAGTAAGTGTTAACCTTGTCCATATGTATGTCCATCCCAAATATGGTTCTAGATGATAACTTTAGTTTGACTGAACAAAATGAAACAAAATTGTATTCGTAGGTTTATAACCACATAATACAGGGTGGGATTGATAGTGGGCTTTGTCCCATATTTTGGGGCAGAGTTAGGGTCTTTTTCTGACTTAGAAGATCATAAAGCGGTACATAAGTGTCTCATGGACACATTTGGTAGCCTGCTGTATTGGTGCAGTGGTTTTAGGATGTTTATTAATTCAGTATTAACAAAGATAAATTACCAGAAACTCATGCTTGGTAGTGGGGTGGGGGGGGGGGGGTGGGAGGCGGTAGGAGTGGTATTGCACTTAATAGACATTTGCTACTCTTTGACAGTTCACATCCTGTCTTTACAGTTGTTTCTAGGCAAGTCTTGGCTGCTGCCTATTTTGGTCTATTTTGGCAGCCAAGACTTGCCCAGAAACAACTGTGAAGGTACTTAGAATGTAACTTGCCAGTTTACACAGAGATGACATGCTGGTGAATATATTACGGAAATGTTTAAGTTTTTAGATTTTTGTGTAGAGCTTATGACAAATGAAGTGATGATAATGTTTTACTTTGTTCATTAGAACTTACGACAAGTTAAGAGAAGTCATGACAATGTTTTGGTTGAAATGGAGAACTTGAACATGAAACTTAAAGAAGAGCAGAATAAAACTTTAACCTTGACCAACCAAATTAAGGCTGGAAATGCTGAGCAGAGAAAAATGATTGAGGTATGTATAATCAATGTAGTTGTTATAAACGATTTTGGGAAAGTAAACTTAACTATTAAGTAACCAAGAGTTTCTTGGTAGTAAGATTATTATACCCCCACTCTCAAAAGAATGGGGGGGGGGGGGGGGTGTATACTGGATTACATGTGTCCATCCATCCATCTGTCCATGTGTGCTTATGTGCATCCATCCATCCCCCATGCATCCATCTGTCTACAACAATATCTTACCAGTGAGTTGATGGATTTCAGTGAAATTTGGTATGAGGGTTCCTCATGACAAGCTGCTCCTGCACATGTTATAAAAAAGTTTCCCTCATTTTTTCAGTAGATTTATGGTCTTTACCTTGTTTTTAATTCATTTATGCTTCATCGGTCCAGCACTGCATTAGGGGTATGAATTGCCCTCACCAATAGCTTTTGTTTGATGTTGTCAGGAGAAATAAACTCCACCTAGCTGTTGAATCTGCAAAAGGTACAAATAATACCAAGAGATACAGCAACACAGGTCAAATTTGGAAAAAATCATCCCATGTGTGGAAAGCATTCTAAGAGTGCCTTGTTCCACTCATGGGACGATATTAGGTCACTTATATTATCAGAAAATAAGGTCAACAAAGATTTAAATGTGTTATGCACAGAACCGTATTTGTGAATTTTACCAATTCTAGTGAAATGACTCCTACACACTATATTTATTTATTTATTTATTTATTTATTGGGGTTTAATGACACTTTCAACAGCTAGAGTCACCTCATGTCAGACAGTTTTACGAGTGGAGGAAGCCAGAGTACCCAGAGAGAACCACTGAGCAATGGCGAGCAACTGTCAGACTCCCCATTGTAAAATCTCCACACAAATGCATCATCGATGTGCAGTACGCCTTAGTACACAATGCCACCGTGCCCCCACGTGGGTAATTGGGATTAAGTGCCTTGCCCAAAGACACAATGCAATTGCCGCAGGTGGGATTCGAACCGAGGACCTCTCGGCTTGCAGCCTGCACCTCTACCTAATGAGCCACCATGCTTCACTCATACACACTATGAAATTATGACAAGTCATTAGATTTTAACTGGTCTGAATACTTAAAAACAAAAGTTGAATTCTTTTTCAGCTCCAAGAGCAAATTGCTGATCTGGAAAATGATAATGTAATTTTGAAAGAGGCCAATGAGAAACTTGTTGGCAGGTAAGTTAATACTGTTTAAAATTGCAAGTCATCCTCTATATTAACCTAATGGGTCAAATTCCAGGTTTTGAATAACTGAGGGTACTTGGAACAGAACCGGATATTTTTATACTGTACCAATGACCCAGACTTAGCTGGTGCTAACTCTAACAAAACCAGGGCCAAACACAAATTTTGCCCCCCAATCCCCAAAATTTGCATCCAAAACAAAAAGAAATCATGTCCTAAAGGACCTCCATACTACGCCTCTACTGCGCATGCGCAGTGACGCAGTCGTCCCGAAATTGGCGCCAATTATCATTCTCTGTTTGGCCCTTCATCAGTCAACATCTCATTGATCTTTGTGCTTGTAAATCTCAGTTTAAAGGATGCCAGACACGTAATTTTTGGAGAAAATGTGATTCTAAGGAGGATAGAAGGAGGAGAGGAAAAAGAAGTGACAAAAAATAATCAGGGCTGTACTTAAAATTTTTTATGAAATTATGTTAAGTTGCCTATTTTCGAGGCATGGGCCTCTTGTTGTCATTCTTGCTAATTGTTGCACTGCTTATTCAGTGTTTCCTCTCCCCTAGCCTTCTAAAGTCCCCCCTGGCAATTCTCCCATGCTTTTGGCATATTTTTGAGAAGTTTCATTTCTAAAATTTCCTGGGAGAGTTGCTTGGTTACAGAATGTTTTCTGTTATTTTCCCCATAGTTACGTTTTCACCCATGGGTGTATAACGTTTGTGTTCTGCATCTTCCATCTGATGTTCTACAGATTCTCCCCTGGGAGTCTCTGTTTTGCATCAGATAGAGTGTAATTGATGACTGATTCCGGGCCAGTTTTTTCAGTGCCTGGAGTCATGTTTTCTGGTGTTTTTACACTGTTTGTTTTCATTGGCAACAGCCTTTTTTGAGGGGGGCTGTTTGCCTTTGCTGTAGTTTATCTCATTATAAGATACATTTATATTATCCGAAAGTGTCTCATTAATTATTTTATATAAATTTAAAATTTTTGACCACACTTTGCCATCGGATCCATCGGGGCTCAACGTTACTTTTCAGCAACTTGGGCTTCGCTGAAAAAATATTTTTTCAAAATTATTTTGTTTTGCAATTGTTTTTTCATTTATTAATGGATCATGTTATTATGTATCCTTGTGTCAGGGGTTTTTGCGAGTAACTAGGACTTATTGTTGTTCTTTCACAATGAAGGGACGTTGTTCAAATTGTAATAGGAAGAAATCTTCCTCTGACTTTCATGATCATTGTATTAATTGTAGTCAGTGTTCTCACATTAATCCCTGTCCTATATGTGAACATTGGGATGAGAAACATTGGAAACGTGTGTCACGATATGTTGTTTCTGGAGAAAGAGCGATGCCGGCTCTTTCTCCACAAGGTCACTCTACTCTCTCAGTTTCTATTTCAGAGGAACCAGAACAGGGTGATGTTTCCATGTTATCTTCTTCAAGTGTGCGTCCGTCGTCACAAATGAATTCAGAGCTAGCGGCAAAAGTGCCCATGGAGATTAGACAAATGTCGTCCGCTAGCTCGCCCAGTGTAGCGTCCATTCACCGAATGGTTCGGCAGCCGGGTTCGTCCGATGCGGTCCAAGAGGAAATTTTGGGTGATGCGAGCACTATAAACATAATAGATGCACACCCAGTGACGGCGGATAGTAAGCGAGAACGGAGGAAGCCTTTTAGTCTGATTCCTAGCTCGTCCAGGTCCAGCCGGGCCGCGAGCGAGAGAGGTCCCTCTCTCGTACAACAACATCTGGGACCAGATGTTGTGGTACAAAATGTGTCTTTAGCGGAGCATACGTCCGTCGCTCGGGACGCTCCGTTGTATAAGCAGTCCGCAGAGACTGTTAAGGCTTCCTCTTCTCGTCAGCGCACACGACTGCACCTTGGCTGCGTGACCGCCGATATATTACCAGCTTCGCCGATGAAGGATTCTTCGGCGACCAGGTCACACCATCCGGCAGCCAGGGATTCGAGACCGATGGACTCTGGACGTTCGCATAGGAAAAGTATGCGGGAGCCATCTGATGCGGAGCTGCCCTCGGCGAAGCAGCGAAAGACTGCGCCTCCGCAGGTCTCGACGCCGGACATTCTTGTGCAGATAGCACAGCTTATCGCAGCATCCCAGCAGCCCACAGAAACGGTGTCGGATCGAGAATTATCCGACGACGCTGGGTCGGTACGCTCCGCCGAAGCATCGGGGGCGGACGACCGGGAACATCATGAGGTCCGACCGGATGGTGAAAGGGATACGGATGACTTGGAGTTATCCCTTTCGGAACAACATAAAGCTGCCGTGGACTTCATCCGGCACTTTCTCCCTCAAGTTGTTCCGTCGGGCCAGACTGCTGCGCTTCCGGACAAAAGAATTATAGCGTCATTGGACTCTGAATTTTTTGAGCGGTTCAGGGACATCGCTCCCGAGTTTCCATCGCAGTCCAATAATGTTGCTAGAACATTTGAATTATTGAACGACGCTATATTTAAACTTGCTTCCAGGACGGGGAAAGCAGGTTTCTTGTCCGCTAATACTCTCAACCTGCCTTTCATTAATGCAAGGAATAAATTTGAAACGGCAGGACAGGGTATACCGAGAGTTCCTCTGCGTATGGACGACGAGGCGGAAGACTTAGAGCTATCATTACCGTCGTCAGCTTCTATTCCAACCGCGGTGTTGGAAACAGCTATTGCGTCTAACAGAGCCAATTTAGATGCCTTATCTTACGCAGATCACCTTACTAAGGCGTTATCACTGCGCCTTCAAGGGGAAGAGTTTCAGGATATACAATCCTCTTTAAGACTTCTTTCAAGGGCAGTAGCTTATTCCACGTGTAACTCCGCCCTTTCAGTGGCAAATCTGGAGTTGGTTAGACGTGACGCAGCCCTAGCTACATCCACACTAGTGGATTCTAAGGTGAAGAACTCTCTTAGAGTCGCTTCGGTCTCAGGAGAACTTCTCTTTGACGGCAAGCTTTCCGCTATTTATGATAAAATTAAAAAGAAAGCTAATGATTCTCTGTTGTTCAGATCGGCTCCTAAGAAGTCGGATACAGCAGACACGAATAAGACAGGCACTTCTGGGTCTAATGCGCCCAAGAGAGGTTCCTATAGAGGTTCCGGTGCGTCCTCTTGGTCTTATTCGAGAGACCGTCAGGATAGCGACTCTCGTTCGGGACGTCCTTCAGGCCGGGACAATCGGTCGGACGCCCCGAGGTCGACGAGGCAAGGTGCGGGTCGTGGAAGACGTGGCTTCTCCTACCGCAGACCTCGCAGATCCAGGAGGTGATGGCTTAAACCTCTATCGCGTTCCGGTTGGCGGAAGGTTGTCGAGTTTTTCGCAAGAGTGGGCGTCGATTACGGACGACCCTTGGGTGAGAGGAGTGACTTCGGAAGGTCTGAAGATATCCTTCAAACGAAAGCCTCCATTAACTCGAAGTCCAAAGTGGACTCATCTTCCGTCAAATCCATAGAAAAGAGACGCTCTGTTATCAGAGGTGCAGTCTCTTTTAATGAAGAACGCGGTAGAGGTCGTAGAAAACCAGGAATCTCTGGGATTCTACAGCCATCTGTTTCTGGTTCCGAAACCAGACGGCTCGTTCCGTCCAGTCATAGATTTGAGCTGGATAAACAAGCTGATCGTCGCTCCGAAGTTTTATATGGAGACGATTCGATCGGTCAGAGCGAGTATTCGGGTGAACGATTATGCAACGAGCGTAGATCTCAAAGATGCGTACTTTCACGTCATGGTACATCCGACATTCCGAAAGTATCTACGCTTCGCAGTCCTTGGAGTGGTGTATCAATTCCGGGCGATGTGCTTCGGATTGAATCTAGCACCCTGGGCTTTCACTCGGGTAATGAACTCGGTAATGATCTACTTCCGAGCTCATTCGTCTGCGGTAACGTCGGCCTACCTGGACGACATTCTTCAGAGGTACGGCAACGAGTTAACGCTTCAGAACGATGTTCAGAATCTTCTATTGCTCCGACGTCTCGGTTTTATAGTAAACGAGGAGAAGTCGGATCTGGTGCCGTCCAAGTCATTCACTCATCTGGGAATGAGCTTCGAGACGCACAACAATCTCGTTCGTCTGCCGTTAACCAGAGCGAAATTAGTCAGTTGTTACGCTCGCTATTGTCTGCACGCAGACAAAGTCACGGCGAGAGAATTTATGAGACTGATAGGTCTGTGTGGAGCCGCCGCGGATCTCATTCCGATGGGGCGGTTACGCACACGTCCTCTTCAAATTTTCCTGACTCAGAATTGGAGTGTGAAAATTCATTCGCTCGATGTAGACGTTCTCTTGTCAGATCAAGTGAAACAAGAGATTCAGACTTGGGCAAACATTCAGTGGTTAACTCAAGGAGTTCCGCTGCAGTTGCCGGATCCGAGTTTTACCGTTATGACGGATGCCAGTCAAACAGGTTGGGGTGCATCATTAATCCCAACGGATTCGAGATGCCAGGGTCTTTGGGATCCGCAATTCCTATGCAAGCACATAAACATCAAGGAAATGATGTCAATTTGGCTTGCGTTACGTCACTGGATGGACATTATTCACAATGCTCATGTCCAAATCCTATCCGTCAATACGACAGTAGTGGCGTATATACGGAATCAGGGAGGCACTCATTCAGTTCCGTTGTTCAATCTAACGGAAAGAATCCTTCTGTTTGCGTTAGAACATCACGTTCTTCTTTCGGTCCGTCACATACCGGGTCGTCTGAATGTGCTAGCAGACTCCCTTTCACGAAAGGGTCGTTTGTTGCTGTCGGAGTGGACTCTCAACAAACAAGTATTCAATCAGATTTGCTACCAATGGGAACGGCCAATGATAGACTTATTTGCGACACATCTCAACAATCAGTTGCAGACGTATGTGTCTCCGTGTCCGGATCCAAGAGCATTTGCAGTAGACGCTCTGTCGATCCCTTGGGATGGAATGATAGGATATGCGTATCCTCCAGCGCCGTTAATTCAACAAGTATTGCTAAAGATAAAACAATCTCAATGCAAGATTCTGTTGGTAGCATCTCTGTCGCCACAGAGACCGTGGATAAATCTACTCAGGTGTCTGTTGTGGGACCTACCGTGGAAGCTTCCTCCACGAGAGGATCTTCTTTCACAGGGGAAATCGCGCCAACTCCATCACAACCCGCAAGGTCTCAACCTTCACGTTTTTCCGTTGTGCGGTCCTTCTTGCATGGCAAGCACTTTACAGGACGAGCAGTGGACACGATTTCTAACTGTAGGAGGACCTCCTCTTCGCTAAACTATGCGGCTAAGTGGAAGGTTTTTCGTCGTTGGTGTAGGGATCATTCTGTAGATATATTTGATCCCTCTATACCAGACATTGCAAACTTTCTAGTATACTTGTTTGACGAAATCAAACTGCAGCCTGTTACTATAAAGGGTTATAGATCTATGTTATCTGATACCTATGCACATCATGATAGTTTACAAATTGGATCTAATGTCTCTTTATCGAAGTTGGTTAGAAACTTTTCGATAAATAGACCCAGAACTCTTAGATTAATTCCTAAGTGGAATTTAGCTTGGGTTCTCCTTAAATTGAAGGAAAAGCCATTTGAACCTCTTGGGACAGTAGATTTCAAATTCTTATCTTATAAGACAGCTTTTCTCTTAGCTTTCTCTTCTGCCAGAAGAGTCAGTGAGCTTCATGCACTATCGGTGGATGATTCTCATTATCGTAGTGTTGGGAACACTATCACCTTCACTACTAATGTGGGTTTTTTAGCTAAGAATCAGGCTCCTAATAAATATCCGGAACCTATTGTTATTAAGGCTCTTCCGTCTTCAGACGGGCGTAGGCCTTTACTCTGTCCTGTTAGAGCACTATGTATCTATAAACAGAGATCTCAGTTTATCAGAAAGGGACGGAAACGTTTCTTTCTGTCTTTGATGCCTAATAGAAAGGACATTTCAGTCCATTCTATTGCTAGATGGATTCAGTTAACTATCCGTACTGCTTATGAAGATTTATCTTCTTCTCAGCAGTCTGTGCTTAAGATTTCTGGTCATGAAGTAAGAGCTCTTTCTACTTCCTGGGCTTATGCTAATAGTGTTGCTATTACAGATTTAATGAAGGCTGCTTATTGGTCTCAGCTATCCACATTTACGAATTTTTATCTCAGAAATATTGAGTCCATTTCTGGAGACCTGCATTGTTTAGGTCCGTTATCTGTTGCTCAGAATGTCGTCCACTAAACAGTTGCAACTATAGTTATGCAGGCTTTCTGTTCCGGCAGTGACTCCGTCCGGCTGCCCTCTTCGCTCTGGGCTATTTGACCCAGGGCAAGGGGAAGGGGGGGGGGGGGGGGGGGGGGGGTGTTCCCTTAGGTCACCTGCTTTATAGTGAAAAGCAAGGGAATGCCTCCTCCAAGTCAGTATTTCTGAGTCGCTTCCGGGATGGTTTTAAAGTGTAATATTAATGTTTAAATTCATTCATGTCTTATTTTTAAAGTGTAGCTCGGTGTGAAGCATTTGTATATGTCAAGTGTCAAACGGGCTTTAATATACAATACTTGGACACTTTTAAATGACTATAAAGAGTCTCAATTCTCTGGACTACTTTATTTATTGGCTTGCTTTAAAAATAATTAGTATAAGGGTTATACTGGATGTTAATAGAGAACATGAATGTTATTGTGCTCAATTATTAAGGGTAGTGTATCTTTCTAATTTAATATTAAATAAGAAAGATACATGTAAAGCCTAATACTCCTTTTCTCCTTAAGGGGTTACCTCTTTACTATATAGTTGAGCTTATTGGATTTTCCTCTATGTCCTAGGCCCTCCAGCCTGTTTACTATTCAGCTAAGTCTGGGTCATTGGTACAGTATAAAAATGTTAAAAAAATTATAGTAATTTATATATTTTTTATACTTACCAATGACCCAGACGGGGATGGCCCTCCCTGGAGTTGGGAACTCTTGCCTCCCCGCTGAGTACATAGCGCTGACCAGGCACTGCCAGTAAGAATGATAATTGGCGCCAATTTCGGGACGACTGCGTCACTGCGCATGCGCAGTAGAGGCATAGTATGGAGGTCCTTTAGGACATGATTTCTTTTTGTTTTGGATGCAAATTTTGGGGATTGGGGGGCAAAATTTGTGTTTGGCCCTGGTTTTGTTAGAGTTAGCACCAGCTAAGTCTGGGTCATTGGTAAGTATAAAAAATATATAAATTACTATAAATTTTTTAACTTTCCGAAAAATTTTGTATGCCCCTGCTAATTTGGTGAAGGGGCATTAAGTGTTACCATTGTCCATCCATCCGTACATCCATCTGTCCACATGTACTATCATCTATACATACGTCAATCTTGAATATGGTTTCCAGATGATAACTTTAGTTTGACTGTACAAAATGAAACAAAATTTTATACTTAGGTTTATAACCACATAATACAGGTTAGGATTGATGGTGTGATTATTTTTGCAGAGTTATGGCCCTTACATTTTATACATAGGTTGATAATCACACAATACAGTTTGGGATTGATAGTGGGCATGGTGCGATATTTCTTAATAGAGTTATGGCCCCTTTCCGACTTAGAAGCAATGTTGATATTGGTTTCCGGCTGGGGCATTACTTTCCAGTGGAAACATTTGGTGGCCTGCTGTATTGATTCTATGGTTTGATGGAGATAAGATAAGACTTTTATTACTTCAATATCAACAAAGGTAAATGACTACAAACTCATGCTTGGCAATGGGGGAAGGGATGGGGGTGGGGGCATAGTCTCCCTTGGCATCACACTTGGTTTTTTCTTCGTTTTTTTACATGTAAGGTAAAGGGTTAAATATCAACAAAGATAAATGACTACAAACTCATGCTTGGCAATGGGGGAAGGGATGGGGCTGGGGCATAGTCTCCCTTGGCATCACACTTGGTTTTTTCTTCGTTTTTTTACATGTAAGGTAAAGGGTTAAATATCAACAAAGATAAATGACTACAAACTCATGTTTGGCAATGGGGGAGGGGATGGGGGCATAGCCTCCCTTGGCATTACACTTGGTTTTTTCTTCATTTTTTTACAGGTAAGGCAAAGGGTTAAATTAATAACCCTTTACTCAATGCACAGAGCATCAACATTTATTAATTAAATGATTGTATTTTTTCAAAACCATATCTGACCCCCTTATTGGAACGAGCTTGGAAAGCTCGTTCCAATGAGGGGGTCACATGATATGGCTTTGTTAAAATTTTCTGAAAAATAATATTTTTTCAACTGCTTGTTTTGTAAATTGGTCAGGCAGTTGTGGCTGATTTGTTAGTTAAAGGGTTAATGAAAAATATGCCATGCATAAACCATATTATTCAAATCTGCATGTAGTGGTTTCTTCCTTTGTTGAGTTTCTGATACATATCATGTTTCACAGAACTTCTTAGAAATCTTAAAAACAAGATATTATGGATCTGATTCTTGCATTTCAAATACTGAAGTGTAAGTGAAAACATTGTGTGGTTATCTGTATTAGTTTCAGGCAGATCACAATATTTTGTATTCAGTTAACAGAATTTACGGTATATCCCGTAAGCTTTGTAGACAACAGTACTAAACTGTTTACCTAATGTAATAGCCATGTCAAACTACTAGCACTATTTACAGAAATTATGATTGAAATTTCAGTACTTGAAAAACATTTCACCTCCAAAACATAGCTTGTAACCCCTCGTTGGAACAAGCCTTTGAAGCTTGTCCCAATAAGGGATCATAAACCATGTTTGGTAGGCAAAAAAATTAAAATATTTGGCTATTTAAGAAAACATTTGTGTGAGTGTCATCTTGAAGTCATTTAAGGGTTAAGAAGAGAAATTCCAAACTGCAGATCTTGTCTCCTCCTTGTAACAAGCAAGACACACTGTTTCCAGCTGTCTACCCGAACTGTGGCTCTTGACTTTACGCTGTAATGGGCATTGCAACCTTCTTCCAGTGTGGGCTCCAAGTTATAACTAATTACTCCTCATTGTAACAAGCTAGCTATATTCTTCCTGTGATCAGGCTTTGGCGGTACTTTAAGAAAAAAAAATGTAGAAGTCACCTTTTTATGTGTGTGGAGCTGTGGGTATTGTACAGATTTGTTGCACAAAAGGTTAGCCCTTTAACCAAATATAGAGCAGATGGCACTGGAAAAAATAAATCTTGAACACCTAAAACACCTAAAACGTTTTATTTTTTCCTCAAAAACAGTTTATGAACCTCTTGTTTGAGTCGGCTTTGTGAGCTCATTCCAGGCGATTCGTTGGATAAAGGGTTAATAACTCAAGCTATATTCAGGATTGTGGATTAACAAAAAAAAGAAAATAAGCCTCCCTCCCTCATTTTAAAACAGATAGAAAATTGTTTGAAAAACAGGAAGTGTTTTTAATAGGCTTTTCTGGTGCTTCTTGTACACATAGTGTATAATCTGCTCTCAGAAGTGGATTATCAAACTCATTGTCATGAGGACGATATGCTATACTTTAGATTACAGAGAGAAATAGAGAGTAATCGCTTGACTGGATTGGTTACATAATTCATGAGAGGTGAGGGACAAACATGAGAGCGCGAATGCGCTCAAGTGTTTTACTATATAGTCCCTTGCCTCGAATGAATTATTTCACGTAACCAGTCCAGTCAAGCGATTACTCTGTTTATTACTTTTCATTATTAACGATAATTATATTATTTAACCCTTTTCCTAACGTACCGGCGAAAACTGGCCAATGCTATTCTAAAAAATCACCAATTAATTTTCATTATTTTTTTATTTTTTGTCTCTAAAACATAGCTTATGAATAGCTATTCAAGAATTTTTTTTGCAAGTGTCTGCTTGTCATATTAGGTAAATGGTTAAAAAAAACCAAAAAACAATGAAATCCCCATTACACCCACGGCAAAGCGTCTTCATTTGCGCCTACGGATACATGACGCAATAGTTGATTGCTTAATTCACCTGTGAAGTTATCGTTTATAATCAAACCCAGAAATCCCAGTAAATCACACTTTGAGAAGTAATAAATATATTTAACTGTCTCTAGAGTAGATATTTGGTTTGTCTTTTTTGAAATTTGTCTTCGTTGATGCCTTAAATTGACTTTACAGGATATGTGCCATAAGTTGATTTGAAAATTCTCTTTTCGTTATGAAAGGAGTTAAGCACCAACATCATTTTTCAGCTTTCATATACCTGTTTTCTTTCTTTTTAGTGCATTTGACTTGGAGAAGGAGAGAGAATGGAGACAGAGAGAGAATCATCTTAAAGTACAGATTGCACAGTTAGAAGCTACACTAAAGGCCGATCTAGGAGAAAAGGGATCTGTTCTAGACAGATTAGCAATGGAAAGAGGTTAGTTAAATATAACTACCAATCTGGACTCAGAAAAGGTGTTATTTTTAGGAGATATCCAGGTTTTGGATATAGTTTGATCACAAGTTTCATGTTTGTATTGAGCATATACGTTTCCAAACAACCTTCCTCTGTAAACTTCATAAAAGTTGTCCAGAGAGTTTTAAGAATATTTTCCTTCAAAACATTACTTTTGACCACTCAAAGCATAAGGATTGTTGAGCTCATCCTGTGAGAGGTAATGTGACCGGATTTTAAATTTAACAAGGCAAGACCAATACCGTGTCTGGACCTGCGTCGCTGCATGCAATTGATTACAGAGATGAACAGACTTCAAAGTATCGGCAAACAGGAAGTGGCTGCACGGCAGATCTGAAAATTAGATACACGGTGGAACTCATCATTATGGATTAGCAGACCAAATATAAAATCATTCCCTTTCATAGAAGCCAAGAAAACTTTGATGGAAGAAGTGTTTCGGACGGACTGACGGACAAATGACTACTTATGTGGATATTTTATGGACATATTAAGTGGCTAATCTAAAACACGTGTCCAACATAATAAAACAAGTTTTTTGGGGGAAATTTTTGGGGGATTAGCTAACCCTAATGCTACCCTAACCTGACTCTAACCCTACCCACCCCTAACCCTAACCCTGAGCTAACCCTAACCCTAACACTAACCCTAGCCACATAACTCTAACACCCCTTCACTGACCCCCACCCCACCCCACCCCACCCTGGAATGCCCTAACCCTACTCTACATTTATCAAACCCCCCACCCCCTCCCCCCAACCTCCTCCCCCCCCCCCCCCCAACAATAAGAGATTCTGTTACGCGGCTAGCCACGTAACAGACTTTAACCACATAAGTATCCTGTTTTACTAACTCGTAGCCACATAAGTACTCATTTGTGTGTGTGGACGGACGGACTGATGGATGGACAGACTGATGGACTGACGGACGGAGTCGAGCTGTTACTAGACCTGCTCTGCAACTGGCGACGCAGGTAAAAAGTGAATTGGGTTTGAATGGTGGGGTTCTACAGTTTTATGAGACGTCAGTATTTGTTGTGTTACAATATAGGACATTCTCCAATAAACAGATCCCTCTTAACTCTTTCAACACAAAAGGCGGCTTTTTTGGTCCAGGAACATGATACGTCATAATTTCATTAAGTAGGATGGCTACTAAGTGAACGTGTGTGGTAGAACAATTAATATTTTCAACGTGCAGCCTTCAGGCTGCACGTTGAAAATATTAATTGCTCTACCTCCAAATAATTGATATGGACTCTTCCAATTTCTGCCATTTAACTGGAATGGAAGATACCACCAGTGTTTAATGGGTTAATTGGATAATTTTTAACAGAATCACCCTGTTAATTGAATTTATCTTCTAAACCATTTACCATATTCCAAGTACAAAGTCGACAGGTTGACTGCTTATATGTTATAGAATAAATTTTCGCATCTAGAATGAACTTTTAATCTTAATTTTATCTTGTTTGATAGTGCTTCTGGAGAGTACTGCCAAACAAGACATAATAGAATAAATATTCAGTTTATCATTAGAATAGAGAAAATTAGCATTTCCCTTATTGGGTCATTTGGGAGTGGGTGGAGGGTATACGTCACTTTTGTTTCCAAAACAAATCACACATGGAATATTTAAGAGGCACAATTCTAGTCAGAAAATGTTGGACCTCAGTTCGACTCAATGTCAAATAGATATTGTACGTACTTGATCATATGCATTAAAATTAACTTTTATGGTAAGTATCAGTTGTAATATTAATAATATGGTATATCCGAGTTGGAAACAAAACTATAGGCTAAGAACACATTGAAATACGACTGAATACAGCCTGAATTGCATTGTGCAACTTCATTGCTTTGCGAAGTGAGACTGCGCTACCATTTCGAATGTTCAGCATTCAAAATGCATTGATATAAATAAAGTATTCTCAATACCAGTACCATAGGAGTTCCCATCATTGATTTATACATAACGAAATAAATGACAAATGAACCGATTGATGGTAAGAGCCATTGCTGACACCTTAATTTGCTTCCCACGTTTGTTGTTTTCGAAACAGATATGACTTGTGCCCAACCTCATGTGATCCTGTTGATTGATTATTTGGCAAAATGATTATTCAGTTAACAGCATTCCATTGTATGTAATTTGACATCATATAATTAACCCTTTATCTTATCTAATAAAAAAAAAAACAGCTGTGAAAACAAAAATCTTCATTTTTTTTTTTATTTTTTGTCTCAAAAACATATCTTAGGACTGCAAATTGTGAGAAGCTTGATGAGCTTATTCCAATGAAATGTCATAAGCTATGTTTTCGAGGTAAAATTAAAAAAATTTAATAATTCAATTTGCATATCAATTTTTTCAACTGCTCAATTTGCATATCCGCCCCCGTAATATGCAAATTGAGCAGTTGAAAAAATTAAATTTTTCAAAATATTTTGACCAAACCATATCATGTGACCCCTCATTGGAACAAGCTCATTGAGCCTGTTCCAATGAGGGGTCACATGATATGGTTTTGCCGAAATATTTTGAAAAATTTAAAAAAATGATATTTAAAATAATAAATTTTGATATCGCCTGTGCTGGGTAAAGGGTTAAGTGTTAAGACAGCTGATTATTAGAGTAGGGAGGCTTTGATTTTTCAGACTGAGTTTCAGGAGAAACCCTTGTTTTATTTTTATTTTTATTTTTATTTGTGTTAAGAACTTAAAATCAATAAAATTTCAGTCTCCTTCACGTGGAAAAAATCTGCAATAACTTGTATGTCACCACTCAACACAAAATTCCCTGTCTGCATGT
This sequence comes from Pictodentalium vernedei, assembly GCA_031216915.1. Taxonomy (NCBI): domain Eukaryota; kingdom Metazoa; phylum Mollusca; class Scaphopoda; order Dentaliida; family Dentaliidae; genus Pictodentalium; species Pictodentalium vernedei. The sequence goes on along the minus strand of CM062295.1, from coordinate 73,342,289 downwards.
ATCACCATTGGATTCAGCCTCACTAGGAGATAAGTTACTAAGCATATTCAGTTCGAAAAAATATAAATTAGGGTAATAAATGGATCAAGTTCATCTAATCCATAATGTGTTCTCTTTGTCACATTTTCTCCCCTATTTCTCCAGAATTCTCCCTTATTTCCAGATGAGTCATTAAGGGAGAGAATGTGATAATGAAAACGTCACGTATTTGTCCCTTTGCAAGATAGACTTAGTGATGAGAGTAGACTTAGTGATGAGAGTTCATAGGGTTCCCCGCGGGAACCCAGGAAGTGAAGCAGTGCCTCTTCACTGCTGTCAACAGGCTCTGTTTTACTGGTAAAATAGGACTCAGTCACCAGTGCTTGGGAGGTTCAAACCCTCTCTAAAATGGGCAACATGGCTTATTAATGCTCACCCCTGGTCTTGAGTTGATACTCATGTTGTGGTCATGATTAGCCATTGTGCAAAAATATGTGACCTTAAACACCAATAAATAAATAAATAATCCATAGGGTCAAATAGTTCAGCCTGAAAATAAGCAAGCTGTCATTTGCAGAATGAGATCCCCAGAGTGTGAATTTGCTGATGCTATCCCATGCATTGGGCCAATTAATCCTCTGGGTTCCTATTTTTGTTTAGGTTTAAGACCCTGATTCAGATTGATGTTCTGAAATTTAGTAAATTTAGTGATTTTGCTGAAGAATTAAAAATTTTGTATTCAGTACCCTCTAGAGGTACTAAGATTAATCCACATAGGTTGTATCAAGGGGCTTCATAGGGGAGCTCTACATTTTATTTATGATCAACTGAAGAAAAGGCATGATGCCTAGATTATTTTTGTCACTCCTGAGGGACTCAAGGATTGACAGTGTAGCCTATGGAGATGGCTTGCTTAATGTAGACTCATTCTTGGACTCTGTTTAAATTGTGTTCTGTACAAGATGAGCGCTTCAGGCCCCGTGGGGCCTCTTGTTTGATGAGTCTTATGTTTTGATTTTCCAGTTTGCTGTAAAAACTGGAACCAAACAAGAAAACAAAAAAATTGCCCAGCTCTGCTGTTTTTGTCTAGTATTCAAATAATACATTTTATCTTTCTAGATGACCATGAAAAGCTACTTTCAGAATACAAACAAATTCATATAGAACATCTACAACTTAAAGAACAGTATGATGACTTGAAGGAGAAGCTCACATTCTTCACAAAGGTAGCTATATTAAATTTCTTTTATCAAAATATTTTTGTACCATATGTCAGAACACTGAGAATTGACCCTACCCTTTACTGACCCTAACCCTACCCCCAATTCTAAACCCCACTCTAGACTAATGAAAATTCAATATGTTCCTAGTCTATTTTAACTAAAATGCATGTCCTTTGTATTAAAACAACTTTTTGGGTGAAAAATGTTTGGGGTGGTAGCAAACCCTAACCCTACCCTTTACTGACCCTAACCCCACCCCCACCCCCAACTCTAAACCCCACCCTAGAATAATGACATTTAACTATGTGACTAGTCACATAAATTGCGGTAGTCACCTAACCCCCATTTCTACCAACAAATTGCCACCTAAACCCCATATGTCTGCCCGGACAGTCTGTCCGTCTGTCCATCAACAATTCAATACGGCTCAGGCTAGAGGCCGTATTTATGAACTGACCTTTACGAAACTTCTTGAGTACCTTTGTTATCACTGTGGAATGAGAACGAGTGGTTTTGGGTGCGGTCCAAAATTCAAGATGGCTGCCAGCAGCTACAGTGTCATTGACACTTTCATTTTTCTATCTGATGTACAATTATCTTTTTCAGTCTGTATAAATTTTTATGTAAAGAACAATTAGCAGGGTTCTTATGGGTCCTGGAATTCTAGAAAAGTCATGGAATTTTAAAAATAATTTTCTAAGTCTGAAAAAGTCATGGAAAATGAAATAGATAAAAGTTTGGGAAAAATCATGGAATTTTATAAATGTATGATCTTATACATACATGATGCTGTCACACAAATTTCTATAAAAATTAGGGGTGTAGTTTAAATTTTTTCGATACAGACACTTAAAATTGCTAGATTGATTTCTGTATAAAAACAATACAGTGATATTTCATACAGAATGAGTGCCCTTTGATTGATTCATGCACCATGTGTCTTGCTTGTCACATGTTGAACATTCTGTTTCCCCCTCATTGTTTACATTATTGTGAAATCATTGTTGTTTTGTTGATAAATGCATTGGTAGTTGGTTCTTTTTAGCTCACCTGACTGAAAGTTATTGTGAGCTATTGCCATCACTTGGTGTCCGTTGTCCGTCTTTCATCGCCCATCGTATGTTAGCTTTTACAAAACAATCTGATTCATTTCATACTAGCATGGTTTCCGCTAGGAATAAATTAGTGGGTCCGGTAGGAGGGAAATCACAGATTGCCTGGTGCGACTATGGTTCATGCCAGGCGAAGAAAAGTTTAGAATTGAACTCTGCATCTGAAATGGTGATTCATGTTTTAGTGTGAATGATTTTGTGAGAATAATTATATCGAATCATCGGGGAAACACCCAAAGCTATTGCTGTTTCTTTGCTACAGGCGGCATGTGACATCTTACCTGATCGGCAAACGGTGGAAAATACAGGGTTCGTACGTGGGTCTGGAAAACTGGAAAAAGTATGGAAATTTGGGGCGGTTTGGAAAAGGTCTGGAAAAGGTTTGAAAATATGTGTGTCGAGCCTTGGGGTCTTGAAAAAGTATGGAAATTACTGTTTTTAACAAAGGTTTAAGGTGTAATCATTCTGAGTAAAAAGAACCAGCATACAAGAATTATTATTTGTCAACGCCCCGCATTCGATAACAGAAAAATTCGGATCGGAAAACTTCGCACATTTTCAATGGAATACAACCGAGATATCACAGGTGTTTCAAAGCCGAATGCAGCTCGGAATTACGGAGAATTCCGAAGGTCAAGTCACATGTGCACTGTGTTTTATTGTCTTTGAAATTTCCAACGTGAAGGTCATTTGTTATTTTTGTATTTGTTTATCATGGGGAAGTGTGTTTTTTCGCTGAAATGGGAAACAGACCCTAGATTCAAACAATGGATTTCTCAGGACAAAACTTTGAATAAAAAGGCAATGTGCACAATATGCAGAAAATCATTTGACGTATCGAATATGGGCGAAGCGGCCCTTCTAAGTCACATGGCAGGTAAAAAACACGCTGCCTTAGTGAAAATGAAACAACAACAAAATCATATGGAAGGATTTTTTTCCGAAGCTACGAGAATAGGTAAGACTCATCTGACACCTGGCAATGATCTTCACCGTCACGGTGTTTCTTCAAAACAAAAACTTGACGCATTGGAAGTGTCTCACGAACATAGTCATGGAGCCACTGGCACTGGGGGCGTTTCAACCCTTGGAGACTTTGTTACCGACAAGAGTGTTTTAACAGCAGAAATTTACTGGACTTTGAATATGATGGAAAAACACCATTCTTACAAGAGTTGTCAGGGTGTTTCTGACGTATTTCGCCTCATGTTTCCTGATAGTCAGATTGTTTCAAAATTTTCTTGTTCAGAGACAAAATCACGCTATCTTACAACGTTTGGAATTGCTCCCTATTTTTCAGAGTTGATGCTTTCAAAGATTAAATCTGAAAACCAGTATGTTCTATTATTTGACGAAAGTCTGAACGATTATTTGCAGTCAAAACAGTTTGACGTTCATGTTCGTTTTTGGGAAGGAAATTGCATCAGAACTCAGTATTACACATCATATTTTTTGGGCCATGCTTGTGCTGATCATGTTCATGACAAGTTGAAAGAGTGTTGTGAGTCAATTGGACAGAGAGGTATTTTACAACTTTCAATGGATGGTCCGAATGTCAATTGGAAGGCTTTTAATCAGTTATCAAAAAGTATTGATGAAGAAAATGGTCCAAATCTTTTAAATATTGGAAGCTGTGGGTTACATATAATGCACAATGCATTCAGAGCCGGAAGCTTGGAGACTGGTTGGAATATTGAGGAAACATTCAAGTCATTGTACTGGCTTTTTCATGACTCCCCGGCACGCCGTGAAGATTTTACCAGTATTACTGGCTCAAGTGTTTTTCCAAAACAGTTCTGTAAACACAGATGGATTGAAAATGTAGGTGTGTGCGAACGAGTGTTGGAAATTTGGCCTAATATTAAGAAGTATGTCAAAGAATTAAGCTCATCTTCAAAAAAATTCACGAAGCCTAAAAATAAATCATTTGACTCTGTTTCTTCTTCGTGTGACGACCCATTGTTTGAAGTGCGGACAAACATATTTTTATCAATTGCAAGAGATGTAACTCCTTTCTTGTTAAAATATCAAACCGACAAGCCTATGTTACCCCTTATGTGTGAAGACTTGTTAAAAACAATGACCTGTTTGCTTGACCGTATTATTAAACATGATACTATGAAATTTTGATATCACTGATACTTCATATCATAAAAAGACAGCAAATATCAACATTGGATTTATTGGAGAAAAACTGCTTGAAAATTTAAAAACTGAAAAGAAGCTTTCAGAGAAAGCTCTCTTTGGTGTCAGATCAGATACTCTTTCTTTTGTAATAAAACTTGTTACCAAATTTTTAGAGAAAGCTCCAGTTAGGTATGGCTTAGTCAGGAATCTTGGCTGGTTAGTGCCAAAACACATTGTTGAACAATCCGAGTTCTGTGTTAAACAACTCAAGTCGACTCTGAAAATAGTAGAAGAGTCAGGACACATTCTTGAATCCCAGTGTGACACAGTTATAAAGGAATACAATGACTTTCTGATGCAAAAAGCTAATTTTGATGACTTTAAATCATTTAATGAAGCAGAAAAAAGACTTGACAACCTATTTTATGCTCATATTGCTAACAATACAGATTTTACACAACTCTGGCAGCTTACAAAAAAAATTCTTGTACTGTCCCATGGACAGGCCTCTGTGGAGAGAGGCTTCTCTGTCAATAAGGAAATTATTGTTGAAAATATGTCAGAAAAAACTGTTATTGCTCAGAGAATAATAACTGATCACTTGAAACATGCTGGTGGTGTCAAAGGGGTAACAGTTAACAAGAAACTATTGCAATCTGCTGCTGCAGCAAGGCAAAGATATCATGCTTTTCTTCATGATGAAAAACAGCATAAAGTTGAGAAGGAAAAAGGGAATAAAAGGAAATCTCTCTTGAATGAAATCGATGAGTTGAAAGCAAAAAAGAAACGTGTTGAAGGAAACATGAACTCTCTTTTGAAAAGTGCAGATGATTTTTCAGATAAAGCGGAGCATACAGGAAAGCTGTCTTTCATATCTAAATCGAATGCCCTTCGACGATCGGCAAGAGATAAAGAGGTTGAACTAAAAAATCTCGATGAAGAAATTGACAACAAGCTAAAAGAATATAAAAACTGATTTTTGTTCATGGTGATCTCCATTTGATGCATGTTAAAGAGTTGGATAATTGGTGTTACTACAGTTGCAGTTTGTTTTCTCATTTGATAATTCATTTCTTCAGTTTCATTTGGATCATTGTTACATAATGTTTATGCTATAACCTGCTTAAGAAGCTTTTCAAACTACATGCACATAGCTTGTGTATGTTGAAGGATTATTACTGTTAGTGTGGATAATTTCTGAAACTATTTCAAGTAGAATATATTCTGGCACACAGACTGTCTTGTGGTAAGTTAGACATTTTTACTCTTATGATAAAACAATGTCAAGAAATTTTTATTTAATCTTGAAGTCCATATGTTGTCCAGAACTACCCATTCGTATAACAACAAACCAAGTGCTCTCTAAGAGAGAACTTGCTTTATTGTTATATGGGTGGGACACATTCCTTATAGATGTATGCTGAACACCGTATGAAAACAGATTTTCAGCTGTAGGGATTGTACATTTTCATTGGCTGAATACATACATGTTTGCAGCTAATTAACATGTAGAATCACTGCCAGTTTAGCTACCAGTACCACTTTGTTAGCATATATGTACATGTAGTAATGAACTTTCAAGGGTTGCGGGCCCTAGATTCCACTTGAGACGGTGCCTGTGCCTTCGGTTTTGATGGTAAATGATGTGATTTGAGTCTGGAAAAATGGTACGTCAGGTCTGGAAAAGGTATGGAAAAAGTATGGAAATTTTTGGTCAAAAAAGTGTAAGAACCCTGAAAATAGTGATAGTTTCCGAATGACACTCAACAATCTTAAGCTGCAGAATGCCAATTCCGGAAACAGTGCTCCCAAAGTGTGTCAACTTTGTTGGGAGAATGACCGCATCTTGACTAGAATTTTATGGTGTCATGTTGTTTGTTTTTTTCGACCAGATTTTATGCTTATCAGTAAATGATCGGCGGGGGGAATGGGTCCAGTTGATGGACCTTCGGCCGTGGTAGCGGAAACCCTGATGCAAGGTTCAGATTGTCCACACTAGAAGGCCTGATTCATCCAAAGTATTTGTATCTTTCAAAATACTGTTCAATAATGTGTCTTTCCTTGTTTAATCCTGACAAGACCAACTTGCCCATTGTGTTCTGTTGTTTTAAATTTGGATCGTTCTCTTGCTACCTCCCAATCTTACCTTCACAGACCTTGCAATGATTGTTTTTCAAACTGTTCAAGTGGTTTGTTTTAACATTCACTATTATTAACAAAAGTTATTAAATATTGGCTACATCAGATTTGAAAGAATTTGAGATGGGAAGATAGGTGTATTATTGTAAGCATGCACAGTTTATAACATTGAACATTTTGACTATCATTTAATCCTGGGAATGGGAATTTTGTGGTTCTTGTTTTTGAAAGTCAGTCACGATATCGGGGATTTTGCAGTTCTCATTTCTGAATATTAGTCCCAATACCTCGGAAATTCATAGGACAGAAGCAGAAAGCAAAGGTTGCATTCTGAATGCGTTTATTAATTTCCCAGGCTTTAGCACTGATTTTCAGAACCGGTAAACAGAAAATTCCTATTCAAAAGATTAAACAGTACCTCCATTTGCATTGCTGGTCTCAGAAAAAAGTGATATTCACCGTAAACTCAAACTATAATATGCAATCATTGACGTCATGGTCTATGAATTTCCCAGATATCATGATTGACTTTCAGAACCTGGTGCCGCAGAGCTGTGAAATTCCCATTCCTGGTCTTAAACCTTAATTTTGACCAATGGCTTTGTTGGGGGGATTTACGACTTGGAAGTTTCGCTTTAAAAAACCCAAGGGATTCCCTGTATTTTATCAGTTATTTCAAAGGGATTGGCTGTTTGTATCAGCACGCTGATGTCATAATACAGTAAAACCTGTCTTGAGAGACCACTGTCTTGAGACCACCTGTCTTGAGAGACCACATCTTAAAGGCACTGATTGGTTTTACTCTATAATGGACCTGCTATGGGAGACCACCTGTCTTGAGAGACCACCTGTCTTGAGAGACCACTGTGACCTGGTACCAACTTGAATTTTTATGCCATAATAGACCTGTCTTGAAAGACTGCCCCTTTGAAGACTGAAACCATGACAAAAACTTTTTACCTGTCGAGGAATTGGAAAATCCATTGTGGTTATGCTAACATAATTAAAAGTATTAAAAGCTCTTAACTGAGTTTCAATTGCTAATTCATTAAAGATTGAGATGTTTTTATAAGACCCCTGTGAAAAGATTAGGATTATTGCTGAATAAACAATTTCATTCATACCTGAAATGTGACAGATAGGACTAAAAATAATTGAAGATTTTCAACGCTAATTTATTTTTATAATTTTTAGCTCACCTGACTTTCAGTCAGGAGAGCTAGTGATCACTCACCGTCTGTCGTCCGTGAACATGGTGTTTCCGTCTTCTCCTCCCAAACCGCTGAACCAATTTAATTGATATTTGAGATAATAGTTTGTTATGACATCGCAATTTGATTTTGTTCAAATCAAGTTGCCTCGCCTGTGGGTAGGGCCACACCCAAAAAGTGTGCTGAAATCTTAAAAAATCTTCTTCTCATGAACCAGCAGTAGCAGAGACTTGATATTTGGTGTGCAGCTTCCTTTTGAGGTGTAGACTCAGATTTGTTCAAGAGAAGTTTGTGGGGCCCCGCCCAAAATTTCTATTTTCCAAACCGAGAGGCTGATTTGAACCAAATTTTATGTGAGGGCTTATTGGGTCATAAGTACCTAATTTATGCTGATTTTTTTTTTCCCGTAGCCCCATGGGAACCGCAGGAGCTAAAAATAGAAAAAAATTAAAACGCCCATATCTCCAAAACTGCACGGCACCGAGAATTTTTATTTGGTGTGAAGCTTCCTTAGGACCAACAGAAAGAATTGGTAAAAAAAAATTGCCATCGGTTTTATCATAGGGTACAGTTTCGGGACTTTGAAAAAGTGCTGAGTCAGCACTTTTTAACACTGTAGGCAATGGAAAAAACATTAAAAAATCTTCTTCTCCAGATCCAGCAGGCAGAATCTTTTGATATTTGGTATGCAACATTGGAGGGTGGATCTGATTCAAGTTTGTTCAAATCGGCCCCCTGGGTTCATATTTGGGCTCAGTATAGGAGCCCGATTTCGAACTTAGTGCATTTCAAGCAAATTTCTTAAAAAATCTTCTTCTCCAGATCCAGCAGGCAGAATGTTTTGATATTTGGTATGCAACATTGTGGGGTGGATCTGATTCAAGTTTGTTCAAATCGGCCCCCTGGGTTTATATTTGGGCTCAGTATAGGAGCCCAAATTTAAACTTACTGCATTTCAGGCAAATTTCTTTGAAAATCTTCTTCTCCAGATCCAGCAGGCAGAATCTTTTGATATTTGGTATGCAACATTGTCGGGTGGATCTGATTCAAGTTTGTTCAAATCGGCCCCTTGGGTTTATATTTGGGCTCAGTATAGGAGCCCAAATTTGAACTTAGTGCATTTCAGGCAAATTTCTTTGAAAATCTTCTTCTCAAGATCCAGCAGGCAGAATCTTTTGATATTGGGTATGCAACATTGTGGGGTAGATCTGATTCAAGTTTGTTCAAATCGGCTCCCTGGGTTTATATTTGGGCTCAGTATAGGAGCCCAAATTTGAACTTAGTGCTTTTCAGGCAAATTTCTTAAAAAATCTTCTTCTCCAGATCCAGCAGGCAGAATCTTTTGATATTTGGTATGCAACATTGTGTGGTGGATCTGATTCTATTTTGTTCAAATCGGCTCCCTAGATTCATATTTGGGCTCACTATAGAAGCTCGAATTCGAACTTAGTGCATTTCAGGCAAATTTCTTCAAAAATCCTCTTCTCCCGGTCCTGCAGGCAGAATCTTTTGATATTTGGTATGCAACATTGTGGGGTGGATCTGATTCCAGTTTGTTCAAATTGGCCACCTGGATTCATATTTGGGCTCACTATAGAAGCCCAAATTCGAACTTAGTGCATTTCAGGCAAATTTCTTTGAAAATCTTCTTCTCAAGATCCAGCAGGGAGAATCTTGTGATATTTGGTATGCAGCATCCTTAGGGGATGAGATTCAAGTTTGTTCAAGCCATGTCCCTAGGTCCATATTTGGGCTCACTGTGGGAGCTTGAATTGTAACTTTGTTCGAAATGAGGAATTTTCTTAAAAAATCTTCTTCTTCAGATCCAGCAGTCGGAATGGTTTGATATGTGGTGAGTAGCATCCTTGGGGGGGGGGGGGGGGGGGGGGGGGGGGGAGGGGGGATTCAAGTGTGTTAAAGCCAAGTCCATGGGTCTATATTTGGGCTCCCTGTGGGAGCCCAAATTATAACTTAGTCAATATGAGGTATTTTTCTTTAAAAATCTTCTTCTTCAGATTCAGCAGTTGGAATGTTTTGATATTTGGCATGGAGCAACCTTAGGGGGCTGAGATTCAAGTTTGTTCAAGCCAAGTCCCTTGGTTCATATTTGGGCTCACTATGGGAGCCTGAATGACAACTTAGTTCAAAATGAGGAATTTTCTTTAAAATCTTCAGATCCAGCAGATGAATGCTTTTGATATTTTTTATGCAGCATCCTTAGGGTGGTAAGATTCAAGTTTGTTCAAGCTATGTCCCTAGGTCCATATTTGGGCTGATTGTGGGAGCTCGAATTGTAACTTGGTTCAAAATGGGGAATTTTCTTTAAAAATCTTCTTCTTCAGATCCAGCAGTCGGAATGTTTTGATATTTGGTGTGCAGAATCCTTAGGGATGTGAGATTCAGGTTTGTTAAAGCCAAGTCCCTGGGTTCATATATGGGCTCCCTGTGGGAGCCTGAATTATGACTTAGTTCAGTATGAGGAATATTCTTTAAAAATCTTTTTTTAGATCCACTGGTCAGAATATTTGGATATTTGGTTTCAGCTTTTCTTAGGAGGAGCAGATGCAACTTGTGGAAATCAATTCTCTGGGTTGATATTTAGGCTACCATGTCAGGTGAGCGCCCTCAGGCCCCCTGGGGCCTCTTGTTATAAAAGTCCATTTCAATTTGTTACAAAAACTTCTTAAAAAACAACTACAAAGTAATTACAAAAATCCTTTCTTCTCCATTTCTGAATTTTGTAGTTGGTTATTCACTGACTAGAGAAAACCTGAAACCTGTTATGAGAGACCACCTGTCTTGAGAGACCACTTTTGTGTGGCCCAAAGGGAGGTCTCTCAAAACAGGTTCTACTGTAGCACCTAACTCCCAAAATTGTGCAAACAAAACAATAAATCTAAAGATCTTTTAAATATCAACATGAATCTACTTGGATTCAACAAAACACAGAACAATAAATTGGTAGTGAGGTTAAGTATTAATTTAATTTCAATCAAAGGCAAATTTCTTCTTGAATCCCCACTAGATCACCACCTGCGCATTGCCAGTAGCTAAGAAGTGACTTCTAGTCAAGTCTTGGCAGCCCATTTAGTCAGCCAAGACTTGACTAGAAACCACTGCCAAAGTAAAATGATTATTTTCTGCAGGTCCTTCTCATGACTGGATGTTAAAGGTACCTGTTCTGAGGTCGTAAAAGTTGGAAATGGTTTTTAAGGGTCATGAATTAAGTTCTTTAAGTCTTTATTTACAGAACCCCCAGAATACTTAAATACTGTATTCACATTGAATTGCCAGTGAAAAGAAATCTGTTGAATTTGGCTCTGTTGATACAGATTACATTCTGTATGATGTTTAACATGTTCGCTACTCAATAGTAAGGTAATTACCTCCCTCTGGACTGGACTGGATTGTTACTGCAGACCAGCTATCTAACACAAAAATCCATGCCATAAAATTCATGCGCGAATCCAAATCGATTTACGCATATGATTCTCGCATGGGAAACAATGAGAATCAACTTAGATTAGTGCAAAATGTTCATTTGATTCTTGTTGTGGATTCTTCACTTAGCAATGATGTCTAGTGATGTATTGGCTGCCTGTATAGGTAGCCAAGACTTCACTAGACACCACTGCCACGATACTGTACATTTTTATACTGTACCAATGACCCAGACATAGCTGGTGCTAACTCTTAAAATATAGGGCCAAACACAAATTTTGCCCCCCAATCCCCAAAATTTGCATCTAAAACTAAAGAAAACATGTCCTGAAAGGCCCTCCACACTTCGCCCCTACTGCGCATGCGCAGTGTCAAGGACGTTCCGAAATTGGCGCCATTTATCATTCTAAGTTTGGCCCTTCATCAGTTAACATCTGACTGATCTTTGTGCTTTTAAATCTCAGTTTAAATGATGCCAGACACATAAATATTAGTGAAATGGTGATTCTAAGGAGGATAGAAAAGGAGGAGAGGAAAAGAATGTGTGACAGAATATTATCAGGGCTGTAACTTAAATTTGTTTAATGAAATTATGTTAAGTTACCTATTTTCAAGGCAGCAGCCATTTTGTTGTCATTCTGATTATTTAGTTACACTGTTTTTTCAAGTGTTTTTCCTCTCTCCCTGTCCTTTAAGTTCCCCCTTGCTATTCTCCCATGCTTTTGGCATAGTTTATGTAATTATTATTACTAAAATTTCTTGGGAGTTTTAGCTGAATAACAGAATGAATTCTGTTCTTTCCCCATGTTTACGTCTTCACCTACGGGTGGTTAGGCGTTGTGTTCAGCATCTACCATCTGATGTTCTGCAGTTTCTTCCCTGGAAGTCTCTGTTTTGCATCAGATGGTGTATTTTTGGTAACTGATTTCGGGCCTGGGTGCCTGGAGTCTTATTTTAGTGTTTTTACACTCATTGTTTACATTTACAACAGCCCTCTGTGTGAGGGGGGGATTTCTAAATAATAATATCTTTATGTTATTTTAATCATAATTAGATACATTATTATTGTTCGTAAGTGTTGAATAAATTGTTTAAAATATTTTTAAAATTTTTTTCCACACTTAGGCTTGGGATCCATTGGGGCTCAACGTTACTTTTCAGAAACTTGGGCTGTTCTGAAAAAATATTTTTTCAAAATATTTTGATTTCAATTATTTTTTCTATATTAATGGATCATATTATTATTATGTATTTTGCCAGGGGTTAGTGCGAGTACCAGGACTTGTTTTCTTTTCACATTGAAAGGATATTGATCAATTGTTTTAAGAGGAAGTCTTCCTCTGACCTTATTATCATTCTATATGTGGTCAGTGTACTCGCATTAACTCCTGTTCTGTATCGTATGATTTCGATGACAATATGGGAAGCGTATGTCACGGTATGTTGTTGGGGATTTGGACACTCCGGTCCTTTCCCCGCAGGGTCACTCTACTTTATCAATTTCTATTTCAGACGATCAAGATTAGGGTGATGTATCTGTGATGTCTTTCAACAGTGTGCCTCCGTCGTCACAATTAATGAAGGGCTAGCGGAAAAGTGCTCATGTAATACGCCAATTGCCTAAGAGGACCCTAGTAGGTTCGACGGCCTTTGACGTCCGCTAGCTCGCCCGGTGTAGCGTCCATTCACCGAATGGTTCGGCAGCCGGGTTCGTCCGTTGCGGTCTAGAAGGAATTTTGGGGTGATGCGAGCACTATAAAATTAACTTAATGCACACCCAGTGACGGCGGATCGGAGGGAGAACGGAGGAAGCCTTTTAGTCCGGTTCATAGCTCGTTCCGGTCCTTCCGGACGGCAAGCGAGAGAGGCCCCTCTCTCGTTCAACAACATCTGGCCCCAGATGTTGTGGTACAAATGTGTCGCTAGCGGAACATACGTCCGTCGCTCGGGACGCTCCGTTGTATAGGCAGTCCGCTGAGACTGCTAAGGCTTCCTCTTCTCGTCAGCGCACACGACCGCACCTTGGCTGCGTGACCGCCGATATATTACCAGCTTCGCCGATCAAGGATTCTTCGGCGACCAGGTCACACCATCCGGCAGCCAGGGATTCGAGACCGATGGACTCCGGACGTTCGCATAGGAAGTATGCGGGAGCCATCTGATGCGGAGCTGCCCTCGGCGAAGCAGCGATAGACTGCGCCTCCGCAGGTCTCGACGCCGGACATTCTTGTGCACATAGCACAGCTTATCGCAGCATCCCAGCAGCCGACAGAAACGGTGTCGGATCGAGAATTATCCGACAGCGCTGGGTCGGTAGCCGGGGACTCGAGGCCTGCAGACTCCGGACGTTCGCATAGGAAGTGTGCGGGAGTCAACGTACACGGAGCTTCCAGCGGCAATGCATCGTAAGTCCGCTACTGCACAGGCCTCGGGAACGGACGTGCTTTCCTTAATAGCACAGTTTATCGCAGCATCCCAGCATCAACTGAATCTGTCGCATATATTTTATCCGACGATGCTGGGTCGGGACGCTCCGCGGAAGCGGGTACGGACGTCCGAAAGTTTCATCCGGTCCGACGGGATACCGAAAGGGATTCGGAGGATTTCAAGCTTTCCCTTTCGGAACAAAATATGCTGCGATGCCGGATAAGAAACCGATAGCGTCGATGGACTTGGAAATTTTTGGTTCGGTTCAGGGACATTGTCCCTCAGTTCCGACATAGTCCAATAATGTCACACAAACTTTCGAATTATTGAACGACGCTATATATATTATTATTTTATGCTTGCTATCCAAGCATTTCTGGTTTCTTGTTCGAAGAATTATGGAGATGTCTTTCAAAAGTGTGCCTCTGTCGTCATAGTTAATGAAGAGTTAGCGGCAATAAGTGCTCATGGAATATGTCTATCGCTTACGGAGTGACATTCGCTAGCTCACCCGGTGTAGCGTACATACATCGAATGGTTCGGCTGCCGGGTTCGTCCGTTGCGGTTTAGGAAGGAGATTTGGGTGATGCGAGCACTTTAATTACTTTAGTACTCACCCAGTGACGGCAGATTGAGGACAGATCGGAGGAAGCCAACAACATAGGGGACCGCATGTTGTGGTTCAGATATTTTACATTCGGAGCATATGTCCGTTGCTCGGGACGCTCCGTTATATTAACAGTCCGAGAGACTGTCTTTAATGCTTCCTCATCCTCACAGCAGGGCACACGACCGCACATTGGCTACGTGACCTCGAGTATCCGCTCAGTTTCGGCATTCAGTGATTCCACAGCGAATAGGTCGCGCCATCCGGTAGCCAAGGGACACGAGGCCTATACACTCCGTTCGCTCGCATATTGGAAGTATGCACGGGGTAACGATCTCGGAGCTTCCTGCGGCAATGCATCGTAAGGCCGCTGCTCCTCAGGCCTCAGTGACGGACGTGCTATCCGAGTTAGCACAGTTGTTTCGCAGCATCCCAGCAATTGACAGTTTCTCGGTCGAATCAGGAATTATCCGACGGCGCTGGGTCGGTGCGGTCCGCGGTTGCATCAAGCTACGGACGACCGAACGCTTTATAGGGTCCGACAGGATGGCGAAAGGGATTCGAAAGATTTCGAGTTTTCCCTTTAGTAGTATCGGAAGATGCCTTTCATATCTTCTGGCATTTCTTCCATTATTATCTTGATTATTTTTCGGACTTCATTGCTGCGATCTTGGATAAGAGACTTATAGCGTCATTGGACTCGGATTTTTCGATCGGTACAGGGACTTTGTCCCTGACTTACCGACGCAGTCCAATATTGTCATTACAACATGTGTTTTATTTTTCGACGCTATATATTTATATATATATACAAGCCTGCTACTAAGCATGATAGTTTAGTTTCTTATCCGCGTGGCTCATTTCTGCCATTTTATCTTTTTTACATATAGTTTATTTTGGCAGAGCAGGGCATACCGAGAGTTCATACGCGTCTAGACGGTGTGATTAAAGACTGCATATATATTCTTTTTCGCCGTTTATGTCTTTTCCAATTTCAATGTTGGGAACGACATTATGTATAGTAGACTTAACTTAGACGCTTTATTATACGTAATCCGCCTTACTGAGGCGTTATCATTACGTCTTCAAGAAAAGATTTACGGGATATTATTCTCAATGTAATTTCTTTTGAGGGCAGTAGTTTGTTCACGTATAACTCCGCCCTTCAGTGGCTGATTGGAGTTGGTTAGACGTGATGCAGCCCTAGCTACATCCACGCGTGGATAGTAGGTTAAGAACTCTCTCAGAGTCGCTTCGTTCTCGGAGGAGCTTCTCTTCGACGGCAACTTTCCGGCAATCCATGAATTGCTTGATTTATACATTCTCTTGTCTATCTAGTGTTACAAGAGATTCAGACTGGGGCAAACATTCGGTGGTTGACTCAGAGAGTGCCGCCCCAGTTGCCGGACCCGAGTGTGGCTGTTATGACGGTTGCCAGTCAAACAGATTGGGATATATACTGATCCCTACGGATTCGAAGTGCCAGGGTCTTTGGGTTCCGCAGTCTTTTAGCTATCAGTTTAACTTCCGCGGAATAATGTTTTTTAGGCTTGCTTTATGTCATTGCATGAACATTATTCAGAAACGCATGCCCAAATTCCTGTCCTTTAATTTGACAGTAGTGGCGTATCTCCGGAACCAGGGAGGCACTCTTTCGTTTCCGTTATTCAATTTAATGGAAAGAATCCGTCTGTTGGTTATAGTACACCAAGTTCAGTTTTGGTCCGTCATATTCTGGGTCGTCTGACTGTTTTATCGCACTCCCGTTCTCTTACGGGTCGCTTGTTGCTGTCAGAATGGACTCTCAACAAACAAGTATTCATTCAGATTTGCTATCTATGGGAGCGCCCAATGATGTTTTATTTATGACACAGCTTGCTAATAAATTGCAGACGTATGTGTTGGCTTGTCCAGATCTCTGAGCTAATACTGTTAACGCTCTATTGATCTATAGGACGGAATGATAGGATACGCGTATCCTCCGGCGCTGTTGTTTTAGCAGGTATTGCTAAGATAAACAACCACAATACATTTCTGTTGATAGCATCTCTATCTTCACAGAGATCATGAGTAATTTACTCTCTTGTCTACTGTGGATCTTAACGTGAAATCTTCCTCTATGTGAGGATCTTTTTTCACTGGGTAAATCGTGTCATCTTTATCACAACCAGCAAGGTCGCAACCTTCATGTATTCCGTTGTGTGGTCCGTATTGCATTGTAAGCACTGTACTGGACGAGCTTTGGACGCGATTTCTTACTATAGGAGATCCTCTTCTTCGCTATTCTATGCGACTAAAGTGGAGGCTCTTCCGTCGTGGTGTAGGGATCATTATGTTCATATGGTTGATCCCTCCATACTACTCATTGCTATTTTTTAGTATACTTGTTTCACAAGATCTACTACAGCCTGTTGTTATTTAGGTTATAGGTTTATGTTACCTCATACCTATGCACTCTACGATAGTTTACAATTGAGTCTTTTGTCTCTTTATCTAAGTCAGTTAGTAACTTTTTGATAAATAGACTTAGAATCTTTAGATTAAATTCCTATACGGATTTTAACTTCGGTTCTTATTTAGCTAAGTAATCATTTGAGCCTCTGGAAACAGTAGTTTTCAAATTCTGACCTTTTAGACAGTAATTCTGTTGGTTTCTCTTTTACTGTAGAGTCAGTGAGTTTCATGCACTATCGATGGATGATTTTCACTTTCATAGTTTCGGAATCAATACTTCCGTTACTATTTAGGTTGGATTGTTGCATAAGAGTTAGGCTCCTATTATCCGGAACCTATTATTTTAAGGTCCTTCCGTCTTCGTATGGGCATAGGCCTTTACTCTTTCCGGGTACAGTTTATGTATTTATAAACAGATATCTGTTTATTACAAGGGCGTAAGCTTCTTCTGTCTTTGATGTCTAGTAGAAGGACGTTACGCTCCATTTTATTGTTAATGGATTCTATTAACTAGCGTACTGCTTATGGTATATCATTGGCTTAGCAGTTGTGCTTAAGATTTCGGCTCATGAAGTAAGAGTTCTTCTACTTCTTGGGCTTACATTAATAGTGTTGCTATTATAGATTTTTGAAGGCTGCTCATTGCGCTCAGCCATCCATTCATGAATTTTATCTCAGAAATATCGAGTCCATTTCTGGAGGCCTCTATTGTTAGGTCTATTATCTACTGCTCAGAATGTCATTCATTTAACAGTTGCTACTATAGCTAGGTAGGCTGTCTGTTTCGGCAGTGTCTCCGTTCGGCTGCCCTCTTCGCTCTGGGCTATTTGACCCAGGGCAAGAAAAAGGGGGGGGGGGGAGGGTGTTCCCTTGGGTCACCTGTTTTTACTATGAAAACAAGGGGATACCTCCTCCGGAGTTAGTAATTCTGAGCTGTTATTGGGATGGTTGTTAGTGAGAAGTTTAAGTTTTTAAAATTCATTCAAGTCTTAGTTTTTAAAGTATAGCTTTTGAATATTGCATATGTCAACGGACATGATTATGCAATTCTCACACACTTTTAGGAGTATAAGAGTCTCTATTCTCTAGACTTACTTTATTATTGGCTTACTTTAAAAATTATTAGTATAAGGATTATTGGATATTAATAGAGTACATGGATGTATGAAGCTCAATTTTTGGAAGGTGTTGTATCTTTCTAATTTATCATAAATAAGAAAGATACATATAAGGCCTATTACTTCTTTTCCCTACAGGGGATGACTCTATTTTATTTTATTGAGCGTATTCCATTTTGCTCTATGTCCTTGGCCCTCCAGCCTTTTTACTATTCAGCTATGTCTGGGTCATTGGTACAGTATAAAAATGTTAAAAAATTTATAGTAATTTATATATTTTTTATACTTACCAATGACCCAGACGGGGATGGCCCTCCCAGGAGTTGGGAACTCTTGCCTCCCCGCTGAGTACATAGCGCTTACCAGGCACTGGTTATTAGAATGATAAATGGCGCCAATTTCGGAACGTCCTTGACACTGCGCATGCGCAGTAGGGGCGAAGTGTGGAGGGCCTTTCAGGACATGTTTTCTTTAGTTTTAGATGCAAATTTTGGGGATTGGGGGGCAAAATTTGTGTTTGGCCCTATATTTTAAGAGTTAGCACCAGCTATGTCTGGGTCATTGGTAAGTATAAAAAATATATAAATTACTATAAATTTTTTAACTTTCCATCAGCCAGATCACCAAACGCCTGTGTGTTGAAACATGTGTTCTACATGCACATGTGTGAGAAACTCAACAAAATGGAAACTGGGTCCATAAAGGGTAAACTCTCTTAAAAAACTATGATGTTTGCCTTTTTCTATGGCATATGTACATGTTGCAGTAAAATAAACTGAGAGCTTATCGAGAGTTTAAAAACAAATATCACCTGGAACCTTATTTGATCTGTACAACATCCCCCGAGGTGAGAAACATATTTACTCGTTTGCGTGTAAGTAACCACAAACTTATGATAGAAAAAGGGAGGCATATGCAACCACCCATCCCCGTAAGTGAACGCTTATGCGCGGTATGCGGCTCAGGTGCAGTGGAAACAAAATGGCACTTCGTTGTGGACTGTAGTGAATATGCATCTCTTAGAGAATGTGCATTTTACAAATTTGAACGTGAATAACAAGAGTTTGTTGAGATGGACACATCCGAAAGATTCATATTCCTGATGAGAAACAATGTGCCACAGCTATGTGGTATCATCTGTGGTATGATCCAGCAATTCTTAAAACAATAACAAGTTTTGTCAATCTGACACCAAAAGGTGACATTAACAATATTATATTACAACCACTATAAGCCTTAATATTTACGTGTGTCATTTTGAATTAGTATTGTTTTATGTTTCTATTTATGTTGATTTTGTATATATAAAGCAATCTGCCTTTGTTCTGGTGTATTTGCTTAATAAATCTTATCTTATGTTGCATGCACTCACAGGGATAAAACACTACTCTCAAATTCAAAATATTTAAGAACTGAAAATTGATTCTCGCAACAGGAGCTCGCGAGAATCGAAACTGATTCTTGTGAATCAAGACAAATTTTAAGGTCTGTAAATCTCATCATCCATGAACTGTGACATGTTCCACACTAAACAAAGATACATGAAAAATTGGATATCATAGGATATTTAAAGATACATAAAATCTGTTTCCCATCTGTACATGTAGAGGCACAGGAAAACAAAATATTCCTTTTCCGGTTATGAACAAGTTAAAAATATCAGTTGCTTACTTTTTATTCCACATCACCCTATTGCATGTATTAGGAAATGCAACCAAACTATCAGTAGAACATATCAAAATTTGATAAAAATATTCTTAACTGGTAGAGTGCTGAATTATTTTTGATCACCAAAATTTGTACACATGTTTTTGCCTTGTTACAATTTATGGGAGAGTGCCTATGGGCACTCTCCCATAAATTATAACAAGGGTAATCCATACATGTAAAATAATTTCACTTAAAAGATAATATGGAGCACTTCAACTGAATATGTAGCCTTCAAGTTACGGTACCTACACTTCATAGTAAAGCCCAAATATGGGCTTCCAGCACTCTACCAGTTAAATGCCACCTAATTTGGGCACACTTACAGTAATTAAGGAATAACATTACTTTTTGGAATTTTAGAGAATTTATTGGTCTTGTAATGAATTTTAGACATTCTGTTATGTTGTTTTAATTAACAGGAAAGTGCTATTGATTTATCTGAACTTGAAGAGGCACTGGTGCTTGTCAAACAGAAGAAACAGAGAGAACAACCGGAATTAGATTTCCTGATGAAAGTGGATGAGGAGAAAGGAAAAGGTAAATATGTTATGTGGTCTTTATGTTCAAGATGTTTAGTTTGTCATAACGAAGGTGAATGTTGAATTTCTTTTTATCACATAATCACCATCAAATAGCTAATTATGGCATATACTTTTCGCTACATGTCTAATACAGGAATGATGTCAGCATAGACGTAACATCGTGACATTGCTTTTCGATGGTAGAATTGAATTAATCTTCTCTTATTTTTCATAAACTGTCTACCGGATACAAATAGCAGCTGGCATTTTTCAAAAAATGTTTCCTGAATAACTCAATACATTCATTTTCTTAACAATATAGCTTATCACCCCTGATCAGAATGCGCTTAACTCATTCCAGTGAGGGTCATAAGCTATGTTTTTGCGAAAAAAAATTTAATTTTACAAAATAAAATTTGGATGACGATTTTTGTGAACAGCACTGACCAGCTTTTGTCATTAGCTAAAAGGTTAAATTACACATGTGATAAAAAGAGTCAAATTTGTCATGATTTGAAAATGAGTGAGTTATTTTCAAAACCTTACCTCTTGTCTCTCAAAATATGATTATGGAAAAATCACTTGAAATGGCAAAAAAAAATCTACCATTGAAATTTTAAACCTCCAGTAAGTCGTCCGAGCCGAGTAGTTTATTTTAGTGAATTTCATTTGTTGAACATTTAGTGTGGGATTTTCCATTTTTAAATCAATTGTTTGCAAATTATATTGGTAGGGTTAAACTTGACAATCTTCCTTTAAATTTTACAGATGCCTCCAAGAAATTGTTAGAATTGCAAGCTGAATATGCAGAAACAGTTCACGAACTTGAAAAGACTAGAAACATGTTAGTTGTGCAACACAAGATAAACAGAGATTATCAGCAAGAAGTAAGTAAACCTGTGGCACATAACCAGTCTGATCTAAAATGATATTTTGGAATTTGGGTGTGAGGAAAAACACAGATCTGCAAGGCCTAAAAAAATAAAAAATCTGTTTCTCAGGCCCTTCCGGATGGTCCTTTTGGCTGCCGCATGCTCTCTTTTTATAACCAATTTAACTTAAAAAAAATTAAAATTAAATGGTTTATGTCTGATATTTTACCCAAGTTAAAAAAATTGATGAATTTGTCCCTTGAGTGCAAGAAGGCTTTGCAATGCTTTAGCATTGCAAAGCCTTCTTGCTCTCAAGGGATGAAATACACCACCACCCATGCTATTCTGTAGATTATGAGGCTTAAAACTTGAACCAAGAACACGCATTTTTGATGCCAAAGAAGTAATTACTGAAATAAAAAATAAAATAAAAAACCGCTCGCCTGCATGCAATTTCACAAATAATGGCCTGAGAAACAGAAGATCTACTTTGTGTGGCCCAATGGGTGTTTGGTGTGTGATGGGGAACTCATCCATGGCTTAAGAGATTTGCATGAGATACTCGGCAATTATTGTGTCTGGTTTTTATCTTGCTTAGGGACTGACAGGAAAGGAGTGTGATCACTCTCACTCACCATCACTCTCCTAAACATTTCACTAGGGGAGCAGTTATCACTCGCCTTCATGATATGTGTAGAAATTATGTCTAGAAGGTGAATTTGCTGATGCAATCCCATAAAGTGGGCCAGTTTATCCTCAGGGTACTTCTTTCTGTTTAAGCTTGAGACCTAGATTCAGATTGAGATTCACAGAGGGTAAATTTAGTGATGCTACTCTGCTGTGCAGGGTAGCATCACCAAATTCACCCTCTGAGAACCTTATTTTGCTGATGACAGTCTGCTTATTTTTAGGCTTGTTTACAAAGTGAGCAGTTAGGGAAAAAAATAAAAATTTCAACAAAACCAAATCATGTGACTCCTAATTGGAACGAGTTCTTTCAAACAAGATATGATTGGTTCAATTTTTAGTCCTACAAGTGTAAAAATGGTATAAATGAAGAACTTCTAGATAAAAAAAATGAATTGGGCAGATTTTTAATCTTGAGAAACAAGATTTTTTTGTTAAATGCCCAAATACTCCAGAAAACCTTGTATTATTATGTTACATACTCACACCTGTATCAGTTCCTATGATCTTGGAAGAGGTATGAAAAAGTTAAATATTAACAAGAGATGATTGGATTTTCAGGGTTACTACGGTTTCTTGAATTCCTTGAAGCTTACTGAAATTTGGAAATTTCTTGTCAGTGACCTGCAGTCATTAAATACTGGAACGTTCCTCCATGAAAACCAATAAAAAATATGATATCATGAAATCAGAGGAGATTCATCTTGCCAATATTCAGCTGGCCTCAAAATAAGCTGAATATTGCTGAAATGTGTCCTCTCTGCCTAATAGAATGGGAATCAAGAATTAGGATGTGGAAATGATGGTGATATAACTTTGAAGTAGGAAGTATTGGGTACACGTTGCCTGAGCTGACATCTTCATGTAAATATGTATAGATCTGGGAGGATTGATTTTTCAGATTGTATTTTGGTTTTGTTCGAGCCATGTCCCTAGGTCCATATTTGGGCTCACTGTGGGAGCTCGAATTGCAACTTTGTTCAAAATGAGGAATTTTCTTGGAAATTCTTCTTCAGATCCAGCAGTCAGAATGTTTTGATATGTGGTGTGCAGCATCCTTAGAGGGGTGAGATTCAAGTTTGTTAAAGCCAAGCCCCTGGGTTCATATTTGGGCTCCCTGTGGGTGCTTGAATTATAACGTAGTTCAATATGAGGAATATTCTTTGAAAATCTTTTTTTTTTAGATCCACTGGTCAGAATCTTTGGATATTTGGTATAAGCTTTTCTTAGGAGGGGCAGATGCAACTTGTTGAACTCAACTCCCTGGTTTGATATTTAGTCTACCTTGTCAGGTGAGTGCCCGCAGGCCCCCTGGGGCCTCTTGTTCATTTTGTGTCTGAAAAACATAGGTTATGACCCCTCATTGGAACGAGCTCGATGAGCTCGTTCAAATAAGAGGTCATAACCTATGTTTTTGAGTCAAAAATGAAAAAATAATGAAAATTAAATAGCGATTTTTGTGAATAGCGCTGGCCGGGTTTTGGACGTTATGTTGGGTAAAGGGTTAAAGAAGATCGCAAATTGCAAAATCAAAACATGTTATATCATTTATCCTGCAGAGTTACAATAACCAACTTATAGAAATAATGATGCTGGAAGTCTTGAGACTCTGCTTTTCTGCAGTCTTTTGAATCATTGAGTCATAGCGAACATGCCATCTTGATTTTTAAAAAAAAATGTGATTCCATGGTGACCGTTTCTATATATAAACCAGTTATTCCATGACACAATTGGAAGTTTTAAATGAACCCAGACTTACTAAGATGCACACAGAATTTGGTTATTTGTGTAGTAAATATGGTAACAACAGAAGAACGTTTGCATGAATCCTGCCCATCTCTGAACTTGTCAAATACTTGTCTGTCTGTGTGGAAAAGACAACTTTATGAAATGTCATTTGTGACAGATTAACTTAATTGTTTGCACTGGATTTAAATGTGATTTTTTTTTTTCGTTGAAGTTCTACCGATAATAATATATTCAAATTACAAAATTAAAACAAACAAAAATATAGTACAGGTACTGTGTATTACTACTAAATCATGGTGGGATAGTTTTCCACCTGATGATTATGTTTAATATCAGAAAAGAACACAAGAAGCACTGGCAAATTATCAGCTCAAGGACCACGTGATTAATACTAAATGTTGTTTATCTATTCAGGTGAGCTTGGCAACTTCTAAACTTGAAGAAACAAAGAAGGAGTATGAACTACAGCTGGACCAGTATGCCCGAATGTTAGACATGAGAGCTTCCAGAATCAAGGTATTTGTTCACATTTTCTTTGCTTTGACAGGGATGTTGTCAGACAGGTAATAGGGATACAGATACCCCAGCCCTGGAAATGAAGATCTTACATCCTAACCTATTAGCAGGTTATGCTGTATAACAGGGTGGTAACCTGTAAGAAAAAAAGTGTTGAGATGCTTTTTACATCTTAACATAATTTCATCGATATAATTTGCAACACTTCATTTGATCTCACTTTGGTGAGATTGTGGGCTAGTTTTTGCCATTTATTTTGACAGAAATCCTATTGAGATGTAATCAGCATGCCACCAGGGGTCAGCCTGGCAGCTGATTTTAGGGAGAAGTGACTTCTCCCTCCAGAGACTTTAGGGAGAAGTCAGGGGCCAGGAGGGAGAAGTCAGTGAACATGAAGGAGAAATCAGAAAAAAAAAAAACGTATATCACATCGTGACAAAATAAATGAACATAGAGGACACAATTGTGGAGAAAAAAATAAATAAAAGTTATACAAACATACATACAGGCACAGAACTAAGTCAGATGGTATATAATAACAAGAATGCAGGTTAAAATTCCCCCCCCCCCCCCCCACACTCCACAAAAAACTGTGTCATTCATGGTTTCTGAATACCCCCTAACTCTTTCCCTAACAGTGATGACTAAGGTTACCATGCAGTTGATTTTGTATTTGCCTCAATGCAGTGGATTTGAAATTTAGCATTACCCATGGTGAGAGTGTTCTTCTCCAATAGAAGGTAAATTCTTTTTAAAAAAATATTTAAAGTGTTTAAAATAAATTTCAAGTTCATATAAGAAGCTAGGTCATTCATGGTTTCTGAATGCCCTAATTGAATTGAAAAGTGTAGTTAAAAAGTTTTTGATATCCTTCGTAAATTAAGCATTATTAACAATTTGAGTTAATTTTTTTCTTAGGTAAATGACAAAATATTTCAGTTGTCTCCCTTCTGGCTGCGCTGGGTAATAATACACTGTTCAGAAAACTGACAATGTCTGCCAACCATCTTACATTGACACGTGTGATTGGTGCTATGAAGGTCTGCCATTCTTATCCAACCTAATATCTGTGATTTCTTTTGTAGCCTTATTACATTTAACCCCCTTAAAACACAACTTCACAAGTTTTCAAAGAAAAACATTCAATGCAAATTGTGGGGCGAATTTCAATGCAACCAATTTTTCAGTGGAACAGAGCGTAACCGCAAGCAATTTCGATATGGATGAACTGTCTCCAACACAATTTTTTTTGTTTTGAAATGGTGGTTAACTTTAATAAATTCTAATTTACTTGATGCGTGTCTTGTGTGATTCGTTGTTTTTGCTGGCACTTTGTTTTTAAATAGCCATTTTGTTCTGGTTGCTATCAGTTGGGGCGTATTGTTTGAACGACTATACCATTACAATTCTTTTCAGAAATATAAAATTGGGCTAGTTTAGGCTATTTTCATAGCCGTGTGACGGACTTTAACAGCAGCTGTGTTTACTTTTTTGTGAATGCGAAAGCGGGTTTTTTAAAAAAATAAAACATAAGAAAATATAGTAAACTGCCATGTCTCCCAAGGAAGTTTTGGAGGGCGACTTGAATTTCGCCCCCAATGTAAGCCAAGGTGACTAGAGGAATGATAAGCCGACTTCTTCGCCCTAGTCGCCCACTTGGCTGACCCCTGCATGCCACTTTATACATGTGTGGATGCAATGTGTAGCCTTTGAGTCGAGTGTACTCCCAAAAGATTGTTTGGTCTGAGTGGCAGAACTTGCAGGAATAGGAATTTAATCTATGTAGTATTATTTTGTTGTTACCTATGGTTCATTCTCGTATTCTGCAATTGATGAAAAACACACCAAACCTAAACGATCATTCAGAAGTTATTTTGAAGCTTGCCTTCCCGTCAGGGACATTCAGCCTCCACTGCTGGGGAAAAACTTGAAATTGAATGACGAATGACCTGTTATAACAGTATATATACCACATAAATTGACCAATGAGCAGTGATGCAGTAAAGTCACTTTATTACATGCCTGCTATATGAAATCCCCATCTCCAGTAACACTAAACCATGCGGAAAATGAAGATCCGTTCCGCACAATAGTGCCAAACGGAAATCGTTGACAGACTATATTTTTATACTGTACCAATGACCCAGACTTAGCTGGTGCTAACTCTAACAAAACCAGGGCCAAACACAAATTTTGCCCCCCAATCCCCAAAATTTGCATCCAAAACAAAAAGAAATCATGTCCTAAAGGACCTCCATACTACGCCTCTACTGCGCATGCGCAGTGACGCAGACGTCCCGAAATTGGCGCCAATTATCAGCTTTTTTGTTTGGCCCTTCATCAGTCAACATCTCACTGATCTTTGTGCTTGTAAGTCTCAGTTTAAAGGATGCCAGACACGTAATTTTTGGAGAAAATGTGATTCTAAGGAGGATAGAAGGAGGAGAGGAAAAAGAAGTGACAAAAAATAATCAGGGCTGTACTTAAAATTTTTTGATGAAATTATGTTAAGTTGCCTATTTTCGAGGCATGGGCCTCTTGTTGTCATTCTTGCTAATTGTTGCACTGCTTATTCAGTGTTTCCTCTCCCCTAGCCTTCTAAAGTCCCCCCTTGCAATTCTCCCATGCTTTTGGCATATTTTTGAGAAATTTCATTTCTAAAATTTCCTGGGAGAGTTGCTTGGTTACAGAATGTTTTCTGTTATTTTCCCCATAGTTACGTTTTCACCCATGGGTGTATAACGTTTGTGTTCTGCATCTTCCATCTGATGTTCTACAGATTCTCCCCTGGGAGTCTCTGTTTTGCATCAGATAGAGTGTAATTGATGACTGATTCCGGGCCAGTTTTTTCAGTGCCTGGAGTCATGTTTTCTGGTGTTTTTACACTGTTTGTTTTCATTGGCAACAGCCTTTTTTGAGGGGGGCTGTTTGCCTTTGCTGTAGTTTATCTCACTATAAGATACATTTATATTATCCGAAAGTGTTTCATTAATTATTTAATATAAATTTAAAATTTTTGACCACACTTTGCCATCGGATCCATCGGGGCTCAACGTTACTTTTCAGCAACTTGGGCTTCGCTGAAAAAATATTTTTTCAAAATTATTTTGTTTTGCAATTGTTTTTTCATTTATTAATGGATCATGTTATTATGTATCTTTGTGTCAGGGGTTTTTGCGAGTAACTAGGACTTATTGTTGTTCTTTCACAATGAAGGGACGTTGTTCAAATTGTAATAGGAAGAAATCTTCCTCTGACTTTCATGATCATTGTATTAATTGTAGTCAGTGTTCTCGCATTAATCCCTGTCCTATATGTGAACATTGGGATGAGAAACATTGGAAACGTGTGTCACGATATGTTGTTTCTGGAGAAAGAGCGATGCCGGCTCTTTCTCTGCAAGGTCACTCTACTCTCTCAGTTTCTATTTCAGAGGAACCAGAACAGGGTGATGTTTCCATGTTATCTTCTTCAAGTGTGCGTCCGTCGTCACAAATGAATTCAGAGCTAGCGGCAAAAGTGCTCATGGAGATTAGACAAATGTCGTCCGCTAGCTCGCCCGGTGTAGCGTCCATTCACCGAATGGTTCGGCAGTCGGGTTCGTCCGATGGGGTCCAAGAGGAAATTTTTGGGTGATGCGAGCACTATAAACATAATAGATGCACACCCAGTGACGGCGGATAGTAAGCGAGAACGGAGGAAGCCTTTGAGTCCGGTTCCTAGCTTGTCCAGGTCCAGCCGGGCCGCGAGCGAGAGAGGCCCCTCTCTCGTACAACAACATCTGGGACCAGATGTTGTGGTACAAAATGTGTCTTTAGCGGAGCATACGTCCGTCGCTCGGTACGCTCCGTTGTATAAGCAGTCCGCAGAGACTGTTAAGGCTTCCTCTTCTCGTCAGCGCACACGACCGCACCTTGACTGCGTGACCGCCGATATATTACCAGCTTTGCCGATCAAGGATTCTTCGGCGACCAGGTCACACCATCCGGCAGCCAGGGATTCGAGACCGATGGACTCCGGACGTTCGCATAGGAAAAGTATGCGGGAGCCATCTGATGCGGAGCTGCCCTCGGCGAAGCAGCGAAAGACTGCGCCTCCGCAGGTCTCGACGCCGGACATTCTTGTGCAGATAGCACAGCTTATCGCAGCATCCCAGCAGCCGACAGAAACGGTGTCGGATCGAGAATTATCCGACGGCGCTGGGTCGGTATGCTCCGCCGAAGCATTGGGGGCGGACGACCGGGAACATCATGAGGTCCGACCGGATGGTGAAAGGGATACGGATGACTTAGAGCTATCCCTTTCGGAACAACATAAAGCTGCTGTGGACTTCATCCGGCACTTTCTCCCTCAAGTTGTTCCGTCGGGCCAGACTGCTGCGCTTCCGGACAAGAGAATTATAGCGTCATTGGACTCTGAATTTTTTGAGCGGTTCAGGGACATCGCTCCCAAGTTTCCGTCGCAGTCCAATAATGTTGCAAGAACATTTGAATTATTGAACGACGCTATATTTAAACTTGCTTCCAGGACGGGGAAAGCAGGTTTCTTGTCCGCTAATACTCTCAACCTGCCTTTCATTAATGCAAGGAATAAATTCGATACGGCAGGACAGGGTATACCGAGAGTTCCTCTGCGTATGGACGACGAGGCGGAAGACTTAGAGCTATCATTACCGTCGTCAGCTTCTATTCCAACCGCGGTGTTGGAAACAGCTATTGCGTCTAACAGAGCCAATTTAGATGACTTATCTTACGCAGATCACCTTACTAAGGCGTTATCACTGCGCCTTCAGGGGAAAGAGTTTCAGGATATACAATCCTCTTTAAGATTTCTTTCAAGGGCAGTAGCTTATTCCACGTGTAACTCCGCCCTTTCAGTGGCAAATCTGGAGTTGGTTAGACGTGACGCAGCCCTAGCTACATCCACACTAGTGGATTCTAAGGTGAAGAACTCTCTTAGAGTCGCTTCGGTCTCAGGAGAACTTCTCTTTGACGGCAAGCTTTCCGCTATTTATGATAAAATTACAAAGAAAGCTAAGGATTCTCTGTTGTTCAAATCTGCTCCTAAGAAGTCGGATACAGCAGACACGAATAAGACAGGCACTTCTGGGTCTAATGCGCCCAAGAGAGGTTCCTATAGAGGTTCCGGTGCGTCCTCTTGGTCTTATTCGAGAGACCGTCAGGATAGCGACTCTCGTTCGGGACGTCCTTCAGGCCGGGACAATCGGTCGGACGCCCCGAGGTCGACGGGGCGAGGTGCGGGTTGTGGAAGACGTGGTTTCTCCTACCGCAGGCCTCGCAGGTCCAGGAGGTGATGGCTTAAACCTCTATCGCGTTCCGGTTGGCGGAAGGTTTTCGAGCTTTTCACAAGAATGGGCGTCGATTACGGACGATCCTTGGGTGAGAGGAGTGACTTCGGAAGGTCTAAAGATATCCTTCAAACGAAAGCCTCCATTAACTCGAAGTCCAAAGTGGACTCATCTTCCGTCAAATCCGCAGAAAAGAGACGCTCTGTTATCAGAGGTGCAGTCTCTTTTAATGAAGAACGTGGTAGAGGTCGTAGAAAACCAGGAATCTCCGGGATTCTACAGCCATCTGTTTCTGGTTCCGAAACCAGACTGCTCGTTCCGTCCAGTCATAGATTTGAGCTGGATAAACAAGCTGATCGTAGCTCCGAAGTTTTATATGGAGATGATTCGATCGGTCAGAGCGAGTATTCGGGTGAACGATTATGCAACAAGCATAGATCTCAAAGATGCGTACTTTCACGTCATGGTACATCCGACATTCCGAAAGTATCTACGCTTCGCAGTCCTAGGAGTGGTGTATCAATTCCGGGCGATGTGCTTCGGATTGAATCTAGCACCCTGGGCTTTCACTAGGGTAATGAACTCGGTAATGATCTACTTCTGAGCTCATTCGTCTGCAGTAACGTCGGCCTACCTGGACGACATTCTTCAGAGGTACGGCAACGAGTTAACGCTTCAGAACGATGTTCAGAATCTTCTTCTATTGCTCCGACGTCTCGGTTTTATAGTAAACGAGGAGAAGTCGGATCTGGTGCCGTCCAAGTCATTCACTCATCTGGGAATGAGCTTCGAGACGCACAACAATCTCGTTCGTCTGCCGTTAACCAGAGCGAAAAAAGTCAGTTGTTACGCTCGCTATTGTCTGCACGCAGACAAAGTCACGGCGAGAGAATTTATGAGACTGATAGGTCTGTGCGGAGCCGCCGCGGATCTCATTCCGATGGGGCGGTTACGCACACGTCCTCTTCAAATTTTCCTGACTCAGAATTGGAGTGTGAAAATTCATTCGCTCGATGTAGACGTTCTCTTGTCAGATCAAGTGAAACAAGAGATTCAGACTTGGGCAAACATTCAGTGGTTAACTCAAGGAGTTCCGCTGCAGTTGCCGGATCCGAGTTTTACCGTTATGACGGATGCCAGTCAAACAGGTTGGGGTGCATCATTAATCCCAACGGATTCGTGATGCCAGGGTCTTTGGGATCCGCAATTCCTGTGCAAGCACATAAACATCAAAGAAATGATGTCAATTTGGCTTGCGTTACGTCACTGGATGGACATTATTCACGATGCTCATGTCCAAATCCTATCCGACAATACGACAGTAGTGGCGTATATATGGAATCAGGGAGGCACTCATTCAGTTCCGTTGTTCAATCTAACGGAAAGAATCCTTCTGTTTGCGTTAGAACATCACGTTCTTCTTTCGGTCCGTCACATACCGGGTCGTCTGAATGTGCTAGCAGACTCCCTTTCACGAAAGGGTCGCTTGTTGCTGTCGGAGTGGACTCTCAACAAACAAGTATTCAATCAGATTTGCTACCAATGGGAACGGCCAATGATAGACTTATTTGCGACACATCTCAACAATCAGTTGCAGACGTATGTGTCTCCTTGTCCGGATCCAAGAGCATTTGCAGTAGACGCTCTGTCGATCCCTTGGGACGGAATGATAGGATATGCGTATCCTCCAGCGCCGTTAATTCAACAAGTATTGCTAAAGATAAAACAATCTCAATGCAAGATTCTGTTGGTAGCATCTCTGTCGCCACAGAGCCCGTGGATAAATCTACTCAGGTGTCTGTTGTGGGACCTACCGCGGAAGCTTCCTCCACGGGAGGATCTTCTTTCGCAGGGGAAATCGCGCCCACTCCATCACAACCCGCAAGGTCTCAACCTTCACGTTTTTCCGTTGTGCGGTCCTTCTTGCATGGCAAGCACTTTACAGGACGAGCAGTGGACGCGATTTCTAACTGTAGGAGGACCTCCTCTTCGCTAAACTATGCGGCTAAGTGGAAGGTTTTTCGTCGTTGGTGTAGGGATCATTCTGTAGATATATTCGATCCCTCTATACCAGACATTGCAAACTTTCTAGTATACTTGTTTGACGAAATCAAACTGCAGCCTGTTACTATAAAGGGTTATAGATCTATGTTATCTGATACCTATGCACATCATGATAGTTTACAAATTGGATCTAATGTCTCTTTATCGAAGTTGGTTAGAAACTTTTCGATAAATAGACCCAGAACTCTTAGATTAATTCCTAAGTGGAATTTAGCTTGGGTTCTTCTTAAATTGAAGGAAAAGCCATTTGAACCTCTTGGGACAGTAGATTTCAAATTCTTATCTTATAAGACAGCTTTTCTCTTAGCTTTCTCTTCTGCTAGAAGAGTCAGTGAGCTTCATGCACTATCGGTGGATGATTCTCATTATCGTAGTGTTGGGAACACTATCACCTTCACTACTAATGTGGGTTTTTTAGCTAAGAATCAGGCTCCTAATAAATATCCGGAACCTATTGTTATTAAGGCTCTTCCGTCTTCAGACGGGCGTAGGCCTTTACTCTGTCCTGTTAGAGCATTACGTATCTATAAACAGAGATCTCAGTTTATCAGAAAGGGACGGAAACGTTTCTTTCTGTCTTTGATGCCTAATAGAAAGGATATTTCAGTCCATTCTATTGCTAGATGGATTCAGTTAACTATCCGTACTGCTTATGAAGATTTATCTTCTTCTCAGCAGTCTGTGCTTAAGATTTCTGCTCATGAAGTAAGAGCTCTTTCTACTTCCTGGGCTTATGCTAATAGTGTTGCTATTACAGATTTAATGAAGGCTGCTTATTGGTCTCAGCCATCCACATTTACGAATTTTTATCTCAGAAATATTGAGTCCATTTCTGGAGACCTGCATTGTTTAGGTCCGTTATCTGTTGCTCAGAATGTCGTCCACTAAACAGTTGCAACTATAGTTATGCAGGCTTTCTGTTCTGGCAGTGACTCCGTCCGGCTGCCCTCTTCGCTCTGGGCTATTTGACCCAGGGCAAGGGGAAGGGGGGGGGGGGGGCGGGTGTTCCCTTAGGTCACCTGCTTTATAGTGAAAAGCAAGGGAATGCCTCCTCCAAGTCAGTATTTCTGAGTCGCTTCCGGGATGGTTTTAAAGTGTAATATTAATGTTTAAATTCATTCATGTCTTATTTTTAAAGTGTAGCTCGGTGTGAAGCATTTGTATATGTCAAGTGTCAAACGGGCTTTAATATACAATACTCGGACACTTTTAAATGACTATAAAGAGTCTCAATTCTCTGGACTACTTTATTTATTGGCTTGCTTTAAAAATAATTAGTATAAGGGTTATACTGGATGTTAATAGAGAACATGAATGTTATTGTGCTCAATTATTAAGGGTAGTGTATCTTTCTAATTTAATATTAAATAAGAAAGATACATGTAAAGCCTAATACTCCTTTTCTCCTTAAGGGGTTACCTCTTTACTATATAGTTGAGCTTATTGGATTTTCCTCTATGTCCTAGGCCCTCCAGCCTGTTTACTATTCAGCTAAGTCTGGGTCATTGGTACAGTATAAAAATGTTAAAAAATTTATAGTAATTTATATATTTTTTATACTTACCAATGACCCAGACGGGGATGGCCCTCCCTGGAGTTGGGAACTCTTGCCTCCCCGCTGAGTACATAGCGCTGACCAGGCACTGCC
This sequence comes from Pictodentalium vernedei, assembly GCA_031216915.1. Taxonomy (NCBI): domain Eukaryota; kingdom Metazoa; phylum Mollusca; class Scaphopoda; order Dentaliida; family Dentaliidae; genus Pictodentalium; species Pictodentalium vernedei. Next base: position 73,309,376 of record CM062295.1, on the reverse strand, counting down.
AGTAAGAATGATAATTGGCGCCAATTTCAGGACGTCTGCGTCACTGCGCATGCGCAGTAGAGGCGTAGTATGGAGGTCCTTTAGGACATGATTTCTTTTTGTTTTGGATGCAAATTTTGGGGATTGGGGGGCAAAATTTGTGTTTGGCCCTGGTTTTGTTAGAGTTAGCACCAGCTAAGTCTGGGTCATTGGTAAGTATAAAAAATATATAAATTACTATAAATTTTTTAACTTTTTAAATAGAAGCGAAATTTCACTGGAATTTTCTACAAATCATGCTCCGCAATTACAATTTGATTCACTAGTGATAGCTAAAAATAATAACACAGGTTCGCTTCACAAATTTCATTGGCGATAAAATGTGTTCTTTTTGTTGATAGTTCGTCCCCTGAGATCCAATGTGTTCTATGTGCCTACTGGCACATAGAACACACTGGAACAGACATGTTAACCTTCCAAAATTTTTTTCAGGGAGATTGAAGAAAATTTTTAGGGAGATGACATGATTTTCAGGGAGATTTTTTTTTGCGCGTAGAAGCCACGTGTGGATCAATTTTAAATACAAATTAATACCAAATACCCCCCACCCCCACCTCCACAGACATAACAGGAAACAGTCCAACAACAATACATCAAAGGAACATACGCCAACGTTCTACTAACCGGTGGTGAGTGACCCAGACCTGTTAACCTCTCGAGGTGACTGTCAGTGAGATTTTGATGAGCTCCCAATGAGACTCGGATGCTTGTCAGTGAGATTTTTGCACGTGGGCAGCACATCAATAATTTCCATGTTACCACACCCCCCCCCCCCCCCCCCCCCTCCACACACACACACACATACATTAAACATTCCACCCTAATGTGTTTTATTTGAACAATTTGTCCTTTCAAAAGCCAAAACATAGAAATATAGAGAAAAACAGAAATAAAAAATATGGATGTGGTCATGTGCCAATATCTGAGTTGTTCCAATGACATCCATATTTCAATGGTTTTATGTACAAAATGTTTGGAAATATTTTCGACCTTTTCAGCACTATATCAGTTTTGACGCTGTGTTGAAAGTTTTGGATCTATTTGGGAAATTATGGGTACTTGCGGCGACCTGCGGTAACCTGCGGCGATCTGTGGTGTTTAGGCACACCCCGAGCCCGGTTGTTGTGGTAATTCGATCTGCCAAAGCCCAGCGCCCCACCTAACCACACCGGGTACTCACTGGAAGTTGTTGGTCATTTACGAAGGGGATTTGGAATGGGGTGATCATTTTTCAGTGAAACGTGAACATTATGCCACAGCCAGCCCCGGACGAAACATCTCCGGGATATTTAATTTATTTTGTTGTCCATTTATCACAACGAATGAAAAAACATCCAAGTGCTGTAAATTAGCAACTTTTTAGAGATTGTTTTCACCAAAAACATAATTTTTTTCACAGCCTGCTTTTGAAAATTGCAAATCGGAAATTTTTCCCAATATATTGAAAATTACGGCAACTCATATATTTGAGCCGTTTGTCTGCAAAATTGGCTATAATTATCTGAAGTTAAAGTGAAATCCAAAATGCACAATAATAAATTTGTGCGTATTTTTGCACATGTTCGATTGGACAAAATTTATGGAACTTATTTTTCGATTTGACTGCTACCTGTATACAAGCAAAGGTGTGCCTATAATATATAATCAATTTCAGCAATTATCCTGCATCTCAAATTCATTTAATCCGCCTGTCAAACGTGTTGCAAAATATCACAACACGGCCATTGACAGAAATGAGATTGGTCACCAGTTCTTACGTAAGTGGTGACGTTTCACACAAACTTAATGACCTTGCCATAGAGAGTAGAGCACATGCTTTTGTATTTGTAAACAAAAGCTGGTGGATTCAGTTTTTGTCTGGTATGTCGACTTTCCGGGAGATATTGGCCCAAATTGACTCCCGGGCGGGAGGGGATAGCTAATTCCAGGAGAATCCCGGACATTCCGGGAGAGTTAACATGTCTGCACTGGAACTCATGGGACAAGTTACCAAATGAATTGCTGAGTGTCCTTCTAATTATAGCTTTAAAAGACATGAATGCATGTAATAAACACAGAATGCCAAGATGTGTGAATGGGTTAATCGATATGGCACTTGTGCCATCGTGGAAGGATAAAACTAGAACAGCCTCTTGTTTTATCATTCTGTGCTGGCACTCATGCCATATCGATTAACCCACTCACATACATGTGCCATTCTGTGTATTTATTGGTTATTTGTTAATTGAATATCCCTTTAACTGGATAGAACTTCCACACATGAATATTCAGTACATATTCAACAATTTAACCACATACAAGTTGTAATGTAAACTCTTGTTAACCCATAAGTCCTTAGATTAGTTTTACGTTAATAACTACATTATGTACATGTGTACAGCTGCAGATGACATAACAGTGTCCAAACATTATTGTTGGCTGCCAACAATGATGTAAAAACACTGTCGAGATAAATTCATCCTACAAGTAGAGTTCTCATGGCAGAATAGATGTGGGGCAACTTTTACAGAGCAATGTAAAATGGGCAGTTTGTGGCTTTATGAGGACCAAAGTGTTAATTGAATATAAAATCCTGTGATTGTTCAACAAATTACTTCTGACAGCTACTCAAATTTTATATCTCTTTAGCCTCAGTACATTCAGTGTAAAAATTTAATTCTTGTATCTTGTTTACCAGAGGTCTTATGAACCTTTGTTCTGAAGAAGGTAACAGAATAAAGGATCAGTTTCCCATTAGAATATAGGAAAATGATCAAATTCATTTTATTGGAATAATTCTGTCGATTGAAAAAGTATTACTGTCCAAGTGGTTATTCAATTAACCCTTCACCTAACATGAAAGGCAGATGCCAATTCTTGAATAACCAATTCTTTTCATTTTTTTGTTTAAAAAACATAGGTTATGACCCCTCATTGGAACGAGCTTAATGAGCTCGTTCCAGTGAGGGATCATAACCAATGTTTTTGAGACAAAAAAAAAATAAATGAAAAATAATAATGAAAATTAATTGGCGGTTTTTGAGAATAGCGCTGGCCAGTTTTGGCTATTGGATTGGGTAAAGGGCTAACAGGATGCTGCTCTATGAATTAGCAACATAGCTTTGTCACATATTAAGAAGAAGGTTGTTTTCATGGTTTAAAATAGGACTGTCACGATTAATCGATTAGTCGATTGTTGATCGGTCACAGCAAAATCGATTAGTATTTTTCGTTGTCGAATAATCGGTAAATTTTATCCCGCTTTAGACGTTTAATAATTAAATGAAAATTTTATGAAAAAACTATTGTTTCAAAAGGTAAAGAGTTAGGAACATCGATGTTAAACCCCAAGAAGCCGTTGGAAGCATTTGTCTGTCAGGTGCATTCATCAAAGCTTTGATGTTCTGAACTTTTGAACCGTCAGTGTAATAATCAAGACCGGTCGGCAGTTGCGAAGTTCGCAACTGCCGACCGGTCTTGATTATTACACTGGCGGTTCAAAAGTTCAGAACATCAAAGCTTTGAATGTACCTAAAAGAGGATCATCTTCGTTGTTTACCGGAGGTAGGTCAACTGATTTGAACTTCATTTTTTATCGACGTCAGAGAGAGGGAGAGGGGGTCATCTAGGTATGATTAATCGATTATGATCGATTATTTGCGATGATTAATCGATTCCTAAATTAAAAAATCGTGACAGCCCTAGTTTAAAATTCAAGCAAGAATCAGAATTGATTCTTGCATGGGAAACAATGAGAATGATCTTGGTTTTTCACAAAGTTCATTTGATCCTTGTTATTGATTCTGAAATTATCCTCACCCCTTAAAGGCCTGGAGATTTTAATACATTTTGTCAACACTTTGACAGTCTACATGCTGTGGCTTTTGCAGTTGTTTCTAGGCAAGTCTTGGCTGCTTATATAGGCAGCCAAAACTTGCCTAAAAACAACTGCCGAGGTACTTAGACTGTATCTTGCAAGTTTATTCAGAGACAGCATGTTGGGGCACCTGTTCTATTACAGTAAATGTGATCAAAGTTGGAACTGGACCTTTAAGGGTTAAAGGCCTGGAGAATTCTACATATCTTTTGTTCCCACATAATAAGGTAACTCTTAGCGGTGGTATCTAGTGAAGTCTTGGGTGCCTACAGGGCAGCCAAGACTTCACTATAAACCACTGCCCAGGCGCTGTAAGCTCTGTCACCATCAAAAGCCTGTATGTTGGAATATTGGTTCTGCATGTACATGTATGACAAAGAACTCACCCAAATTGAAATGTGACTCTTCAGGGCTAGACTGTAGTAAATAGAGGATATCTAGTGTTTTTGTGTGGATACCGAAAATTATCTCATGAGTGTGCGAGCGAAAATAACCATTTGTCTCCGTCACAAGTGAGATAATTTTTGGTATTCATTCAAAAACACTAGATTTTCTTTTTATTATACGCATTATATAAGAATCTGATAATTCCTATCAATAATTCCACTTGCTTCAACCTTGAATTGATGCATGAAAGTAAACAGCTAATGTGCATTGATATGCAGAAGTGATTTGATCAATACTCAGAACAGGTAGAATCTTGCAATCTGATTCAGCTGGCATGTTTCATGCTTCAAGGTGAATATGTATTCAATTTTTGCTGGAAATGATGGTTATCCACTCAGAAATACTAGATTTTCTTTTCATTATATGTTTTTAGAACAAATTGATCATTTCCAGTGATAATTTGACTCATTCATCTTGAAGTGATGCTTTGAAAAGTGCCATTTTGATTGATACCATGAAAGTGAAAATGTCTATATCTTTACAGTGGTGGATACTATTTCTATCTTTCTGCAATTTTTTCGATAATTTGTCGTTTAGCATATAATAAATATATAAATGTGGGGTGCATTGTTTATTAACTATGGGATATGTACTTTTGCAATCACAAGGGTATAACAATACTCTTAAATTCTAAATTATTCAAGGGCTGAAAATTGATTCTCGCTTTAGTTCACAAGAATTAAAACTGATTCTCATGAAACAGGACAAATTTTTAAGGCCTGGCCTCATAGACAATATCTGACAGTAGACAAAAAATGGTAATGACAACATCAGAAAATTGTAAATTTGCTGTTATTCCTTGAATGAGGCAATACTTTGAGCTCATTTGGATATAACATTAGGGCAAAAAATGCCACCAGGAGACACCATTCTCAATTTTGTTCATCTCTGTCAAACAAGATATAACAGTTATTGAACAAATGGTATATTTATCGGCAAAATATAGGAAAACACAATTTCTGGATAAATGAATGTCACTGTTAATTGAATATTCTTCACTGTCAATGTGGCTGTTCAGTTAACCCTTTACCCAACATAACTGACAAAATCAGCAAGCACTATTCACAAAAATCGCCAATCAGTTTTCATTATTTTAAAATGTTTTGTCTCCAAAACATAGCTTATGACCACTCTTTGGAATGAGCTCATTCCAGTGAGGGATCATGAGCTATGTTTTTGGTGCAAACATTGGTTATTCAAGAATTTTATTTGCAAGTGTCTGTCTTTCGTGTTTGGTAAAGGGTTAACAGAGCTTCACTGATCTCCTATTCTTTCCAGAGCATTTGGAGTATGTGGCAAAACTGTTTTGTTGATGCTCTATCTTTTTCTGTGAACTTTTTCCTTCATTAATAATTTGTGTATAAATTATTTCAGAAACTTGAAGCACAGTTGAGAGATGTTGCTTATGGCACCAAACAATACAAAGTTCCTCCACCATTGGATGAGGTATGTATTTGTATTTTGACTATACTTCTTGCTTAATTTTTTTTATTTCTAAAGTAAGTGTTTAGCCTGAATTCTACCAAATAGTGTGTCAGCATGTCAGTGCCATCGGTAGGTATGATAAGTACAGAAGTTTTTATAAATTTTTTTTTGCAGTATTGAAGATAACATACTCATTACAAGGGGATGACAGGTAGACAGCCAATCTGGCTATGTCATCTCCCTGCAGTATGTTCATTTGCGCTATGTATTGTAACAACAATTTTATAATCTACTTTGTTATAGATGCACGTTTATACCACAAAATAAAAGAATCTGAATCTATATTTCGATTTTTCTCAACTATGATACATTTGAGTTGTGATGTTTCAAGTGCTCAAAACCATTTTAAAATGTAAGCGATTTATATATGTTATGAAGACAATGATTCTTGTTGTGCATTATCACCTATAGTGAGTTTTGTCCAACAAAAGTAGGTAGCTTTACATTAATAATACATGTTTAGCCCAGAATGACTTGTTAGTATGTTGAGAAATATAATTATCATAAGTGTGATTTGAGATATTGCAATTTTTAAGTTGGGCTTAAAAAAGTTAAAAATCTGTTTCTCAGGCCCTCCTGCATGGTCCTTTTGGCTGCTGCATGCTCTCTTTTTATAACCAATGCAAACTTAAAAAAAGGAAAAAATGAAACAGTTTATTTCTGATATTTTACCCAAGTTAATAAAAGTGATAAATTTGTCCTTTGAGTGCAACAAGGCTTTGCAATGCTTTAGCATTGCAAATCCTTCTTGCCCTCAAGGGATGAAATACACCACCACCCATGCTGTACTGTAGATTATGAGGCCTAAAACATAAAACAAACCAAGAACATGAACTTTTGATGGCAAAGAAATAATTACAAACATGAAAAATAAAATAAAAAACCTCCCACCCACATGCAATTTTACAAAAAAATGTCCTGAAAAACAAGATCTACATTGTGGGGTCTTGTCAGTTTTTATTCTAGACTCCTCCACAGTGCACAGTGTTTACTTTGGCCCCAAAATCTTTGGTGACAAGTGATATTTTTGTTCAGTGCCAAATAAATTTTTATGGTGCCGTGTGAAAGATTTTACTGCCAAGTGGAATCTGATTGTAAATGAGAAAAATTTATCTCTGTATCGTCTTTTGAGTGCAACAAGATGCCATCTGCAATGCGAAGGGATTCCAGATGATGCCTTGTTGCATTCAACATTCGATATCTTAATTTATCATATGACTAAGTCCGTTTTGTTCACTTTAAAACATTTGATATTTTGTTTTCATATTAATCAGTGATAAATAAAGCCTTCCGTCAATTTCATTGGTCAATTTCAAAACTGGACAATTTGATTGGCTAAACAAAATACAACTGTGTCATATTTCGTTAATTTCAGTAGGGAGAATTTACGTTATCTGTCCTATTTAGGTGGGTTATATTGTATTAATTTTTTACCTACAAGAAAAACGCCATTCATTTTTTTTTATATTTTCACTTTTTGCTTCCAAAACATAGGTTTTGACCCCTCATTGGAACGAGCTCGACGAGCTCGTTCCAATGAGGGGTCATAACCTATGTTTTGGAAGCAAAAAATGATAATTTTTAGTTATACGAGGGTGTTTTTTCCAAGTGCCGTCTGCAACTCAAGTTAGGTGATGGGTTAAAAGGGTCATACTAAGTGGCTAATTTGTGCGTGTGTGTGTCATATGATAAATAGAATATGAAATGAGTGTTTTTCTCATATAATATTTATGAAACTCGTCTGAATTTTCCGTTTGGGCTTGCCAGAGGCTCGCCAAAACAGAAAATTCTTAGACTCGTTTCATAAATATTATATGAGAAAAACATTCATACCATATCCTCTATTTAGTATTACCTGGCTCTTTTTGAGTATTATTATTGCAAAAAACTCCACATATGACAAAAGTATAGATAAAAACAAAATTAACATAAATAAACAAACAAATAAATACGCCTATTTATTAATGTTTCTAAAATACTTTCAGGATTATTATTTACTCACTGTTTATTCACTCCAAATGAATTAGTAGCAATTAAGAAAGCTTAGAAAAAGATTAAGCAAGATAAGAAAAAGATTTAATAACAAAGAAATGTTTTGATAAGAATCAGATTAAATGGATAAGCTGATCATTCATTCAGCTGACCAAAACAAAGAGCCATGATTATAGTTGTTACATATAGATCACTTTACAGGCATGGACTATGTCACGCCTGTGTTGCGCATGTGTCGTTTTATCAAAAAAGCTATACTGAAATAAACACTAAAGCCTTTGGGACCTACCAAAAGTATATATTTTAGTGCCCATTGCTGTATTTTTGGTGCCAAATGAACTGCTCCTCTACAGTAGATGGACACAAATCTATTTTTATTATTTTATGTTATTTTAATTATATTTTTTCAGGAGGACACTGTAGAATTTGATGAAACTATTCATCTGGAAAGAGGACAGAATCTCTTTGAGATACATATAAGGAAGGTAATTTCAATATATTTGCACGTAATTTTTTGAAGGGGTATATAGTCGAGGTCTCCGTACGTCCATAAAACATTTTGTATTATAACTCGAGCATCAGTTGTCAGATTTTAATGTTCTTTGGTATGGTGATAGGGCAGCTTGAGGGAATGGATGCCCTCATACCTAGCGTTTCGTCCATTCATGTTTGATAGAGTTATGGCCCCTGTTTGTTTTTGGCCTCTGTTTCTGGCAGAGGAAAATTGTACCATAGCCTATAGGGCAAAGTGCTGCCCAATTTTTTTTTTAGTTCATTATTTTTCTGCGGCCCAGTGCTTGCAGGGGCGGTTGCATGACATTTTAACTTCTACATATCAATATATCCATATAAATATGGATGACACAAGAATTATAGTGAATTTGATTCTAGACGATTTAAAATTGTATCGCTGCACCAATCGATTTCAAATTTTATTTGCTCATTACTAATGTCAAAATACAGGTCAAGTTCGATTTGGAGGTTCACTCCAACTATTCTTGCAAGAGTTATGCCTCTTTTTGAATTAAAAAATCACAAATTTCCCAATTTCAGTTTTATTCTCTTACTGTCCTGTGCCTATAGGGGAAGTGCTGCCCGATTTTTTTTTAGTCCACCATTTCTGTACTGCCCAGTGCTTGCAGGGTAGGTTGCATGTCATTTTAAACTACATATCAATATAACCATACAGATATGGATGCCAATTTCAGTTATTCTTACTGGCCAGTGCCTATGGGGGAAGTGTTGCCCATTTTTTTTTAGTCCACTATTTCTGTGCTGCCCAGTGCTCAGGGGGGGGGGGGGGGGGGGGAGGTTGCGTGTCATTTTAACCTACTACAAATCGATATAACCATATAAATATGGATGCCAATTTCAGCTTTATTCTTCGCCAGTGTCTTATAAGGGAAGTGCTGCCCATTTTTTTTTAGTCCACTATCCCAACTTTTTCTAATCCGCTATATATTTTTATACTGTACCAATGACCCAGACTTAGCTGGTGCTAACTCTAACAAAACCAGGGCCAAACACAAATTTTGCCCCCCAATCCCCAAAATTTGCATCCAAAACAAAAAGAAATCATGTCCTAAAGGACCTCCATACTACGCCTCTACTGCGCATGCGCAGTGACGCAGTCGTCCCGAAATTGGCACCAATTATCATTCTCTGTTTGGCCCTTCATCAGTCAACATCTCACTGATCTTTGTGCTTGTAAATCTCAGTTTAAAGGATGCCAGACACGTAATTTTTGGAGAAAATGTGATTCTAAGGAGGATAGAAGGAGGAGAGGAAAAAGAAGTGACAAAAAATAATCAGGGCTGTACTTAAAATTTTTTGATGAAATTATGTTAAGTTGCCTATTTTCGAGGCATGGGCCTCTTGTTGTCATTCTTGCTAATTGTTGCACTGCTTATTCAGTGTTTCCTCTCCCCTAGCCTTCTAAAGTCCCCCCTTGCAATTCTCCCATGCTTTTGGCATATTTTTGAGAAATTTCATTTCTAAAATTTCCTGGGAGAGTTGCTTGGTTACAGAATGTTTTCTGTTATTTTCCCCATAGTTACGTTTTCACCCATGGGTGTATAACGTTTGTGTTCTGCATCTTCCATCTGATGTTCTACAGATTCTCCCCTGGGAGTCTCTGTTTTGCATCAGATAGAGTGTAATTGATGACTGATTCCGGGCCAGTTTTTTCAGTGCCTGGAGTCATGTTTTTTGGTGTTTTTACACTGTTTGTTTTCATTGGCAACAGCCTTTTTTGAGGGGGGCTGTTTGCCTTTGCTGTAGTTTATCTCACTATAAGATACATTTATATTATCCGAAAGTGTCTCATTAATTATTTTATATAAATTTAAAATTTTTGACCACACTTTGCCATCGGATCCATTGGGGCTCAACGTTACTTTTCAGCAACTTGGGCTTCGCTGAAAAAATATTTTTTCAAAATTATTTTGTTTTGCAATTGTTTTTTCATTTATTAATGGATCATGTTATTATGTATCTTTGTGTGTCAGGGGTTTTTAGTAACTAGGACTTATTGTTGTTCTTTCACAATGAAGGGACGTTGTTCAAATTGTAATAGGAAGAAATCTTCCTCTGACTTTCATGATCATTGTATTAATTGTAGTCAGTGTTCTCGCATTAATCCCTGTCCTATATGTGAACATTGGGATGAGAAACATTGGAAACGTGTGTCACGATATGTTGTTTCTGGAGAAAGAGCGATTCCGGCTCTTTCTCCGCAAGGTCACTCTACTCTCTCAGTTTCTATTTCAGAGGAACCAGAACAGGGTGATGTTTCCATGTTATCTTCTTCCAAGTGTGCGTCTGTCGTCACAAATGAATTCAGAGCTAGCGGCAAAAGTGCTCATGGAGATTAGACAAATGTCGTCTGCTAGCTCGCCCGGTGTAGCGTCCATTCACCGAATGGTTCGGCAGCCGGGTTCGTCCGATGCGGTCCAAGAGGAAATTTTGGGTGATGCGAGCACTATAAACATAATAGATGCACACCCAGTGACGGCGGATAGTAAGCGAGAACGGAGGAAGCCTTTTAGTCCGGTTCCTAGCTCGTCCAGGTCCAGCCGGGCCGCGAGCGAGAGAGGTCCCTCTCTCGTACAACAACATCTGGGACCAGATGTTGTGGTACAAAATGTGTCTTTAGCGGAGCATACATCCGTCGCTCGGGACGCTCCGTTGTATAAGCAGTCCGCAGAGACTGTTAAGGCTTCCTCTTCTCGTCAGCGCACACGACCGCACCTTGGCTGCGTGACCGCCGATATATTACCAGCTTCGCTGATGAAGGATTCTTCGGCGACCAGGTCACACCATCCGGCAGCCAGGGATTCGAGACCGATGGACTCTGGACGTTCGCATAGGAAAAGTATGCGGGAGCCATCTGATGCGGAGCTGCCCTCGGCGAAGCAGCGAAAGACTGCGCCTCCGCAGGTCTCGACGCCGGACATTCTTGTGCAGATAGCACAGCTTATCGCAGCATCCCAGCAGCCGACAGAAACGGTGTCGGATAGAGAATTATCCGACGGCGCTGGGTCGGTACGCTCCGCCGAAGCATCGGGGGCGGACGACTGGGAACATCTTGAGGTCCGACCGGATGGTGAAAGGGATACGGATGACTTGGAGCTATCCCTTTCGGAACAACATAAAGCTGCCGTGGACTTCATCCGGCACTTTCTCCCTCAAGTTGTTCCGTCGGGCCAGACTGCTGCGCTTCCGGTCAAGAGAATTATAGCGTCATTGGACTCTGAATTTTTTGAGCGGTTCAGGGACATCGCTCCCGAGTTTCCGTCGCAGTCCAATAATGTTGCTAGAACATTTGAATTATTGAACGACGCTATATTTAAACTTGCTTCCAGGACGGGGAAAGCAGGTTTCTTGTCCGCTAATACTCTCAACCTGCCTTTCATTAATGCAAGGAATAAATTCGATACGGCAGGACAGGGTATACCGAGAGTTCCTCTGCATATGGACGACGAGGCGGAAGACTTAGAGCTATCATTACCGTCGTCAGCTTCTATTCCAACCGCGGTGTTGGAAACAGCTATTGCGTCTAACAGAGCCAATTTAGATGCCTTATCTTACGCAGATCACCTTACTAAGGCGTTATCACTGCGCCTTCAAGGGGAAGAGTTTCAGGATATACAATCCTCTTTAAGACTTCTTTCAAGGGCAGTAGCTTATTCCACGTGTAACTCCGCCCTTTCAGTGGCAAATCTGGAGTTGGTTAGACGTGACGCAGCCCTAGCTACATCCACACTAGTGGATTCTAAGGTGAAGAACTCTCTTAGAGTCGCTTCGGTCTCAGGAGAACTTCTCTTTGACGGCAAGCTTTCCGCTATTTATGATAAAATTAAAAAGAAAGCTAATGATTCTCTGTTGTTCAGATCTGCTCCTAAGAAGTCGGATACAGCAGACACGAATAAGACAGGCACTTCTGGGTCTAATGCGCCCAAGAGAGGTTCCTATAGAGGTTCCGGTGCGTCCTCTTGGTCTTATTCGAGAGACCGTCAGGATAGCGACTCTCGTTCGGGACGTCCTTCAGGCCGGGACAATTGGTCGGACGCCCCGTGGTCGACGAGGCGAGGTGCGGGTCGTGGAAGACGTGGTTTCTCCTACCGCAGGCCTCGCAGGTCCAGGAGGTGATGGCTTAAACCTCTATCGCGTTCCGGTTGGCGGAAGGTTGTCAAGCTTTTCACAAGAATGGGCGTCGATTACGGACGACCCTTGGGTGAGAGGAGTGACTTTGGAAGGTCTAAAGATATCCTTCAAACGAAAGCCTCCATTAACTCGAAGTCCAAAGTGGACTCATCTTCCGTCAAATCCGCAGAAAAGAGACGCTCTGTTATCAGAGGTGCAGTCTCTTTTAATGAAGAACGCGGTAGAGGTCGTAGAAAACCAGGAATCTCCGGGATTCTACAGCCATCTGTTTCTGGTTCCGAAACCAGACGGCTCGTTCCGTCCAGTCATAGATTTGAGCTGGATAAACAAGCTGATCGTCGCTCCGAAGTTTTATATGGAGACAATTCGATCGGTCAGAGCGAGTATTCGGGTGAACGATTATGCAACGAGCATAGATCTCAAAGATGCGTACTTTCACGTCATGGTACATCCGACATTCCGAAAGTATCTACGCTTCGCAGTCCTAGGAGTGGTGTATCAATTCCGGGCGATGTGCTTCGGATTGAATCTAGCACCCTGGGCTTTCACTCGGGTAATGAACTCGGTAATGATCTACTTCCGAGCTCATTCGTCTGCGGTAACGTCGGCCTACCTGGACGACATTCTTCAGAGGTTCGGCAACGAGTTAACGCTTCAGAACGATGTTCAGAATCTTCTTCTATTGCTCCGACGTCTCGGTTTTATAGTAAACGAGGAGAAGTCGGATCTGGTGCCGTCCAAGTCATTCACTCATCTGGGAATGAGCTTCGAGACGCACAACAATCTCGTTCGTCTGCCGTTAACCAGAGCGAAATTAGTCAGTTGTTACGCTCGCTATTGTCTGCACGCAGACAAAGTCACGGCGAGAGAATTTATTAGACTGATAGGTCTGTGCGGAGCCGCCGCGGATCTCATTCCGATGGGGCGGTTACGCATACGTCCTCTTCAAATTTTCCTGACTCAGAATTGGAGTGTGAAAATTCATTCGCTCGATGTAGACGTTCTCTTGTCAGATCAAGTGAAACAAGAGATTCAGACTTGGGCAAACATTCAGTGGTTAACTCAAGGAGTTCCGCTGCAGTTGCCGGATCCGAGTTTTACCGTTATGACGGATGCCAGTCAAACAGGTTGGGGTGCATCATTAATCCCAACGGATTCGAGATGCCAGGGTCTTTGGGTTCCGCAATTCCTGTGCAAGCACATAAACATCAAGGAAATGATGTCAATTTGGCTTGCGTTACGTCACTGGATGGACATTATTCACGATGCTCATGTCCAAATCCTATCCGACAATACGACAGTAGTGGCGTATATACGGAATCAGGGAGGCACTCATTCAGTTCCGTTGTTCAATCTAACGGAAAGAATCCTTCTGTTTGCGTTAGAACATCACGTTCTTCTTTCGGTCCGTCACATACCGGGTCGTCTGAATGTGCTAGCAGACTCCCTTTCACGAAAGGGTCGCTTGTTGCCGTCGGAGTGGACTCTCAACAAACAAGTATTCAATCAGATTTGCTACCAATGGGAACGGCCAATGATAGACTTATTTGCGACACATCTCAACAATCAGTTGCAGACGTATGTGTCTCCGTGTCCGGATCCAAGAGCATTTGCAGTAGACGCTCTGTCGATCCCTTGGGACGGAATGATAGGATATGTGTATCCTCCAGCGCCGTTAATTCAACAAGTATTGCTAAAGATAAAACAATCTCAATGCAAGATTCTGTTGGTAGCATCTCTGTCGCCACAGAGACTGTGGATAAATCTACTCAGGTGTCTGTTGTGGGACCTACCGCGGAAGCTTCCTCCACGGGAGGATCTTCTTTCGCAGGGGAAATTGCGCCAACTCCATCACAACCCGCAAGGTCTCAACCTTCACGTTTTTCCATTGTGCGGTCCTTCTTGCATGGCAAGCACTTTACAGGACGAGGAGTGGACGCGATTTCTAACTAGGAGGACCTCCTCTTCGCTAAACTATGCGGCTAAGTGGAAGGTTTTTCGTCGTTGGTGTAGGGATCATTCTGTAGATATATTCGATCCCTCTATACCAGACATTGCAAACTTTCTAGTATACTTGTTTGACGAAATCAAACTGCAGCCTGTTACTATAAAGGGTTATAGATCTATGTTATCTGATACCTATGCACATCATGATAGTTTACAAATTGGATCTAATGTCTCTTTATCGAAGTTGGTTAGAAACTTTTCGATAAATAGACCCAGAACTCTTAGATTAATTCCTAAGTGGAATTTAGCTTGGGTTCTTCTTAAATTGAAGGAAAAGCCATTTGAACCTCTTGGGACAGTAGATTTCAAATTCTTATCTTATAAGACAGCTTTTCTCTTAGCTTTCTCTTCTGCTAGAAGAGTCAGTGAGCTTCATGCACTATCGGTGGATGATTCTCATTATCGTAGTGTTGAGAACACTATCACCTTCACTACTAATGTGGGTTTTTTAGCTAAGAATCAGGCTCCTAATAAATATCCGGAACCTATTGTTATTAAGGCTCTTCCGTCTTCAGATGGGCGTAGGCCTTTACTCTGTCCTGTTAGAGCATTACGTATCTATAAACAGAGATCTCAGTTTATCAGAAAGGGACGGAAACGTTTCTTTCTGTCTTTGATGCCTAATAGAAAGGACATTTCAGTCCATTCTATTGCTAGATGGATTCAGTTAACTATCCGTACTGCTTATGAAGATTTATCTTCTTCTCAGCAGTCTGTGCTTAAGATTTCTGCTCATGAAGTAAGAGCTTTTTCTACTTCCTGGGCTTATGCTAATAGTGTTGCTATTACAGATTAATGAAGGCTGCTTATTGGTCTCAGCCATCCACATTTACGAATTTTTATCTCAGAAATATTGAGTCCATTTCTGGAGACCTGCATTGTTTAGGTCCGTTATCTGTTGCTCAGAATGTCGTCCACTAAACAATTGCAACTATAGTTATGCAGGCTTTCTGTTCCAGCAGTGACTCCCTTAGGCGGGTGTTCGCTTAGGTCACCTGCTTTATAGTGAAAAGCAAGGGAATGCCTCCTCCAAGTCAGTATTTCTGAGTCGCTTCCGGGATGGTTTTAAAGTGTAATATTAATGTTTAAATTCATTCATGTCTTATTTTTAAAGTGTAGCTCGGTGTGAAGCATTTGTATATGTCAAGTGTCAAACGGGCTTTAATATACAATACTCGGACACTTTTAAATGACTATAAAGAGTCTCAATTCTCTGGACTACTTTATTTATTGGCTTGCTTTAAAAATAATTAGTATAAGGGTTATACTGGATGTTAATAGAGAACATGAATGTTATTGTGCTCAATTATTAAGGGTAGTGTATCTTTCTAATTTAATATTAAATAAGAAAGATACATGTAAAGCCTAATACTCCTTTTCTCCTTGAGGGGTTACCTCTTTACTATATAGTTGAGCTTATTGGATTTTCCTCTATGTCCTAGGCCCTCCAGCCTGTTTACTATTCAGCTAAGTCTGGGTCATTGGTACAGTATAAAAATGTTAAAAAATTTATAGTAATTTATATATGTTTTATACTTACCAATGACCCAGACGGGGATGGCCCTCCCTGGAGTTGGGAACTCTTGCCTCCCCGCTGAGTACATAGCGCTGACCAGGCACTGCCAGTAAGAATGATAATTGGCGCCAATTTCGGGACGTCTGCGTCACTGTGCATGCGCAGTAGAGGCGTAGTATGGAGGTCCTTTAGGACATGATTTCTTTTTGTTTTGGATGCAAATTTTGGGGATTGGGGGGCAAAATTTGTGTTTGGCCCTGGTTTTGTTAGAGTTAGCACCAGCTAAGCTAAGTCTGGGTCATTGGTAAGTATAAAAAATATATAAATTACTATAAATTTTTTAACTTTCTGTGATGTCTTCAAAAAGTGTGCTTCCGTCGTCACAGTCAAATGAAGAGCTAGCGGATAAGTGCTCATGATATTACGTCAATTGCCTAAGAGGTCCCAAGTAGGATCGACGGCTTTGGCGTCCGCTAGCTCGCCTGGTGTAGCGTCCATTCATCGAATGGTTCGGTAACCGGGTTCGTCCGTTGCGGTCAAGGAAGGAGATTTGGGTGATGCGAGCGCTATAAAATATACTACGTGCACACCCAGTGACGATGGATACGAGGAGGGTACGGAGGAAGCCTATAAGTCCGGTTCCTAGCTCGTCCAGGTCCACCTGGGCTGCGAGTGAGAGAGGTCCCTCTCTCGTACAACAACGTCTGAGAACAGATGTTGTGGTACAAATGTTTCTCATTTGGAGCATACGTCCACCGCTCGGGACGCTCCGTTACATAGACAGTCCAGAGAGACTGCTCTTATGGCTTCCTCATCCTCACGGCAGCACACACGACCACACCTTGACTACATGACCACTGTTATCTAGCCAGTCTCGCCGACCAAGGATTTCATGGCGACCAGGTCACGCCAGGAATACGAGGCCTATAGACTCCGGATGTTCGCATAAGAAATATGCAGGAGTTAACGTCCAGGGTGCTTTCAGCGGCTAAGTAACGTAAGACCGCTGCTCCACAGGTCTCCGTAACGGACGTGCTTTTACAAATAGCACAAATTATTGCAGCATCCCAGCAGATGACAGAATCTCTGTCGGATCAGGATTTATCCGATGACGCAGGGTCGGTACGCTCCGCTGAAGCATCAGGTACGGACGACCGAGAATTTCAAGTGGTCTGACAGGATGGCAAAGGGATACCGAGGAGTTGGATTTTTCCCTTTCGGAACAACATAAAGTTGCCCTAGATATCATCCGGCATTATCTTTCAGAAGTTGTTCTGTCGGACCAAAAGGCTGCGATGCCGGATAAGAAACTGTTAGCGTCACTGGACACGGAATAATTTTATCGGTTTAGGGACATCGTCCCTGAGTTTCCGACACAGTCCAATAATGTCACAAGAACATTTGAACTATTGTAGGACGCTATATATAAGCTTGCTACCAAAATGAGCAAGTCAGGTTTCTTATCGGCGAATGCTCTACATCTGCCTTTCATCAATTCAAGGAATAATTTCGAAACGGCAGGACAGGGCATACCGAGAGTTCCTCTGCATCTAGACGATCAGGCCGAAGACCTAGAATGATCTATACCGTCGTCTATGTCAATTTCAACCGCGATGTTGGAAACGACAATAATGTCTAATAGAGTTATCTTAGACGCATTATCGTACGCAGATCACCTTACTAAAGCATTTTCATTACGCCTTGAAGGGAAAGAATTCCAGGATGTACTATCTTCCTTAAGAGTTCTTTCGAGGGCCATAGCTTATTCCACGTGTAACTCCACCCTTTCAGTGGTAATCTGGAGTTGATTGACGTGACGCGGCCCTAGCTACATTCACACGTGTGGATAGTAAGGTGAAAAACTCTCTCAGAGTCGCTCCGGTCTCCGGAGAGCTTCTCTTCGACGGCAAGCTTTCCTCAATCTATGATCAGATTACTAAGAAAACTTCTGTTTCTCTGCTGTTCAAATCCACTTCTGAAGGTCGGATTCAGCAGAGAAGAGTAAGACAGGCACTTCTTGGAAGAGTATGTCCAACGGAAGTTCCTATAGAGGTTATATGTGTCCTCTAGGTCTTATTCTAGAGACTGTCAAGGCAGCGACTCACGCAGGGTCGACGGGGCTAGGTGCGGGTCGTGGAGGACGTGATTTCTCCTTCTGCAGCCTCGCAGGTTCAGGAAGTGATGGTATGCACCTCTATCGTGTTCCGGTAGGCGGAAGACTGTCGAGTTTTGATATCAATTGGGCGTCAATTATGGACGTCCCCTGGGTTCGAGGGGTATTTTCGGAAGGACTAAGAATATCCTTCAAACGAAAATCTCCGTTAACTCGAAGTCCAATGGACTCAGATTCCGTCAAATCCGCAGAAAGGAGACGCTCTTCTATTAGAAGTACAGTCTCTTCTGCAGAAGAGCGTGGTAGAGGTCGTAGAAGACCAGGAATCTCCAGGTTTCTACAGCCATCTGTTTCTGGTTCCGAAACCAGATGGCTCGTTCCGTCCAGTCATAGATCTGAGCTGGATAAACAAGCTGATCGTGACTCCGAAATTCTATATGGAGACGATTCGATCGGTCAGAGCGAGTATTCGGGTGAACGACTATGCAACGAGCATAGATTTCAAGGAGGCGTACTTTCACGTCATGGTACATCAGACATTCAGAAAGTTTCTGCGCTTCGCAGTTATAGGAGTTGTATATCAGTTCCGAGCGATGTGCTTCGGTTTGAATCTAACTCCCTGTGCTTTCACTCGAATAATGAACTTGGTAATGACTAAAAGAGAACATTTCTGAGCTCATTCGTCTGCGGTAACGTCGGCCTACCTGGACAACATTCTTAGAGGTACGGCAACGAGTTAACTCTTCAGAACGATGTGCAGAATCTGCCTTATTGCTCCGACGTCTCGGTTTTATAATAAACGAGGAGAAGTCGGATCTGGTGCCGTCCAAGTCATTCACCTACCTGGGAATGAGCTTTGAGACGCACAATAATCTCGTTCGTCTGCCGTTAACCAGAGCGGAATTAATCAGTTGTTAAGCTCGCTATTGTCTTCACTCAGACAAAGTTAGAGCGAGAGAATTCATCAGACTGATAGGGTTGTGTGGAGCTGCCGCGGATTTTATTCCAATGGGGCGGCTACGCACTTGTCCTCTCCGAATCTTTTTGACTTAAAAAGAACAGAGTTGGAGGGTGAAGATTCTTTCGCTCATTATGGGCATCCTCTTGTAAGTCAAGTGAAACAGATTCAGACTTGGGCAGATATTCAGTGGTTTATTCAGGGAAATAAGTTCCACTGGAATTGCCGGATCCGAGTTTTACAGTTTTGATGGATGCCAGTTAAATAGGTTGGGACCCAACATTGAGCCCAACGGTTTTTAAGTGCCAGGGTCCTTGGGATCCATAGTTCCTAATCAAGCACATAAACATCAGGAATTGATGTTATTTTGGCTTGCGTTACGTCATTGCATGAATGTTATCCAAAATGCCCACAGGCAATTCTGTCCGACAATTCGTCAGTATAAGCGTATTTTCGGAACTAGGGAGGTACTCATTCCATTCTGTTATTCACTGTAACGGAATGAATCCTTCTGTTGGTACTAGAACATCAAGTTCTCCTATCGGTCCGTCGTATTCCGGGTCGTCTGAACGTATTAGTGGACTCCCTTTCACGAAAGGGCCACTTGTTGCAGTCAAATGGACTTTTAACAATGAGTATTTGATCAGATTTGCTACCTATGAGAGCGGCCAATGATGGACTTATTTGCGACGCATCTCAACAATCATTTGCAAGTGTATGTGTCTACATGTTCGGATCCTCGAGCGTTTGCAGTTGACGCTC
The DNA here is from genome assembly GCA_031216915.1 of Pictodentalium vernedei. Lineage (NCBI taxonomy): Eukaryota > Metazoa > Mollusca > Scaphopoda > Dentaliida > Dentaliidae > Pictodentalium > Pictodentalium vernedei. The sequence goes on along the minus strand of CM062295.1, from coordinate 73,289,536 downwards.
TATCCATCTCGTGAGACGGGATAATAGGATATGGGTATCCTCCAGCACCGTTGATTCAGCAGATATTGCTTAAGTTAAATAATCTGAATGCAATTCTGTTGGTAGCACCTCGGTCTCCACAAAGACCATGCATTAATCTATTCAGGTGTCTGTTGTGGCTTATGCCATGGAAGTTTCCTCCACATTTCGGTCCATTCTATAGCTAGATGGATTCAGTTAGCTTTCAGTACTGCTTATGATAATATCTTCAACACAGCAGTCTGCGATTAAGATTTTAGCTCTTGAAGTAAGAGTTCTTTCGACTTCAGAGGCTTATGCTAATAGCGTTGCTATTACAGTTCTAATGATGGCTGCATATTGGTTTTAGCCTTTCACTTGCAAGAATTTATACCTCAGAAATATTGAGTCCATTTCTAGAGACCGGCATTGTTTAGGTTCGTTATCTGTTGCTCAGAATGTCATCCACTAAACAGTTGCAACTATAGTTGTGTAGGCTTTTGGTTCCGGCAATGACTCTGTGCTGCCGCCCTCTTCGCTCTGGGGTATTTCACCCAGGGCAAGGGGAAGGGGGGGGGGGGGGTGTTCCACCTGCTTTATAGTGAAAAACAAGGGAATATCTCCCCTCGAGTCAGTAATTCTAGTAGGTACCGGGATGATTTTTAAAGTGTAAAGATAATTTTTTTACTCATCCATGTAATATTTTTAAGTGTACCTCGGTGTGTAGTATTTGTATATGTCACATATCATGCAGACATTAATATACAATTCTCGGTCACTTTTAATGAATTTAAGAGTCTCATTTATCTGGACTACTTTTTTTATCGGCTTTCCTTTAAAAATAATTACCATAATGGATTATACTGGAGGTTAATAGACATCAGTGATGTTATTAGGCTCAAGTACAGAATGGTGTTGTGTCTTTCTCGTTTTGATGCAAAATAGAAAAGATACATGTAAAGCCTATTTCTCCTTTCTCCTCGAGGGGATAATTCTGTATATATATAGTTGAGTTATTGGATTGCTTTATGTCCTAGGCCCTCCAACCTTTTTACTATTCAGCTAAGTCTGGGTCATTGGTACAGTATAAAAATGTTAAAAAATTTATAGTAATTTATATATTTTTTATACTTACCAATGACCCAGACGGGGATGGCCCTCCCATGAGTTGGGAACTCATACCTCCCTGCTGAGTACATAACGCTTTTCCAGGCACTGCTTGTAAGAATGACTTTTAGCGCCAATTTCGAGACCTCCTTGACACTGCGCATGCGCAGTGGAGGAAAGGTATGGAGGACCATATAGGACATATAATTTTCGGTTTTAGATGCAAATTTTGGGGATTGGGGGGTAAAATTTGTGTTTGGCCCTAGAATTTAAGAGTTAGCACCAGCTAAGTCTGGGTCATTGGTAAGTATAAAAACTATATAAATTACTATAAATTTTTTAACTTCTACTACATATTGATGTATTCATATAAATATGGATGACACAAGAATCATAGTATTTTTTTAATTCCGTTCATTCAAAGTTGTTTGTTGTCAACATCTTGCACATTTTGGGAGAGGGCAGCATTTGTAGTTGCCCATGTTAAGAATTGTGTACTCTGCTGTTTGAAATTTGTTCATTTACCCAGAAGAAAAAAATTGTGTTTAGCTTCAAATATATACACCTGGAACTTAATTAAGCACCCTTTGTTTTTTTTCGCAGTGGGGTTAATAGAAACTGGCATTACTTTCATGCTATCTTTCACATGGCCAAAAGTGATTGTTTGCAGAAAGAATGATCTATTGACAAATGAAAGACAACACAATGATGAAAATATGCAGTATTTTAATATCGCTAATTACTCATATCTGTCACTAGTGTTTTTTATTGAAAAATGTTCTCTTGTCAAGTAAGGTGCTGGATCGGTCCATGATGAAACAATGGCGGTAATTACTGACACAAAATGTAACTTGTGATCACCTGAACACAATAGCAGTGTCTGACGTCAGTAGTGAGGGTATCCACCATGTGCCAAGATGACTGCCTGAACCCTCCTCCTAATGCAATCAGTGAGCCTTCTTAAACAGCCCAGAGGCAACTACTGCCACTCCTCATGCAATGCAGCTTCCAAATCGGCCAAATTATGTACAGGCAAATCCCTTGCCTGCACAACATCCAAGAAAGTCCCAAATGTGTTCTAAGAGATTCAAATTGGGGCTCATTGCAGGCCAAGGTAGTGTTGTAATGGCAACGTTCCAAAGGAATGCTCTCACAGCATGAGAACGATGTGGCCTTGCATTGTCGTCCGTGAATACAGGGCGAGTAGCCAATGAGTGGTTGTCAAAATGAGGTACGACATCAGGATTGAGAATGTCCTGGATGTGCTGATGACCATTGAAATTCCCATGTAGTCACCATAGCAAGTTTACCATCATGAGAGAGGCATCCCCAGATCATTACTGATCATCCACCATTAGGAAGAGTAGGTCTGATGTTCCTGTGCACGTAAGCAGTATTTCTATGCCTCCACACTCTCATGCGACCATCTGTGACGTGAAGCAGGAACCTACTCTCGTCTGACTAATGGACTCTCCTTCCTGTCTTGAGATTCCAATGTTGTCGTGCCTCACACCACTCCAAACATCGTCTTTGATGCTGATCAGACAGAGCTAGATGCTTGGTGACCCTTCTGGAACTCATACCCAGTGCTTTGAGATTGTTTCGGACAGTCCTTTTGCACAAACACCTGTTGGGGTGCCAAAGGCATTTCAAAATCCCTCTTGAAGCAAAGGGTTCATGAATAACGAGGCATGCCAGACAGGGGAGGTCTTTCAGGGTTGTCCGGGCCATGGTCGGTCCTTAATATCATTGGTTTGTTGATTTTTTTGGACAAGTCTCCTGATGACAGAATGACTATAGCCAAGTTGACTTCCAATAGCTTTCAATGACTTGCATGTTGCATGCTTGCCAACGATTTGCCATCTTAGTTCCTCAGACAGTCTCTTCCTTGCCATGTCAACATATACTGATAAAAGAAGTGACAAATTTTCTTGTTTTATACCCAGATATTGCATATTGATGATAGTGTTTTTTGTGACGTTCGTGGTCGTGGTTAGCATGCTTCACTGGGATGAGGAGGTATGTTTTGGGTACGCTATCAACCAGAAATATCATGTTTCGCAAGATGAAATGTGCTGCAAGACATAGCAATCATTAAAACATAATAATCAGTAACCACAACTTCACCTTCATGAAACATTTGAGGAGGTGCTTAAATTAAGTTCCAGGTGTATATGTGCAATTTTATACTCATTGTCTCACAGATACGTCAACCTTTAAAGTTATGATTCCAGTTTTTACTGCAAAAATTTCAGGTTAACCTATCTCAAGATGGAGTGAATCTGATTGGAGATGATGAACCATCTTTGTTCTGTACTTGGGAATTCTTCGAATTCGAGATCCAGTCTACTCCTGTAGTGAGAGGAGCAAGGTAAACATTTTTTTATCTTTTTATAATGAAAGTCTAATTAATGATAGAATTTACTAAATGTATATACACTGGAACACACGTAAATGGATATCTCCTGGTTTTAAAATTTGTCCCTATTTGCGAGAATCAGTATTGATTCTCACAAACTACCCCTGCAGGAATTAATTTTCAATCTTTAAATAATATAGAATTTGAGAGTGCTTTTAAATGTTTTTTGAGTGCAGCCAGTACATTTTCCGTAGTAAAAATGCAAATCTCATATTCACTAGAATTCAACCCTTAAGGGTATAGTTTCTTATTATGGTGATGTTTTTGTCTTAAACTAGTGTACATGTATAACACATGTTCCAGCATACGACTTCTGTACGTCTTTCTGATGGATGTTGCAGTACTTTGGCAATGGTTTCTTGTGAAGTCTTGGCTGCCAGTGTAACTGGGTATCTCCCCCCCCCCCCCCCCCCCCCCGGGTATCTCCCCCCAACCCTTGGGGGAAAGATGCACTAGATTATCTTCCCCCCACCCCCTTCCCCACCTACCCTCCATCCACATTCAACACAGACCAACATTTTTTTTAAGCTGAAAAGCATTATTCATAAGAGAAAAAGTCAAATAGTAACTACTTGGTATAAGCAGGGAGCTCTGAATGGAAGAAAGAAAATAAAAATGAATATTAAGTTATCCTCTCCTCTCTACCCAAGATTATTATTTTTTCAAACCTAAAGACATTAGTATTAGAATGCAGGGCAACACTATAACTCTTTAATGAGTGTAAATAAGATGAGAGTATTGTTATCTCCGCCCCCCCCCCCCCCCCCCCACACTGTATCTTCCTCTGAATGTCATAAAAAATAAATGTGGTTAGAGTTCTCAAATGTAGGAATTCCCCCCAACGCCCTATATCAGCACATGCCTGATGTTATACATGTTGAAAAAAGATTAGAGGGTTTAAGATAGCCAGGGTGGGAGGGAGGGGAAAGATACACGGGGGAAGATACCATTGAAACAGGGTATCTTCCCTCTGGGTATCTTCTCTCCTGGGGGGGGGGGGGGGGGGGATGCACTAGGGTATCTGCCCCCACTCTGTATCTTCACTGAATGTCATAAAAATGTGTTTAGGGTACTCAAATCTAGGGATTTCCCCAGCGCCTTATATCAACACTAGGGTATCTTCCCCCACTCTGTGTATCTTCCACTGAATGTCATAAAAATAATAAATGTGGTCAGGGTACTCAAATCCATGTTTAAAAAAAATGAGAGGGGAGGGTGGGGGAGATACATTAGTGTATCTTCCCCTGTGGGGGGATGCACTAGTGTATCTTCCCCCGGGGGGGGGGGGGGGGATTCCGTGGGACACCAGTATAAGCAGCAAAGTCATCACTAGATTCCTCTGCTTAGTCTTAGAGTTTCTTTATCATGTGGAAGCAAAAAAGTGTAATTCCCCAGGCCCTTAAGTATTATTATCGGAATCTATGACAAGAATCAAATTAACATTTTGTGAGAATCTGGGTTTATTCTCGTTGTTTTCTCTGCAAGAATTATTTGTGAGAATTTCTTTCTGATTCTCACGTATATTTAAAACCCTGATCTCTTATCTGAAGCATATAACTTCCAAACATGAAACTCTTTACCATACCTTCAGTACAGATTTAATGTGTTAACTCCTTGCTTGCTGCTGCTTTTTCACAGCATTCCACTGTCGATCAACATGATGCCCCCAGTCATGATCTTATTTTTATAAAAGTTACTGACTTGTATCTTTCTTGGGTGGAAACAAGTGAAGATAGCTTAACCCTTCCCATTAAAGTTTATTATCCATTTTAGTATGTTTTATTTTATTAAAAACTACCCCTAGTAACAGTGGCAAATTCATGTGTTTTGCTTATTTACAAGGGTCTGAATCATTTTTTTATTATATAGCTTTTAATTTATTATGTCTTGTTCATCTGAAACTTTTCTTTGTCATTTTTAAATCAATATTTTTTATACTTGGCACATAAGTTAATCACAATGGGAACCTGAACATCTCCAATTTTTAGAGTAATCAAACGTGTTGTTCCTGGGTTCTTGCCCTTGTTGACTTAGAATTAGTTACCTGTGGACACACCTTTGCCCAAGCTAAAATTCCAGTAACCATAAACAAGATCTTTATGTGAAGTGAAGCAATGTTTGATTACTGTTATGAACATAGTGTGTTTTATTGATATCGTGAGTCCTGGCAGAGGATGAATCTATTGTAACAGCATTTGTATAAATGACAAATTGGGGTTTCATACCCTTGCATAGATTGTGTTTTCTTCAGAATCGATCCCTTAGAAAAACTGGACAAAACCACACACAACAGTTTTCCATTAGCTGCTGATGGGAAGGTGGTGTGCATTGTTTAGTGTGGTTTTACTAGGTAGTTTGTATTAACCCTTCACCTAACATGAAAAGCAGACGGCTCTTGCAAAAATTTTTTTTTTTTTGTCTCAAAAACATAGGTTATGACCCCTCATTGGAATGAGCTCGATGAGCTCGTTCCAACAAGGGGTCATCCTATGTTTTTGAGACCAAAAAATGAAAATTAATTGGCAATTTTTTAGCATAGCACTGAATGGTTTTGTCCCTTATGTTGCGTAAAGGGTTAAAGGAAACTCAAAAGGCTTTAGAGGCTGGAGTTGGAAACCCTGCTATACCCTTTATACCCTGCTATACCCTTTGTGATATAATGAATGTGTGTGTGTGTGGGGGAGGGGGGTGTTCTTGATTTTGTAGCACTCCAACCTGGTACACCAATAAAAATTCTCTGACCTTAATGGCAGTAGGTTGGTACCCTGAGGCCATAGCCATCTCCTGGGCGGTAATTTGATCATTGTACTCCTTGCATGCTACTGTCATAATCTTCTGCCCTGTAGAGAAAGCTGCTTCACATATTCAAATATAATTTGGGCTTTCTTGTACCAGCATATATATCTGAATTGGATCAAATATTGCAATAAACAATTGTCAGTTTCATGTTTTAGGGGTATTTTGTATAAATTCAGATCACAGCCTCTGTAAAGCAGACAGGATTCACTGTTTTAAAAACTTGACACAACTGAAAGGTTTTGCTTCTTGCATGCTTCTCTGTAATATTTTTTTCCAGTAGGTAAAACTGCGTTAAATATTCTGATAAAATTTTGGCTTTTTTTTGGTATTGCATATATATGTGAAATGGATCAGTGATTGCAATAAACACTGGTCCACTTTAAGTTTTGTGGGAGAGAATTCAGCTTCTGTAAAACAGATGAGATTCAGATATAAAAAAATTGACAAAACTTTAAAGAATAAATTTTATCACATAATCTCTATTAAATATCACATTATGGAATAAATTGGTCACAACACATCTAACACGGGAATGACATCAGAAGTCAATGTCATTGTGTTAACGTTGAGGATGAGTTGGTTTTGGAAGTAGAATTTAATTAATCTTCTCTTATTTTGTATTAACTGTCTATTACAAATAGCAGATGTTGGTTCGTCGCCTGAGTGCTATAATGTCGTATGTCCCATAGGGGACATAGGACATTCTAGCACAGAAGCGACGAGTTGCAGAAAACATTTCCTGAATAACTAAAATATTTTCATTTTTTGTCTTGAAAAAAAGCTTATGACCCCTCTTTAGAACGAGCTCGATGAGCTCGTTCCAGTGAGGGGTCATAAACTATGTTCTTGAGGCAAAAATTGAAAAAAAAAATAATAAAACATGAAATATGGATGGTGATTTTTGTGAACAGTGCTGGCCAAGTCATGAACTTGGTACATAAATTTGATATCAAATCGGGACGCCCCATAGATCCTTGATTAATTTTTAGACGAGTTATGACAAAGTTTGGTGAATGGCGGGCGGGCGGTCTTGGGAAGTTGGGCAGCCGTAAACAATTGGTTTCCGGACGATAACTTGATAATGGTTCAACCCACGTTCATGAAACTTCATAGGTAGGTTGGCCTCGGTGAGAGGAAGAACCCTATTTTGGACTCACTACGTCAACGATGAAGGTCACAGTAGACCTTGAACATACTAAGTCATAACCAATTGATTTCTGGATGATAATTTGACTATGGTTGAACCCACATTCATGAAACTTCATATGTAGGTTGGCCTTCATGAGAGGAAGAACCCTATTTATTTTGGATTTGCTAGCTTAAAGGTCTAGGTCACAGTGACCCTGAACATAGTAAATCAAAACAATTGCTTTCCGGATGATAACTTGATAATGATTTGATCCACATTCATGAAACTTCATAGGTAGGTTGGCATCAGTGAGTGGAAAAGCGCTATTTATTTTGGCCTCGTTAGGTGAAAGGTCAAAGTCACAGTGGCCTTCAACATAGTAAAGGCGTAAACAATTGGTTTCTGGAGGACAACTTGATAATGGTTTGACCCACATTAATGAAACTTTATAGGCAGGTTAGCATCGGTGAAAGGAAGAACCCTATTTATTTTTGACTCACTAGGTCAAAGGTCAAGGTCACAGTGACCTTGAACATAGCAAATCATAAACAATTGGTTCCGGATGATAACTTGACTTTCAACCCACATTCATCAAACTTCATATGTAGGTTGGCCTTCTTGAGAGGAAGAACCCTATGTATTTTGGACTCACTAGGTCAAAGGTCAAGGTCACACTGACCTTCAACATAGTAAATCATAAACAATTAGTTTCCAGATGATAACTTGATAATGGTTTGACCCACATTCATGAAACTTCATAGGTAGGTCGGCCTTGGTGAGTTGAAGACCCCTATTTATTTTGGAATCGCTAGGTCAAAGGACAAGGTCACAGTGACTTTGAAAATAATAAATCGTAAACAGTTGGTTTCCAGATGATAATTTGACAATGGTTCCACCCACGTTCATGAATCTTCATAGGTAGGTTGACATTGGTGCAAGAAAGACCCCAATTTATTTTGGAATCACTAGGTCAAAGGTCAAGGTCACAGTGACCCTTCACATAGTAAATTGTAAACAACTGGTTTCCGGACGATAAGTTGATGATGATTATACCCACTTTGGGCTGTCACAACTCGACATTGGATCGATGATCCTATCGGCATTTTATTTACTTATCTTTCATCATTTCAGACCTGTATATGACTTCACATCACAGTATGTTGTAAAAGTTGATGACTTCTTTTTACATTATTTGCAAAAGGTAAGATGGAGTGATTAGAAAGTTTGCTTTTTTTTTAATGTACTGTTCCCTTGACCAACATTCGACTTAGACACAAAAACAAAATTTGTTGTTTCTCAGGTAGTTTCGTTCAGTTTTATGGTGAGGAAGGGGGGCTTTTTCCCCTTTTTATTCACAAAACAGTCCTGATAATAGTTGGAATGAGAAATTTAACTCTACTAATGTGTAAAAATAAAATTTTATCGGCAGTGAAAATTTCCCACAATGCATTTACAAATTTACCCAACTACATCAGTGAGTTGTGTCAAACAAGATATAATTGGTTAAATTTTTAATCCCTCAGGTGTAAAACAGTGTCATCCAAGAGATTTTTTTTTTAAAAAAAAATTGATGTTGCAGATTTTCAATGACAAGGTGGTTGCCTGAGAAACAAGAAATAATTTGATAGCCTTATTATGTAAGTACATTTGGAGAGTTCCTCAACACTTCTCAGTGGTTCTCTCTGTGTAATTTGTTTTCCTCCACCTGTACATCTCTCTGATATGATATGACCATGGCTATTGAAAGTGTCATTTAACTCTAATAAACAAACAATAGCCTTATTATTAAGAGAAATTCATTCAACCTCTTACTGAATATCATTTGTACAGATCGTTAAAACTACCAGAATTTTAAAACTTACATTCCAGGCCCTTGAGAGGGTTTTTACAGGGCTTTGAAAATCTAGAATGTCCTTTGATTCAAAGTTAAAATATTTCAGTCCTTTGCCAGTTCTTGAATCACAGAAGTTGTCTTGAAAAATCTTTAAATCCATTTTTTAAGTCATTGAATAAAAAAAAGCATGAATATTTCACTGTATTTTCATGGCAGTGTCTTTTATTTACCATACAAGAAAAAAGAGTGAAATTCTTACCAAAATTGGTTGTTAATCATACTAAACTTTTATTTTTTGTAAAAAATGTTACTGAAGTCTTTTCATGTCATGATTTAGTTGTTTCCCCCACCCTTTTAAAAAAAAATTGCAGAAAAGTCCTTTAAAGTCCTTCAATTTCTCGATTCATCAAAGTTTGAAAGCCCTGCTTTATGGTCTTTGAAAAGAAGTCAGTGTTGGAAAAATGTCAGGGAAGGCTCTGGAAAAAAATTTGAGGTAACTGCTTGGCCCACTTTGGTCAAAATTTGTATTTATAAGCTGGGTTATTTGCATTCCCACAGAACAGAAATGTGTACATTTTACCTGAATAATGTCTGGCTTGCAGAATCAACATGAGCATCTTGTTGTTCTGTGACAAAGCTGAATTTAAAAACTAAATTTTAACTCGCATTGGCTTTGTCATATTGGACATATTATCATAGGGTTTGTCAGAAAATAGTGGAAAAGTGGATTTTAGCAAGCAGCTTGGAAAACATCTTCTGGCATGAGTTTCCCCAGGGATGGAAAAACATACATTCCAGCTCATTTTTTCTCTGACCTTCAAATTTCAAAACATGTTCCACCTAAATTGGTCACAGTCAGATACTGTACTACTTTAGCTCCCTTGATATGATTTTTAGAAATAAAAAACTATTAGGCCACACAAAGTAGATCTTCTGTTTCTCAGGCCATTATTTGTGAAATTGCATGCCTGCGAGCAGTTTTTTATTTTATTTTTTATTTCAGTAATTACTTCTTTGCCATCAAAAGTTCATGTTCTTGGTTCAAGTTTTAGGCCTCATAATCTACAGAATAGCATGGTGGTGATGTATTTCATCCCTTGAGTGCAAGAAGGCTTTGCAATGCTACAGCATTGCAAAGCCTTCTTGCACTCAAGGGACAAATTCATAATTTTTTTTAACTTCGGTAAAATATCAGACATAAACCATTTAATTTTTATTTTAAGTTTTAATTGGTTATAAAAAGAGAGCATGCGGCAGCCAAAAGGACCATGCGGGAGGGCCTGAGAAACAGATATTTTTATACTGTACCAATGACCCAGACATAGCTGGTGCTAACTCTTAAAATATAGGGCCAAACACAAATTTTGCCCACCAATCCCCAAAATTTGCATTTAAATCAAAGAAAACATGTCCTGAAAGGCCCTCCACACTGCGCCCCCACTGCGCATGCGCAGTGTCAAGGACGTTCCGAAATTGGCGCCATTAATCATTCTAAGTTTGGCCCTTCATCAGTTAACATCTGACTGATCTTTGTGCTTATAAATCTCAGTTTAAATGATGCCAGACACATAAATATTAGTGAAATGGTGATTCTAAGGAGGATAGAGATGGAGGAGAGGAAAAAAATGTGTGACAGAATATTATCAGGGCTGTAACTTAAAATTTTTCAATGAAATTATGTTAAGTTACCTATTTTCGAGGCAGCAGCCATTTTGTTGTCATTCTGATTATTTAGTTACACTGTTTTTTAAGTGTTTTCCTCTCTCCCTGTCCTTTAAGTCCCCCCTTGCTATTCTCCCATGCTTTTGGCATAGTTTTTGTAATTATTATTACTAAATTTTCTTGGGAGTTTTAGCTGAATAACAGAATGAATTCTGTTCTTTCCCCATGTTTACGTCTTCACCTACGGGTGGTTAGGCGTTGTGTTCTGCATCTACCATCTGATGTTCTGCAGTTTCTTCCCTGGAAGTCTCTGTTTTGCATCAGATAGTGTATTTTTGGTAACTGATTTCGGGCCTGGGTGCCTGGAGTCTTATTTTAGTGTTTTTACACTCATTGTTTACATTTTCAACAGCCCTCTGTGTGAGGGGGGGGATTTCTAAAAAATAATATCTTGATGTTATTTTAATCATAACTAGATACATTATTATTGTTCGTAAGTGTTGAATAAATTGTTTAAAATATTTTTAAAATTTTTGTCCACACTTAGGCTTGGGATCCATTGGGGCTCAACGTTACTTTTCAGAAACTTGGGCTGTTCTGAAAAAATATTTTTTCAAAATATTTTGATTTCAATTATTTTTTCTATATTAATGGATCATATTATTATTATGTATTTTGATTGCCAGGGGTTAGTGCGAGTACCAGGACTTGTTTTCTTTTCACATTGAAAGGATATTGATCATTTGTTTCAAGAGGAAGTCTTCCTCTGACTTTATTATCATTCTATATGTGGTCAGTGTACTCGCATTAACTCCTGTTCTGTATCGTATGATTTCGATGACAATATGGGAAGCGTATGTCACGGTATGTTATTGGGGATTTGGACACTCCGGTCCTTTCCCCGCAGGGTCACTCTACTTTATCAATTTCTATTTCAGACGATTAAGATTAGGGTGATGTATCCGTGATGTCTTCCAACAGTGTGCCTCCGTCGTCACAATTAATGAAGGGCTAGCGGAAAGTGCTCATGTAAATACGCCAATTGCCTAAGAGGACCCTAGTAGGTTCGACGGCCTTTGACGTCCGCTAGCTCGCCTGGTGTAGCGTCCATTCACCGAATGGTTCGGCAGCCGGGTTCATCCGTTGCGGTCTAGAAGGAATTTTGGGGTGATGCGAGCACTATAAATTAACTTAATGCACACCCAGTGACGGCGGATCGGAGGGAGAACGGAGGAAGCCTTTTAGTCTGGTTCATAGCTCGTTCCGGTCCATCCGGACGGCAAGCGAGAGAGGCCCCTCTCTTGTTCAACAACATCTGGCCCCAGATGTTGTGGTACAAAATGTGTCGCAAGCGGAGCATACATCCGTCGCTCGGGATGCTCCGTTGTATAGGCAGTCCGCGGAGACTGCTAAGGCTTCCTCTTCTCGTCAGCGCACACGACCGCACCTTGGCTGCGTGACCGCCGATATATTACCAGCTTCGCCGATCAAGGATTCTTCGGCGACCAGGTCACACCATCCGGTAGCCAGGGACACGAGGCCTGCAGACTCCGGACGTTCGCATAGGAAGTGTGCGGGAGTCAACGTACATGGAGCTTCCGGCGGCAATGCATCGTAAGACCGCTACTGCACAGGCCTCGGGAATGGACGTGCTTTCCTTAATAGCACAGTTTATCGCAGCATCCCAGCATCAACTGAATCTGTCGCATATATTTTATCCGACGATGCTGGGTCGGGACGCTCCGCGGAAGCGGGTACGGACGTCCGAAAGTTTCATCTGGTCCGACGGGATACCGAAAGGGATTCGGAGGATTTCGAGCTTTCCCTTTCGGAACAACATATGCTGTTGTGTATGTCATCTGACTTGGTCTTCTACAGCTTCTTTCGTCGGACCAGAATGCTGCGATGCCGGATAAGAAACTGATAGCATCGGTGGACTTAGAAATTTTTTGGTTCGATTCAGGGACATCGTCCCTCAGTTCCAACATAGTCCAATAATGTCACACAAACTTTCGAATTATTGAACGACGCTATATATATTATTATTTTATGCTTGCTAACCAAGCATTTCTGGTTTCTTGTTCGAAGAGTTATGGAGATGTCTTTCAAAAGTGTGCCTCTGTCGTCATAGTTAATGAAGAGCTAGCGGCAATAAGTGCTCATGGAATATGTCTATTGCCTACGGAGTGACATTCGCTAGCTCACCCGGTGTAGCGTTCATTCATCGAATGGTTCGGCTGCCGGGTTCGTCCGTTGCGGTCTAGGAAGGAGATTTGGGTGATGCGAGCACTTTAATTACTTTAGTACTCACCCAGTGACGGCAGATTGAGGACATATCGGAGGAAGCCTGTTAGTCCGGTTCCTGGCTTGTCCAGGTCCGTCCGGGCTGTGAGCGAGAGAGGTCCCTCTCTCGTCCAACAACATAGGGGACCGCATGTTGTGGTTCAGATATTTTACATTCGGAGCATATGTCCGTCGGTCGGGACGCTCCGTTATATTGACAGTCCGAGAGACTGTCCTTGATGCTTCCTCATCCTCACAGCAGGGCACACGACCGCACATTGGCTACGTGACCTCGAGTATCCGATCAGTTTCGGCATTCAGTGATTCCACGGCGAATGGGTCGCGCCATCCGGTAGCCAAGGGACACGAGGCCTATACACTCCGTTCGCTCGCATATTGGTAGTATGCACGGGGTAACGATCACGGAGCTTCCAGCGGCAATGCATCGTAAGACCGCTTCTCCTCAGGCCTCAGTGACGGACGTGCTATCCGAGTTAGCACAGTTGTTTCGCAGCATCCCAGCAATTGACTGTTTCTCGGTCGAATCAGGAATTATCCGACGGCGCTGGGTCGGTGCGGTCCGCGGTTGCATCAGGTACGGACGACCGAACGCTTTATAGGGTCCGACAGGATGGCGAAAGGGATTCGAAAGATTTCGAGTTTTCCCTTTAGTAGTATCGGAAGATGCCTTTCATATCTTCTGGCATTATCTTCCAGTGATTGTTATTTCGGACTTCATTGCTGCGATCTTGGATAAGAGACTTATAGCGTCATTGGACTCGGATTTTTCGATCGGTTCAGGGACATTGTCCCTGACTTACCGACGCAGTCCAATATTGTCATTACAACATGTGTTTTATTTTTCGACGCTATATATATATATATACAAGCCTGCTACCAAGCATGATAGTTTAGTTTCTTGTCCGCGTTGCTCATTTCTGCCATTTTATCATTTATACGAATAGTTTATTTTGGCAGAGCAGGGCATACCGAGAGTTCATATGCGTCTAGACGGTGTGATTAAAGACTGCATATATTCTTTTTCGCCGTTTATGTCTTTTCCAATTTCAATGTTGGGAACGACATGATGTATAGTAGACTTAACTTAGACGCTTTATCATACGTAATCCGCCTTACTGAGGCGTTATCATTACGTCTTCAAGAAAAGATTTACGGGATATTATTCTCAATGTAATTTCTTTTGAGGGCAGTGGTTTGTTCACGTATAACTCCGCCCTTCAGTGGCTGATTGGAGTTGGTTAGACGTGACGCAGCCCTAGCTACATCCACACGCGTGGATAGTAAGGTTAAGAACTCTCTCAGAGTCGCTTCGTTCTCGGAGGAGCTTCTCTTCAACGGCAACTTTTCGGCAATCCATGAATTGCTCGATTTACACGTTCTCTTGTCTATCTAGTGTTACAAGAGATTCAGACTGGGGCAAACATTCGGTGGTTGACTCAGAGAGTGCCACCGCAGTTGCCGGACCCGAGTGTGGCTGTTATGACGGTTGCCAGTCAAAGAGATTGGGATATAATACTGATCCCTACGGATTCGAAGTGCCAGGGTCTTTGGGTTCCGCAGTCTCTTAGCAATCAGTTTTCTTCCGCGGAATAATGTTTTTTAGGCTTGCTTTATGTCATTGCATGAACATTATTCAGAAACGCATGCCCAAATTCCTGTCCTTTAATTCGACAGTAGTGGCGTATCTCCGGAACCAGAGAGGCACTCTTTCGTTTCCGTTATTCAATTTAATGGAAAGAATCCGTCTGTTGGTTATAGTATACCAAGTTCAGTTTTGGTCCGTCATATTCCGGGTCGTCTGATTGTTTTATCGGACTCCCGTTCTCTTACGGGTCGCTTGTTGCTGTCAGAATGGACTCTCAACAAACAAGTATTCAATCAGATTTGCTATCTATTGGAGCGCCCAATGATGATTTATTTATGACACAGCTTGCTAATCAATTGCAGACATATGTGTTGGCTTGTCCAGATCTCTGAGCTAATGTTGTTAACGCTCTATTGATCTATAGGACGGAATGATAGGATACGCGTATCCTCCGGCGCTGTTGTTTCAGCAGGTATTGCTAAGATAAACAACCACAATACATTTCTGTTGATAGCATTTCTATCTTCACAGAGATCATGGGTAATTTACTCTCTTGTCTACTGTGGGTCTTAACGTGAAATCTTCCTCTATGTGAGGATCTTTTTTCACTGGGTAAATCGTGTCATCTTTATCACAACCCGCAAGGTCGCAACCTTCATGTATTCCGTTGTGTGGTCCGTATTGCATTGTAAGCACTGTACTGGACGAGCTTTGGACGCGATTTCTTACTATAGGAGATCCTCTTCTTCGCTATTCTATGCGGCTAAAGTAGAGGCTCTTCCGTCGTGGTGTAGGGATCATTATGTTCATATTGTGGATCCCTCCATACTACTCATTGCTATTTTTTAGTATACTTGTTTCACAAGATCTACTGCAGCCTGTTATTATTTAGGTTATAGGTTTATGTTACCTCATACCTATGCACTCTACGATAGTTTACAATTGAGTCTTTTGTCTCTTTATCTAAGTCAGTTAGTAACTTTTTGATAAATAGACTTAGAATCTTAGATTAAATTCCTATATGGATTTTAACTTCGGTTCTTATTTAGCTAAGTAATCATTTGAGCCTCTGGAAACAGTAGTTTTCAAATTCTGACCTTTTAGACAGTAATTCTGTTGGTTTCTCTTTTACTGTAGAGTCAGTGAGTTTCATGCACTATCGTTGGATGATTTTCACTTTCGTAGTTTCGGAAGCACTACTTCCGTTACTATTTAGGTTGGATTGTTGCATAAGAGTTAGGCTCCTATTATCCGGAACCTATTATTTTAAGGTCCTTCCGTCTTCGTATGGGCATAGGCCTTTACTCTTTCCGGGTACAGTTTATGTATTTATAAACAGATATCTGTTTATTACTATGGGCGTAAACTTCTTCTGTCTTTGATGTCTAGTAGAAGGACGTTACGCTCCATTTTATTGTTAATAGATTCTATTAACTATCGGTACTGCTTATGGTATATCATTGACTTAGCAGTTGTGCTTAAGATTTCGGCTCATGAAGTAAGAGTTCTTCTACTTCTTGGGCTTACATTAATAGTGTCGCTATTATAGATTTTTGAAGGCTGCTCATTGCGCTCAGCCATCCACTTTCATGAATTTTATCTCAGAAATATCGAGTCCATTTCTGGAG
Source organism: Pictodentalium vernedei (assembly GCA_031216915.1). Lineage (NCBI taxonomy): Eukaryota > Metazoa > Mollusca > Scaphopoda > Dentaliida > Dentaliidae > Pictodentalium > Pictodentalium vernedei. Next base: position 73,273,072 of record CM062295.1, on the reverse strand, counting down.
GCCTCTGTTGTTAGGTCTATTATCTACTGCTCAGAATGTCATTCACTTAACAGTTGCTACTATAGCTAGGTAGGCTTCTGTTTCGGCAGTGTCTCCGTTCGGCTGCCCTCTTCGCTCTGGGCTATTTGACCCAGGGCAAGGAAAAGGGGGGGGGGGGGGGGGGGGAGGGTGTTCCCTTGGGTCACCTGTTTTACTATGAAAACAAGGGGATACCTCCTCCGGAGTTAGTAATTCTGAGCTGTTATTGGGATGGTTGTTTAGTGAGAAGTTTAGGTTTTTAAAATTCATTCAAGTCTTAGTTTTTAAAGTATAGCTTTTGAATATTGCATATGTCAACGGACATGATTATGCAATCCTCAGACACTTTTAGGAGTATAAGAGTCTCTATTCTCTAGACTTACTTCATTTATTGGCTTACTTTAAAAATTATTAGTATAAGGATTATATTGGATATTAATAGAGTACATGGATGTATGAAGCTCAATTTTGGAAGGTGTTGTATCTTTCTAATTTATCATAAATAAGAAAGATACATGTAAGGCTTATTACTTCTTTTTCCCTACAGGGGATGACTCTATTTTATTTTATTGAGCGTATTCCATTTTGCTCTATGTCCTTGGCCCTCCAGCCTTTTTACTATTCAGCTATGTCTGGGTCATTGGTACAGTATAAAAATGTTAAAAAATTTATAGTAATTTATATATTTTTTATACTTACCAATGACCCAGACGGGGATGGCCCTCCCAGGAGTTGGGAACTCTTGCCTCCCCGCTGAGTACATAGCGCTTACCAGGCACTGGTTATTAGAATGATTAATGGCGCCAATTTCGGAACGTCCTTGACACTGCGCATGCGCAGTGGGGGTGAAGTGTGGAGAGCCTTTCAGGACATGTTTTCTTTGATTTTAGATGCAAATTTTGGGGATTGGGGGGCAAAATTTGTGTTTGGCCCTATATTTTAAGAGTTAGCACCAGCTATGTCTGGGTCATTGGTAAGTATAAAAAATATATAAATTACTATAAATTTTTTAACTTTTTATTTTTTTTAGGCCTTACCAGCTTTTAAATGAGCTTTGCTGCATTTTTTTTCCAAGATACAGTATGATCCATAAAAGGAGACAAGTCTTCAAGCTATTCTTTTCAAGCCGTGTTTTATAAATTGATAAGGAAAATCATTGGTTCATTTTTTTAGCATCATCGGATGCTGTCTGTTTTGTTATGTAAAGAGGAAATAGAATGTTAAATATTCATTCCTCTCAAAAATTTGAGAGGTAAATCGGAAATTTCTTTTTCTAAAAATTAAAAATTAAGGTTTAAATTCTTTATATGCTGTATCTGTTCTCTAGAAAATCAGACAATAAATGATGCATGTGAATAATTTGCAGTACTTTTATAGTTTAACCCCCGCACACTGATGTCAAAATATCTAAATATCAGGCAGAAAAAAATTCCCATAATACAACTAGAAATTTAACCAATTCAATCTCGTTTGACAGAGCTCTTTAAGCTCTGTCAAACGAGATTGAATTGGTTAAATTTCTAGATGCATTATGGGAAAAAACAACTTCCTGGAATTTTGGTATTTTAACATCAGAGTGAAGGGGGTTAATTAAGGTTATCTAAGATAGATGAATATTTTTGTTGAACAAGTGCATTTTCAGCTCCATATTTTGATAAAAGCCCACATGTTTTCTTCATGTGGATTTGTCTTATTGCAATTTTCTTATTGCAATTTTTATTGAGAGCTCCTGCATGCACTCTTTAGTAAATTGTAACAAAATAAATTCTGCCTACCCAAATTGATTTTGCTCTCTACCCATGAAAAAATGTTGACAAGTTTGTTTCGTGTGGGTATCTTGGTGAAATGACTCCTGCTTGTTACTATGTTCCTCATAGTAATCCCTGGGAAGTAAAGGGGTGCTTGTTTCGTGTGGTAAACAATTTGTTTTCTTGGGAAAATAGGATCCTGTAACCAACACCTGGGTTGGAAGTCCTCTTAAGTGGGAAGCATATGTTCAGTTGATTGGAATAAAATTGAATTCACACTTGTGCCAAGGTCATGATACAGTCAAAGATGCTAAAAGTTACCATAAGCACCAGTAAATAAATAAATGTTACTTTGATCTTTCCAGAGTACCTGTACTTTAGAGCTACACCAATCTTTCGGACAAGATTATAAAACAATTGCAGCTTGTCAGCTTAGTTTCCGAGATATATTTGAAAAGACCCATGGAAGAATTCATGGAACTGCATCATTAACAGGTAAAAGTAAACTAATTGAACTGAGGAAGAATTTTTTTCCATCAAGGAACCTTAACATGCCTCTGCTGAATGATTTCTTATAATTGTTTGTAAAACATACAGCTTTATTCTAATGGGTATTCTGACGTGCAGGTGATCCAACTTTAAAGGCATCATATTCTGTGGATGTTCTTCATTTTACCTTTAAAGTTAAACAATTTTGTTAAGATTTGCCTTGTTACAATTTATGGGAGAGTGCCTATAGGCACTCTCCCATAAATTGTAATAAGTCAAAGAGAAAGTGAACACATTTAGATGACCAAAAATGATGTAGCACTCTACATCAGGGTCAGATTCAAGTTTGTTTAAATCAAGTCCTATGATTAATATTAGGGATCCCAGTAGGAGCCCAAATTTTCTTTTGGTGCAGTTTGAGGAATATTCTTTAAAAATCTTCTCATGAACCTCTAGTCTGAAGCTTTTGATATATTCTGTGGGGGAATCAGACTCAAGGTTGTTCAAATCAAGTCCTTGGTTTTATCTTTGGGATCCCAATTGGAGTCTGAATTTTAACTTTGTCCAATATGACGAATAATCTTAAAAAATCTACTTAAGAGATACACTAGTCAGAATCGTTTGTTTGGTATACGGCATCCTTAGTCCTTAGAGGGGCCAGATTAAATTTTGCTCTTAAAATTAAAGTTCCTGGGTTGATATTTGTGTATTTTGGGGGCTAAATTTCTGCTTTGTGCTATATTGGGAATATTTTCAAAATCTTCTCCAGAACCACAAGTCCGAATCTTTTAGTTTTTAGTATACAATAGCCTCAGGTGGGGTAGGCAATATCAAGTTTATTTAAATAAAGTCCCTGGATTAATATTTGTGTTCCCTGTGGGGGCCCTAATTTTAACTTGTTGTTTAACTTGTTGCAAAAGAGGAATGTTCTTTAAAATCTTCTTGAAAACCACCATTCACAATGTTTAGATATTTGGTATACAACACTCTAGCCATGCTCAGATTCAAGTTTGTTCAAATCAAGTCCCTGGAATCATAGTTGATTTGATGAATAATCTTTAAAAATATCCTTCTTCAGATCCGCCATTCAGATTCTATTGATATTTCGTACAGAACATTGTGGGGTGGATGGGTAGGTGTCAGATTCACGTTTGTTCAAGTTAAGTCCCTAGTTTGATTTTTGTGCTTCCTAGTTTTGCATTACAGGAAATCTGGACATTATTTCTGTGGTAGTATCCCAATAGTAGAAAAAATCATCTGATATGACCAACAGATGTATAAATAATTAAATGACTTCATCCCTCTGTAGTGTTAACTAGCCATAGATGCTAATTAAATTCCTTAAACCACTTTGGTCAGGTGAGTGCCTCAGTCCCCATAGGGACCTCTTGTTTATTTGGCCTAATGATCAGAAAAGGGGTCGTATCGTGTAATAAAGTGACTTCCGGCACTCTTTAGTAGAACACTTTATACTTCATAAAATTTCAAGTCAATAGGTGACAATCTTTCAGTTCTTGGAATAGGTTCCCCACTATCCTCTCATGAGGAAGTCTTCCAGATAATTGTAGAGGCAGCCAAGACATGACTAGAAATCACTGCCATGCCTCAAGTTCACAGTTTGTGAATTCTGAAAAATTTTGGTTTAATACTCCAGTCCATGAGGGGTTAAATGTCTGACACAGTACAGTCAATTCTCTTAATTGGTAGAGTGCGAAAAGCCCATATTTGGGCTTTATTCTAACACATGAGCTCCACAGATTAAAGTCTCCATATTCTGTGGAGATGCTTCATATTTTGTTTGAAGTGCAGTTATTTTATCTACAAGGATCTGCCTTGTTACAATTTATGGAAGAGTGCCTATAGGCACTCTCCCATAAATTGTAATGAAGCAAAGACTCTGGGACAAATTCTGACCATCAAAATAATTTAGCACTCTACCAGATTATAAAGTAACGTTTGGAGGGAAACTTAGAGTTCCATTTATTGTGTTCTTTTTTGGCTCATTTATTTTACTAAAATTATATTGAAAAATTGATGGAACAGCTTAATTCTTTGATTTTATAGGTATTGGAGAAACAGGTGTGGGTAGAGGTTTTGGTACATGTGAATATTGGGTCAGATTGCGAGTACCAATGGATCAAGCTCTTAGACTATATAAGGTAAAGACCTCATCATTATCTTTTCTCTCAACTATTACATACTGAGATTTGTATATCCTTGTGGATATTCCTGGGTGAGATAGACTTTCTTACCCACAATGGTAACACAATGTTGTGGCTTGTGAATGTAATGTCATGAGTTCGATCAAACTGTTTCTCAGCATTTTTCTTAATCCTTTACTACAGTGGAACCCTGTTAATTGAATAGCCCCTTTGCCAATGAAAATTATTCAATTAACAGGAGTATTCATTTAACAGGGATTGTGTTACTTTCCTCTATTTTTGACATATAAGCTTAGCATTTATTCTATTATATCTTGTTTGACAGAGCTCTATGAGCTCTGTCAAACAAGATATAATAGATTAAATGCCTGTATTGGATGTACTGAGGCCACATAGGTTTATAAACAAAGGAAAACTGGGTAGAGTCAGGGTAATTTCTCGACAGGTTACAAGATTTTTTATTCAGTTAGCAGGCGTTTACTCTATAACCTATATTCAATTAACAGGTCAAATTTGTACTGGAGGTATGGTAAATGGTTTTGTGTTGGAAAATTATATTCAATGAACAGGGATATACAATTAAGAGATATCCAATTAAGTGGGCTCCACTGTATTTTCGACTTTGGTCAATTTTTACAGTATAAAACAGGTGGTCAATTTTTACAGTATAAAACAGGTGGTCAATTTTGACAGTATAAAACAGGTGGTAAATTTTTACAGTATAAAACAGGTGGTCAATTTTTACAGTATAAAACAGGTGGTCAATTTTTACAGTATAAAAACATGTGCTCCAAATTGCTGTGTCTGGGTAAACTTGCAAGATATACTCTAAGTACATTGACAGTTGTTTCTTTGCAAGTCATGGCTGCCTATATAGGCAGCCAAGACTTGCATGGACACAACTGCAAAGCATTAAAAGTCAAAGTGTCGCAAAAGATGTATGAAAACTGTCCAGGCCTTTAAGGGTTAAGAGCTTTGATGCCTAAATACCACCTTTAGTGTAGAATGCTGTTTATTTTCTCATTTTAATCCTTTGGTGTGTACTAAACACTTTCTCACCCTTTTAGAATATGTGGTCAGATTTGATCAATGACCACCTTGCTTTCTAGTAGATCGGGTCGCAAGAGAACAGTCTTTAAACCCGAATGATGACATTTTTGTTGGAGACAAATTAATTATCATGGGTTTTGAGATGGGTATGGTGTAATCTAATCTTTGGGGCTAGCCTCATCCAACACAAATATTTTGCCCCCTTCCCTCACCCCCTTCAGAATGGTGAATTCTTAACCTTGGGGCAAGCCTCATATCTGGCAGAAATATGTTGCCCCAGACCCCTCCTCTCTGAGTTATTTCTCCATCTTACATCTACACCCACACTTGTCAAGGATAATAATAGCCGATCGTTTCTGTATTCAGGCCTGAAAGTAAGGCATCTGACATTTGCAGAATGAGGTCCCCAGAGGGTGAACTTGATCATGGTATCCCATACAGTGGGCCAATTTATCCTCTGGATACCTCATTCTGTTTAGTTTTGAGACCCTGATTCAGATTGAGGTTCACAGAGGCTAAATTTAGTGATGCTACCCTGCTGTGCAGGGTAGCATCACTGAATTCACCCTCTGGGAACCTCATTTTGCAGATGTCAGTCTGCTTACTTTCTGGCTTGTCTAAATTCAATGTGGTTCAGAAGCTGTATGATTTAATGCTTACCTAACATTGGATTGCAGATGCCACTTGAAAATAATTTATTGAATAATTAAAATTTTGTGCCTGACCCATGTTGTACCCTTGGGCAAGACACTTTATCCTGGTTGCCTACATGGGGCATGATGATGTTGTGTACTAAGGGATACTGCACATCAGTGGTGTGCATGTCTTCAACCGCTGTAACCCTGCTTGAGCAGAGCTTGAACAGAGAATGTTGAGGAGCTGACAGTTGCTCGTTGATTCTTGGAGGTTCTCTCCAGGGACTCCGGCTTCTTCCACATGTAAAACTGTCACGGTCACGATTAGCCATTGTGCATAAGTATGTGACCTTAAACACCAATAAATAAATAAATTTTGTGTCTCATAAAAACATTCTTAATAACCTCATTCCAATCAGGAGGTCATGAGTAATTTTTTTAGGCAAAACTCGAAATAATTAAAATTTAAATGCAGTTTTTATTAACCATCTGCACATTTTTGTTCAATATTAAATGCAGTTTTTTATATTTTTAAATCACAAATTATAGGAGAGAACGAAAGCTCTAGGATATATTACTGCCAATGACAGAACACAGAAACAAACTTTGAAGGCTTTGGATGAAACAGCAGCTGAGAGACCAGCAGACAATGTTAATGAGTTACATATAAAACTTATACGGTGCTCAAAAATGAAAGCTAGAAGACCAAGTAAGCATTCATTGCTAAGGCCACACAAAGTAGATCTTCTGTTTCTCAGGCCATTATTTGTAAAATTGCATGTGGGCAAGCGTTTTTTTATTTTATTTTTTATTTCAGTAATTACTTGTTTTCCACCAAAAGTTCATGTTCTTGGTTTATGTTTTAGGCCTCATAGTCTACAGAATAGCATGGGTGATGGTGTATTTCATCCCTTGAGTGCAAGAAGGCTTTGCAATGCTGAAGCATTGCAAAGCCTTCTTGCACTCAAGGGACAAATTCATCAATTTTTTCAACTTGGGTAAAATATCAGACATGAACCATTAAATTTTTATTTTTTTTTTAAGTTTAAATTGGCTTTAAAAAGATAGCATGCAACAGCCAAAAGGACCATGCGGGAGGGCCTGAGAAACAGATTTTTTTATTTTTTTAGGCCTAACCTAACATATTTCATATTGTATAATTTGATAGAGTTTTCTGTTGTCTGTTATGTGTTTAGCATAGAGCACAAAATAGTGATTCTTTTGTTTGTCCTCCCTTGTAAATAGTTCACTGTTGTCCTGCTCTCTCAAAATTCAAAAATTTTAAAAGGACATTCTGTGAAGAAATTTGGAAGGATGGCAGATAGGAATGTTTTATATCAGAACAGTGTTTTCTAAAGTTTGCTTTGAGAAGTTAGAATCTTGTGTTGTGTTACCCTTGGTTTGGATGTTTCCCAGCATATAACCATTTGTTTCGATTTGTGTAGAAACACGTGCAATGCCATGTCTTGAGAAGTTTGAACATGCAAACGATTCACCCTTATTTTCCCAGACAGGTGCACATTCTATTACATGATTACAAGCAATGTGATATATTCATACTTTTAAAGTAGAACTATCTGCTATTGCATTCAGGTTTAATCAGACATGTTAACTCTCCCAGAATGCCCGCGAAAATCCCAGAATTTCAGTGTAGTTCCCGGCTTCCCGGACGGAAATCAGTTTTGGACCAAAAATCCCGGAAAACAACAGTCAAATATTTCGTTCCTGTTGTAACTTATGAAAAACGTTCAGAGTCAAATCACATGCATTTCAAACTCTGGTAAAAACTCACGAAGCAGTAAAATATGGATTTAAGTTAAATTTATTTAAGAAAAGGGTATTATATGATATATATTTCAACTGTGTTCATGTTTCTTTCTGGGTTTTTTCTTCAGAGATTTGTGATCAATGTGCGAGTGTCGAAGTGAAAATAGGTTACTTACTTTCAAAAAATTGAAAACTCCACCTTCATTTAAATGCAGTTTTTGGAAATTAAAATATATGAAAATGAATTATATAATATATATTTATTTATTCCTTCATTCTCATCCCTTTTCCAAAATCAAAATCATTCTTTAATTCTCATCCCTTTTCCAAAATCAAAAGGTAAACAACAACTATTTAACACAGTTTAAAAGTAGGTTAAAGTTGCTTAGAATGCCGAAAAATTATGACTGCATAATTAAACACAATGGACGTATTTTCTGACACAACATTTATTCTGTTGTGCTGACTACAGAACTGTTAACTGTTGGCCATCTGTACCCTGAAAATTTCGAATGGAATAAAAAAAAAATGCTTCAATGATGAAAAGAAAGTTTTGTGTAGGGCACAAACGTCCCACATGCATGAAGTTTGATAAAGATACTTTCTGATTACTAATGTTCTTGAAGTAACTGAACATTAGGACATCTTTTTCTGTTACATTTCCAGACTTGGGAAATTATTAGCTAAGTAGACTTTGATAAGAGCAAATCACAGGTGGAGGCGCTCTGTGGGACAGTGTGGGTGGGTGGTGGTGGTGAGGAAGGGGGGTGTGGGGAGGGGGCTCATGAAAAAGAAGATCCTGGGCAGGGGAGGGGGGGTTAAAATCAACAGTTATTTTATGAGTTTTTAACATACAATAAATGCATCAGCATAGTTGACGAGTTCTGGATATAACCTGGTGTTGATAGTGGTCCATGAGCTGAAAATTCACAGGTTCTCTGAAAAATTATTATGGAGGTTAACATGTCTGGGTTTAATATTGGTTTCCATCGGAAATGAACAAATTCATATATTAAATGTTTATACAGGTTCTAACTCATCTCAGGGGGGTGGGGTGTATATACATTATTGTGTAGTAGCCACTACACAATAATGTATATACACCCCACCACCTTGAGATGAATTCATTCAAACAAATTGAATGTCTGGAACTTTATGTTAATGTATGTCCACAGATCCCACTTATTTAGGGTAGATTGGAATTAACTAGAGGAATGTTCCTTTTTATAACAAGCATTTCGGGATATCCAACATGGCTGTCATAGCTGTTTGGGATTTTTTGTAATTTTTGCTTCTCTGAGGATCCCTTTTTTCTAGTGCATTGCTGTTAAAGAAGCTTCTTTTCTGTAATCAGGATCCTGGCCTGTTCAATATGGCTAAAATGTTAGCAGTCTTGATATTTTTATACTGTACCAATGACCCAGACATAGCTGGTGCTAACTCTTAAAATATAGGGCCAAACACAAATTTTGCCCCCCAATCCCCAAAATTTGCATCTAAAACTAAAGAAAACATGTCCTGAAAGGCCCTCCACACTTCGCCCCTACTGCGCATGCGCAGTGTCAAGGACGTTCCGAAATTGGCGCCATTTATCATTCTAAGTTTGGCCCTTCATCAGTTAACATCTGACTGATCTTTGTGCTTTTAAATCTCAGTTTAAATGATGCCAGACACATAAATATTAGTGAAATGGTGATTCTAAGGAGGATAGAAAAGGAGGAGAGGAAAAGAATGTGTGACAGAATATTATCAGGGCTGTAACTTAAAATTTTTTAATGAAATTATGTTAAGTTACCTATTTTCAAGGCAGCAGCCATTTTGTTGTCATTCTGATTATTTAGTTACACTGTTTTTTCAAGTGTTTTTCCTCTCTCCCTGTCCTTTAAGTTCCCCCTTGCTATTCTCCCATGCTTTTGGCATAATTTCTGTAATTATTATTACTAAAATTTCTTGGGAGTTTTAGCTGAATAACAGAATGAATTCTGTTCTTTCCCCATGTTTACGTCTTCACCTACGGGTGGTTAGGCGTTGTGTTCTGCATCTACCATCTGATGTTCTGCAGTTTCTTCCCTGGAAGTCTCTGTTTTGCATCAGATGGTGTATTTTTGGTAACTGATTTCGGGCCTGGGTGCCTGGAGTCTTATTTTAGTGTTTTTACACTCATTGTTTACATTTACAACAGCCCTCTGTGTAAGGGGGGGATTTCTAAATAATAATATCTTTATGTTATTTTAATCATAACTAGATACATTATTATTGTTCGTAAGTGTTGAATAAATTGTTTAAAATATTTTTAAAATTTTTGTCCACACTTAGGCTTGGGATCCATTGGGGCGCAACGTTACTTTTCAGAAACTTGGGCTGTTCTGAAAAAATATTTTTTCAAAATATTTTGATTTCAATTATTTTTTCTATATTAATGGATCATATTATTATGATGTATTTTGATTGCCAGGGGTTAGTGCGAGTACCAGGACTTGTTTTCTTTTCACATTGAAAGGATATTGATCAATTGTTTTAAGAGGAAGTCTTCCTCTGACCTTATTATCATTCTATATGTGGTCAGTGTGCTCGCATTAACTCCTGTTCTGTATCGTATGATTTCGATGACAATATGGGAAGCGTATGTCACGGTATGTTGTTGGGGATTTGGACACTCCGGTCCTTTCCCCGCAGGGTCACTCTACTTTATCAATTTCTATTTCAGACGATCAAGATTAGGGTGATGTATCTGTGATGTCTTCCAACAGTGTGCCTCCGTCGTCACAATTAATGAAGGGCTAGCGGAAAAGTGCTCATGTAATACGCCAATTGCCTAAGAGGACCCTAGTAGGTTCGACGGCCTTTGACGTCCGCTAGCTCGCCCGGTGTAGCGTCCATTCACCGAATGGTTCGGCAGCCGGGTTCGTCTGTTGCAGTCTAGAAGGAATTTTGGGGTGATGCGAGCACTATAAAATTAACTTAATGCACACCCAGTGACGGCGGATCGGAGGGAGAACGGAGGAAGCCTTTTAGTCCGGTTCATAGCTCGTTCCGGTCCATCCGGACGGCAAGCGAGAGAGGCCCTCTCTCGTTCAACAACATCTGGCCCCAGATGTTGTGGTACAAATGTGTCGTTAGCGGAGCATACGTCCGTCGCTCGGGACGCTCCGTTGTATAGGCAGTCCGCTGAGACTGCTAAGGCTTCCTCTTCTCGTCAGCGCACACGACCGCACCTTGGCTGCGTGACCGCCGATATATTACCAGCTTCGCCGATCAAGGATTCTTCGGCGACCAGGTCACACCATCCGGCAGCCAGGGATTCGAGACCGATGGACTCCGGACGTTCGCATAGGAAAAGTATGCAGGAGCCATCTGATGCGGAGCTGCCCTTGGCGAAGCAGCGATAGACTGCGCCTCCGCAGGTCTCGACGCCGGACATTCTTGTGCACATAGCACAGCTTATCGCAGCATCCCTGCAACCGACAGAAACGGTGTCGGATCGAAAATTATCCGACAGCGCTGGGTCGGTAGCCGGGGACTCGAGGCCTGCAGACTCCGGACGTTCGCATAGGAAGTGTGCGGGAGTCAACGTACACGGAGCTTCCAGCGGCAATGCATCGTAAGACCGCTACTGCACAGGCCTCGGGAACGGATGTGCTTTCCTTAATAGCACAGTTTATCGCAGCATCCCAGCATCAACTGAATCTGTCGCATATATTTTATCCGACGATGCTGGGTCGGGACGCTCCGCGGAAGCGGGTACAGACGTCCGAAAGTTTCATCCGGTCCGACGGGATACCGAAAGGGATTCGGTGGATTTCAAGCTTTCCCTTTCGGAACAACATATGCTGCGATGCCGGATAAGAAACTGATAGCGTCGGTGGACTTAGAAATTTTTTGGTTCGGTTCAGGGACATCGTCCCTCAGTTCCGACATAGTCCAATAATGTCACACAAACTTTCGAATTATTGAACGACGCTATATATATTATTATTTTATGCTTGCTATCCAAGCATTTCTGGTTTCTTGTTCGAAGAGTTATGGAGATGTCTTTCAAAAGTGTGCCTCTGTCGTCATAGTTAATGAGGAGTTAGCGGCAATAAGTGCTCATGGAATATGTCTATCGCTTACGGAGTGACATTCGCTAGCTCACCCGGTGTAGCGTACATTCATCGAATGGTTCGGCTGCCGGGTTCGTCCGTTGCGGTCTAGGAAGGAGATTTGGGTGATGCGAGCACTTTAATTACTTTAGTACTCACCCAGTGACGGCAGATTGAGGACAGATCGGAGGAAGCCAACAACATAGGGGACCGCATGTTGTGGTTCAGATATTTTACATTCGGAGCATATGTCCGTTGCTCGGGACGCTCCGTTATATTGACAGTCCGAGAGACTGTCTTTAATGCTTCCTCATCCTCACAGCAGGGCACACGACCGCACATTGGCTACGTGACCTCGAGTATCCGATCAGTTTCGGCATTCAGTGATTCCACAGCGAATAGGTCGCGCCATCCGGTAGCCAAGGGACACGAGGCTTATACACTCCGTTCGCTCGCATATTGGAAGTATGCACGGGGTAACGATCTCGGAGCTTCCTGCGGCAATGCATCGTAAGACCGCTGCTCCTCAGGCCTCAGTGACGGACGTGCTATCCGAGTTAGCACAGTTGTTTCGCAGCATCCCAGCAATTGACGGTTTCTCGGTCGAATCAGGAATTATCCGACGGCTCTGGGTCGGTGCGGTCCGCGGTTGCATCAAGCTACGGACGACCGAACGCTTTATAGGGTCCGACAGGATGGCGAAAGGGATTCGAAAGATTTCGAGTTTTCCCTTTAGTAGTATCGGAAGATGCCTTTCATATCTTCTGGCATTTCTTCCAGTGATTATTTTTCGGACTTCATTGCTGCGATCTTGGATAAGAGACTTATAGCGTCATTGGACTCGGATTTTTCGTTCGGTACAGGGACTTTGTCCCTGACTTACCGACGCAGTCCAATATTGTCATTACAACATGTGTTTTATTTTTCGACGCTATATATTTATATATATATACAAGCCTGCTACTAAGCATGATAGTTTAGTTTCTTGTCTGCGTGGCTCATTTCTGCCATTTTATCTTTTTTACATATAGTTTATTTTGGCAGAGCAGGGCATACCGAGAGTTCATATGCGTCTAGACGGTGTGATTAAAGACTGCATATATTCTTTTTCGCCGTTTATGTCTTTTCCAATTTCAATGTTGGGAACGACATTATGTATAGTAGACTTAACTTAGACGCTTTATTATACGTAATCCGCCTTACTGAGGCGTTATCATTACGTCTTCAAGAAAAGATTTACGGGATATTATTCTCAATGTAATTTCTTTTGAGGGCAGTAGTTTGTTCACGTATAACTCCGCCCTTCAGTGGCTGATTGGAGTTGGTTAGACGTGATGCAGCCCTAGCTACATCCACGCGTGGATAGTAGGTTAAGAACTCTCTCAGAGTCGCTTCGTTCTCGGAGGAGCTTCTCTTCGACGGCAACTTTCCGGCAATCCATGAATTGCTTGATTTATACATTCTCTTGTCTATCTAGTGTTACAAGAGATTCAGACTGGGGCAAACATTCGGTGGTTGACTCAGAGAGTGCCGCCGCAGTTGCCGGACCCGAGTGTGGCTGTTATGACGGTTGCCAGTCAAACAGATTGGGATATATACTGATCCCTACGGATTCGAAGTGCCAGGGTCTTTGGGTTCCGCAGTCTTTTAGCTATCAGTTTAACTTCCGCGGAATAATGTTTTTTAGGCTTGATTTATGTCATTGCATGAACATTATTCAGAAACGCATGCCCAAAATTCCTGTCCTTTAATTCGACAGTAGTGGCGTATCTTCGGAACCAGGGAGGCACTCTTTCGTTTCCGTTATTCAATTTAATGGAAAGAATCCGTCTGTTGGTTATAGTACACCAAGTTCAGTTTTGATCCGTCATATTCTGGGTCGTCTGATTGTTTTATCGCACTCCCGTTCTCTTACGGGTCGCTTGTTGCTGTCAGAATGGACTCTCAACAAACAAGTATTCAGTCAGATTTGCTATCTATGGGAGCTCCCAATGATGTTTTATTTATGACACAGCTTGCTAATCATTTGCAGACGTATGTGTTGGCTTGTCCAGATCTCTGAGCTAATACTGTTAACGCTCTATTGATCTATAGGACGGAATGATAGGATACGCGTATCCTCCGGCGCTGTTGTTTTAGCAGGTATTGCTAAGATAAACAACCACAATACATTTCTGTTGATAGCATCTCTATCTTCACAGAGATCATGAGTAATTTACTCTCTTGTCTACTGTGGATCTTAACGTGAAATCTTCCTCTATGTGAGGATCTTTTTTCACTGGGTAAATCGTGTCATCTTTATCACAACCAGCAAGGTCGCAACCTTCATGTATTCCGTTGTGTGGTCCGTATTGCATTGTAAGCACTGTACTGGACGAGCTTTGGACGCGATTTCTTACTATAGGAGATCCTCTTCTTCGCTATTCTATGCGACTAAAGTGGAGGCTCTTCCATCGTGGTGTAGGGATCATTATGTTCATATGGTTGATCCCTCCATACTACTCATTGCTATTTTTTAGTATACTTGTTTCACAAGATCTACTGCAGCCTGTTGTTATTTAGGTTATAGGTTTATGTTACCTCATACCTATGCACTCTACGATAGTTTACAATTGAGTCTTTTGTCTCTTTATCTAAGTCAGTTAGTAACTTTTTGATAAATAGACTTAGAATCTTTAGATTAAATTCCTATACGGATTTTAACTTCAGGTTCTTATTTAGCTAAGTAATCATTTGAGCCTCTGGAAACAGTAGTTTTCAAATTCTGACCTTTTAGACAGTAATTCTGTTGATTTCTCTTTTACTGTAGAGTCAGTGAGTTTCATGCACTATCGATGGATGATTTTCACTTTCATAGTTTCGGAATCAATACTTCCGTTACTATTTAGGTTGGATTGTTGCATAAGAGTTAGGCTCCTATTATCCGGAACCTATTATTTTAAGGTCCTTCCGTCTTCGTATGGGCATAGGCCTTTACTCTTTCCGGGTACAGTTTATGTATTTATAAACAGATATCTGTTTATTACAAGGGCGTAAGCTTCTTCTGTCTTTGATGTCTAGTAGAAGGACGTTACGCTCCATTTTATTGTTAATGGATTCTATTAACTAGCGTACTGCTTATGGTATATCATTGGCTTAGCAGTTGTGCTTAAGATTTCGGCTCATGAAGTAAGAGTTCTTCTACTTCTTGGGCTTACATTAATAGTGTTGCTATTATAGATTTTTGAAGGCTGCTCATTGCTCTCAGCCATCCATTCATGAATTTTATCTCAGAAATATCGAGTCCATTTCTGGAGGCCTCTATTGTTAGGTCTGTTATCTACTGCTCAGAATGTCATTCACTTAACAGTTGCTACTATAGCTAGGTAGGCTGTCTGTTTCGGCAGTGTCTCCGTTCGGCTGCCCTCTTCGCTCTGGGCTATTTGACCCAGGGCAAGAAAAAGGGGGGGGGGGGGGGAGGGTGTTCCCTTGGGTCACCTGTTTTTACTATGAAAACAAGGGGATACCTCCTCCGGAGTTAGTAATTCTGAGCTGTTATTGGGATGGTTGTTTAGTGAGAAGTTTAAGTTTATAAAATTCATTCAAGTCTTAGTTTTTAAAGTATAGCTTTTGAATATTGCATATGTCAACGGACATGATTATGCAATTCTCACACACTTTTAGGAGTATAAGAGTCTCTATTCTCTAGACTTACTTTATTATTGGCTTACTTTAAAAATTATTAGTATAAGGATTATTGGATATTAATAGAGTACATGGATGTATGAAGCTCAATTTTTGGAAGGTGTTGTATCTTTCTAATTTATCATAAATAAGAAAGATACATGTAAGGCCTATTACTTCTTTTCCCTACAGGGGATGACTCTATTTTATTTTATTGAGCGTATTCCATTTTGCTCTATGTCCTTGGCCCTCCAGCCTTTTTACTATTCAGCTATGTCTGGGTCATTGGTACAGTATAAAAATGTTAAAAAATTTATAGTAATTTGTATATTTTTTATACTTACCAATGACCCAGACGGGGATGGCCCTCCCAGGAGTTGGGAACTCTTGCCTCCCCGCTGAGTACATAGCGCTTACCAGGCACTGGTTATTAGAATGATAAATGGCGCCAATTTCGGAACGTCCTTGACACTGCGCATGCGCAGTAGGGGCGAAGTGTGGAGGGCCTTTCAGGACATGTTTTCTTTAGTTTTAGATGCAAATTTTGGGGATTGGGGGGCAAAATTTGTGTTTGGCCCTATATTTTAAGAGTTAGCACCAGCTATGTCTGGGTCATTGGTAAGTATAAAAAATATACAAATTACTATAAATTTTTTAACTTTTTGTGGTTTTTGTGTCTGTACAATAACTTCAAAATCAAACAAATAACTACGTTGCCATTTTTTCAGGTTCAGTACTGTTTTGTGATCTTTGCTTCTCTCTTGCGATAACTTGAAAACAGAACGACCAGTAGATCCCATTTTTAGCTCCCATTTAGCTCCCATTGTAAATTAAGATGCACTTGAAAATGTTCAAGAAATATTTTGCCTTTTGAAATTATTTAATTTCCATTGATTTACCTATTGTGCAGAAATATGTGACCTTAACCCTTAAATACTCAGATTAATTTTATTATAACTAACGTATATACATGTATAAGCTACAGATGATTTAATAGTGTTTCTATGTTATTGTTGACTGCCTGTATAGTAATTGCCAAGGTAAATACGATACCAGTAGCTTTTTTCAAGGAAGAATAGACTTGGCAACTTTTTTAGGGCAATACAAAAGGATCAGTTTGTGGCTGCTTGGTGACTTAAGGGTAAACAGGCTGAGGTCTAGATTGTTTTTTGGTGGTCTGAATTTGCAATTCAAAATTTGTTTTATTACAAATTATTAGAGTTTCAAGAAAACAAAATGCTGCTGATCGGTCCTTCAAGGTGACATTCCAAGCGATGCCATGTACCGAAGCATAACATCATTTAGGAAGCTACTATAAAAAATCATTGTGTGGACCTGAAAATATTTGTTCACTCACGCATACACTTATGAAAAATAAAACTTTCAGGCCCACACTCATGAGATAATTCCAGATACTGACTGAAATAAAGAGTAGATTTTCTTTTTTATTATAT
Source organism: Pictodentalium vernedei (assembly GCA_031216915.1). Lineage (NCBI taxonomy): Eukaryota > Metazoa > Mollusca > Scaphopoda > Dentaliida > Dentaliidae > Pictodentalium > Pictodentalium vernedei. The sequence continues at coordinate 73,256,004 of CM062295.1, read as the reverse complement.
GCTACAAGACATTTTATTGCACAATATTCAGCACAATATAGTCCCAGATGCTTATGTTTCAAAATAATGACAAAGATCAGCTAAGCGTTCCTTCAAGGCGACGTGATTTGGCATAGTGTGATGTCATTTTGGAAGCTACTGAGGGATATTCGTCGATATGCATCGAGGCAATGGATATCAAGAAATATATTTTAGATAATTCGCGATAATTCACATGTTGACATATAATAAAAGCCATTTTTCATTGATTTCAGATATGCAGCCATCACCATATTGTGTTTACCAGTTCTTTGATTTTAATGATCATGATACTGTAATAATAAAGAACACAAACAACCCAGAATATAATGATCACAAGACTTATCCAGTTCCAATGACAATAGAACTAGATCAATATCTCAAAGCAATGGTAAGTCTCTCGGCTTTAACCCTTTATCCGACACACACTGGATATCTTTTTTTCAATTGCTCATTTTGTAAATTACACAGGCAGATGCAGTTGATTCCTTATGAAAAGGGTTAACCCTCTCCCTAACATGAAAAACAGATGACACTTGGAAACAAAATTATTAAATAACTTTTTTTCTTTTCATTTTTTGCGTAAAAACATAGCTTATTTGAATGAGCTCAACAATGAGGGGTCACATTCCACGTGGGAACCCCGGGAAGTAAACAGCACTTGTTTACTGTGGTAAACCACTTCTGCTTTACTTGTAAAATAGGACCCAGTCACCAATGCTTGGGGTGAAAGTCCTCTAAAATGGGCAACATGTGCATAAACGATTGGCTAAACTTGACTTCATGTCCATGTTGTGTCACGATTAGCCACGGTGCATAAATGTGTGACGGTAAACACCACTAAACAAACTGAAGGGGTCACAAGTTATGTTTTTGAGACAAAAAATGAAAATTGAATGACAATTCTTGTGAATAGTGCTGTCCAGGTTTGGCCGTTGCCTTGGGAAAAAGGTTGAGTGATGCAGAAGTCTGATGCCAGAAAGATAAGATATTACTTATTTTTAGCTGCGACAACCAGCTCTATATATTGCAATGCCAATCGGTCCGTTGTCTATCACCAACAAGTTTTTAAAGTCAATAATTTTTAAAATATTTGGTGGAATAACATCATATATGGTATGCATGTATATCTATTTAAGTGTGGCTCTTCATTCTAGGCAGGGGTTATTATGTCCCTGACCTCCGAAGGAGAGTTTGGTGGTATCCAGTGAAGCCCTCTGGCCATCTGTCTCTTGTCTGTCCGTACAAACATTGGTCAGACTTAGGATCTCCTTTGGTATGCTGATAGACCTGCATGGGTGTATGGATATGCCAAAGGAATGGGTTCCATCCAATAATTTTTTCCAGAGTTATTTTTCACTCTTTCAACTTAGAAATTTTTTCTGGCCCACTGTACCTTAAAGGCTACTTCAAATGTGCATTTGGGTTGGGAGCCATGGCCCATGCTTTGCATAGTCCTTGTTCAGGGTATTTATGTTTTCAGCTTAGTGTTTTTGCAGACTATTTCAGCCCAAACTTCCCACCTGTGAGCTGCAATTGACACATTTTTATTTTGGGAAAAAGTATGATACACAAGTAATGCTGGAAGGTTTTGATTTTTCAGATTCAGTTTGCGTTTGGGTTTGGGTTTGATTTCAGAAAAAAAAAACTCTGCTTTGGTTCGGTTTTTCTGTGTGTCAAGAATAAATAGTAAATAACACTTCAGGCTCTTTAACTGGTAGAATGCAGAATTATTTTTGGTTGTCCAGATTTGTTCACATGTCCTTGACTTGTTACAATTTATGGGAGAGTGCCTACAGGCATTCCCCCATAAATTGTACCAAGGCAAAACCATACAGATTAAATCATTTTACTCCAAAGATGATAAGAAGCAAATTGACAACATGTGATGGCTTTAAGTTGTGGCACATGCACTTCAGAATAAAGCCCCAAAATGGGCTTTCAGCACTGAACCAGTTAACTTAGAAAAAATCTGCAATATTTTGTACGACACCACTCATCACAAAAGTCATGTCACTAAATATCTCTATTGGGTTCAGCCTAGCTTTCCTTTGATCATTCTTACGGGATTATTTGCTAAGCCTATTCAGTCAGAAAAAAGCCATAAATTTGGGTAACAAATTAATAAAGTTCATCTAATCTATGTTGTGTTCTCTTGATCACATTTTCTCCCTTAATGACTTGTCGGATGGATTTGTCATTAAGGGAGAAAGTGTGACCATGAGAACATGATGTATTTGGTATTTGCCCCTTTGCTGGACAGAATAAGTGATGAGAGTCCATTGGAGCCACTACAGTTAAAACTAGAAGTCCTGTCATGAACTGTGCGCTTATCTAGGCTTAATTACGCGTAGGAATTGCGCGCAATTGCCATATGGAATGGCATCCAAATCACGGCAGGTTCTCCTGGTTACTCATAGCAAACACAAGCAATGTTTCTGCCAATGGACCTCCGGGTAACCCGGAGGTACATTGGCTGAAACATTGCTTGTGCACAGGCCATATGTACAGAATTTGATAGCCTTACTGTGGTCATACCACGTAGATTAACGCGCAAATCGATGTGCCATTTGTGCGCATTTCATGACAGGACTTCTAGTTTTAACTGTAGTTCAGTTCCCTCCCAGTAAGATAGTTTGATCAGTTTATTCACAAAAAAAACAATTACCATAAAACCATTTGGCAAGTTTTTGCTGTGTCATGTGGCAAACCAGAGAACCGTACTGGAAAAGTCCCAAAATGCCCTGAAAAATGCCCAGCCCTATTTATGTCAGATTTATTACCTTTTTCGATTTAAAATTTTAGTTTTTACCACCCGTCGAAACTTAGGTGCAATCTCACAATTTTTGTTTCATTTACCCTGCTTTTTTTTTTTTATTTATCATTGTACTGTTCCATTTTGTTGAATGTTTGAAAGTAACTTTAAAACTTACATTTTTATACTATACCAATGACCCAGACTTAGCTGGTGCTAACTCTAAAAAATCCAGGGCCAAACACAAATTTTGCCCCCCAATCCCCAAAATTTGCATCCAAAACCAAAAGAAATCATGTCCTATAGGACCTCCATACTTCGCCCCTACTGCGCATGCGCAGAGTCAAGGACGTTCCGAAATTGGCGCCAATTATCATTCTCTGTTTGGCCCTTCATCAGTCAACATCTCACTGATCTTTGTGCTTGTAAATCTCAGTTTAAAGGATGCCAGACACGTAATAATTGGAGAAATGGTGATTCTAAGGAGCATATAGAAGGAGGAGAGGAAAAAGGAGTGACAAAAAATAATCAGGGCTGTACTTAAAATTTTTTATGAAATTATGTTGAGTTGCCTATATTTTTATACTGTACCAATGACCCAGACTTAGCTGGTGCTAACTCCACAAAAACCAGGGCCAAACACAAATTTTGCCCCCCAATCCCCAAAATTTGCATCCAAAACAAAAAGAAATCATGTCCTAAAGGACCTCCATAGTACGACTCTACTGCGCATGCGCAGTGACGCAGTCGTCCCGAAATTGGCGCCAAATATCATTCTCTGTTTGGCCCTTCATCAGTCAACATCTCACTGATCTTTGTGCTTGTAAATCTCAGTTTAAAGGATGCCAGACACGTAATTCTTGGAGAAAATGTGATTCTAAGGAGGATAGAAGGAGGAGAGGAAAAAAGAAGTGGCAAAAAATAATCAGGGCTGTACTTAAAATTTTTTGTTGAAATTATGTTAAGTTGCCTATTTTCGAGGCAAGGGCCTCTTGTTGTCATTCTTGCTAATTGTTGCACTGCTTATTCAGTGTTTCCTCTCCCCTAACCTTCTAAAGTCCCCCCTTGCAATTCTCCCATGCTTTTGGCATATTTTTGAGAAGTTTCATTTCTAAAATTCCCTGGGAGAGTTGCTTGGTTACAGAATGTTTTCTGTTATTTTCCCCATAGTTACGTTTTCACCCATGGGTGTATAACGTTTGTGTTCTGCATCTTCCATCTGATGTTCTGCAGATTCTCCCCTGGGAGTCTCTGTTTTGCATCAGATAGAGTGTAATTGATGACTGATTCCGGGCCAGTTTTTTCAGTGCCTGGAGTCATGTTTTCTACTGTGTTTACACTGTTTGTTTTCATTGGCAACAGCCTTTTTTGAGGGGGGCTGTTTGCCTTTGTGGTAGTTTATCTCATTATAAGATACATTTATATTATCCGAAAGTGTCTCATTAATTATTTTATATAATTTTAAAATTTTTGACCACACGTTGCCATCGGATCCATCGGGGCTCAACGTTACTTTTCAGCAACTTGGGCTTCTCTGAAAAAATATTTTTTCAATATTATTTTGTTTTGCAATTGTTTTTTCATTTATTAATGGATCATGTTATTATGTATCTTTGTGTCAGGGGTTTTTGCGAGTAACTAGGACTTATTGTTGTTCTTTCACAATGAAGGGACTTTGTTCAAATTGTAATAGGAAGAAATCTTCCTCTGACTTTCATGATTATTGCATTAATTGTAGTCAGTGTTCTCGCATTAATCCCTGTCCTGTATGTGAACATTGGGATGAGAAACATTGGAAACGTGTGTCACGATATGTTGTTTCTGGAGAAAGAGCGATGCCGGCTCTTTCTCCACAAGGTCACTCTACTCTCTCAGTTTCTATTTCAGAGGAACCAGAACAGGGTGATGTTTCCATGTTATCTTCTTCAAGTGTGCGTCCGTCGTCACAAATAAATACAGAGCTAGCGGCAAAAGTGCTCATGGAGATTAGACAAATGTCGTCCGCTAGCTCGCCCGGTGTAGCGTCCATTCACCGAATGGTTCGGCAGCCGGGTTCGTCCGATGCGGTCCAAGAGGAAATTTTGGGTGATGCGAGCACTATAAAAATAATAGATGCACACCCAGTGACGGCGGATAGTGAACGAGAACGGAGGAAGCCTTTTAGTCCGGTTCCTAGCTCGTCCAGGTCCAGCCGGGCCGCGAGCGAGAGAGGCCCCTCTCTCGTACAACAACATCTGGGACCAGATGTTGTGGTACAAAATGTGTCTTTAGCGGAGCATACGCCCGTCGCTCGGGACGCTCCGTTGTATAAGCAGTCCGCAGAGACTGTTAAGGCTTCCTCTTCTCGTCGGCGCACACGACCGCACCTTGGCTGCGTGACCTCCGATATTTTGCCAGCTTCGCCGATGAAGGATTCTTCGGCGATCAGGTCACACCATCCGGCAGCCAGGGATTCGAGACCGATGGACTCCGGACGTTCGCATAGGAAAAGTATGCGGGAGCCATCTGATGCGGAGCTGCCCTCGGCGAAGCAGCGAAAGACCGCTCCTCCGCAGGTCTCGACGTCGGACATTCTAGTGCAGATAGCACAGCTTATCGCAGCATCCCAGCAGCCGACAGAAACGGTGTCGGATCGAGAATTATCCGACGGCGCTGGATCGGTACGCTCCGCCGAAGCATCGGGGGCGGACGACCGGGAACATCGGGAGGTCCGACCGGATGGTGAAAGGGATACGGATGAATTGGAGCTATCCCTTTCGGAACAACACAAAGCTGCCGTGGACTTCATCCGGCACTTTCTTCCTCAAGTTGTTCCGTCGGGCCAGACTGCTGCGCTTCCGGACAGGAGAATTATAGCGTCATTGGACTCTGATTTTTTCGAGCGGTTCAGGGACATCGCTCCCGAGTTTCCGTCGCAGTCCAATAATGTTGCAAGAACTTTTGAATTATTGAACAACGCTATTTTTAAACTTGCTTCCAGGACGGGGAAAGCAGGTTTCTTGTCCGCAAATACTCTCAACCTGCCTTTCATTAATGCAAGGAATAAATTCGACACGGCAGGTCAGGGTATACCGAGAGTTCCTCTGCGTATGGACGACGAGGCGGAAGACTTAGAGCTATCATTACCGTCGTCAGCTTCTATTCCAACCGCAGTGTTGGAAACAGCTATTGCGTCTAACAGAGCCAATTTAGATGCCTTATCTTACGCAGATCACCTTACTAAGGCGTTATCACTGCGTCTTCAAGGGGAAGAGTTTCAGGATATACAATCCTCCTTAAGACTTCTTTCAAGGGCAGTAGCTTATTCCACGTGTAACTCCGCCCTTTCAGTGGCAAATCTGGAGTTGGTTAGACGTGACGCAGCCCTGTCTACATCCACACTAGTGGATTCTAAGGTGAAGAACTCTCTTAGAGTCGCTTCGGTCTCAGGAGATCTTCTCTTTGACGGCAAGCTTTCCGCTATTTATGATAATATTAAAAAGAAAGCTAGTGATTCTCTGTTGTTTAGATCCGCTCCTAAAAGGTCGGATACAGCAGACACGAATAAGGCGGGCACTTCTGGGTCTTATCCGCCCAAGAGAGGTTCCTATAGAGGTTCCGGTGCATCCTCTAGCTCTTATTCGAGAGACCGTCAGGATAGTGACTCTCGTTCGGGACGTCCTTCAGGCCGGGACAATCGGTCGGACGCCCCGAGGTCGACGAGGCGAGGTGCAGGTCGTGGAAGACGTGGTTTCTCCTACCGCAGGCCTCGCAGATCCAGGAGGTGATGGCTTAAACCTCTATCGCGTTCCGGTTGGCGGAAGGTTGTCGAGTTTTTCTCAAGAGTGGGCGTCGATTACGGACGACCCGTGGGTGAGAGGAGTGACTTCGGAAGGTCTAAAGATATCCTTCAAACGAAAGCCTCCATTAACTCGAAGTCCAAAGTGGACTCATCTTCCGTCAAATCCTCAGAAAAGAGACGCTCTGCTATCAGAGGTGCAGTCTCTTTTAATGAAGAACGCGGTAGAGGTCGTAGAAAACCAGGAATCGCTGGGATTCTACAGCCATCTGTTTCTGGTTCCGAAACCAGATGGCTCGTTCCGTCCAGTCATAGATTTGAGCTGGATAAACAAGCTGATCGTCGCTCCGAAGTTTTATATGGAGACGATTCGATCGGTCAGAGCGAGTATTCGGGTGAACGATTATGCAACGAGCATAGATCTCAAAGATGCGTACTTTCACGTCGTGGTACATCCGACATTCCGAAAGTATCTACGCTTCGCAGTCCTAGGAGTGGTGTATCAGTTCCGGGCCATGTGCTTCGGATTGAATCTAGCACCCTGGGCTTTCACTCGGGTAATGAACTCGGTAATGATCTACTTCCGAGCTCATTCGTCTGCGGTAACGTCGGCCTACCTGGACGACATTCTTCAGAGGTACGGCAACGAGTTAACGCTTCAGAACGATGTTCAGAATCTTCTTCTATTGCTCCGACGTCTCGGTTTCATAGTAAACGAGGAGAAGTCGGATCTGGTGCCGTCCAAGTCATTCACTCATCTGGGAATGAGCTTCGAGACGCACAACAATCTCGTTCGTCTGCCGTTAACCAGAGCGAAATTAGTCAGTTGTTACGCTCGCTGTTGTCTGAATACAGACAAAGTCACGGCGAGAGAATTTATGAGACTGATAGGTCTGTGCAGAGCCGCCGCGGATCTCATTCCGATGGGACGGCTACGCACACGGCCTCTTCAAATTTTCCTGACTCAGAATTGGAGTGTGAAAATTCATTCGCTCGATGTAGACGTTCTCTTGTCAGATCAAGTGAAACAAGAGATTCAGACTTGGGCAAACATTCAGTGGTTAACTCAAGGAGTTCCGCTGCAGTTGCCGGATCCGAGTTTTACCATTATGATGGATGCCAGTCAAACAGGTTGGGGTGCATCATTAATCCCAACGGATTCGAGATGCCAGGGTCTTTGGGATCCACAATTCCTGTGCAAGCACATAAACATCAAGGAAATGATGTCAATTTGGCTTGCGTTACGTCACTGGATGGACATTATTCACGATGCTCATGTCCAAATCCTATCCGACAATACGACAGTAGTGGCGTATATACGGAATCAGGGAGGCACTCATTCAGTTCCGTTGTTCAATCTAACGGAAAGAATCCTTCTGTTTGCGTTGGAACATCACGTTCTTCTTTCGGTCCGTCACATACCGGGTCGTCTGAATGTGCTAGCAGACTCCCTTTCACGAAAGGGTCGCTTGTTGCTGTCGGAGTGGACTCTCAACAAACAGGTATTCAATCAGATTTGCTACCAATGGGAACGGCCAATGATAGACTTATTTGCGACACATCTCAACAATCAGTTGCAAACGTATGTGTCCCCGTGTCCGGATCCAAGAGCATTTGCAGTAGACGCTCTGTCGATCCCTTGGGACGGAATGATAGGATATGCGTATCCTCCAGCGCCGTTAATTCAACAAGTATTGCTAAAGATAAAACAATCTCAGTGCAAGATTCTGTTGGTAGCATCTCTGTCGCCACAGAGACCGTGGATAAATCTACTCAGGTGTCTGTTGTGGGACCTACCGCGGAAGCTCCCTCCACGAGAGGATCTTCTTTGGCAGGGGAAATCGCGCCAACTACATCACAACCCGCAAGGTCTCAACCTTCACGTTTTTCCGTTGTGCGGTCCTTCTTGCATGGCAAGCACTTTACAGGACGAGCAGTGGATGCGATTTCTAACTGTAGGAGGACCTCCTCTTCGCTAAACTATGCGGCTAAGTGGAAGGTTTTCCGTCGTTGGTGTAGGGATCATTCTGTAGATATATTTGATCCCTCTATACCAGACATTGCTAACTTTCTAGTATACTTGTTTGACGAAATCAAACTGCAACCTGTTACTATAAAGGGTTATAGATCTATGTTATCTGATACCTATGCACATCATGATAGTTTACAAATTGGATCTAATGTCTCTTTATCGAAATTGGTTAGAAACTTTTCGATAAATAGACCCAGAACTCTTAGATTAATTCCTAAGTGGAATTTAGCTTGGGTTCTCCTTAAATTGAAGGAAAAGCCATTTGAACCTCTTGGGACAGTAGATTTCAAATTCTTATCTTATAAGACAGCTTTTCTCTTAGCTTTCTCTTCTGCCAGAAGAGTCAGTGAGCTTCATGCACTATCGGTGGATGATTCTCATTATCGTAGTGTTGGGAACACTATCACCTTCACTACTAATGTCGGTTTTTTAGCTAAGAATCAGACTCCTAATAAATATCCGGAACCTATTGTTATTAAGGCTCTTCCGTCTTCAGACGGGCGTAGGCCTTTACTCTGTCCTGTTAGAGCACTACGTATCTATAAACAGAGATCTCAGTTCATCAGAAAGGGACGGAAACGTTTCTTTCTGTCTTTGATGCCTAATAGAAAGGACATTTCAGTCCATTCTATTGCTAGATGGATTCAGTTAACTATCCGTACTGCGTATGAAGATTTATCTTCTTCTCAGCAGTCTGTGCTTAAGATTTCTGCTCATGAAGTAAGAGCTCTTTCTACTTCCTGGGCTTATGCTAATAGTGTTGCTATTACAGATTTAATGAAGGCTGCTTATTGGTCTCAGCCATCCACATTTACTAATTTTTATCTCAGAAATATTGAGTCCATTTCTGGAGACCTGCATTGTTTAGGTCCGTTATCTGTTGCTCAGAATGTTGTCCACTAAACAGTTGCAACTATAGTTATGCAGGCTTTCTGTTCCGGCAGTGACTCCGTCCGACTGCCCTCTTCGCTCTGGGCTATTTGACCCAGGGCAAGGGGAAGGGGGGGGGGGGGGGGGCGGGTGTTCCCTTAGGTCACCTGCTTTATAGTGAAAAGCAAGGGAATGCCTCCTCCAAGACAGTATTTCTGAGTCGCTTCCGGGATGGTTTTAAAGTGTAATATTAATGTTTATTTTCATTCATGTCTTATTTTTAAAGTGTAGCTCGGTGTGAAGCATTTGTATATGTCAAGTGTCAAACGGGCTTTAATATACAATACTCGGACACTTTTAAATGATTATAAAGAGTCTCAATTCTCTGGACTACTTTATTTATTGGCTTGCTTTAAAAATAATTAGTATAAGGGTTATACTGGATGTTAATAGAGAACATGAATGTTATTGTGCTCAATTATTAAGGGTAGTGTATCTTTCTAATTTAAATATTAAATAAGAAAGATACATGTAAAGCCTAATACTCCTTTTCTCCTTAGGGGGTTACCTCTTTATTTTATAATTGAGCTTATTGGATTTTCCTCTATGTCCTAGGCCCTCCAGCCTGTTTACTATTCAGCTAAGTCTGGGTCATTGGTACAGTATAAAAATGTTAAAAAATTTATAGTAATTTATATATTTTTTATACTTACCAATGACCCAGACGGGGATGGCCCTCCCTGAGTTGGGAACTCTTGCCTCCCCGCTGAGTACATAGCGCTGACCAGGCACTGCCAGTAAGAATGATATTTGGCGCCAATTTCGGGACGACTGCGTCACTGCGCATGCGCAGTAGAGTCGTACTATGGAGGTCCTTTAGGACATGATTTCTTTTTGTTTTGGATGCAAATTTTGGGGATTGGGGGGCAAAATTTGTGTTTGGCCCTGGTTTTTGTGGAGTTAGCACCAGCTAAGTCTGGGTCATTGGTAAGTATAAAAAATATATAAATTACTATAAATTTTTTAACTTTCGAGGCATGGGCCTCTTGTTGTCATTCTTGCTAAAAAGTTGCACTGCTTATTCAGTGTTTCCTCTCCCCTGGTCTTCTAAGTCCCCCCTTGCAATTCTCCCATGCTTTTGGCATATTTTTGAGAAATATCATTTCTAAATTCTCTTGGGAGAGTTGCTTGGTTACAGAATGTTTTCTGTTATTTTCCCCATAGTTACGTTTTCACCCATGGGTGTATAAACGTTATGTTCTGCATCTTCCATCTGATGTTCTGCAGATTCTCCCCTGGGAGTCTCTGTCTTGCATCAGATAGAGTGTAATTTTGATGACTGATTTCGGGCCAGTTTTGTCAGTGCCTGGAGTCATGTTTTCTGGTGTTTTACACTGTTTGTTTACATTGGCAACAGTCTCTTTTGAGGGGGGCTGTTTGCCTTTGGTTTAGTTTATCTCACTATAAGATACATTTTTATTATCCGTAAGTGTTGCATTAATTATTTAATATAAATTTAAAATTTTTGACCACACTTAGCCATCGGATCCATCGGGGCTCAACGTTACTTTTCAGAAACTTGAAATTTTTCAAAAATTATTTTGTTTTGCAATTGTTTTTTTCATTATTAATGGATCATGTTATTATGTATCTTTGTGTCAGGGGTTTGTGCGAGTAACTAGGACTTGTTGACTTTTCACAATGAAAGGATATTGTTCAAATTGTAATAGGAAGAAATCTTCCTCTGACTTTCATGATCATTGCATTAATTGTAGTCAGTGTTCTTGCACTAATCCCTGTTCTATATGTCAATATTGGGATGACAAACATTGGAAACGTGTGTCACGATATGTTGTTAGTGGAGAAAGGGCTATGCCGGCTCTTTCTCCGCAAGGTCACTCTACTCTCTCAGTTTCTATTTCAGAGGAACAAGAACAGGGTGATGTTTCCATGTTATCTTCCGCAAGTGCGCTTCCGTCGTCACAAATGAATACAGAGCTAGCGGCAAAAGTGCTCATGGAGATTAAACAAATGTCGTCCGCTAGCTCGCCCGGTGTAGCGTCCATTCACCGAATGGTTTGGCAGTCGCGTTCATCCGATGCGGTCCAGGAGGAAATGTTGGGTGATGCGAGCACTATAAACATTCAACGTGCACACCCAGTGACGGCGGATAGTAGGCGAGATCGGAGGAAGCCTTTGAGTCCAGTTCCTAGCTCGTCCAGGTCCAGCCGGGCCGCGAGCGAGAGAGGCCCCTCTCTCGTACAACAACATCTGGGACGAGATGTTGTGGTACAAAATGTGTCGCAAGCAGAGCATACGTCCGTCGCTCGGGACGCTCCGTTGTATAGGCAGTCCGTGGAGACTGCTCAGGCTTCTTCCTCTCGTCAGCGCACACGACCGCACCTTGGCTACGTGACCGCCGATATTTTACCAGCTTCGCCGATCAGGGATTCTTCGGCGACCAGGTCACACCATCCGGTAGCCAGGGACACGAGGCCGATGGACTCCGGACGTTCGCATAGGAAAAGTATGCGGGAGTCATCAGATGCGGAGCTGCCCTTGGCGAAGCAGCGAAAGACTGCACCTCCGCAGGCCTCGGTGTCGGACGTACTTGTGCAGATAGCACAACTTATCGCAGCAGCCCACAGAAACGGTGTCGGATCGGGAATTATCCGACGGCGCTGGGTCGGTACGCTCCGCCGAAACATCGGGGGCGGACGACCGGGAGCATCATGAGGTCCGACCGGATGGTGAAATGGATACGGATGACTTGGAGCTATCCCTTTCGGAACAACATAAAGCTGCCGTGGACTTCATCCGGCACTTTCTCCCTCAAGTTGTTCCGTCGGGCCAGACTGCTGCGGTTCCGGACAAGAGAATTATAGCGTCATTGGACTCGGATTTCTTTGAGCGGTTCAGGGACATCGCTCCCGAGTTTCCGTCTCAGTCCAATAATGTTGCAAGAACATTTGAATTATTGAATGACGCTATATTCAAACTTGCTTCCAAAACGGGGAAAGCAGGTTTCTTGTCCGCCAATACTCTCAACCGGCCTTTCATTAATGCAAGGAATAAATTCGACACGGCAGGACAGGGTATCCCGAGAGTTCCTCTGCGTATGGACGACGAGGCGGAAGACTTAGCGTTATCATTACCGTCGTCGGCGTCTATTTCAACCGCGGTGTTGGAAACAACTATTTCGTCTAACAGAGCCAGTTGAGATGCCTTATCTTACGCAGATCACCTTACTAAGGCGTTATCACTGCGCCTTCAAGGGAAAGAATTTCAGGATATACAATCCTCTTTAAGACTTCTTTCAAGGGCAGTAGCTTATTCCACGTGTAACTCCGCCCTTTCAGTGGCAAACCTGGAGTTGGTTAGACGTGACGCAGCCCTAGCTACATCCACACTCGTGGATACTAAGGTGAAGAACTCTCTCAGAGTCGCTTCGGTCTCTGGAGAACTCCTCTTTGACGGCAAGCTTTCTGCAATTTACGATAAAATTACAAAGAAAGCTTCGGATTCTCTGCTGTTCAAATCTGCTTCTAAGAAGTCGGACACGGCAGATAAGAGTAAGGCAGGCACTTCTGAGTCTAATGCACCCAAGAGAGGTTCCTATAGAGGTTCCGGTGCGTCCTCTTGGTCTTATTCAAGAGACCGTCAAGGTAGCGACTCACGTTCGGGACGTCCTTCGGGCCGGGACTACCGGTCGGACGCCCCGAGGTCGACGGGACGAGGTGCGGGTCGTGGAGGACGTGGTTTCTCCTACCGCAGGCCTCGCAGGTCCAGGAGGTGATGGCTTAAACCTCTATCGCGTACCGGTTGGCAAAAGGTTGTCGAGTTTTTCACAAGAGTGGGCGTCGATTGCGGACGACCCTTGGGTGAGAGGGGTGACTTCGGAAGGTCTAAAGATATCCTTGAAACGAAAGCCTCCATTAACTCGAAGTCCAAAATGGACTCAACTTCCGTCAAATCCGCAGAAAAGAGACGCTCTACTATCAGAGGTGCAGTCTCTTTTAATGAAGAACGCGGTAGAGGTCGTAGAAAACCAGGAGACTCCGGAATTCTACAGCCATCTGTTTCTGGTTCCGAAACCAGACGGCTCGTTCCGTCCAGTCATAGATTTGAGCGGGATAAACAAGCTGATCGTCGCTCCGAAGTTTTATATGGAGACGATTCGGTCGGTCAGAGCAAGTATTCGGGTGAACGATTATGCAACGAGCATAGATCTCAAAGATGCTTACTTTCACGTCATGGTACATCCGACATTCAGAAAGTATCTATGCTTTGCAGTCCTAGGAGTGGTGTATCAATTCCGGGCGATGTGCTTCGGATTGAATCTAGCACCCTGGGCTTTCACTCGGGTAATGAACTCGGTAATGATCTATTTCCGAGCTCATTTGTCTGCGGTAACGTCGGCCTACCTGGACGACATTCTTCAGAGGTACGGCAACGAGTTAACGCTTCAGAACGATGTTCAGAATCTACTTCTATTGCTCCGACGTCTCGGTTTTATAGTAAACGAGGAGAAGTCAGATCTGGTGCCGTCCAAGTCATTCACACATCTGGGAATGAGCTTCGAGACACACAACAATCTTGTTCGTCTGCCGTTAACCAGAGCGAAATTAGTCAGTTGTTACGCTCGCTTTTGTCTGCACGCAGACAAAGTCACGGCGAGAGAATTTATGAGACTGATAGGTCTGTGCGGAGCCGCTGCGGATCTCATTCCAATGGGGCGGTTACGCACGCGTCCTCTCCAAATTTTCTTGACTCAGAATTGGAGTGTGAAAATTCATTCGCTCGACATAGACGCTCTCTTGTCAGATCAAGTGAAACGAGAGATTCATACTTGGGCAAACATTCAGTGGTTAACTCAGGGAGTTCCGCTGCAGTTGCCGGATCCGAGTTTTACCATTATGACGGATGTCAGTCAAACAGGTTGGGGTGCTTCATTGATCCCAACGGATTCGAGATGCCAGGGTCTTTGGGATCCGCAATTCGTGGGCAAGCACATAAACATCAAGGAAATGATGTCAATTTGGCTTGCATTACGTCATTGGATGGACATTATTCACAATGCTCATGTCCAAATCCTATCCGACAATACGACAGTGGTGGCGTATATAGGGAATCAGGGAGGCACTCAATCAGTTCCGTTGTTCAATCTAACGGAAATAATCCTTCTGTTTGCGCTAGAACATCAGGTTCTTCTTTCGGTCCGTCACATACCGGGTCGTCTGAATGTACTAGCAGACTCCCTTTCACGAAAGTGTCGCTTGTTGCCGTCGGAGTGGACTCTCAACAAACAAGTATTCAATCAGATTTGCTACCAATGGGAACGGCCAATGATAGACTTATTTGCGACACATCTCAACAATCAGTTGCAGACGTATGTGTCTCCGTGTCCGGATCCAAGAGCATTTGCAGTAGACGCTCTGTCGATTCCTTGGGACGGAATGATGCATATCCTCCAGCGCCGTTAATTCAACAAGTATTGCTAAAGATAAAACAATCTCAATGCAAGATTCTGTTGGTAGCATCTCTGTCTCCACAGAGACTGTGGATAAATCTACTCAGGTGTCTGTTGTGGGACCTACCGCAAAAGCTTCCTCCACGGGAGGATCTTCTTTCGCAGGGGAAATCGCGTCAACTCCATCACAACCCGCAAGGTCTCAACCTTCACGTTTTTCCGTTGTGCGGTCCTTATTGCATGGCAAGCACTTTACAGGACGAGCAGTGGACGCGATTTCTAACTGTAGGAGGACCTCCTCTTCGCTAAACTATGCGGCTAAGTGGAAGGTTTTTCGTCGTTGGTGTAGGGATCATTCTGTGGATATTTTTGATCCCTCTATACCAGACATTGCAAACTTTCTAGTATACTTGTTTGACGAAATGAAACTGCAGCCTGTTACTATTAAGGGTTATAGGTCTATGTTATCTGATACCTATGCACATCATGATAGTTTACAAATTGGATCTAATGTCTCTTTATCTAAGTTGGTTAGAAACTTCTCGATAAATAGACCCAGAACTCTTAGGTTAATTCCTAAATGGAATTTAGCTTGGGTTCTTCTTAAACTGAAGGACAAGCCATTTGAACCTCTTGGGACAGTAGATTTCAAATTCTTATCTTATAAGACAGCTTTTCTCTTAGCTTTCTCTTCTGCTAGAAGAGTCAGTGAGCTTCATGCACTGTCGGTGGATGATTCTCACTATCGTAGTGTCGGGAACACTATCACCTTCACTACTAATGTGGGTTTTTTAGCTAAGAATGAGGCTCCTAATAAATATCCGGAACCTATTGTTATTAAGGCTCTTCCGTCTTCAGACGGGCGTAGGCCTTTACTCTGTCCTGTTAGAGCGTTATGTATCTATAAACAGAGATCTCAGTTTATCAGAAAGGGACGAAAACGTTTCTTTCTGTCTCTTATGCCTAATAGAAAGGACATTTTGGTCCATTCTATTGCTAGATGGATTCAATTAACTATCCGTACTGCTTATGAGAGTTTATCTTCTTCTCAGCAGTCTGTGCTTAAGATTTTGGCTCATGAAGTAAGGGCTCTTGCTACTTCTTGGGCTTACGCTAATAGTATTGCTATTACAGATTTAATGAAGGCTGCTTATTGGTCTCAGCCATCCACATTCACGAATTTTTATCTCAGAAATATTGAGTCCATTTCTGGAGACCTGCATTGTTTAGGTCCGTTATCAGTTGCTCAGAATGTCGTCCACTAAACAGTTGCAACTATAGTTATGCAGGCTTTCTGTTCCGGCAGTGACTCCGTCCGGCTGCCCTCTTCGCTCTGGGCTATTTGACCCAGGGCAAGGGGAAGGGGGGGGGGGGGGAGGGTGTTCCCTTAGGTCACCTGCTTTATAGTGAAAAGCAAGGGAATGCCTCCTCCGAAGTCAGTATTTCTGAGTCGTTTCCGGGATGGTTTTAAAGTGTAATATTAATGTTAAAAATTCATTCATGTCATATTTTTAAAGTGTAGCTCGGTGTGAAGCATTTGTATATGTCAAGTGTCAAACGGGCGTTAATATACAATCCTCGGACACTTTTAAAAGAATATAAAGAGTCTCAATTCTCTGGACTAACTTTATTTATTGGCTTACTTTAAAAATAATTAGTATAAAGGGTTATACTGGATGTTAATAGAGAACATGAATGTTATTGTGCTCAATTATGATGGGTATTGTATCTTTCTAATTTAACATAAAATAAGAAAGATACATGTAAAGCCTAATACTCCTTTTCTCCTTGAGGGGTTGCCTCTATATTATATAGTTGAGCTTATTGGATTTTCCTCTATGTCCTAGGCCCTCCAGCCTTTTTACTATTCAGCTAAGTCTGGGTCATTGGTACAGTATAAAAATGTTAAAAAATTTATAGTAATTTATATATTTTTTATACTTACCAATGACCCAGACGGGGATGGCCCTCCCAGGAGTTGGGAACTCTTACCTCCCCGCTGAGTACATAGCGCTGACCAGGCACTGCCAGTAAGAATGATAATTGGCGCCAATTTCGGAACGTCCTTGACACTGCGCATGCGCAGTAGGGGCGAAGTATGGAGGTCCTATAGGACATGATTTCTTTTGGTTTTGGATGCAAATTTTGGGGATTGGGGGGCAAAATTTGTGTTTGGCCCTGGATTTTTTAGAGTTAGCACCAGCTAAGTCAGGGTCATTGGTAAGTATAAAAAATATATAAATTACTATAAATTTTTTAACTTTCAGTTCATTTCAAATTTGCATGTGACTTCTTGTGACTAGCTTGGGGAACAGGAAGAGGTCATAAACTGTAACTAATCATTTCTGTGGTAACTCTGGGAGGTGTATCAGTGCTTGGATACTACGGCAAATAAGTTTGATTCCACTGGTTTCACCCAGAAAGTAATGTCTGGGGTGTCGTGATTTGAAATCAGCTGCCCAATTTGTTTCCTCTCAAATCTTTTTCATACGAATATAACTTGGTATCAGTCATCTTCATTGTCTCACAAAATGTATACAGTGGAGCCCATTTAATTGGATATCTCTTAATTGTATATCCCTGTTAATTGAATATAATTTTCAAACACAAAACCATTTACCATACCTTCAGTACATATTTGATCTGTTAATTGCATATGGGTTGTTGAGTAAACTACTGTTAATTGTATATAAATGTTTGTAACATGTCGAAAAAATTACTGTGACACGCACCAAATTCTCCTTATTTATCAACCTTTTTGGCCCCACTACATCCAATACAGGCATTTATTCTATTATATTTTGTTTGACAGAGCTCTATGAGCTCTGTCAGACAAGATATAATAGAATAAATGCTAAGTTTACCTCCAGAACTCAGGAAACTGACCAAATCCCTGTTAGTTGTATACTCCTGTTAATTGAATAATTTTCACTGGCAAAAGAGGATTCTACTGTTTTTCTGATTGAAAACTTTCGTAACTGATGTTGAAATAAAAGACGTGAGTGTATCTTCTGCTACATTAACATAAATAACATCACACTCGTTCCATAACCATGGTAGTTCCAGTATCACTAGTCCCTACCACTGTTAAATTCACATTTAAGGTTTCCAAGCAATGTCAACAATGAACTATAAACCTTACAAGGTACTCTTCTAACTATATCATCAAGGCATGCCTTCAACAAAGGCCTGCCTTGATTGTGTAGTTGGATTATTTTATCAGTCAGAACTTAAGCCATCACATTTGGTACAAATCAGGTTTATAGCACCTCAACCTCTATTGGTCATCTTCAACACTTCACTGATTCAGTGCAAGGTTCAATTCAATTTTGAATAATAGATGTGATTCAGTTCAAAAATGTGTGATTTCCAGGGCACTACCTTAAACCAATAAACAAATATTAACTAGTCCATCTTTTGAAAAAACACAAGACACAGTCATGATATGGCAACAGATGCAGACAGTGACCTTATCCTTTTACCTAAAAAATTTGGTACACCTGCCCACAACATATATATGTTTTGAGCAGTTGAAAAAAAAGTTTTTTTTCAAAACATTTCATCAAAACCATATTATGTGAACGCGCATTAGAGTGAGCTTGTTGGTGTCATTCCAATGAGGGGAGGTCACATATATTTTGGGAGGGGAAATGTTTTGCAAAACTTGAAAAAATAAAATATAAAAAAAAGGCCTAAAAAATTAATCATTTCTCAGGCCCTTCTGATTGTCCTTTTGGCTGCTGCATACTCTCTTTTTATAACCAATGTAAACTTAAAAAAAATTAAATGAAATGGTTTATGTCTGATATTTTACCCAAGTTAAAAAAATTGATAAATTTGCCCCTTTAGTGCAAGAAGGCTTTGCAATGCTTTGGCATTGCAAATCCTTCTTGCTCTCAAGGGATGAAATACACCACCACCTGTGCTATTCCGTTGATTATGAGGCCTAAAACATAAACCAAGAACATGAACTTTTGGTGGCAAAGAAATAATTAAGAAATAACAAATAAAATAAGAAAATGCTCGCCCGCATGCAATTTTACAAATAATGGCGTGAGAAACAGAATCTCTGCTTTGTGTGGCCTAATAAATTTTGATATCTTGTGCATTGGGTAAAGGGTTGAAAAATCAGTAAACAACTAAATGTTTTTGGAATGCAGTAGGTGTCACTCAGGGACCGATCAGGACTATTTAAAATACGCTCTAGCCTCGGAGCCTATTTTTTCAATTCATGTGCCAGATTTCAATTTACGGAGTCACGCTGCTGTTTGTAACACACACTGCAAGTATGTAATAGCTCTCATCATTTTCATTTAGTACACTATAGCAAACATTAATCTTCACTGTGGTTTCTGATCAAGTCTTGGCTGCCTATTTAGGCAGCCCAGAAACCACAGTGAAGATTAATGCTTGGTAATTAAGACTTGAAGTATTAACTTAAGCACTCTACAACAATGATAAATGATAATCATATATATAATACATGTAAGAGTGTCTCTCTCAATTATCCATCGAAAGAATATCAAAATATGATCTGAGAAGTTACGCGCCAACTGAGAAGCCTATTTCTGAGATTTAAGAGCCAGGTCCTGATGTTTCAGAACCAAATACACACTGGCGCATGCCCAGGTCGGTCCCTGGTCACTGCTGGGGAAAGAATGCACATCTGCCAACTTCTATGAGCCTATTTTTGTATAAAAAACATAAGAAGTACTAGCAATCTCTCACTTTGTAGACACCTTGGTTTTATCCAGTGCTCCATTAACAGAAAGTGTTCTTGTCTTCTATCTCCAAGTTCTGTGTGATTAGCATTTAAATATTATCTATTTCAGCCACTGAGAGTGTTTGTTTTTGACGACACAGATCCAGAGGAAACCTCATTCCTGGGTGTGGCAGATATCCCGCTGTTGCCACTGGCTCATGACAAAGCTGTCAAAGGGATATTTGAGTTGAAGAAACAAGATAGTACAGTGAATGGTAGTGTTGAACTTGAGTTACGCTGGCAGTATTCCTACCTACCTCCTAAGGGTGCCACCAGAACTCCTGCACAGGTAAAGTTTACTTCAGTTATTGAGATATTTAACTGGTTGAGTGCTAGAAGCTACTATCAGGGCTTTCAGAAAAATTAGGGTATCAGAGGGGAACGTGGTGATTCAGTGGTAGACTGTTAAACTTCTTTGTTGGAGGTCCCGATTTCAATCCCTGTCCCAGACGACCCGCATTGTGTCCTTGGGCAAGGCACTTGATCCCAGTTGCCTATATGGAGGCACGATGACGCCATGTACTAAGGCGTACTACACGTCGATGGTGCACATGTCTTCAACCGCTGTCACCCTGCATGAGCGTAGCTGAAACAGATTTAGAATGTTGAGGTGATGACAGTTGCTTGTCGATACACAGTGGTTCTTTCTGGGTACTCTGGCTTCATCCACCCATAAAACTGTCATGGTCATAGTTAACCATTATGCATAAGCATGTGACCTTAAACACCAATAAATAAGAATAATAATAATAGGGTACCAGAGCAACAGCTGACATTTTCCTAGGTCATGTTTCATATTCAGCCAAATGCAAATATTTTGTTTATATCAATTTGTTTTATTACAAATTATTAGAGAGTGCCCATGGGCACTCTCTAATAATTTGCAGTATAACAAATTTTTATAACAATTTAAGACCACCAAAAATAATCTAGCCCTCAATGATTTAATAGCGGATCAGTCATGTTAAAACCATATGTTCGTACGTCCCCATACTATTTATATATATTATACAACCGACATAAAGTTAACTTGTATGTTAATTAAAATGGAATCCCCTTAACTCTTTACCTAACGAATCGCCCAAATCCGCCGGCGTAATATGCAAATTGAACAGTTGAAAAAATTAAATTTTTCAAAATATTTCAACAAAACCATATGATGTGACCCCTCATTGGAATGAGCTCATTGAGCTCATTCCAATGAGGGGTGACATCATATGGTTTTGTTGAAATTTTTTAAAAAATTAAAAAAAATTTAATAATAAATAATAAATTTTGATATCGTCTGCGTTGGGTAAAGGGTTAGCTGGTAGAGCACTAAATTACTTTTTCAAAAGTGATTTATAATGCTTCCCAGTGGGAACCCTGGGAAATGAAGCAGTGTTTGTTTACTGTTGTAAACAGGCTCTGTTTTACTGGTAAATAGGACCCAGTCAACAATGTTTACGGTGGAAGTCCTTTAAAATGGGCAAAATGGATATAAACAATTGGCTGCACTTGACTTTATATCCATGTTGTGGTCATGACTAGGTATTGTGCAAAAATATGTGACCTTAAACACAAATAAATAAATGAAAATTAAATTTATAAATGCTGTGTGATTCTTGTTGCATCTAACTGAGAAATAATGCCAATCAAAATAATTTGAAGACTGGCCATAAAAAAATCAGTTCTCGAGTCGTGGTTGTTGATATTTTGGGTCTAAATATAGGAGTTGACAGAAGAATCTTCTCATGGGTTAATGATTATGATTTGAGTTCATAACAAGATTATTTTACATCTTTCTTTAACTCTTAAAGGCCTGATTTCAACGTTGATCACTTTTCATTTCAACAAAACTGCAGCCCCCATCCTGCAGCACTTTGGTATATGTACAAGTTACATTCTAAGTTCTTTGAAAGTTGTTTCTAGACAAGTTTTGGCTGCCTATAAAGGCTGAAAACTCACAGGAAGCAGAGTTTAAAAATGTAGCAAAAATGTATAAAAATCTTAAGGCCTTTCAGGGTTAAACTCCAAAGTATTGAGTACAAATTCCCAGGCCTTCATCAGGTAACTATATTTACCACACACCAATTAATGTAAAACACAGAGTGTCCACTGTTCAGCCGATGCTATACAAAACACGTTTGATTTCATTTCCGACGTCAACAGAGAAGGAACCTGTCTAAATAAATCATGTCAATCATTGGTCATATGCACTGGAGTCGAGATTGCTTGGAAATTCCAAGTTCCTCAATTAGATTTGTTTGCCCGGGATATTCAAACAATCAGATTTGAGTAAAAAATTTAGAAAAATAAAAATAACATTCAGGCTGCTTGTTCCTTGACTTTCCACAACTGGTCATATAATAATGAATTGTGCTTAACATATTAGCTATTTAAAGAAGTTTTGTTGCGTTATTCCCCCGCTGATTTGTCAGTATTTGAAGTTTGATCATCGTGACCATAACACTGATCAGTATCTATTGGTTTCGACCAATTGAATGTCGTAAAAATTAAAAAGCAAATTAGGTTTGGTACCCGGCCAACTAACAATGTTGTCTCGTTGACAACGAAAAAAATGCAGCAATTATCCATTTGAAGTTTGCTTTTAGTTCAATTTTCGTGTAGACTGGTTGCTACATTGGAGGTATGTGATAAATACAGAACCGCACATACCTTTGAATGGGTTAAGAATTATCGCACTCAATTGCTTTGGCCCAGGATATCACTCGAGCCTTTGGCTCCTGTGATATCATGGACCAAAGCAATCTTGTGTGATAATTCTTAATCCTTTCAAACGTATGTGTGGTTCTGTATATATAGCTCTTGGAGAAGAGTACCTTTTGGTCTGTGAAAGTGTTGAAGTGAAAATCCTTGAATTTCTCATTTCTAGCCACTTGAAAACTCCTAAAGAAAATATAAGATTCAAGTGCAGGATGCTTAACCGCGAAAAATCTGAAGGCTTCAAAGGATTAACATGGTATTTATTTACAAACTTTTTACTTTTTTTTCTAGCAAAAAGCTGCTCCACAGGAGGAACCAGAGAAACTACCTTTGATGGAGGGAGAGGAACTGAAGGCTCCTTCTCCACCATCTGCTCCTTCTCCCAAGAAACGGATGGCAGCTAAGTTCTCATCCAAAACAGGTCCCTCTGCTACATCTACACCTCTTAATAAAGAAAAGCATGTGCGAATCAGTGAGGAGGAACTTGATCCCCAAGTTTCTTCAGTAGCTATTGTTTCTCCAAAGGTATGTCCTTAAATATTATCAATTCATTTCACAATGACTAATGTTGATTTGCAATATGACTATGCACCCAGGATACAGCCTTGATGATGTTCATGAAATCTCAACACAAATGTTAAGTGTTGTACAAGTATTTTGAGGTAGACATAAAAAAGGAACTCTTCATCAGCAACTCAACAGCAGGAAATTTATTTATTTATTTATTGATGTTTAAGGTCACATATTTATGCACAATGGCTAATCATGACCGTGACAGTTTTACGGGTGGAGGAAGCCGGAGTACCCGGAGAGAACCACCGAGCAACGACGAGCAGCTGCCAGGTCCCCAACATCGTAACTCCGCACTGCAGCACAGGCAGGGTTAGATTGGTTGAAGACATGCGTACCATCGACGTGCAGTACGCCTTAGTACACGGCGTCATCGTGCCCCCATGCGGGCAATGGAGATGAAGTGTCTTGCCCAAGGACACAACGCGGTTGCCGCAGGTGGGATTCGAACCGAGGACCTCTCGGCTTGCAGCCTGCACCTCTGCCTACTGAGCCACCGCGCTCCCCTTTGATGGCAAAGAAGTAATTACTGAAATAAAAAATAAAATAAAAAAACGCCTGCCCGCATGCAATTTTACAAATAATGGCCTGAGAAACAGAAGATCAATTTTGTGTGGCCTAAAAAAAATATTTCCAGAAAAAAAACTCTGGAAATTTGAATTAAAGAGAGTGCAATCTTGCCGCCTTGGAGTGAGGTGTCTCTTCTTACCCTTTATAAAATCTAAAATTGTTGAGCAACTGTAACCTATAATGAAACCTGTAAAATCGATTATCGATTGTACAGTAGAACCTGTCTTGAGAGACCGCCCTTTGGGCCACACAAAAGTGGTCTCTCAAGACAGGTGGTCTCTCATAACAGGTTCAAGGTTTTCTCAAGTCAGTGAATAACCAACTACAAAATTCGGAAATGGAGAAGAATAGATTTTTGTAATTACTTTGTAGTTGTTCTTTATTATGAAGTTTTTGTAACAAATTGAAATGGACTGTTATAAAAATTATAAAAATAAATTAGTGTTGAAAATCTTCAATGAAGATTTTCAACACTAATTTATTTTTATAATTTTTTTAACAGTCCATTTCAATTTGTTACAAAAAGATTTTCAACACAAATTTATTTTTATTCCTATCTGTCACATTTCAGGTATGTTTGAAATTGTTTATTCAGCAATAATCCTAATCCTAATCTTTTAAAATGGGTCTTATAAAAGTATCTCAGTCTGTAATGAATTAGCAATTGAAACCCAAGCTTTTAATACTTTTAATTATGTTAGTATAACCACAATGGATTTTCCAATTCCAGAACAGGTAAAAAGTTTTTGTCATGGTTTCAGTCTTCAAAGGGGCGGGCTCTCAAGACAGGTCCATTATGGCATAAAAATACAAGTTGGTACCAGGTCACAGTGGTCTCTCAAGACAGGTGGTCTCTCAAGACAGGTGGTCTCCCATAGCAGGTCCATTATAGAGTAAAACCAGTCGGTGCCTGGCAGATGTGGTCTCTCAAGACAGGTGGTCTCTCAAGACAGTGGTCTCTCAAGACAGGTTTTACTGTATCCCAAAATATAACAAAAAGGGCAAAATGGTTGCATGTTTTTCTCTGTCCCACTTGGCCTAGTTAGTGCGTGTCCATCTGGTTGTGTCCAAATTATACCAGTTTCAAGGCATTTGACTTCAACCTGCTTATTTATTTATTTTTTTTAATTTCCATCAAATCTAATCATGGCTGCTACAGATAGAGCAGCCATGACTAGATTAGGTGAAAAAAAGTTCCTTGAATTTACAGAGGAAAATTTGATTTAAAAAAATGCCAAATTAGGCCATAAAAAAAGAACCTCTGTTTCTCAGGCCTGTGCGCATGGTCAATTTTGGTGCGCATGCAACCTTTTTATGACACCAAAAAATCTTCAAAAAAATTTGAGATATTGTGCTCATTTCGGTAAATCGATATCGATGCGTTCGCAAATTTTAAATTAACACACTTCAAGCTTTTTCTACATCATACCTTAATAAAGTGGGTGGGTTTTAGCAATATTCACGACAGAAAGTGTTTTATTCTGTAAAAGGTAAATCATAATGATAGCAAGAAGGAAGGTGTCTTTCAGTCTGACAACAAACAGTCACAAAGGGGAATGGTCGATTCGCACCACATTTGATTCGCACCAACCCTCAGAAAATCTGCAAAGTCAGGTGCTATGTTGAATGGAACACAGTCTCCTGGCATTTATTTTTAGTAACATTTGTATTGTAAATGGCCGTCATTGGGAATTTGTGTACTGTTATTTGAAACCGTTACGAGTTTCCCAGTTAATTTAAATAAATGCATTTGAGATGCGGGATAATTGGATAACTAATAGTAACTGTTGCTTGATATAAAAGTAACAGTCATAGTTGAAAATAATTCGCATATAGGCAGATATGTGCGGTCGATTTTGGTTAATAAAAACACGCAAACGTTCGTTTTGTATTTTCATTTTCAGATTTCAAAACAATATGATTTATGGATGAACTGCCCATTCAAATGGGTTGTGATAATTTTGAATATAAAGTGGAAAAATTGCGATTCACGATTTTATTAGGCAGGTTGTGAAAGGATTTTTTTTTGGGGGTAAAATAAATCTCTGAAAGTTGGCACTTTGACATTTGATTTGTCCAAGAGACGTTTCAACCCGAGACGTTTCACCCACGAGGCGTTTCGTGACTTTCGTCCTGTGTTATAATTTTCACGTTTCACTGAAAAAAACAAACATTCAAACCCCACTTCATTTACGACACAACACCCCTATGGTGAATAACTAATATATTTGCGAAATTTTGCGTGGTCCACCAGGCGTTTGGGTGGGTGTCAAATTACCACAAACAACCTCTCGGGGAGAAAAAAAACAAAAAAAAAAAAAAAAACGCCCGCCTGCATGCTTTTTTGGAAAAAATGGCCTGAGAAACAGACAATCAACTTCACAAATATTTCGTATACTCTGAGTCCCCAACAGCCAACAATATAGGCTAAGTAAAAAGACAAGTAGTAAAGCAGTATGGCTCCCCATGCCTTTATATTGTAAACAAGTTCTGCTTTACTGGTAAAATTGGACTTGTAACCAACACCTGAGTCGGAAGTCCTCCAGGTATCAACGATTGGCTAAACTTGACTTCATACCTATGTTGCAGGTCTGTTGTCAAAGATGCTGAAAATGGCCTTAATCGGCAGTAAATAAAGTAAGGTGGTGAAAACGGGATCGGGAACATTATTCAGCAGATTCAGTTTAAAAAAAAATCAATTTGCAAAACTGCCCATTTGAGAATCAATTTGAGGTCAATTTTTTTATTCACAGGGCCCAAGTAGATTCCAACTCATTTGATCAGCTGAAAACCTTCTTCAAAATGGGGTGAAAATTGCCATAACAAAACAATCGTTGCAACAGTTCTTATAGACTGAGTAAATTGTTCTCAATTTCCAACACTAATTTCCAAATGGACAAAAAACTTGCAAGTAGTCATAGGTTTGTTTTGTTTTTTTTTATGTCTCGCAAGTCTGGAAAAAAAGAGTAAATTTATTGAGCATTAGGTTATGAAGTCCAGTGATGTAGCAGTTATTTCTAATCAAGAGTCGTCTTCCCACTCAGACTAAAAACAACTACTAACTTAGGTTATACAGTGGAACCCTATTAATTGAATAGCCACTTTGCCAATGAAAATTATTCAGTTAACAGGAGTATTCAATTAACAGGGATTATGTCACTTTCCTATATTCTATATATCTTGTTTGACAGAGCTCCATGAGCTCTGTGAAACAAGATATAATACATTAAATTGCTGTATTGGATGTATTGAGGCCAAATAGGTCTTATAAACAAAGGAAAACTGGAGAGAGTCAGGGTAATTTCTTGACAGGTTGCACGATGTTTTTATTCAATTGGGAAATTATATTCAATTAACAGGGTTATTCAGTTAAGAGATATCCAATTTAGTGGGCTCCACTGTATAACATTTCCTGCTCTCAATATCCAAATGCATCATTGTCAGAGCACTTGCTGTACAACATCAGATGCCAGTGGATTGAACTTCAGGCTTTTAGATATTAACATTCCCTACAACTTTTCTATAATTTCTTTTAGAAACCTAGAGCAGCAAGACGATTGGAACCCCATGTAGAAGATGATGCCGAGAATGAAACTGATATTCAGGATGCTGTTTCAGCAACAGTTAAACAGTTTATGCCGACGGTATCAATTTCAGAAACAGGTACATGTTTATGTATGTCAAATAATATTGGTTGATTTTTCATTGGTCAGCTTAGCCCTTCGAAAATTAGCATGGTATGTACAACTTATGGGTTTATGAGTCAGTTTCAGTGAAACATAACATCACTTCCAATTAGACATGCATATACTTCATAATTTCAAATTGCGACAATCTTTTAGCCAAATTCTCTCCTATTGAATTTGAATGAAAATATAAATATTGACATTTTCATGAAATGAATGTAAATACATAAAGGTTATTGCCACCATATGGGTTTCTGAGATGGTGTATTGAAGTCTTGACTTTGTCTGTGGGTCATATATTGACTTGTCCTAATGGAATTGTCGATATTTGCCAAGACACAAGGTCTTGACTTCAATGTACCATTTGGGAAATTTACATGTTAGTACAGTGGAGCCCATGTAGTTGGATATCTCTTAATTGTATATCCCTGTTAATTGAATATAATTTTCAAACACAAAACCATTTACCATACCTTTAGTACAACTTTGCTCTGTTAATTACATATGGGTTGTAGAGTAAACTCCTGTTAATTGTATATAAATGTTTGTAATATGTCAAAAAAATTACTGTGACATGCACCAAATTCCCCTTATTTATCAACCTTTTTGGCCTCACTACATCCAATACAGGCATTTATTCTATTATATCTTGTCTGTCAAATAAGATATAA
The DNA here is from genome assembly GCA_031216915.1 of Pictodentalium vernedei. Classification (NCBI taxonomy): domain Eukaryota; kingdom Metazoa; phylum Mollusca; class Scaphopoda; order Dentaliida; family Dentaliidae; genus Pictodentalium; species Pictodentalium vernedei. The sequence goes on along the minus strand of CM062295.1, from coordinate 73,228,116 downwards.
TAGAATAAATGCTCAGTTTACCTCAGAACACAGAAATTGACCAAATCCATATTAATTTTATACTCCTGTTAATTGAATAATTTTCACTGGCAAAATAGATATTCAATAAAGAGGATTCTACTGTAATAACTAATTTATCTTACAACATTCCTCCCTTTCCAGTTTCTAACGCTGTCTGTTTTGACAGTCATGCAGCATCTGTGAATTAATTTATGAGTGAAGATCATGATGTTGTCGTATTGCGTCCTTGTCCTGTGCATGACGTAACCCACATTCATTGTTCTACTAGTACTGTAACAGCTGAAGTTTTGTGTTTGAACTGTGTCTTTCTTTTTCCTATTTAACGCATGATAGCCCTATATAAAAATATCATTGCAAAAAATGATCTAGTTCATTTTATTTCCTAACAATATTTTCAAATGTACGACATATTGTGGTGGTGTTGGACGTATTTAAATTCTGTTCCGTGATATTTCAAATGTAGATTTTTTTTTATATTGAATTATAGTACCTTACAAAAGTAAATAGTCAATTATTTCATCTAAAAAATACATAAATACTCTACAGAATTTGCCTGTGTACAAAACGTCATTTGATATATGTACGAAATGTTTTTGTTTGTATGCAGAACAGTCAAGTGTACAAAACGTTTGTGTACGAAATGACACTAATCTGCCCGAGAGCCCCTTGTTGTCTGACATTGATCATTGAAGAAAAATCTTAAAATTCAAGTTTTTAAAATAGCTTTTTTATGACATATGTTCATACTTTTAAAGAGTTCAGTAAAATCAAAACATGGTTTTTCTGACACAGTCAGTTTATTTTGGAAGCACCATTACTTTCACTGGGGGATTTTTTCAGCATTATAATCTGCAATTAACAAAACCACATCAAAGAGAAGAATGTCAAATTTGTCTGTAGAAGGTTGTGTTACATTGACAGGCATGTGCTCACTGCTGCCCAAGCAGAAAACAACCTGCAGTGTACTCAACTATTTGCAGTTTGTTACAAACACTTAACTGCTACTTGACAGCCCAAGCGACTGAAATAACTGTTCATTGAACATTCTAACACCTTATCCTTTTCATGTTACATCGAGTACACATCATTGTATCTTCCCGACGCTATCCCGTAAACTATAGGTATAGCGGTTATCCGGTTCATGGCTTTTCCTACTGGTTATGTCGATAACTGGTTGCAAACTGGTTATCCTGCTAACCGTTTCAGCACTAGCACCAACGCAGTTGTTCATTATTGTTCACTGGAATATGAGCCGGTGCTAAAGCTTAGCATGGCTACATTCATTATTATAATACTGATAAATTCATTTTCAAATCTTTGGCTGCTCTTGTTAATTAGATGTAGTATAACAACCCAGACTAATCGACCGTTGTAATAATATATTTATTATATGAGAGTGGTTGTTTGAAAATTGAATACAACACCAGAAATATAAAAAAAAAATCATGGAATGCTTGGCCAGTGTTTTGAAGTATTAGACCAAAAAAAGTTAAAAATTTGTTTCTAAGGTCCTCTTGGCTGCTGCATGCTCTCTTTTTAAAACCCATGCAAACTTAAAAAAATAATAATTAAATAATTGAATAGTAAAATAATAGTCCATAAACAAGGGACTCCATGTCAATGTAATAGTTTAATGAAATCGCTCAACCGGTTCCAACGTTTCGGCCCCATGGCCTTCATCAGGGTGAAAATAACAAGAGATTTACATATCACACATTCACAATAATTAACTGTAGATAAATAATTGAGAGAGACGTTGGAATATACACTGATGACGCTGCGCTATACGTATGCGGCGAGCGTCACACGGAAACATCCTACGGCATGCAATACACTGGAAGTCCAATAAAAGATGAATGAAATCATCCGTACCCCAATCCCCGCTAAAAGTTACCCAAGTTAATTAACTTGATAAATTTGTCCCTTGAGTAAAACAAGGCTTTGCAATGCTTGAAATACACCACCACCCATGCTATTCTGTAGATTATGAGGTCTAAAACATAAAACAAACCAAGAACATGAACTTTTAATGGCAAAGAAGTTAAAAAATTTATAGTAATTTATATATTTTTTATACTTACCAATGACCCAGACATATCTGGTGCTAACTCTTAAAATATAGGGCCAAACACAAATTTTGCCCCCCAATCCCCAAAATTTGCATCTAAAACTAAAGAAAACATGTCCTGAAAGGCCCTCCACACCTCGCCCCCACTGCGCATGCGCAGTGTCAAGGACGTTCCGAAATTGGCGCCATTTATCATTCTAATAACCAGTGCCTGGTAAGCGCTATGTACTCAGCGGGGAGGCAAGAGTTCCCAACTCCTGGGAGGGCCATCCCCGTCTGGGTCATTGGTAAGTATAAAAAATATATAAATTACTATAAATTTTTTAACATTTTTATACTGTACCAATGACCCAGACATAGCTGAATAGTAAAAAGGCTGGAGGGCCAAGGACATAGAGCAAAATGGAATACGCTCAATAAAATAAAATAGAGTCATCCCCTGTAGGGAAAAGAAGTAATAGGCCTTACATGTATCTTTCTTATTTATGATAAATTAGAAAGATACAACACCTTCCAAAAATTGAGCTTCATACATCCATGTACTCTATTAATATCCAATAATCCTTATACTAATAATTTTTAAAGTAAGCCAATAATAAAGTAAGTCTAGAGAATAGAGACTCTTATACTCTTAAAAGTGTGTGAGAATTGCATAATCATGTCCGTTGACATATGCAATATTCAAAAGCTATACTTTAAAAACTAAGACTTGAATGAATTTTATAGACTTAAACTTCTCACTAAACAACCATCCCAATAACAGCTCAGAATTACTAACTCCGGAGGAGGTATCCCCTTGTTTTCATAGTAAAAACAGGTGACCCAAGGGAACACCCTCCCCCCCCCCCCCCCTTTTTCTTGCCCTGGGTCAAATAGCCCAGAGCGAAGAGGGCAGCCGAACGGAGACACTGCCGAAACAGACAGCCTACCTAGCTATAGTAGCAACTGTTAAGAGAATGATATTCTGAGCAGTAGATAATAGACCTAACAATAGAGGCCTCCAGAAATGGACTCAATATTTCTGAGATAAAATTCATGAATGGATGGCTGAGCGCAATGAGCAGCCTTCAAAAATCTATAATAGCAACACTATTAATGTAAGCCCAAGAAGTAGAAGAACTCTTACTTCATGAGCCGAAATCTTAAGCACAACTGCTAAGCCAATGATATACCATAAGCAGTACGCTAGTTAATAGAATCCATTAAAAATAAAATGGAGCGTAACGTCCTTCTACTAGACATGAAAGACAGAAGAAGCTTACGCCCTTGTAATAAACAGATATCTGTTTATAAATACATAAACTGTACCCGGAAAGAGTAAAGGCCTATGCCCATACGAAGACGGAAGGACCTTAAAATAATAGGTTCCGGAAATAGGAGCCTAACTCTTATGCAACAATCCAACCTAAATAGTAACGGAAGTATTGATTCCGAAACTATGAAAGTGAAAATCATCCATCGATAGTGCATGAAACTCACTGACTCTACAGTAAAAGAGAAACCAACAGAATTACTGTCTAAAAGGTCAGAATTTGAAAACTACTGTTTCCAGAGGCTCAAATGATTACATAGCTAAATAAGAACCGAAGTTAAAATCCGTATAGGAATTTAATCTAAAGATTCTAAGTCTATTTATCAAAAAGTTACTAACTGACTTAGATAAAGAGACAAAAGACTCAATAGTAAACTATCGTAGAGTGCATAGGTATGAGGTAACATAAACCTATAACCTAAATAACAACAGGCTGCAGTAGATCTTGTGAAACAAGTATACTAAAAACTAGCAATGCGTAGTATGGAGGGATCAACCATATGAACATAATGATCCCTACACCACGACGGAAGAGCCTCCACATTAGTCGCATAGAATAGCGAAGAAGAGGATCTCCTATAGTAAGAAATCGCGTCCAAAGCTCGTCCAGTACAGTGCTTACAATGCAATACGGACCACACAACGGAATACATGAAGGTTGCGACCTTGCTGGTTGTGATAAAGATGACACGATTTACCCAGTGAAAAAAGATCCTCACATAGAGGAAGATTTCACGTTAAGATCCACAGTAGACAAGAGAGTAAATTACTCATGATCTCTGTGAAGATAGAGATGCTATCAACAGAAATGTATTGTGGTTGTTTATCTTAGCAATACCTGCTAAAACAACAGCGCCGGAGGATACGCGTATCCTATCATTCCGTCCTATAGATCAATAGAGCGTTAACAGTATTAGCTCAGAGATCTGGACAAGCCAACACATACGTCTGCAATTGATTAGCAAGCTGTGTCATAAATAAAACATCATTGGGCGCTCCCATAGATAGCAAATCTGATTAAATACTTGTTTGTTGAGAGTCCATTCTGACAGCAACAAGCGACCCGTAAGAGAACGGGAGTGCGATAAAACAATCAGACGACCCAGAATATGACGGACCAAAACTGAACTTGGTGTACTATAACCAACAGACGGATTCTTTCCATTAAATTGAATAACGGAAACGAAAGAGTGCCTCCCTGGTTCCGGAGATACGCCACTACTGTCGAATTAAAGGACAGGAATTTGGGCATGCGTTTCTGAATAATGTTCATGCAATGACATAAAGCAAGCCTAAAAAACATTATTCCGCGGAAGTTAAACTGATAGCTAAAAGACTGCGGAACCCAAAGACCCTGGCACTTCGAATCCGTAGGGATCAGAATATCCCAATCTGTTTGACTGGCAACCGTCATAACAGCCACACTAGGGTCCGGCAACTGCGGCGGCACTCTCTGAGTCAACCACCGAATGTTTGCCCCAGTCTGAATCTCTTGTAACACTAGATAGACAAGAGAATGTATAAATCAAGCAATTCATGGATTGCCGGAAAGTTGCCGTCGAAGAGAAGCTCCTCCGAGAACGAAGCGACTCTGAGAGAGTTCTTAACCTACTATCCACGCGTGGATGTAGCTAGGGCTGCATCACGTCTAACCAACTCCAATCAGCCACTGAAGGGCGGAGTTATACGTGAACAAACTACTGCCCTCAAAAGAAATTACATTGAGAATAATATCCCGTAAATGTTTTCTTGAAGACGTAATGATAACGCCTCAGTAAGGCGGATTACGTATAATAAAGCGTCTAAGTTAAGTCTACTATACATAATGTCGTTCCCAACATTGAAATTGGAAAAGACATAAACGGCGAAAAAGAATATATGCAGTCTTTAATCACACCGTCTAGACGCATATGAACTCTGGGTATGCCCTGCACTGCCAAAATAAACTATATGCAAAAAAGATAAAATGGCAGAAATGAGCCACGCGGACAAGAAACTAAACTATCATGCTTAGTAGCAGGCTTGTATATATATATAATATATATATAGCGTCGAAAAATAAAACACATGTTGTAATGACAATATTGGACTGCGTCGGTAAGTCAGGGACAAAGTCCCTGTACCGATCGAAAAATCCGAGTCCAATGACGCTATAAGTCTCTTATCCAAGATCGCAGCAATGAAGTCCGAAAAATAATCACTGGAAGAAATGCCAGAAGATATAAAAGGCATCTTCCGATACTACTAAAGGGAAAACTCGAAATCTTTCGAATCCCTTTCGCCATCCTGTCGGACCCTATAAAGCGTTCGGTCGTCCGTAGCTTGATGCAACCGCGGACCGCACCGACCCAGCGCCGTCGGATAATTCCTGATTCGACCGAGAAACCGTCAATTGCTGGGATGCTGCGAAACAACTGTGCTAACTCGGATAGCACGTCCGTCACTGAGGCCTGAGGAGCAGCGGTCTTACGATGCATTGCCGCAGGAAGCTCCGAGATCGTTACCTCGTGCATACTTCCAATATGCGAGCGAACGGAGTGTATAGGCCTCGTGTCCTTTGGCTACCGGATGGCGCGACCTATTCGCTGTGGAATCACTGAATGCCGAAACTGATCGGATACTCGAGGTCACGTAGCCAATGTGCGGTCGTGTGCCCTGCTGTGAGGATGAGGAAGCATTAAAGACAGTCTCTCGGACTGTCAATATAACGGAGCGTCCCGAGCAACGGACATATGCTCCGAATGTAAAATATCTGAACCACAACATGCGGTCCCCTATGTTGTTGGCTTCCTCCGATCTGTCCTCAATCTGCCGTCACTGGGTGAGTACTAAAGTAATTAAAGTGCTCGCATCACCCAAATCTCCTTCCTAGACCGCAACGGACGAACCCGGCAGCCGAACCATTCGATGAATGTACGCTACACCGGGTGAGCTAGCGAATGTCACTCCGTAAGCGATAGACATATTCCATGAGCACTTATTGCCGCTAACTCTTCATTAACTATGACGACAGAGGCACACTTTTGAAGACATCTCCATAACTCTTCGAACAAGAAACCAGAAATGCTTGGATAGCAAGCATAAAATAATAATATATATAGCGTCGTTCAATAATTCGAAAGTTTGTGTGACATTATTGGACTATGTCGGAACTGAGGGACGATGTCCCTGAACCGAACCAAAAATTTCTAAGTCCACCGACGCTATCAGTTTCTTATCCGGCATCGCAGCATATGTAGTTCCGAAAGGGAAAGCTTGAAATCCACCGAATCCCTTTCGGTATCCCGTCGGACCGGATGAAACTTTCGGACGTCCGTACCCGCTTCCGCGGAGCGTCCCGACCCAGCATCGTCGGATAAAATATATGCAACAGATTCAGTTGATGCTGGGATGCTGCGATAACTGTGCTATTAAGGAAAGCACGTCCGTTCCCGAGGCCTGTGCAGTAGCGGACTTACGATGCATTGCCGCTGGAAGCTCCGTGTACGTTGACTCCCGCACACTTCCTATGCTCCGCTAACGACACATTTGTACCACAACATCTGGGGCCAGATGTTGTTGAACGAGAGAGGGGCCGCTCTCGCTTGCCGTCCGGATGGACCGGAACGAGCTATGAACTGGACTAAAAGGCTTCCTCCGTTCTCCCTCCGATCCGCCGTCACTGGGTGTGCATTAAGTTAATTTTATAGTGCTCGCATCACCCCAAAATTCCTTCTAGACCGCAACGGACGAACCCGGCTGCCGAACCATTCGGTGAATGGACGCTACACCGGGCGAGCTAGCGGACGTCAAAGGCCGTCGAACCTACTAGGGTCCTCTTAGGCAATTGGCGTATTACATGAGCACTTTTCCGCTAGCCCTTCATTAATTGTGACGACGGAGGCACACTGTTGGAAGACATCACAGATACATCACCCTAATCTTGATCGTCTGAAATAGAAATTGATAAAGTAGAGTGACCCTGCGGGGAAAGGACCGGAGTGTCCAAATCCCCAACAACATACCGTGACATACGCTTCCCATATTGTCATCGAAATCATACGATACAGAACAGGAGTTAATGCGAATACACTGACCACATATAGAATGATAATAAGGTCAGAGGAAGACTTCCTCTTAAAACAATTGATCAATATCCTTTCAATGTGAAAAGAAAACAAGTCCTGGTACTCGCACTAACCCCTGGCAATCAAAATACATAATAATAATATGATCCATTAATATAGAAAAAATAATTGAAATCAAAATATTTTGAAAAAATATTTTTTCAGAACAGCCCAAGTTTCTGAAAAGTAACGTTGAGCCCCAATGGATCCCAAGCCTAAGTGTGGACAAAAATTTTAAAAATATTTTAAACAATTTATTCAACACTTACGAACAATAATAATGTATCTAGTTATGATTAAAATAACATAAAGATATTATTATTTAGAAATCCCCCCCTCACACAGAGGGCTGTTGTAAATGTAAACAATGAGTGTAAAAACACTAAAATAAGACTCCAGGCACCCAGGCCCGAAATCAGTTACCAAAAATACCCCATCTGATGCAAAACAGAGACTTCCAGGGAAGAAACTGCAGAACATCAGATGGTAGATGCAGAACACAACGCCTAACCACCCGTAGGTGAAGACGTAAACATGGGGAAAGAACAGAATTCATTCTGTTATTAAGCTAAAACTCCCAAGAAATTTTTGTAATAATAATTACAGAAACTATGCCAAAAGCATGGGAGAATAGCAAGGGGGAATTAAAGGACAGGGAGAGAGGAAAAACACTTGAAAAAACAGTGTAACTAAATAATCAGAATGACAACAAAATGGCTGCTGCCTTGAAAATAGGTAACTTAACATAATTTCATTAAAAAATTTTAAGTTACAGCCCTGATAATATCCTGTCACACATTCTTTTCCTCTCCTCCTTTTCTATCCTCCTTAGAATCACCATTTCACTAATATTTATGTGTCTGGCATCATTTAAACTGAGATTTAAAAGCACAAAGATCAGTCAGATGTTAACTGATGAAGGGCCAAACTTAGAATGATAAATGGTGCCAATTTCGGAACGTCCTTGACACTGCGCATGCGCAGTGGGGGCGAGGTGTGGAGGGCCTTTCAGGACATGTTTTCTTTAGTTTTAGATGCAAATTTTGGGGATTGGGGGGCAAAATTTGTGTTTGGCCCTATATTTTAAGAGTTAGCACCAGCTATGTCTGGGTCATTGGTACAGTATAAAAATATAATTCCAAAATAATAAATAAACCGTCCACCCACATGCAGTTTTGCAAAAGAAGGCCTGAAAAATAGAAGATCTACTTTGTGGGGCCTCATTTTGCATTTGTAAAATTGTTTGAAATCTGTTCATGTCAATGATGTCATGTGAGTATTACTTGAGATATGCATGTTACAGATTTGGAAAATTTGAGACTCTTGTTTTCCAGTGATGAATAAACTTCAGCAATACTGATGAGCTCTTTGGGGGTAATCATATAATAAATGCAAATATTAACTGACTTTACTATTTCTTGTGTTTTTGTATTCTCCTGGTATTTACCACTACATTCAGATATTTGTTTTTGTAGATTCAAAAGCAACGAAAGAATCACCTTTACCGAAAATATTTGCCATATCAGGCCATCACTGATCACAAAAATCACCTTTCAAATTATGTTATTTTTTCATTTTCATTCCCTAACGTATAGCAGAAGACTTGGAACTAGCTATAGCTGAGAGGCTTTGATTTTTTAGACTCTGTTTCAGTTTAGTTTCTGGAAAAAACTTCTGTTTATATTCAGTTTTCTATGTGTTAAGAACACATAGTATATATGGTAAAACAAATAGTTTGAGTGATACCACTCAGCACAAAAAGTTCTGTCAGTATCTCTGTTGGGTACAGCCTAACCCCCTTTGATCATTATAGGTTTTGTAGAGAATCAGTTACTTAGCCTATTGAGCCAGAAAAAAGGACATAAATAGAGGATATGGAATGAGTGTTTTTCTCATATAATATTTTTGAATCAAGTCTATTTTTTTGTTTTTTGTTTTGGTAAGCCTCTGGCGAGCGCAAATGGAAAATTTAGACAAGCTTTATAAATATTATATGCAACAAACACTCATTTCATATTCTATTTATCATGTGACACACACAGGCACTAATTAGCCACTTAGTATGACTTTTTAACCCATCACCTAACTTGATTTGCAGACGGCACTTGGAAAAAACATCCTCGTATAACTAAATTTTTTAACTTTTCGCTTCCAAAACATAGGTTATGACCCCTCATTGGAACGAACTTGTCAAGCTCGTTCTAATGAGGGGTCATAAACCTATTTTTTTAAGCAAAAAGTGAAAATATAAAAAAAATGAATGGCATGTTTCTGTAAGTAAAAGATTAATACAATATAACCCAACCAAAATAGGACAGATAACGTAAATTTTCCCTACTGAAATTATGCAAGTGTCACCCAGTTGTATTTTGTTTAGCCAATCAAATTGTCCAGTTTTGAAATTGACCAATGAAATCTCCCAACTCTAATTATGCAAATTATGAAAATGTGGCCCAGTTGACTGATTAATATGAAAACAAAATATCAAATGTTTTAAAGTGAACAAAACGGATGAATCATATGATAAATTAGGATAACAAATGAATAAAGTTAATCTAATCTATGCTGTGTTATTATTGGAACATTTTTTGCCTCATTGACATGTCAATAAGGGAGAAAATGTAACAATGAGAGCACGACGTATTCGCCCTTTTGCCAGATAGACTGAGTAATGAGAGTTCATAGGGTCAGTAGTCCTGTTCCCTCCCAGTAAGATAGTTTGATCAGTTCATACACAAACACAGTTAACTGGTAGAGTGCTGGAAGCCCATATTTATACCCCCCGCAAACAAAGTTTGGGGGGTATATAGGAATCACCCTGTACGTCCGTACGTCTGTCCATCCTTGTAAGCACAACTCCTCCTAAACCATTTGTAGAATTTTCATGAAACTTTACACAATGGAAAAACTCCATATGAAGATGTGCATGAAGCAATATAATTCCGTTCTGACATTTCCAAGGGGAGATAATCTAACTTATACATTTCAGGCGCGGGAGTATCACTTTGTGAGTTTGCTCACAGTACCTCTGGTTGGGCTTTACTCTGAAGTGTCAGTACCAGCACTTGAAGGCTTCATATTTTGTGGATGTTCATACCACTTTTGAAGTGAAATTATTTAGTCTGTTAGGATTTGCCTTGTTACAATTTATGGGAGAGTGCCTATTGGCACCTCCCATAAATTGTAACGAGGCAAACATATGTGAACAATTTTTGATGACCAAAAATAATTCATCACTCTACCAGTTGAACAGTTGGCTGGTGTTTACTTAGTCTTGTGCTTTTCTTTTCCATTTTACCGCAAAAACCAGACCAAGACCTGAAAATAAAAAAATGGCCAGCCCAAGTACTAGAGCATTCCAGTAAGGGATCATCATCTCTGATTTATTGGTATGAAGTAAAAAATTTTTAGTTATTCAAGAATTTGGGGCTTAATGGGTTAATGGAGTTACACACTTATATGATAGGTTCATTATTTATTTATTGGTGTTCTAAGGTTGCATATTTCTGCACAATGGCTAAGCATGACCGCGACAGTTTTACGGGTGGAGGAAGCTGGAGTACCCGGAGAGAACCACCGAGCAACGGCGAGCAACTGTCAGCTCCCCAACATACTAACTCCACACAAGCGGGGTTAGCATTGGTTGAAGACAGGTGCACCATTGACGTGCAGTATGCCTTAGTACACAACGTCACCGTGCCCCCACGTAAGCAATGGGGGTGAAGTGTCTTGCTCAAGGACACAAATCGGTTGCCGCAGGCAGGATTCGAACCGAGGACCTCTCATCTTGCAGCCTGCACATCTACCTACTGAGCTACCGCGTCCCCTCATAGGTTCATTACATTCAAACAATGTAAAGCTATCCAGGCTGTTTCATCTGACTTGTTTAACCCTTTACCCAACGCGGACGATATCAAAATTTATTATTTTAAATATCATTTTTTCAAATTTTTTTTAAAATTTCGACAAAACCATATCATATGACCCCTCATTGGAACGCGCTTTGTTCCAAAGAGGGGTCATATGGTATGGTTTCATTGAAATTTTTCGAAAAATAATATTTTTTCAGCTGCTGAATTTGCATATTATGCAGGCGGATGCAGGCGATTCATTGGGTAAAGGGTTAATGGGTGTTAAAATTATTTTTATCTGTTCTAGTTACAGATGAGAGAGAACATGAACCAGAACCAGTATCTCAACAGGAAGTAACAGGTAATTATAAGTCGTCTTTTAGGCCCAATAACATAGATCTTCTGTTTCTCAGGCCATTTTTTATAAAAATGCATAAGGGCGAGTGGTTTCTTATTTTATTTTTGTAATTATTTCTTTGCCACCAAAAGTTCATGTTCTTGGTTTGTTTTGTCTCAGACCTCATAATCTACAGAATAACATTGGTAGTAGTGTATTTCATCCCTTGAGTACAAGAAGGCTTCACAATGCTAAAGCAGTGCAAAGCCTTGTTGCATTCAAAGGACACATTTATCAGTTTTATTAACTTGGGTAAAATATCAGACAGAGATTATTTAATTTTTATTTTTTTTAAGTTTGCATTGGTTAGAAAAATAGACCATGCGGCAGCGTAAAGGACCATGCAGGAGGGCATGAGAAACAGATTTTCAACTTTTTAGGCCTTATAAACATATCACTTATGACACTGAAGAAAATTCACCTTGCTCTAGTAGTATTTGACTCATTTCACTTGTATGAAGAATAGTATAATGAGGTATGTTTGTCACTACCAAGTAAATACCCCCCATGGTTGATACGTTACACCACTTCCAACCCCGCAAGTATAATTGAATCCCTTAATGCATGTGGTTGAGATATCTTTATAGTGAGCAGTAACACTATAAATGTTTTGTTGGCTGACCTTGACATTATAATCAAACTGTTTGCTTGTACAGTATCCACATGCACTAGAGAAGTAACGTTGGAGTTTTTACAGGTGTTTTTAAAGTAATTAAATCTAATTTCAATCCCTTCAGGTCTTTAAATCTCCCCAAATAGTGATGGTAGAAGCTGTGCCTAAATAATGTAATTGTGCCCAAATTATGCCGTGTTTAAAAGTAAACTTTTGACTAGATATAGTTTGTTCAAGTTTCACCAATGCACACAATATTGTTTAAGACCTACCTGTCGAATCAAACACTGCAATAGATAAATCATGACAAAGTTCACCTGGAGAACAAAACCGGTTAGGCTAAGGAACCAGTCAATATAGATGAGATACTAAAGCACAGGTCGCCTCGAACTCTAAATCAGTTCAGTTCTCCAGTGAAATGTAATTTGCATTGAGTGTCGTATACAACACTGTCGATGCAGATTTCTTTTCACTGGCGAACTCTGTACGATCAGGTATTCAAACCTCAGGGATTCTTCTGCCCTCTTTGGGAAAAGGTCTGGGACCCATGCAATTGGAAAATTTTGCATCATGAAGGCTCTAATTTGGAATTTAAGAGGAGAAACACCCAAAGAATAAGAAATGTTAACTGCATATTGAACTGAGAACATTAATACAGAAGTTTCTACATGTATAGAACATGTAATACGTTTTATAACAAACAATCATATGAAATAGATCAGTCTTTGTAATCTCTCTAAAATAAATCGCTCTTATACTATTAAATAGTGAAGAGATATTTATGCGATAGTCTACATTGTGTTGCTGTGCAGTTGTGTCTTGGCAAGTCTTGGCTGCCTATGTAGGCAGCCAAGACTTGCCTAGAAACAACTGACAAGGTTCCTCAGATATAACATGCAAAGCTGCCTTTTGGGGTATCTATTTTTCTTGGAGTTAAAAGTGATGCATGTCAAAATTAAACCAAGAATTAAAGAGGAATTAAATTTCATTTGAATGATGACTGAGATTGGGAAATTTTTAGTTTGAATTGAGAAAAATCATGCCAAAGTGTCATTGGGAAAGGGTCCCATATTCGACCTCTGTAGACACCCAAAAGAACCCCTGAAGCTTTAGATCTGTTATATTCATATTTGTGGCACTCCCTATTAAACAACTTGGGGACACGGTGGTATTTCGGTAACCGGTTCTCGTCAGATCACCGAAGTTAAGCAAAGCCTTATTCAATTCGGACTCCCGCGTTGGGTCCTTGGGCAGGCACTTAACCCTGATTGTCCACATGGGGGCACGATGACGCCGTGTACTAAGGCATACTGCACGTCGATGGTACGCATGTCTTCAACCAATCTAACCCTGACTGTTCTACGGTGCGGAGTTACGATGTTGGGGAGCTGGCAGCTGCTCGTCATTACTCAGTGGTTCTCTCTGGGTACTCCGGCTTCCTCCACCCATAAAACTGCCACGGTCATGATTAGCCACTGTGCATAAGTATATGACCTTAAATACCAATAAATAAATGAATAATATTAAACGGCTTGCTTAATTTGCATTTACAAGGCATTTTTGCTTGACCCCAGAAAAATAAGAATCCTCAAGTATTAATAATAACAGTGAAGGCCTGTAACAAGAGGCTATAAACCCAGAAAGGTATATGAAATAGATGCCAAGAAGGTGTGTATACAGGCCCATTTCTCTCCCACCAGACCGCAATACAGTGGATTTATATTTGCTGTTGTGCCCAAATTAGATTAAAGACTTAACCTTGAAGTGCTTTAACTGGTGGAGTGCTGGAAGCCTATATTTGGGCTTTATTCTTAAGCGTAAGAACCCTGACTTAAAGGCTTTATATTCAGAGGATGTGCTTCATATTGTCCTTGAAGTGAAGTTAATCAACTGGTAAAAATTTACCATGGCACAATTTATGGGTGTGTGCATTGTAACAGACCCAAAACATGTGAACAAGATAAAAGTAATTCAGCACTCTCCCAATTAAGGGATTGGACAAAACAGGCTTTTCTTGAAAAAGTCAAGGAAAGTACTTGAAAGATACCATATTTAGATAATGGTTTGACTTGATTTGCTCAAAATATGTACTTACCTTACTGCCCCGGGAATATTACCATAATCGAAAAATAATTCCTCCTCCCAACTTTCTGATTTCAGTTTCCAAGTTCCATCCTGTAATAATTCGTATTTGATAAAGGGTTAATCCTCTTGGTTTTACAAGAACTAACATATAAGTCCCACAGCTATGAACATTAACACCCATCCTTCAATCTGATTTTGTGAAATTAACCCATTAACTAATGCAGATGATATAAAAATGTTTTTTTTTAAATATTTAAAAAAAATTTTTTTTTTAAAATTTAAACCAAATCATATCATATCATGTGACCCTCATTGGAACAAGCTTGATAAGCTTGTTGCAATGAGGGGTCACATGATGTGATTTTATTGAAATTTTTTGAAAATCCAATGATATGACTCTCAATGAACAAGCTCGTTCGAATGAGGAGTCACATGATATGGTTTTCTTGAAATTTTTTAAGCAATATTTTTTCAGCTGCTCAATTTGTATATTATGTGGATGGATGCAGCTGATTTGTAAGGTAAAGGGTTAAAAGAATGAAGAAAACATCTGATAGTTTTCCTTACAGTGTGTGGATTAAGTTCTCAACAGTGTTTCAAATGAAATTACATATTATTGTTGATTAAATCACATCATGGCCAAAGCAACATACAATCAAAATAGTATTAAAAATCTTAGTTTTGAAGACAAAACACTTCTTGTTATTACTGTACTCAGACTTTTAAAGCTGTGTTTCACATGATTAATTTTGCAAATATTATATATTTTTATACTGTACCAATGACCCAGACATAGCTGGTGCTAACTCTTAAAATATAGGGCCAAACACAAATTTTGCCCCCCAATCCCCAAAATTTGCATCTAAAACTAAAGAAAACATGTCCTGAAAGGCCCTCTGCACTTCGCCCCTACTGCGCATGCGCAGTGTCAAGGACGTTCCGAAATTGGCGCCATTAATCATTCTAAGTTTGGCCCTTCATCAGTTAACATCTGACTGATCTTTGTGCTTTTAAATCTCAGTTTAAATGATGCCAGACACATAAATATTAGTGAAATGGTGATTCTAAGGAGGATAGAAAAGGAGGAGAGGAAAAGAATGTGTGACAGAATATTATCAGGGCTGTAACTTAAAATTTTTTAATGAAATTATGTTAAGTTACCTATTTTCAAGGCAGCAGCCATTTTGTTGTCATTCTGATTATTTAGTTACACTGTTTTTTCAAGTGTTTTTCCTCTCTCCCTGTCCTTTAAGTTCCCCCTTGCTATTCTCCCATGCTTTTGGCATAGTTTCTGTAATTATTATTACTAAAATTTCTTGGGAGTTTTAGCTGAATAACAGAATGAATTCTGTTCTTTCCCCATGTTTACGTCTTCACCTACGGGTGGTTAGGCGTTGTGTTCTGCATCTACCATCTGATGTTCTGCAGTTTCTTCCCTGGAAGTCTCTGTTTTGCATCAGATGGTGTATTTTTGGTAACTGATTTCGGGCCTGGGTGCCTGGAGTCTTATTTTAGTGTTTTTACACTCATTGTTTACATTTACAACAGCCCTCTGTGTGAGGGGGGGATTTCTAAATAATAATATCTTTATGTTATTTTAATCATAAATAGATACATTATTATTGTTCGTAAGTGTTGAATAAATTGTTTAAAATATTTTTAAAATTTTTGTCCACACTTAGGCTTGGGATCCATTGGGGCTCAACGTTACTTTTCAGAAACTTGGGCTGTTCTGAAAAAATATTTTTTCAAAATATTTTGATTTCAATTATTTTTTCTATATTAATGGATCATATTATTATTATGTATTTTGATTGCCAGGGGTTAGTGCGAGTACCAGGACTTGTTTTCTTTTCACATTGAAAGGATATTGATCAATTGTTTTAAGAGGAAGTCTTCCTCTGACCTTATTATCATTCTATATGTGGTCAGTGTACTCGCATTAACTCCTGTTCTGTATCGTATGATTTCGATGACAATATGGGAAGCGTATGTCACGGTATGTTGTTGGGGATTTGGACACTCCGGTCCTTTCCCCGCAGGGTCACTCTACTTTATCAATTTCTATTTCAGACGATCAAGATTGGGGTGATGTATCTGTGATGTCTTCCAACAGTGTGCCTCCGTCGTCACAATTAATGAAGGGCTAGCGGAAAAGTGCTCATGTAATACGCCAATTGCCTAAGAGGACCCTAGTAGGTTCGACGGCCTTTGACGTCCGCTAGCTCGCCCGGTGTAGCGTCCATTCACCGAATGGTTCGGCAGCCGGGTTCGTCCGTTGCGGTCTAGAAGGAATTTTGGGGTGATGCGAGCACTATAAAATTAACTTAATGCACACCCAGTGACGGCGGATCGGAGGGAGAACGGAGGAAGCCTTTTAGTCCGGTTCATAGCTCGTTCCGGTCCATCCGGACGGCAAGCGAGAGAGGCCCCTCTCTCGTTCAACAACATCTGGCCCCAGATGTTGTGGTACAAATGTGTCGTTAGCGGAGCATACGTCCGTCGCTCGGGACGCTCCGTTGTATAGGCAGTCCGCTGAGACTGCTAAGGCTTCCTCTTCTCGTCAGCGCACACGACCGCACCTTGGCTGCGTGACCGCCGATATATTACCAGCTTCGCCGATCAAGGATTCTTCGGCGACCAGGTCACACCATCCGACAGCCAGGGATTCGAGACCGATGGACTCCGGACGTTCGCATAGGAAGTATGCGGGAGCCATCATATGCGGAGCTACCCTCGGCGAAGCAGCGATAGTCTGCGCCTCCGCAGGTCTCGACGCCGGACATTCTTGTGCACATAGCACAGCTTATCGCAGCATCCCAGCAGCCGACAGAAACGGTGTCGGATCGAGAATTATCCGACAGCGCTGGGTCGGTAGCCGGGGACTCGAGGCCTGCAGACTCCGGACGTTCGCATAGGAAGTGTGCGGGAGTCAACGTACACGGAGCTTCCAGCGGCAATGCATCGTAAGTCCGCTACTGCACAGGCCTCGGGAACGGACGTGCTTTCCTTAATAGCACAGTTTATCGCAGCATCCCAGCATCAACTGAATCTGTCGCATATATTTTATCCGACGATGCTGGGTCGGGACGCTCCGCGGAAGCGGGTACGGACGTCTGAAAATTTTCATCCGGTCCGACGGGATACCGAAAGGGATTCGGTGGATTTCAAGCTTTCCCTTTCGGAACAACATATGCTGCGATGCCGGATAAGAAACTGATAGCGTCGGTGGACTTAGAAATTTTTGGTTCGGTTCAGGGACATCGTCCCTCAGTTCCGACATAGTCCAATAATGTCACGCAAACTATCGAATTATTGAACGACGCTATATATATTATTATTTTATGCTTGCTATCCAAGCATTTCTGGTTTCTTGTTCGAAGAGTTATGGAGATGTCTTTCAAAAGTGTGCCTCTGTCGTCATAGTTAATGAAGAGTTAGCGGCAATATGTGCTCATGGAATATGTCTATCGCTTACGGAGTGACATTCGCTAGCTCACCCGGTGTAGCGTACATTCATCGAATGGTTCAGCTGCCGGGTTCGTCCGTTGCGGTCTAGGAAGGAGATTTGGGTGATGCGAGCACTTTAATTACTTTAGTACTCACCCAGTGACGGCAGATTGAGGACAGATCGGAGGAAGCCAACAACATAGGGGGCCGCATGTTGTGGTTCAGATATTTTACATTCGGAGCATATGTCCGTTGCTCGGGACGCTCCGTTATATTGACAGTCCGAGAGACTGTCTTTAATGCTTCCTCATCCTCTCAGCAGGGCACACGACCGCACATTGGCTACGTGACCTCGAGTATCCGATCAGTTTCGGCATTCAGTGATTCCACAGCGAATAGGTCGCGCCATCCGGTAGCCAAGGGACACGAGGCCTATACACTCCGTTCGCTCGCATATTGGAAGTATGCACGGGGTAACGATCTCGGAGCTTCCTGCGGCAATGCATCGTAAGACCGCTGCTCCTCAGGCCTCAGTGACGGACGTGCTATCCGAGTTAGCACAGTTGTTTCGCAGCATCCCAGCAATTGACGGTTTCTCGGTCGAATCAGGAATTATCCGACGGCGCTGGGTCGGTGCGGTCCGCGGTTGCATCAAGCTACGGACGACCGAACGCTTTATAGGGTCCGACAGGATGGCGAAAGGGATTCGAAAGATTTCGAGTTTTCCCTTTAGTAGTATCGGAAGATGCCTTTCTTATCTTCTGGCATTTCTTCCAGTGATTATTTTTCGGACTTCATTGCTGCGATCTTGGATAAGAGACTTATAGCGTCATTGGACTCGGATTTTTCGATCGGTACAGGGGCTTTGTCCCTGACTTACCGACGCAGTCCAATATTGTCATTACAACATGTGTTTTATTTTTCGACGCTATATATTTATATATATATACAAGCCTGCTACTAAGCATGATAGTTTAGTTTCTTGTCCGCGTGGCTCATTTCTGCCATTTTATCTTTTTTACATATAGTTTATTTTGGCAGAGCAGGGCATACCGAGAGTTCATATGCGTCTAGACGGTGATTAAAGACTGCATATATTCTTTTTCGCCGTTTATGTCTTTTCCAATTTCAATGTTGGGAACGACATTATGTATAGTAGACTTAACTTAGACGCTTTATTATACGTAATCCGCCTTACTGAGGCGTTATCATTACGTCTTCAAGAAAAGATTTACGGGATATTATTCTCAATGTAATTTCTTTTGAGGGCAGTAGTTTGTTCACGTATAACTCCGCCCTTCAGTGGCTGATTGGAGTTGGTTAGACGTGATGCAGCCCTAGCTACATCCACGCGTGGATAGTAGGTTAAGAACTCTCAGAGTCGCTTCGTTCTCGGAGGAGCTTCTCTTCGACGGCAACTTTCCGGCAATCCATGAATTGCTTGAATTATACATTCTCTTGTCTATCTAGTGTTACAAGAGATTCAGACTGGGGCAAACATTCGGTGGTTGACTCAGAGAGTGCCGCCACAGTTGCCGGACCCGAGTGTGGCTGTTATGACGGTTGCCAGTCAAACAGATTGGGATATATACTGATCCCTACGGATTCGAAGTGCCAGGGTCTTTGGGTTCCGCAGTCTTTTAGCTATCAGTTTAACTTCCGCGGAATAATGTTTTTTAGGCTTGCTTTATGTCATTGCATGAACATTATTCAGAAACGCATGCCCAAATTCCTGTCCTTTAATTCGACAGTAGTGGCGTATCTCCGGAACCAGGGAGGCACTCTTTCGTTTCCGTTATTCAATTTAATGGAAAGAATCCGTCTGTTGGTTATAGTACACCAAGTTCAGTTTTGGTCCGTCATATTCTGGGTCGTCTGATTGTTTTATCGCACTCCCGTTCTCTTACGGGTCGCTTGTTGCTGTCAGAATGGACTCTCAACAAACAAGTATTTAATCAGATTTGCTATCTATGGGAGCGCCCAATGATGTTTTATTTATGACACAGCTTGCTAATCAATTGCAGACGTATGTGTTGGCTTGTCCAGATCTCTGAGCTAATACTGTTAACGCTCTATTGATCTATAGGACGGAATGATAGGATACGCGTATCCTCCGGCGCTGTTGTTTTAGCAGGTATTGCTAAGATAAACAACCACTATACATTTCTGTTGATAGCATCTCTATCTTCACAGAGATCATGAGTAATTTACTCTCTTGTCTACTGTGGATCTTAACGTGAAATCTTCCTCTGTGTGAGGATCTTTTTTCACTGGGTAAATCGTGTCATCTTTATCACAACCAGCAAGGTCGCAACCTTCATGTATTCCGTTGTGTGGTCCGTATTGCATTGTATGCACTGTACTGGACGAGCTTTGGACGCGATTTCTTACTATAGGAGATCCTCTTCTTCGCTATTCTATGCGACTAAAGTGGAGGCTCTTCCGTCGTGGTGTAGGGATCATTATGTTCATATGGTTGATCCCTCCATACTACTCATTGCTATTTTTTAGTATACTTGTTTCACAAGATCTACTGCAGCCTGTGTTATTTAGGTTATAGGTTTATGTTACCTCATACCTATGCACTCTACTATAGTTTACAATTGAGTCTTTTGTCTCTTTATCTAAGTCAGTTAGTAACTTTTTGATAAATAGACTTAGAATCTTTAGATTAAATTCCTATACGGATTTTAACTTCGGTTCTTATTTAGCTAAGTAATCATTTGAGCCTCTGGAAACAGTAGTTTTCAAATTCTGACCTTTTAGACAGTAATTCTGTTGGTTTCTCTTTTACTGTAGAGTCAGTGAGTTTCATGCACTATCGATGGATGATTTTCACTTTCATAGTTTCGGAATCAATACTTCCGTTACTATTTAGGTTGGATTGTTGCATAAGAGTTAGGCTCCTATTATCCGGAACCTATTATTTTAAGGTCCTTCCGTCTTCGTATGGGCATAGGCCTTTACTCTTTCCGGGTACAGTTTATGTATTTATAAACAGATATCTGTTTATTACAAGGGCGTAAGCTTCTTCTGTCTTTGATGTCTAGTAGAAGGACGTTACGCTCCATTTTATTGTTAATGGATTCTATTAACTAGCGTACTGCTTATGGTATATCATTAGCTTAGCAGTTGTGCTTAAGATTTCGGCTCATGAAGTAAGAGTTCTTCTACTTCTTGGGCTTACATTAATAGTGTTGCTATTATAGATTTTTGAAGGCTGCTCATTGCGCTCAGCCATCCATTCATGAATTTTATCTCAGAAATATCGAGTCCATTTCTGGAGGCCTCTATTGTTAGGTCTATTATCTACTGCTCAGAATGTCATTCTCTTAACAGTTGCTACTATAGCTAGGTAGGCTGTCTGTTTCGGCAGTGTCTCCGTTCGGCTGCCCTCTTCGCTCTGGGCTATTTGACCCAGGGCAAGAAAAAGGGGGGGGGGGGAGGGTGTTCCCTTGGGTCACCTGTTTTTACTATGAAAACAAGGGGATACCTCCTCCGGAGTTAGTAATTCTGAGCTGTTATTGGGATGGTTGTTTAGTGAGAAGTTTAAGTTTATAAAATTCATTCAAGTCTTAGTTTTTAAAGTATAGCCTTTGAATATTGCATATGTCAACGGACATGATTATGCAATTCTCACACACTTTTAGAAGTATAAGAGTCTCTATTCTCTAGACTTACTTTATTATTGGCTTACTTTAAAAATTATTAGTATAAGGATTATTGGATATTAATAGAGTACATGGATTTATGAAGCTCAATTTTTGGAAGGTGTTGTATCTTTCTAATTTATCATAAATAAGAAAGATACATGTAAGGCCTATTACTTCTTTTCCCTACAGGGGATGACTCTATTTTATTTTATTGAGCGTATTCCATTTTGCTCTATGTCCTTGGCCCTCCAGCCTTTTTACTATTCAGCTATGTCTGGGTCATTGGTACAGTATAAAAATGTTAAAAAATTTATAGTAATTTATATATTTTTTATACTTACCAATGACCCAGACGGGGATGGCCCTCCCAGGAGTTGGGAACTCTTGCCTCCCCGCTGAGTACATAGCGCTTACCAGGCACTGGTTATTAGAATGATTAATGGCGCCAATTTCGGAACGTCCTTGACACTGCGCATGCGCAGTAGGGGCGAAGTGTGGAGGGCCTTTCAGGACATGTTTTCTTTAGTTTTAGATGCAAATTTTGGGGATTGGGGGGCAAAATTTGTGTTTGGCCCTATATTTTAAGAGTTAGCACCAGCTATGTCTGGGTCATTGGTAAGTATAAAAAATATATAAATTACTATAAATTTTTTAACTTTTATACTGTACCAATGACCCAGACTTAGCTGGTGCTAACTCTAACAAAACCAGGGCCAAACACAAATTTTGCCCCCCAATCCCCAAAATTTGCATCCAAAACAAAAAGAAATCATGTCCTAAAGGACCTCCGTACTACGCCTCTACTGCGCATGCGCAGTGACGCAGTCGTCCCGAAATTGGCGCCAATTATCATTCTCTGTTTGGCCCTTCATCAGTCAACATCTCACTGATCTTTGTGCTTGTAAATCTCAGTTTAAAGGATGCCAGACACGTAATTTTTGGAGAAAATGTGATTCTAAGGAGGATAGAAGGAGGAGAGGAAAAAGAAGTGGCAAAAAATAATCAGGGCTGTACTTAAAATTTTTTGATGAAATTATGTTAAGTTGCCTATTTTCGAGGCATGGGCCTCTTGTTGTCATTCTTGCTAATTGTTGCACTGCTTATTCAGTGTTTCCTCTCCCCTAGCCTTCTAAAGTCCCCCCTTGCAATTCTCCCATGCTTTTGGCATATTTTTGAGAAATTTCATTTCTAAAATTTCCTGGGAGAGTTGCTTGGTTACAGAATGTTTTCTGTTATTTTCCCCATAGTTACGTTTTCACCCATGGGTGTATAACGTTTGTGTTCTGCATCTTCCATCTGATGTTCTACAGATTCTCCCCTGGGAGTCTCTGTTTTGCATCAGATAGAGTGTAATTGATGACTGATTCCGGGCCAGTTTTTTCAGTGCCTGGAGTCATGTTTTCTGGTGTTTTTACACTGTTTGTTTTCATTGGCAACAGCCTTTTTTGAGGGGGGGCTGTTTGCCTTTGTTGTAGTTTATCTCATTATAAGATACATTTATATTATCCGAAAGTGTCTCATTAATTATTTTATATAAATTTAAAATTTTTGACCACACTTTGCCATCGGATCCATCGGGGCTCAACGTTACTTTTCAGCAACTTGGGCTTCGCTGAAAAAATATTTTTTCAAAATTATTTTGTTTTGCAATTGTTTTTTCATTTATTAATGGATCATGTTATTATGTATCTTTGTGTCAGGGGTTTTTGCGAGTAACTAGGACTTATTGTTGTTCTTTCACAATGAAGGGACGTTGTTCAAATTGTAATAGGAAAAAATCTTCCTCTGACTTTCATGATCATTGTATTAATTGTAGTCAGTGTTCTCGCATTAATCCCTGTCCTATATGTGAACATTGGGATGAGAAACATTGGAAACGTGTGTCACGATATGTTGTTTCTGGAGAAAGAGCGATGTCGGCTCTTTCTCCGCAAGGTCACTCTACTCTCTCAGTTTCTATTTCAGAGGAACCAGAACAGGGTGATGTTTCCATGTTATCTTCTTCAAGTGTGCGTCCGTCGTCACAAATGAATTCAGAGCTAGCGGCAAAAGTGCTCATGGAGATTAGACAAATGTCGTCCGCTAGCTCGCCCGGTGTAGCGTCCATTCACCGAATGGTTCGGCAGCCGGGTTCGTCCGATGCGGTCCAAGAGGAAATTTTGGGTGATGCGAGCACTATAAACATAATAGATGCACACCCAGTGACGGCGGATAGTACGCGAGAACGGAGGAAGCCTTTTAGTCCGGTTCCTAGCTCGTCCAGGTCCAGCCGGGCCGCGAGCGAGAGAGGTCCCTCTCTCGTACAACAACATCTGGGACCAGATGTTGTGGTACAAAATGTGTCTTTAGCGGAGCATATGTCCGTCGCTCGGGACGCTCCGTTGTATAAGCAGTCCGCAGAGACTGTTAAGGCTTCCTCTTCTCATCAGCGCACACGACCGCACCTTGGCTGTGTGACCGCCGATATATTACCAGCTTCGCCGATGAAGGATTCTTCGGCGACCAGGTCACACCATCCGGCAGCCAGGGATTCGAGACCGACGGACTCTGGACGTTCGCATAGGAAAAGTATGCAGGAGCCATCTGATGCGGAGCTGCCCTCGGCGAAGCAGCGATAGACTGCGCCTCCGCAGGTCTTGACGCCGGACATTCTTGTGCAGATAGCACAGCTTATCGCAGCATCCCAGCAGCCGTTTCTGTCGGATCGAGAATTATCCGACGGCGCTGGGTCGGTACGCTCCGCCGAAGCATCGGGGGCGGACGACCGGGAACATCATGAGGTCCGACCGGATGGTGAAAGGGATACGGATGACTTGGAGCTATCCCTTTCGGAACAACATAAAGCTGCCGTGGACTTCATCCGGCACTTTCTCCCTCAAGTTGTTCCGTCGGGCCAGACTGCTGCGCTTCCGGACAAGAGAATTATAGCGTCATTGGACTCTGAATTTTTTGAGCGGTTCAGGGACATCGCTCCCGAGTTTCCGTCGCAGTCCAATAATGTTGCTAGAACATTTGAATTATTGAACGACGCTATATTTAAACTTGCTTCCAGGACGGGGAAAGCAGGTTTCTTGTCCGCTAATACTCTCAACCTGCCTTTCATTAATGCAAGGAATAAATTCGATACGGCAGGACAGGGTATACCGAGAGTTCCTCTGCGTATGGACGACGAGGCGGAAGACTTAGAGCTATCATTACCGTCGTCAGCTTCTATTCCAACCGCGGTGTTGGAAACAGCTATTGCGTCTAACAGAGCCAATTTAGATGCCTTATCTTACACAGATCACCTTACTAAGGCGTTATCACTGCGCCTTCAAGGGAAAGAGTTTCAGGATATACAATCCTCTTTAAGACTTCTTTCAAGGGCAGTAGCTTATTCCACGTGTAACTCCGCCCTTTCAGTGGCAAATCTGGAGTTGGTTAGACGTGACGCAGCCCTAGCTACATCCACACTAGTGGATTCTAAGGTGAAGAACTCTCTTAAAGTCGCTTCGGTCTCAGGAGAACTTCTCTTTGACGGCAAGCTTTCCGCTATTTATGATAAAATTAAAAAGAAAGCTAATGATTCTCTGTTGTTCAGATCGGCTCCTAAGAAGTCGGATACAGCAGATACGAATAAGACAGGCACTTCTGGGTCTAATGCGCCCAAGAGAGGTTCCTATAGAGGTTCCGGTGCGTCCTCTTGGTCTTATTCGAGAGACCGTCAGGATAGCGACTCTCGTTCGGGACGTCCTTCAGGCCGGGACAATCGGTCGGACGCCCCGAGGTCGACGAGGCGAGGTGCGGGTCGTGGAAGACGTGGTTTCTCCTACCGCAGGCCTCACAGGTCCAGGAGGTGATGGCTTAAACCTCTATCGCGTTCCGGTTGGCGGAAGGTTGTCGAGTTTTTCACAAGAGTGGGCGTCGATTACGGACGACCCTTGGGTGAGAGGAGTGACTTCGGAAGGGTGAGAGGAGTGACTTCGGAAGGTCTGAAGATATCCTTCAAACGAAAGCCTCCATTAACTCGAAGTCCAAAGTGGACTCATCTTCCGTCAAATCCACAGAAAAGAGACGCGCTGTTATCAGAGGTGCAGTCTCTTTTAATGAAGAACGCGGTAGAGGTCGTAGAAAACCAGGAATCTCTGGGATTCTACAGCCATCTGTTTCTGGTTCCGAAACCAGACGGCTCGTTCCGTCCAGTCATAGATTTGAGCTGGATAAACAAGCTGATCGTCGCTCCGAAGTTTTATATGGAGACGATTCGATCGGTCAGAGCGAGTATTCGGGTGAACGATTATGCAACGAGCATAGATCTCAAAGATGCGTACTTTCACGTCATGGTACATCCGACATTCCGAAAGTATCTACGCTTCGCAGTCCTAGGAGTGGTGTATCAATTCCGGGCGATGTGCTTCGGATTGAATCTAGCACCCTGGGCTTTCACTCGGGTAATGAACTCGGTAATGATCTACTTCCGAGCTCATTCGTCTGCGGTAACGTCGGCCTACCTGGACGACATTCTTCAGAGGTATGGCAACGAGTTAACGCTTCAGAACGATGTTCAGAATCTTCTTCTATTGCTCCGACGGCTCGGTTTTATAGTAAACGAGGAGAAGTCGGATCTGGTGCCGTCCAAGTCATTCACTCATCTGGGAATGAGCTTCGAGACGCACAACAATCTCGTTCGTCTGCCGTTAACCAGAGCGAAATTAGTCAGTTGTTACGCTCGCTATTGTCTGCACGTAGACAAAGTCACGGCGAGAGAATTTATGAGACTGATAGGTCTGTGCGGAGCCGCCTCGGATCTCATTCCGATGGGGCGGTTACGCACACGTCCTCTTCAAATTTTCCTGACTCAGAATTGGAGTGTGAAAATTCATTCGCTCGATGTAGACGTTCTCTTGTCAGATCAAGTGAAACAAGAGATTCAGACTTGGGCAAACATTCAGTGGTTAACTCAAGGAGTTCCGCTGCAGTTGCCGGATCCGAGTTTTACCGTTATGACGGATGCCAGTCAAACAGGTTGGGGTGCATCATTAATCCCAACGGATTCGAGATGCCAGGGTCTTTGGGATCCGCAATTCCTGTGCAAGCACATAAACATCAAGGAAATGATGTCAATTTGGCTTGCGTTACGTCACTGGATGGACATTATTCACGATGCTCATGTCCAAATCCTATCCGACAATATGACAGTAGTGGCGTATATACGGAATCAGGGAGGCACTCATTCAGTTTCGTTGTTCAATCTAACGGAAAGAATCCTTCTGTTTGCGTTAGAACATCACGTTCTTCTTTCGGTCCGTCACATACCGGGTCGTCTGAATGTGCTAGCAGACTCCCTTTCACGAAAAGGTCGTTTGTTGCCGTCGGAGTGGACTCTCAACAAACAAGTATTCAATCAGATTTGCTACCAATGGGAACGGCCAATGATAGACTTATTTGCGACACATCTCAACAATCAGTTGCAGACGTATGTGTCTCCGTGTCCGGATCCAAGAGCATTTGCAGTAGACGCTCTGTCGATCCCTTGGGATGGATAGATAGGATATGCGTATCCTCCAGCGCCGTTAATTCAACAAGTATTGCTAAAGATAAAACAATCTCAATGCAAGATTCTGTTGGTAGCATCTCTGTCGCCACAGAGACCGTGGATAAATCTACTCAGGTGTCTGTTGTAGGACCTACCGCGGAAGCTTCCTCCACGAGAGGATCTTCTTTCGCAGGGGAAATCGCGCCAACTCCATCACAACCCGCAAGGTCTCAACCTTCACGTTTTTCCGTTGTGCGGTCCTTCTTGCATGGCAAGCACTTTACAGGACGAGCAGTGGACGCGATTTCTAACTGTAGGAGGACCTCCTCTTCGCTAAACTATGCGGCTAAGTGGAAGGTTTTTCGTCGTTGGTGTAGGGATCATTCT
Source organism: Pictodentalium vernedei (assembly GCA_031216915.1). Lineage (NCBI taxonomy): Eukaryota > Metazoa > Mollusca > Scaphopoda > Dentaliida > Dentaliidae > Pictodentalium > Pictodentalium vernedei. The sequence goes on along the minus strand of CM062295.1, from coordinate 73,200,658 downwards.
GTAGATATATTTGATCCCTCTATACCAGACATTGCAAACTTTCTAGTATACTTGTTTGACGAAATCAAACTGCAGCCTGTTACTATAAAGGGTTATAGATCTATGTTATCTGATACCTATGCACATCATGATAGTTTACAAATTGGATCTAATGTCTCTTTATCGAAGTTGGTTAGAAACTTTTCGATAAATAGACCCAGAACTCTTAGATTAATTCCTAAGTGGAATTTAGCTTGGGTTCTCCTTAAATTGAAGGAAAAGCCATTTGAACCTCTTGGGACAGTAGATTTCAAATTCTTATCTTATAAGACAGCTTTTCTCTTAGCTTTCTCTTCTGCCAGAAGAGTCAGTGAGCTTCATGCACTATCGGTGGATGATTCTCATTATCGTAGTGTTGGGAACACTATCACCTTCACTACTAATGTGGGTTTTTTAGCTAAGAATCAGGCTCCTAATAAATATCTGGAACCTATTGTTATTAAGGCTCTTCCGTCTTCTGACAGGCGTAGGCCTTTACTCTGTCCTGTTAGAGCACTACGTGTATATAAACAGAGATCTCAGTTTATCAGAAAGGGACGGAAACGTTTCTTTCTGTCTTTGATGCCTAATAGAAAGGACATTTCAGTCCATTCTATTGCTAGATGGATTCAGTTAACTATCCGTACTGCTTATGAAGATTTATCTTCTTCTCAGCAGTCTGTGCTTAAGATTTCTGCTCATGAAGTAAGAGCTCTTTCTACTTCCTGGGCTTATGCTAATAGTGTTGCTATTACAGATTTAATGAAGGCTGCTTATTGGTCTCAGCCATCCACATTTACGAATTTTTATCTCAGAAATATTGAGTCCATTTCTGGAGACCTGCATTGTTTAGGTCCGTTATCTGTTGCTCAGAATGTCGTCCACTAAACAGTTGCAACTATAGTTATGCAGGCTTTCTGTTCCGGCAGTGACTCCGTCCGGCTGCCCTCTTCGCTCTGGGCTATTTGACCCAGGGCAAGGGGAAGGGGGGGGGGGGGGGTGTTCCCTTAGGTCACCTGCTTTATAGTGAAAAGCAAGGGAATGCCTCCTCCAAGTCAGTATTTCTGAGTCGCTTCCGGGATGGTTTTAAAGTGTAATATTAATGTTTAAAATTCATTCATGTCTTATTTTTAAAGTGTAGCTCGGTGTGAAGCATTTGTATATGTCAAGTGTCAAACGGGCTTTAATATACAATACTCGGACACTTTTAAATGACTATAAAGAGTCTCAATTCTCTGGACTACTTTATTTATTGGCTTGCTTTAAAAATAATTAGTATAAGGGTTATACTGGATGTTAATAGAGAACATGAATGTTATTGTGCTCAATTATTAAGGGTAGTGTATCTTTCTAATTTAATATTAAATAAGAAAGATACATGTAAAGCCTAATACTCCTTTTCTCCTTAAGGGGTTACCTCTTTACTATATAGTTGAGCTTATTGGATTTTCCTCTATGTCCTAGGCCCTCCAGCCTGTTTACTATTCAGCTAAGTCTGGGTCATTGGTACAGTATAAAAATGTTAAAAAATTTATAGTAATTTATATATTTTTTATACTTACCAATGACCCAGACGGGGATGGCCCTCCCTGGAGTTGGGAACTCTTGCCTCCCCGCTGAGTGCATAGCGCTGACCAGGCACTGCCAGTAAGAATGATAATTGGCGCCAATTTCGGGACGACTGCGTCACTGCGCATGCGCAGTTGAGACGTAGTATGGAGGTCCTTTAGGACATGATTTCTTTTTGTTTTGGATGCAAATTTTGGGGATTGGGGGGCAAAATTTGTGTTTGGCCCTGGTTTTGTTAGAGTTAGCACCAGCTAAGTCTGGGTCATTGGTAAGTATAAAAAATATATAAATTACTATAAATTTTTTAACTTTCTGTTGGAATTTTGGGGAGTAAAGCCGTGCCTAATTACTGTGTGAAACAAGCTTTGTTTTAGTAGTGTAATTGGACCATGTTATGAGTGACGGGGATGTGAATCCTCTGAACGTTTAACAATTGGCTAAACCTGATTGTGCTCATGATATAGTCATATAAGCTGAAAGTGACTTTAAAATCCAATAAATAAATATTGAAGGTATGTCACTTGTAATGTGGTATTTCTGATAAGTTTGAAAAATTGATCACTTGGCATAGTGTTATGTGGAAATTATGTAAATGGGTTTATAATGTATGTTGTTTCAAACTAGATGAGATTGGGGAGGAGGTTGAGGAAGAAGTTGAGGAGTCTATACAGGAGGAGGTACCTGGAGAGGAATCAGCTGAAATTACTGATAAAATCTCACCTAGATCTGAGCAAGGTATCACAGAGTGATTGCTTCTAGTTTTGCACCTTCTCACCTTCTTACTGTTTGAACACTTACAACTGATTTTCATAACATCTTTTGTTAGTCTTTTAGCCATTTAGGATCTAACATTGCCAGAACATGAACTATTGTTTTCAGAGAGAAGTTTGTTCAAGTAAACAGGACACATAAGGACAGAATGATCTTGTAGAATTCATATTTTTTTCCACACCAGAAACAGATACTATTCTTGAATGAATATAAACCATCTTAATTATACCCAGACTACATAAGGCATACTTCTGGGAAAAGAAAATGGGCTTCTATGAAGCCTCTCCCCCAACATGTTTTAAAAAACTTACAGTTCGCCAATGAAAATCAGTCCACCTCAACAGTGTCGTATAGGATGCAGATAGTGTTTCGCTGGCAATCTCTGTACTCAAAGTTTGAGATTTAATAAATTCTTATTAGTCCCCTACGGGAACCGTAAGGGGACTATAGGATTGCACTCCGTCCATCTGTCCGTCTGTCTGTCTGTCTGTTTTTTATGTTACCACCTCTCCCTCAAACATGCTTTAAGCTACACCTTTCATATTTGGTACATGGATAAATGGTTCTGAGGGGATGATGCACGCTCAAAATTTTTTTATCAAAATCCAAGATGGCAGAATGGCGGCCATTTTTGTTGTGTTTTTTAAGCTTTTTTTTCTCTATTTTCATGTTACCACCCCTCCCACCAACATGGTTCAAGCTACACCTTTCATATTTGGTACATGGATAAATGGTTCTGAGGGGATGATGTACGCTCAAAATTTTTTTTTAAAAATCCAAGATGGCGGAATGGTGGCCATTTTTGTTGTGTTTTTTAAGCTTTTTTTCTCTATTTTCATGTTACCACCCCTCCCACCAACATAGTTCAAGCTACACCTTTCATATTTGGTACATGGATAAACAGTTCTGAGGGGATGATGCACGCTCAAAATTTTTTTTAAAAAATCCAAGATGGCGGCCATTTTTGTTGTGTTTTTTAAGCTTTTTTCTCTATTTTATGTTACCACCCCTCACTCCAACATGGTTCAAGCTGCACTTTTCATATATGGTACATGGATAAAGGGGTTGTGATGGGATTATGCAGCTCAATATTGTTTTTTCAAAATCTAACATCTGTCTGTCTGTCCGTCTCTCTGTCTTTCTGTCTGTTTTTATGTTACCACCTCTCCCCATAATATGTTTCAAGCTACACCTTTTATATTTGGTACATGGATAAATGGTTCTGAGAGGATGAAGCACAGTCAATATTTATTTTTCAAAATCCAAGATGGCAGAATGGTGGCCATTTTTGTTGTGTTTTTTAAGCTTTTTTCTCTATTTTATGTTACCACCCATCTCTCCAACATGGTTCAAGCTACGCCTTTCATATATGGTACATGAATAAAGGGTTGTGAGGGGATTATGCACGCTCAATATTTTTTTTTCAAAATCCAAGATACTTATATACTCTAGTGTCTTCTGTGACAAAAACACCTCATGTCACAAAAGGGGGACTAATACCACCTCGGTGGTCAAACACTTGTTTAGTTTCCTATTAACTCCTATCACTCTGACAGCATTTCAAAATTTTCATCATTGACTGCATATTGTCCACATAGAATGAAAAATTTAATAAAATATATCTTGTTTGACAGAGCTCAATGAGCTCTGTCAAACAAAATATAATTTATTAAATTTACAGTTGCATTGTGGGAAAAATTTGCTGCAGAAAACCTTGTTATTTTGACATCAATGTGCAGAGGGTTAAATGTCGTGTAGTTTACATTTAAATGGAATTTTAGCTTGACATGGGAAAACTAAGAAGCCATCTTGAGTAAACTTCAGCTCAGGAGGCAAACCATTTTTTTTTTTTTTTTTTTTTATTAGGGTTTAACGACACATTAACAGCCAGGGTCATATCATGTCAGTGACAGTTTTACGGGTGGAGGAAGCCGGAGTACCCGGAGAGAACCACCGAGCAACGACGAGCAGCTGCCAGCTCTCCAACATCGTAACTCTGAACTCTGCACCGCGGCACAGGCAGGGTTAGATTGGTTGAAGACATGCGCACCATCGCGTGCAGTACGCCTTAGCACACAGCGTCATCGTGCCCCCATGTAGGCAATCAGGGTTAAGTGCCTTGCCCAAGGACACAACACGGGAGCACGAATCAGTCGCTGAAAAGGTCACCCATCCAATTACTAACCGCACTCGACATAGCTTAACTTCGGTGATCTGATGAGAACTGGTTACCGCGATGCCACCTCGCCCCCCAGGCAAACCAATAATAATGTTGAAGAACCATGACAAGAGGCTGTAACGTATGATTCTAAGTAGAAAAAAAACCCACAAAGCCTATGAAACATTTATAGAGATGAGAAAAATATTGCCATTTTCTCTCCTACCAGGCCACAATACAGGGTTCCAACTCGAACGAAAAGTCGTCATTGAATTTTCAACTTTTCCTTCAAATGTGCTTCAGTTTGTTTCTATCTGTGAAGAGTACAGTGGAGCCCACTTAATTGGATCATAACCTATGTTTTAGAGACAAAAAATGAAAAAATAATGAAAATTAATTGGCGATTTTTGAGAATAGCACTGGCTGGTTTTGGCCGTTACGTTAGCTAAAGGGTTAAATAATATAATTATCATTAATAATGAAAAGTAATAAATGGCGTAATCGCTTGACTGGGCTGGTTACGAGAAATAATTCATTCGACGTGAGGGACTATATTTGCGCACTCGTGTTTATACAACGTCCCTCATCTCTCATGAATTATTTCACATAACCAGTCCAGTCATGCGATTACTCTCTATGTAAAGACATGTACAGAGTGATTTAGAACTTATTCACTCCAAGGGTGGAGATTACTACAACTTTGACATCTATCAGCCGGGATTCAGCCCTGAAATTGTCTTTATACCATGCTCACCTATGTTACTACCGTGGAGCCCACTTAATTGGATATCTGTTAATTGTATATCCCTGTTAATTGAATATAATTTTCAAAAACAAAACCATTACCATACCTTCAGTACAAATTTGATCTGTTAATTGCATATGGGTTGTAGAGTAAACTCCTGTTAATTGTATATCCCTGTTAATTGAATATAATTTTCAAAAACAAAACCATTACCATACCTTCAGTACAAATTTGATCTGTTAATTGCATATGGGTTGTAGAGTAAACTCCTGTTAATTGTATTTACATTTTTGTAATATGTCGAAAAAAAATTACTGTGACACGCAACAAATTCCCCTTATTTATCAACCTTTTTGGCCCCCACTACATCCAATACAAGCATTTATTCTATTATATCTTGTTTGACAGAGCTCTTTGAGCTCTGCCAAACAAGATATAATAGAATATATGCTCAGTTTACCTCCAGAACACAGGAAACTGACCAAATCCCTGTTAATTGTATACTCCTGTTAAATGAATAATTTTCACTGGCAAAATGGATACCGGTATTCAATTAAGAGGATTCTACTTTACTTGATTTTCCACCCCCCCCCCCCCCCTCCTTGAGAAGTACTTAAATTCAGTTTACCTATAACTTCTGAGACATGTAGTCTCATGACCCACATACATGTTCTATTACAAAATCAGTGGGAGCGCGGTGGCTCAGTGGTAGACTGTTGGACTTCTATGCTAGAGGTCTCGAGTTCGATCCCTGGCTGGGATGACCCGCATTGTGTCCTTGGGCAAGGTACTTTATCCCAGTTGCCTACATGGGGGCACGATGATGCCGTGCACTAAGGCGTACTGCACTAAGGCGTACTGCACATCGATGGTGCACATGTCTTCAACCACTGTAACCCAGCTTGAAAACAAGAGTTAGTATGTTGAGGAGCTGACAGTTGCTCGTCGATGCTCGGTAGTTCTCTCTGGGTACTCCGGCTTCCTCCGCCCGGAAAGCTGTCATGGTCACGATTAGCCATAGTGCATAAATTCCAAAAAATAGTAATTACAAAATCGGTCAGGAACCACATCTCTTTCATCTCTGTATTATCCCTTGAGTGCAGCAAGGTGTCATCTGCAATGCTCGAGATACAACATATATATCTAACAAGTTGTGTTTTCCAGAAATCATATCCTCTCATCTGAAATTCATGTTGATCATGGTGTTGTGAGTTCATATGAAAATTATAATAGTTCTTGAAAATCATGATCAGAGTCCTTGAAAAGTACTGGAATTGTGCTTGCATTTGATTCTCGGATGTTGGTGGGAACCATGCAATATGACAGATCCATATTTGTTGTGCCCAAATTCAGGATTCCTGCAGGAATGTGAATTGAATGAACTGCCTTGAATTTGATTAAGAACCATTCAAGGCCTTTAAATCCTGGATAATGGGCAAGGAGGCCTTGAAAAGCCTTGAACATTCACAAAATAAAAATGCAGATGAAGCGTGTTTTCATAAGTATATAATTTCAAATGCCATAGTTCGAGAAGCTGTTGTCCTAACTAGGACTCTCTGATCATTACCTCCTCCCTGAAGGGAAGTGGGAGGTTCAGATCATTACTGGTGGGTTCTAGTAAGGATTAATGAAGGCAAGACCTTAAAAATCTTTGAGTTGACTTTAGAAGGGCCTTGAAAACGGCTGAAAAATGTTGAGAAATGGCCTTGAATTGTATAGTCCTTACCTCTGCTGAAAAATGTTGAGAAATGGCCTTGAATTGCCTTGAATTGTATAGTCATTACCTGCAGGACACCCAAAATTATATCACTTAAAGAAATGGTCAGGTAAAAAGTATAGTTGGATAAATTTTTTATCCAACAATCATACAGATTTTAGCCTGAAAACCATGAGAAACGGTACGTATCACATAATGTGTTCCGATGCCGTATCACATAGATGACTCATTGTGATTCTGTATCATATAGACGACTCGTTTCCAGTAACACGACAGTTATGAGAGATTGGCTCTAAAAATGTTGCTATAAATAGAAACTGCACAATTCAATATTAACCTACCCGGTGTTTCTGATGATGTACCCTTGAAGCGGATCATCATAGGAAGTGACACTGAGAGTGAATAATTTGACAACACAACTTTGAAAATTGTGGTGACCACGTTACTCATTGTTTGTCAGACTGCACAACAATATAGTTCCAGAAAATATGGGGTTTTTTAAAAACTTTTTCTCGCCCAACATTATGTCCCAAAACTGTATTAAAAATTTAAAATTCTCGGTGGTGTCAGCTCGCTGAGATCCCATTCTGGGCACCTCCTCGAATCTGATACAAATCACAGGACATGCACATTATCATGATAATTCATTTCTCTAACAATTCTGTCACATAAACAGATTAAATTTTAAATTTTTCAGAATCATGATAATCTGAATGTATCTAATTATCATGACCAGTACAGCACCTACAAAACTATATGACTGAAAATCCTGATAATCATGTAAAAGTGTATAATGTACAGTACTGAGATCATAAAAGGGCTCAGGGAATATTGATTTGATCATGACTGGGTCATGTGATCCAGTTGAAATTATCTGTCCACTTAACTTCCTGCAACACAATAGATAGAATCTCACCTGTTGGAAAACCAAATCTCATATGCTATTTTCAGTTGAGGTTTGGTGCTTTTTTTTTTAATACGGTCTTGATTTTGCAATATTTTACTAACAAAATCTCGTACAACTTGTAGTGTTCATGCTGTCAGGTGCCAGTGGTGCCAATTGAACGAAACAATTAATTTGGCACCAAAAATACAGCATTTGGCACCCAAAATATACTTTTGATTGGTCTTAAAGCCTTTGTAGTTTATTATTTCAGTGCATCAATTTCGATAAAAATGCTGTCTTAACGACAACATACAGTACGTGGAGAGTGTATTATCACTAAATCACCTGCAGAGTGGAGATTCCACCCAAGTAATAATTGCAAATTTGTTGCAAAGCCTCACCAGCACAAGCAAAGTTTCAGCCAATGGACCTCCGGGTTAAACCCGGAGGTCCATTGGCTGAAACATTGTTTGTGTTTTTTGTCGTTATGTACAAAATTTGAAAGTTATAGCTTGGGTGATAACTCCACTCTGTGGGTGATTTAGTTACAATCCACTCTCCACATACTGTAGGTGAGACAGAATTCACACCTGTCGTCATGGCTCTTTTTTATAGGTCATTTGGATTAACAGTTTATCAATTTAATTTGATTCTTATAAAAACATTTTTCTTTATTACTTTATCTTTTTTATCTTGCTTAATTTTTTTTATAAGCCTTTCGGAAGATCATAAATTATTTGCTAATAGTTTTTTTGGAGTGAATAAATGGGAAATTAATAAAAGTCATGAAATAAATTTTATAAACAACTTTACTAAAATACATAAAAAGAGCCAGGTGCAGTTAAAACTAGAAGTCCTGTCATGAAATGTGCACAAATAGCACGTCAATCTGTGCGTTAATCTCCCCATTATGACCATAGTAAGGCTATCAAATTCTGTACGTAACCTGGAGGTCCATTGGCAGAAACATTGCCTGTGTTTCCTATGAGTAATCAGGAGAACCTGCCATGCTTTCAATGCCATTCGATATGGCAATTGCGTGCAATTCCTACTTGCAATTAAGCCAAGATAAGTGCACAGTTCATGACGGGAATTCTAAATTAAAATATCATACTTTGGGTGTAACAGTGCACCATAAAGTATTGCAGGAGGTGTCCTGTTGCATTCAAAGGCTGATACATGGTTAATTTGTTCTCATTTATAATCAGATTCCATTTAGCACCCCAAAAAAATCCTTTTGGCACTGAACAAAAATTCTACTTTCAACCAAAAAATTTTGGACCAGCATGAACACCGAGTACGAGTTTAATTGTGTTGTGATCAGATTGCAAAATAGATTGTGTTTAAGATTACAGTACTATATTTATCCTATTCCCAGTTCTTAGCGCAGGAGAGGTGTGAACAATTTAAACAATAAGTCTAAATGATGGATTTCTGAAACCCCACTTGGAAGAGTAGTTCATGGTGGGAAGAATTTTGTGTATTTTAACTGGTTGAGTGCCAGAAGACACTATCATGGCTCTATTGAAAAGTGCTGAAAGTCACTATAGTGTCTGCATACCATATTCATTAGCTTCTTCGCACAGCAGCAAATACACAAAAATATTTATACAAAATGTGTTACAATTTTTTGACAACTGCCAGCAGTCTTTCCAATTGTTACAAAACAATTGTTTATGGGCAAAATCTTGTTAACCCTTTACCCAACGAATCACCCGCATCTGCCTGCGTGGCGGTGCGGTGGCTCAGTAGGTAGTGGTGCAGGCTGCAAGCTGAGAGGTCCTCTGTTCAAATCCCACCTGCGGCAACCACGTTGTGTCCTTGGGCAAGACACTTCACCCCCATTGCCCACATGGGGGCACAGTGACGTTGTGTTCTAAGGTGTACTGCACGTCGATGGTGCACCTGTCTTCAACCAATTCTAACCCTGCTTGTGTGGAGTTGGTATGTTGGGGAGCTGACAGTTGCTCGCCATTGCTTGGTGGTTCTCTCCGGGTACTCCGGCTTCCTCCACCCGTAAAACTGTCGAGGTCATGATTAGCCATTGTGCAGAAATATGTGACCTTAAACACCAATAAATAAATATAATCCGCCTGTGTAATATGCAAATTGAGCAGTTGAAAAACTTAAATTTTTCAAAATATTTCAACAAAACCATATCATGTGACCCCCCTCATTGGAACGAGCTAATTGAGCCGGTTCCAATGAGGGGTCACATGATATGGGTTTGTTGAAATTTTTTGAAAAATTTAAAAAAATTATGTTTAAAATAATAAATTTTGATATCGTCTGCTTTGGGTAAAGGACTAGGATTCCCATTGCATGTATGTGGTGTCCTTGAAAAAAGTACTCATGCTACAAGTCACCAGTGAAAAAATATTATTTAGCACTCTTTCCGTTTACTGGTCAAATGTTTTGTAACATGAGTATTTCCTTTTCATCATACTACTAGCAAGGGGAGCCTTAGTTTAGTTAGATATTGCTCATAAATGATAGTTTTAGGCCTAAAAAAATTAAACATCTGTTTCTCAGGCCCTCTTGTATGGTGCCTTTGGCTGCTGCATGCTCTCTTTTTATAACCAATGTAAACTTTAAAAAAAATAAAAATTAAATGGTTTATGTCTGATAGTTTACCAATGTTAAAAAAATTGATAAATTTGTCCCTTGAGAGCAAGATGGATTTGCAATGCTTTAGCATTGCAAAGCCTTCTTGCTCCCAAGGGACGAAATACACCGCCACCCAAGCTATCCTGCAGATTGTGGGGCCTAAAATATAAACCAAGAACACAAACGTTTGCTGGCAAAGAAATAATTACAGAAATAAAAAATAAAATAAAAACCACTCGCCCACATGCAATTTTACAAAAAATGGCCTGAGAAACAGAAAATCTATTTTGTGGGGCCTTATTGTCATTTAATGGAGAGAACCTGCTGGCACTCTCCAATAAATGGTAACAAAAGTTTATACAAAAACAAAATTTCTACTGAGTAAACAATATCAACAATCTAAAACTAGTGCATCCAGTGTAAAGCCACAAAAGTTGCTTTCAGCAATTTTCAGCAGAGCCATGATAGTACTAGTAGAAAATTGTGTAATATTATGAGAATTAATTCCGAAATAAATTAGAAATTTTTTATTTGCTCAACATTTTTTGATTTCTTAGCTTTTATTATTTTTTTTGCATTTTGTAAAACTTCACATATAGATTTTGAGCCATAGCTTTTATAATTATACCCCCCGCAAATAAAGTTTGGGGGGGTATATAGGAATCACCCTGTCCGTCTGTCCGTCCGTCTGTCTGTCCATCCTTATAAGCGCACCTCCTCCTAAACCGTTTGAAGAATTTTCATGAAACTTTACACAATAGAAGAACTCCATATGAAGATGTGCATGAAGCAATATAATTCCGTTCTGACATTTCCAAGGGGAGATAATCTAACTTATACATTTCAGGTGCGGGGGGGGGGGGGGGGGGGGGGATCACTTTGTGAGCTTGCTCACAACACCTCTAGTTATTTCTGAAATTCGTAAAACTGTCCATATAAATTTTTAATCCTAAATAATTAACAGTTCACTGCACTTCACCGCTTTCTAGTTTATCTTGTGAATGCTGTCACTCTCAGCACACTGCAAATAATTTAGCTCTTATGTTTTTTTTTCAGTGTAATGTTTTCAGTAACTATTATATTTACTACCGTATTTACTCTATGTATTGGGACACTCTATGATTTGGGACACACATTTTTTCCAGAAAACTATATTTTTTTTATGCTCCCAAGTTTGGGACATTCAGGAGATTTGTTTCCAGTTGGCCCGTCGCTAGTAGCAGACGACACTCATAAAAAAAAATTCTTGAGTAACTAAAAATTTTCATTTTTTGCTTCCAAAACATAGCTTATGATCCCTCATTGGAACGTGCGCAATCCGCACGTTCCAATGAGGGATCATAAGCTATGTTTTGGAAGCAAAAAATGAAAATAAAAAAAAAAAATTGGACGGCGATTTTCATATATAGTGATGGAAAACGAATCACACACAACTTTATTCAGCATAAAATCAAGACCAGGCTGTGTTCTTTCCCCATTTTCTAAGAATTGGGACAGCTGTGAAAATAATTATTTTTAGCTGTCCCAATACATAGAGTAAATACGGTAGTTACTCTTTTATATGAGAGCCAACAATGAATATATTTAATGTATTGTGTTTCAACTGCTGTTGAAAATATTTTATTTGTCCATTTTTTAAAAATTAGTTTTTGATATTTCTAGGTCGTTATTATCCTGTGAAACCCATGCCAAGATATCGCTTTAGTAAAAAGAGTAAGCTAATACAACCCTGCATGCTATATACATGTTAAAATGTCTTGTATTCAAACTGTAGTTAAGTAGATTACTAACACTAATACTTCTATGTAATAATGGGACAAAAATTAACTTTTTCTCTCCATATAGCAGGATTATATTGCATGAAACATTTGACAAGAAGGAAATTTAGTTTTCAAATAGCTGAATTGTATTGCATGAAATATTGGGCTAGAGTGAAATGTTTTCATGTGTACCAAGACTGTATTGCATGAAATATTGGAATAAAATGAACTATTTCTTCCAGATAGTAGCAGGATTGTATTCAAGCCAGAAAATAAGCAGACTGAAACCTGCAAAATGAGGTCCCCAGAGGGTGTATTTAGTGATACTACCCTGCAGGGTAGCATAACTAAATTTACCCTTTGTGAACCTCATTCTGTATCAGGGTGTCAGACCTAATCAGAAAGAAGTTCCCAAAGGATAAACTGGCCCACTGGATGAGATAGCATCATCAAATTTTCCCTCTGGGGGCCTCATTCTGCAAATGTCAGACTGCTTATTTTCAGGCCTGATTGTATTGCATGAAATATTGGACTAAGATGAACTTAGCATTCAAATAGTATGATTGTATTGCATGAAATATTGGACAAAGATGAACTCAGCATTCAAATTGCAGGATTGTATTGCATGGAATATTGGACTAAGATGAACTTAGCATTCAAGTAGCAGATTGTATTGCATGAAATACTGGACTTATATGAACTTACCTTTCAAATTGTAGCAGAATTGTATTGCATGTAATATTGGACCAAAATTTACTTAACATTTAAAAGCAGGATTGTATTGCATGAAATATTGGACTAAGATGAACTTAGCATTCAAATAGCCAGATTGTATTGCATGAAATATTGGACTAAGATGAACTTAGCATTCAAAGAGCAGGCTTGTATTGCATGAAATACTGGACTTAAATGAACTTTTTCTTTCAAATAGTAGTAGGATTTTCAAATAGTGGGAGGATTGTATTGCATGAAATATTTGACCAAGCCAGAAAATAAGCGGACTGACATCTGCAAAATGAGATCCCCAGAGGGTGAATTTAATGATGCTACCCTGCTATGCAGGGTAGCATCACTAAATTTACCCTCTGTGAACCTCATTCTGAATCAGGGTGTCAGACCTAAACAGAAAGAAGTATCCAAAGGATAAACTGGCCCACTGTATGAGATAGCATCATCAAATTCACCCTCTGGGGACCTCATTCTGCAAATGTCAGACTGCTTATTTTCAGGCCTGTATTTGACTAAGATGAACTATAGCTTGAAAGATTGTATGGCACGTAATATTAGACTAAAATGAACTTAACATTCAAATAGCAGGATTGTATTGCATGAAATATTCATTTATGTGTCATTATTATTATTGTAGTACAATTAAGATTTAATTGATCCGTAGAAGGGGGCGCAGTGGCTCAGAATGTAAAGGTGCAGGCTGCAAGCTAAGAGGTCCTCAGTTTGAACCTCACCTGCAGCAACTGCGTTGTGTCCTTGGGCAAGACTCTTCACCCCCAATGCCCACATGGGGGCACAGTGGTGCTGTGTACTAAGGCGTACTGCACGTCGATGGTGCACTTGTCTTCAACCAATGCTAACCCTGCTTGTGTGGAGTTAGTATGTTGAGGAGCCTGACAGTTGTTCGCCATTGCTCAGTGGTTCTCTCCAGGACTCCGGCTTTCACCATCGGGAATCACTGTCATGGTCATGATTAGCCATTGTGCTGAAATACACAATACACCAATAAATGAATGACTAAATGAATTGATCAGTAGAAAAAAATTGTTTATATAAAATTGATTGTTACAATTTTTTGGAGAGTGCCTTCAAGTCCTCTGTTATAAATTGTAAAAGAACATTATTGGTCTAAAGTTTGCTAAAGGGAGGTCTAACATTCCCCCCCCCCCCCCCCCAAGCCCCCACCTTGTTGGTAGCATTGTATAACATAACAAAAATTTTTGTGTTACAGACCACCTTTGAAAAATAATATAGCACCCTACCAGTTAACAATATGAGATTTTAGTCATGGTCAAGAGGGGTATGGTCGCTCAGTAGGTAGAGGTGCAGGCTGCAAGCCGAGAGGTCCTCGGTTCGAATCCCACCTGCGGCAATCGCGTTGTGTCCTTGGGCAAGACACTTCACCCCCATTGCCCATGTGGGGGCACGGTGACACTGTGTACTAAGGCGTACTGCACGTCGACGGTGCACCTGTCTTCAACCAATGCTAACCCTGCTTGTGTGGAATTAGTATGTTGGTTAGCTGACAGTTGCTCGCCGTTCTTCGGTGGTTCTCTTCGGGTACTCTGGCTTCCTCCACCCGTAAAACTGTCGTGGTCATGATTAGCCATTGTGCAGAAATATGTGACCTTAAACACCAATAAATAAATATAGTCATGGTACAGGGGGCGCAGTGGCGTTTTGGTAACCGGTTCTCATCAGATCACCGAAGTTACGCAGCGTCGAGCCCGGTTAGTCCTTGGATGGGTGACCGTCTGAGCGATCGATTCGGACTCCCATGTTGTGTCCTTGGGAAAGGCACTTAACCCTGATTGTCCACATGGGGGCACGATGACACCGTGTACTAAGGCATACTGCATGTCGATGGTGCGCAGGTCTTCAACCAATCTAACCCTGCTGCAGTGCGGAGTTACACTGTTGGGGAGCTGACAGTTGCTCGTCAATGCTCGGTGGTTCTCTCTGGGTACTCTGGCTTCCTCCACCCATAAAACTGTCACAATCATGATTAGCCATTGTGCACAAGTATGTGACCTTAAACACCAGTAAATAAATAAATAAATAGCCATGGTCAATGGCAGCCGCATATTTTACAGGCATCAGTTCACTTATGCCTGGCATAATGACCAGTACAATTTCGTGGAACTGAATATGAACATCAAATATCAAAACGAATTGATAGCAAACGGCCAAAACTGGCCAGCACTATTCTCAAAACTCTCCAATTAATTTTCATTTTTTGTCTCAAAAACATAGGTTATGACCGTTCGTTGGAATGAGCTCATCGTGCTCGTTCCAATGAGGGGTCATAACCTATGTTTTTGAGACAAAAAATGAAAAAAATTAGTTATTCAAGAATTTTTTTTTTGCAAGTTTCGTCCGCGTTTCATGTTAGATAAAGTGTTAAACAACTAACATACATACATGTTTGCATACTACAAACTTACCTTATTAACTCTTAAACTACCAAGTATTTTCAAAATATTTTCCTCAAGTATATTCATGGCTGCTGTAAAGCAGCCATGACAATAGATTTTCTGAATAATTGATCTAAATTTTACTCACAAAATCATTTGTCATAACATCCATTCAGTTTACCAGAGGAAATTTAATTAAACGTGCAAATTGTACTCATTTCTGTGGCAAGAGATTTCATGTCCTGGGCAGGAATATCTGCCAGCAGCATGCAAGGAGTTAAAGAACTTACCCATTGAGTTTAAGATCAAAAGTTAAAGATGAATTTGACAAACATAAACCATTCTTTGCCTCTTTTTGTAATTGATATATCTTTAAAATATTTCCTTGGTTTGGGTTTTTTAAAATAATATTTTTTGAACTGCTCAGTTTGTGTATTATGTGGATGGGTATGACCAGCTCATTAGGTATTCCCAAGCATTGGACACCTGGACTTTATCGACAGTGAATGTATCGTACTCAACTACACCATTAACAATTAAACAATGACTTCCAGCATTCCATCATTCTTATATCATTGATGTCTGAAGTTGTCATCCCATGTTTCTATTGTCCAAGAACAGAATTCCAACAAGAACTACATATCCTGTACTACATATTCCAAATAATTCAAAATATTTTCGGCACTGTTGTGGCTTGCATCTGTTTTCTTACACCTGTACAGTGTACTGGCTTCATGCAACCTCATATTTAGTTTGAGTTCAAAATTGCCTACAAATGTTACTTCCAGTCTAGAGCTACCACGCTAGCAATTGGGACTCTGAAACTCTTGTGGCATATTCACACCAGAGCAGTAGAGGTCTCAGACCTTAAAATTTGTCCCAGTTTGCGAGAATCGATTTTGATTCTTGTGAAAATCTGCTGATAGAATTGATTTTCAGTTCTCAGTTCAGAGTTTGAGAGTACTGTTATACCCTTGTCTTTGTGAGTGCAACCAATTTATAATCCCTAATAAAAAACAAACCTCATATTTATTTACTAAATCTTAGCAGATAGGCATAAAGAAAAAAAATCTGTTTCTCAGGCCCTCCCGAATGGTCCTTTTGGCTGCCGCATGCTCTCTTTTTATAACCAATGTAAACTTGTTTAAGTCTGATATTTTACCCACGTTAAAAAAATTGAAAATTTGTCCCTTGAGGGCAAGAAGGCTTTGAAATGCTTTGGCATTGCAAAGCCTTCTTGCACTCAAGAGACGAAATACACCACCACCCATGCGATTCCGTAAATTATGAGGCCTAAAACATAAACCAAGAACATGAATTTTTGATGGCAAAGAAATAATTACAGAAATAAAAAATAAAATAAAAAACCACTCGCCCACATGCTATTTTACAAATAATGGCCTGAGAAACAGGAGAGCTACTTTGTGTAGCCTTAAGGGCCTACTTTTATTTTTATACCCCCACTCTTGAAGAGAATGGGGGTATACTGTATTACATGTATCCATCCGTCTATCTGCAGTGATCTCTTGAGTGGATGGATTTTAATAAAATTTGGTATGAGGGATCCTTATGACAAGCTGCCCCTGCACATATTATAAAAAAGTTGCCTGCATTTTTTCAACCAAGTTACTGTCCTTACATTGTTTTTAATTATTTATACTTCATCAGTTCTGCACTGCAGTGGGTGTATAAATTGCCTTCAACAATAGCTCTTGTTGTTATGCTTCAGACCTCTGAAGGAGGATTTGGGGGTATCTAGTGAATCCTTCTATCCATCATTCCATCCATCCATCCATCCGAGTCTATCTGTCTGTCCATATAAACATTTTGCATTGTAATTTCGAAGCCATTGGTTGGATTTGGATCTCCTTTGGTATGCTGATAGACCAGTATGGGGGAACAGATATTCACAAGGAATGGGTTCCATGCAATAATGTTTCCCAGAGTTCTGGCCATTTTTCACTCTTTTGACTTGAAAATTTTTTCTGTTTTTAGCTCACCTACATCTGTAAGATGTGGTGAGCTATTGTGATAACCTTGGGCGTCAGCGCCGGTGTCGGCGTCCGGCGTGTCCAATATTGTAAGATTTAATGTTAAGGTGAATTTCTCAAACATCAGTGGACTCAGGCCTTTGATATTGTATATGTAGGTTGTAGGGGACTATCAGAACAGTATTTAACCCTGAAACTACGACTTTTTTCCAAATTTCAGCTAAAATTTTCTGCCAAAAGTTGTAAGAATTTGCATTTAGGTGTTGTAATAATTTGTGTTAAAGTCAGCTTTTGTGCATATTGTGCTGGTTTAACTTCTCATTACTGTTGATTTTCATATTTCAATAACAACCGTAGGTATTAACCCTACTGTGTGCAGAAATTTAACGAAAATTTTCTTTTTTTTCACTCAAAATTTTCATGTTTTTCTCGGACTTAGTAAATTTTAAGTTGTAAAACTTTGTAAACTTTGTGTTTAGGTGAGTTGTGTTTCTATGTGTCTTTCCAAGCGATTAATATTCTACACTTGGGTTACTGAACTCCATTGCAGTAATATTTAACCCTCATTACATGCATATTTGAGGAATTTGAGGCTGATTTTCTGCCAAAACTTGTTGTAAGAATTAGCGTTTAGGTGTTGTAAGAATTTGTGTTAAAGTCAGCTTTTGTGCAGATTTAGGTGCTTTAACTTCTCATTACTCTTGATTTTCATATTTCAATAACAACTGTAGGTATTAACCCGACTGTATGCAGAAATTTAATGGAAATTTTCTTTTTTTTCAGTCAAAATTTCCATGTTTTTCTCGGACTTAGTAAATTTTAAGTTCTAAAAGTTTGTGTTAAGGTGAGGTGTTAAGGTGTTCCTCAGATCCGCCAGTCAGAATTCTTTCATATTTGGTATATGACATTTTCAAGGGGGATCAGATTCAAGTTTGTTCAATTTGAGTCCCTGGCTTAATATTCGGGCTCTATGGGTGGGGTGTGGTGCCAGGGGGGCATGTTAGGTTCAGGTTTGTTCAAATCCATTCCTTAGTGTTTTTCCATAAAATTTGCCTCTCCTGACTTAATTCCATGTCTAGCTGAATGCGACCCCCAAATACATCTTTGAACCACTTTGACAGGTGAGCGATTAAGGCCCCTTGGGGCCTCTTGTTTCTTTTTGTGAAGAGTTATCAGGTATTGTGTGCAGAGCTGGGGAGGGAAAGAAAGATAAGTCGGCGAGAATTATTCATTGAACTGGATTATTCAGTTAGCAGGGATTTGATGACTTTCTTGCAATATAGAGATAAACTGAACATTTATTCAATTATATCCTGTTTGATAGAGCTCTTGAATCTCTGTCAAACAAGATAAAGTCAATTGAATGCCTTTTTGGGGGATATCCTGATGCCAAATTGGTTTATAACAAAATGAATTTGGCAAATATCAGGGTGTCAGCAGAATACAAAGTTTTCATTCATTAAAAAAGGGTTTACTCTATAACCTGTTGGCTTTTAACAGGTCAAATTTGTACTGATGGTATGGTAAATGATATGGTGTTTGGAAGTTCTATTCAGTTAACAGGGTTATTCAATTAAGATACATCTAATTAAGGGGACTCCACTGTATATATGCTGGTTGATTTTGCCGGTATGTTAGGTTAAGGGTTCCCCATTGCCTATGTGTGGGCACGGTGGCATTGTGTACTAAGGTACTCCACGTTGATGGTGCACTTGTTTTCAACCAATGCTAACCTTGCTTGTGTGGAGTTAGTTTGTTGAGGAGCCGACAGTTGCTCGCCATTGCTTGGGGTTCTCTCCAGGTACTACAGTTTCCTCCACCTGTAGAACTGTTGTGATCATGACTACCCATTGTGGTACATGACCTTATAACACCAATAAATAAATATAGGTTAAGTGTTATTTATTTATTTACTTATTTATTGAGTTTTAATGACACTTTCAACAGCCAGGGTTACCTCCTGTTGGACAGTTTTACGTGTGGAGGAAACCGAAGTACACAGAACCACTGTGCAATGGCAAGTAATGTCTGCCTCCTCAATGTTCTAACTTCGCACATGCAGGGTTAGCAATGTGCAGTACGCTTTAGTAGACTGTGCCACCATGCCCCTTCATATGCAATAGAGATTAACTCTTAACCCGCTGAGTATTTTCATGATACTTTTCATCATATCTAGTCATGGCTGCTACAAAGCAGGCATGACTAGATATGATGAAAAATTCTTTAGTGTTTGAGTCATGAAATTGCTGATCAAAAAGTCGGTACAATTTGTCCTTGAAAAGTTGGTTAGGTATGCTCAAATTTTACTTATTTTAGTGGCAAGTGTTTTCCTGTTCTGGGCCAGAATATATGCCAGCAGCTTGCAAAGAGTTAAGTTCTTTGCCCAAGGATACAAATCGGTTTCCCCTGGCAGGGATCGAACCGAGGACCTTTCAGTTTGAAGTCCAATGCTGTAACCATTAGCCACCGTGCTTGCGTAGTTAAGGGTTAACTCTGAGAACTTTCATATGGACTGCTGTGCATTGTATATTTCTCGATTTATTTCTCTGCTGTTATTACTTGCATTCAGGCCATTAACTGGTTAAGTGCAAGAAGCCACTATCAGGACTCTACTGAAAAGTGCTGAAAGCCACTTCAGTGGCTTTACAATGTATTGTGTACCACGTTTTCTCAGCAGCTTAAACACACACAAAATGTTCAAGCAACACTGTTTTATTACAATTTATTGGAGAGTACCTCTTGGCACTCTCCAATAAATTGTAAGAAAACAATTGCTTATGAACAAAATTTTATTAAACAGGGACTCCTTTAGCCTATAGCATGGTACCCTTGAAAAAAATACATTACAAATCCCCTTAGAAAAATAATTTAGCACTCAACCAGTTAAAAAAAAGATGGTTTCTCAGACATCTCCCTCCTCAAAATTTTGCCTTATCAAATGTATTTTTTCCTGTAAATTTTCAACTCGTTTTTGCTACTCTGACAGATATAGTAATGCTTGTTTTTATCTTACTACAATAATGTATTTACCCCAATGCAAGTAAAAATGTCTAGATAAAATACAAATCTCTATTGAGGGGATGCGATCAATCGATTAAGACATTTTTTTACCTGCACTCAGTTGGCGTTGATTTACAGTGGAACCCTGTTAATTGAATAGCTACTTTGCCAATGAAAATTATTCAATTAACAGGAGTATTCAATTAACAGATTGTCACTTTCCTGTGTTTTAGAGATAAACTTAGCATTTATTCCATTATATCTTGTTTGACAGAGCTGATGTAGCTCTGTCAAACAAGATATAATAGATTAGATGCATGTATTGGATGTACTGAGGCCAAACAGGTCTATAAACAAAGGAAAACTGGGGAGAGTCAGGGTAATTTCTCAACAGGTTACAAGATTTTTTATTCAATTAACTGGAGTTTACTCTATAACCTATATTCAATTAACAGGTCATATTTGTACTGGAGGTATGGTAAATGGTTTTGTGTTGGGAAATTATATTCAATTAACAAGGATATACAATTAAGAGATATCCAGTTAAGTGGGGTCCACTGTATTACAAAAAATGTTGAGGCCACCATTTTTAGTTGAGTTGTAACAACGTCAAGCTCGACTTAGAGTTTGATGAATAGCGGGCGGGCAGGCAGGCATAAACTATTGGTTTCCAAACGATAACTTGATAATGGTTTGACCCACATTCATGAAACTTCAAAGGTAGTTTGGTCTCGTTGAGAGGAAGAACTCTCTTTATTTTCGACTCGCTAGGTCAACAGTCAAGGTCACAGTGACCTTGAACATACTAAATCGTAAACACTTGGTTTCCCGATGATAACTTGACTACGGTTGAACTCACATTTATGAAACTTCAGATGTAGGTTGGCCTTGGTGAGAGGAAGAGCCCTATTTATTTTGGACTTGCTAGGTGAAAGGTCAATGTCACAGTGACCCTGAACATAGTAATCAAAACAATTGGTTTTCGGATGATAACTTGATAATTGTTTGACCCACATTCATGAAACTTTGTAGGTAGGTTGGCCTTGATGAGAGGAAGAACCCTATTTATTTTGGACTGGCTAGGTCAAAGTTCAAGGTCACAGTCATAAACTATTGGTTTCTGGATGATAGCTTGAAAATTGTTCAACCCACTTTCATTAATCTTCATAGGTAGGTTAGCATTGATGAGAGGAAGAACCCAATTTATTTTGGAATCAGAAGGTCAAAGGTGAAGGTCACAGTGACCCTTTACATAGTAAATCATAAACAATTGGTTTCCTGATAAGTTGATAATGATTAAACCCACTTTTCTGCTGTCAAGACTCGACATTGGATCGGGATCCTATTGGTATTTTTAAGAGTAATTAAATGATAAATACATCACCAGCTCAACAAAATAGAGTAGATCATTTTATACAAGCCAATCATATGTTAACCCTTTACCTAACACAAAAGGCAGATGACACTTGCAAATCAAATTCTTGAATAACTAATTTTTTCTTTCAAAAACATAGCTTTTGACCCCTCATTGGAACGAGCTCGCTGAGCTCATTCCAATGAGGTGTCATAAGCTATGTTTTTGAGACAAAAAATGAAAATTGAATGGTGAGTTTTGAGTATAGTGCTGGCTGGTTTGTGCCGTTACGTTGGATAATGGGTTAAACATGACACAAAGAAACAGACAAAGCAACCGATTGGAGTACAAATCGAACAGTGAATGGGGATTATGTCATGTACAGCGTAAGGATGTAATACTCTGATGTCATGATTTTCTTTTCTAAAGCAATTCATAGATGCTGAATGATTGTCAAAACAGATGCCGTTAAAAAATATACCCAATCCCTTTATTATATGAGCATGTCATGAAAGGGAGGAATATTTTAAGATATAGAGGATATCTATGCTGTTTTAGTGAATATCAGGAATTATCTCATGAGTGTGGAGCTGAAGGTTTTATTTTTCACGAGTGCTTGAAAAAAATACTTTCAGGTCCACACGAATGAGATAATTCCCGATATTCTCTAAAACAGCGAGTAAATTTTCTTTTTTATTATACACTACAAGACATTTTATTGCACAATATTCAGCCCAATTCGACCCTAAATGCATACCTTTCAAAACAATAACAAAGATCAGCTGATCGTTCCTTCAAGGTGACATGATGCGGCGTAGCGTGACAACATTTAGGAAGCTACTGAGGGATATTCCTTGATATCCATCGAGTTGATGATATCGAGAAATATCTTTTAGATAATTTGCAATAATTCACAGGCTAGCATATAAGAAAAATTTGGTTATTACCACCATGTGGCTTTCCAAGATGGTGTATTGAAGTCCTCGACCTCGCCGCTGGGTCATATATCGACTTGTCCTAACAGACTCATCCTGACAAACTCGTTAAAATGTGCCCACAGATGAGGTCTTGACTTGAATACACCATCACAAAACCCAAATGGTGGTAATCACCTCTATATCTACACTCACCAAATCTCCTTCTTTGTAAACCTTGATGGGTACTGTCATCACTAAAATATTTGCCAGACAAATATGATGGATACTTTGATATAATGGTTGAATGACTAACAATTTCATGAAGTCAAAATATTTCTTTTATTTATGAGACTATAATCAAATTTTCTTGTTGACTCTAGGTTGAAACAATATTTATGATGAGAAGTTTAACTTTTAACCCTTTACCTAACATGAAAATTAGACGACAGTTGCAAAAAAAATTCTTGAATAACTAATTTTTTTCATTTTTTGTCTCAAAAACATAGGTTATAACCCCTTGTTGGAATGAGCTCACCGAGCTTGTTCCAAAGAGGGGTCATGACCTATGTTTTTGAGACAAAAAATGAAAATTAATTGGCGATTTTTTAGAATAGCGCTGGCCGGTTTTGGCCGTTATGTTGGGTAAAGGGTTAACCAGCTGATTCTTTTTTTAAAATATTTTCACCAAATCTTGTCATGGCTGCAATTAAATGGATTACAAAACTCACTGCTGGAAAGGCTAATTCAATTTATAAAGTGAAATTTAGTTAAACATTGCCAAAATGAATCTTACTCTTGTGGCGAGCTATTTGCAGTTGGGCAAGAAGCTCCTGTAGAAACCAGTTTTGAAAAAAAAACAGCTTTTGAAAAAATAAAAAATTTTTTTAAAAAATCACCAGTTTTGAAAAAAAAAAATCACCGTTTATGAAAAAAAAACAGCTTTTGAAAATAAATTTACCACTTTTGAAAAACAAATTCTAACCACATTTGAAAAAAAATTACCACTTTTGAAATAAATTGTCATTTTTTCAAAACTGGTTATTTTTTTCAAAACTGGTTATTTTTTTTTCAAAACTGGTTATTTTTTCAAAACTGGAATTTTTTTTTATCAAAAGTGGTTATTTTATTTCAAAACTGGTTATTTTTTTTTCAAAACTGGTTATTTTTTCAAAACTGGAATTTTTTTTTATCAAAAGTGGTTATTTTTTTTCAAAACTGGAGAAAATTAATGGAAAATAGTTCTTTTTTAGTTTCAAACTTTTTACCAATCTTCAGCCTTCAAACATAGAAAGACACGTGTGTGAATGGGTTATTCGATATGGCACATGTGTCATCGCTGAAGGATAAAACTCGAGGCCTGTGGCCTCTCATTTTATCCCTCTGAACTGGCACATGTGCCATATTGATTAACCCACTCACACACGTGTGTCGATCTGTGTATTTATTGGTTTGTAAATAAACGACTAAGTAGTATTTAATGAACATCAGTTGGTCCTTTGTTGTTATACTGTTTACTTTATTTTTCAGAGGAGAAAGTTGATGACTCTACACTAAAGGTATTTTTACATTTTTTTTTTTATAATTAAGGCTATTAAAAAAAAAAATCTTGTTTCTCACACACCACTCACATCAATGAATATCTTCCTCATCACTCATTTTTTCACCTGCAAGTCTCTTCAGAGATACTATTTTGCATTTGTAGGTTTAAAAACTTAACTATCTATATCTTGTTTGACAGCGCTCTGTCATACAATATATAGTTGGTTAAATTTGCAACTGCAGTTTGGAAAATTTGCTGTTGAAAACATTAATGTTGACACAGAATAGTTTGTAGTATGTATGCTGAAAGCATTGGTTTTTACACAATAGAGAAAGGAATTAAATTAATAATTTCTGAGAAACAACATTTTTAGCTCAACTTTGGCGAAGCTTTTGTCATGGCCCGTCGTCCGTCTGTCCGCACGTCAACAATTGGATACGGCTCGGGCTAGAGGCCGTATTTATGAACTGATCTTTACAAAACTACTTGGGTACCTTTGTTATGACCGTGGGACGAGAACAAGTGTTTTTGGGGGGGGGGGGGGGGGCGGTCAGAAATTCAAGATGGCTGCCAGCTGCCATTTTGTACCGACGATGCAGAAATCTGGTTTTTGTACAGAACTTGCATATGAAAGCTCTGATTTGAATTTTTTTTGTATGAATGTTTAGTACCATGGGATACATCACATATAATACGCGTTTTTTTCTCGTGCTTAAATTATGCAAATTAGATTAACTTTGATGTTTTTTGTGTTACTTTCAGCACTGTAAGTGCAAATGCCGATACGGCTCGGGCTAGAGGCCGTATTTATGAACCGATCTTTACGAAACATCTTGGGTACCTTTGTTATCACTGTGGGATGAGAACGTGTGTTTTTGGGTCCGGTCCAAAATTCAAGATGGCCGATGGCATCCATTTTGTACAAAATTAGGTGCAATCAGATTTTTGGACAGAACTTCCATATGAAAGCGCTGATTTGAATAATTTTTTGTATGAATGTTTAGTACCATGGGATACATCACATATAATACAGGTTTTTTTCTCGTGCAGAAATTATGCAAATTAGATGAACTTTGATTTTTTTAGTGCTACTTACACACAGTAGGTACACATGTCAATACGGCTCAGGCTAGAGTCTATATTTATGAACCAATCTTCACGAAACGTCTTGGGTACCTTTGTTATCACCTTGGGACGAGAACGAGTGTTTCTGGGTGCGATCTAAAATTCAAGATGGCTGCCAGTGGCAATTTTGTACCGAAATTAGGTCTAATCAGTTTTTTGTACACAACTTCTATACGGCTCAGGCTAGAGGCCGTATTTATGAACCGATCTTTACGAAACTTCTTGGGTACCTTTGTTATCACTGTGGGATGAGAACAAGTGTTTTTGGGTGTGGTCCGAAATTCAAGATGGCCACCAGCAGCCATTTTGTACCAAAATTAGTGCACTCAGTCTTTTGTACAGAACTTGTGTATGAAAGTTCTGATTTGAATAAATTTTTGTATGAATGTTTAGTAACATGGAATACATTACATATAGTACAGGTTTTTTTCTCATGCAGAAATTATGCAAATTAGATGAACTTTGATTTATTCAGTGCTACTTATATACTGTAAATGCACATGTCAATATGCCTCGGGCTAGAGGCTGTATTTATGAACCGATCTTCACAAAACTTCTTGGGTACCTTTGTTATCACCTTGGGACAAGAACAAGTGTTTCTGGGTGTGCTCCAAAATAAATTCAAGATGGCTGCCAGTGGCCATTTTGTACCGAAATTAGGTCCAATCAGTTTTTTGTCACAACTTCTATACAGCTCGTATTTATGAACTGATCTTCATGAAACTTCTTGGGTACCTTTGTTTTCACCTTGGGACATGAACGAGTGTGTTTTGGGGTGCCTTTATTATCACTGTGCTATGAGAACACATATTTTGGTGTTCAGTCAGACCCACTCTGGGACTCAAAGATTTCTTTTCTAGTTTAGCATCTGACTGTCACCCACTTTTACAATACTTTACCTATACATTTGTTACAGGCTACAGTCAGTATTTATGTACAGACCATTACAATACTTTATATGTACTTTTGTTATCAGGTCATTACCCAGATGTTTGTCATTGCTGTGTCACATACTATACATATACATGTCTTAACAAGTTGAGCTACAGTGTCATTGACACTTTCATTTTAATACAGTGGAGCCCACTTAATTGGATATCTCTTAATTGTATATCCCTGTTAATTGAATATAATTTTCAAACACAAAATCATTTATCATACCTTCAGTACAAATTTGATCTGTTAATTGCATATGGGTTGTAGAGTAAGCTCCTGTTAATTGTATATAAATTTTTGTAATATGTCGAAAAAATTACTGTGACACACACCAAATTCCCCTTATTTATCAACCTTTTTGGCCTCACTACATCCAATACAGACATTTATTCTATTATATCTTGTTTGACAGAGCTCTATGAGCTCTGTCAAACAAGATATAATAGAATAAATGCTCAGTTTACCTACAGAACACAGGAAACTAACCAAATCCCTGTTAATTGTATACTGTTAAATGAATACTTTTCACTGGCAAAATGGATATTCAATTAAGAGGATTCTACTGTATACCTAAACACTCAAAATCATCTATTAGTTAGGGCCTCGCCGTGAGGCGGACCTCCTATATTGATCGCTCTGTCCGTGCGTCCGGTCTGTAATCTTTCTCTCTTAATAGATAAGGTTTTCATATTTGACACGTGGGTATATTATCTCAAGATGATGTGTCGCGTACCAAGGTTGCCATGCTTTGACCTCAAGGTAGTTTTTGGGGTTCTTTTCTGACAAGTTCGTGTCCGGGCTGTAACTTTTTTCCCTTAATAGATAGGGTTTTGATACTTGGTATGTGGGTAGATTATCTCAAGACGATGTGTCGCATACCAAGGTTGCCATGCTTTGACCTTGAACTTTGACCTCAAGGTAAAATTATTCAGAATTCGGGCTTCTTTTCTGACAAGTTCGTGTCCGGGCTGTAACTTTTTTCCCTTAATAGATAGGGTTCTGATATTTGGTATGCGGGTAGATTATCTCAAGACGATGTGTCGCGTACCACGGTTGCCATGCTTTGATCTTGAACTTTGACCTCAAGGTCAAATTATTCCGAATTCGGGATTCTTTTCTGACAAGTTCGTGTCTGGGCTGTAACTTTTTTTCTTAATAGATAGGGTTTTGATATTTGGTATGTGGATAGATTATCTCAAGACGACGTGTAGCGTACCAAGGTTGCCATGCTTTGACCTTGAAGTTTGACCTCAAGGTCAAATTATTCAGATTTTTTTTTTTTTCTGACAAGTTCGTGTCTGAACTGTAACTATTTTTCCTTAATAGATAGGGTTTTGATATTTGGTATGTGGGTAGATTATGTCACGTACGAAGGTTGCCATGCTTTGACCTTGAAGTTTGACCTCAAGGTCAAATTATTCAGAATTTGTTGTTTTTTTTCTGACAAGTTCGTGTCCGGGAAGGGATTTTAATCAGATTTTACCAATTGCTTGAAATATTTTAGTATTACGGTTCACATCAGTTTATAGTTAGTTGCTGCGGGGCCCGCAGAGATGGATTCCATCTCCGTGATATCTAGTTATTTTTGTCATTGGTGTAATAGATTGCCAAATAACAGGAAAGTATATTTCCATTTCTATATTTCCTTCCTGGTAATATACAAATATCCTTATTAGTAATATATTTGTAATAAAGAGATGGGACCTCCTGTGGGAAGTGGAGCTGTGCTTTTTATACCCCCGAGATCCTCTTGAGGGCATTATGCTTTCACCACGTTTATCCATTCGGGTCTATCCATTAACTTTTGGTTTCCATCCAATAACTTAAGAACTGCTTATTTAAACAAATCATAATTTTAAGTGTTACTTGTGGATGCCAAGACAATGCTTTCTTTCCATTTTGGTCCAGCTAGCCACTTCAATATGTCTGCCATGGTGGCCATATTGAATTTGGTTTCCATCCAATAACTAATGAATGCTGACTCAAATCATTTTTATCTTTTAATTATGCATTGTTGGTGTCCAGAGGATGCTTCCATTCGATTTTGGATCAGTCAGCTATGCCAGAATGGCCACCAGTAGTCCACTCATTATGGCAGATATCTTGAAGTAGGTTTCCGTCTAATAACTAATGAATACTGACTCAAATCAATTTCATTTTTTGGTTATGCATTATTGGTGTCTATAGGAAGCGTCCTTTTGATTTTCGATCAGCTATCCAATTCAGTATGGCCGCCATGGTGGCCATATTGAATTTGGTTTCTGTCCAATAACTAATGAATGCTAACTCAAATCATTTGTGTATTTTGCATTTTTGGTGTCTAGAGGCAGCTTCCGTTCAATGTTGGACCAGTCAGCTGAACCAAGATGGCCACCAGTTGCCAATTCATTATGACTTCCATGGTGACCATATTGAATTTTGTTTCTGTCCAATAAGTTATGAATACTGACTGGAATCAATTTTATTTTTTGGTTATGCATTATTGGTGTCTGGAGGAAGCTTCCTTTTAATTCTGGTTATGCCCCTGAGAGACTTGCCTACCTTTTTATGACACCCTTGGGGGCATATGCCATGCTTCCCATTGCTCTTGTTTGCAGCGGTAACCAAGTTCTGATTTACTGGTAAAATAGGACCTGAAACCAATGCCTAGGGTGTAGGTCCACTAAAGTGGGTAGCATAAACCTGACTTCACACCTATGTTGTGAAATATCCATATATGCTGTAATGATTTTAAACACCAGTAGCATATTTTGTGGAATTATTCTAAAATATACGTTAACTGATGTATGGTAAACAAGTTCTGTTCTACTGGTAAAATAGGACCTGGAACCAATGCCTGGGCTGGAAGTCCTCCAAACTTGGTATTAAACGATTGGCTGGACTTTATTTCATATCCATGTTGCAGTCACAATTAGTCAATGTGCTGAAATATGTAACCTCAAGGCCTAAAAAAAATAAAAATCTTTCTCAGGCCCTCCCACATGGTCCTTTTGGCTGCCGCATGCTCTCTTTTTATAACCAATGGAAACTTTAAAAAAATAAAAATTAAATGGTTTATGTCTGATATTTTACCAAAGTTAAAAAAAATTGATACATTTGTCCCTTGAGTGCAAGATGGCTTTGCAATGCTAAAGCATTGCAAAGCCTTCTTGCTCTCAAGGGGCAAAAAACACCACCTCCCATGCTATTCTGTAGATTATGAAGCCTAAAATATAAGCCAAGATATGAACTTTTGATGGCAAAGAAATAATTACAGAAATAAAAAAATGAAATAAAAAAACGCTCGCCCGCATGCAATTTTACAAATAATGGCCTGAGAAACAGAAGATCTACTTTGTGGGGCCTAAACATGAATAAATAAATTAAACCTATGGTATATGGTCAGAGGTACTTGTATTATTTATGTGTCCTTTATTCATTTCTACTCAGGAAATTATTAACTCTTTACCCAACGCACATGATATTAAATTTATTTCAATTTTTTTTTAAATTTCTCAAAATTTCAACAAAACCATATCATGTGACATGACATGGTTTTGTTGAAATTTTTTAAAAATTAATTTTTAAGGCCACACAAAGTAGATCTTCTGTTTCTCAGGCCATTATTTGTGAAATTGCATGCGGGCGAGCGTTTTTTTTTATTTTATTTTTTATTTCAGTAATTACTTTTTTGCCATCAAAAGTTCATGTTCTTGGTTCAAGTTTTATGCCTCATCATCTACAGAATAGCATAGGTGGTGGTGTATTTCATCCCTTGAGTGCAAGAAGACTTTGTAATGCTAAAGCATTGCAAAGCCTTCTTGCACTCAAGGGACAAATTCATAAATTTTTTTAACTTGGGTAAAATATCAGACATAAACCATTTAATTTTTATTTTTTTTAAGTTTAAATTGGTTATAAAAAGAGAGCATGCGGTAGCCAAAAGGACCATGCGGGAGGGCCTGAGAAACAGATTTTTTTATTTTTTTTGGCCTAACTGATCAGTTTGTAAATTACACAGATTGATGCAGCCAACTGGATAGGTCAGATGTTAACTCTTTTGATAACTGTACTGTAAGTCGCTGTGGACTGTTCGTAATCCATGGGTAGGCAGTGATTTCCACCCATGCATTTACTAGATAATAAAAATCAGCAGCAGCAAAATTTTAATTAATGAAGCACCGAATTGTACCCGGTGCTTCATTAATTAAATTTTTGATGATTAGGCCACATAAAGTAGATCTTCTGTTTCTCAGGCCATTATTTGTGAAATTGCATGCGTGCGAGCGGTTTTTTATTTCATTTTTTATTTTAGTAATTACTTCTTTGCCATCAAAAGTTCATGTTCTTAGTTCAAGTTTTAGGCCTCATAATCTACAGAATAGCATGGGTGGTGGTGTATTACATCTCTTGAGTGCAAGAAGGCTTTGCAATGCTAAAGCATTGCTAAGCCTTCTTGCACTCAAGGGACAAATTCATAGTTTTTTTCAACTTGGGTAAAATATCGGACATAAACCATTTAATTTTTATTTTTTTTAAGTTTAAATTGGTTATAAAAAGAGAGCATGCGGCAGCCAAAAGGACCATGCGGGAGGGCCTGAGAAACAGATTTTTAATTTTTTTTGGCCTTATTTCTATAATTAGAGTTTCTATTCTAATAATATTGTGTCCGTGGAAATATTGCCCACCCGTGGAAAGTGACCAGTCCATGGCAGCCGTACTGTCGTACCAGGAGATGTGACCTTGCTGCTGTAAAAAAAATTTTATCCATGCTTTTGTTTTTTGTTTTTTTTTCAACTACCCATTTGTAAATTACACAGGCGGATGCAGCCGATTTGTTGGGTAAAGAGTTGACTTTTGATAATTGTGTTTCTGGGAGATGGGACCTTGCCGCAGCAAAACTGTGACATTTCTCATTTTCGTTCCTGCTAATTTTTCAGGATGAACTTCAAAATGGAGACACCATGTTTGGAGATACTGGCGAAATTACAGGTATGCTGTTGCTTTCTAAGAAATGTTTTGTCATGTTTATATGAAGACTATGCTATTGAAATTTGAGGGAAAACAACTTTGTCCATGTCCTTCTCATCCATTCCTCTTAACTTCTTTGACTAAAAGTCAGGGTAAGCTTTTCATCATTTTTCATCTGTCATGTGTCGTACACTGTCACTGTCATGCCTTGTGAAGGTGGTGTTTGAGTCTTCTCCTCTGCCCCGTTTTCATTCAAATTTAGTGTGAGTGATGGTCACGATGGGCCATTTTAACCTTTTATACAACACACAAGATATGAAAATATATTATTTTAACCCTTTACCTAACATGAAAAGCAGATGACACTTGCAAAAAAAAATATTGAATAACTATTTTTTTTCATTTTTTGTCTCAAAAACATAGGTTATGACCCCTCATTGGAACGAGCTCGACGAGCTCGTTCCAATGAGGGGTCATAACCTATGTTTTTGAGACAAAAAATGAAAAAATAATTAAAATTAATAGGCGATTTTTAAAAATAGCGCTGGCCGGTTTTGGCCGTTACGTTGGGTAAAGGGTTAACTTTTGTTTTTTCAAATTTTTCAAAAAAATATCAAAAAATCATATCAGGTGACCCCCCTCATTGGAACGAACTCATTGAGCTCGTTCCAGTGGGAGGTCACACGATAAGTTTTTGTTGCCTTTTTTTAGCTTAACTTGACAAAGTCAAGATAAGCTATTGCCATCACGCGTGTGGAAGTCTGTGAGTCTGTTCACATTTTCTTTAGCACATGCTACACGTGCACCCCATAGTTCTTGTTCGATCATCACCAAATTTCATGTGTATTTTTGAGATCATGTCTAGATGAGAACGTCCTATGGTTGCACTTATTAGAAAAGAAACCTGTAAACCTTTAGCAAAGTCTATAGGTCATAATTATGAAGGGATTTCATTGTAACTTGTAAGGATGACTCTTTATTTATTTATTTATTTATTTATTTATTGGTGTTTAAGGTCACATACTTATGCACAATGGCTAATCATGACCGTGACAGTTTTACGGGTGGGGGAAGCCGGAGTGCCCGGAGAGAACAACCTGGCAACGACGATCAGCTGCCAGCTCCCCAACATCGTAACTCCGCACTGCAGCACAGGCAGGGTTAGTTTGGTTGAAGACATGCACACCATCGACGTGCACTACGCCTTAGTACACAGCGTCATCGTGCCCCCATGTGGACAATCGGGGTTAAGTGCCTTGTCCAAGGACACAATGCAGGAGTCCGAATCGATCGCTCAGACAGTCACCCATCCGAGGACTAACCAGGCTCAACGTTGCTTAACTTCGGTGATCTCATGAGAACCGGTCACCGATGACTCTGTATAATGTCAAGATGAGAATGTCCCATTTTGGTCTGGTTTGGTTAACTGTGATGTATTTATGAAGGGATTTCATTGTAAATTGGTAAGATGAGTCAGTTTTATGTCTAGGCTGTGCGGGTAAGAAACCCAAAAATCTCTAGCACAGTCTACAGGTTGTTTTTATGAAAGGGTTTCATTGTTACTTGGTAGGATCACTCGTATAATGTCTAGATGAGAACATCCTATTTTGGTCGTGTTCGGTCAACTGTGATGGATTTATGAAGGATTTGAAGTTTGGTCAAAGGAGTTTCAGGATGCAATATTTGTAGTTTTTTTTTGTGAGGGTCAAAATTCTTGGCCGCGTCCAAACTACTGCTGCTAGTTAGTGCAATGGACTTTAGATTAAAAAGTTGTTGGTTTAACTCCTTGTTGGCGGATATTCTTGCCCAGAACACAAAACCTCTTGTCACAGAAATAGTATGATTTGGGCACATTTAACTAAATTTCTGTCCTCTAAATTGAATTGACTTTTTGATCAATGACCTCTATAGTTAAATTTAGATGAATTTTTCATCAAATCTAGTCATGGCTGCTTCCCAGCAGTCATGACAAGATTTGATGAAAAATAGTTTGAGGGTTAAGAGTTAATCCTGACCCATGTCATTTGACTTTTGTCCTTGTTTTTATATTTATTTATTGGTGTTTAAGGTCACATACTTATGCACAATGGCTAATCATGACCATGATCATGACAGTTTTATGGATGGGGGAAGCTGGAGTATTTGGAGAGAACCACCGAGCATCAACGAGCAACTGTCAGCTCCTCAACTTTCTAACTCTGCTCAAGCAGGGTGACAGCGGTTGAAGACATGTGCACCATCGACATGCAGTACGCCTTATTACACGACGTCATTGTGTCCCTATGTATGCAACCGGGATAAAGAGCCTTGCCCAAGGACACAACTTGGGTCGTCCCAGACGGGGATCGAACTTCGGACCTCTAGAATAGAAGTCCAACAGTCTACCACTGAGCCACCACGCTCCTACTGTGTTCTTGTGCAAGACAGTTAGTTTGAATTGTCCATATGGGAGCATTGTGGCCAGTGTGCTAATGTGTACAGCACATTCACGCTCTTGACCAATGCTGACCTTGCTCATGTCAGGTTAGTAAATTAGAGAGTCTGACAGTTACTCCTGACTTCTTTGTGGTTTTCTCTGGGTTCTCTAGCTTCATCAACCCACAAAACTGTCTGAAACAAGGTTAAGTCTCAGTTGGAAGTGCAGGCCTGGCATTCTGAAAAATGCAGGAGGGCAAAAAATCGCTCTCCTCAATCAGCTTAGGAGAGCAATTAGCTTTACACAGCATTTTAAGTATCCAATTGAACGAACTCATTGAAACTGAAACCAACAGACTACATCAGTGATTTTATTAACTTTACTAAGGTAAAGCGAAATCTCTTAGACATCTAGATGTCTCACTCAACAACTGAACACAAACTTGACAAGACCTGTGTGTGTACCCAGACCTGTTGTCCAAGAAAGTCATACGCCTACCACAACCACCTTCAACCCCCCGAGGGGGGTTGAAGGTGGTAGTGGTAGGCGTATGACTTTCTTGGACAATGGGTCTGCTTGAATCTACAGTCACATCCTGGTGCAAGTGCTTCAAGTGACAGGATAGTAGTAATGGTTGTATATTATAGTGTCAATATTCCTTGAATAATTACCCCTCAAACTGTGATGTCAGTTGTTGAACTTGAAACTGACAGAAAAAAAAATATTGGTGTGACCCATTTTGCTTCAAATGATTGCAACTGCATTTTGGGTATACAAAGTACATACCCAAACACAGTTGCAGCCAT
This sequence comes from Pictodentalium vernedei, assembly GCA_031216915.1. NCBI lineage: Eukaryota > Metazoa > Mollusca > Scaphopoda > Dentaliida > Dentaliidae > Pictodentalium > Pictodentalium vernedei. Next base: position 73,166,249 of record CM062295.1, on the reverse strand, counting down.
TACCTTTTACCACTAAACCACTTTCAAAATGAAATTACGTGATGTTATGTGACTAAGTTAAATTACATTTTTGCTTTACAACAAAAATTTAATGTGAGCATAATACATGTAATCTCAATCATCCCAGACCAAAATATTTAGGAGGGCAATTTTTCGCTCTCCTTAATTCTTTCAGGAGGGCATTAAGGAGAGCTAAAAAATCGCTTTCCTGAAATTGCCAAGCCTGGAAGTGTCAGTAAGCAGGTTTAACCTGGCCCAACAAACAAATTAGATCTTTGAATATCTTCCACTCTGACAGTGCAATTCCTTGTACATATTAGCTATATAAGCCTTTTTTTCATGCCTCAACCTTTGACTAGAACCAGTGTGAATGTTCTTTCATATGATGATAGACCAGCTCTCTGACAGGGGAAAATCCTATCAATATTGGGTGGATCTTGTTTTCTCATTTTTCCTGGGTTATTGGGCTGATATATAGTGCAAATCTTTGTTCATACAAAGATTCTGTGATGAAACTCAATCATTGATAGTCCAATTTGAATAACTTTTGTTATGATCACAGACCAGCAAGGTGAAATGGTCAGCGTCATCATGTGGGTGTTGCGCACATATTCTCAATAGCTTTACATCAACCTTTACACAACATTTTTGAACATCGCGACATATTCTATGTAATTTGTAAATTTACGTATTTTTTGTATTTCAGAATCCTTTTTATCTGTAATATAAATGGTTACTCAAGTTATACTGAGTTAGTTGTGTACAGTCCTGGTGGACATGATGACATTACATATTCTACCCTAACCTAGGCCTGTTTCAAATGATTTACAGTAAAACCTGTCTTGAGAGACCACTGTCTTGAGAGACCACCTGTCTTGGAAGACCACCTCTACCAGGCACCGATTGGTTTTACTCTATAATGGACCTGCTGTGGGAGACCGCCTGTCTTGAGAGACCACCTGTCTTGAGAGACCACTGTGACCTGGTACCAACTTGTATTTTTATGTCATAATAGACCTGTCTTGAGAGACCGCCCCATTGAAGACTGAAACCATGACAAAAACTTTCTATCTGTTCAGGTATTGGAAAATCCATTGTGGTTATACGAACATAATTAAAAGTATTAAAAGCTCTTGATTGGGTTTCAATTGCTAACTCATTACAGATTGATATGTTTTTATAAGACCCCTGTGAAAAGATTAGGATTATTGCTGAATAAACAATTTCATACATACCTGAAATGTGACAGATAGGAATAAAAATAAATTTGTGTTGAAAATCTTTTTGTAACAAATTGAAATGGTCTGTTATAAAAATTATAAAAATAAATTAGTGTTGAAAATCTTCAATGAAGATTTTCGACACTAATTTATTTTTATAATTTTTATAACAGTCCATTTCAATTTGTTACAAAAACTTCATAAAAAAGAGCAACTACAATGTAATTACAAAAATCCATTCTTCTCCATTTCTGAATTTTGTGGTTGGTTATTCACTGACTTGAGAAAACCTGAAACCTGTTATGAGAGACCACATGTCTTAAAAGACCACTTTTGTGTGGCCCAAAGGGCAGTTTCTCAAGACAGGTTCTACTGTACTTCAAAAATTATTTATTTGCTGTAGTACTCCAGGATTTTTGGGATATGTATTTGTATTTCATTTTTATCCCTATTTCAGAAGAAATTGTCACTGAGAACACTGAAAATGAGACTACTGCAGAAGTTGCAGTTCAGGACAAGCCACATATAGCATCTGAATCAGAAACACCTGGTATAGAGACAGATAGTGATGGTCTTGTAACACCAACAGCAAGAAAAATACAGAAACAAAAACCCAAACCAGTAAAATCATTTCCTTTTTCCAAATTTCTTTAGATTTTTTGCAACATCAAAACCCATGATAATTTTGTTGTTGTTCTCGGGTGTTGGTTGCTGAAGATGATAAATATTTCTATCTTTTTGAGATGATCCAGGCTGTCAAAAGGCTCATTAAACCCCAATGAAATAAAACAAAAAACTAAAATAGAAGACATATCCAGTAAATATATTCTTAACTGGTTGAGGGCTAGATTATTTTTGATGATCGGAATTTATTATTCAGATTCTGGTTTATTACAAATTACTGGAGAGTGCCCAGGGGCTCTCTCCAATAATTTGTAATAAAACAAATTTGTATCAGCAAAATATTATTTGCATTTGAATGAATATGAAACATGAGCAAGGAAAATGTTGGCTTTTGCTCTGGTACCCTCATTGTTTCTTAAAGCTCTGACGGTGGCTTCTAGCACTCAACCAGTTAATACAGTACTGGATTGGTGATAAAAGCACTATAATCATAAGGTCTGGACAAATGAAGAGGATCATGGTCATCTGTTTGCAATGTGGAATAAAAGAATATATACATAAAATCTGAAACTGATTTGTCCCTCCCAACTATGATGCAGACATGTTAAGTTTCACGATTTTGGTGGGAGGCTCCCAATTTTTGATGACATCTTCTGTCCTCACGATCAGGGGACAGATTCTCATGATTTTGAGATCACATGTTTTGTTTTGCAAACTTGAGTCTCCAGTTTTTCAGTTTTTTATTCTAACTACTATAAATAAGCTGAGTGGAACTTGGAAGATAGAAAAAGTATTTCAAAGAAATTGCCTGGGCTGGAGATAATTCAGATGTGTGAAGAAAAAATATCTGAAAACTGTGAAAAAAAATTATCTTCAGAACTGAAGGCACGTACTGTACTTGTACAGAGGGCAGAAGATAAAAAAAATTATCTTCAAATTCGGGGGTGTGTATTCCACCCTTCCCTCATTTTTTTTACTTGAATTTATTGTTTGTTTATGGGGGGGGGGGGGGGGGTGTTGGAATTTACTTTATGCAAATTTTTTCCAACCTAATTTTTGTCAGTCATACTGTGCACATGTTCCCACAATAGTGCCAATAGTTTTTTTATTTATTTTTTAGCTTGATTTCCAAAAGTAATGGAATCGGTTGGGGGGGGGGGGGGGTATTACAGTTTTTGTCTTGTATGGAAAAAGAAGCTTCGCCGCGTAAAAATCTCACTATTTTGAGTTTCTCAAACTTAACATGTCTGCTATGATGGTTCAAGTCTCAGCTGCTAAAATATTCTAACTACATCATCGAAGGCATACCTTGATGATGTAGTTGGAATATTAGTCAGTCGAAAATTTACTTAAAAAAATTCAGTATTTTTTGGAAATTTTATAAATAGAATATACTTGCAGTTTTCATGATGCAGCTTGTTCAATTAACACATACTGCACTCCAAATTGATCATGCTTCTGAGCTCTTGAATGATTGAAAAGAATCAAATTCAAAATTGAATCTCGAACATTCCCAAGTCTTAGCCTGTTTATTCGGAGACTGCAAGGGTAATGACATTCTTTAACCCTTTACCCAACGAATTGACCGTGTAATATGAAAACTCAGCAGTTGAAAAAATATTATTTTTCAAAAAATTTCAACAAAACCATATCATGTGACCCCTCGTTGGAACGAGCTTGTTGAGCTCGTTCCAACAAGGGGTCACATGATATGGTTTTGTTGAAATTTTTTGAAAAATGTGAAAAATGATATTTAAAATAATAAATTTTGATATCGTCTGCGTTGGGTAAAGGGTTAACCAGGTTCCACAGCCATCAATTTGTATGGCTGACTGTGTGTGACGCATCAAATCAAGTCTTGAAAGTGAATGATTACTAGCAAATGCAAATTCACAATTTTATACTCAAATCCAGACGAAAATGTTCCAACTAGAGAAATTATGGGGGTGGGGGTTCACACACCCTAAATCCCCTTCATGATGCCTCTGTTCATTTCCATGCTCATTCACCAGTTTCATAAACCAAAACTGGCTGAATTACCCACAACCTATCTGGGGGATGATCTTCATGTAAGACACACAGACTATATATGACATATATATATATTTGTCACCTATGTATATATGTATACCATATTTACTCTATATATTGGGACACTCTATAATTTGGGACACACATTTTTTCCAGAAAAATATTTTTTTTATGCTCCAATGTTTGGGACACTCATGAGACTTGTTTCCAGTTAGCCCAGTCACCTGAAAACGGTGTAAAATGCTCAATATTAAAGCTAAGTTTGTGTTTAATTTTCCTTTTTAAACAAAATAAAAAGAATTCTTGTGTAACTAAAAATTTTCATTTTTGGCTTCCAAAACATAGCTTATGACCCCTCATTAGAACAAGAGCGATGCGCGCGTTCCAGTGAGGGACATAAGCTATGTTTTGGAAGCAGAATATGAAAATCTAAAAAAAAATTGGATGGCGATTTTCGTATATAGTGATGGAAAACGAATAACATCACACACAACTTGATTGAGCATCAAAACAAGACCAGGTTGTGTTTTTTCCCCATTTTCTAAGATGTGGGACATCTGTGAAAATATTTATTTTTAGCTGTCCCAATACATAGAGTAAATACGGTATATACAAATGCTAACCATATTTGTATAAGCACATATATATGACAAATATATATCTGTATATGTATATGTCATTTATAGTTTGTGCATTTTACATGAAAACTATCCCTATCTGTGTTAGTACAGTGAAGCCCACTTAATTGAATACCTCTTAACTGAATAACCCTGTTAATTGAATATAATTTCCCAACACAAAACCATTTACCATACCTCCAGTACAAATTTGACCTGTTAATTGAATATAGGCTAGAGAGTAAACTCCTGTTAATTGAATAAAAAATCTTGTAACCTGTCGAGAAATTACCCTGACTCTCCCCACTTTTCCTTTGTTTATAGGCCTATTTGACCTTTGTAATCCAATACAGGCATTTAATCTATTATATCTTGTTTGACAGAGCTCATGGAGCTCTGTCAAACAAGATATAATAGAATAAATGCTAAGTTTATCTCTAGAATACATGAAAGTGACACAATCTCTGTTAATTGAATACTCCTGTTAATTGAATAATTTTCACTGGCAAAGTGGCTATTCAATTAACAGGATTCCACTGTACCTTTGTTTAAAAAGAAATACCAATGATTTAACTCTCTATTAAAAAATTAATTCTTCACTGAAATATTGAATTGAAGTAAGGACCCACAAAGTAGATTTTTTGTTTCTCAGGTCATTTTTTGTAAAATTGCATGTGTGTGGGCAGTTTTTTATTTTATTTTTTTATCAAAAGTTTATGTTCTTGGTGTGTTTTATGTTTTAGGCCTCATAATCTACAGGATAGCATGGCTGGTGGTGTATTTTGTCCCTTGAGTGCAACATGGCTTTGCAGTGCTAAAGCCTTCTTGCATTCAAGGGACAAATTTATCAGTTTTATTACCTTGGGTAAAATATCAGGCATAAACCATTTATTTTATTTTTTTTTAAGTTTGCATTGGTTACAAAAAAAAGAGTGTGCTGCAGCCAAAAAGACCATGCAAGAGGGCCTGAGAAACAGATTTCTAATGGTTTAGGCCTAATTGTTACAGTTTCTTTTCTCTTTTTTTTTTTTTTTTTTTTTTTTTTCATTTTTGTACGCCCGTTTAAAAAACGGTTGTATTATGTTATCAGCCTGTCCGTCTGTCCGTAAACAATTTGGTTTCCGTTCATTTAAAGTCAAACGCCTTGACGGATCGACATCAAACTTTCAGAAGTTGTTTTTAGCATTAAAATACAGGTCAAGTTCGATATTGGTGTTTCTCAGTCCATCTGCTGCAGAGATATGGCCCTTGAAAACACAATATTTTTATACTGTACCAATGACCCAGACTTAGCTGGTGCTAACTCCAACAAAACCAGGGACAAACACAAATTTTCCCCCCCAATCCCCAAAATTTGCATCCAAAACAAAAAGAAATCATGTCCTAAAGGACCTCCATACTACACCTCTACTGCGCATGCGCAGTGACGCAGTCGTCCCGAAATTGGCGCCAATTATCATTCTCTGTTTGGCCCTTCATCAGTCAACATCTCACTGATCTTTGTGCTTGTAAATCTCAGTTTAAAGGATGCCAGACACGTAATTTTTGGAGAAAATGTGATTCTAAGGAGGATAGAAGGAGGAGAGGAAAAAGAAGTGGCAAAAAATAATCAGGGCTGTACTTAAAATTTTTTGATGAAATTATGTTAAGTTGCCTATTTTCGAGGCATGGGCCTCTTGTTGTCATTCTTGCTAATTGTTGCACTGCTTATTCAGTGTTTCCTCTCCCTTAGCCTTCTAAAGTCCCCCCTGGCAATTCTCCCATGCTTTTGGCATATTTTTGAGAAATTTCATTTCTAAAATTTCCTGGGAGAGTTGCTTGGTTACAGAATGTTTTCTGTTATTTTCCCCATAGTTACGTTTTCACCCATGGGTGTATAACGTTTGTGTTCTGCATCTTCCATCTGATGTTCTACAGATTCTCCCCTGGGAGTCTCTGTTTTGCATCAGATAGAGTGTAATTGATGACTGATTCCGGGCCAGTTTTTTCAGTGCCTGGAGTCATGTTTTCTAGTGTGTTTACACTGTTTGTTTTCATTGGCAACAGCCTTTTTTGAGGGGGGCTGTTTGCCTTTGTCGTAGTTTATCTCATTATAAGATACATTTATATTATCCGAAAGTGTCTCATTAATTATTTTATATAAATTTAAAATTTTTGACCACACTTTGCCATCGGATCCATCGGGGCTCAACGTTACTTTTCAGCAACTTGGGCTTCTCTGAAAAAATATTTTTTCAAAATTATTTTGTTTTGCAATTGTTTTTTCATTTATTAATGGATCATGTTATTATGTATCTTTGTGTCAGGGGTTTTTGCGAGTAACTAGGACTTATTGTTGTTCTTTCACAATGAAGGGACATTGTTCAAATTGTAATAGGAAGAAATCTTCCTCTGACTTTCATGATCATTGTATTAATTGTAGTCAGTGTTCTCGCATTAATCCCTGTCCTATATGTGAACATTGGGATGAGAAACATTGGAAACGTGTGTCACGATATGTTGTTTCTGGAGAAAGAGCGATGCCGGCTCTTTCTCCACAAGGTCACTCTACTCTCTCAGTTTCTATTTCAGAGGAACCAGAACAGGGTGATGTTTCCATGTTATCTTCTTCAAGTGTGCGTCCGTCGTCACAAATGAATTCAGAGCTAGCGGCAAAAGTGCTCATGGAGATTAGACAAATGTCGTCCGCTAGCTCGCCCGGTGTAGCGTCCATTCACCGAATGGTTCGGCAGCCGGGTTCGTCCGATGCGGTCCAAGAGGAAATTTTGGGTGATGCGAGCACTATAAACATAATAGATGCACACCCAGTGACGGCGGATAGTAAGCGAGAACGGAGGAAGCCTTTTAGTCCGGTTCCTAGCTCGTCCAGGTCCAGCCGGGCCGCGAGCGAGAGAGGTCCCTCTCTCGTACAACAACATCTGGGACCAGATGTTGTGGTACAAAATGTGTCTTTAGCGGAGCATACGTCCGTCGCTCGGGACGCTCCGTTGTATAAGCAGTCCGCAGAGACTGTTAAGGCTTCCTCTTCTCGTCAGCGCACACGACCGCACCTTGGCTGCGTGACCGCCGATATTTTACCAGCTTCGCCGATGAAGGATTCTTCGGCGACCAGGTCACACCATCCGGCAGCCAGGGATTCGAGACCGATGGACTCCGGACGTTCGCATAGGAAAAGTATGCGGGAGCCATCTGATGCGGAGCTGCCCTCGGCGAAGCAGCGAAAGACTGCGCCTCCGCAGGTTTCGACGTCGGACATTCTTGTGCAGATAGCACAGCTTATCGCAGCATCCCAGCAGCCGACAGAACGGTGTCGGATCGAGAATTATCCCACGGCGCTGGGTCGGTATGCTCCGCCGAAGCATCGGGGGCGGACGACCGGGAACATCGGGAGGTCCGACCGGATGGTGAAAGGGATACGGATGACTTGGAGCTATCCCTTTCGGAACAACATAAAGCTGCCGTGGACTTCATCCGTCACTTTCTCCCACAAGTTGTTCCGTCGGGCCAGACTGCTGCGCTTCCAGACAAGAGAATTATAGTGTCATTGGACTCTGAATTTTTTGAGCGGTTCAGGGACATCGCTCCCGAGTTTCCGTCGCAGTCCAATAATGTTGCAAGAACATTTGAATTATTGAACGACGCTATATTTAAACTTGCTTCCAGGACGGGGAAAGCAGGTTTCTTGTCCGCTAATACTCTCAACCTGCCTTTCATTAATGCAAGGAATAAATTCGATACGGCAGGACAGGGTATACCGAGAGTTCCTTTGCGTATGGACGACGAGGCGGAAGACTGAGAGCTATCATTACTGTCGTCAGCTTCTATTCCAACCGCGGTTTTGGAAACAGCTATTGCGTCTAACAGAGCCAATTTAGATGCCTTATCTTACGCAGATCACCTTACTAAGGCGTTATCACTGCGCCTTCAAGGGGAAGAGTTTCAGGATATACAATCCTCTTTAAGACTTCTTTCAAGGGCAGTAGCTTATTCCACGTGTAACTCCGCCCTTTCAGTGGCAAATCTGGAGTTGGTTAGACGTGACGCAGCCCTAGCTACATCCACACTAGTGGATTCTAAGGTGAAGAACTCTCTTAGAGTCGCTTCGGTCTCAGGAGAACTTCTCTTTGACGGCAAGCTTTCCGCTATTTATGATAAAATTAAAAAGTAAGCTAATGATTCTCTGTTGTTCAGATCGGCTCCTAAAAAGTCGGATACAGCAGACACGAATAAGACAGGCACTTCTGGGTCTAATGCGCCCAAGAGAGGTTCCTATAGAGGTTCCGGTGCGTCCTCTTGGTCTTATTCGAGAGACCGTCAGGATAGCGACTCTCGTTCGGGACGTACTTCAGGCCGGGACAATCGGTCGGATGCCCCGAGGTCGACGAGGCGAGGTGCGGGTCGTGGAAGACATGGTTTCTCCTACCGCAGGCCTCGCAGGTCCAGGAGGTGATGGCTTAAACCTCTATCGCGTTCCGGTTGGCGGAAGGTTGTCGAGTTTTTCACAAGAGTGGGCGTCGATTACGGACGACCCTTGGGTGAGAGGAGTGACTTCGGAAGGTCTAAAGATATCCTTCAAACGAAAGCCTCCATTAACTCGAAGTCCAAAGTGGACTCATCTTCCGTCAAATCCACAGAAAAGAGACGCTCTGTTATCAGAGGTGAAGTCTCTTTTAATGAAGAACGCGGTAGAGGTCGTAGAAAACCAGGAATCTCTGGGATTCTACAGCCATCTGTTTCTGGTTCCGAAACCAGACGGCTCGTTCCGTCCAGTCATAGATTTGAGCTGGATAAACAAGCTGATCGTCACTCCGAAGTTTTATATGGAGACGATTCGATCGGTCAGAGCGAGTATTCGGGTGAACGATTATGCAACGAGCATAGATCTCAAAGATGCGTACTTTCACGTCATGGTACATCCGACATTCCGAAAGTATCTACGCTTCGCAGTCCTAGGAGTGGTGTATCAATTCCGGGCGATGTGCTTCGGATTGAATCTAGCACCCTGGGCTTTCACTCGGGTAATGAACTCGGTAATGATCTACTTCCGAGCTCATTCGTCTGCAGTAACGTCGGCCTACCTGGACGACATTCTTCAGAGGTACGGCAACGAGTTAACGCTTCAGAACGATGTTCAGAATCTTCTTCTATTGCTCCGACGTCTCGGTTTTATAGTAAACGAGGAGAAGTCGGATCTGGTGCCGTCCAAGTCATTCACTCATCTGGGAATGAGCTTCGAGAGGCACAACAATCTCGTTCGTCTGCCGTTAACCAGAGCGAAATTAGTCAGTTGTTACGCTCGCTATTGTCTGCACGCAGACAAAGTCACGGCGAGAGGATTTATGAGACTGATAGGTCTGTGCGGAGCCGCCGCGGATCTCATTCCGATGGGGTGGCTACGCACACGTCCTCTTCAAATTTTCCTGACTCAGAATTGGAGTGTGAAAATTCATTCGCTCGATGTAGACGTTCTCTTGTCAGATCAAGTGAAACAAGAGATTCAGACTTGGGCAAACATTCAGTGGTTAACTCAAGGAGTTCCGCTGCAGTTGCCGGATCCGAGTTTTACCATTATGACGGATGCCAGTCAAACAGGTTGGGGTGCATCATTAATCCCAACGGATTCGAGATGCCAGGGTCTTTGGGATCCGCAATTCCTGTGCAAGCACATAAACATCAAGGAAATGATGTCAATTTGGCTTGTGTTACGTCACTGGATGGACATTATTCACGATGCTCATGTCCAAATCCTATCCGACAATACGACAGTAGTGGCGTATATACGGAATCAGGGAGGCACTCATTCAGTTTCGTTGTTCAATCTAACGGAAAGAATCCTTCTGTTTGCGTTAGAACATCACGTTCTTCTTTCGGTCCGTCACATACCGGGTCGTCTGAATGTGCTAGCAGACTCCCTTTCACGAAAGGGAGTGGACTCTCAACAAGCAAGTATTCAATCAGATTTGCTACCAATGGGAATGGCCAATGATAGACTTATTTGCGACACATCTCAACAATCAGTTGCAGACGTATGTGTCTTCGTGTCCGGATCCAAGAGCATTTGCAGTAGATGCTCTGTCGATCCCTTGGGACGGAATGATAGGATATGCGTATCCTCCAGCGCCGTTAATTCAACAAGTATTGCTAAAGATAAAACAATCTCAATGCAAGATTCTGTTGGTAGCATCTCTGTCGCCACAGAGACCGTGGATAAATCTACTCAGGTGTCTGTTGTGGGACCTACCGCGGAAGCTTCCTCCACGAGAGGATCTTCTTTCGCAGGGGAAATCGTGCCAACTCCATCACAACCCGCAAGGTCTCAACCTTCACGTTTTTCCGTTGTGCGGTCCTTCTTGCATGGCAAGCACTTTACAGGACGAGCAGTGGACGCGATTTCTAACTGTAGGAGGACCTCCTCTTCGCTAAACTATGCGGCTAAGTGGAAGGTTTTTCGTCGTTGGTGTAGGGATCATTCTGTAGATATATTTGATCCCTCTATACCAGACATTGCAAACTTTCTAGTATACTTGTTTGACGAAATCAAACTGCAGCCTGTTACTATAAAGGGTTATAGATCTATGTTATCTGATACCTATGCACATCATGATAGTTTACAAATTGGATCTAATGTCTCTTTATCGAAGTTGGTTAGAAACTTTTCGATAAATAGACCCAGATCTCTTAGATTAATTCCTAAGTGGAATTTAGCTTGGGTTCTCCTTAAATTGAAGGAAAAGCCATTTGAACCTCTTGGGACAGTAGATTTCAAATTCTTATCTTATAAGACAGCTTTTCTCTTAGCTTTCTCTTCTGCCAGAAGAGTCAGTGAGCTTCATGCACTATCGGTGCATGATTCTCATTATCGTAGTGTTGGGAACACTATCACCTTCACTACTAATGTGGGTTTTTTAGCTAAGAATCAGGCTCCTAATAAATATCCGGAACCTATTGTTATTAAGGCTCTTCCGTCTTCAGACGGGCGTAGGCCTTTACTCTGTCCTGTTAGAGCACTACGTATCTATAAACAGAGATCTCAGTTTATCAGAAAGGGACGGAAACGTTTCTTTCTGTCTTTGATGCCTAATAGAAAGGACATTTCAGTCCATTCTATTACTAGATGGATTCAGTTAACTATCCGTACTGCTTATGAAGATTTATCTTCTTCTCAGCAGTCTGTGCTTAAGATTTCTGCTCATGAAGTAAGAGCTCTTTCTACTTCCTGGGCTTATGCTAATAGTGTTGCTATTACAGATTTAATGAAGGCTGCTTATTGGTCTCAGCCATCCACATTTACGAATTTTTATCTCAGAAATATTGAGTCCATTTCTGGAGACCTGCATTGTTTAGGTCCGTTATCTGTTGCTCAGAATGTCGTCCACTAAACAGTTGCAACTATAGTTATGCAGGCTTTCTGTTCCGGCAGTGACTCCGTCCGGCTGCCCTCTTCGCTCTGGGCTATTTGACCCAGGGCAAGGGGAAGGGGGGGGGGGGGGGTGGGCGGGTGTTCCCTTAGGTCACCTGCTTTATAGTGAAAAGCAAGGGAATGCCTCCTCCAAGTCAGTATTTCTGAGTCGCTTCCGGGATGGTTTTAAAGTGTAATATTAATGTTTAAATTCATTCATGTCTTATTTTTAAAGTGTAGCTCAGTGTGAAGCATTTGTATATGTCAAGTGTCAAACGGGTTTTAATATACAATACTCGGACACTTTTAAATGATTATAAAGAGTCTCAATTCTCTGGACTACTTTATTTATTGGCTTGCTTTAAAAATAATTAGTATAAGGGTTATACTGGATGTTAATAGAGAACATGAATGTTATTGTGCTCAATTATTAAGGGTAGTGTATCTTTCTAATTTAATATTAAATAAGAAAGATACATGTAAAGCCTAATACTCCTTTTCTCCTTAAGGGGTTACCTCTTTACTATATAGTTGAGCTTATTGGATTTTCCTCTATGTCCTAGGCCCTCCAGCCTGTTTACTATTCAGCTAAGTCTGGGTCATTGGTACAGTATAAAAATGTTAAAAAATTTATAGTAATTTATATATTTTTTATACTTACCAATGACCCAGACGGGGATGGCCCTCCCTGGAGTTGGGAACTCTTGCCTCCCCGCTGAGTACATAGCGCTGACCAGGCACTGCCAGTAAGAATGATAATTGGCGCCAATTTCGGGACGACTGCGTCACTGCGCATGCGCAGTAGAGGCGTAGTATGGAGGTCCTTTAGGACATGATTTCTTTTTGTTTTGGATGCAAATTTTGGGCATTGGGGGGCAAAATTTGTGTTTGGCCCTGGTTTTGTTGGAGTTAGCACCAGCTAAGTCTGGGTCATTGGTAAGTATAAAAAATATATAAATTACTATAAATTTTTTAACTTTTCTAAAAAAATTGGTTTCTGTTCATTTAAAGCTGAACGCCTTGATGGATTGACACTAAATTTTTCAGATGTTGTTTTTAGCAATGAAATACAGGTCAAGTTCGATATTGGTGTTTCTCAGTCCATCCACGGCAGAGTTATGGCTCTTTGAAAACACAATCTTTCGAAAAAAATTGGTTTCCCTTCATTTAAAGTCGAACGCCTTGATGGATCAACATCAAACTTTCAGATGTTGTTTGTAGCAATAAAATACAGGTCAAGTTCGATATTGGTGTTTTTCAGTCCATCTGCTGGAGAGTTGTGTCCCTTTGAAAACACAATTTTTGAAAAAAAATTGGTTTCCGTTCATTTAAAGCCGAACGCCTTGACGGATTGACACCAAATTTTTCAGATGTTGATTTTATACACCCATTTGAAAAACGGGACGTATTATGTGAATGGTCTCTCCACCCGTCTGTCTGTCCGTCCATGGACACATTTCGTTTCCGGACGATAACTTTAGTTGTAATGGTTTGAGCTGAGTTAAATTTGGCATGTGGATTTAGTATGACAAAATACAGGATGGGTTTCGATTTCCGTTTCTAGCGGCCCATTTGCAATAGTGTTATGGCCCTTTATTTATGGGAATTTAGCCCAACTTTTCGTTTCTGGACGATAACTTTAGTTTGCCTTGACCGATTTATTTCAAATTTTCAGTTTTTTGTTTTTGACCACAAAATACAGCTCAAGTTCACTTTTGACCACAATCGCATATACCTTTCCAGAGTTATTCCCCTTAAATGATTGCAAATTTGTGGATTTTGTGGTTTCCGGATGATAACTTTAGTTTGCCTTGACTGATGTTTTTCAAATTCTCAGATTTTGTTTTTGACCACAAAGCACAGCTCAAGTTCACCTTTGGCCATAATCACATGTACCGTTCCATAGTTATTCCCCTTGAATGATTGCAAATTTGTGAATTATGTGGTTTCCAGATGATAACTTTAGTTTGTCTTGACTAATTTGTTTCAAATTCTCAGATTTTGTTTATGACCACAAAGCACAGCTCAAGTTCACTTTCGGCCAAAGTCGCATGTACCTTTCCAGAGTTATTCCACTTGAATTTGTGCATTTTGTGTTTTCCGAATTATAACTTTAGTATGGCCTAACTGATTTTTTTTTATACGCCTGTTGAAAAACCATTGAATTATGGAATCAGTCTGTCTGTTTGTCCATTTGTCCATCCACCTGTCTGTCCGTTCATCAACATTTGGTTTCCAGATGATAACTTTAGTATTTTTTTTTTGATTGACTCCTAAACTTGGTATGTGGTTTAATCAAAACAAAAGACAGGTCAAGTTCGAATATGGGGTCAGTTCGAACTTCGAACTTCCACTGAATTATGGACCTTGTTGGACATAGAATGCATCAAATATTTGGTTTCCGGATGATAACTTTTTTTATTTGTTTTCCGATTGGTTCCAAATTTGGTATGTTGTTTAATCACAACAAAATACAGGTCAAGTTCGAATATGGGATTGGTCCAAACAATTTTCACCCTCACCCCCATCCTTACCCCAACCCTTCAAAAATACAAAACGGGCGTATATTGTCCTGCTACGCGGTGCTCTTGTTGACAATTAAGATGTTCATTTATGTATTCATTCATTTTTGCTGAAAATGATTTTTTCTCTTGGTTATTGCAGGGAAACAGTGTTACCATTGCTATTAGTAACCTTTCATTGAATGATGATGCACCTCCAATGGTGAATGATGCCGTGAAACGTTTGTTTGTTGAATATAAATTCTTGGGTCTGCCTCCTCAAGATTTAGAAACACCATATTCTCTTCCTAAGCCAAGGCCAGGCATGCAGATTACTTACAACTTTAGTAAAAGTAAGTTTTATTCAGAAGTATGGCGATCCTCCACTAATAAATGTTGGTTATTACCACCGTAAATGGAAAGTGGTGGTGGGGGGGGGGGGGTGGGGGGGGGAGGAGGGTGAAAGCTGGTGTATAGAAATAAAGACACTGTATGGTTCAGAGAGGTGTTCGCTACTTTAGTATACCATTCTTGGAACACCCCCTCCCTCAGCTGTTAATGACCAATTTATCTTACAGTTTCCCCTCTCTTGGTATTAAAACAAGTTACTGTTTCCTTGTGTACAAACCAAATCATAGTGCTGTTGTCATGCATAATTCACTTGCTTAACCCTTTACCCAACGCAGACGATATCAACATTTATTATTTTAAATGTCCTTTTTTTAAATTATTCCAAAAACTTCAACAAAACCATATCATGTGACCCCTCACTGGAACGAGCTCATTGAGCTCGTTCCAATGAGGGTTCACATGATATGGTTTTGTTGAAATATTTTGAAAAATTTAATTTTTTCAACTGCTCAATTTGCATATTACGCGGGCGGATGTGGGCGATTCGTTAGGTAAAGGGTTAAAAACAATATCATTGTCAATGTAGTTTATGTTTCTGTTCATTGTGAAAAAATAAGTTACTGAGTGCACTTGACATTGACATTTTTTGTGCTTATTCAACTCTTAAGTCCTGAGATTAATTTTTTGTTAGTAAATATCGTAGATGCATTAACATAGCTGCATATGACAGAACAGTGTGCTAAAGGAAGTCAACAATTATGTTAACCCTTTACCCAATGTAATGACCAAAACCGGCCAGCGCTATTCTCAAAAATCGCCAATTAATTTTAATTATTTTTTATTTTTTGTCTCAAAAACATAGGTTATGACCCCTCATTGGAACGAGCTCATTCCATCGAGGGGTCACAACCTATGTTTTTGAGACAAAAAATGAAAAAAATTAGTTATTCAAGAATTTATTTTGCAAGTGTTGTCTGCTTTTCATGTTAGGTAAAGGGTTAAAACACCGTCAAGATAAATGCATCCTACCACAAGAGTTCTCAAGAAAGAATTCACCTGGGACATATTTAACCCTTAAGGGCCTAATTATTACTTTGATAACTCTTTCATACAAAGGAACAGGTGCCCTAACATGCCTTGTTTAGGTAAACTCAAAGCTTGTTTTCTAAGTACTTTGTCAGTTGTTTCTAGGTATGTCTTGTTGTCTCTGTAGGCAGCCAAGGCTTGACTAGAAACAATACCAAACCCACAGGAGGTAGACTTACAATGTATAGCAAAAATATATAAAAATATCCAGGCCCTTAAGGGTAAAAGAGCAATATAAAATGGGCAGTTTATGGCTGTATGGGGACTTAAGGAATAAATTAATTAGCTTTATTGACCAAATTAATGTTATCAAAAACATATTAAGGTATTTGATTACTTTTGTGAGCAAGTGTAGCTCGCTTCGCCACATTTGTGGCGTATTGCCATCCTCAATTCAGACTTATATTTCTATTTGGGCAAAATATATGCTTGTTGTTAACCTTTACCCAACGCAGACGATATCAAAATTTATTATTTTAAATATCATTTTTTTTAATTTTTCAAAAAATATCAACAAAACCCTATCATGTGACCCTCATTGGAACGAGCTCGATGAGCTCATTCCAATGAGGAGTCATATGATATGGTTTTATTGAAATATTTTGAAAAATTTAATTTATTCAACTGCTCAATTTGCATATTACGCGGGCGGATGCGGGCGATTCGTTAGGTAAAGGGTTAAAATAAATTATTTTACTTGTATTATCGATATTAAAAAAAATTTTTTTTTAATTTTTGCCTCCTGTACATAGCTTGAGGTAATGAATCATTGTCGATGAGCACTTGTCCCAAAGAGAGATCATAAGCTATTGTTTGGAGGAAGTAAATTAAAATTTTTAGTTATCTGATAACGTTTTTTGGCACATGTCATCCCCTATCCATCTATATCCATAAAGCAAGGTTGTGGCTCTGTTTGTATGTGTGTATGCACGGAATAAACTTAAGAGATGGTCATCCATTCGCCATCACATAGGGGTAATTTGACTTGGAAATCGACCTTAGATGGTCCCATCCACATCAGGACTTTGCATTGAGTATTCAGAAATGATAGGATGCACGCCCAACATTTTCAGAGATATCAAGCTCAAAGCTGTTTGCCCCCTAGAGGTAATCTGACTAGGAAATTAATTGGTATTTTAAAACCTCAACCATCAACTCGTAACCTTCTAAGTAATTTTAAAGTATCTTTCATCACATCTAGTTATGGCTAATCATAGTCATGAAAATTTCCAAAAGAAAACATTGGTCAAAAGATCCCTGCAATTCACATGGGAAAATTTGGTTAAATATCTACAAATTTTTACTTATTTTAATGGCAAGAGATTTCATGTCCTGGCCAGGAATATCCGTCAGCAGCATGAATGGAGTTAATCCTACAACCAAAGCAAAGCAGGGAGTTGTCATTCATTTACGTTCAAATTTAGAACCCAGGCGTAATTTAGTCAGGAAATTTACCTCAGGTGGGTTTCAAATATGTCTGCCGTTTCATTAACCCTTCAACCACTGCAATGCTGGCAGGGCATTGAGGTCATTCATATATGGTCATATTTAGTACCTAGGGGTAATTTGGTCAGGAAATGTACCTCAGATGGGTTTTGAATATGTCTGCCGTTTCATTAACTGTTGAACCCTTGCAATGCTGTCATGCCTTCCTACATATTTTTATACTACAACCAATGGCCCAGACTAGCTGGTGCTAACTCAAATTAATCCAGCGCCAAACACAAATTTTACCCCCAATCCTCAAAATTTGCATGCAAAACAAAAAAAATTAAGTCCTAGATGGTCCACCATACTTTTCAAATCTGCGCATGTGCAGTATCCAGGGAGGTACCGAAATTTGCGCAAACCATCATTCTTTGTTTGGCCCTAAAGTCTGCAACAAGAAACTGACATCTGTGCTTTTTGAGGATGCCAGACACAAATCAATGGTAAAATCGGTGGTTCCAAAGCTGGAAACGGATAATGGAAGTGAACAACGGTTGTTAGAAACGTTCTGGGCTGTAATTTTATAATAATTATAAAAATTATTTCATGTTTCCCAATTTCGAGACATACACCTGACATCATCATTCTTGCTAATGATTTATCCACTGTTTGTTAAGTGTTCCTTCCCTATCCCTCCTTGAAGCCTCCCTGTTAAACTCCTAAGCTTTTTGGCTATTTTCTTTATCGAAATTGTTTGTTAAATTTCTTGGGAGTTTGACGTGTATAACAGAATGTTTATTCTGTTTATCCCCATGGTTGCACCCTCACCCTAGGGGTGTTAGGTCGTTTTGGTCTTGCATCTTCTATCCGATGTATCGTTTTGTCTTCGTTTGAAGATCTTGCTTTACATTTGGCAGCTTTAAAATCTGTTAACTGACTTTGGGTCTTTTTTCTGTGCCTGATGTGTTGTTTCCGGTTTTTTCCTTTGATGTTGTTTACATTGGCAACGTCTTTAAATATATGTAGTATTTAGAAATTATATTACTGTAGGATTGTTGTAAGATACATTGATTATGATTCCGGTAGTGTAGCTCCAAAAAAATGGATTTTGTCTGTACTTAGGCTCTATTGGGATGCTCTTGGGCTCTTCATGTTCCTTTTGGGAACTTAGGCTTTTTCAAAAAATTGTCATGTTCTGAACACGTGCCCAACATTGCATTAACCTTTCAACCACAGCAATTGCAGGATTCACTTGCACATTTTTAGAGGTATGAAACTGAAACTTGGTGCAAAGTGAGAACTTTTTTTTATAAAGAGTAAGATGGTTATGCTAGGTGAATTTTATGAGTGATGGTGTGTTAACCTTTCAGTCATTTATCCTTCAACTAGAGCAACACAGGAGTTGGGCACCTTGGGGTAATTTGACTGGGAAAAGGATCTCAGATGGGTAAGATTGCATCTGATGTTGCTTTAACTCTCAACCACAGCAACACTGCGATACACTCCTAGACATAAGGAGCTGAAAATTAGCATGTAAGGGTCATTTTTTATCAAGAGTAACATTTTCAGAGTGAATTTCATGTGCAATGTCATGTTAAACCTTCAGCCATTAATCTTTCAACCAGAGCAATGCAGGGATGCACTCTCACACTCCAAAAACATTCTGTAATTAAACTTGTCCCACTCAATTTCTATCAGGGGGGAGGGAAATAGTATCCCCCTCCCATTCTGAATTTTTTTGTATTATTGTAGCATGTGTAGACGTTTAACTATCTTGGGGCTCTCCATTGTGTGAGACATGCATTGCACCATGTTGAGGGGGGGGGGGGGGGGGGGGCATCAAGCACACCTAGAATTATTTGGACAATTAAACAGGACTTACTTTTAAGAAAATGAAAGTCTGAGGGAGGTGGAGTGGTTCACCATGGTATTTAGCGTCACCAACTCGTCATTCAGATGACTAAGCGGGAGAAAGTACAGGAGGGCAGTTGCCTCCTGTTGGTACACTCCAAGCAAATCTTAAGCCTGTTTTGTTTAGCATGTGCAGACCTTGTGCCATATAGGGGCTTTCTTTTATTTTTTATTTTTTTTTTTTTTGGGGGGGGGGGGGGGTGAGGGCAGTGATAATTTGAGGAGTCCCACGTCTCCATGTCTATGTGCCAAAATGCCACATATCTGACTTTTAAGAGATGGCATAAAAATATTCCCACCTAACAAATGTGACTATCCTCGAAGGCCTATAATGGAGACCCTATTGGGGCTCTAAATAATAAAAAAGGCACTTCTGTATGAATTTTTTATACAGAGATGAAAACTAGTACTACAAGTCTGCAGAGTGAGCACCTCAGCTAATATAAAGGGTTAATCAGTTATATATACAGTAGATTCCTGCCCATGTTCCATTGCAAACTAGTCAATTAACAGGAGTTTGAACATTTTCCTGTATTCGAGTGATAAACAGTTTTTATTCTATTTTATCTCATTGAGCTGTCTCAAACAATTTATAATAGATTAAAGGCCAAGATCAAATTGATCTATAAACATGGGGAATTCAGTTGTATTCCAGAATAATTTCTTACAGGGAGCGCGGTGCCTCAGTGGTCGTCTGTTGGACTTCTATCCTATCCTAGAGGTCCAGTGTTTGATCCCTGCCCGATTGCCTACATGGGGGCACGATGATGCTGTGTACTAAGGCGTAATGTACATTGATGGTGCTCATGTTTTCAACTGCTGTAAACCTAACAGAGTTAGAATGTTGAGGAGCTGACCATTGCTCATCGATTCTTGGTGGTTCTCTCTTGGTACTCCGGCTTCCTCCACCCGTAAAACTGTCATGCTCATGATTAGCCATTGTTCACAAGTATGTGACCTTAAACACCAATAAATAAATAAATATATAAATAATCAAATTAACGGGAGTTTACTCGATAACCTGTATGCAATTAACTGGTGAATGGGTTGGTATTGGAAGTTATATTCAATTAACAGGGTTATTCAGAGAGCTACAGTGGTACTCAAAATTTTGAAACGTTTCATAGTGTTTATTAAATTTTATATTAGGAATGAAACTAATGTTCAGCTGTGTCTTTTTCAAATTGAAACTAACAGTAATAATGCATACACAATTGTGTGATAATGTAATATGATCTCGATAGACGCAGTGTCGGTATCATATTAATATAACACATATTGCATGTTGTTGTAAGCTATATGGCAGTTTATGGACCAACAACCAAAAATATGTATGTAGACTGAAGCAAAAACTATGCCATGCTGCCATTCATTATTGTCAGGTGGCTTTGCGGCAGATAATCCGGCCCAAGACACAAAATCTCTTGCCACTTAAATAAGTATAATTTGGACACATATAACTCTTTACCTAATGTAACGGTCAAAACCGACCAGCACTATTCTAAAAAATCGCCAGTTAATTTTCATTATTTTTTTCATTTTTTGTCTCAAAAACATAGGTTATGACTCCTCATTGGAACGAGCTCACCAAGCTCGTTCCAATGAGGGATCATAACCTATGTTTTTGAGACAAAAAATGAAAAAAAATAGTTATTCAAGAATTATTTTTGCAAGTGTCGTCCTCTTTTCAGGTTAGGTAAAGGGTTAACCACTTTTTCCACCTGTAAATTGAACAGACCTTTTGACCAATGATTTCTTAAGTTAAATTTAACCCTTTACCTAACAAATCACCCACATCTGCCTGCGTAGTACGTAAATAGGGCAGTTGAAAAAATTAAATTTTTCAAAATATATCAACAAAACCACATTATGTGAGTCCCTCATTGGAACGAGCTCATTGGGCTTGATCCAATGAGGGGTCACATGATATGGTTTTGTTGAAATGTTTTGAAAAAGTTTTAAAAATTATATTTAAATTAATAAATTTTGATATCGTCTGTGTTGCGTAAAGGGTTATATGAATTTTTAATCAAATCTAGTTTGGCTGCTTCCCAGCAGCCATGACTAGATTTGATGAAAAATATTTTGAAATTACTCAGCGGGTTAAGAGTTAATGCCTTACAAAATCATTTTATGGTTATAATATCAAGTGAAGTGAATTATACTGTATATATATGCAGAGCATGTAATAATATTGTATATTGTATATTTTTAGCATTCCATGTAGATTTCGAAAACAATTATAAGAGAAGACAGGTTTTGGCTAGTATGTTACTGCCATCTGATCCTGATAAAGGAAGGTACGTTGTTTTTATGTTCAATACAAGATCAAGGGGAAAATGTAGGTGGTATTTCTTTTCTGTATGGGAACCACTGAATGTGGAGCAGCACCTATTTACTTCATTAGTCAGGATATACCTCACTAGAGCTGGGAGATTTTTCTGATTCTGTTGAAGGGAAAAAACCTTTGTTTTAGTATGTTTTTTCTGTGTGTTAAAATCATATAGTAAACAACACTTCACACTCATTAACTTAGAAAAAATCCCCAGTAGTTTGTACGACATCATTCATGACAAAAAAGACCTTCAGACACATTAACTTAGAAAAAATCCCCAGTAGTGTGTACAACATCATTCATGACAAAAAAAGGCTTGTGTATTGAGTATCTCCATTGGGTTTGATCCAAAAGAAAAGACCTTCACACACATTAACTTAGAAAAAATCCCCAGTAGTGTGTACGACATCATTCATGACAAAAAAGACTTGTGTATTGAGTATCTCCATTGGGTTTTGTCTAACTTTCTGTTCATCATTCTTAGGTGTTCTAGGGGATCAGTTACTAAGCCTATTCAGTCCGAAAGAAGCATAAATATAGACTATACCCATAATAGCTTGGTGTACCAAATGTTCACCACAAGTGGTGAAGTGGTGTTAACCACGAGCCTTCGATGCGCAGTTAACACCACTTCACCACGAGTGGTGAACAATTGTTACACCAAGCTACTTTGGGTGTATTTTATATATACCATGATCGTCAGATTATTAAGAGTCGCTATTATTTTTTCTCGATTTTACTGAGCACCAGACGTACATACGAGTGAATCTGTTTTTGTTTACATGAGCATCGTTGGGCGGTACTTCCACTGTAAATTTTATCACAGAAACAAAGCTGGGGGTGTGGTGGCTTAGTTGGTACATGTGCAGGCTGCAAGCCGAGAGGTCCTCGGTTCAAATCCCACCTGTGGCAACTGCGTTGTATCCTTGGGCAAGACACATCACCCCCATTGCCCACGTGGGGGCACGGTGGCATTGTTTACTAAGGCATACTGCACGTCGATGGTGCACCTGTCTTCAACCAATGCTAACCCTGCTTATGTTGTGTTAGTGTGTTGGGGAGCTGACAGTTGCTCACTGTTGCTTGGTGGTTCTCTCCCGGTACTCCAGCTTCCACCACTCATAAATCTGTAAGGTCATGATTAACCATTGTGCAGAATATGTGACCTTAAACACCAATAAGTAAATAAATAGAAACCTCAGCCTGTCCCCATGGGAACCCTGGGAAGTAAAGCAATGCTTGTTTACTGTGGTAAACAGGTTGTTTTACTGGTAAAATAGGGTTCAGTCAGCATGCTTGGTACTCAAAAATAGGCAGCATGGGTGTAACGATTGTCTGAACTTTACTTTACTTCTATATTGATGTCATGATTAGACATTGTGCCAAAATATGTGACCTTTAAGGTCAATAAATAAATGAATAACCTCAGTCTGATGTGTAGATTTTTGGCCACTGCAGTTTATTTCATGAGTTTGTCAGATCTGATAATACGCTGCTTGGTTGTGGAAGAGCTAAAAGAATAAAATGACAATTTGAATAAAGATATTTGTCAAAAGATCTAGTAAATACACAGAACGGCACACGTGTGTGAATGGGTTAATCGATATGGCACGAGAGCCAGCACAGAAGAATAGAATAAGAGGCCACAGGCCTTGAGTTTTATCCTTACGCAATGGCACAAGTACCATATCGATTCACACGTGTGTGTCACTCAGCAATTCATTTGACAACTATCAGCAAAAAGAACACATTTTATCGCCAACCAAATTTGTGAGGGCAACCTGTGTTACTGTTTCGTCCCCTGGGTTCCAATGTGTTCTATATGCCTACTGGCACATAGAACACATTTGAACTCGGAGGGGGGGGGGGGATGATTTTCAGCTATCGCTAGTAATTCAAATTGTAATTGCGTCACATGTTTTGTAGAAAATTCCAGTGAAATTTCGCTTCTATTTAAAAGTAGTCCGTCAACGATTTCCGTTCCGCACATATGTGCAGAACAGATATTCATATTTTTATACTGTACCAATGACCCAGACATAGCTGGTGCTAACTCTTAAAATATAGGGCCAAACACAAATTTTGCCCCCCAATCCCCAAAATTTGCATCTAAAACCAAAGAAAACATGTCCTGAATGGCCCTCCACACTTCACCTCTACTGCGCATGCGCAGTGTCAAGGACGTTCCGAAATTGGCGCCATTAATCATTCTAATAACCAGTGCCTGGTAAGCGCTATGTACTCAGCGGGGAGACAAGAGTTCCCAACTCCTGGGAGGGCCATCCCCGTCTGGGTCATTGGTAAGTATAAAAAATATAGAAATTACTATAAATTTTTTAACATTTTTATACTGTACCAATAACCCAGACATAGCTGAATAGTAAAAAGGCTGGAGGGCCAAGGACATAGAGCAAGATGGAATACGCTCAATAATATAAAATAGAGTCATCCCCTCTAGGGAAAAAGAAGTAATAGGCCTTACATGTATCTTTCTTATTTATGATAAATTAGAAAGATACAACACCTTCCAAAATTGAGCATCATACATCCATGTACTCTATAAATATCCAATATAATCCTTATACTAATAATTTTTAAAGTAAGCCAATAAATAAATTAAGTCTAGAGAATAGAGACTCTTATACTCCTTAAAAGTGTCTGAGGATTGCATAATCATGTCCGTTGACACGTGCTATATTCAAAAGCTATACTTTAAAAACTAAGACTTGAATGAAAAATATAGAAATTACTATAAATTTTTTAACTTTCCGCATGGTTTAGTGTTGCTGTAGATGGGGATTACATAAAACAGACATGCAATAATGAAGGTGAATGAAACCTTATTTCTTGTACCTTATTTATTTTTAGTACAATGGCAGGTGACCAAAATGATCATTAACCTAATTATACCCCCCAAACTTTTTATACCTCCCACAAACAAAGTTTGAGGGGTATATAGGAATCACCCTGTCCATCCGTCCGTCCGTCCGTCCATCCATCTGTCCATCCTTGTAAGCGCAACTTCTCCTAAACTGTTTGAAGAATTTTCATGAAACTTTACACAATGGAAGAACTCCATATGAAGATGTGCATGGAGCAATATAATTCCATTCTGACATTTTCAAGGGGAGATAATCTAACTTATACCGTCTGTCCATCCTTGTAAGCGCAACTCCTCCTAAACCGTTTGAAGAATTTTCATGAAACTTTACACAGTGGAAGAACTCCATATGAAGACGTGCATGAAG
The DNA here is from genome assembly GCA_031216915.1 of Pictodentalium vernedei. NCBI lineage: Eukaryota > Metazoa > Mollusca > Scaphopoda > Dentaliida > Dentaliidae > Pictodentalium > Pictodentalium vernedei. Next base: position 73,141,498 of record CM062295.1, on the reverse strand, counting down.
CAATATAATTCCGTTCTGAAATTTCTATGGGGAGATAATCTAACTTATACCTTCTGTCCATCCTTGTAAGCGCAACTCCTCCTAAACCGTTTGAAGAATTTTCATGAAACTTTACACAATGGAAGAACTCCATATGAAGATGTGCATGAAGCAATATAATTCCGTTCTGACATTTCCAATAATCTAACTTGTACATTTCAGGCGTGGGGGGTATCACTTTGTGAGTTTGCTCACAGTACCTCTAGTTTATACAGCCCTGATAATCCTTAAAAATTATCCTCAAATTCCTTGAAAAGTGCTTAAATAGTGCTTGAATTTGATTCTTGGATATCAGTGGGAAACCTGGATTTGAATTTTGAAACTTCACGTGGCCCTAATCTGTTTTCAACATTGAATTTCAGAATAAGGTTTACAGTTGTCAGTGAACCACCAGAAGGTGAATTTGAAGCTGAATGTGAAGATGTTGGAGTAGCATTTGCCAGTGTCATTGATATTTTGAGGAATAAGAAGGATATAGTTGATAAAGTAGTTCCAAGTAAGATAATTTGTTAATTATTTGATAAATCATCCATATCATATTCTTGATCATATCAACATCATGGAAGGGTGACAACAAAATTTTCCTCCTGAACAAGCTATTAATTGAAAATAGAATGTTCTCATTTTGGGAATTCACTTCAAACAAGCTATTAACTGGTGGCGTGCTGGAAGCCCATATTTGGGCTTTTTTCTGAAGTGTAGGTACCAGAACTTGAAGGCTAATATTCAGTGGATGCACTTTGTATTAACGTTGAAGTTATATTATGTAGTCTGTAATGGTTTTCCTTGTTACAATTTATGGGAGAGTGCCCATAGGCACTCTCCCATGAATTGTAACAAGGCAAAGACATGCGAACAAGATTTGATGGGCAAAAGTAATTTAGCACTCTACCAGTTAATTGAAAATAGATTATATTTTTTATGCTCCCGAAAATTTTTTTTCAGGGGTATATAGTCGAGGTCTCCATCCGTCCATCCATACGAACATTTTGTATTATAACTCGAGCATCAGTTGTCAGATTTTAATGTTCTTTGGTATGGTGATAGGGCAGCTTGGGGGAATGGATGCTGCCCTCGTACCTAGCGTTTCATCCATTCATGTTTAGTAGAGTTATGGCCCCTGTTTGTTTTTGGCCTCTGTTTCTGACTAAGGTAAATTTACCATAGTCTATAGGGTTGTTTGGATGAACCAATTCTCTTCAAACATTCAGAAGTTCCTCCGTCCGTCCGAACATTTTGTATTATAACTCGAGCATCAGTTGTCGCATTTTAATGTTCTTTAGTATGGTGATAGGGCAGCGTGGGGGAACAGATGCCCTTGTACCTTGCGTTTCATCCATTCATGTTTGGTAGAGTTATGGCCCCTGTTTGTTTTTGGCCTCTGTTTCTGACTAAGGTAAATTGTACCATAGCCTATAGTTTTGTTTGGATGAACCAATTATCTTCAAACATTCAGAAGTTCCTCCGTCCGTCGGAATGTTTTGTATTATAACTCAAGCATCAATTGTCGCATTTTAATGTTCTTTGGTATGGTGGTAGGGCAATGGGGGAATGGATTACATGCAAGTCCGACTTTGCTACCTTTGGGGGCATCTGCACACGCGTTAGTGTTGCTCTTGTATTTTTGGAATTCACTAAAAAAACAATGAGGGGCCTTAAGTTGGGTTGGAATAGTACTGGCTGGTTTTGGCCATTATGTTGGGTAAAGTGTTGATTTAGATGAGATTTACACTAAGGCTGTACAGTGCACTGGATTGTATTATTAGTTACTCAGTTAAAAATGAAAAGTTTTTGAAAACCTGAAAGTGTGACTAACCCTGTGCAATTTCGGGTTATAAAAAATTGGAAACTGCCATATCACACTCTACATGGAAATTTACACTGACTAAGGCAGTCAAAATGCACAGGGGTAGTCGGTTACATGTTACATAGGTGCAGGATTCAAGGAACTAAAAATGTCCACACTCCAGTATAAGTATTTCTGTTAGTTCCTTGAATCCTGCTTCCTATGTATTAGTGTTGCAGACTGGACTGTTTCGAATGGCCTGCAGTCCAGGGTTAGATCTGACCATGGACCAGACCACTGATGCTGGACTGCCTTGGGCCAGCTCACCTACCCCAGTCCAGTATTTTTCGGTCTGGTCCACAGTCCACATACCATGTTGCAAGAAGTGGTAGAATTATTATAATTTTATACACTCGTCATCATCACACTTGTGACCAGGTGTATTCTAAAGTCTGCAAAATCTGCAGTTTTACTGTGTTTGTGCATTATGTATTGGTGTTTAAGGTCACATACTTATGCACAATGGCTAATCGTGACCGTGAAAGTTTTACGGGTGGAGTAAGCTGGGGTACCCGAAGAGAACCACCGAGCATCGATGAACAAATGTCAGCTCCTCAACATTCTAACTCTGTTCAAGCTCCACTCAAGCAGGGTTACTGTGGTTAAGACACGTGCACCATTGACTTTCAGTACGCCTTAGTACACAGCATCATCATGCCCCCATGTAGGCAACCGGGATAAAGTGCCTTGCCCAATGACACAACACTGGTCGTCCCAGACGAGGATCAAACTCGGGACCTCTAGCATAGAAGTCCAACAGTCTACCACTGAGCCACTACGCTCCCCTGTGTTTGTGCATAAGCTGATCAAACTATCATACTGGGAAGGAACTGGGCTAGTGGCCCCTGTGGTTTCTCGTCACTTAGTCTATCTGGCAAAGGGGCAAGTACTTCATGTTCACAATTTCTCTCTCATTGACTTCCACTGGATGAGTCAATAAGGGAGAAAAAAATGTGACAATTAGAACACAACATAAATAAGATGAACTTTATTCATTTGTTACTCTGGTATATGGGAATAAACTACGCCGAAACTGAGGTTTTTTCCCAAAATCTGAAAATCAAAACCTCCCAGCTCTATCAGAAACATGACATGAAGGGAGGTTGTCAGGCATATTAAAGGCATGGTATATTTACCGTCGCCTACCATCCATCTCTCACCCTTTCTGGCACCTTATGTTACCCTCGTTAAGACCAGTGAACCAGTGTTGGCATCTCTGGATCCATTTTTCAACTTATCTCCCACCTGTGGCCAACCAGGGCAGTCTGGTGGATTTTAGACTTTTGAGCTTTTGTTGCCTCTGAACATAAAAATGAAACTTAGAGTTCATAAGTCAGCGTGTTACAAATATACAGAAAGACACACGTATGTGAATTGGTTAATCGATATGGCACAAGTGCCAGCGCAGAAGGATAAAACGAGAGGCGTCCTTCTGCGATAGCACAAGTGCCATATTTATTAACCCATTCACACACGTGTGTCGTTCTGTGTTTGTTACATGCCTTCACGTCTGTAAAAGCAATTATTAAAAGGACACTCAGCAATTCATTTGACAACTATCAACAAAAAGAACACATTTTATCGCCAACCAAATTTGCGAGGAAACCTGTGTTACTATTTCGTCCCCCGAGTTCTAATGTGTTCTATGTGCCTAGTGGCACATAGAACACATTGGAACTCCGCAGACGATTTTTTGTTGTTGCTAGCAATGCAAATTGCAATTGTGGCGCACAATTTGTAGAAAATTCCAGTGAAATTTTGCTTGTTTATAAAAATAGTCTGTCAACAGATATTTTTATACTGTACCAATGACCCAGACTTAGCTGGTGCTAACTCTAACAAAACCAGGGCCAAACACAAATTTTGCCCCCCAATCCCCAAAATTTGCATCCAAAACAAAAAGAAATCATGTCCTAAAGGACCTCCATACTACGCCTCTACTGCGCATGCGCAGTGACGCAGACGTCCCGAAATTGGCGCCAATTATCATTCTCTGTTTGGCCCTTCATCAGTCAACATCTCACTGATCTTTGTGCTTGTAAATCTCAGTTTAAAGGATGCCAGACACGTAATTTTTGGAGAAAATGTGATTCTAAGGAGGATAGAAGGAGGAGAGGAAAAAGAAGTGACAAAAAATAATCAGGGCTGTACTTAAAATTTTTTGATGAAATTATGTCAAGTTGCCTATTTTCGAGGCATGGGCCTCTTGTTGTCATTCTTGCTAAATGTTGCACTGCTTATTCAGTGTTTCCTCTCCCCTAGCCTTCTAAAGTCCCCCCTTCCAATTCTCCCATGCTTTTGGCATATTTTTGAGAAATTTCATTTCTAAAATTTCCTGGGAGAGTTGCTTGGTTACAGAATGTTTTCTGTTATTTTCCCCATAGTTACATTTTCACCCATGGGTGTATAACGTTTGTGTTCTGCATCTTCCATCTGATGTTCTGCAGATTCTCCCCTGGGAGTCTCTGTTTTGCATCAGATAGAGTGTAATTTGATGACTGATTCCGGGGATTCCGGGCCAGTTTTTTCAGTGCCTGGAGTCATGTTTTCTGGTGTTTTTACACTGTTTGTTTACATTGGCAACAGCCTTTTTTGAGGGGGGCTGTTTGCCTTTGCTGTAGTTTATCTCACTATAAGATACATTTATATTATCCGTAAGTGTCTCATTAATTATTTAATATAAATTTAAAATTTTTGACCACACTTTGCCATCGGATCCATCGGGGCTCAACGTTACTTTTCAGCAACTTGGGCTTCGCTGAAAAAATATTTTTTAAAAATTATTTTGATTTGCAATTGTTTTTTCATTTATTAATGGATCATGTTATTATGTATCTTTGTGTCAGGGTTTTTTGCGAGTAACTAGGACTTATTCTTGTTCTTTCACAATGAAGGGACATTGTTCAAATTGTAATAGGAAGAAATCTTCCTCTGACTTTCATGATCATTGTATTAATTGTAGTCAGTGTTCTCGCATTAAGCCCTGTCCTATATGTGAATATTGGGATGAGAAACATTGGAAACGTGTGTCACGATATGTTGTTTCTGGAGAAAGGGCTATGCCGGCTCTTTCTCCGCAAGGTCACTCTACTCTCTCAGTTTCTATTTCAGAGGAACCAGAACAGGGTGATGTTTCCATGTTATCTTCTACAAGTGTGCGTCCGTCGTCACAAATGAATTCAGAGCTAGCGGCAAAAGTGCTCATGGAGATTAGACAAATGTCGTCCGCTAGCTCGCCCGGTGTAGCGTCCATTCACCGAATGGTTCGGCAGCCGGGTACGTCCGATGCGGTCCAGGAGGAAATTTTGGGTGATGCGAGCACTATAAACATAATAGATGCACACCCAGTGACGGCGGATAGTGAGCGAGAACGGAGGAAGCCTTTGAGTCCGGTTCCTAGCTCGTCCAGGTCCAGCCGGGCCGCGAGCGAGAGAGGCCCCTCTCTCGTACAACAACATCTGGGACCAGATGTTGTGGTACAAAATGTGTCTTTAGCGGAGCATACGTCCGTCGCTCGGGACGCTCCGTTGTATAAGCAGTCCGCGGAGACTGTTAAGGCTTCCTCTTCTCGTCAGCGCACACAACCGCACCTTGGCTGCGTGACCGCCGATATATTACCAGCTTCGCCGATCAAGGATTCTTCGGCGACCAGGTCACACCATCCGGCAGCCAGGGATTCGAGACCGATGGACTCCGGACGTTCGCATAGGAAAAGTATGAGGGAGCCATCTGATGCGGAGCTGCCCTCGGCGAAGCAGCGAAAGACTGCGCCTCCGCAGGTCTCGACGCCGGACATTCTTGTGCAGATAGCACAGCTTATCGCAGCATCCCAGCAGCCGACAGAAACGGTGTCGGATCGAGAATTATCCGACGGCGCTGGGTCGGTACGCTCCGCCGAAGCATCGGGGGCGGACGACCGGGAACATCATGAGGTCCGACCGGATGGTGAAAGGGATACGGATGACTTGGAGCTATCCCTTTCGGAACAACATAAAGCTGCTGTGGACTTCATCCGGCACTTTCTCCCTCAAGTTGTTCCGTCGGGCCAGACTGCTGCGGTTCCGGACAAGAGAATTATAGCGTCATTGGACTCTGAATTTTTTGAGCGGTTCAGGGACATCGCTCCCGAGTTTCCGTCGCAGTCCAATAATGTTGCAAGAACATTTGAATTATTGAACGACGCTATATTTAAACTTGCTTCCTGGACGGGGAAAGCAGGTTTTTTGTCCGCTAATACTCTCAACCTGCCTTTCATTAATGCAAGGAATAAATTCGATACGGCAGGACAGGGTATACCGAGAGTTCCTCTGCGTATGGACGACGAGGCGGAAGACTTAGAGCTATCATTACCGTCGTCGGCTTCTATTCCAACCGCGGTGTTGGAAACAGCTATTGCGTCTAACAGAGCCAATTTAGATGCCTTATCTTACGCAGATCACCTTACTAAGGCGTTATCACTGCGCCTTCAGGGGAAAGTGTTTCAGGATATACAATCCTCTTTAAGACTTCTTTCAAGGGCAGTAGCTTATTCCACGTGTAACTCCGCCCTTTCAGTGGCAAATCTGGAGTTGGTTAGACGTGACGCAGCCCTAGCTACATCCACACTAGTGGATACTAAGGTGAAGAACTCTCTTAGAGTCGCTTCGGTCTCAGGAGAACTTCTCTTTGACGGCAAGCTTTCTGCTATTTATGATAAAATTACAAAGAAAGCTAAGGATTCTCTGTTGTTCAAATCTGCTCCTAAGAAGTCGGATACAGCAGACACGAATAAGACAGGCACTTCTGGGTCTAATGCGCCCAAGAGAGGTTCCTATAGAGGTTCCGGTGCGTCCTCTTGGTCTTATTCGAGAGACCGTCAGGGTAGCGACTCTCGTTCGGGACGTCCTTCAGGCCGGGACAATCGGTCGGACGCCCTGAGGTCGACGGGGCGAGGTGCGGGCCGTGGAGGACGTGGTTTCTCCTACAGCAGGCCTCGCAGGTCCAGGAGGTGATGGCTTAAACCTCTATCGCGTACCGGTTGGCAGAAGGTTGTCGAGCTTTTCACAAGAATGGGCGTCGATTACAGACGACCCTTGGGTGAGAGGAGTGACTTCGGAAGGTCTAAAGATATCCTTCAAACGAAAGCCTCCATTAACTCGAAGTCCAAAGTGGACTCATCTTCCGTCAAATCCGCAGAAAAGAGACGCTCTGTTATCAGAGGTGCAGTCTCTTTTAATGAAGAACGCGGTAGGGGTCGTAGAAAACCAGGAATCTCCGGGATTCTACAGCCATCTGTTTCTGGTTCCGAAACCAGACGGCTCGTTCCGTCCAGTCATAGATTTGAGCTGGATAAACAAGCTGATCGTCGCTCCGAAGTTTTATATGGAGACGATTCGATCGGTCAGAGCGAGTATTCGGGTGAACGATTATGCAACGAGCATAGATCTCAAAGATGCGTACTTTCACGTCATTGTACATCCGACATTCCGAAAGTACCTACGCTTCGCAGTCCTAGGATTGGTGTATCAATTCCGGGCGATGTGCTTCGGATTGAATCTAGCACCCTGGGCTTTCACTCGGGTAATGAACTCGGTAATGATCTATTTCCGAGCTCATTCGTCTGCGGTAACGTCGGCCTACCTGGACGACATTCTTCAGAGGTACGGCAACGAGTTAACGCTTCAGAACGATGTTCAGAATCTTCTTCTATTGCTCCGACGTCTCGGTTTTATAGTAAACGAGGAGAAGTCGGATCTGGTGCCGTCCAAGTCATTCACTCATCTGGGAATGAGCTTCGAGACGCACAACAATCTCGTTCGTCTGCCGTTAACCAGAGCGAAATTAGTCAGTTGTTACGCTCGCTATTGTCTGCATGCAGACAAAGTCACAGCGAGAGAATTTATGAGACTGATAGGTCTGTGCAGAGCCGCCGCGGATCTCATTCCGATGGGGCGGTTACGCACACGTCCTCTTCAAATTTTCTTGACTCAGAATTGAAGTGTGAAAATTCATTCGCTCGATGTAGACGTTCTCTTGTCAGATCAAGTGAAACAAGAGATTCAGACTTGGGCAAACATTCAGTGGTTAACTCAGGGAGTTCCGCTGCAGTTGCCGGATCCGAGTTTTACCATTATGACGGATGCCAGTTAAACAGGTTGGGGTGCATCATTAATCCCAACGGATTCGAGATGCCAGGGTCTTTGGGATCCGCAATTCCTGTGCAAGCACATAAACATCAAGGAAATGATGTCAATTTGGCTTGCGTTACGTCACTGGATGGACATTATTCACAATGCTCATGTCCAAATCCTATCCGACAATACTACAGTAGTGGCGTATATACGGAATCAGGGAGGCACTCATTCAGTTCCGTTGTTCAATCTAACGGAAAGAATCCTTCTGTTTGCGCTAGAACATCACCTTCTTTCGGTCCGTCACATACCGGGTCGTCTGAATGTGCTAGCAGACTCCCTTTCACGAAAGGGTCGCTTGTTGCCGTCGGAGTGGACTCTCAACAAACAAGTATTCAATCAGATTTGCTACCAATGGGAACGGCCTATGATAGACTTATTTGCGACACATCTCAACAATCAGTTGCAGACGTATGTGTCTCCGTGTCCGGATCCAAGAGCATTTGCAGTAGATGCTCTGTCGATCCCTTGGGACGGAATGATAGGATATGCGTATCCTCCAGCGCCGTTAATTCAACAAGTATTGCTAAAGATAAAACAATCTCAATGCAAGATTCTGTTGGTAGCATCTCTGTCGCCACAGAGACCGTGGATAAATCTACTCAGGTGTCTGTTGTGGGACCTACCGCGAAAGCTTCCTCCACGGGAGGATCTTCTTTCGCAGGGGAAATCGTGCCAACTCCATCACAACCCGCAAGGTCTCAACCTTCACGTTTTTCCGTTGTGCGGTCCTTCTTGCATGGCAAACACTTTACAGGACGAGCAGTGGACGCGATTTCTAACTGTAGGAGGACCTTCTCTTCGCTAAACTATGCGGCTAAGTGGAAGGTTTTTCGTCGTTGGTGTAGGGATCATTCTGTAGATATATTCGATCCCTCTATACCAGACATTGCAAACTTTCTAGTATACTTGTTTGACGAAATCAAACTGCAGCCTGTTACTATAAAGGGTTATAGATCTATGTTATCTGATACCTATGCACATCATGATAGTTTACAAATTGGATCTAATGTCTCTTTATCTAAGTTGGTTAGAAACTTTTCGATAAATAGACCCAGAACTCTTAGATTAATTCCTAAGTGGAATTTAGCTTGCGTTCTTCTTAAATTGAAGGAAAAGCCATTTGAACCTCTTGGGACAGTAGATTTCAAATTCTTATCTTATAAGACAGCTTTTCTCTTAGCTTTCTCTTCTGCTAGAAGAGTCAGTGAGCTTCATGCACTGTCGGTGGATGATTCTCACTATCGTAGTGTTGGAAACACTATCACCTTCACTACTAATGTGGGTTTTTTAGCTAAGAATCAGGCTCCTAATAAATATCCGGAACCTATTGTTATTAAGGCTCTTCCGTCTTCAGACGGGCGTAGGCCTTTACTCTGTCCTGTTAGAGCGTTACGTATCTATAAACAGAGATCTCAGTTTATCAGAAAGGGACGGAAACGTTTCTTTCTGTCTTTGATGCCTAATAGAAAGGACATTTCGGTCCATTCTATTGCTAGATGGATTCAATTAACTATCCGTACTGCTTATGAAGATTTATCTTCCTCTCAGCAGTCTGTGCTTAAGATTTCTGCTCATGAAGTAAGAGCTCTTTCTACTTCCTGGGCTTATGCTAATAGTGTTGCTATTACAGATTTAATGAAGGCTGCTTATTGGTCTCAGCCATCCACATTTACGAATTTTTATCTCAGAAATATTGAGTCCATTTCTGGAGACCTGCATTGTTTAGGTCCGTTATCTGTTGCTCAGAATGTCGTCCACTAAACAGTTGCAACTATAGTTATGCAGGCTTTCTGTTCCGGCAGTGACTCCGTCCGGCTGCCCTCTTCGCTCTGGGCTATTTGACCCAAGGCAAGGGGAAGGGGGGGGGGGGGGGGGGGGCGGGTGTTCCCTTAGGTCACCTGCTTTATAGTGAAAAGCAAGGGAATGCCTCCTCCAAGTCAGTATTTCTGAGTCGCTTCCGGGATGGTTTTAAAGTGTAATATTAATGTTAAAATTCATTCATGTCTTATTTTTAAAGTGTAGCTCGGTGTGAAGCATTTGTATATGTCAAGTGTCAAACGGGCTTTAATATACAATACTCGGACACTTTTAAATGACTATAAAGAGTCTCAATTCTCTGGACTACTTTATTTATTGGCTTGCTTTAAAAATAATTAGTATAAGGGATATACTGGATGTTAATAGAGAACATGAATGTTATTGTGCTCAATTATTAAGGGTAGTGTATCTTTCTAATTTAATATTAAATAAGAAAGATACATGTAAAGCCTAATACTCCTTTTCTCCTTAAGGGGTTACCTCTTTACTATATAGTTGAGCTTATTGGATTTTCCTCTATGTCCTAGGCCCTCCAGCCTGTTTACTATTCAGCTAAGTCTGGGTCATTGGTACAGTATAAAAATGTTAAAAAATTTATAGTAATTTATATATTTTTTATACTTACCAATGACCCAGACGGGGATGACCCTCCCTGGAGTTGGGAACTCTTGCCTCCCCACTGAGTACATAGCGCTGACCAGGCACTGCCAGTAAGAATGATAATTGGCGCCAATTTCGGGACGTCTGCGTCACTGCGCATGCGCAGTAGAGGCGTAGTATGGAGGTCCTTTAGGACATGATTTCTTTTTGTTTTGGATGCAAATTTTTGGGATTGGGGGGCAAAATTTGTGTTTGGCCCTGGTTTTGTTAGAGTTAGCACCAGCTAAGTCTGGGTCATTGGTAAGTATAAAAAATATATAAATTACTATAAATTTTTTGACTTTCATTTTCTCCATGGTTTAGTGTTGCTGTAGATGGGGATTTCGTAGAACAGGCATGTAATAAACAACTGTATTTTTTTTTTTCAGTTTATGATGTTCAAGATGAAACTACTGAGATTGGAGGAATTCAAATTACAGTTGAATGTTTATCAGCACTGCTAGCTGTTGAAAGAGAAATGGAAATAGAGAGCACATACTGAGTTCACAAAATAATTTGTGGATACATTCTCGATTGATAAATCAAGAGGCAGTGAAGGCAGAAACCAAATACATCAGAGAATGGGAACATTACCCCATTGAAGGAATTATATAAATGATCTTATTCACCCTTTACCTGACACAGTTCTCAGAAATCACAACATCGATAGAAAGCAGCATTGCCTTCTCAAGTGACATGCAATGAAGTTTTGTATTACTAGTGTCAGTCAGAAATTTTTGTTACATCGACTTCTTTCCACACCTGGAAAATTGGTACCTGCATTGCTGAGTTGCATTTTTAATTGAATTCAATAGTGCTAGGCAGAATTTGGCACTAATCCAGTTTCTCTTTTTCTTCATAAAAATGGTTTGAATTAACCATAATAGTCATTGAGTGAGTCTGAGGGTATGGTTTGTCCGATCATATTGAAAACAAATAGGGCTCTGCAAAACTTCGAGATTCAATTCAATTTTGAATCTAAAGTAGTTATTCGGTTCAATTTGAAATCGGCAGCATGATTCGTTTCCTCCTGAATCTTTTTCATAGAAATATAGCTTGGTATTAGTCATCTTCATTGTCTCACAAAACGTATAGTTCGGATGTACATGTACATAAATAATGTTGAAATAAAAGACTGAGTGTAACTTCTGATATATTACATAAATAACATCTTCACTCATGCCACTAGCCACACTAATACCAACATCACTAGTCCCTACCATTGTTGAATACAAATTTAAGGTTTGCAAGCAATATCAGTGATGAACTATTATCCTTACAGGGTAATATTCCAGCAACATCATCAAGACATGCCTTTTATCAGTCTGGACTTGAGCCATCACAGTCAGAACAAATCAGGTTTATAGTATCCCATAAAAACCCCCATTCGTCATCTTCAAGATGCCTCTAATTCGATTTGAGGTTCGATTCGATTTTGAATCGTAGACATGATTCGATTTAAGATTTGATTTGAATCAAAAATGTGTGATTTGCAGGGCCCTATAAACAAATTTGATGTTTCAATTGATGTGAAGAGGGAGTGTTACTGAAATACATGTTGATTTATCAGTTTGTCTCTCTTTGTTGTTTAACTGGTTGAGTGCTAAATTATTTTTGACCATCCAAATTTGTTCGCTTGTCTTTGCCTTGTTACAAATTATGGGAGAGTGCCTGTGGGCACTCTCCCATAAATTGTAACAAGGTAAATCCTAACAGTCTAAATAATATCACTTCAAAGATAATACGAAGCACAGATACTGAATTTGAAGCCTTTAAAATGCAGTACCTGCACTTCATAATAGAGCCCAAACTAGGGCTTCCAGCACTCTACCAGTTAAAAGATTTTGTATCCAATTAAATATGAAAGTATCATGTTGTTATCAAGAGGTCAGTTTGATTCAGTAGCTAGAAGATTCAATATTCGCAGGCAAGTATTTTTAACATTCATACAGCTGCACGAAGTCGTGGGACAGTGCGGGTCATTATTTTGATACACTGCTATAAAACTGGTATCAAGTTCAATAACATTAGCGATTCTGCTGGAATTTTAAACCTATCTCTGTCACCACAGCCATTCAAGCCCTTTCTGTCTGCTACTTCTCTATCTCATTAACTCTACGTCTCTGGTTCTGTCCCTCCCGATGACCCCCTCAAGAGAGAGAGAGTGATAATTCCAAACAAATCAAAGTTCTTCCACCTGTAAACAACAAATGAAAAGAAGAAATATGACCTAAGAATTCATAAATAGGAGAGAGAGAGAAAGAAAAAAACAAAAACAGTTTGAATCAACCACGGTGATAGATATAGGGTTAAAAAATTGTGTATCCCTAATATTAATGCAGTATGTACAGTGGAGCCCCTTAATGGGATATCTCTTAATTGCATATAATGGGGAGCATGGTGGCTCAGTGGTAGACTGTTGGACTTCTATGCTAGAGGTCCCAAGTTCGATCCCCATCCGGGACGACCCGCATTGTGTCCTTGGGCAAGGCACTTGATCCTGGATGCCTACATGGGGGCGCAGTGATACTGTGTACTAAGACATACTGCACATCGATGGTGCACATGTCTTCAACTGCTGTAACCCTGCTTGAGTGGAGCTTGAGCAGAGTTACAATGTTGAGGAGCTGACATTTGCTCGTCGATGCCTGATGGTTCTTTCCAGGTACTCTGGCTTCCTTCACCCATAAAACTGTCACAGTCATGATTAGCCATTAGTATGTGACCTTAAACACCAATAAATAAATAAATAAATAATTGTATATCCCTGTTAATTGAATATAATTTCCCAACACAAAACCATTTACCATACCTCCAGTACAAATTTTACCTGTTAATTGAATATAGGTTATAGAGTAAACTCCTGTTAATTGAATAAAAAAATCTTGTACCATGTCGAGAAATTACCCTGACTCTCCCCAGTTTTCCTTTGGTTATAGACCTATTTGGCCTCAGTACATCCAATACAGGCATTTACTCTCTTATATCTTGTTTGACAGAGGTCATGGAGTTCTGTCAAACAAGATAAAATAGAATCAATGCTAAATTTATCTCTAGAATACAGGAAAGTGACACAATCCCTCTTAATTGAACACTCATGTTAATTGAATAATTTTCATTGACAAAGTGGCTATTCAGTTAACAGGGTTCCACTGTATCATCACTGAATGATATAAGAGGCTTAAAGGAACATAGTGACATTGTCTGTGTGAGACTCCACCCTCCCCTCACCTAAGCCCATCTGGGCTTGATAGACCTAGATTGGGTAGTGTGTTGCAGAAACATTTACAGTGTAATGTGTTATGGTTCTGCATTTTTATACCCCCACTTTCAAAGAAAATGGGGGTACACTGGATTACATGCGTCTGTCCGAGAATATTCATAACTTTCATAACTTAAGTAAATTATTATTTTCTATAATATTTGTTGGTCATAGGTATGCCCACACTAGTTATTTTCTTTTTATTTGTTTTTATTACCTGTTCACTTAGAAATTGTGTCCGTCCGAGCCAAATTTTGTCTGTTCAGCCTGTATCTCGGGTATCAAATGTTCTATTGCAATGAAATTTGCCGTGAACACTGCTTATGGTATAGGCTTTAAAAAAGGATTCAACGATATTTCTCACGTTCTCCTTTTTAGAGTTATCCTCCTTTTTTGACTTAGAAATTGTAGGAAATAGACATTATTTGTCTGTTCAGCCTGTATCTCAGGTATGGGTTATCAGATTTCAGTGAAATATGGCATGCAGTTTGCCTATGACAAAGGCTTCTGCCTCATTGCATAAAACTTCCAAACACCAAACAATTTACCAAGAAAATGTTGGGGGGGGGGGGGTATACTGGATTTCATGCGTCCGTCTGAGCGTCCGTTCGAGAATATTCATAACTTTCATTATTTTCTATAATATTTGTTGGTCATAGGTATGCCCACACTAGGCGGTACACCACGTGGGGGTATGCACCAGACGACAGTCCAGCTCTTGTTTTAACATTAATTTAATTTGGGGAGTTTAACAACACTATAGCCAGGGTGATATCGCATCAGACAGTCTTATGGGTAGAGGAAGCTAGAGAGAATCTTTGAGCAGTGGTGAGTATCCTTTGGACTCTCCAACTCACTAAAGCATACCATGAATGTGCAGTACACTTTAGATAGTCACCGTGGTTTTGTTTGGAAAATTTGGATTGAGTAATAGTTGTGCATCTAGGTTACAGTGTCACAGAAAAACAATGTTATTCCAAAGTTTGTTGCAGTTGACAACACATGAAAACAAAATGATGTAAATTTTTGAAAACTAAAAAATAGTGAACTCTTTCATGTGGTGAAGCTTGTCAACAGAACATGTGTTCTTTCATACCTTCTTCACTTCAAATAAAATAAATTTAAAACAATTACTCCCCATCTTCCTTCATTTATTGTATAGTTAAAACTTGTGAAATAAATAATCGTGTTAAGCTTGTTGGAACACAAGCACCGTTTCAGCTTATGGACCTGTATTATAAAAAAATTATGCTAGAAAGAAAACTGCATAAAAACAATTTCCAACAAAACCAATAATCCTTCCCACTTTCCACCAGAAAATTGAAGCCTTGCTGGACGGATAAAATTGTGAGAAGGTTGTTAGAGGACCAGCACAGTTTCAGCTAATAGAAATCAATTTTTTAAAATTTGCTGGAAAAAATTTTATGAAATAAATTCCAAACAAAACCAATAATACCTGCCTCATCCACACAATTCATCATGACATTTAACCATTTAACCATTTGAGACTTTAATTATCCTGACGTTCAAATGTCACTGGGAATTCGTTTTTCAATGTTTTTCTAAATACGACGTCGGAAAGTACAAATAACAAGATATTTTTCACTTAGTGATTATCTGGTTGAGGGTTATTTTTGGTGGTGTGAATTTGTTATTCAAAATTTGTATCATTACAAATTATTGGAGAGTGCCCAGAGGCATTCTCCAATAATTTGTTATAAAACAAATTTATATAAACAAAATATTATTTGTGTTTGACTGAATCTGAAATATAAGTAGGGAAAGTGTTGGCTTTTGCTCTGGTATCCTCATTTTTGAAAGCCCCGATAGTGGCTTCTAGCACTCAACCAGTTAAGAAGTCTTGACAGCAGGATTATATTAGTATTTTAAGCTGCGTTAACATTTGGCTCAATGGTTGTCTCTGAGCGCTATTCCAGAGAAAATAGGAATTGAGGTTAAAACTTTAAAAATTCGAAAAATAATAACGAAACAAATGACCATAAAGTATCAACGCACTGTTTGATTTCGTACGTAATATGATGTACAAAAGTATCAAAGGGTTAAGTTAACAGAAATGAAAAAAGAAATGAAAAGGATGCGAGAAGAGTGCTTGAACACAAGCAGAGTCTCGTCTAATGGACCTCCATTCTAAAAATTACGCTGGCAAAAAAATGCATAAAATAAAATAGCCTCCTCCACGCCCACCCTCACCCCACCCATCCAAGTTGCTAGAAAACCAAAAAACGAATAAATAGAATGTTGTTGGAACACAAGGACAGTTAAAACCAATGGACCTTTATTATGACAATTACACTCAATAAATCGGCAAAAATGCCTTAACCCATAAAGGCCTATTTCTGACTTTTACAACCTCGGAACAGGTGCCCTTAACATGCCATCATGATCATGAAGGAGGTTCTGTTGACAACAGACAAATTAGGTAGGCAGTGATTTCTAGTCAAGTCTTGCCTGCCTGTTAAGGCAGCCAAGACTTGACAAGAAATCCCTGTTGAGCCACTGGACATATAGAGGCTGTGAGCTGTTGGAAATTCAGGACACTTGTGCAGGCCTTAAGGTTTAAAAACATGTTGATGATGTAAATCCAGACATATTTAGGATGTTTTCCAAGTAAAGGAGCCTGAAACCAAATCTGAAAAATCAAAACCTCACCTCTGAACTCTATATTCCACCAACAACTTTTATTGACTTTGGCACTGAGATAGATCTGATTTTCATAGTATTAAGTGCAAAATATATGTGAAAATGAGGTGCAGCTGTTCAAATTTTAAGCAGAAATTCTAGATGTATTTTATTTTTATTTTTTCTAACCAATAACCATCTGCAGTTTTCAAGCTCACAAAAGTCTGCCTTGGCATTTAAAAAGTAGCTCAGTTGGTAGAGGTGCAGGCTACAAGCAGAGAGGTCCTCGGTTCGAATCCTACCTGCGGTAAATGCGTTGTGTCCTTGGTCAAGACACTTCACCCCCATTGCCCACGTGGGGGCATCATGACGTTGTGTGCTAAGGCGTACTGCGTGTCAATGGTGCACCTGTCTTCAACCAATCCTAACCCTGCTTGTGTGGAGTTAGTATTGGGGAGCTGACAGTTGCTCGGTGGTTCTCTCCAGGTTCTCTGGCTTCCTCCATCCGAAAACTCGTCATGATTAGCCATTGTGCAGAAATATGTAAATATATAAATAAATTTAAAAAGTAAGAGCCATTGATTGAATGTGGAAATTGTATCTTGATGTTCATCACATTTTCTCTATAAGATGCACAACTAGGCAACAAAAATGCTTTGCATCTTTCTCACAAAATAAAATTTATTTCTTCTGTTATTTTACATTCAGGGTTTTTTATGATAAACATAGCCTTTCTAAAAACGCTGCACTCGAAATTCTCTGATACTACCAGACACTGTCTGCCATACTATAAAATCCATGGATAGGCCTAAAAAAGTTAAAAATCTGTTTATCAGACCCCTCCCACATGGCCCTTTTGGCTGCTGTATGCTCTCTTTTTAAAACCATTGCAAACTTAAAAATTAAAATTAAATGGTTTATGTCAGATATTTTACCCAAGTTAATAAAACTGATAAATTTGTCCCTTGAATGCAACAAGGCTTTGCAATGCTTTAGCATTGCAAAGACTTCTTGCACTCAAGACACAAGATATAGCACCACCCAGGCTATTCTGTAGATTGTGAGGCCTAAAACATAAAACCAACCAAGAACATGAACTTTTGATGGCAGAGAAATAATTACAAAGATAAAAAATAAAATAAAAGAACGCCTGCATGCAATTTTACAAAAAATGTCCTGAGAAACAAGATCTACTTCGCCTAAACAAAGCCTTTCTAAAAATGCTGCAGTTGAAATACTCTTGATACAACCAGAAACTGTCTGACAGGTCTTTACCTGTCGTGCTTTGATATCAAACAAATTTGTATCTTCCAGAAAAGAATTGAACAGATCTCTGATTGTTATATATCGTCCACATGGCCATCTGTGATATCATAGTTTTGTGTACAGATTTATTTAATAATTTATATACTGTAGTATATGTCATCGCCAGTTTACTTAACATTTCTTATACTGATCATCAAGCAGTGTCTCACATGTTTTTAACTCCCCTCATTGTTACAGTGTGGCCGCCTTTGACTGGTCACTTTCCACAGGGTGGGCAATATTTCCACAGACGCAATAATATTAGATTGCAAACACTAATTATAGGAATGCATGTAATCATCAAAAATTTAATTAATGAAGCCCCGGGTACATCCCGGTGCTTCATTAATTAAATTTTTGATGATCATGAATTTTATTACCTGTTAAATGCATACAAGGACATCACTGCCCACTAATGGATTATAACCAATCCACGTCGACTGTACTGTAAATTTTGATCCTTTGCCTAATGAGTCACATGCACCAAGTGCTTAATTCACAAATTGACCAACGGAAAATTTATTTTTATTTACAATTATAATGTCACATTCCATTGGAAGGATCTTGTTGAGCTCATTCTAATGAGGTTTCACATTGTATGGTTTTCTTGAAATTTTGTGAAAAATTTGAGAAAAAACTAATTTGAATAACAAATTTTGATATCATGTGTTGGTTAACTGGTTAATTCTTTTCTCAACACACGCTATATCAAAATTTATTATTTTAAATATTTGTTTTTAAATTTTTTTTTTTTAGAAAATTTCAATAAAATTATATCGTGTCCCCCTCATCGATTCGGACTCGCACGTTGTGTCCTTGGGCAAGGCACTTAACCCTGATTGTCCATATGGGGGCACGATGACGCCGTGTACTAAGGCGTACTGCACGTCGATTTTGCGCATGTCTTCAACCAATCTAATCCTGCCTGTGCTGCAGTTATGATGTTGGGGAGCTGGCAGCTGCTCGTCGTTGCTCGGTGGTTCTCTCTGGGTACTCCGGCTTCCTCCACCTGTAAAACTGTCACGGTCATGATTAGCCATTGTGCATAAGTATGTGACCTTAAACACCAATAAATAAATAAATAAATAAATAAATGTGTCCCCCTCATTGGAACAAGCTCAATGAGGGGGTCACATGATATGCTTTTGTTGAAATGTTTTGAAAAATAATATTGTATATACCTGTGCCAAGCTCACCCACTGGTATCAATCCACCTACAAAATTTTTTTCACCTTCCATTGCTTTGTTACTATTTATGGGAGAGTGCCTTTAGGCACTCACCCGTAAATTGCAAAAAGGCAAATCCATACAGACTAAATAAGTCACTTCAAAGATAATATGAAGAACTCCCACAAAATATGAAGCCTTTAAGTTGTGGTACATACACTTCTCTCCATGGGAACCCCGAGAACTGAACAAGTGCTTGTTTACTGTGGTAAACAAGCTGTTTTACTGGCAAAATATGAACCAGTCACCAATTCTTGGGGTGGAAGTCTTTTAAAATGGGCAACATGGGTATAAACAGTTGACTAAACTTGACTTGATCTCTATGTTGCGGACATGATGGTCATTGTTCGGAAATAGGTGACCTTAAACATCAATAAATAACCTACTGGTGGTAGGACTGACAGTTGCACACACAAAATGGAATCAATCTTTATCAGAGTCCATGTTTTATAGAATTGGACCCTGGTTACTATAATTATTCTAGCACTGTCTCGGTGAAGAAACTAGTTGCAGAGCATCCTACTTATGGTTGGCTAACGAAGGTTTCACAGTATTTTTATCTCCACCTGACAAAGTCAGCAGAGCTTTTCTGATATTGAGTTGTCTGTCGTCAACATTTTGTTTGTCCGAGCCATAATTTCTTTACCACTGGATATTTTTAACAAAATTTTATAACTGTATGTATTGTCAATAGGCAGTGTGCCATCAATCACAATAAGGTCTGTATCCATCAAGGTCAAGGTCACAGGCGACATGGTAAAGGTAACACTCAGGAAAACGTCAACATTTTATTTGTCCGAGCCATAATTTTTTTACAACTGGATATTTTACAACAAAACTTTATAACAGTATGTATTGTCACCAGGCAGTGTGCCATCAATCACAATAAAGTCTGTATCCATCAACGTTAAGAGGTCAGAGACTACCTGGTCAAAGTAACACCAATGTGTTTGCCAAATTTTATTATGTTTTCAATTTTTGTCTAATAAACAAAGCTAATGAGCCTTCATTGAACAAGCTCAACAAACTTGTTCCAATGAGGGGCCATAAGCTATGTTTTTGAGACTAAAAATGATGATGTTGTCTTCTATCTGTGTTGGGTAAAGGGTTATCAGAATCAGAGATTGGGGATCAAATGTTGCCCTGTATATGGCTGCCCCTGAAAGTAGTTGCCCTGGGCGGAGCTATCTTGGCCGAGAGGCCTCTTGTGTTACATTTCCGGTGACCTCATACGACATCCAACATTTAGTTATGGGGTCATTTCTAAGCAACAGTGTCAGTATAAGAAATGTTTGAATAAATTTTACTGGTTTTGTATAGAAACTGATGAATTCAAAACATACGTCCATTTATTTATTGTGATATCTTTTTTTTTTAACTCAATTATACATAATGAATAGATTACTTTACCACACAAGTAAGCTTTCTACACAGATGTAGTTCTATATTTTATCAAGAAATAAACTACTTAAAACAAATTCAAGGTTTTGATTATTTGTCATGTTTTTTATATGCTTATTCTTTCTATCGTCAATACATAACTTCAATTAAAGATAATGCTACATAAGGCCTAAAAAAAAAAAAATCTGTTTCTCAGGCCCTCCCGTATGGTCCTTTTGGCTACCACATGCTCTCTTTTCATAACCAAAGTAACATTTAAAAAAACAGAAATTAAATGGTTTATGTCTGATATTTTACCCCAGTTAAAAAGATGGATAAATTTGTCCCTTGAGTGCAAGAAGGCTTTGCATTGCTAAGCCTTCTTGCTCTCAAGGGACGAAATACACCACCACCCATGCAATTCTGTAGATTATGAGGCCTAAAACATAAACCAAGAACATGAACTTTTGAAGGCAAAGAAATAATTACAGAATAAAAATAAAATAATATAACGCTTGCTCGCATGTAATTTTACAAATAATGGCCTGAGAAATAGAAGATCTACTTTGTGTGGCCTAATTAAGTGATGTTATTTGGGAAATCTGATCTCTTATTTCAAACCAAATTTCATTGTTGCGGTGGAAAAATGTTTGAACACACTATCTGGACTGTTGCAATGTTTTGTGTCCTGTCATTTTAACACTATTGGTAAAGAGGAGCAATAAAAAATATATAAATTCTGAGAAACTACCATTTTGTGTACAGTTTGATTTAACTCTTTGCATGCTGCTGGTGGATATTTCTGCCGAGCACATGGCTTCTCTGGTCACTGAAATCAGTATAATTTGGGCATATTTAATCATATTTTTTCCCTGTAAATTGAATGGATTTTTTCACCAATGATTTCTTGTGTTATATTTGGATTAATTTTTCATCAAATCTAGTCATGGCTGCTTCACAGCAGCCATGACAAGATTTGATAAAAAATATCTAGAAAATACTCAGCAGGTTAAGAGTTAAGTGACTCTCCTCTGGTCATATTTAAATATGACGAGGGATACCATTTCAAAACTTGGAAGTTCGACAAACACTCAAAGCTCTTTTTCTCATAAACCTTGTGCCCAAACTTTTGTATTTGGTACGAGAGTTACAACTCTGTTCAAATCAGGCCTCTTTGATCATATTTTGGAAGTTATGTGCCCCACATTTTAACACTATAGGTAGTATGAGAAACAAAAATAATCTTATACTCACAAACGACTTTTCCAGATGTGCTGCAAGTTTACCAAATAGCATCTTTGTAATTATGATCTACAATTTTGTTCTGGAGTAATGTTCAAGAGTGCAACTGTTTCACTTATATGTGCTGTTATTCCAACTGTGCCAGTGTTCTACTGATATGTGCTGTTAATTGTATATCTTGGAAAATGTGAACTGCTAGAACACATGCTCGAGCAATAGGCCACTGACATCTGTACTTGAATAAAAATCGCGACATCGACGCCGTAGCTGCGACGGGTGGTGCAATCTCAAAAAATTCTAAGTTCATCAAGGGCCATAACTCCAAGAAAAAGATTTGGAACAACACATACATTGAACAGTGGCTAGACATCAATAAGATACACTTACATGCCAAATATAAAGTCAATCCATCAAGTATTTCAAAAGTTATTGAGTTTTGAAACTCGTTGGTCACAGACAGACCGACCGACCGACAGGCCATATCTCCAAAAAAAATATTTGGAACAACACATGCATTCAACAGTGGCTAGACATCAATAAGATACACTTACATGCCAAATATAAAGTCAATCCATCAAGTATTTCAAAAGTTATTGAGTTTTGAAACTTGTTGGTCACAGACAGACCGACAGACAGATGGACATTGCCACTTACAGAGCTGCTAGTCGCAGCTAAAAATACAAAACAGAGAAAATATGAAAAACTTCACAGCAGGCAGTTAACATCAGTACACAGTACAGCAGCTGTAAACTGCAGGTCACTTTCCGGATGGGCAATATTTACTTGGATACAATAATATTAGATTCTGAACACCAATTATAGAAATAATCATTAAACATTTAATTAATGAAGCACCAGGTACAATCCAGTGCTTCAGCAGTTAAAATTTTGCTGATGATGAGTTTCATTACCTGCTAAGCACATGTATGCAACATTAGAACTATTATATTTCATCCTTTATGCTATTTTTCACATTTGTTTCTATTATACTTTCTTTTTTGACTCTATATATAACTGATACCATCTTAAAGCATTCATTTTCTCCCTCATGGAGAAAGTTTAACCAGATTGTCTTTCCCCACAACCTGGGTATTTTCTCTCACTTGAATATTGATTTCTTTTTCAGAAAATCATCATCTTCTTTTCAGAACTGGATGCAGAAATCAACAAGTGCACAATGGATTTGAAATGGCGTAAAAAAGTCAAAAACCCTGGTATCTCGAGAAACAAAAAAAACCCAGATGTCTCTTATTTTTTTTTACTGCAGAACATACTAAGAGATGTCAAATTTTTTCCCACTTACACCCTCTATGACTTCACCCGAGTGGTTGCAAATATAACAATAACATGACTTTAGAAGGCATTGTGGTTTATTAACGGCCCAACAGATGTGAATAACAGCCCGACAGCTTATAAAAGGCCCGAGATGAAGTCGAGGGCCGTTAATAGGCTGAAGGGCTGTTATTCACACCTGTTGGGCCGTTAATAAACCACAAGGCCCGACAAAGTCATGTTATTACTATTATTACCACTGCAATTCTGAGAAAGCTTTGATCCTGTACTTTACATGGCGGCTACAAACTGCCAATTGGTCTTCATTCAATTCGCTTGATTGAGACATGTTTAACTCTTTACCTAACATGAAAAGCCAACGACACTTGCAAAAAAAATTCTTGAATAACTTATTTTGCATTTTTTGTCTCAGAAACATAGGTTATGACCCCTCAGTGGAACGAGCTCAACGAGCTCGTTCCAATGAGGGTCATAACCTATGGTTTTGAGACAAAAAAAGAAAAAATAATGAAAATTAATTGACGATTTTTGAGAATAGTGCTGGGCAGTTTTGATCGTTACGTTGGGTAAAGGGTTAATATTTTCAATTTTGGCAGATGATATCATCATCTGTTCTCAAACAAACTGGCGTAACATGATTATCACGTGATCGGCACCGGTAATCTTTCAATTGGTACGAAGTTAGAAAACTTAAAAACAAACCCAATATTTACCACTTTTAAGTCACGAATAAAGGCTTAAAATGTATGCAGACTTACTTACTGTATACAGCTGCTTGTTCTTATGGGACTTACTTTGCAGGACATTTTAAATATTTAATAATTTAAATAAAAAACATATTGTTATATAATAGAAACCATTTCTGGAAACTGTTTCCATTTTCGAGTGTACGACAGCAAGGAACAAAAGTCACTTGACGTGTCGGGTTGTTCATGAGATGTTCAACTCATTAACGGCTCGACACATCCCGTGACTTTTTAAGTTGAGCGTTACGTTCTTCTAATGCCCTGTTAAACTTTGTTAAGAGAGACCATCTCATGATTCTACCGCTCTCTACCTTACTCGTCTGAATATACGTAAGGGGCCTATGATCGGTGTGTAGAATGAACTCACAACCGTATAAAAAATTTTGGATTTTCTTTACAGCGAACACCAGCGCCAGACATTCTCTTTCGATCACGGAGTAATTTTGCTCCCTTGGGAGCAGCTTCTTACTGGCATACACCACCGAAAAACGTCCCGTCAGCGTATTCCTGTAATAAAGCAGCTCCAACCCCCCCCCCCCCCCCCCACGTCTGATGCGTCTGTCTGGTCGACGAATGGCCTAGAGAAGTCTGGGAGGCGTAAGATATATTCTTCAAGGCATTGAACGCTCGATCTTGTTGGGCTTCCCACTTCAGCTTGATGGGCGGTCCCTTCTTCGTAAGGTCTGTTTGGGGGGGGGGGGGGGGGGGGGGCACCTCAGCAAAATTTGGGATGAACTTCCAATAGTAACCAGCTAGCCCCAGGAACAATCTCACCTGTCTCTTGGTCTAAGGTGGGCTGGCCTCGTGTATTCTGCGCAGTTTTTCCTCGTCCATGGTAACCTTCCCTTCGCCAACCTTGTGACCCAGAAATTCTATGGTCCGGAAACCAATATGGCATTTTGAAGGTTTGACGGCGAGACCAGCCCTACTTAGCCTTTGAAAAAGGGATTGGAGTATGTTAATGTGTTCCGCCCAGCTACTCGTGTTACCCTGCCCCCTCCCCCCCCCCCCCCCCCTTATATCTGCCAACAGCTTCCTCATTATACGGTTGAACGTTGCCCCGGCATTAATCATCCAAAGGGTAGCTTTTTAAACTGACCAAATGAGAGCACGCGTCAGTCAAAAGGTCCATGTCAGAGGGCCTGAGAAACATACTTTTAACTTTTTAGGCCTAAACAAGCAGTTTTAACAAGAACATTTCCTTAGTACCTGTATTGTCTGCACATCAAGGGAGAATACTCTAAAACATTTTGCATGTGCATTTCTCAAATGACAAGTTATGAAGGAGTTTGTTTCTTGCATTGAGACCAAACTTGTGTTACTTTGTTTTGATAAAACTTATTCCACCTCTGATATGGGTTCACTGGATGCAAGATTATGTAACAAAATCACCACCACATTGTCAAAAGTGAGTTTTGTAATGTTATCAAAACAGTTGTCTGACAGTTCGCCAATTTGCATACTATTGGCAGTATTAGACTGTATGAAAATTCTGTAGGTGCATTTTATGAATAATTCTTGACAGATGATGGTGAAGTTACAAGTATTGTATACAATTAGGGCTGTCATGATTTTTGAATTTAGATAATAATTGATTAATCACACCTAGATGACCCCCCCCCCCCCCCCCCCTCTCCTTCTCTTTGAAGTCAAAAAATGAAGTTCAAGTCAATTGACCTACTTAAGTAAACAACGAAGATGATCCTCTTTTAGGTACATTCAGAGCTTTAATGTTCTGAACTTTTGAATCGTCAGTGTAATGATCAAGACCGTCGTCAGTTGCGTGCTTCGCAAGTTCGCAACTGCCGACCAGTCTTCATTATTAGACTGACGGTTCAAAAGTTCAGAACATCAAAGTTTTGAATGAATCTAAAGGCAAATGCTTCTAACGGCTTCTTGAGGTTTAACGTCGACGTTCTTGACCTTTTAACTTTAGAAACAATAGTTTTTTTCATCCAATTTTTTTTTAATTACTAAACGTCTAGAATGGGGTAAAATTTACCGATTCTTCGACAACGAAAAGTACTAATCGATTTCGGCGTGACCGATCGACAATCGTGACAGCTCTGTATACAATGTGCATGTGTAATGGGATTTCTTTTTGTCAACAATAGAAACTGGGTTACAGGAGAACACTAAACGCGATAATTTGTTTCTAGATAATAACAAAGTCCATGTTGAGAATGCGTGAATGTTGGGAGAAAAAGATAATATAGTACCCTGTTTCAAAACACAGAAGATCCCAAACTTAAAATTTTAACCCAATGAAAGCTGTAATCCTGAAATTCATCTCCACAATTGTGAGTTTGTGAGATTTGTCCTTGTGACATGAGACACCTGCCAAAATCCTAGGAGTTGACATGTATGAAATTTGGGTGTGTTTGTTATGTTGTTAGCAGCTTTGCATGAATCATGATTTGCCTGATTTTTTATTGCAATAGCAGGCAAATCTTCATGTGAATCCTGTCAAAATTCTACCTCCGATGTGTTAGGCCTCACAAAGTAGATCTTCTGTTTCTCAGGCCATTTTTTGTAAAATTGCATGCGGGCGGGCGTTTTTTTATTTTATTTTTTATTTTTAGAATTATTTCTTTACCATTAAAAAGTTCATGTTCTTGGTTTGTTTTAGGTTTTAGGCCTCATAACCTACAGAATAGTGGTGTGTTACATCCCTTGAGTGCAAGAAGGCTTTGCAATGCTAAAGCATTGCAAAGCCTTCTTGCACTCAAGGGACAATTTTATTAACATGGGTAAAATATCAGACATGAACTATTTGATTTTGATTTTTTTAAGTTTGGATTGGTTATAAAAAGAGAGCATGCGGCAGACAAAAGGACCATGCGGGAGGGCCTGAGAAACAGATTTTTATTTTTTTCAGGCCTTACCCTAATTAATTTTTTTGGGGACTGAATCGGCTTGGCATCTGATTTCTTAGAACCTCTAAGAATGATCAATGGGAAATTAGGCTGAACCCAATGGTGAGAGGCATTGTTCAAACTATTGGGGATTTTGATCAAAGGAAAGTGAAGTGAGTCTGAAGTGTTATTTACAATATGCTCTTAACACACAGAAAACCTGAACTGAAACTGGGGCTTTTTCCTGAAACCGAACCGACGTCAAAACTGAAAAATCAAAACCTCCAAGTGTCTTCCAATATTACTACAAAATCAGGAGACTCAAAACTTTTTACATTTTTTAACTGATATATAAAAAACTGAAATCTGAAGAGCATAACTAAAGACAGTCTACTTGTGGCTTTGCAGCTGTTTATAGACAAGTCTTGGCTGCCTGTATAGGCAGCCAAGACTTGTGTGGAAACAACTGCCAAGGCACTTGGAATGTAACTTGCAAGTTTCCCCTGAGACAGTGTATGGGCAGATGTTCTGTTGCAGTAAAAAATGCTCCAAGTCAGAATTAGGCCCTAGAAGGGTTAAAATTTATACAATTATCAATTTTCTATATATTTTGTGTGTGAAAAGACAGTGGGAACCCCCACCCACCCCCACCCCCCAAAGCTATGTTCAGAGCATGCAAGAAAAAAATTATTTTATTTCGTGTGATGTAAACATTATTTTTCTGATAATAAACAAACAAGAAACTTAATACAGGCAATGTAAAGCCACAGAGGTGACTTTTAGCACTTTTAAAAAGAGCAACAATATTGGCTCCCAGCACTGAACTTGTTGAGCAGTTTTCAATTAAGCATGAACCACTGTTTTGGCAGTGGATTTCAGCAGTCTTCAGAACAAGCATAATAATGGTCTCAAAAGAACCCTGATAGCAGTGTCATCACTCTATCTGTTTTCATAATAGACAAGATAGTGGCTTACAGAGGTTTCAACTCCCATAAAAGTCACAAGATTTCTGTCTTGATGAAAGAGGCTTCTAGCAGTTTTAAGAAGTAAAAATTAGGCCTTGCATTTGGCAATAATGTCGGCCTACCAGAAGGTTCCATAGAAAGTAATAAAAGGCCTACTTTAACAGTGTCTGGGTCTATCTTCTTTTAATTTGATGATATATGTTACTTTCACTGTGCCTATTTATAGGCCTCATAAACAAGTTATGGGGCCTATCAGCCTCAGTCCTGACAAAATGCAATGCATTTTTTATAGTGGCTTCCAGTGAGGTACTGTTGTGCATAAGAACCACATTCAGCATCCTTTAAAGTGACTCCCAGGATTGAGAGAGTCAGTGAGAATATGAACACACATTATCAACTCTACAGAACTCGCCAGTGTCCAAATTCTTTGCCATTAGTTTATCTGGAACAATGTTGGGTGTGATATGCCTGATATGAGCTCTTGGTACACAGCAGTCCTGAAATAAGAAGAAAACCTTGATTAGCCCTGAAGTCCCCATACAGCCACAAAGAGCCCCTTTTATATTGCTCTATAAACATTGGCCCCAAGTGTTTTCTTTCTTGAGAATTCTACACTTATCTTGATAGTGTTTTTACATGATTGTTGGCTGCCTGTGCAAAGTTTTTGCACAATGTAACCAAGAGTTTTGATTTGGTTCAATTCCTAATCGCATTACGAGAAAAATTTGCTGTCTGAAAATTTGGTATTTTAACATCAAGAAGGTTAAGTGAGATCCCCAGAAAAGGTGTACAGAGGCATTATAATTATTTGGGGATTTCTTTTTGCAAATAGGCATCAACACTTTGAACCCTAAAGCAGTGTTCACACTGTCAGGTGCCAGTTGTGTCAACTGCATTAAAATATTTCGTTTGAAACCAAAAATACAGCATTTGTCTCCAAAATTTGGCACCCAAAATATACTTTTGGTAGGTCTCAAAGGCACTGTGGCTTATTATTTCAGCAAGTCATTTTTCTTAAAATCGCTGTCTGACGATATAAGTGTGACAGAATTCATGCCTGCCGTGTTATTTATAGGTAACAGATAGGCATAATTATCATTCTTTGCTTGTTAACCCTTTACCTAACACGAAAAGCAGACGACACTTGCAAACAAAATTCTGAATAACTAATTTTTTTCATTTTTTGTCTCAAAAACATAGGTTATGACCCCTCATTGGAACGAGCTCGTTCCAAAGAGGGGTCATAACCTATGTTTTTGAGACAAAAAATGAAAATTAATTGGAAATTTTTGAAACTAGTGCTGGCTGGCTTTGACTGTTACGTTGGGTAAAAGGTTAACTAGTTTAGTGCTTGAAGCCACTTGTTTTCTTCGCAGTAGAAAATTAAATGTTTATATAAATTGATTTGTTATAATTTATTTGTGAGTGCATTCTTGCTTTAAATTTTAACATGCTGAGTATCTTTAAATTATTCTCCATCAAATCTAGTCATGGCTGCTATGAAGCAACTGATCCACTGAAAGCATAAGAATCATGAAAGGGGAGTTGTGATGAACCCAATGGAGATACTAAACGACAGGGCTTTTTGTGGTGGGTGATGTCGCAAAAGACTTTTGCCGATTTTTTCAAAGTAAATGAGTCTGAAGTGTTATTTACTATATGTTCATAACACATAGAAAAACTGAACTGAAACCGAGGTTTTTCCCTGAAACCAAACCAAAACCCAAACCGAATCTGAAAAATTGAAACCTCCCAGCTCTAATACCAAGCTAGCAGTCTGGGGAGCCTCAGTTCAGACAGTTTTTGTTTATAAAAAATTATTTTGCTGCAATTTATAAAAAAAAATTTTGACTGCTACGTATTAAAACAAGAAACTAATACATGGGGCTGCACTGTATTGGAATTTGAATAATGTGATGATATTGAAAATAATATTCCGGTATACTGGTATATATCAGTCGAGTTCAGGTTGAAAGCAAGGAAGTTTGAGATAGGGGGCGCGGTGCCTCAGTTGGTAGAGGTGCAGGCTGCAAGCCGAGAGGTCCTCGGTTCGAATCCCACCTGCGGCAACCGCGTTGAGTCCTTGGGCAAGACACTTCACCCCGATTGCCTACATGGGGGCACGATGACGCTGTGTACTGAGGCGTACTGCACGTCGATGGTGCGCATGTCTTCAACCAATCTAACCCTGCCTGTGCTGCGGTGCAGAGTTCAGAGTTACGATGTTGGAGAGCTGACAGCTGCTCGTCGTTGCTCGGTGGTTCTCTCCAGGTACTCCGGCTTCCTCCACCCGTAAAACTGTCACGGTCACGATTAGCCATTGTGCATAAGTATGTGACCTTAAACACAAATAAATAAATAATAAATAAATAAATAAATAAGTTTGAGATACCCTCAACCAGTATATCGAAATACCATGTAAACCTACCTATTACTGCACACATTGTAAAGCCTGAACATTTAACTGGTTGAGTGCTTGAAGCCACTATCATGGCTCTATTGAAAAGTGCTGGAAGCCACTTTAGTGGCTTTACACTCTATGCATTTTGCTTGATGTTGGCTCAGCGGTAGAAGAAAAAGTTCTTTTACACAATTGTTTGGTTGCAATTTATAGGAGAGTGCTATTGACACTCTCCTATAAATTGTAACCAAACAATTATTTATGAACAAAATTTTGCTAAACTTCTTACCTTTTCTGGAATTGGAAAATCCATTGTGTTATACTAACACAATTAAAAGTATTAAAACCTCTTAATTGGGTTTCAATTGTTAACTCATTAAAGATTGAGATGTTTATATAAGACCCCTGTGAAAAGATTAGGATTATTGCTGAATAAACAATTTCATACATACCTGAAATGTGACAGATAGGAATAAAAATAAATTTGTGTTGAAAATCTTTTTGTAACAAATTGAAATGGACTGTTATAAAAATTATAAAAATAAATTAGTGTTGAAAATCTTCAATGAAGATTTTCAACACTAATTTATTTTTAGAATTTTCATAACAGTCCATTTCAATTTGTTACAAAAACTTCATAAAAAAGAACAACTACAAAGTAATTACAAAAATCCATTCTTCTTCATTTCTGAATTTTGTGGTTGGTTATTCACTGACTTGAAAAACCTGAAGTCACCTTTGAAAGATAATTTAGCACTAAATCAGTCAATGTGTTAACCCTTTTACCTAACGTAACGGTCAAAACCGGCCAGCGCTATTCTCAAAAATCGCCAATTAATTTTCATTATTTTTTTCATTTTTTGTCTCAAAAAAATAGGTCATGACCCCTCGTTGGAACGAGCTCGTCGAGCTTGTTCCAACGAGGGGTCATAACCAATGTTTTTGCGACAAAAAATGAAAAAAATTAGTTATTCAAGAATTATTTTTGCAAGTGTCGCATGCTTCTCAGGTTAGGTAAAGGGTTAATTTGACTTCAATTCAACAAAACATTTAACGCTTCAGAACATACAGTTAAAACTAGAAGTCCTGTCACGAACTGTGCGCTTATCTAGGCTTAATTGCGCGCAATTGCCATATCGAATGGCATCCAAAGCACGCCAGGTTCGCCTGGTTACCCATAGCAAACACGGGTAATGTTTCTGCCAATGGACCTCTGGGTTACCCGGAGGTCCATTGGCTGAAACATTGCTTGTGTGCAGGTCATATTTACAGAATTTGATAGCCTTACTGTGGTCATATTGCGCAGAGTAACGCGCATATCGACGTGCTATTTGTGCGCATTTCAGGACAGGACTTTTAGTTTTAACTGTACATATGTGATACCAGTATAAATATGTGAAATCATTGGGCTAAAATACTGCAGACATGCCTAAGTGGACCATTGGTTGCAGAAAAATGGTGCTTACATAAAAGTTAAAAAATTTATAGTAATTTATATATTTTTTATACTTACCAATGACCCAGACTTAGCTGGTGCTAAGTCCAACAAAACCAGGGCCAAACACAAATTTTGCCCCCCAATCCCCAAAATTTGCATCCAAAACAAAAAGAAATCATGTCCTAAAGGACCTCCATAGTACGCCTCTACTGCGCATGCGCAGTGACGCAGTCGTCCCGAAATTGGCGCCAATTATCATTCTTACTGGCAGTGCCTGGTCAGCGCTATGTACTCAGCGGGGAGGCAAGAGTTCCCAACTCAGGGAGGGCCATCCCCGTCTGGGTCATTGGTAAGTATAAAAAATATATAAATTACTATAAATTTTTTAACATTTTTATACTGTACCAATGACCCAGACTTAGCTGAATAGTAAACAGGCTGGAGGGCCTAGGACATAGAGGAAAATCCAATAAGCTCAATTATAAATAAAGAGGTAACCCCTTAAGGAGAAAAGGTGTATTAGGCTTTACATGTATCTTTCTTATTTAATATTAAATTAGAAAGATACACTACCCTTAATAATTGAGCACAATAACATTCATGTTCTCTATTAACATCCAGTATAACCCTTATACTAATTATTTTTAAAGCAAGCCAATAAATAAAGTAGTCCAGAGAATTGAGACTCTTTATAATCATTTAAAAGTGTCCGAGTATTGTATATTAAAGCCCGTTTGACACTTGACATATACAAATGCTTCACACCGAGCTACACTTTAAAAATAAGACATGAATGAAATTAAACATTAATATTACACTTTAAAACCATCCCGGAAGCGACTCAGAAATACTGTCTTGGAGGAGGCATTCCCTTGCTTTTCACTATAAAGCAGGTGACCTAAGGGAACACCCCCCCCCCCCCCCCTTCCCCTTGCCCTGGGTCAAATAGCCCAGAGCGAAGAGGGCAGCCGGACGGAGTCACTGCCGGAACAGAAAGCCTGCATAACTATAGTTGCAACTGTTTAGTGGACGACATTCTGAGCAACAGATAACGGACCTAAACAATGCAGGTCTCCAGAAATGGACTCAATATTTCTGAGATAAAAATTAGTAAATGTGGATGGCTGAGACCAATAAGCAGCCTTCATTAAATCTGTAATAGCAACACTATTAGCATAAGCCCAGGAAGTAGAAAGAGCTCTTACTTCATGAGCAGAAATCTTAAGCACAGACTGCTGAGAAGAAGATAAATCTTCATAAGCAGTACGGATAGTTAACTGAATCCATCTAGCAATAGAATGGACTGAAATGTCCTTTCTATTAGGCATCAAAGACAGAAAGAAACGTTTCCGTCCCTTTCTGATGAACTGAGATCTCTGTTTATAGATACGTAGTGCTCTAACAGGACAGAGTAAAGGCCTACGCCCGTCTGAAGACGGAAGAGCCTTAATAACAATAGGTTTCGGATATTTATTAGGAGCCTGATTCTTAGCTAAAAAACCCACATTAGTAGTGAAGGTGATAGTGTTCCCAACACTACGATAATGAGAATCATCCACCGATAGTGCATGAAGCTCACTGACTCTTCTGGCAGAAGAGAAAGCTAAGAGAAAAGCTGTCTTATAAGATAAGAATTTGAAATCTACTGTCCCAAGAGGTTCAAATGGCTTTTCCTTCAATTTAAGGAGAACCCAAGCTAAATTCCACTTAGGAATTAATCTAAGAGTTCTAGGTCTATTTATCGAAAAGTTTCGAACCAATTTCGATAAAGAGACATTAGATCCAATTTGTAAACTATCATGATGTGCATAGGTATCAGATAACATAGATCTATAACCCTTTATAGTAACAGGCTGCAGTTTGATTTCGTCAAACAAGTATACTAGAAAGTTTGCAATGTCTGGTATAGAGGGATCAAATATATCTACAGAATGATCCCTACACCAATGACGGAAAACCTTCCACTTAGCCGCATAGTTTAGCGAAGAGGAGGTCCTCCTACAGTTAGAAATCGCGTCCACTGCTCGTCCTGTAAAGTGCTTGCCATGCAAGAAGGACCGCACAACGGAAAAACGTGAAGGTTGAGACCTTGCGGGTTGTGATGGAGTTGGCGCGATTTCCCCTGCGAAAGAAGATCCTCTCGTGGAGGAAGCTTCCGCGGTAGGTCCCACAACAGACACCTGAGTAGATTTATCCACGGTCTCTGTGGCGACAGAGATGCTACCAACAGAATCTTGCATTGAGATTGTTTTATCTTTAGCAATACTTGTTGAATTAACGGCGCTGGAGGATACGCATATCCTATCATTCCGTCCCAAGGGATCGACAGAGCGTCTACTGCAAATGCTCTTGGATCCGGACACGGGGACACATACGTCTGCAACTGATTGTTGAGATGTGTCGCAAATAAGTCTATCATTGGCCGTTCCCATTGGTAGCAAATCTGATTGAATACTTGTTTGTTGAGAGTCCACTCCGACGGCAACAAGCGACCCTTTCGTGAAAGGGAGTCTGCTAGCACATTCAGACGACCCGGTATGTGACGGACCGAAAGAAGAACGTGATGTTCCAACGCAAACAGAAGGATTCTTTCCGTTAGATTGAACAACGGAACTGAATGAGTGCCTCCCTGATTCCGTATATACGCCACTACTGTCGTATTGTCGGATAGGATTTGGACATGAGCATCGTGAATAATGTCCATCCAGTGACGTAACGCAAGCCAAATTGACATCATTTCCTTGATGTTTATGTGCTTGCACAGGAATTGCGGATCCCAAAGACCCTGGCATCTCGAATCCGTTGGGATTAATGATGCACCCCAACCTGTTTGACTGGCATCCGTCATAATGGTAAAACTCGGATCCGGCAACTGCAGCGGAACTCCTTGAGTTAACCACTGAATGTTTGCCCAAGTCTGAATCTCTTGTTTCACTTGATCTGACAAGAGAACGTCTACATCGAGCGAATGAATTTTCACACTCCAATTCTGAGTCAGGAAAATTTGAAGAGGACGTGTGCGTAGCCGCCCCATCGGAATGAGATCCGCGGCGGCTCCGCACAGACCTATCAGTCTCATAAATTCTCTCGCCGTGACTTTGTCTGCATGCAGACAATAGCGAGCGTAACAACTGACTAATTTCGCTCTGGTTAACGGCAGACGAACGAGATTGTTGTGCGTCTCGAAGCTCATTCCCAGATGAGTGAATGACTTGGACGGCACCAGATCCGACTTCTCCTCGTTTACTATGAAACCGAGACGTCGGAGCAATAGAAGAAGATTCTGAACATCGTTCTGAAGCGTTAACTCGTTGCCGTACCTCTGAAGAATGTCGTCCAGGTAGGCCGACGTTACCGCAGACGAATGAGCTCGGAAGTAGATCATTACCGAGTTCATTACCCGAGTGAAAGCCCAGGGTGCTAGATTCAATCCGAAGCACATGGCCCGGACTGATACACCACTCCTAGGACTGCGAAGCGTAGATACTTTCGGAATGTCGGATGTACCATGACGTGAAAGTACGCATCTTTGAGATCTATGCTCGTTGCATAATCGTTCACCCGAATACTCGCTCTGACCGATCGAATCGTCTCCATATAAAACTTCGGAGCGACGATCAGCTTGTTTATCCAGCTCAAATCTATGACTGGACGGAACGAGCCATCTGGTTTCGGAACCAGAAACAGATGGCTGTAGAATCCCAGCGATTCCTGGTTTTCTACGACCTCTACCGCGTTCTTCATTAAAAGAGACTGCACCTCTGATAACAGAGCGTCTCTTTTCTGTGGATTTGACGGAAGATGAGTCCACTTTGGACTTCGAGTTAATGGAGGCTTTCGTTTGAAGGATATCTTTAGACCTTCCGAAGTCACTCCTCTCACCCACGGGTCGTCTGTAATCGACGCCCACTCTTGTGAAAAACTCGACAACCTTCCGCCAACCGGAACGCAATAGAGGTTTAAGCCATCACCTCCTGGACCTGCGAGGCTTGCGGTAGGAGAAACCACGTCTTCCACGACCCGCACCTCGCCTCGTCGACCTCGGGGCATCCGACCGATTGTCCCGGCCTGAAGGACGTCCCGAACGAGAGTCGCTATCCTGACGGTCTCTCGAATAAGACCAAGAGGACGCACCGGAACCTCTATAGGAACCTCTCTTGGGCGCATTAGACCCAGAAGTGCCCGCCTTATTCGTGTCTGCTGTATCCGACCTTTTAGGAGCGGATCTGAACAACAGAGAATCATTAGCTTTCTTTTTAATATTATCATAAATAGCGGAAAGCTTGCCGTCAAAGAGAAGTTCTCCTGAGACCGAAGCGACTCTAAGAGAGTTCTTCACCTTAGAATCCACTAGTGTGGATGTAGCCAGGGCTGCGTCACGTCTAACCAACTCCAGATTTGCCACTGAAAGGGCGGAGTTACACGTGGAATAAGCTACTGCCCTTGAAAGAAGTCTTAAAGAGGATTGTATATCCTGAAACTCTTCCCCTTGAAGGCGCAGTGATAACGCCTTAGTAAGGTGATCTGCGTAAGATAAGGCATCTAAATTGGCTCTGTTAGACGCAATAGCTGTTTCCAACACCGCGGTTGGAATAGAAGCTGATGACGGTAATGATAGCTCTAAGTCTTCCGCCTCCTCGTCCATACGCAGAGGAACTCTCGGTATACCCTGTCCTGCCGTGTCGAATTTATTCCTTGCATTAATGAAAGGCAGGTTGAGAGTATTTGCGGACAAGAAACCTGCTTTCCCCGTCCTGGAAGCAAGTTTAAATATAGCGTCATTCAATAATTCAAATGTTCTTGCAACATTATTGGACTGCGACGGAAACTCGGGAGCGATGTCCCTGAACCGCTCAAAAAATTCAGAGTCCAATGACGCTATAATTCTCTTGTCCGGAAGCGCAGCAGTCTGGCCCGACGGAACAACTTGAGGGAGAAAGTGCCGGATGAAGTCCATAGCAGCTTTATGTAGTTCCGAAAGGGATAGCTCCAATTCATCCGTATCCCTTTCACCATCCGGTCGGACCTCCCGATGTTCCCGGTCGTCCGCCCCCGATGCTTCGGCGGAGCGTACCGACCCAGCGCCGTCGGATAATTCTCGATCCGACACCGTTTCTGTCGGCTGCTGGGATGCTGCGATAAGCTGTGCTATCTGCACTAGAATGTCCGACGTCGAGACCTGCGGAGGCGCGGTCTTTCGCTGCTTCGCCGAGGGCAGCTCCGCATCAGATGGCTCCCGCATACTTTTACTATGCGAACGTCCGGAGTCCATCGGTCTCGAATCCCTGGCTGCCGGATGGTGTGACCTGGTCGCCGAAGAATCCTTCACCGGCGAAGCTGGCAAAATATCGGAGGTCACGCAGCCAAGGTGCGGTCGTGTGCGCCGACGAGAAGAGGAAGCCTTAACAGTCTCTGCGGACTGCTTATACAACGGAGCGTCCCGAGCGACGGACGTATGCTCCGCTAAAGACACATTTTGTACCACAACATCTGGTCCCAGATGTTGTTGTACGAGAGAGGGGCCTCTCTCGCTCGCGGCCCGGCTGGACCTGGACGAGCTAGGAACCGGACTAAAAGGCTTCCTCCGTTCTCGTTTACTATCCGCCGTCACTGGGTGTGCATCTATTATGTTTATAGTGCTCGCATCACCCAAAATTTCCTCTTGGACCGCATCGGACGAACCCGGCTGCCGAACCATTCGGTGAATGGACGCTACACCGGGCGAGCTAGCGGACGACATTTGTCTAATCTCCATGAGCACTTTTGCCGCTAGCTCTGAATTTATTTGTGACGACGGATGCACACTTGAAGAAGATAACATGGAAACATCACCCTGTTCTGGTTCCTCTGAAATAGAAACTGAGAGAGTAGAGTGACCTTGTGGAGAAAGAGCCGGCATCGCTCTTTCTCCAGAAACAACATATCGTGACACACGTTTCCAATGTTTCTCATCCCAATGTTCACATATAGGACAGGGATTAATGCGAGAACACTGACTACAATTAATACAATGATCACGAAAGTCAGAGGAAGATTTCTTCCTATTACAATTTGAACAATGTCCCTTCATTGTGAAAGAACAACAATAAGTCCTAGTTACTCGCAAAAACCCCTGACACAAAGATACATAATAAATGAAAAAACAATTGCAAAACAAAATAATTTTGAAAAAATATTTTTTCAGAGAAGCCCAAGTTGCTGAAAAGTAATGTTGAGCCCCGATGGATCCGATGGCAAAGTGTGGTCAAAAATTTTAAATTTATATAAAATAATTAATGAGACACTTTCGGATAATATAAATGTATCTTATAATGAGATAAACTACTACAAAGGCAAACAGCCCCCTCAAAAAAGGCTGTTGCCAATGAAAACAAACAGTGTAAACACACTAGAAAACATGACTCCAGGCACTGAAAAAACTGGCCCGGAATCAGTCATCAATTACACTCTATCTGATGCAAAACAGAGACTCCCAGGGGAGAATCTGCAGAACATCAGATGGAAGATGCAGAACACAAACGTTATACACCCATGGGTGAAAACGTAACTATGGGGAAAATAACAGAAAACATTCTGTAACCAAGCAACTCTCCCAGGAAATTTTAGAAATGAAACTTCTCAAAAATATGCCAAAAGCATGGGAGAATTGCAAGGGGGGACTTTAGAAGGCTAGGGGAGAGGAAACACTGAATAAGCAGTGCAACAATTAGCAAGAATGACAACAAGAGGCCCATGCCTCGAAAATAGGCAACTTAACATAATTTCAACAAAAAATTTTAAGTACAGCCCTGATTATTTTTTGCCACTTCTTTTTTTTTCCTCTCCTCCTTCTATCCTCCTTAGAATCACATTTTCTCCAAAAATTACGTGTCTGGCATCCTTTAAACTGAGATTTACAAGCACAAAGATCAGTGAGATGTTGACTGATGAAGGGCCAAACAGAGAATGATAATTGGCGCCAATTTCGGGACGACTGCGTCACTGCGCATGCGCAGTAGAGGCGTACTATGGAGGTCCTTTAGGACATGATTTCTTTTTGTTTTGGATGCAAATTTTGGGGATTGGGGGGCAAAATTTGTGTTTGGCCCTGGTTTTGTTGGAGTTAGCACCAGCTAAGTCTGGGTCATTGGTACAGTATAAAAATATGAAATTCTCTGAACTGATCGCACTTATCTCTCTCTATACAACCGGATTTCTGGAACACTCACTGGTCACACATAGAAGTGTCCCTTCCACCATCTTTGGGTGGGCTATTGTTACTACAGTACGTGGAGAGTGGATTGTAACTAAATCACCCGCGGAGTGGAGTTACCACTCAAGCTATAACTTTCAAATTTTGTATATATCGACAATAAATACAAGCAATGTTTCAGCCAATGGACCTCCGGGTTTAACCCGGAGGTCCATTGGCTGAAACTTTGCTGGTTCTGGTTATGCTTTGCAACCAATTTGCAATTATTGCTTGGGTGGAATCTCCACTCTGCGGGTGATTTAGTGATAATACACTCTCCACGTACTGTAAAAATAAATGCTAAGGCCCCACAAAGTAGACTTTCTGTTTCTCAGGCCATTTTTTGTAATATTGCATGCGGGCGTTTTTTTATTGTATATTTTATTTTTTATTTTTTTAATTATTTCTTTGCCATCAAAAGTTCATGTTCTCAGTTTGTTTTATGTTTTAAGCCTCATAATCTACAGAATACCATGGGGTGGTGGTGTATTTCGTCCCTTGAGTGCAAGAACGCTTCACAATGCTAAAGCATTGCAAAGCCTTGTTGCACTCGAGGGGCAAATTCATCAAAACATCAGACATAAACCATTTAATTTTTATTTTTTCAAGTTTGCATTGATTATAAAAAGAGAGCAATGCGGCAGCCAAAATTACCATGTTGTAGGGCCTGAGAAACAGATTCTTAACTT
This sequence comes from Pictodentalium vernedei, assembly GCA_031216915.1. Taxonomy (NCBI): domain Eukaryota; kingdom Metazoa; phylum Mollusca; class Scaphopoda; order Dentaliida; family Dentaliidae; genus Pictodentalium; species Pictodentalium vernedei. The sequence continues at coordinate 73,102,309 of CM062295.1, read as the reverse complement.
TCTGAGGCTTGAATAAAATAAATTTATTTCAGGTTTTCAATTTACCCAACAGCTTACAATATCCGATCACTTTTGAATGAACACACTTTGATGTCTGTGAAAAATGAATATGCCAATTTGGCTATGGGAGTGGGTGTAGAAGGGTCTGTTGGGTGAGATTTTTTTTTGGCAAAATCACTCAAACCGTTTCAGAAGCAAGGAGAAAAAAAAATCATCCAGTGAACCCCCTCCACCTCCCCACCCTGAAAAGGGAGTCATTTTTTTCATAAAATCACTCAAGGTCTTCAAATTCTTCTTTTCAAGCAGAAAACAATTATGCCCAAAGGCCTCTTCCCCACATTGGGGCCTCTAGTGGCCTAGTGGTTCTCATATGAGCAAACATTAATCTTATGTGCACACATTAACATCTAACAAAAGTTTACCACAATCAGATCTGTCAAGCGCGGATTCAGTTCATTTAAACAAATAGTAAATTTCCATTGAATTCCGAGTTAAATTTCAAACCCCTTTGGTGCCCACCAAAATCAGTGAAACACGACACTTTGTACAAACTTCAATCTACGAATCACAGTAATTTTATATACCAAATATCAAAAGATTCTGCCTGGTGGGTCTGAAGAAGAAATCTTTGAAGAATATTCCTCATACTCCACCAAGTTAAAAGTTTGGGCTCTCACAGGAAGCCCACATATGAGCTCGGGGATTCATTTTGAACAAACTTGAGTCTCCCCTCACTAAGGATGTCATTACTAAGTAACAAAAGAATCTGTCTCATGGAAGGGAAGTAAAAATAAGAGATAACTCAGGGAGCCCAAATATGACCCAAGGAACTCGATTTAAACAAACTGGAATCTGAACCTCCTTAGGTTGCTGCATATCAAATATCCAAAGATTCTAACTGGTTGATCTGAAGAAGATTTAAGTTAAAATTTAGTTTGCCATTGAGGGCCCAAAGATGAACCCAGGGACATGTTTTCCCCACTAAGGATACTACAAACCAAACAAGCCAGAAAATAAGTCATTAGTTATTTGCAAAATTAGTTCCCCAGAGGGCGAATTTAGTGATGCAACCCTGGATAGCAGGCTAGCATCACTAAATTTACCCTCAGGCTCTGTGAACCTCAATCTGAATCAGGGTCTCAAAACTAAACCGAAAGAGGTACCTAGAGGATAAATTGGCTCACTGTATGGGATAGCATCATCAAATTCACCCTCTAGGGACCTCATTCTGCAAATGTCAGACTGCTTATTTTCAGGCCTGACCAAATATCAAAACATTCTGACTAATGGATCTGAAGGCAAGGAGTTTTAAAGAATATTCCTCATACTGAACCAAGTTCAAATTTGGGCTCTCACAGGGCACCCAAATATGAGCAGGGTTAGAATTGGTGGAAGACTTGCAGGACAGCTAAGTACACAGAGCCACCATGCCCCCCCCCCCCCTCCACCACCACATGGGCAATTGGGATTAACCCCTTGCATGTTGCTGACGGATATTTATACCCAGGACAAGGAACATTGGAACACTTTTATCCAAATTCTTCCTTTATAATGGATAATCTGTTTGACCAATGATCTCTTGAGATATATTTAAATGAATTTTTCATCACATATAGTAATGGCTGCTTCATAGCAGCCATGACCAGACGTGATGAAAAATATTTAAACAATACTCAGTGGTTAAGAGTTAAGTACCTTGCCCATGCAAGGTCACAATACAGTTATCCCTGGGAGGGATCGAACCATGAACCTTTCATTTTGAAGTCCAATGCCATAACCTCAGAGTCACCAAGCTCCCTCATTCTAAATTTGGGCCCCCAAATATGAGCCCAGGGATTTGATTTGAACAAACATGGATCTCACAACACTAAGGATCTCAATAGTCTATAACAAAACAATCTGACTCGTGGAAGTGAAGAAGTTTTTTTAGCTCACCGAAGGGACCTTAACTTATCACTTGCCGTCGGTCGTGAACTTTACATTATCGACTGCTCCTCACAAACTACTGGATCAAATTTAACCAAATTTGGTGTGCATGTTCCCCATCATATGTCAGTTCAAACTTCTACAAATAAACTTACCGCACCCACAGGGGGCACCGCAGGGGGCATAAATCTGATAGCACCCATGAATTTCTTTCCAAAATTCAAAAAAAATCTTCTTCTTCAGATCCACCAGGCAGAATTCTTTCCAATTTGGTATACATCATCTCTAGGGGGGTAGATTGAAGTTTGTTCAAGTCGGCCCCCTGAATTCATATTTGGGCTCACTATAGAAGCCCAAATTTGAACTTAATGCATTTCAGGCAAATTTCTTAAAAAATCTTCTTCTCAAGATCCAGCAGGCAGAATCTTTTGATATTTGGTATGCAACATTGTGGGGTGGATCCTATTCAAGTTTGTTCAAATCGACCCCCTGGATTCACATTTGGGCTCAGTATAAAAGCCCGAATTTGAACTTGGTGCATTTCAGGCAAATTTCTTAAACAATCTTCTCCAGATCCAGCAGGCAGAATCTTTTGATATTTGGTATGCATCATTGTGGGGTGGATCTGATTCAAGTTTGTTCAAATCAGCCCCCTGGATTCACATTTGGGCTCAGTATAGAAGGCCGAATTCAAACTTAGTGCATTTCAGGCAAATTTCTTAAAAAATCTTCTTCAGATCCAGCAGATGAATGCTTTTGATATTTGGTATGCAACATCCTTAGGGGGGGTAAGATTCAAGTTTGTTCAAGCCATGTCCCTAGTTCCATAAAATTTGTCTCTCATGACTTCATTCCTTTGTAGTGTTGATGAACCATGTCTAACTGAATGTGACCCCAAATACTTCTTTGAACCACTTTGGCCGGTGAGCAATTAAGGCTCCTTGGGTCCTCTTGTTTTAAAGACTAGTCCTTATATTGCACTAAGTTAAAATTTGGGATCCCACAGGGAGCCCAAATATCACCCTTGGGACTTGATTTGTTCAAATTTGTAACTGAACTTCCTAAAGATGCTGCATATTGAATATCAAAAACATTAACCCTTTGAACCTTCATTTTCCTGACTGGTATCGATTTTGTGAATACCCAAAAATTTGATTAGCAGTTTCCATCTTGGTTTCAAAAAGTGATGATAAATAGTGAATATAATGACGATATGAAAGAAAAATGGTTAGCAATTTAACACTTTTGTATAGCATTTTGCGATGCGAATCCAGTCATCAAATACCCTGCACAGTGAGATGGATTATCTAGTACAGTAGAATCTGTCTTGAGAGACTGCCCTTTGGGCCACACAAAAGTGGTCTCTCAAGACAGGTGGTCTCTCATAACAGGTTTCAGGTTTTCTCAAGTCACTGAATAACCAACCACAAAATTCAGAAATGGAGAAGAATAGATGTTTGTAATTACTTTGTTGTTGTTCTTTTTTATGAAGTTTTTGTAACAAATTGAAATGGACTGTTATAAAAATTATAAAAATAAATTAGTGTTGAAAATCTTCAATGAAGATTTTCAACACTAATTTATTTTTATAATTTTTATAACAGTGCATTTCAATTTGTTACAAGAAGATTTTCAACACAAGTTTATTTTTATTCCTATCTGTCACATTTCAGGTATTATGAAATTGTTTATTCAGCAATAAGCCTAACCTTTTCACAGGGGTCTTATAAAAACATCTCAATCTTTACTGAGTTAGCAATTGAAACCCAATTAAGAGCTTTTAATTATGTTAGTATAACCACAATGGATTTTCCAATTCCAGAACAGGTAAAAAGTTTTTGTTATGGTTTCAGTCTTCAAAGGGGCGGTCTCTCAAGACAGGTCCATTATGGCATAAAAATACAAGTTGGTACCAGGTCACAGTGATCTCTCAAGACAGGTGGTCTCTCAAGACAGGTGGTCTCCCATAGCAGGTCCAATATAGAGTAAAACCAATCGGTGCCTGGCAGATGTGGTCTCTCAAGACAGGTGGTCTCTCAAGACAGGTTTTACTGTATCAATATAGAGGTATTATAAAATAATAACTGCAGTCTGCAGCCACCTGGCTACTATACATGAGGCATTGATGATAAAATAGTAAGACCAAAATGGCACACAGTTTTTCCTTTGACCCCCAAAAATCTGTCTTACAGGTTCAAAGTGTTAAAACTGGTAGATCTGAAGAAGAAGATGATTAAAGAAGAATATAACTCGTATTTCACTAAGATAAAGTTCAAGTTACAGAAGAGAGCCCAAATATGACCACAGGGACTTGATTTGAATTAACTTGAAGTGCCCCCCCCCCCCCCCCCCACCCAGCCATGATACTGTATAATTATAAAAACATGGAAAATATGATTACGTTCAGGGATGATTTTTCAATGTTCCCTAATCGAAACTGCAAATTATATACATACTGTTAAATAGGTAATGGCAACTGGTGAGATATTATAGCATCCATTCAAATATAATTCTTCCAAGAAGTGACAGCTGTTAGCCAAAGCAAAGATGGATTTATCAGTCAAATTGTTGACACCTGACAAAACTAACACCTGTAACATCCCTCGGCTTGCTAAGGCACATATACCTATGTCTGTGATCTGAAAATAAAATACATAAAGATATGATCCAAATATATACAAATTATAACAAGAATCACTCATCTGTGTTATAATATTCTGTGGAGATAATGAGATCGAATTAAAGAAAATGACAAAAGCATCAGGTTTGATTATTTATTATTATTTATTGGTGTTTAAGGTCACATATTTTTGCACAATGGCTAACCATGACCATGACCGTGACAGTTTTACTGGTGGAGGAAGCCGGAGTACCCAGTGAGAACCACCGAGCAACGGCAAGCGAATGTCAGCTCCCCAACATACCAACTCCACACAAGCAGGGTTAGCATTGGTTGAAGACAGGTGCACCATCGACGTGCAGTACGCCTTAGTTCACGTCACTGTGCCCCCACGTGGGCAATGGGGGTGAAGTGTCTTGCTCAAGGACACAACGCAGTTGCTGGAGGTGGGATTCGAACCGAGGACCTTTCGGCTTGCAGCCTGCACCTCTACCAGCTGAGCCACCGCACCCCCCATCAGGTTTGATCTGCCAGATCTTGTCTAAATGACCTACTGACTGACTGAGTGCTGGAAGCCCATATTTGGGCCTTTTTCTGAACTGCGGGTATCTAAACTTAAAGGGTTCAATTTAGAGATGGGCAATATACATCGAAAAACCAAACTGATGCCAGTATAAGGGGGATACCAAAAACTTGAACTGATACCGCTATCAGGGGGATACCAAAAACCTGAACTGATGCCGGTGTCAGGGGATACCAAAAACCTGAACTGATACTGGTATCAGGGGGATACCAAAAAACTGAACTGAACCATTGCTAAATACCGAAAACGTCTCAATTTTCAAATTTTCTAACAATCACTACAATCACTATTTATAAGGTCCAATTGAGGCTTGAATGCAGATGAAGGGGTCATGTTCCTGAAAGAAGTGACTGATTTTCTTTTCAGTTCTCTTAATCCTCAAGGGCCTGGGCAATTGTCCTGAGTTCCCACCAGACTACAACCTTTACATGTCCAGCTGCTTAGCAGTGATTTCTAGCCTTAACAGGCAACCAAGACTTGGCTAGAAATCACTGCACATGTGATTTGTCTATTGTCAGCTGGACCTCCTAAAGATGGCATGGTCAGGGCACATGCTTTAAGATTGTAAATGCCTGAAATAAGCCTTTAACTCTCAGAAGCCGGGGAATCAGAATTAATTTATTGAACATGACATACTGCGAAAAACTTACAGTAAAGCAGGTGCTTCTAGTCAAGTGTTGTCTGCCTATTCAGGCAGACGACACTTGACTAGAAGCACCTGCTCAGTGTTTAATTGTCCCCCAGCCCAAAGATAGCCGAACTGTCACAGCCAGATTACCTGTTGTATTACATCACAGGCAAGAAAACTCGACTCCCGGCTTCTAAGAGTTAATGGTCATGATGTTTTTAGAACAAGTCACAAAATTACCGCAGATATAATTTTTGTTTTTTAAAAATGCCACTGTTGAGCTCATTGGCAGAAGTATTTCCAGCACTGTGACAGATACAAGAACTTATTCTGTCTTTTCGTGATGTGAATTCCCCGTTGGTATTATCGGCAAATCTCTGTCAAGTCAGATACTGAATACTGAACAGATACTGAGATATATCCCCCTAAAAATACCAAAAACCAATCTCAAAAATACAATACCACCCATCTCTAGTTCATTTACTGTGGGCAGGCTTCATATTATCTTCAACAGGAAAATGTTTTGTCATTAGGGATTTACCTTGGCACTCTCCCATAAATTATAACAAGGCAAAGACATGTGTAAATTTAACTGACCAATATTAATTTAGTACTCTACCAATTAATTGAACCAGAGGGCACCATTGGATAGTTCATAATACGCCCGCAAAAACCAAACAGAAACCAAGGTTTCTTCCTGAAACTGAACCAAAACCGAATCTGAATGAAAGTGTCAATGACACTGTAGCTCAACTTGACAAACTTGAACTCGGTAAGTATAAATGAAATGGCAAAATTGAAGATCATTGGTACCAATGTTATTTGATGAAATTTCAACATGATAGCATTGTGTGTGCACAACGTCAGAGTAATCCATGCATTTTTAAATGTAAACTGTAAGATTGGCTAAAGGAAGAATGTTGATACACAAATGCAGTATGTTCAGAGGTTATTGTAAATGGCCATTTTTTTCACAGAAATGAATGCTAATCAATAGCTCTTATCTAAAGGTCTTGCCTAATGAGCACACCAAGTTCAAAAACAATCCTATGATAAATGTGGCCTGTATGCCATGTCAAAGAAGAATGTTGATACACAAATGCAATAAATTCAAAGATTGTTGCCAACATCAACAGTTTTTGATGGAAATGAAAAGAAAATCAATAGCTCCTATCTTTGTCACCCAGCATAAGCATACAAAGTTTCAAAACAACCTGATAATGAATGTGCCCTCTGAGGCATGCCAAAGGAAGATGTTAATGCACTAAGTAGAAGATCACTGCTTGTGGCAATGTTTTTTTTTTTTATGGAAATTCATAAAAAAAAAACAGCAGAGAGTGCAAAAGGGATAAGTTGATGCACAAATGCAGTAAGTTCAAAGGCTGGTGATAACGACAATAATTTTTTATGGAAATGAAAAAAAGCAACAGCTCACATCTAGAGGTCAAACCCGAACACACATACCAAGTTTCAAAGTGATCCGATCATAAATGTGTCGTGAAGGGTGTGTTGAAGGGAAATATTGAGGTCTGACTGAACTAAGTTCAAAGGTCAGCGGCAACATTTATTGACAGAAATGGAAGAAAATCGACAGCTCCCCCAAAAATGTCACCCCACACAAGCACACCGAGTTTGCAAGCGATCCAATCATAAAATCTGCAGGGTGTGTCAAAGGGAAATATTGATGCTTAACTGCACTAAGTTTTTACTAAGTTCATCAGAGGTTGTTGCCAATGGCAACTATTTTTGACGGAAATGGAAGAAAATCGATATCTCTTATCTAGAGGTAACCCCAAACAAACATACCAAGTTTCAAACCATTCTGATCATAAGTGTGGCCTGTAGGGTGTGACAAAGGAATATGTTGAGCCCTGACTAAACTAAGTTCAAAGGTCGTTGCCAGTGGCAACATTTTTTGACGGAAATGGAAGAAAATTGATAGCTCCCATCTAGAGCTCACCCCAAACAAGCAAACCAAGTTTCAATGTGATCTGGTCAAAACTGTGCACTGCAGGGTGTGCTAAAACCAAAATATTGATGAATAACTGCACTAAGTTCATCGAAGGTCATTGCCAGTGGCAACATTTTTTGACGGAAATCGAAGAAAATCGATAGCTCCCATCTAGAGGTAACCCCAAACATGCATACCAAGTTTCAAACCGATCTGATCATAAATGTGGTCTGTACGGCCAAAGGAGTATATTGATGCCTGACTAAACTAAGTTCAAAGATTGTTGCCAGCGGCAACATGTTTTGACAGACGGAAATGGAAGAAAATCGATACCTCCCATCTAGAGGTCACCCAAAATAAGCATGCCATGTTTCAAAGCAATCCGATCAAAAATGTGCCCTGTAGGGTGTGCCAAAGGGAAATATTGAGGTCTGACTAAACTAAGTTCTAAGAACGTTGGCCACGGCAACATTTTTTGATGGAAATGGAAGAAAATCGATAGCTCCCACCTAGAGGTCACCCCAAACAAGCATACCAGGTTTCAAAGCAATACGATCATAAATGTGCCCTGTAGGGTGTGCCAAAGGGGAATACTGAGGTCTGACTAAACTAAGTTCTAAGAACGTTGGCCGCGGCAACATTTTTTGACGGAAATTGAAGAAAATCGATAGCTCCCATCTAGAGGTCACCCCAAGCAAGCACACCACGTTTCAAAGCGATCTGATCATAAATGCGACCTGTGAGGTGTGCCAAAGGAAATTGTGGACGTACGTAAGTACATAAGTACGTACGTCGACGGACAAGAAGTGATGGCAATAGCTCAGCTTGGCTTTGTCAAGTTGAGCTAAAAATCATTGAAGTTGTTTTTTTTGCGAAAGTACTTGACTTTTTATTAGGGATCAAATTAACCCCCCACAGTTAGTGTTATAAAAGTGAGATATAATAATAATTCTGTATATGCATTCAAAGTTCTATTTTCAAATGTTTCATCGACTAAAGTAGTGATGCATTGCAGGAAGTAACAATGAGATTGGTCCTCTGCGTGTGAAATTATTTTCCACACTTTTCACTAGAGCCACAATGGTGGGTTTTAACTCTTTGCATGCTGCTGGCGGATATTCCTGGCCAGCACAGGGTTTCTCTTGCCACTGAAATAAGTATAATTTAGGCATGTATAATAAAATTTTCACCCTGCAAATTGAATGGATTTTTTCCACCAGTGATTTCTTATCTTACATTTGGATTAATTTTTCATCAAATATAGTCATGGCTGCTGCACAGCAGCCATGACTAGATTTGATGGAAAATATCTTGAAAATACTCTGCAGGTTAAGAGTTAAGTAACAATGAGACTGGTCCTCTGCCTGTGAAATTATTTTTAATTATTCTCTTCCACACTTTTCAATAGAGCCACAATGGTGGCTTTTACCACTCAACTAGTAAATATATCCTTATCTTTGCTAATTTTTTCTGCAATCAATCTGTTGAATTATAACAATAAACTGTATACTATAATTGTAAACATACCTTTTTACAACCTTTTAATGACATACTTTTCAAGACATGACAGTTCTCAGACAGGGATTCCATAAGACTGTCATCCGCACATAATAAACCAGATAAGTCCAAGTCTTCTAGGTTATTACAAGTTCTAGATAGCACAGACAAAACCTCATACTCCATCTGTAAAACAAATAACTTTATGTTGAATAAGGAGCTCCAGGCTTTGAAATGTATTGGTTTTTACAAAAAATGCATTAAAAATAATACTTTTAAATTTAAAAAGAAGAGCTGGGCCAAGGCCCTGTGCATACCCCCACCACTGCATACTCTGCCTCGCCACATACCATGTTGAAATCCATCCACTCACTGCTGAGAAATGGATGTGATTGGACAAGTGGACAAATCTCTTCAAGAATGGTGGTATAAAAATTCCATTGACAAGGCTACACAATGTCATTTATTTTTTGTCAAAATACATGCAGGCACTTGTTTTTATATTTTAATAATTGTTTATTTCTTATTTTGTTTTATGTTTTGAGCCTCATAATTTTCAAAATAACATGGGCAGTAGTGTATTTTATCTATTTTATTAACTGAGGTGATTTATCCGACATAAACCAATTAATTTTTAACTTTTATAAGTTTGCATTTGTAACTAGAGGTACCCACCTGGCAAATCCCCCCGAAAAATCCCCCTGATACTGTCATCTTGTTAATATATTACATTAAATTAATACAGCAAATGTTGGTATTATTTATTCAAATAATACAGTTAAGATTACCTGTATCTGATAAAATGTTAAGTTTGGTTTCGATCGGGACCGATAAGATTTTAAGTTCAAGGTCACTGTGAGCCTGACCTTTGGCACAATAACCTAAGAATATGTAGGACTCTTCCTCTCAACATTCTCAACCCACGTGCCAAGTTGGGTTTCAATCACGAATGCATATTTTTAATAATTAAGAGAGCCAAAACCAGGTTCAACCGAAAAAAAGTTTAATTTCAAGGTCACTGTGACCTTGACCTTTAGCATAATGACCTAAAAATACATAGGGTTCTTCCTCTCATTATGTCTGATCCACATGCCTAGGTTGTTTTTGATCTGGCAAACAGCATTTTAATTAGAGTGGAAACCAACTTTGACTGAGAAAAGTTAAAATTTAAGGTCACTGTGACCTTTTCCTTTGACACAATAACCCAAAAATAAATAGGGTTCTTCCTTTCTTCATGCTCAACCCAATAACCACGTTAAGTATCAATCGAGCAAGTAAAATTACAATCTGAGAAGCCAACTCAGGTAAATGTTTAAGTTCAAGGTCACTGTGACCTTGACCTTTGTTACAATGACCTCAAAATGAATAGTGTTCTTCCTCTCATCATGCCTAACTCACATCCCAAGTTGGGTTCCAGTTGGCCAAGCAAGACTTTAAATGCAGAGTGGAAACCAACACTGATAAAAATTGAAGTTCAAGGTCACTGTGACATTGACCTTTGGCACAATGATCCCAAATGAATATTTAAATTTTATAGTAAATTTCCTTTCTTATTATACCTACCACAATTGTTTACTACAGGCTTGCACTAGAGTGGAAGCCACTAACTCGGAAAATATACTCTCTATTTTGATCTTTCCCAAGGGGTTTGGGAATGAAAAGTGGTGCAAAAGCACCAAGAAAAAATAAGCCCAAACTGGGTCGAGTGCTACCGGCACACACCCAGTAGGGGACGCTCTTCTCCTTGTGCAGATCCACGGCTTCCGGTATCAATGTGCAGGCAGTAACTAATGAATCATTCTTTTGAATCCACCAACATTGGAGCTATGTGATCAGCGGGGAGGAAGGATTCTTACCTGAATAAGAAGGTGGGAGGGCCTCCATGTAAACAATTGTGGTAGGTATAATAAGAAAGGAAATTTACTATAAAATTTAAATTTCTTATCAACCTACCTTACAATTGTTTACTACAGGCTGAATAGACAATAGGATGGAGGGAATCACATAACCAACCCCCACATAACCCAACTGCACTGGAACCGTGGACAGAGAAGTAGGTCCCTAGGCCTATCAAACCATAGCATCACAATCATTAGTAAAAGACAATGAGATAGGAGGAATACGGTTCTGTGCGATGCACAGACAGAAAGGACAGTAACAGTACAGAGCTGGAACTGACCTTGTAAGAAGCCTAATGGCTAGGATAGACAACAGCCTGAGCAGAAGAAAGAGGGCCCAAACCAAAAAGGTCCTCCGACTGCTCCTGCAAGGTGGAGAAAGTAGAAGCATTTCTCCAGTCGGCTGCCTTCATAACATCCGACAACTTGATAGAGTTAGCATAAGCCCAAGAGGTAGACAATGGATGCACCTCGTGGGCAGAAATACGATTGGTAATACAAGTGTCAGTCGCTAGATGAGCGAAAGCCGCGCAAATAGCAAGACAAATCCATCGAGAAATGGATTGAGGAGAGATCTTCTGTCGACCAGGAATGAGAGACAGAAAAAATTGTTTCCTGCCTTTCCTAATGAACTGCATCCAAGTGAGATAAAAGCGAAGTGCACGTACCGGACAGAGCAAAGGGCGATTACCCTCAGCAGAAGGAAGAGCCCTGATACAGATAGGAGGTGGAGTCGTTTCTGGTATCTGATTCTTGGCCAGAAAGGAGCAATCAATGGTAAACGTAACACTGTTGGGAGAGCTCCTGAAAAAGGCCAGATCAACTGAGAGGGCGTGAAGCTCACTAACAAAAGGCAAAGCCATCAGAAAAGCTGCCTTGTATGTGAGAAAACACATATCCACCTGGGATAAAGGTTCAAATGGTGACACCCTCCCCCCTCCCCCAAGCAAAGCAGCAACCAAGAAAGATTCCATCTTGGGGTAATCTGCAAAGTCCTAGGCCTTTTCAAAGAAAAGTGCAGAACAAGCTTGGAGAGGTATGGATTAGTGCCGATACGACACTGTTCCACATACGAAAAGGTCTCCAAAAGCATGGACCTGTACCCTTTGATGGTAACAGACTGGAGACCCTGAGAATCAAACAGATATACCAGAAACTCCGCAATCTGTGATATCGAAGGATTGGCATAATCAACAGCGTGACCGGCACACCATCGACAGAAGACCTTCCACTTAGCCGCATAGGCTAAACCAGTGAAGTGACTCCTTGAAGTAGAAATGCACTCCACTGCTCATCTCGAAAAACCTCTATGGAGGAGACAGGACCTGACAAAAGATATGCGTGAAGACACAATGAAGTCGGGTTGACTTGAAACCTCGAGTGACCTTGGCAAAGAAGGTCACAACATAGAGGGAGACGTGCCGTAACCGAAGCCAACAGAGAGCGGAGCTGATTGATCCACACCCGTTGAGGCGACAAGGGGAGTGATCAGAATGATTTGATAACTGCAGGTTTGTATCTTGGCTAGAACCTGAGGCAGAATCAGAACCGACGAGAAGGTGTAGCCGACAAGACCGTTCCAATCAAGTGACAGAGCATCCACGGCAAAAGCCAGAGGATCTGAACACGGGGACACGAAAGTGTCCACCTGATGGTTCCAACGAGTCGCAAAGAGATCGATGTGGGGACGACCCCAGAGATCGCAAAGCAACTGGAGCACTGCCTTGTGGAGCATCCACTCGGTGGAAATGGAGTCGGCTAGGACGTTCAGATGACCGGGAATGTGACGAACCATCACTCCGGCGCTGACATCCTGAGCGAGCAGTAGAAGATCCCAAGCCAATTCGTATATGGGAACCGAGTGCGTCACTGTGCGTGCCGCCCTGGTTCCGAATGTAAGCAACCACTGTCGAATTGTTGGACAACAGAAGCACCTGGTGATTTGAAAGGTGGGGGACCCACTGCCGGAAACTCCACAGAAGAGTAAGAAGCTCCTTCTGGTTGATGTGAAGAGCTGCTTAATCCTGGTCCCATGCTCCGTGAAGGGAAAGACCTAGAGGATCCAACGTCGTACCCCATCCGAGATCACGGGTGTCTGCCGTCAGAACACGATTGGACTTGGGAAAGTCCAACAGAACTCCCTGCATAATCCATTGAACATCCATCCAGGGGAGAAGGTGATGATGAAGAGACTCCGGTAACTGAAGCACCAGATTCAGAGTATCGACATTCGGCCTCCAATGACTGAGCAGAAAGTGTTGGAGAGGTCTGGCATGCAGAATGACCTAGAGGAATGAGATCCGTCACCGAACCGCAGAGACCGAGCAGCTGGAGAGCTGTCATGGACATGGACTGGGACAGAGTCAGGGCAAAAGCTGAGAGAATCACACCGTATTCAGCTGAGTACGGAAGTCCATCCCCAGATGACAAAATGACTGAGAAGGGACCAGGTCCGACTTCTCCTTGTTGACTCTGAACCCTAGCGACGTGAGCAGGCTCAACAGTGTGTTGACATCTGACTCCAGAAAGGCAGCATTGGAATGCCTCTGGAGGATATTGTCTAGATATGCCGAAGTAGTCACCCTGGAGTGTGTGCGATGGAAGGCTATCACATGCGACATGAGTCGGGTGAAGGCCCAAGGAGCCAGGTTGAGGCTGAAGGGCGAACCGTAGGGCTGCAACGGTTCACCGCGGTATTTTTCCACGGTACAATACTCGGTTCATTCAGCCTAATTTTCGGTACGCTCACGGTACAGCGGTCGCAGCAGGAGAATTCCAACACCCCCAAAAGAGGACCCATGAAGTCGGACGTGAATTTCAAAGAAACTCTCTGCAGGATCAAACTGTTCTCCCTTTCTCCCTCTCTGAAAAATAGAAGGGGCTTGCCCGTATCCCCCCCCCCCCCCTCCCCCATCCCACACACACACACACTCAGTAACTCACCCGATTGTACGGACCTGGAATCATCAAAATTTATTGGGAAATTGGGGCATATAATCTTGGTGGATAATATTTGTAATAGTTGGTGTGGTCAGTATTTAAATAGAAAAACTTTAGACATATGATTTCAAACATTTATTTTAAAAATTTAACTTATTCAAATCACTTAATAAAAGAAAGTGTGGAATTTCAAGCCCATAAAACAATCGGATGTGGTGGGGTCTTCCACGAAGTTGTTCCAGTTCAGACAAGCGATAAATATATTCAATATTCATAACCATGTTGCTCATGTGATTTGGGGATACGTTTCTATTGGTTCGTGACAAACAACACTTATTTTCATATTGACGTCGTACATTTAGCACGTGGTCAACCATGGGTTTTTTTTCTGTCCTGTTTTGCCAAGTCAAGAGTGCATATTTCTACATCAGCTTAACGGGCTGCCTGGCTGCAACATTTCAGCTTTAATCTACCAAATATGCAGTGCATAGAAGCATGCTGTTAGTTTTAATAGACGGCTGTTGGGGATTGGGTCTGTATGAAAATTTGTAGGTGTCGATACAAGCAAACAGTTTGCAAACATAAACAGAACAGCATGTTGTGCATCTATAAATAACCGACTCGACGTCACTTGTACTTTGGGTAATTCCGAATGTGTGTCAGGAGAAGTAAGACGATTATTTATTGGCTGATTATTCAGCAATTCGCCAATCAAGTTTTGTGTTGTTTATTTGCATATTTCTGTTTCGTCTTCGTGCACACATGTCAGATCTGAAGTACATCCAATTATAACAACATGAGTGACAGAAATAAATGTGCTGCCAATAACAACGAAGGTATCGTCAGCCCACCTGCAAAATTTAAATCCCCTGTCTGGAAACACTTTGGCTTTCCCTCATACAAAGATGAGATTGATAGTGAATCATGGCAAATTCCTCAGCTTGGCTCAGAATGAATAAAACCACACAGCCACGGGGGAAGGGGGTTATAAATTGTTCAGTTTTTTTTTGTTGCAGTGCATTTTTGCATGGCACAGCTGCCACAGCAGTCCAGCAGCATGCTAGGCTTCTGGCGTATTGCAAACATGATTCACCATCAGTTTTTGGGTGAACAATGTTAGAAAAAATGTACCGCAATATGTATTGTACCGCCACCGAAAAACCGCAATATGTACCGAACCGTGAGGTAAGTGTACCGTTGCAGCCCTAGCGAACCAACCTGAAAGTCTCCATGCTGAACTTGGGAGCAAGGATAGACTGGTTCAGGATACTCAGATCGATAACCGGTCAGAGTCAGCTGTCCTTCTTTGGCATCAAGAACAGGCAGGAATAAAATCCCACTGAATGAATGTTCTTGACGACCTTGATCGCCCCCTTTGACAGGAGATTGTCTATCTCCGTGATCAAACGTTCCCATTGTGTAATGTCTGAAGGAACTTGTGTTGGAAGAGGCACTCTTGACAGTGTGGGGTGCCTCTGGAAGGATATCCGCTGCCCGGACTGAACAACATCTAACACCCAAGGATCGGATGTGATTGTGGCCCAATGGTCTGCAAACTCTGATATCCTTCCTCCAACCTGGAGATGAATCGAGGTGAGGACCTTCATTTCGAGCCCTGGCGAGGTCCGCGAGAGGAGAAACCGCCTCCTCTATAATATGAAGAATCCTGAGTCCTCCCTCTAGCATGCTGGCACTTCCCCTTACCCCGTGAGTACGAAGTAGAAGCGGTGGCAGGAGGATCAGCCCTTGGCTTCGCAGAGGAAGCAGAAGGGTGCTTGTTAGGCTTTTGACGGCCCCTGCCTCCAACAGAAGGCTGATCAAGCTGACGAAGCAGCAGCTGATCTTTGGAATGATGTAGGACGTCATCCCGGACCATCACCACAGAACCATGGAATAGTCGCAGACCCGCCAAAGAAGCAGATCAAAGAGCAGCACGCTACCCGTCAAGAAGGAAACAGCTTGTGTCCAACACAGCGTCCTGACGAACGAATTCCAAGTTAGCCATGTTACAGGCATGTGTGTGAGTAAGATGCATGAGCGCCTTGGAAAGCACACGCAAGGGAGCCTGTATGTCGTCAAACTTATCTGGAGGCAGCTAAAGCAGAGATGAAGTGATCTGAGAGAAAAAGCATGCCTAGCATCTCTCTCAATAAGCCCAACAGGGACTACAGAGTCACCATAGGAATAACAGCCGCCTTGGGCTTGGAAAGCCCAAGCGAGGTGGAGTCCTGATCCAAGACCATCAAAGTCTGGCAGACTGACGGATTGGCGGAATCGTACAAACGATAATGCACTGGAGGCAAAAAGTGTCACCCCTGGTGAGGAACGAAGTCCTCATAGCCTTGGAACTCAGCTTAGAGTCCAAAGCTGTAAACGCTTCAACCACCTGTACCAACTGGCACGGTCGAAGGCGCCCAGAAGCGGGTTGCTCCATAGGCTGTAGGCATGCAACCGATGACCGCGGCCTGGCTGACACCATCGGCTGGTCTGACGGTTTGAGATCTGGAAGGAACTCAAACACAAAGTCAAGAGCTGTCCCCAAGTCAGAAGACTGTTGGCTCTCGATGTCAGGTATGTCTGACCCATCCTCTGAGTTGGAAGACATATAGCCCATCATGGGCAAACCAGTCGATGCCTCCCATGGTGTAGGCACACCTGAGGGATCAGAAAGCAGTCTGCTTCCAATCCCGGAAGGCAGTGCCAGGGGGGGGGGGGGCACCTGAAAACCACTAGTAGCCTCTCTGGAGGCAATGGGAAGGCTCTTGGAAAAAACCTGAGTGAGCAAGAAGAGGGCCTCCCAAGCTCACGGCCGTGTTGGCCGGTTCAACGTGGGAATGAACTTGCAAAGTGGGTTCACTCCTGACCCTTTTAACCAGCGAAGGGTCACGATCTTCAAATATACCCGACGCAGGGCGATAGGTGGCAGCCGAACATCTGAAGGCAGATGCGTATAGGGGTATGACATAAAATAAAAAGGGCGCTGGTCTTAGTAACTGATTCCCACAGAGCTCCTACCAATGATCAACACAGATACTTACAGTGTTCTTTTATGGTGAGTGGTGTGGTACAAACCATTGGGGATAAGGAGCCTAAAGGGTTTTTTACTATATGATCTTAAAACATAGAAAACTTAAAAAATTTATAGTAATTTATATATTTTTTATACTTACCAATGACCCAGACATAGCTGGTGCTAACTCTTAAAATATAGGGCCAAACACAAATTTTGCCCCCCAATCCCCAAAATTTGCATCTAAAACCAAAGAAAACATGTCCTGAATGGCCCTCCATACTTCACCTCTACTGCGCATGCGCAGTGTCAAGGACGTCCCGAAATTGGCACCATTAATCATTCTTATAACCAGTGCCTGGTAAGCGCTATGTACTCAGCGGGGAGGTATGAGTTCCCAACTCCTGGGAGGGCCATCCCCGTCTGGGTCATTGGTAAGTATAAAAAATATATAAATTACTATAAATTTTTTAAGATTTTTATACTGTACCAATGACCCAGACATAGCTGAATAGTAAAAAGGTTGGAGGGCCCAGGACATAGAGGAAAATCCAATAAGCTCAACTATATAAATAGAATCATCTCCTGTAGAAGAAAAGGAGAAATAGGCTTCACATGTATCTTTCTTATTTATGACAAATTAGAAAGACACAATACCTTTTATAATTGAGCATGATAACATCCATGTTCTCTATTAATATCTAGTATAATTTGTATACTAATTATATTTAAAGTAAGCCAATAAATAAAGTTAGTCCAAAGAATTGAGACTCTTTATGCTCTTTTTTAAAAAAATGTCCGAGGATAGTATAATAACATCCGTTTGACACATGACATATACAAATGCTATACTTTAAAACTATGACATAAATGAATTTAAAAACATAACTTTCACTTAAGAAACCATCCCAGTAACAGCTCAGAAATACTAACTCCGGAGGAGGTATCCCCTTGTTTTCATAATAAAAACAGGTGACCCAAGGGAACACCCTCCCCCCCCCCTTTTTCTTGCCCTGGGTCAAATAGCCCAGAGCAAAGAGGGCAGCAAGACGGAGTCACTGCCGGAACATAAAGCCTACATAGCTATAGTTGCAATTGTTAAGTGATCGACTTTCTGAGCAGCTGATAATGTACCTAAACAATGCAGGTCTCCAAAAATGGATACAATATTTCTGAGATAAAAATTCATGAATGTGGATGGTTGAGACCAATATGCAGCCTATTAATCTATAATAGCAAAACTATACGTCAGCCGAAGATGTAGAAGAGCTCTTGCTTCATGAGCCGAAATCTTAAGCACAGACTGCTGCAGGGACCAGCCGTGAGGGCGACTAGGGCGATTAAGTCGCCCTTCTAAGCCCAAAGTCGCCTAGAAAAATAGTCGGGGCGATTACAAGTCGCCCTCTAAAAATTGGCCAAAATGAGAAAAGGCTGAACTGAGTGATGCGAGGTTTACATGAAAACGAGTATTTTCAAAAATCGAGTGTGATAAATGGGCATTTTAATTCGTCAAATAAACGTCCATTTATTTGAAATCACGCGACAAGCAATTGTCCATTGTCGCTTTCGGCGGATTTTTTTTATTTCTATTTTGTTGCGTTCCAGTCGGAGCTTCAAGTGTCGAAACGAAAATAAGTGACTTACGCGACTCAACAAAACAACCCAGTTTGAAAGTAGGTTACGTCGCTTAGGATGCCGAAAATGTATACACAACGGACGTATTTTATAACACATTATTTTCATTTCGATTTGCTGACGACTGTTAACTGTTGGGCTGTCTATTCCCAGAAAAACACGAATGGAATTGAAACACATGAAAAAAAGCTTTAGTGATGTCAAGAAAAGCTTTGTACAGGACACAAGTGTGCATGTGGACGATCTTGAAAAAGGGTCCTCCTAAACATCGGAATGACATGAAATGACGCGGAATGACACCGGAATGCCATAAAAATGATGCGGAATGACATTTCTTTTACAAAATACTCGACCCCAGAATGTATTTTGTTTATTAACTAACAAAGTACCTCCCAAACAACCTTCTTACATCTGGTCCTGTTCACACTTTCAGACTTAGGAAATTATTAGCTTAGTAGACTTTGTTGAAAGGCAACCACAGGAGGATGATGGGGGATTGGCACGAAGAAGAGGTGAGGGGTCATGAAGGAGAAGGTAGCAGTGGGGGATTTTCAGTCAATAATTACATTGTGATTTTTTAACCTGGCACAGATGCATCATAGACAACTTGACCTGGATTATTTGTACGTTAATGGAGGACCATAAATTGAAAATATGAAGGGGCGGCGGGGGTGGTACATGAATATTCTTAATTTTCCCCACTTGCCTATGAAGTCTCCCTACATGACTCTGCAGTCTCCCTATTTTTTCTGGAGGGAGACTTGAAGTCTCCCTAAAATTCCCCCCTAGGCTGGTCCCTGGACTGCTGAGTTAAGGATAGACTATCCTAAGCAGTACCGATAGTTAACTGAATGCATTAAATAATAGAATGGACCGTAATGACCCTTCTATTAGGCATCAGAGCCAGAAGAAGCTTTACATCCTACTGATAAACTGAGATCTGTTAATAAATAGATAAAGGTCTATCCGGACAGAGTAAAGGCCTATGCCCGCTCGAAGACGGAAGGACCTGAAAAAACCATAGGTTCCGGATATCATTAGGAGCCTGATTCTTAACCAAAAATACAACATTAGTAGTAAAGGTAATAGAGTTCCCGATACTACGAAAGTGAGAGTCGTCCACCGATAGTGCATGAAGCTCACTGACTCTTCAGCAGAAGAGAAGGCTAAGAGAATCGCTGCCTTAAAAGACCAGAATTGAAAACTGCTGTCTCAAGGATTCAAATGGTTGCTTTAGTTAATAAGAACCCAAGCTAAATTCCGAATAGGAATTAATCTAACGATTCTAGGTCTCTTATCGAAAAGTTTCAAACTAACTTAGATAAAGAGACATTAGGCTCCATTGTAAACTACCATGGAGTGCATAGGTATCAGATAACATAGACCTATAAGCTATAACAGTAACTGGCTGCAGTTGATCTCGTCAAACAAGTATACTAGAAAGTTTGCAATATCTGGTATGTAGGAATCAAAAATATCAACATAAAGATCCCTACACCAATGACGGAAGACCCTCCACTCTAGCCGCATAGTATAGTGAAGAGGAGGTCCTTCTACAGTTAGGAATCGCGTCCACTGCTGGTCCTATACAGTGCTTGCTATGCAAGAAGGACCGCACAACGGAATACGTGAAGGTTGAGACCTTGCGGGTTGTGATAGAGTTGACACGATTTCCCCAGCGAAAAAAGATCCTCTCGTGGAGGAAGTTTCCGCGGTAAGTCCCACAGTAGACATCTAAGTAAATTTATCCACCGTCTCTGTGGGACAGAGATGCTACCAACAGAATTGTATTGTGAATGAAAAATTCTAGCAATACTTGCTGAATCAACAGCGATGGAGGATACGCATATCCTATCATAGCATCCTATTAGATCGATAGAGCGTTAAGTACATATGCTCAGGGATCCGGACACGGAGACACATACGTCTACAATTGATTGGAGAGTTGTGTCGCAAATAATTATCACTGGGCGCTCCCATTGATAGCAAATCTGATTGAATACTTGTTTGTTGATAGTCCATTCCGACGGCAACAAAACGACCCTTACGTGAAAGGGAGTCTGCTAATACGATCCGACGACCAAGAATATGACGAACTGAAACAGAACTTGGTGTTCTATAACAAACAGAAGGATTCTTTCCGTTAAAATTAATAACGGAACCGAATGAGTGCCTCCCTGGTTCCGGATATACGCAACTACTGTCGTATTATCGGACAGGATTGAACATGCGTTACTGAATAAAATTCATCCAAAGACGTAGTGCAAGCCAACATAATATTCTTCCTTGGAAGTAAGGAGCTTGCCTAAAAACTGCGGAATCCAAAGACCCTGGCACTTCGAATCCGTTGGGATCAAAATTGTGTCCCAACCTGTTTGACTGACATCCGTCATAATCGAAAAACTTGGATCTGGCAACTACAGTGGAACTCTCTGAGTCAACCACCGAATGTATGCCCACGTCTGAATCTCTTGTTACACTTGATAAACAAGAGAACGTGTATATCAAGCAATTCAAGATTGCTGAAAGGTTGCCGTCGAAGAGAAGCTTCTCGAGACCGAAGCGACTCTGAGAGAGTTCTTCACCTTACTATCCATGCGTGTGGATGTAGCTAGGGCCGCGTCACATCTAACCAACTCCAGATTGCCACTGAAGGGCGGAGTTATACGTGGAAAAACTACTGCCCCTGAAAGAAATCTCATTGAGGATCATATCCTGGAATTCTTTCTGTTGAAGCCGTAATGATAAACGTCTCAGTAAGGTGCTATACGTATGATAAAGCGTCTAAGTTAAGTCTATTATACATCATTGTCGTTTCCAACATCGTGGTTGGAATCGACATAGACGGCGAAAAAGATAATTAGCAGTCTTCAGTCTCGCCGTCTTAGACGCAAAGGAACTCTCGGTAAGCCCAGTTCTGCCAATAAACAATTATTTCCTCGAATTCACGAAAGGCAGAATAGAGCATTGCGGACAAGAAACTATACTAGCATGTTGATAGTGAGCTTATATATATATAGCGTCGTTCAAAAATTCAAATGTTCTAAGACATTATTGGACTGTGTCGGCAACTCAGGGACAATGTCCCTGAACCGATCCAAAACTCTGTGTCCAATGACGCTATAGTCTCTTATCCAGCATCGCAGCAATGTAGTCTGACGGAACAACCTCTAGGAGATAATGCTGGAAGAAATGTATGGCAGCTTCTGTTGTTCCGAAAGAGAAAGCTCGAAATCATCCGAAGCCCTTTCGCCATCCTGTCGGACCCTATGAAATATTCGGTCGTCCGTACCTGATGCAACAGCGGAGCGTACCGACCCAGCGCTGTCGGATTATTCCTGATCCGACCGAGAATCTGTCGTTTGCTGGGATGCTATGATAAGCTGTGCTATTTTGGATAGCACGTCCGTCACTGAGACCTGTGGAGAAGCGGTCTTACGGTGCATTGCCGCTGGAAGCTCTGTATTCGTTACCCCGTGCATACTTCTATTATGCGAGCGACCGGAGTGTGCAGGCCTCGTGTTCCTTGGCTACCGGATGGCGTGACCTGTTCGCCATGGAATCACTGAATGTCGAAGCTGGCCGGATATTCAAGGTCACGAAGCCAATGTGTGGTCGTGTGCGCTGCTGTGAGGATGAGGAAGCATTATCGACAGTCACTCGGACTGTCTATATAACGTAGCGTCCGGAGAGGCGGACATACGCTCCAAAGGTGAAATGTCTGTACCACAACATCCGGTCCCATATGTTGTTGCACGAGAGAGGGACCTCTCTCACTCGCCGCCGACCGGACGAGCTAGGAACTGGACTAACAGGCTTCCTCCGATCTCTCCTCTAATCCGTCATCACTGGGTGTGTACTAAAGTCTATTATAGTGCTCGCATCACCCAAATCTCCATCCTAGACCGCAACGGACGAACCCGACTGTCGAACCATTCGATGAATGGACGCTACACCGGGTGAGCTAGCGAATGTCAACTCCGTCGATCCTACTAGGGACCTCTTAGGAGATTGACGTAATCCATGAGCACTAATTGCCGCTAGCTCTTCATTAACTATGACGACAGAGGCACACTTTTGAAAAACATCTCAGTAATTTTGCGAACAAGAAACCAGATATGCTTGTACATAGCAAGCATATAACAAATATATATAGCGTCGTTCAATAAATCGAACATATCTGAGACATTATTGGACTGTGTCGGAACTGAGGGACGATGTCCCTGAACCGAACCAAAAATTTCTAAGTCCACCGACGCTATCAGTTTCTTATCCGGTATCGCAGCATTCTGGTCCGAAGAAGAACCTCTAGAAGAAGAAGTCGGATGACATATACAGCAGCTTATGTTGTTCCAAAAGGGAAAGCTCGAAAACCTCCGAATCCCTTTTGGCATCCCGTCGGACCGAATGAAATTCTCGGATGTCCGCACCTGATGCTTCCGCGGAGCGTCCCGACCCAGCGCCGTCGGATATTATATTATGCGACAGAGATTCTGTTGTTGCTGGGATGCTGCGATAAGTTGTGCTATTTGGGATAGCACGTCCATCACCGAGGCCTGTGCAGAAGCGGTCTTACGATGCTTTGCCACTGGAAGCTCCGTGTACGTTGACTCCCGCATACTTCCTATGCGAACGTCCGGAATCTGCAGGCCTCGTGTCCCTGGCTATCGGATGGCGTGACCTGGTCGCCGAGGATTCTCTGACTGGCGAAGTTGACTGGATATCGGAGGTCATGTAGCCAAGGTGCGGTCGTGTGTGCTGACATGAGAATGAGGAAGCCTTATTGACAGTCTCTCCGGACTGTCTATATAACGGAGCGTTCCGAGCGGCAGACATATGCTCCGAATGCGATACATTTTGTACCACAACATCTGGGGCCAGATGTTGATGTACGAGAGAGGGGCCTCTCTCGCTCGCAGCCTGGATGGGCCTGGATGAGCTATGAACCGGACTAAAAGGCTTCCTCCGTTCTCCCCTCTAATCCGCCGTCACTGGGTATGCACATGGATGTTTATAGTGCTCGCATCACCCAAAACTCCTTTCTAGACCGCAACGGATGAACCCGGCTCCCGAACCATTCGATGAATGGACGCTACACCAGGCGAGCTAGCGGACGCCAAAGGCCATCGAACCTACTAGGGTCCTCTTAGGCAATTGACGTATTTACATGAGCACTTTTCCGCTAGCTCTACATAATTGTGACGACGGAGGCACACTTTTTGGAAGACATCACGGATACATCACCCTGATCATGATCGTCTGAAATAGAGATTGATAAAGTAGAGTGACCCTGCGGGGAAAGCACCGGAATGGCCAATTCCCCACTAACATACCGTGACACACTCTTCCCATGTTGTCATCGTAATCAACACATACAGAACAGGAGTTAGTGCGAGTACACTGACTACATATACAATGATTATGAAAGTCAGAGGAAGATTTCCTCTTATTACAATTGAACAATATCCTTTCAATGTGAAAAGAAAACAAGTCCTAGTACTCGCACCAACCCCTGACAATCAAAATACATAATAACAAGATCCATTAACATAGAAAAAATAATTGAATCAAAAAACTTTTGAAAAAAAATATTTTTTCAGAACAGCCCAAGTTTCTGAAAAGTAACGTTGAGCCCCAATGGATCCCAAGTCTAAGTGTGGACAAAAATTCTAAAAATATTTTAAACAATTTATGCAACACTTACGAACAATAATAATGTGTCTAGTTATAATTAAATTAACATCAAGATATTATTTTCAAGAAATCCCCCCTCACACAGAGGGCTGTTGGAAATGTAAACAATGAGTGAAAAACGCTATATCAAGACTCCAGGCACCCTGGCCCGAAATCAGTTACCAATAATACACTATCTGATGCAAAACAGAGACTTCCAGGGAAGAAACTGCAGAACATCAGATGGTAGATGCAGAACACTACGCCTAACCACCCATAGGTGAAGACGTAAACATGGGGAAAAGAACAGAATTCATTCAGCTAAAACTCCCAAGAAATTTTAGTAATAAAATTACAGAAAATATGCCAAAAGCATGGGAGGAGAATAGCAAGAGGGGACTTAAAGGAAAGGGAGAGAGGAAAACACTGAACAATCAGTGTAACTTGATAACAATAATGACAACAAAATGGCTGCTGCCTCGAAAATAGGTAACTTAACATAATTTCATTAAAAAATTTTAAGTTACAGCCCTGATAATTTTCTGTCACACATTTTTCCTCTCCTCCTTCTATATCCTCCTTAGAATCACCATTTCACTAATATTTATGTGTCTGGCATCATTTAAACTGAGATTTACAAGCACAAAGATCAGTCAGATGTTAACTGATGAAGGGCCAAACTAAGAATGATTAATGGCGCCAATTTCGGGATGTCCTTGACACTGCGCATGCGCAGTAGAGGTGAAGTATGGAGGGCCATTCAGGACATGTTTTCTTTGGTTTTAGATGCAAATTTTGGGGATTGGGGGGCAAAATTTGTGTTTGGCCCTATATTTTAAGAGTTAGCACCAGCTATGTCTGGGTCATTGGTACAGTATAAAAATATTGAATTGAAACCGAGGTTTTATCCTGAAACCAAACTCAAACCAAATCTGAAAAATCAAACCCCATTTAACTGGTTGAGGGCTAGATTATTTTTGTGGTCTGAATTTGTTATTCAAAACTTGATTTATTGCAAATTATTGGAGAGTGCCCACAGGCACTCTCCAATAATTTGTAATAAAACAAATTTCTATAAACAAAATATTATTTGTGTTTGACTGAATATGAAATATAAGCAAGGAAAGTGTTGGCTTTGGCTCTGGGAGCCTCATTTTTGAAAGCCTTCTAGCACTCAACCAGTTAAAAAGTACTGTTCACAACATATAAAAAATAATGATTACCTTTTTACAGCTGAGGAACAATTTCTTGAACCTGCTAGATCGACTTCGGTCTTGAAATATTGAAATTAATGGAAGGCAGGTTACTTGTCTCAGCAGCTGAAGCAACAATTCTTCTAAATTAGTACAATATTTGGCTACAGCTTTCAGACTGTCATCGCTAATTTTATCTGATACACTACCACTAATATCTAGATGTGTTAGCTGGCTACCAATGTGTTTCAGAATCTGAAAACAAAAATTATAAGGTGAATGTAGTTTAAACATATTTTATTTGCCTCTATATACAGCAAAAAGGATCGGAGAACAAGTTATCACAACTTACAAAAACTCCTCTCCTTAAACAAGAATAATTAAACATTTGCGGCACAATTATATACAATATAGAAATATTAAGAATTAGTGTAGTCATCAGCTAAAGGGTTGAAGATTGGAGATTTAGAGAGATAATGATTTAACCGTTTTGAGCTCCGGTGGTATCTTCCACATCAGTTCAGTAGAATTAGCTAGAAGGGTCTATTTTCAATATTTTAGAGCCGACCAATCAGTATTTCCAACGAGGAGCCTTGGGGCCACACGTTGGAAACAATGGTTGTTCTGTACTACTTATTTATTTAACATTATTTTGTCACGGAAAACGGGGTGTTCCACTGGCTTTGTCCGAAAAAGGGCCACCGGGGCTCGAGGTGTTAAAGAGTTATAGGATTAGAGAGTGAAGGATTGCCTTTGTCTAGGCTCGCCTACTGACTTTTGCATTATTGGATCTCTATCGTCTTTAGAAAAAGAGAGCGTGTAAGTTAAGAACAAATTGGTGGAAATTAAAATTTAAATGCAGTTCCACAGCACACCACGGTTGTCCCAATGCACGGTAGTACACAACCAAGGGTGCAAAATGAATCGTTTGGGTTCAGGTGATCTTATTCAAATCTGCCAGTTGCAAGGAGGAATGTTTGAACTTTCCTGAATAAAAGTTTGTTTTGCTTTGTTGTTAAACCGATTATTCCATAAAGTAGCTTGTCGACATTAGATATATTGAGCGTGATAACAGCATTAAAAAAGGTCAATCTTTGAGGGTGGTAGTTCGGGCATTGAAACAAGAAATGGTGAGCATCTTCTTGGGGATTGCCACAGGTACATTGTGGGGTAGAGGAGATAAAATTGTTAAATTTGTCGTGGTTTAAATCACTGCAACAGTTTCGTAGTTTGCAGTGGAGAACGTTTCCTTTCCTGGTTCCTGTATAGAAATATGAAGGTGGTTTAACAGAAGGGTTCAGTTTAGCAAGGTTGCCTTTAAAAACAGAAAGTGTTGACGCAGTTTTGGTATTAGTTGGGAGGTGAATATAAATTATTTGATAATAATTAAACCTTTTTCTGTTCATGCATTTTCAGGCTATATGATTGGCTGAAGTATTTCTTTTCTTTTTTTTTCATAACACAATGAACCGAAAAAAAATGCATTTAGGCCTGCCCTAAACCATGCCCCCAATATCTGTCTTAAAAGTTAAAAAATTTATAGTAATTTATATATTTTTTATACTTACCAATGACCCAGACATAGCTGGTGCTAACTCTAAAAAATCTAGGGCCAAACACAAATTTTGCCCCCCAATCCCCAAAATTTGCATCTAAAACCAAAAGAAATCATGTCCTAAAGGACCTCCATACTTAGCCCTTACTGCGCATACGCAGTGGCAAGGACGTTCCGAAATTGGCGCCAATTATCATTCTTACAAGCAGTGCCTGGTCAGCGCTATGTACTCAGCGGGGAGGTAAGAGTTCCCAACTCCTGAGAGGCCATCCCCGTCTGGGTCATTGGTAAGTATTACTATAAATTTTTTAACATTTTTATACTGTACCAATGACCCAGACTTAGCTGAATAGTAAAAAGGCTGGAGGGCCTAGGACATAGAGGAAAATCCAATAAGCTCAACTATATAATATAGAGTCAACCCCTCAAGGAGAAAAGGAGTATTAGGCTTTACATGTATCTTTCTTATTTTATGTTAAATAAGAAAGATACAATACCCTCATAACTGAGCACAATAACATTCATGTTCTCTATTAACATCCAGTATAACCCTTTATACTAATTATTTTTAAAGTAAGCCAATAAATAAAGTTAGTCCAGAGAATTGAGACTCTTTATATTCTTTAAAAGTGTCCGAGGATTGTATATTAACGCCCGTTTGACACTTGACATATGCAAATGCTTCACACCGAGCTACACTTTAAAAATATGACATGAATGAATTTTTAACATTAATATTACACTTTAAAACCATCCCGGAAACGACTCAGAAATACTGACTTCGGAGGAGGCATTCCCTTGCTTTTCACTATAAAGCAGGTGACCTAAGGGAACACCCTCCCCCCCCCCCCCTTCCCCTTGCCCTGGGTCAAATAGCCCAGAGCGAAGAGGGCAGCCGGACGGAGTCACTGCCGGAACAGAAAGCCTGCATAACTATAGTTGCAACTGTTTAGTGGACGACATTCTGAGCAACAGATAACGGACCTAAACAATGCAGGTCTCCAGAAATGGACTCAATATTTCTGAGATAAAAATTCGTGAATGTGGATGGCTGAGACCAATAAGCAGCCTTCATTAAATCTGTAATAGCAATACTATTAGCGTAAGCCCAAGAAGTAGAAAGAGCTCTTACTTCATGAGCCGAAATCTTAAGCACAGTCTGCTGAGAAGAAGATAAATTTTCATAAGCAGTACGGATAGTTAATTGAATCCATCTAGCAATAGAATGGACCGAAATGTCCTTTCTATTAGGCATCAGAGACAGAAAGAAACGTTTTCGTCCCTTTCTGATAAACTGAGATCTCTGTTTATAGATACGTAACGCTCTAACAGGACAGAGTAAAGGCCTACGCCCGTCTGAAGACGGAAGAGCCTTGATAACAATAGGTTCCGGATATTTATTAGGAGCCTGATTCTTAGCTAAAAATCCCACATTAGTAGTGAAGGTGATAGTGTTCCCGACACTACGATAGTGAGAATCATCCACCGACAGTGCATGAAGCTCACTGACTCTTCTAGCAGAAGAGAAAGCTAAGAGAAAAGCTGTCTTATAAGACAAGAATTTGAAATCTACTGCCCCAAGAGGTTCAAATGGCTTTTCCTTCAGTTTAAGAAGAACCCAAGCTAAATTCCACTTAGGAATTAACCTAAGAGTTCTGGGTCTATTTATCGAGAAGTTTCTAACTAACTTAGATAAAGAGACATTAGATCCAATTTGTAAACTATCATGATGTGCATAGGTATCAGATAACATAGACCTATAACCCTTAATAGTAACAGGCTGCAGTTTGATTTCGTCAAACAAGTATACTAGAAAGTTTGCAATGTCTGGTATGGAGGGATCAAAAATATCAACAGAATGATCCCTACACCATCGACGAAAAACCTTCCACTTAGCCGCATAGTTTAGCGAAGAGGAGGTCCTCCTACAGTTAGAAATTGCGTCCACTGCTCATCCTGTAAAGTGCTTGCCATGCAAGAAGGACCGCACAACGGAAAAACGTGAAGGTTGAGACCCTGCGGGTTGTGATGGAGTTGACGCGATTTCCCCTGCGAAAGAAGATCCTCCCGTGGAGGAAGCTTTCGCGGTAGGTCCCACAACAGACAACTGAGTAGATTTATCCACGGTCTCTGTGGAGACAGAGATGCTACCAACAGAATCTTGCATTGAGATTGTTTTATCTTTAGCAATACTTGCTGAATTAACGGCGCTGGAGGATACGCATATCCTATCATTCCGTCCCAAGGGATCGACAGAGTGTCTACTGCAAATGCTCTTGGATCCGGACACGGAGACACATACGTCTGCAACTGATTGTTGAGATGTGTCGCAAATAAGTCTATCATTGGCCGTTCCCATTGGTAGCAAATCTGATTGAATACTTGTTTGTTGAGAGTCCACTCCGACGGCAACAAGCGACCCTTTCGTGAAAGGGAGTCTGCTAGTACGTTCAGACGACCCGGTATATGACGGACCGAAAGAAGAACTTGATGCTCTAGAGCAAACAGAAGGATTCTTTCCGTTAGATTGAACAACGGAATTGAATGAGTGCCTCCCTGATTCCGTATATACGCCACTACTGTCGTATTGTCGGATAGGATTTGGACATGAGCATTGTGAATAATGTCCATCCAATGACGTAACGCAAGCCAAATTGACATCATTTCCTTGATGTTTATGTGCTTGCCCAGGAATTGCGGATCCCAAAGACCCTGGCATCTCGAATCCGTTGGGATCAATGATGCACCCCAACCTGTTTGACTGGCATCCGTCATAATGGTAAAACTCGGATCTGGCAACTGCAGCGGAACTCCCTGAGTTAACCACTGAATGTTTGCCCAAGTCTGAATCTCTCGTTTCACTTGATCTGACAAGAGAACGTCTATGTCGAGCGAATGAATTTTCACACTCCAATTCTGAGTCAAGAAAATTTGGAGAGGACGCGTGCATAACCGCCCCATCAGAATGAGATCCGCAGCGGCTCCGCACAGACCTATCAGTCTCATGAACTCCCTCACTGTAACTTTGTCTGCGTGCAGACAATAGCGAGCGTAACAACTGACTAATTTCGCTCTGGTTAATGGCAGACGAACGAGATTGTTGTGCGTCTCGAAGCTCATTCCCAGATGTGTGAATGACTTGGACGGCACCAGATCCGACTTCTCCTCGTTTATTATAAAACCGAGACGTCGGAGCAATAGAAGCAGATACTGCACATCGTTCTGAAGCATTAACTCGTTGCCGTACCTCTGAAGAATGTCGTCCAGGTAGGCCGACGTTACTGCAGACGAATGAGCTCGGAAATACATCATTACCGAGTTCATTACCCGAGTGAAAGCCCAGGGTGCTAGATTCAATCCGAAGCACATCGCCCGGAATTGATACACCACCCCTAGGACTGCAAAGCGTAGATACTTTCTGAATGTCGGATGTACCATGACGTGAAAGTACGCATCTTTGAGATCTATGCTTGTTGGGTAATCGTTGACCCGAATACTCGCTCTGACCGATCGAATCGTCTCCATATAAAACTTCGGAGCGACGATCAGCTTGTTTATCCAGCTCAAATCTATGACTGGACGGAACGAGCCGTCTGGTTTCGGAACCAGAAACAGATGGCTGTAGAATCCCGGTGTCTCCTGGTTTTCTACGACCTCTACCGCGTTCTTCATTAAAAGAGACTGCACCTCTGATAACAGAGCGTCTCTTTTCTGCAGATTTGACGGAAGTTGAGTCTATTTTGGACTTCGAGTTAATGGAGGCTTTCGTTTGAAGGATATCTTTAGACCTTCCGAAATCACCCCTCTCACCCAAGGGTCGTCCGTAATCGATGCCCACTCTTGTGAAAAACTCGACAACCTTCCGCCAACCGGCACGCGATAGAGGTTGAAGCCATCACCTCCTGGACCTGCGAGGCCTGCGGTAGGAGAAACCACGTCCTCCATGACCCGCACCTCGTCCCGTCAACCTCGGGGCGTCCGATCGGTTGTCCCGGCCTGAAGAACGTCCCGCACGTGAGTCGCTGCCTTGACGGTCTCTTGAATAAGACCAAGAGGACGCACCGGAACCTCTATAGGAACCTCAAATGGGCGCATAAGACCCAGAAGTGCCTGTCTTACTCTTATCTGCCGTGTCCGACTTCTTAGAAGCAGATTTGAACAGCAGAGAATCCGAAGCTTTCTTAGTAATTTTATCGTAAATTGCAGAAAGCTTGCCGTCGAAGAGAAGTTCTCCGGAGACCGAAGTGACTCTGAGAGAGTTCTTCACCTTACTATCCACGAGTGTGGATGTAGCTAGGACTGCGTCACGTCTAACCAACTCCAGGTTTGCCACTGAAAGGGCGGAGTTACACGTGGAATAAGCTACTGCCCTTGAAAGAAGTCTTAAAGAAGATTGTATATCCTGGAATTCTTTCCCTTGAAGACGCAGTGATAACGCCTTAGTAAGGTGGTCTGCGTAAGATAAAGCATCTAAACTGGCTCTGTTAGACGAAATAGTCGTCTCCAACACCGTGGTTGGAATAGATGCAGACGACGGTAATGATAATTCTAAGTCTTCCGCCTCGTCGTCCATACGCAGAGGAACTCTCGGGATACCCTGTCCTGCCGTATCGAATTTATTCCTTGCATTAATGAAAGGCAGGTTGAGAGTATTGGCGGACAAGAAACCTGCTTTTCCTGTTTTGGAAGCAAGTTTGAATGTAGCGTCGTTCAATAATTCAAATGTTCTTGCAACATTATTGGACTGAGACGGAAACTCGGGAGCGATGTCCCTGAACCGCTCAAAGAAATCAGAGTCCAATGACGCTATAATTCTCTTGTCCGGAACCGCAGCAGTCTGGCCCGACGGAACAACTTGAGGAAGAAGGTGCCAGATGAAGTCCATGGCAGCTTTATGTTGTTCCGAAAGGGATAGCTCCAAGTCATCCGTATCCCTTTCACCATCCGGTCGGACCTCATGATGCTCCCGGTCGTCCGCACCCGATGCTTCGGCGGAGCGTACCGACCCAGCGCTGTCGGATAATTCCCAGCGCCGTCAGATAATTCCTGATCCGACACCGTTTCTGTCGGTTGCTGGGATGCTGCGATAAGTTGTGCTGTAGGGTTAGTTGTGCTATTTGCACAAGCACGTCCGACATCGAGGCCTGCGGAGGCGCAGTCTTTAGCTGCTTCGCCGAGGGCAGCTCCGCATCTGGTGACTCCCGCATACTCTTCCTATGCGAACGTCGGGAGTCCACCGGCCTCATGTCATGGCTACCGGATGGTGTGACCTGGTCACCGAAGAATCCCTGATCGGCGAAGCTGGTAAAATATCGGCGGTCACGTAGCCAAGGTGCGGTCGTGTGCGCTGGTGAGAGGAAGAAGCCTTAGCAGTCTCCGCGGACTGCCTATACAATGGAGCATCCCGAGCGACGGACGTGTGCTCCGCTTGCGACACATTTTGTACCACAACATCTGGTCCCAGATGTTGTTGTACGAGAGAGGGGCCTCTCTCGCTCGCGGCCCGGCTGGACCTGGACGAGCTAGGAACCGGACTCGAAGGCTTCCTCCGATCTCTCCTACTATCCGCCGTCACTGGGTGTGCACGTTGAATGTTTATAGTGCTCGCATCAACCAACATTTCCTCCTGGACCGCATCGGACGAACCCGGCTGCCGAACCATTCGGTGAATGGACGCTACACCGGGCGAGCTAGCGGACGACATTTGTCTTATCTCCATGAGCACTTTTGCCGCTAGCTCTGTATTCATTTGTGACGATGGAAGCGCACTTGCGGAAGATAACATGGAAACATCACCCTGTTCTTGTTCCTCTGAAATAGAAACTGATAGAGTAGAGTGACCGTGCGGAGAAAGAGCCGGCATAGCCCTTTCTCCACTAACAACATATCATGACACACGTTTCCAATGTTTGTCATCCCAATATTGACATATAGAACAGGGATTAGTGCGAGTACACTGATTACAATTAATACAATGAACATGAAAGTCAGAGGAAGATTTCTTCCTATTACAATTTGAACAATATCCTTTCATTGTGAAAAGTCCTAGTGCTCGCACAAACCCCTAAACACAAAGATACATAATAACATGATCCATTAATATAGAAAAAACAATTGAAAATCAAAATAATTTTTGAAAAATATTTTTTCAGCGAAGCCCAAGTTTCTGAAAAGTAACGTTGAGCCCCAATGGATCCCAAGGCTAAGTGTGGTCAAAAATTTTAAAATTATATTAAATAATTAATGCAACACTTACGGATAATAAAAATGTATCTTATAGTGAGATAAAGTACTCCAAAGGCAAACAGCCCCCCTCAAAAGAGACTGTTGCCAATGTAAACAAACAATGTAAAAACACCAGAAAACATGACTCCAGGCACTGACAAAACTGGCCCGAAATCAGTCATCAAAATTACACTCTATCTGATGCAAGACAGAGACTCCCAGGAGAGAATCTGCAGAACATCAGATGGAAGATGCAGAACACAACGTTTATACACCCATGGGTGAAAACGTAACTATGGGGAAAATAACAGAATTCATTCTGTAACCAAGCTAACTCTCCCAAGAGAATTTAGAAATGATCTTTCTCAAAAATATGCTAAAAGCATGGGAGAATAGCAAGGGGGGACTTAGAAGACCAGGGGAGAGGAAACACTGAATAAGCAGTGCAACTTTGAAGCAAGAATGACAACAACAGGCCCATGCCTCGAAAATAGGCAACTTAACAAAATTTCATAAAAAATTTTAAGTACATCCCTGATTATTTTTTGTCACTCCTTTTTCCTCTCCTCCTTCTATATCCTCCTTAGAATCACCATTTCTCCAATAATTACGTGTCTGGCATCCTTTAAACTGAGATTTACAAGCACAAAGATCAGCGAGATGTTGACTGATGAAGGGCCAAACAGAGAATGATAATTGGCGCCAATTTCGGAACGTCCTTGACACTGCGCATGCGCAGTAAGGGCTAAGTATGGAGGTCCTTTAGGACATGATTTCTTTTGGTTTTGGATGCAAATTTTGGGGATTGGGGGGCAAAATTTGTGTTTGGCCCTAGATTTTTTAGAGTTAGCACCAGCTATGTCTGGGTCATTGGTACAGTATAAAAATATTATGTTACACAGTGTGAATGGAAAAGAACCCCTGTGCTCCTACTTGAAGATGGATGTCAGCCAGTGATATCTGGTTTGACAGAGCTCAGTGAGCTCTGTCAAACAAGATACCATTGGCTGAATTCTCTATTTTACTGCAAAGATACAATGCAGCTAATTTTAAATAAAGTGTACAGAGGTAAATAACATCCTTCATAAAAGCTGAGCCAAGTCCTGGTGCATATCCCATTGATGCATACTGTCAAAAATCCATCCGCTCACTACCAATACATGTATCTGAATGGATGAACAGACAGACAGACGGATGAACAGATAGACTGACAGATGCATGTAATCCAATATACCCCACAAACCCTTCAAGAGTGTGAGTACAAAAAAACAAAACATGACCAACAAATGAAAGTGTCAATGACACTGTAGCTCAACTTGACAAACTTGAACTTGGTAAGTTATAAATGAAATGGCAAAAGTGAAGATCATTGGTACCAATGTCATTTTTTTTGCCAGTGGCAACATTTTTTGACAGAAACCGAAGAAAATCGATAGCTCCCATCTAGAGGCCTTCCCAAACAAGCATGCCAGGTTTCAAAGCAATCCGATCATAAATGTGCCCTGTAGGGTGTGTAAAAAGGAAATATTGTGGTCTGACTAGACTAAATTCTAAGAACGTTGGCCGTGGCAACATTTTTTGACGGAAATGGAAGAAAATCGATAGCTCCCATCTAGAGGTCACCGTAAATAAGCATACCAGGTTTCAAAGCAATCTAATCGTAAATGTGCCCTGTAGGGTGAGCCAAAGGGAAATATTGTGGTCTGACTAAACTAAGTTCTAAGAATGTTGGCTGCGGCAACATTTTTTGACGGAAATTGAAGAAAATCGATAGCTCCCATCTAGAGGTCTCATCAAACAAGCATACCAGGTTTCAAAGCAATCTGATCATAAATGGGCCCTGTAGGGTGTGCCAAAGGAAAATACTGAGGTCTGACTAAACTAAGTTCTACGAACGTTGGCCGTGACAACATTTTTTGCCGGACATAGAAGAAAATCGATAGCTCCCATCTAGAGATCACCCTAAATAAGCATACCAGGTTTCAAAGCAATCAAGTCATAAATGTGCCCTGTACGGTGTGGCAAAGGGAAATATTGTGGTTTGACTAAAGTAAGTTCTAAGAACGTTGGCCGCGGCAACATTTTTTGACGGAAATTGAAGAAAATCGATAGCTCCCATCTAGAGGTCACCCCAAACAAGTGCCAGGTTTCAAAGCAATCCGATCATAAATGTACCCTGTAGGGTGTGCCAAAGGGAAATATTGAGTCTTCTGACTAAACTAAGTTCTAAGAACGTTGGCCGCGGCAACATTTTTTGACAGAAATTGAAGAAAATCGATAGCACCCATCTAGAGGTCTCCCCAAACAAGCATACCAGGTTTCAAAGCAATCTGATCATAAATGTGCCCTGTAGGGTGTGCCAAAGGCAAATATTGAGGTCTGACTAAACTAAGTTCTACGAACATTGGCCATGGCAACATTTTTTGCCAGAAATTGAAGAAAATCGAGAGCTCCCTTCTAGACGTCATCCTAAATAAGCATACCAGGTTTCAAAGCAATCAAATCATAAATGTGCCCTGTAGGGTGTGCCAAAGGGAAATATTGTGGTTTGACTAAACTAAGTTCTAAGAACGTTGGCCGCGGCAACATTTTTTGACGGAAATTGAAGAAAATCGATAGCTCCCATCTAGAGGTCACCCCAGACAAGCATGCCAAGTTTCAAAGTAATCTGATCATAAATGCGACCTGTGAGGTGTGCCAAAGGAAATTGTGGAATGTCGTACTAACGTACTAACATACTAACGTACGTACGTACGTACGCCGACGGACGAGAAGTGATGGCAATAGCTCAGCTTGACTTTGTCAAGTTGAGCTAAAAATCACTGTAAATTTGAGAATGAAAGGGCCATAACTCATGTTAACATAGTGTGTGAAATTCTGTTCAACACGTGGCAGAAGTAGGCCATCCCAAATTTCCATTTGATGTAAAGGTTCATGTTGTCTAATACTGTAGGGTAAGTATAAAAGGTTGAGCTGCAGTGAAATCAATACCCACCTGAATCCCCATAAGGTGAATCAAGTTTTTGCACAGAAACCAACAAATGGCCCAATTTTATTCTCATAAATTGAAGCTACAGACCAAGTTTGAAAACCCTATATTGAATTTCATCTCTGACTGCCCATAAATCTTGTGCAAATGGGCAGTCAGAGATGAAATTCAATAGCAATGTGTATGCCTATATGTCTATGCTACAAACCAAATTTGAAAACTGTAGGTCAAATCATATTAAAGTTAATGCACTAACAGACCAATTTCAAACAAACAAAGGGCTTTACCTCGATAAAATAGGCAGGAGATGCAATCATACTAAACTTATTGCACACAAACCAACAAATGGCCCATTTTTGTACAAAGGGCCATTAACTCTGGCAAAAATGTGCTGGCAGTGCAAAAATTAAATAACTCCCTGTATTCTTATATGTTTATGCTATGAATGAAATTTAAATAGTTTAGGTCAAATTATCCTCAAGTTATTTCATGGAAACCACAAAACGGCAAAATTTTGTATTAACAAAGTGTTGTAACTCTGGTGAAAATGGGAAGGTGGAGCTGAAATTCAATACCTGTATTCCTGTATGTTAATGCTACAAACCAAATTTGAAAACTGTAGAACATTTAATACTCAAGTTATTACATAGAAACCAACATGTTTACAGAAGGGCGGATGGATGGAAGGACCAATAATATAACATGTTTCGGTTTCAACGGGTGTATAACAAAAACATATAACATCCAGAATTTTAAAGAATACTTCTGACCAAACAGGAGCTAAGTAATCAACAATAAAAATAATAATTCATTATTACATTATGTTACCTCAGCTAGTGTTGTATCAGTCAAAGCAGTGATTCCACTTAGTCGTACTCGCTTCAATCGTTTGAGCCTCTGTAAGCTTTCAACCAGAATATCTTCATCCTCTAACAAAATTCCACAGAGAGAAAGTTCTGTCAAACCCATAGGTAATGTCCATAATGCTTCACAATCTGGTACATCTTTTAATTTGTGGCAGTACGACAGGTCGAGACTTTGTAAGTGTGGGCAACCTTGGCACAACTAAAGTAGAGAAAAATGTTTAAGTAAGGCCCCAAAAAGCAGATCTTCTATTTCGCAGAGAATTTTTTTGTAAAATTGCATGTGGGCAGGCCGTTTTTATTTTTATTTTTGTAATTATTTCTTTCCCATCAAAAGTTCATGTTCTTGGTTTGTTTTAT
Organism: Pictodentalium vernedei; assembly: GCA_031216915.1. Taxonomy (NCBI): domain Eukaryota; kingdom Metazoa; phylum Mollusca; class Scaphopoda; order Dentaliida; family Dentaliidae; genus Pictodentalium; species Pictodentalium vernedei. Next base: position 73,064,763 of record CM062295.1, on the reverse strand, counting down.
GTTTTAGGCCTCATAATCTACAGAACAGCATGAGTGATGGTTTATTTTGTTCCTTGTGTGCAAGAAGGCTTTGCAATGCTAAAGCATTGCAAAGCCTTGTAACACTCAAGGGACAAATTTATCAATTTTATTAACTGGAGTAAAATATCAGATATAAACCATTTAATTTTTATTTGTTTAAGTTTGCACTGGTTATAAAAAGAGAACATGAGGCAGCTAAAATGACCATACAGGAGGGTCTGAGATTTTTAGCTTTTTTTAGGCTATAGCTAAGGATAAACTTGGGGACTGCAAATTTCACATTTTGGGATGAATGGAATCCCAAATTGAATCAACAAGAACTGAATCTTGTATTAATCCTGAGGACTCTTCAGATTATAAATATAGCATCTTCTTACAACCATAAATATTGCCAGTCTCCACACAGGTATCGTATTCAACAGTGGCTTATTTGTGGGGGCAGTCAACCAAAAAGTGGAATATGCTACAATGGTATCAAAGTATTTTGGAAGCAGAACCTCCTGTACAGTCTAATTTTATCTTTCATTGGATATTTAAATTAAAGGATCTTTATCCCATAAATGAACGTTTATTTGAACCAAAAAAGTCTTGGAAAAATTTTTGCTTTATTCACTTAGTAACAGCTGCTAGTTGGGTGATAAATTTGAGCCCAAATATGAACCAAGGACCTTCATTTTAACACAATTGTATCTGACCCCCTCCCTCTATGGATGCTGTATACTAAATATCAAAAGATTCTGATCAGTGGTTGCAGAAAAAAATTTGTTCTAATTTTTGCAAATTTGCTGACTCAGACTCTATAGAACACCCAAGCATAACCGATGGCAATTTTTTTTTACCATTCAATTCTACTGGTCCTAAGGATGTGTCATACCAAATAACAGTTCTCTGTGGTTTGGGAAATGTGGGCATTTGAAAATATTTTTAACTTTAGCTCCTGGGGTTCCCACGGGGACACGGGAAAAAGGTTTTTTTTTGCATGAATCAAGTACTTATGACTCAATAATATCACATTTCAAATTTGGTTCAAATCGGACCGTCAGTTCAGAAAATAGAAATTTTGGGTGGGGCAAAAATATTTCCCCTCCAATTACAAAGGCAAATTGATCCACAGAGTTCGTTAGAACAAACTTGAGTCTTCACCTCAAAAGGAAGCCCCATACCAAATATCAGGTCATTGTACCCACTGGTTCATGAGAAGAAGATGTTTTAAGAGTTTTGGTGGATTCCCACCCCCCCCCCCCCCCCCCATCCCAAGCAGTACTTGCTTGCCGATTTTAGTACAACAAATAAATGTAAATTCCACTGAACCTTATTTGTACAGACAGTTGTAGATTTCTACCTATGTTATTATGGTTATTAACCATTGTGTGCACAAGAGCTTCCATTGTTAACACCTTTGTGATTTCCATTGTTTTTTTTTTAATTTTCTTTTGAAAATTTTATTTGTGTACTTTGTGGGTACAAACGATTGGCTGGACTTGACTTTATATCAATGCTGTGGTTAAATATGTGACCTTGAACACCAATCAAAAAAATAAATAAATCAATCAATAGATCTATTCATTACCTTGCATGAATAAGGCCAATAAAAAAAATTCTTGTTTCTCATGCTCCTCCCTCATAATTGAGAATATGCCTTAAAATCTCATTTTTCACTTGTAGAACTAAAAAAATGTTACCTAATATATCTTGCTTGACAGAGCAACTGCAGTATGGGAAATATTCACTGCCGAAAACGTTTTTTGCACATAAATGATAATACAGTAGAATCCTCTTAATTGAATATCCATTTTGCCAGTGAAAATTATTCAATTAACAGGAATATACAATAGAGCTCTGTCAAACAATATATAATAGAATAAATGCTTGTATTGGATGTAGGGAGGCCAAAAAGGTTGATAAATAAGGGGAATTTGGTGCGTGTCACAGTAATTTTTTCAACATATTACAAAAATTATATACAATTAACAGGAGTTTACTCTACAACCCATATGCAATTAACAAAGCAAATTTGTTCTAAAGGTATGGTAAATGGTTTTGTGTTTGAAAATTATATTCACTTAACAGGGATATACAATTAAGAGATGTCCAATTACATGGGTTCCACTGTAGTACAAGGAGTTTAATTTCTGGTTCATACTATTTCCAGGACTGTATTGTGGAGTGACCAAAAATTAAAATAAAAAGAAGTCTAGCTCCCTCATAGCAAAATAAAATAAAAAGAAGTCTAGCTTCCTCATAGCAAAATAGAGGAAATACTACCTGAGAAACAACACAAAATATTTATTTATTTATTGCTGTTTAAGGTGATATGTTTTTGCACAATGACTAATCGTGACCGCAACACAGATATAAAGTAAAGTCCATCCAATCATTTATACCCATGTTGCCTATTTTAGAGGATTTCCACCCCAGGTGTTGGTTACCAGGTCCTATTTTACCAGTAAAACAGAGCTTGTTTACCACAATAAACAAGCACTACCGTATTTACTCTATAAAGTGGGACACTCTATAATTTGGGACACACATTTTTTCCAGAAAATTTTTTTTTTTTATGCTCTAATGTTTGGGACACACAGGAGACTTGTTTCCGGTTGGCCCAGTCACCTGAAAACAGTGCAAAATACTCAATATTAAAGCTAAGTTTGTGTTTTAATTTTTCTTTTTAAACAATAAAAAATTGATAATACATACTGATTTGTGTTGTTTTTATTTAAATCTGTTCCTAAGTTTTAATATTTACAGTCTGGACTGACATGAGGAAGACTATTTAATATTACATTGTGACAGTCTTCAACCCTTTACTGAATGCTAGTGGCAGATGACACTCATAAAAAGAATTGTTGTGTAATTAAAAATTTTCATTTTTTGCTTCCAAAACATAGCTTATGCCCCTCATTGGAACGATCACAATGCGCTCATTCCAATGAGGGGCATAAGCTATGTTTTGGAAGCAAAAAATGAAAATCTAAAAAAAAATTGGATGGCGATTTTTGTATATAGTGATGGAAAACGAATCACACACAACTTGATTCAGCATCAAAACAAGACCAGGTTGTGTTTTTTCCCCATTTTCTAAGATGTGGGACATCTGTGAAAACATTTATTTTTAGCTGTCCCAATACATAGAGTAAATACAGTACTTCACTTCCCAGGGTTCCCATGGAGAACACAATTTTTTTTGAAGACCTAAGCCAATATATATGTATTTTTGACTAGTGGTATCCAACTTACCTTGAGCAAGCCCTCTCCACTAATTCTTGAGCATCCATGTAAATTTAACCTTAAAAAGAATGAAAACTGAAACAATAAAAATAGATTACACTAATTCTGAAAAATTCTATATTGGCCAATCAGGGAACATTTCTATGCATGTGTAACTTAAAAAATGTTCCTTACATACTTGTACAAGTAATAATCACAGCTTGAAAAATGGTTAGGCTTAATAAAATTAAAAATCTGTTTCTCAGGCCCTCCTGCATGGTCCTTTTTGCTGCCGCATGCTTTCTTTTTATGACCAATGCAAACTAGAAAAAATAAAAATTAAATGGTTTATGTCTGATATTTTTCAAAAGTTAATAAAACTGATAAATTTGTCCCTTGAGTGCAACAAGGCTTTGCAATGCTTTAGCATTGCAAAGCCTTGTTGCACCCAAGGGACGAAATACACCCCACCCTTGATATTCTGTAGATTATGAGGCCTAAAACATAAAATAAACCGAGAACATGAACTTCTTATAGCAAAGAAATAATAACAAAAATAAAATATAAAATAAAAAACCGCCCGCCCGCATGCAATTTTACAAAACTTTGCCTGAGAAACAGAACATCTACTTTGTGTGGCCTTATGTTTAACTCCTTGCATGCTACTGACAGATATTCCTGCCCAGCACAAGGTTTCTCTTGTCAGTGAAATAAGTATAATTTGGGCACAATGCATCAAATTTCCCCCTGAAAAATGAATGGAATTTTTCACCAATGATTCCAGGCCTGCACGGTATATCGATAAACCGATATATTCCAGTATTCAAACCAATATCGATTGAATACCGGTGTAATTACAAAAATATCGGTTTATCGTCATTATTTATTTACCTACAATTTAATTTTCAAGATGCCTTGGAGTTTTTAACTGTAGCTCCGGATGAATAATATCGCTTTACCCAAGGATTACGCCCAGGATATATAATAATTTTCAAAAATTTTGAAAAAAACTATATGATGTGACCCCTCATTGGAACAAGCTCATTGAGCTCGTTTCAATGAGGGGTCACATGATATTGTTTTGCAGAAATTTTTTGAAAAATTTGATAAACTAATCATCAAGGCATGCTGATTCGTTCCGACTGTGATGCCTCAAGTCTCGATTTTGGTACTTAGGTTCAGATATCTGAATAGTTTACGATATACTGGTATGCCACGGTATTTTTTTAAATACCGATACCGGTATTCTGTTTTGAATATCGTGCAGAACTAAATGATTCCTTGTGTTACATTTAAATTAATTTTTCATCAAATTTAGCCATGGCTGCTTCAGAGCAGCCATGACTAGATTTAATGAAAAATATCTTGAAAATACTCAGTGGAATAAGAGTTAACCAGGACTGCAGATTACCAACAGGGAAAGAGAGACTTGTCAGACTCCTTTTCCTGACAAATGCCAACTATGCCTGGAAATATGCAATCCGTCATTTGTGGAATGAGGCACCCAGAGGGTGAATTTGCTGATGCTATCCAATACAGCGCACCAATTTATCCTCTGGGTACCTCTTTCTGTTTAGGCTTGAGACCTTGATTCAGACTGAGGTTAACGGAGGGTAAATTTATTGATGCTACCCTGATGTGCAGGGTAGCATCACCAAATTCACCCTCTGTGGACCTCAGATGCAGATGGCAGTCTGCTTACAGTTAAAACTAGAAGTCCTGTCATGAAATGAAAAATAGCACGTTGATCTGTGCGTTAATGTGCGTGTTATGGCCATAGTAAAGCTGTCAAATTCTGTACATATGGCCTGTGCACGAGCAATGTTTCAGCCAATGGACCTCCGGGTAATCCGGAGGTCCATTGGCAGAAACATGGCATGTGTTTGCCATGAGTAACCTGGAGAACTTGCCGTGATTTGGATGCCATTCGATATGGCAATCGTGTGCAATTCCAATGCACAATTAAGCCTAGATAAGCGCACTATTCGTGACAGGACTTCTAGTTTTAACTGTATTTCCAGGCTTGGGGCCAACCTTATAATTACACATTAATGCCTGAAATCCTTAAAACTGGTTCTCACCTGATACTTCTAAGATCATTTTGCTAGAGATATTCTTTCATCTCCTAAGCCTTCAAGAAGTACTACTCAGTGTACACTAATTGACATGAAAAATTAATTTTCCACCCCAGAGAAGCCCCTGAACCTTCGTGTATTGAGGATACATACTCTTAACCCTTAAAGGACTATTTCCGACTTTTACAACCTCAGAGCAGGTGCCCTTAACATACCATCATCAGTAGGTCCTTCTGACAATAAACAAATTACACAGGTAGTGGTTTTTAGTCAGGTCATGGCTAGAAATCACTGTAAAGCCACTGGACGTGTACAATCTGCTATTTGTAGCATGATTTAAAGATACCTGAATCTAACCCCACCCCACCACCCTCAAGATGCTGTATACCAAACATCAAAAGATTCCAACTGCTAGATCTGACAACGATTTTAAACATTGTTCCACATATTGCACCAAGTTAAGATTTGGGCTCAGTAAACAACTAATTGACGAACTGACACTCATCCCACAGGGCGCCCAAACATTACCCTATGGACCTGAACTGAATAAACTTGAATCTGATCCTCAAAGGATATTGTACAGTAAAACCTGTCTTGAGAGACCACTGTCGTGAGAGACCACTTTGGCCATGTACCAATTGGTTTCACTCTATAATGGACCTGTCATGAGAGACCACCTGTCTTGAGAGACCACAAAACTGTGGCAAAAACTCAGTTTTTCACCTGTTTTGAGAGACCGGAAAATCAATTTTTGGCTATTTCAGAGTATTAAAATCAATAAACAGGTTGAGGGTTAGATTTTTGGGGGGGTCTGAATTTGTTATTCAAAATTTGTTTTATTAAAAATTATTGGAGAGTGCCTGTTGGCACTCTCCAATAATTTTTAATAAAACAAATTTATACAAGGCCACACAAAGTAGATCTTCTGTTTCTCAGGTCATTATTTGTGAAATTGCATGTGGGCGGGCGTTTTTTTATTTTATTTTTTAAATCAGTAATTACTTTTTTGTCATCAAAAGTTCATGTTCTTGGTTCAAGCTTTAGGCCTCATAATCTTCAGAATAGCATGGGTGGTGGTGTATTTCATCCCTTGAGTGCAAGAAGGCTTTGCAATGCTAAAGCATTGCAAAGCCTTCTTGCACTCAAGGGACAAATTCATCAATTTTTTTAACTTGGGTAAATTCATCAGACATAAATTATTTAATTTTTATTTATTTAAGTTTAAATTGGTTATAAAAAGACAGCATGCGGCAGCCAAAAGGACCATGCGGGAGGGCCTGAGAAACAGATTTTTTATTTTTTTAGGCCCAAACAAAATATATGTGTTTGACTGAAGATGAAACATGAGCAAGGAAAAAGATGGCTTTTGTTCTGGTACCCTCGTTGTAACTCAGCCAGTTAAGATCAATGCAGTGTTCACAGAAATCAACAGTTAAAAATTGTAACAAAGTTTTTCAGTTTATGTACTTTTATCTACAATTTATTAAACAATGCTCTTGTACTTGTACTAAAACTGAATTAAAATGAAACAATAACAAAAAAAAATTGAAGAAATCAGTTCTTCTCCATTTCTGCAACAAATATTCTCTGGTTGGTTATTCACTGACTAGCAAAAACATCAAACCTGTAATGAGAGACCACTTTTGTTTGGCAAATGGGATGGTCTCTCAAGACAGGTTCTACTGTATACCAAATATGAAAGGATTCTGGCTGTTGGTTCTTGAGAAGAAGATTCTTAAAGAATATTCCTCTTTTTGTTCAAATTCAGACTGAGCCCAGGGTTGTGATATGAAGACACTTGAATCGGACCCACTAAACGATGTTGTATAACAAATATCAAAAAATCTTAACTGCTGGGTCTGGATAAGAAGTTTTTATAGCTACTTTCAGTATGGAGCTCAAATATGAACCCAGGGACTTGATTTGTACAAACTAGAATATGGTCCCCACCTAAAGATGTTGTAAACTAAATATCAAAATATTCTAATTTTTAATTTTGGAGAAGATTTTTTGTTTAATTTGTGACTGAGTGTTTTCTTATTACCAACAGTGTTAAAATGGGGTATCTCCCATATAAAGTCCAGCAAGTTTATTACACATCTTGTGCATTAAAATTCATTTACGTAAACAAATTTCAATTCCACCACTAAAACCGAAAGGTGAAGACTCTGTTTTGTTTGAAGTGGTACTGATCAAAAGGATCGATTAACAAGAGGCCCCACCGGGCCTGAAGAGCTCACCTTGAACAGAATCTGATATAAACTGAGTCCATGAATGAATCTACATTAAGCAATCAATCTCCATAGGATCCACTGTCAATCCTTGAGCCTCTCTGTAGTGTTGTATACCAAATATTTAAGGATTCTGCCTCGTGAATCTGAAGAAGACGATTTTTAAAGAAATTCCCTCATAGTGCACAAAGTTAAAATTCAGGCTCCCATAAGGATCCCAAATATTAACCCTGGATCTCGATTTGAACAAACTTGAATCTGATCCCCCTAGAGATGTTGTATACCAGATATGAAAGGATCCTGACTGTTGGATCTGAAAAAGTTAAAATTAGTGCTCCTGCCCTGAGCCCAAATATAAACCCAGGCACTCGAATTGAACAAACTGGAATCTGATCCCCCTAAGGATGTTGTATACCAAATATAAAAGCAATCGGACTGTTGGGTCTGAAGAAGATTTTTAAAGAATATTCCCTATATTGCCCTAAGTTAAAAATGTGGGCTGCTATATTGAGCTCAAATATGAACCGAGAGGCTTCATTTTAATAAACTAAAATCCGATGTTGTATACCAAGTATCAAAAGATTCTGATCATTGGTCTTGAAGAAATTTTTTTTTTTTAATTTTTTGCAAATATGCTAAGCATTTTTTTATACCCTCTTCAGATCATCCTGTTAAAAGCGATGGCAATTTTTTTTTACCATTCAGTTCTATGGGTGCTTCGTACCAAATAACAGCTACCCGTTCCATGGGGTGTGGGAAATATCTATGACCCAATAATATTACAAAGCAAATTTGGTTCAAATTGGACCATTGGTTCAGAAAATAGAAATTTTGGACGGGGTCAAAAATCTTCCCCCTCCCATTACAAAGGCAAATATTGCTTCACGACCTTCCTTTGAACAAATCTGAATCTACACCTCAAAAGGAAGCTCCATACCAAATATCACGTAATTGTACCGGCTAGTTCATGAGATGAAGATTTTAAAAAAAGTTTGGAGCATTTTTCCCCACCCCCTGGGAATGCTGAGTTAAACAAAATTGCAATGCCCCCTCAGCACCATCACTCACACAAACTTTCACTTGAATTGGCCTAGAGGTTTTGGAGGTGAAGCCCAAAACATGGTCTTGACAGACAATGGATGGACGAAGGGCAGAGAGCGATTAGATAAGCTCAGCTTGACTTTGTGAAGGTGAGCTGAAAATCAAAACAACCTTTTGGGAACCAGGCTAAATTACATTTGTAATCTTTTTGAATTGGGCGTGTTTGTTGAAATTCATATTGTTGTTTCTCTTCAGCTGATGTGCATTCACACCTAACCATTTGGTTGCTATTACCGTTAGTAAAAATATAAGTACAAATTTGGGCAGATTTGCAAAACAGCTGGGAGAACCTTTTTAAAAGAAGTTCAAAGCTTGTCAGGATGTCCGAAGATTTATCGAAATAAAGTTGACCAATTTAGATATAACGGGATCCGCAGACGAGACGTCCACGGGTCTGGGTTATGTTGAGGTTGGAAACAATGGTTTATTTAATATTTTCTCATTTTTGGTTAACTAATTTTTTTGTGAACTGACTTTGTTTTGTTTTGGATGATTTCATTTTCACACTGTGCGACAGATGATCAATAATTGTACAACGAAATTTGGAAACTTTTCAAAATGTAACTAATGACTTGGTGAAAAAGTAACTAGTATGAACAGTGCTGGGAAAAAAGTTTTGGCTTACACATCACCAGTTGAATACAGAAACATTTATGTCATAGCGGCGATACCGTAAATAAAAGGGTTTAAAGTTTAATGGATGTGTAATAATTCCTTATAATTTGTGCTGAGTCAGGGGTCAACCTGGCAGCTGATTTTAGGGAGAAGTGACTTCTCCCTCCAGCAGAGACTTTAGGGAGAAGTCAAGAGCCAGGAGGGAGAAGTCAGTGGACATGAGGGAGAAGTCAGAAAAAAACATAAAAAACATAAAACATATATGACATTGTGTCAAAATAAATGTACATAGAGGACACAAAAATAGCTAACATAACGTCAAACGAATTGTGGAGAAAAAAATCCAACCTCCCCCTGACACACCACAGAAAAACTGTGTCTTTCATGGTTTCTGAATGCCCTAACTCTTTCCCTACCAGTGATGACTAACCATGCAGTTGATTTTGAATTTGCCTCAATGCAGTGGATTTGGAATTTACGATTACCCATTGTGAAAGTGTTCTTCTCTTTTAGAGAAGGTATATTCTTTTAAAAAAAATATTTAAAGTATTTAAGATAAATTTCAAGTTCACATAAGAAGCTGGGTCATTCATGGCTTCTGAATGCCCTAACTGAACTGAAAAGTGTAGTTAAAAAAGTTTTTGATATCCTTCATTATTTAAGCATTATTAACAATTTGAGTTAATTTATTTCTAAGGTAAATGACAAAATATTACAGTTGTCTCCCTTCCCTTCTGTGCTGGGTAATAATACCAATATACTGTCACTGTGCAGAAAAATGACAAATTCTGCTGATCATCTTACATTGACACATGCGATTGGTGCAGTGAAGGCCTGCCATTTTTATCCATCCTTATATGTGTGATTTATATCATAGCCTTATTACATTTAACCCCCTTGGAACACAAGTATTCAAAGAAAAACTTTCAATGCAAATTGCAGTGCGCATTTCAATGGAACATTTTTCAATGGAAAAGGAGTACTGTAACCATAAATAATTTCGACTTTTTATGTATGAACTGTCTCCTTCACATTTTTTATTCTTTTGAAACAGTGGTTAATATTTTATCAAACTCCTCCCAGCAGTAGCAATATAATTTTAAAACCCATTTCAGTAAGATATACCATTGCCAAAATTAACATTTTTGTTAATGTTCCACTCAAAAAATATGTTGCAAAGGAAGAATGTTGGAATATCCCATCCACATATTCCTTAATCAGCACTGTCTCAATATATTTGTTCAATGCCTTATCAACAGGTTACACCACTTAATACCAACATTATTTCTTAGAGCTCTGTCCAAAAGTACCTTTTTAAGTTGATACAGTTGTTGGCTATGAATTCAATAGCTTCATCAGTCATTACTATGGAACCAGTGTCAAGATCCTCCTGAAAATATATTTATTTTATTTATTTATTGGTGTTTGAACCTTTACCCAACGTAGAGGATATCCTAAAAGAGAATCGATCGTCTCTTCCTTGTTTACTTGAGGTAGGTCAACTGACTTGAACTTCATTTTTAACGACTTCAAAGAGAAGGAGAGGAGGTCATCTAGGTATGATTAATCGATTATTTGCGACGATTAATCGATTTCTAAATTAAAAAATTGTGACAGCCCTATCACTGAGCCTATATCATAAGCAATTAATTGGTTACGCTATTTTACATGGTGGTAACACTTCTGCTATGCACTACACACGTTTTTAATGGGGAAACTATTGAAATGGCCAGATATCAGAGGAAATTTTAATATTTGTGTTAAATATAGAATAACCGGAAACTGCCGGTTTTTTACTGCCAGTGGTCATAATCAGCCGATGCCCCATAACCGGCCATTTCTGATTGCCGATTCCGATTATCGGTTCATCACTAAGTAGGGCTGTCACGATTAATCGATTGTCGATCTGTCACGCCGAAATACATTAGTATTATTCGTTGTCAAAGAATCAGCAAGTTTTACTCTGTTTTAGACGTTTAATAATTTAAAAAAATGATGAAAAAACTTTTGTTTCTAAAGGTAAAAGGCCAAGAACCTCAATGTTAAATCTCAATAAGCCATTAGAAGAATTTGTATTTTAGGTACATTCAAAGCTTTGATGTTCTGAACTTTTGAACCATCAGTGTAATAATCAAGACCGGTCAGCAGTTGCAAACTTGTGAAGTTTGCAACTGACCTCCGGTCTTGATTATTACACTGACGGTTCAAAAGTGCATTACATCAAAGGCTTTGAATGTACCTAAAAGAGAATCGTCTCTCCCTTGTTTACTTGAGGTCGGTCAACTGACTTGAACTTCATTTTTAACGACTTCAAAGAGAAGGAGAGGAGGTCATCTAGGTACGATTAATCGATTATTATCGATTATTTGCGATGATTAATCGATTCCTAAATTGAAAAATTGCGACAGCCTTATCACTAAGCTTATATCATAAGCCATTAATTGGTTACACTATTTTACATGGTGGTAACCTATAGGAAAACAAGTGTTCTGATGCTTTTCCATATTCTGTGTTTTTACTTTGCCAGCCTTGCTGGTTTTGAAAGAATTTCTGTGAAAACTAGAGGTACTGTGAGCAAGCTCACAAAGTGATACCCCCCGCGCCTCAGTTGCAGCCTTTTTGGTGTAAAGTTTCACAAAGACACAACCAAATGATGTAGCAATTGAAATGTATAAGTTAGATTATCTCCCCTTAGAAATGTCAGAACGGAATTATATTGCTTCATATACATCTGCATATGGAGTTCTTCCATTGTGTGAAGTTTTATGAAAATTCTTCAAATGGTTTAGGAGGAGTTGCGCTTATAAGGATGGACAGACGGACAGACGGACGGACGGACAGGGTGATTCCTATATACCCCCCAAACTTTGTTTGTGGGGGGTATAATAAACAGAAACAATTAACAAGCAATCATCTGACTTTGTTGAGATTGAACATCAGTTATTGTTATTTATTTTGATGGAAATGTAAATGTCAAGCCACTCTATCCATCAGGCCTGAAAATAAGCAATCTGACATTTGCAGAATGAGGTCCACAGAGGGTGAATTTGATGATGCTATCCCATACAGTGGGCCAATTTATCCTCTGGGTACCTCTATGTTTAGTTTTGAGACCCTGGTTCATATTGAGGTTCACAGAGGGTCAACAAATTTAATTATTCTATTATTTTGTCGTAACCTGCTGTTTGTTCACATATTTTCAGATTGACAGAACTGTCATGTAACCGAAACAATCACTGCAGGCTATTTCCATGCCTGTGTGTACAATTGACATAAAACTAAGTATTAACTGGCAAAATGCTGGAAGCCCATATTTGGCCTTTATTCTGAAGTTCACATATCACAACTGAAACTAAAGGTTTCATGTTTTGTGAATGTGCTTCATATTATCTTTGAACTAAAATTATTTGTCTGTGTGAATTTGCCTTGTTACAATTTATGGGAGAGTGCCAATAGGCCAATAGACACTCTCCCATATATTATGATAAGGAAAACCTGCGTGAACAAATGTAGACGACCAAAAATAATTTAGCATTCTCGCAGTTAATTAGAAAATGACATACACTGTGATATATTTATCCTGTCCTTTACAAATTCAAAATTGAACTAAGCTGTCAGGAACTTGTGTAAAAAAATTGCAAAAAAATCAAGATGTTCATTAAATTTTTACCATAGGCATTTTTCTGACAATATTTCACAAACAAAATCTAGAATACAATTTAGTTGGATCAGAATTTACTACCTAACTTTTAGAGTACCTTACCTAAAACATTACTGTTCTGAAAAGAAAATCAGAGTAATATTTCCTTAAGATTACTTTAATTACTAATTTTTAGAGGCCCAAGAGGACAATGAAGAAAGTACTGAAAATTACCAGATTTGGCCCTAACCGTACTGCGATCTCTTGAAACACTTTACTTCCCACTGATGTTAGGTCTTTCATTCCAGCAAGAATAAGGAACTTTATACTAGGGTTATTAGATAATACAGACTTGATGCCTGAAAAGATAAAGAATTGATATTGTTATTCTTTAAAGAAAATTGTTGTATTCTGATTGGTAATCTTGCTGATGTACCTGTAACTTTGTTCAGGTTTTTATCAGGGAACATAAAAGTGTGTCATGTTCCTCTTAGTCAAGGATAATAAATCCTGCTTGAAGATGAAATTGAACAAGAAAAATGTTACTAAGGTAACACATGCCCCCACCCCCCCTTATGACCTTCACCTTGCAGATGCGACGGAAACTATTAACGCGACACACTTTCTGCCTGTCCTTAACATTTGTAAAAAGTTTAACAATTGTACTATGATTCGTTTCTGACTTATGGCTGAGACACGAATATTGACCGTTTTTTAGAGTGACCTTGAAATGTGACCTTAACCTTGAAGGTACGAACCCGGCTATGGTGTGTGACACATCCTCCCGTGGTCCTTTATAATTGTATGAAGTTTGATGACTGTGGCCCTGTGTTCAGTGTGACCTTGAAATGTGACCTTGACCTGACCTTATGGACCTGGTTGTGGTGCATTACACATCCACCCGTTGTCCTTTATAACTGAGCAATGTTAGATGATTGTAGCCCTAATAGTTTTGGAGTTATGCTTGAGACACGATTTGTGACCCTGAAATGTGACCTTGACCTTGAATGTACAAACCCGGCTATGGCATGTGACACATCCTCCCATGGTCCTTTATAATTGTGTGAAGTTTGATGACTGTGGCCCTAACCGTGTTCAGTGTGACCTTGAAATGTGACCTTGACCATACGGACCTGGCTGTGATGCGTGACACATCCATCCATTGTCCTTTATAATTGAGCGATGTTAGATGATTGTAGCCCTAATAGTTTTAGAGTTATGCTTGAGACACGATTTGTGACCCTGAACATATGAAGGTCAATTGTGACCTCCACCTTGCAGATGCGGCAGAAACTATTATACGTGGCACACCTTCTGACTGTCCTTAACATTTGTACAAAGTTTAACAATTGTACTATGATTCGTTTCTGAGTTACGGCTGAGACACGAATATTGACCAATTTTAGTGTGACCTACAAATGTGACCTTGAAGGTAAAAACCCAGCTATGGTGTGTGACATGACCTCACATGGTCCTTTATAATTGTGTGAAGTTTGATGAATGTGGCCCTAACGGTTTTCGAGTTATTGGCTCGGACACACCTTAGTCAGGGGGCATAAAAAGTGATTAGGTCACAAAACAAGGTAACATATAGACATAAATGTGAAAATATTTTCAAACCAGACCAAAATGTTTGTAGTTAACACAAAGGCTAATAACAGCTTTTTGTGAACAAGAGCAACGTTCCACATGGGTATATGCTCCTGACAGTGGCAAAGCAGAGATTGTATTTTCATCATGATGTTATTAATGGTATTCATTTTGGTCAGTGAAAGTATAAAATGTGAACTCATATATAACTAGAATGGTACCAAAATTATTGTCTTTAACCCTTTACCCATCATAACGCCAAAACCAGCCAGCACGTTTCACAAAAGTTGTCAATTAATTTTCATTTTTTTCTCAAAAACACAGGTTATGACCCCTCTTTGGAACAAGTTCATTGTGCTCATTCCAATGATGGGTCATAACCTATGTTTTTGAGAGAAAAGATGAAAAAAATGAAGTTTTTTCAAGAATTTTGTTTGCACGTGTTGTCAAGATAAAATGGATTAAATGCCTGCATTGGCTGTACTGAGGCGAAATAGGTCTATAAACAAAGGAAAACTGGGAGAAAGTCAGGGTATTCTCGACAGCTTACAAGATTTTTTATTCAATTAACAGGAGTTTACTACTTTATAACCTATATTGAATTAACAGATCAAATTTGTACTGGAGGAATGGTAAATGGTTTTGTGTTGAGAAATTATATTCCGTTAACAGGGTTATTCAGTTGAGGGATATTCAATTAAGTGGACTCCACTGCATACCCAGATAGTTCAGATTTTAAAATTAATATACCCAGAACATTTTGAGGTATTCCTTATTACTATTTGTATTTTAATGTGATTAAAAAAAGTTTTCCAGAAAGTTAAAAAATTTATAGTAATTTATATATTTTTTATACTTACCAATGACCCAGACTTAGCTGGTGCTAACTCTTAAATTCTAGGGCCAAACACAAATTTTACCCCCAATCCCCAAAATTTGCATCTAAAACCGAAAATTACATGTCCTATATGGTCCTCCATACCTTTCCTCCACTGCGCATGCGCAGTGTCAAGGAGGTCTCGAAATTGGCGCCAAAAGTCGTTCTTACAAGCAGTGCCTGGAAAAGCGTTATGTACTCAGCAGGGAGGTATGAGTTCCGAACTCATGGGAGGGCCATCCCCGTCTGGGTCATTGGTAAGTATAAAAAATATATAAATTACTATAAATTTTTTAACATTTTTATACTGTACCAATGACCCAGACTTAGCTGAATAGTAAAAAGGTTGGAGGGCCTAGGACATAAAGCAATCCAATAACTCAACTATATATATACAGAATTATCCCCTCAAGGAGAAAGGAGAAATAGGCTTTACATGTATCTTTCTATTCTGCCATCAAAACGAGAAAGACACAACACCATTCTGTACTTGAGCATAATAACATCACTGATGTCTATTAACCTCCAGTATAATCCATTATGGTAATTATTTTTAAAGGAAAGCCGATAAATAAAGTAGTCCAGATAAATGAGACTCTTAAATTCATTAAGAGTGACCGATAATTGTATATTAACGTCTGCATGATATGTGACATATACAAATACTACACACCGAGATACACTTAAAAATATTACATGGATTAGTAGAAAATTATCTTTACACTTTAAAAATCATCCCAGTACCGACTAGAATTACTGACTCTAGGGGGGGTATTCCCTTGCTTTTCACTACATAGCAGGTGACCTAAGGGACCTAAGGGTGACCCCCCCTTCCCCCTTGCCCTGGGTCAAATACCCCAGAGCGAAGAGGGCAGCAGCACAGAGTCACTGCCGGAACCAAAAGCCTACACAACTATAGTTGCAACTGTTTAGTGGACGACATTCTGAGCAACAGATAACGAAACTAAACAATGCCGGTCTCCAGAAATGGACTCAATATTTCTGAGGTATAAACTTGTGCAAGTGAAAGGCTAAAACCAATATGCAGCCGTCATTAGAACTGTAATAGCAACGCTATTAGCGTAAGTCTATGAAGTAGAAAGAACTCTTACTTCAAGAGCTAAAATCTTAATCGCAGACTGCTGTGTTGAAGATATTATCATAAGCAGTACTGAAAGCTAATAGAATCCATCTAGCTATAGAATGGACAGAAATGTGGAGGAAGCTTCCACAGCATAAGCCACAACAGACACCTAAATATATTAATGCACGGTCTTTGTGGAGACAGAGGTGCTACCAACAGAATTGCATTGAGATTATTTAACTTAAGCAATATCTGCTGAATCAACGGTGCTGGAGGATACCCATATCCTATTATCCTGTCTCACGAGATGGATAGAGCGTCAACTGCAAACACTCGAGGATCCGAACATGTTGACACATACACTTGCAACTAATTGTTGAGATGCATCACAAATAAGTCCATCATTGGCCGCTCTCATAGGTAGCAAATCTGATATAAATACTCGTTGTTAAAAGTCCATTTGACTGCAACAAGCGGCCCTTTCGTGAAAGGGAGTTCGCTAATACGTTCAGACGACCCGGAATACGACGGACCAATAGGAGAACTTGATGTTCTAGTACCAACAGAAGGATTAATTCTGTTACAGTGAATAACAGAATGGAATGAGTACCTCCCTAGTTCCGAAAATACGCTTATACCGTCGAATTGTCGGACAGAATTGCCTGTGGGCAATCTGGATAACATTCATGCAATATGGTAACGCAAGCCAAAATAACATCAATTCCTGATGTTTATGTGCTTGATTAGGAACTATGGATCCCAAGGACCCTGGCACTTAAAAACCGTTGGGCTCAATGTTGGGTCCTAACCTATTTAACTGGCATCCGTCAAAACTGTAAAACTCAGATCCGGCAATTGCAGTGGAAGTTATTTCCCTGAATAAACCACTGAATATCTGCCCAAGTCTGAATCTGTTTCACTTGACTTACAAGAGGATGTACGTAACGAGCGAAAGAATCTTCACCCTCCAACTCTGTTCTTTCCGAGTCAAAAAGATTTGGAGAGGACAAGTGCGTAGCCGCCCCACTGGAATAAAATCCGCGGCAGCTCCACACAACCCTATCAGTCTGATGAATTCTCTTGCTGTAACTTTGTCTGAGTGAAGACAATAGCGAGCGTAACAACTGATTAAATTCGCTCTGGTTAACGGCAGACGAACGAGATTGTTGTGCGTCTCGAAGCTCATTCCCAGATGAGTGAATGACTTGGACGGCACCAGAACCGACTTCTTCTCATTTATTATAAAACCGAGACGTCGGAGTAATAGAAGCACATTCTGCACATCGATCTGAAGCGTTAACTCGTTGCCGTATCTCTGAAGAATGTCGTCCAGGTCGGCCGACGTTACCGCAGACGAATGAGCTCGGAAATATATCATTACTGAGTTCATTATTCAAGTGAAAGCCCAGGGCGCTGGGTTGAAACCGAAGCACATCGCTCGGAACTGATATACAACTCCTAGGACTGCGAAGCGTAGATACTTTCTGAATGTCGGATGTACCATGACGTGAAAGTATGCATTCCTTGAGATCTATGCTTGTAGCATAGTCGTTCACCCGAATACTCGCTCTGACTGATCGAATTGTTTCCATATAGAACTTCGGAGCGGCGATCAGCTTGTTTATCCAGCTCAAATCTATGACTGGACGGAACGAGCCGTCTGGTTTCGGAACCAGAAACAGATGGCTGTAGAAACCCGGTGATTCCTGGTCTTCTACGACCTCTACTGCGTTCTTCTTCAGAAGAGACTGTACTTCAGATAAAAGAGCGTCTCTTTTCTGCAGATTTTACGGAAGCTGAGTCCATTTTGGACTTCGAGTTAATGGAGGCTTTCGTCTGAAGGATATTCTTAGTCCTTCCGAAATTTCCCCTCGAACCCAGGGGGTCGTCCGTAATTGACGCCCAATCGTTTATAAAACTCGATAATATTCCACCTACCAGAACACGATAGAGGTTCAAACCATCACCTCCTGGACCTGCGAGGCTTGCAGAAGGAGAAACTACGTCCTCCACGACCCGCACCTCGCCCCGTCGACCTAGGGACGTCTGACCGGTTATCTCGGCCAGAATAACGTCCCCCACGTGAGTCGCTGTCTTGACGGTCTCTAGAATAAGACCTAGAGGATGCATAGGAACCTCTATAGGAACTTCTCTTGGGCATACTTGTCCCAGAAGTGCCTGTCTTACTCTTTTCTGCTGTATCCGACTTTTTAGAAGCGGATTTGAATAGCAGAGAATCCGAAGCTTTCTTAGTTATCTCATCATAGATTGCTGAAAGCTTGCTGTCGAAGAGAAGCTCTCCGGAGATCGAAGCGACTCTGAGAGAGTTTTTCACCTTACCATCCACGCGCATGGATGTAGCTAGGGCTGCGTCACGTCTAACCAACTCCAGGTTTGCCACTGAAAGGGCGGAGTTATACGTGGATTAAGCTATTGCCCTTGAAAGAACTCTTAATGAGGATTGTATATCCTGGAATTCTTTCCCTTGAAGATGTAATGATAACATCTTAGTAAGGTGATCTGCGTATGATAAAGCGTCTAAGTTAACTCTGTTAGACATTATTGTCGTTTCCAACGTCTTTGTTGGAATTGACATAGACGACGGTATAGACAATTCTAAGTCCTCAGCCTGGTCGTCTAGACGCAGAGGAACTCTCGGTATGCCCTGTCCTGCCATTTCGAATTTTATTCCTTGAATTGATGAAAGGCAGATTTAGAGCACTTGCGGACAAGAAACCAGCCTTGCTAGGTTTGGTAGCAAGCTTACATATAGCGTCATTCAATAATTCAAATGTTCTTGTGACATTATTGGACTGTGTCGGAAACTCAGGGACGATGTCCCTGAACCGATCAAAAACTTCTGTGTCCAATGATGCTATCAGTCTCTTATCCGGCATCGCCGCATTCTGGTCTGACGGAACAACCTCTGGAAGATAATGCCGGATAAAATCTACGGCAGCATTATGTTGTTCCGAAAGGGAAAGCTCCAAATCCTTTGAATCCCTATCGCCATCCTGTCGGACCCTATGAAGTTCTCGGTCGTCCGAACCTGATGCTTCAGCGGAGCATACCGACCCAGCGTCGTCGGATAATTCCTGATCCGACAAGAGATTTTGTCGTCTGCTGGGATGCTGCGATAAGTTGTGCTATTTGGGATAGCACATCCGTCACTGAGGCCTGTGGAGTAGCGGTCTTACGTTGCTTTGCCGCTGGAAGCTCTGTGTACGTTGACTCCTGCATACTTCTTTTATGCGAACGTCCGGAGTCTACAGGCCTCGTGTTCCTGGTTACCGGATGGCGTGACCTGGTCGCCGTGGAATCCCTGATCGGCGAAGCTGGCTGGATATCCGTGGTCACGTAGCCAAGGTGCGGTCGTGTGCACTGCCGTGAGGATGAGGAAGCCATATCCGGACTGTCTATATAACGGAGCGTCCCGAGCGGCGGACGTATGCTCCGAATGCGAAACGTTTGTACCACAACATCTGGTCCCAGATGTTGTTGTACGAGAGAGGGACATCTCTCGCTCGCAGCCCGGATGGACCTGGACGAGCCAGGAACCGGACTAATAGACTTCCTCCATTCTCTCCTCTGATCCGTCGTCCCTGGGTGTGCACTTTGTCTTATTATAGTGCTCGCATCACCCAAATCTCCTTCCTGGACTGTAACGGATGAACCTGGCTGCCGAGTCATTCGATGAATGGTCGCTACACCAGGCGAGCTAGCGGACGCCAATGCCGTTGATCCTACTAGGGACCTCTTAGGCAATTGACGTAATATCATGAGCACTTATCCGCTAGCTCTTCATTTGACTGTGATGACGGAAGCACACTTTTGAAGACATCACAGAAAATCACCGCATTCTTATTCCTGAATGAGGCCTGTGGAGCCGTGACTTACATAATATCCACTGTCAGCTCCAGGGACGTTCATTCCTGCATTTATATAATATGCGAACGTCCCATCAGGAAAGACCTCATATCCTTGGCTAACAGATGAAGTAACCTGGTCGACAATATTCCCTGGTCAGCAAAGCAGGAGCTCTTGGAACCTTCATTCCTGCATTTATATAATATGCGAACGTCCCCTGAAACTCTGTGGTCACAAGCCAAGGTGCGGTGGTGTGTGTTGACATGAGGATGAGGAAGCCCATAACACAGCCAGTTCGGACTGTGTATGTGACGGAACGTCCCGAACAGGAGGATTGGATGTATGTTCCGACTAACAAACAAACATACAACAACATTGCGGCTCAAATGTAGTTGTAAGAGAGAGGGGGGCCTCTCTCGCTCGCGGTCCGGATAGACCTGGACGAGCTAGCTACTAGACTGACAGGCTTCCTCCGTACTATCCTCGGATCCGTCGTTGCTGGGTGTGCACGTTCCAAGTTTATAGTGCTCGCATCACCCACACTGCTTCCCAGAACCGTAACGGACAAACCCGGCTGCCGAGCCATTCGATGAATGGTCGCTACACCGGGCGGACTAGCGGACGATCAATGCCTTCGATCCTACTAGGGACCTCTTCGGCAATTGTCGTATTACCCTGAGCACTTAGCCGCTAGCCCTAACACTGCAACGATGGAGACACACTTGTTGAAGACATCACGAAAACATCACTCTGAATTCTGAAAAATAAAATGATAATATAGAGTGACCCTACGGAGAGAGGACCGTTATGGACCTCTCCCCGCAAACACAATATCGTGACACACGTCTCCAACCTTGTCATTTCAATCAACACACACAGAGCAGGAATTAGTGCGAATACATTGAACCTGAGAATTAGAGGAAGATATCCTCGCATTATAAATAAAAAATAGTTTTTCATCAATAAAAAAATACACAGTCATATTAGTCGCACTATCCCTTGAAATAAAGATACATAATATAACATAATCCATTATAATCTTTGAAAGAAAATAATTTAAAAAAAAAAAATTTTTTGGAAAAAATTTTTCAGAAGAGCCCAAGTTCCCAATGGGAACACCGAGCCCAAATGGATCCCAAAAAAGCCTAAGTGTGGACAAAAATTTTTAAAATATTTCAAAAAATTAATGCAACACTTACATACAATATTAATGTATCTTGCTATGTCTAAACTAATGTAAAGACAAGAAATCACTATCAGCAGTAACCGTTGTCAATGTAAACAAGAAGATGTACAAAAACCGGAAACATGACTCCAGGCACTGATAAACATGGCCCGAAATCAGTTAACAATTTAAACACTATCTGATGCAAAACAGAGATTTCCATAGAAGAAACTGCAGAACATCAGATGGTAGATACAGATCACAACGCCTAAACACCTAAGGGTGAGGGCGTCAACATGGGGAAAAGAAGAGAAATTCATTCTGTTACGAAGCCAAAACTCCCAAGAAATTTTAGTAATAATTATTACAGAAAATATGCCAAAAGCATGGGAGAATAGCAAGGGGGGAATAAAGGAAAGGGAGAGAGGCAACAGTGATCAAGCAGTGGAACTTTCATAGCAAGAATGATAATAACAGGCTCATGCCTCGAAATTAGGGAACATAACATAATTTCGTAAAAAAATTTAAGTTACAGCCCTGATTATTTCCTGCCACTGAATTTTCCTCTCATCCTTCTATTTCCTCTTTCGATCCACCATTTCTCTCATATTTATGTGTCTGGCATCATTTAAACTGAGATTTACAAGCACAAATATCAGTCAGATGTGAACTGATGAAGGGCCAAACAAAGAATGACTTTTGGCGCCAATTTCGAGACCTCCTTGACACTGCGCATGCGCAGTGGAGGAAAGGTATGGAGGATCATATAGGACATGTAATTTTCGGTTTTAGACGCAAATTTTGGGGATTGGGGGTAAAATTTGTGTTTGGCCCTAGAATTTAAGAGTTAGCACCAGCTAAGTCTGGGTCATTGGTACAGTATAAAAATTTCATTATTCAGGGTTTTGGTAGGGTGCACAGCCCCATGTACCACACCACAGGCTCAGGACACAAAATTCTCATGAGGTCCAATGGGGCTGTGCACTCTCTGACAGGGTTCCAATGGGGCTGTGTACATTGAACCACAAAATCATTTTCAAAATACTATTATTTATTTATTGGTGTTTAATGTCAGATACTTATGCACAATGGCTAATCGTGACCATGACAGTTTTACGGGTGGAGGAAGCCAGAGTACCTGGACAGAACCACAGAGCATCGAAGAGCAACTGTCAGCTCCTCAACATTTTAATTCTGTTCAAGCTCTGCTTAAGCAGGGTTACAGCAGTTGAAAAATGTGCACCATCAATGTGCAGTATGCCTTAGTACACGGAGTCATTGGGCCCCCATACAGAAAATCGAGATAAAATGCCTAGCCGAAGGACGCAACATGGGTCATCCCAGACAGGGATCGAACTCAGGAAATCTAGAATAGAAGTCCAACAGTCTACCACTGAGGCACGCCACTCCCCCAAAATACTATTAGTTACATGTATACAAATGTAAATATTGAATGTTTGTTTTGTGACTGTTGGTTTAAGAGAAGATTTCTATAAAAAGTTTGTAACTTTTCAGGCACTGCCTCCAGCCCATTGGGTTAGCAAATGCTATCAAACAAACATTACAAAATACCTTTGAAAATAATCTGTACCAAGTTTGGTTGGATTAGTTCCAGTGGTTCTGAAGAAGAAGACTAATATACAAAGCTAATAGACGATGAATGTTAAGTTATCGCAATAGTTCACACTGATTTTTAGTCAGGTGAGAAAAGTATTATCCCAATGAGTATTTTAAAAATATTTTTCACCAAATCTACTCATGGCTGCTATGAAGCAGCCATGAATAGATTCAATGAAAATTTTATCTAAATTTAACTCAAGAAATTAATGGTCAAAAATATAAATTTTATAGTAAATTTTCTTTCTTATTATACCTACCGCAATTGTTACTACAGGCTTGCACTACAGTGGAAGACCCTAACCCAGATAAAATACTCTCTATTTTAATCTTTCCCAAGAGATTTGGGAAAGAAAAGTGGTGTAAAAAACACCACGAAAAAATAAGCCAAAACTGGGTCTAGTGCCATCGGCGCACACCCAGTTAGGGACGCTCTTCTCTTAGTACAATTCCATGACTTCCGTTAACCAGTGTGCAAGGCAGTCATCAATAGAGCTGTAGGTTTTTAAGTTTCTTGTTCGGTTTTGGTTTTGGTTTTTCAGGTTGAGTAAAACCTCGGTTCGGTTCGGTTTTCGGTTTGTTCATGAGGCAAAATAAAATTCAATAAAACTCATTCTATATGTCTGGAATCATAACTGAATGGCAGTGAAATTGAATGAAACTCAATGAATGCCCGAAATAAGCAATAATACATGAAGAATCAGGAAGGCCAATATAATAATTACCTAAATATACAGAACTTTTATTGTGCTTGGCCATTTTTCGAGGTCTGACACCTACGCGCAACTTGAGGAAAGCTGCGAACACAACTAAGCTGAAATGTCGGAAATTCACAGAATGTAGCCATCCCAGAGTAGGGAGAGTACCCAGACACTGCCAAAGGCCAAAGGCCAAAGGCAGTGTCTGGGTACTCTCACTACTCTGGGATGGCTATGGCAGTGTCTGGGTACTCTCACTATTCTGGGATGGCTACATTCTGTGAATTTCTGCAGCAAGAGAGTATTTTAATAAAAACGAAAAACCTTAGATTACGGGATGTCGACGGTTTCGGTTTTTTTAAAAAAACAAAAAACCTCGGTTCGGTTTCGGTTAACCTACAGCTCTAGTCATCAAGCCATTCTTTTGAGTCCACCAACATAGGAGTTACGTGATCAGAGGGGAGGAAGCAGCATGAATAGATTCAATAAAAATTTCATCTAAATTTAACTCAAGAAATTAATGGTCAAAAGGTAGAGCTGTGCAATATTGAAATTTCAAGTTCAGATTCTGATTTGGTATCCGTATTTTTAGAATGATTCACCTCAGTACCGGTATGGTATTCGGTATCACAAACATACACGTACCCACACCAAAACCATTATCAAAAGGTATTTTGGGCATACTTCGTAGCTATTTTTCCCTGTTTAGAGCAGACAAAGCAGCCAAAAATTTTCAAAATGTAACACAACAAAATTTGGTTAAATGTGTCCAGTTTATACTTATCATAGTGGCAAGAGATACAAGCCACAAAATAAGCAATCTGTCATTTTCAGAATCAGGTCCCCAGAGGGTGCATTTACTGATGCTATCCCACACAGTGTTCTAATTTTTCCTCTGGGTACCTCTTGCTGCTTAGGCTTGAGACCTTGATTCAGATTGAGGTTTACAGAAGGTAAATTGATTGATGCTACCCTGCTGTGCAGGGTACCATAGCTAAATTCACCCTCTGGGGTCCTCATTCTACAGATGACAGTCTGCTTATTTTTAGTGCACACCCACGCAGTGGCGTGTGCGCACATAGGTAATGGGTACGTGTCCATGATTTTATATTTTTTCTATATACCATGCAACAGAGTTTGGGGTGCCATCTGGCGGCGTGGCTCTCCCACTGGCAAAAAATCCAGAATCATTGTAATGGATACTTAATTGTTTTGGGCCTTTCAAAGGATATTATGTAAAATATATTGTTGCAGAATGCTGGAAACTATGATAAATAATCAAGTAATGAAGTGACTTTCGAAGTTAGGTAGTTGTTGGCGAGTTAGCTATTATTTGAAAGTTCGAAGTGCCAATGCCGTCCGTTGCCGGTTTCGTCAGATTTGAAGCCCAGTTTCAATTTTAATTGAGAACGTACACTTCACAAATTGTTGACAACGAATAAAAAATAAAACAAGTGATTTATTGACACTTTTAGTGGGCCTTTTTTCATTTGTGGGGAACTTAGCGCGATTTCCTCATAAACAGCCGGAGTTCGGATGAATTCAAGTTATGTTGAGTCAAGGTCTGGGGAAATCTTTGTTCTCAAAACACGGGCATGCAGTCTTGTTGTAGTAAACTTTTACAGAAACAGACATGCACGCGAACAGCGATACCTATTCATTTATTTCCTAGATTTTTCTTCACAAGTTCACAGGATCCAGTCTATGAACTATTTTTACCAATGATAAAATACAATGTCAGTTTAAGACTGTCAGCTAATTTTGTGATCCGACGTGTTTTCCTGAAGACTAAACACCAGAATCACTCAGAACTCCAATTTAAATTACATGCACACTTCCTCTGTGTTTTGGTAAACAATGTTTTAATTCCTGGATGCTTTAGGCATTGCAACCAGAATAGAACTGAATTCATCTTCAAACTAGTCAATGTCGCCCTCCTCGTCTGACCAACATCTAGAGGTGGGGATTCTGATATTTAGTCTTGAGTGTGTTTCTCCAAATATGGCAAAAAACTTTTAAGAAGCCTAAATACCAAACTCCCCAAAACTGACCTCTAAATAATATTTGGCACTGCACTACTGTTATAGCCCCCATATTATATTGAGATTGATATATCCTTAAGTTGATAATTATGTGAGAAAGATTTTTTTTTTATTTCTGCATTTTCTGACTGGTCTAACTCTTTTGCACTCAGTGACCTTGTTTACATCTTTGTTACACTGATATATTGTACATATAGCTGTTGATTGTTTAATTGTTTAAATAGGTCAATGACCTTGTTTACTTGAACTTTAACAGAATCCCCCAGAAACTAATAGAACATTGCAGAAACTTCCTCTTCTGGGACATTCTATCTGGTTACTATATAAAGGTTTGTCAACAGAATTCAAAAACTCATTCTTAGAAAGCCTTTCAAAAAGACTCACTTCAGTTATTTCCATTGGAGAATATTATTGTTTCAGAGCAGTGCATTTATTATAGAAGCAGTGCTTCTTTGTGATTTTGGAAGATTGATTCCAAAAGAGAATTTTGAAGAGAATCTATTCGTCTTGGAAAAGAGAATTTATACTTTCTGTGAAACAGAATAATATTATTTTGTGAAAAGCCAGGATTCTACTGGATTATTTGGAAATTACCTGTGGCGCCAATACTTCTTGGATTTTTACTCCATTTGAATTTTGCAGAGCATTTTATTATATTTTATTGGAGACTGCTGAAATTTCTAAGTGAAAATTTTATTATAAATCTACGGGATACTGTTTCCGAAGAGACATTCTTGGATTTAATACTACATCTACCAGCTGGTAACTTTCTTCAGAAGATACTTCGCCACTGGATTACTGGATTCTGTCAAACTGTACTTTGGACTAATTCTATAATTGATAAGTACCATTGTTTTTTTTATTTTCTGTAACCCAATTAGTGTAAAAGATCTTTGTATCATTTTTTTTTTATATATCACTTTTTTTTTAATTAAATTTCAGAATAGTTAAATTCATAGTTTTGTTGCTGATTCTCAGATTTCTTTCTGTTACCAATATCATTAATAATTCCACACCGTAACAGAAATTGGGGGCTCGTTGCCGAGATTGAATATTAGATAACGAGAAAATTGCAAATTGCAATTATTATTTTGGCTCACTTTCAAAACATTTAAATTTTGTTAGAAAATTTCAGTATCATTTAATTCATTATTTATATTCTGAGAACCAGCAAACCTTTTCATCATGGTATTTATTGTTACAGAATTTATATCTGAATTTGAAAGATCTCCTAGTTTGGCCCTTTTAGAATCTCTTAAGAAGGAGGATTTGTTTCAACTTGCTCAGTATCTAAAATTACCTGCCACCCCTGGTCTGAACAAGCATAAACTTAAACAGCTCATTGTTAATCATTATATTGAGGAGGGTCTTTTGCCTCAGTCTGGGTCACCTGTCGCTGAACCACAACCTACTGATGCTCTTGAACTTAAAAAGTTAGAATTGGAACTAAAGAGATTAGAAATGCAACAAGAAATGAAAAGGCAGGAAAATGAAATGAAATTAAAAGAATTGGAAGCTCAAAAAGAAAGGGAACAAATTCAGGCTCAAAAAGAAAAAGAAGACAGGGAATTAAAATTAAAAGAATTAGAAGCTCAAAAAGAAAGGGAACAAATACAAATTCAGGCTCAAAAAGAAAAGGAGGATAGGGAATTAAAATTAAGGGAAATAGAAACTCAAAAAGAAATGCACTTAAAAGAATTAGAAATTCAAAAGGAAATAAAAATAAAAGAATTAGAATCACAGCGTCAAGGCTCAAATGTAATTTCCCCAAGTAGATTTGATGCAACTAAACATGTTAGGCTAGTTCCCCCCTTTCAAGAAAAAGAAGTTGATAAATATTTTTTACATTTTGAAAAAGTGGCAACAAGTTTAGAATGGCCAAGGGATGTCTGGACTTTGCTATTGCAAAGTGTTTTGAAAGGGAAGGCCCAAGAAATCTATTCCGCTCTATCTTCTGAGCAAAGCAACAATTATGACACTGTTAAAGAGGCAATACTTAAGGCATATGAACTTGTTCCAGAGGCCTATAGGCAGAAATTCAGAAATTATTATAAAAATGAAAATCAAACTCATGTGGAATTTGCCAGAGAAAAGCAAAATTTATTTGACAGGTGGTGCCACTCAAAAGAAATAGGGAAAGATTTTACAAAATTAAAGGAAATGATGCTGATTGAGGAGTTGAAAGGAAAGATACATTCAGATATAAAGGCCCACCTGGATGAACAAAAAGTTGACACATTAAATAGAGCAGCAGTACTAGCAGATGAATATGCCTTAACTCATAAAATGAGTCGTAACTCTACAAATTTTTGGCTTCACAAGAATTCTTTCCAAAGTGGACCTAGACCTACTTCAGATAAAACTCTTCCTTCTAATCATCCTTCCAATCCTCCAAACTTTTCACCACCCAAATTTAATAGGAAGCCTAATGAGAATAAGCCATCTAATGCCAGTCCCACACCATTACGACCCAACAGTTCAAGTAAAACTTGTAATTATTGTAAGAAACCAGGTCATTTATTATCTGATTGCTGGCTGTTAAAAAGGAAAAATGAGTCCTCAACTTCACAGAATGCACTAGCATGTGCTCCATGCCCTGAAAATTATGTTATAAAGCAAGATGCTTTAGAAAATTATAAGCCATTCATTTCTGAAGGCTTTGTTTCCCTTGATGGGGATAAGCACTGTTCCTTACCAATAAAAATACTGAGAGACACAGGGGCTACTCAGTCATTAATGTTAGAAGGCATTTTGCCATTTTCTGAAGAAAGTGCTACAGGGGCACAAGTTCTAATATCAGGTATTGAGTCAAACTCTTTAAATGTCCCACTTCATAAAATAAATTTAAGAAGTAGCTTAGTAAATGGGACTGTGACAGTAGGAATCAGACCTACTCTACCTGTAAAAGGTATTTCTTTATTATTGGGAAATGACTTAGCTGGTGACAAAGTCACTGTAGAACCTCAAGTGGTGGATAAGCCGAGCACAGATGAAAGTATTATTAATTTGAAGGAATGTTTTCCTTTTGCCTTTCCAGCATGTGCTGTGACTCGGTCCATGGCAAAGAAAACTGAGGTTGATAACAACCTCAATTGTGTTGATTTAAACAGCAAAGCTGAGGATAAGAACTGTCACAGAATTACGGATTCTGAAGATATTGATTTGTCTCAGACTTTTTTGAGTCAAAGTGATGACTCGTGCAGACATTGTAAAGAGGCCACTACACCTGAGAGTGATAGGGGGACCTCCTTGAATGTCATTTCCAGGACATCTTTAATTCAGGAACAGGAAAGTGATCCTGACCTTGCCGAGCCACGTGAAAAGGCTCTAACACAGGCTGAAGCCCAAAACTCCCCTGTCGGTTATTTCAGAAAATCTGGTGTACTTATGAGGAAATGGCGACCACCAGAAGTACCCTCCAATAGTGATTGGGAGGTTATTTATCAAATAGTTGTCCCCACTAAATACCGGAATGAAATAATAAGCCTGGCTCATGAAAATCCAATGGCTGGACATTTGGGAGTTAGGAAAACCTACTCTCGTATTCAACAATGTTTTTACTGGCCCAAGCTTCGACAGGATGTTGTCGAATTTTGTAAAACCTGCCACACCTGTCAAATTGTAGGAAAACCCAACCAGAAGATTCCTCCTGCTCCCCTTCAACCAATCCCTGCTTTTGAGGAGCCATTTAGTAGAATTATTATTGATTGTGTTGGCCCATTGCCTAGAACAAGATCTGGAAATGAATATCTTCTTACCATCATGTGTGCTTCTACACGATTTCCTGAGGCTATTCCTCTAAGAAATATTAAAACTAAGACTATAGTTAAGGCCTTGATAAAATTTTTCACGACTTTCGGTCTACCCAGGTCAGTGCAATCGGACCAAGGCTCAAATTTTATGTCAAACATTTTTCAGCAGGTGATGTATGAGCTCAAAATTAAGCAGTACACATCAAGTGCCTATCATCCCGAAAGTCAAGGAGCTCTAGAACGCTTTCATCAAACACTGAAGACCATGATAAAGGCCTATGGGGAGAATAATGAGAAGGATTGGGATGAAGGAGTACATCTCCTTTTATTTGCAGTCCGTGAAACTGTACAGGAATCTCTGGGGTTCAGCCCTTTTGAATTAGTGTTTGGACACTCAGTGAGGGGTCCACTCACTGCTTTGAAGGAGAAATGGCTCGAGGAAGAGCCACCTGAAATTTCTCTCCTGGACTATGTGTCCACTTTTAAGGAAAAATTGCACCAGGCCAGAGAAATGGCAAATAAACATTTACAGAAAGCCCAGAGTCATATGAAGACCTGGTATGACAAAAAGGCGAAATTTCGCACCTTTAAATCTGGGGACAAGGTGTTAGTATTATTCCCTTTAAAGGGCAATGCTTTACAAGGAAGATACTCAGGCCCTTATATTGTTAAGCACAAGATCAGTGATACTGATTATGTTGTTGAGACTCCCGATAGACTCAAACATACTCAGCTGTGCCATATAAATATGTTGAAAACATATTATGAGAGAGAACCAAACTCTCTACCAGTCTCAACAGTCACCCACATGGATGAGCTGGAAAATCCTGTAGAGGATATTCATGAAGGCGGCGAAAATGTACCTCTAAAGTTACAGAACTCAGATGTCCTGAGAGATCTACAAAATAAAACTGATTATTTACTGCCTGACCAAAGAAAGGATTTAGTTGATTTAATTTTCAAATATCAACACTTATTTCCCGATGAGCCTAGTAGGACATCTGTTATTTTTCATGATGTTGATGTAGGAGAGGCAAATCCCATCAAACAGCATCCATATAGATTGAACCCTTTCAAAGCTGAGATCATGCGAAAGGAAATACAGTATATGCTGGACAATGATATCATAGAACCTGTATACTCGTCCCAAAACCTGATGGCAGTTACCGATTTTGTACGGATTACCGAAAGGTGAACAGCCTCACCAAAACAGACAATTATCCAATTCCTAGAATTGATGACTGCATTGACAAACTTGGCCATGCTAAATCTGTGACAAAATTTGACTTGTTAAAGGGTTATTGGCAAGTCCCTTTAACAGAAAAAGCAAAAGAAATATCTGCTTTTGTTACACCATTTGGATTGTATCAATATAAAGTTACCCCTTTTGGCATGAAAAACTCTCCGGCAACGTTCCAGCGCATGGTTAACCACTTAATTGCAGACCTAGATCACAGTGAAGCTTATATTGATGATGTTATTATACACACAGATACAAATTGGGCTGATCATCTAAAGCATATTCAAGAATTTTTCGACAAAGTGACCCAAGCCAACCTAACTATTAACTTGGTAAAATCTGAATTTGGCAAAGCAACTGTAAATTATTTAGGTCATGTTGTGGGGCAGGGGCAGGTGAGGCCGATTGCGGCGAAAGATGATGTCATTGTAAATTTTCCAGTACCAAGCTCTAAAAAAGAGCTCATGAGATTCTTAGGCATGGCTGGATATTATAGAAAATTTTGTTTAAATTTTTCAGATGTTGTTTCCCCTTTGACCACTTTATTGAGCAAAAGGGTTAAGTTTGTTTGGACTGAGGAATGTCAGAAATCCTTTAACAGAATAAAAACTTTATTAAATAATTCCCCTGTTCTGGCCAGTCCCAATTATGAAAAGCCCTTCAAATTATTCATAGATGCAAGTGACAATGGAGCAGGTGGGTATATTGCCCAGGAAGATTCCCAAGGTATTGATCACCCTGTATGTTATTTTTCCAGAAAATTTCTCAAACATCAAAAGAATTACTCTACAGTAGAAAAAGAAACTTTGGCTCTAATTTTGGCATTAACCCATTTTGATGTGTATCTAGGAACCGCCCAATGTCCAATTACAGTTTACACCGATCATAACCCCTTAACATTTATCAATAAAATGAAAAACAAGAATCAAAGATTATTGCGGTGGAGTTTAGCCCTTCAAGAATATAATTTAGAAATTAGGCATATTTCGGGAAGAGATAATGTTGTAGCTGATGCTCTTTCCAGAATATCCTAATTTAAAATGATATGATCGGTCCCTATTCACTTCAAGTGTATATATGTTTATAAAAAAAAAAAAAAAAAAAAAAAAATTGTGAAGATTATGGTGTGTGTGTATTGTAAACCAGTCAGAGTCTGCTAAAATTATGTAAAAAGTTTTCAGTACCTTCAAACTTTTTCTTTTAAGGCGGGGTGTGTTATAGCCCCCATATTATATTGAGACTGATATATCCTTAAGTTGATAATTATGTGAGAAAGATTTTTTTTTTATTTCTGCATTTTCTGACTGGTCTAACTCTTTTGCACTCAGTGACCTTGTTTACATCTTTGTTACACTGATATATT
The DNA here is from genome assembly GCA_031216915.1 of Pictodentalium vernedei. NCBI lineage: Eukaryota > Metazoa > Mollusca > Scaphopoda > Dentaliida > Dentaliidae > Pictodentalium > Pictodentalium vernedei. Next base: position 73,032,578 of record CM062295.1, on the reverse strand, counting down.
GTACATATAGCTGTTGATTGTTTAATTGTTTAAATAGGTCAATGACCTTGTTTACTTGAACTTTAACAGAATCCCCCAGAAACTAATAGAACATTGCAGAAACTTCCTCTTCTGGGACATTCTATCTGGTTACTATATAAAGGTTTGTCAACAGAATTCAAAAACTCATTCTTAGAAAGCCTTTCAAAAAGACTCACTTCAGTTATTTCCATTGGAGAATATTATTGTTTCAGAGCAGTGCATTTATTATAGAAGCAGTGCTTCTTTGTGATTTTGGAAGATTGATTCCAAAAGAGAATTTTGAAGAGAATCTATTCGTCTTGGAAAAGAGAATTTATACTTTCTGTGAAACAGAATAATATTATTTTGTGAAAAGCCAGGATTCTACTGGATTATTTGGAAATTACCTGTGGCGCCAATACTTCTTGGATTTTTACTCCATTTGAATTTTGCAGAGCATTTTATTATATTTTATTGGAGACTGCTGAAATTTCTACGTGAAAATTTTATTATAAATCTACGGGATACTGTTTCCGAAGAGACATTCTTGGATTTAATACTACATCTACCAGCTGGTAACTTTCTTCAGAAGATACTTCGCCACTGGATTACTGGATTCTGTCAAACTGTACTTTGGACTAATTCTATAATTGATAAGTACCATTGTTTTTTTATTTTCTGTAACCCAATTAGTGTAAAAGATCTTTGTATCATTTTTTTTTTATATATCACTTTTTTTTTAATTAAATTTCAGAATAGTTAAATTCATAGTTTTGTTGCTGATTCTCAGATTTCTTTCTGTTACCAATATCATTAATAATTCCACACCGTAACAACTACAGAATCAATATTTGATGGTTTCAGGCATTTTAATGGTGCTATGAGATAACATATGACCTGCACTGTCATGCTGTTGGAAAAAAATTCAAAAAATCAATGTGTAATGTTTTATCAGAGACATACCATACCAATGACTCAAAGTACCTTAATTAAGAAATGTGAGGGATTTGAAAAAAAATTTTGTTTGTTAAAATATTGCAAAATATTCATCAAACACAATGTGAAATATCTTAAGAAGCCAGAATGTGATTTAAAAACTATCAGAAATGTGAAATTTAATATCATAAGAGGTTTGTTTTGTGTCAACATCAATTAATTTATGAATTATATCATAATTTGTGATGAAAGTAGGTATGCTGGGGGTCCAGGGAACACATTCAGGGCTATATTTTACCGCATCAATATGTAGAAGAAAATTTGACATAATTTGTTAGGGTAAAATGGCACTGTCTATTGATATTGGTGATTTATATTGCTGCAACACCAGTTTTCAAATCAAAATTGACATTCATTTTGTGTGGAGTGGAGGAGGGGGGGGGGGGGGGGGGGGGGTGAACACCACTCTTTCTCTTGCAGTATGGTTAAATGAAACAGATTTTTCCCCAAACTATTGTCTGCTAATGCAGATTTTAGTTTTATTTTGGGATTGGGCTAGTTTTTAAAGAAAGCAGTGAATTCTCATGCAAAAATGACTCTTTTATCAAATGAAAGAGATAAAATGTATCTTTGGAAGGATTAGAATGTAGGTTAAAATCCCCCCTACAAAAAATACCCCAATCATTTTTAAACACTTAGCAGAAATTCCTCCCACAGTTTTTGAGTAGTACCACATTCTCTCACATTATTTTAAGAGCAGTACAAAAATCTCCCACCCGGCCTCTTACACCAAAAGATTAAAAGGCAGTCCAAAAGGATTTAAAAACTTATGTATTTAATTTGTAAATTACATAAACACTCATCACTATTTACAAGAAAACATGCCTCAATAACTATTTATCAACACAGTTATTTAGTTATTGGAGTTTAAGGACACTTTCAACAGCCAGTGTCACCTCGTGTCGGACAGTTTTATGGGTGGAGGAAACTAAAGTGCACTGAGAGAACCATCTGGCAACAGTGAGCAATTATCCAACGTGCTAACTCCACACAGGCAAAGTTAGCATTGATTGAAGTGACAAGTGCTTGGCCTCAAGTGGTAAAAAGCTTTGGACATTTTTGTATGGCTTTAAATATACATGTACTTCTAAAAAATTAGGGAGGTGGGGGGGTTTGTTCACCAGAAATTATGGAGGGAGGAATTTCTGTTTACCTGAAAAAAACATGGGGGGGGGGGGGGGGGGGATTTTTGCGCATTGTGTGAAAATGATTGGGGGGGGGGGGGGATTTTTGTCAGGGAAAAGTTTTGTAGGTTACCCTTCGAAAGGTTTGGGTTTGATTATAGGAAATAAGTACATGTACATTGTAAATGTACATTATTTTGGCTTCCAACACTGATTTAATTATATTTTTTTGGATATTACACATATTTCACTTTTAAATGTTCATTCCAGAACCACAGACTGAATACTACTGTTTTATTTTTGGAAAAGTTATATTTTTGTCACAGTCAGCAATAAAGGCCATATATTGCCAAAAATAATGCAGTTAAATGCATCTTGAGCAAGTGTGGCATCCAGAACTGAGAAGCACACTATAACCTCTGGCAAATGACAAATACATGTACACATGTAACCACCTTTTTTACCCTATTAACACATCTAATGAAACCATGCTTTCCCCTCATTGTACTTGTGAAAGAGGGGATTCCAATTATATTCCAATCCTCTCCCAAATCACCATCCAAACATTTAGCCAGAAAACCCATACTTTACTTGTATTCACTGAACAAGCTCATTCCAATAAGGGTGTCACTTGTATTCACCCATACTTCACGTGTATTCGCTGAACAAGCTCATTCCAATAAGGGGGGCATAAGCTATGTTTTTGATGCCAAAAAATGCCAAAAAAAATTAATATTGAATGGCAATTTTGGTGAATGGTGCTAGCCGGTTTTGGCCATTACATTGAGTGAATGATTAATAGAAGCTTTCTCCATTTTATGATGTTAACCCTTTACCTCACATGAAAAGAAGATAGCACTTTTGAATAACTAATTTCTTTTCATTTTTTTGCGTCAAAAACATAGTTATGACCCCCTAATGGATTGAGCTGAACGAGCTCATTCCAATGAGGGGTCATAAGCTATGTTTTTGGTGCAAAAATAATGAACATTGAATGGCTGTTTCGGTGAATGGTGCTAGTCTGTTTTGGCCATTACATTGAGTGAGTGATTAAAAATGTTGAAAAACAATTTTTTCATTCACAGAGTATTTTGGAACATAAATTTGGGAAAAGGGGGTGGGGGTACAGTGGGAAAAGTAACAAAGTTGCAAATGTGAATGAATGGCTTCTGTGCACAGCTACCAATATAGTAGTCTGATACTAGTGCTGTTGGTCCCCATGTTATAGCACAAAACTGCATTGACAATTGTCCCTCTACCACCCATACTAAACCCTTCAGCTGATGAGAAAGTTAACAGCATGCACTCTCAGTTTCCTACGATTTGCTTTAGTACTGCAGCACTCATGGTTCACTGAGTTTTTTTCTGTTTTGATAACCCTGTCCTGGCTCTTCTTGCTATATTTTTCATTGTATGTCAGTCAGTATTCCTATGTACATGTAGAATGTCACTTTCAAAATATGTGACTGCATGTCTGTCTGTCCATTATACCATTCCTATGTACATGTAGACTGTCTCTTTCAAGATATGTGATTGCATGTCTGTCTGTCCATCATGCAAAGTGTTGGTTTGTTTCCATTTGCACAGTTCTACATTTTCAATAACTGGCAATTGACCCCCCCCCCCCCCCTCTACACACACACACCCATACACACACATACACAAATATATTAAACATAAAAGAGCACTACATTCCTGAAGCAAATATCTGAGTCATCCTCACTGGATACTAGGCATGCATGTATTTTCCCTAATTTCACTCTTTTTATCAGAATGGGTGCCTGCAGGGATTAAATCCAAGGTTGTAAATGAGCCCTTGTGGGTACATGTACTTGTACGACATGCACATCACTACAGAATCAATATTTGATGGTTTTAGGCATTTTAACAGTGCTATGCTATAACATAGGAGCAGTGCTCAGCTGGTCATGCTGTTGGAAAAAATCAGTGTTTAATGTTGTGTCAGTGCCATACCAATGACTCTAGGTGTCTTAACTGAGAAAGTGAGGCTTTTTTCACAAGAATGGCAAAACATTCATCAAGCGCAATGTGAAATATCTTCAGAAGCCAGAATGTGATTTAGAAATTATCACAAATGAGAAATTTAATATCACAAGCGGTTTGTTATATGTCAACATCAATTAATTTGTGAATTTTATCCTAGTTTTTGATTAAAAGGGGCATACTAGGGGGACACCTTCATGGCTATATTTTGCCACATCAGTATGTAGAAGAAAATTTGACATCAGTTGTTAGGACAAAATGGTACTGTCTATTGATATTGATGAATTATATAGTTGCAACCCCAATTTTTGAATCAAAATTGACATTTATATGGTTTCATGGGGTTGGAACACCACTCTTTGTCTTGCTGTATGGTTAAAGGAGACAATGTTTTCCTCAAAGTATTACATGCTGATGCAGATTTGAGTTTCATTTGGGGATTGGGTTAGTTTTCAAAAAAATCTACATGAATTCCTTTAGGTAACAGGGCAAAACAGAGTAGAAAAATGTATTGGAGGCAACAGCAGTTTTTAAGCCATTTGACACAGTTTGGACAGTTTTCTTTAAAAGAACAAATTTCCCATGTTTTTAACTCAGTGGAAGCCAAAAGTTGAATTCTCATGCAGAAATGACTCTTTTGTCACATGAAAGAGGTAAAATGTATCTTTGATAGGATTGGGGTTGATTAAGGAAATACATAATATGGCTTCCGAACCTGATTTAATTATTATTTTGAGAGATTATTTCACATTAAAAAATTCATTGGGGTACCACACACCTTACAATACTTTTTTTATTGTTTTGAAAAGTATGTTTTTGTCATCATCAGCAATAAGGGCTATATATTGCAAGCAAATTTACATCTTGAGCAAGTGTAGCCTCCAGTGGCACACTACAGCCCCCAGCAAATGCCAAATAACAACCTATTTTACCCTACATGTACACATGTATTAACAAATGTAATTAAACCATGGTTCCCCATCATAGTATTAGGGGCAGAGGGGGAGTCCAATCTTCCAACCCCCTTCCAAATCACCATTCAAACCCATAGCCAGAAAACCCATATTGCACTGGCATTTAGATGTTTGCCTGAATTATACTGTTAACCCTTTACTTACATGTAACATGAAAAGCTGATTACCCTTTCCCACAAACTTATTGACTTACTAATTTTTTGTGTCAAAAAATGACTTTTTACACTATTGGAATGACCCCATTCCAATGAAGGGTCATAAGCTATGTGTTTGACACAAAAAAACGAGAAAATAATGAACATGGAATGGCAATACTTGTGAATAGCACCAGCAGCTTTTGACCATTATATTTGGTAAAGGGTTAAAAAGTGTTAAAAAATAATTTCTTCATTCAAAGAGTATTTTAGAACACAAATTTGGGGGTGAGGTACAGTGGAAAAAATAACACAATAAAGTTGCAAATGTGAGTGAATGGCATTTGTGCACAGCTACCAGTAAAGTAGTCTAGTACTAAATTTTCCCTCTTATTTGATGCATGTTTTGGGGTCGGAAAAAGTTCTCTGAAGGGTTATACTTGACAAAGATATTTGAATCCCAAAATTAAAGAGATGCGATCAAATTTTGTTCAGATCGAGCGCTGTTGTCACGGTTCCCATGTTACAGCACAAAACTACAGTAACAGCTGTGAAATATTGTTCTCTCCTTGAATCAAGTCCCCCACCCACCCCCCTCCCCCCCCCCATACTGCAGCCTCAGTTGATGAGAAACAATAGGAAAGACTGTACAGTATGTTTTGGAAACTAAAGTCAATCTCATACTCTCTCAGTTTCCTATGATTTGCTTAGGTACTGCAGAACTCAGGGTCCATTGAGTTTTTTTTCTGTTTGACAATCTTGTCTTGGCTCTTCTAACAAAATTTTTCATTGTATGTCAGTTTTTATTTCTGTGTAGACTTTCAAAACACTAAAAAAAACAAATTTTTTAAGCAAATATCTCATTCATCCTCCTTGGAGACATATTTTCCACAATTTCACACTTTTTATCAGAATGGGTATTTGTGGGGATTAAATCTAAGGTTGTGAAAGTGCCCGAATGGATACTTGTTGCTCAAGCACAGCACCACAGAATCAATATTGGATGTTTTTAGGTATTTTAACAGTGCTAAGAGATACCACATGAGCAGTACTGGTCATACTGTTGAAAAAAGCAGTGTTTTATGTTTTTGTCAGTTCCATACCAATGACTCTAGGTGCCTTAACTGGGAAAACTGGCTTTTTTAGCTCATCTTGACAAAGTCATGCTGAGCTAATCACATCGCTCTCCATCCGTCATCCGTCAACAGGGTTCATACAAAAATTTGCTCTCAAAGTTCAAGAGTTTTTCAAGGGCTTCTTCTTTTTTTTTTCAAGGGCTACATATACTATTCAGCTTGTTGTGTGAGCTCTAAAAATCTAAGACTCATGTGACACGGATCTGACTTTGGAAGTCAGGAAGTTATTTATTTATTTATTGGTGTTTAAGGTCACATATTTCTGCACAATGGCTAATCATGACCATGACAGTTTTATGGGCGGAGGAAGTCGGAGTACCCAGAGAGAACCACCGAGCAACGGCGAGCAACTGTCAGCTCCCCATTTTACTGACTCCACACGGACAGGGTTAGCATTGGTTGAAGACAGTGCACCATCAACGTGCAGTACGCCTTAGTACACAGCGTCGCCGTGCTCCCACATGGGTAATGGTTGGCGTTCCTGAGAGGAAAAACCCCTATTATTTTGGACTCACTAGGTCAAAGGTCAAGGCCACAGTGACCCTGAACATAGTAAATCAAAACAATTGGTTTCCGGATGATAACTTGATAATGGTTCGACCCACGTTCATAACACTTCATAGGTAGGATGGCATCAGTGAGATGAAGAACCCTATTTATTTTGGACTTGCTAGGTGAAAGGTAAAGGTCACAGTGACCTTCAACATAGTAAATTGTAAACAATTGGTTTCCAGATGCTAACTTGACTACGGTTGAAGCCACATTCATGAAACTTCATAGGTAGGTTGACCTAGGTGAGTGGAAGACACCTATTTATCTTGGCCTCGCTAGGTCAAAGGTCAAGGTCACAGTGACACTGAACATAATAAATCGTAAACAATTGGTTTCCAGATGATAATTTGACAATGGTTCCACCCACGTTCATGAAACTTCATAGGTAGGTTGGCATTATTGCAAGAAAGAGCCCTATTTATTTTGGAATCAGGAGGTCAAAGGTCAAGGTCACAGTGACCCTTCACATAGTAAATTGTAAACAATTAGTTTCCGGATGATAAGATGATACTGATTAAACCCACTTTTGTACTGTCACAACTCGACATTGGATCGGTGATCCTATCGGAATTATTTTTGTTTTGTGGGGGGGTGCCCCCTGAATGCCCCCACGGCTGCGCCACCGTTCCCCCACTTGAGTAATCGTGATTAAGTGCCTTGCCCAATGACACAACGCGGCTACCCCTACTGGGGATCGAACCGTGTATCTCTCGGCTTGATGTTAGTAGTAGATCATGTACCCGATCGACCCACATTGGCCGGAACTCATGTGACATCATAGACACATGGCCCAGTTACTTCATTTTTGGTTGTCATGGTAGCGTGCGTGAGCGCCATCTTGTAACAACATCCCCACAGTGATACGTGGTCCTAGTGTGCATGCGCAGCATGTTTTGTTGAGGTGAGACGAGTGTACGTCGTCCATTTTGTATATCCGAGGCTGCCGTCTTGGTTTCTATGGTAGCACATGTTTGCTATGTGACCCAAAACCTTCTAGTAGGAAAGGGGTGTGTTCGGAGGGTGTGTTCGATTGAATAGGAGTAATTTTAATTACAGCAAACAACCCGACAATCCCTCTTAATAATCCAAAACTACTGAGACGGACTTAGAAAACCCCCACCTATGGTTTATAATAGTAGCACGTAGTGCTAAATGAATGATGAGAGGTCTCATGTGGATAAATTGAAGTGAACTAGAGTACATCGATTTACCACAAACATCCAGCCAATCTCTCTAAACCATCAAAACAACTTTATTTGGCACGGATTCCTCAATACTGGACTTAAAAGAGTAGCATACAGTGCTTTAAGGTGCGTTTCCTGGTATGAGTAATTGTATTTGTTCGAATACTTTGTAAAATTACCCAAATGAATCAAACAGTTCTTTTACTGGTGCAGATTTCCCACTAAATATTCGGTTTCTATCTGTTGTCCCCTAGAATTTTTATTTTTGCCCAACAATAGACGCATTCCTTTGTATAAGATTAACTTTATTGTTTCGGATGTGCACCACAGTCTCGGTATTTTATCTATCCCGATATTTTCTGTGGTTTATCCTATTTCGTGGCCTGTTTTGCCTTTTACTGGCCCCATTTCTGCCTATCCCAGCAGACTATTTTGTCTTAGCCGTCTCTGTTTTTGCCTTTCCTGTGTATAACGAAGTCCTCTATGATCCTCTATGATCCTCAAACCCAAAATACAATCAAGCAGGGTTAGGTATTATTCGAACGACTCGAATCTTATCGAGCAAATAAGCTTTTGAGCAGTTACTGAAAAAGTCTCTACTCGAACGACTCAAATCCCATTGAGCAGATGAGTATCGAAAGAGCGATTTCTTTTACGGCTCTTAATGCTCATCGGGGTATAGGAGGATACCTATGACACGATGATGTAGTACTGTATATACCTGATGATAATTTAGCTCCTAGCATGTGCCCAGTTCTAGACCACTCCATGATCTTCATATCTCTAACACCACTATTACTGATTTTCCCAATATTGCCATCGTCTGTCCTATGATTAGCTTTTACAGTAGTCACCAAATCCCGCAGTCTTCTTCCACTCTTGCGGCCTTGTACCATTACTAGCACTGGTACAGGCTTGCTAACCATCTCAGATTGCTCGAACGACCAGAATCCCATCGAACAAATGAGCCATAGAGTAATTGCCTGAACGAGTGACTCCATGTACGACTATTTTGCTCGTCTAGGTATTGAAGGATGGGAAGGATCTTGAGAACTAACAACGTGATATAATAACTTTAGTTATTGAAATTGACGTACAATCCCGCTTATAATATAGCCTTGGTTTTTGAAAGTGTTGTTAAACCCTAATGAACCTATTTGTCATTGAATTATGATCTTTTGTCAGTTTAAAAAATGAAGGTTTCTTTTACTATAGCTTGTCTGAAGTTTGATACTTCCGCAATCTTTCAAAATTTCTCGATTGCCATATTTGTCGCCACAGTAACATATGAACATACATGCGTGGTTCTGTGTTTATTGCATGTCACTGTACAACACGTTTTGGCAAATTGTTATATTTCACATAACCGCTGCTATTTCTGCGATATATACCATCTCTTTCCTGAAAAATCATGCTTGGGGCCTGCAATATTTACCGAAATTAACAATATTGGGTGTGCACCATTACGTGTCACGTATTTTCATATTAGGCTTGAAGAGATATTGTGTCATGGGCAGGAATATCCGACAGCAGCATGCAAGAAGTTAAAAAGAACAAACCTTCTGTAGTTATATTGGTTGAACCCCTTAAATCTAACTTTTCTAATTTCCGTGAATATATCCTACACAAGCCATTTGATGTGAGCTTAGACAGCTTTCTCAACTCTAGAATTATCAATTCTGACTGGCTGTCTGTAATTGCTTGTACCCCAACATCTGTAAATTGAAAAAAGAAACATACAGTTAAAACTAAAAGTCCTGTCACGAAGTGTATGCTTATCTAGGCTTAATTGTGCGTTGGAATTGCACGCAATTGCCATATCAAATGGCATCCAAAGCATGACTGGTTCTTCTGGTTATTCATAGCAAACACAGGCAATGTTTCTGCCAATGGACCTCATTGCTGGTGCACAGGCCATATGAACAGAATTTGATAGCCTTAGTATGGTCATAACGCGGTGATTAACGTGATTAACGCACTAATCGACGTGCTATTTGTGTGCATTTCATGACAGGACTTCTAGTTTTAACTGTATAAGGTACATGTAACAGGGCAAAAAAGATAAACTAGAAACAAAATGTGTTTCATGGTACCACATGTTTTAAAATTTGCTCCCATTTATGAGAAGCAGTTTTGATTCTCGTGAATGCCTGCTACGAGAAACAGTTTTCAGATCTTAAATAATTTGAGATAATTTGATGTAGATCATTTTATTTCTGGCCCCAGTGTAGACCTGTGTTTTAAATTATACCACGACTGCACCAGTAGTTAAGCCATTACCAAGGAAGCACTTTGATTTCTGTGGAAACCACCTGAGTCGGTTGTCATGTAGTTTTTTTTAGTTTGTGAGTAAGTTCTGAGCCTTCAATTTATTTCGCTGAATTGGTGATTTATTTGTAATTAATGTTATCAAAACAGCATACTCAGTTTTTGATGAATGCAGGTAAAAACATTCTCTTTCTGAATCGAATGATAGCACATATATGCTCACAGAAGTCAATGTGGCTAACATAAATTTGTATCAGTCTAGACGTTTTATAGCCCAAGAACATTAGGTTTCACTAGGGGAAAAAATCGGAGAAAGCTGATTTTTTCAGGGAATGTCGAGTACATGTCACTGAACGATTAGACAAAAGTCCCCTAAAATCCCAGTTGAGCTTTTTTTTCTACGGCCTTTTTTCGAAAACGCGTTTGAAAAAAATTAAAAAAAACGCACGAACTTTGTAACCTCGAATTGATCCAACTGTATTTTTTGTTTACACGTATTTCGAGCTACATAATGTCTAATATACATTTACCTAGAGGAAAATGTGCATTCTGTGACAATTTCTGCGAAAAATTATTGAAAATTCACAAAAAAGTATCGGATTTACGCAAAAAATGACGATTTTCCTAACGGATTTGCCCAAAGGGTCGTAGTACAGAACGGGATGTTAGTTGGACAGACGATAAAAAATCCACCACCATTTGAAGACTTTTATCATTGCTTACAAAATAGACATTATGGAAGACCCCCTCTGCTTCTGGCCGAGTTCCCCTTTTGGCATAAAATTCGTCAGCATGAGAACTCAACTATTTTCGGGCTTGGGACCGAACAGACACGTCTGTGTCTGGCAGCATTAGATCAATAAATAATATTTACAGAATGTACAAAAATCAATAAATAATATTTACAGAATGTACAAATCAATCAACATGGATTAAGTTACATTGACTATTATCAACGCTATATACAGAAATGACATGACCTATATACATATTATTCATCGAACTCAGAAATTTCCGACAGGACAGTGTTTCTGTGGTTGTTACAAGAATCCGAACTGCAATTACACAAACCTGAGCAAGAGAGTCCTGCCTTCTTACACCCACACCTTTTTGTACAAGCACTCTTGCAACCACAACTGATCAGATTCAGTAGGTTATCGGGCGCACATGACTTTGTGGCTGCAGTCGGTACAAGTCCATTGTCTAGCGACCGCCCCCAATCCGTCGGTGGAAGCGAAGTGCCCAGCCATTGTTGGACCTGGAGATAACATCTGTAGACATGTTGTTGTGCAGCATCGCTGCTTGGTGGGAGTGAGGCTAGGTCGATGGGTTTATTCAGTTTAGATTTTGCTACATAACGCTTGTAAGTGACATATCTATATTGGTCGAGAGAGGAAACAGTTTTACTCCCGTATAAGATCAGGAGAAGTTGTTCCCCGGCAGCGGCTACTGCACTTGGTGTACTGTCATCTGCCAAAATTGTGTTGACATACTGTTGTGAGTCGCTAGTAACATCGGAGACAATTGTACTGAATACTTTCTTCTTACCAACTCGAAAGAGTGCAGAAGTAGTGTCACAACCACTTATAGAATGTGCTACAAGGAGGTTGCTTCTATGGTCACCCATTTTGGTTGCTATTTCACTAACTGAAACTAGTAAGTTTGGGGTAATGGAATACATCATGTGAATATTACATCCCGGTTGAACTCGAGAGGTAAGAATGACTAACAAGTCTGTGTCTGTTCCCACAACGACAACATTGTTGTCATCTTGAGCGATGTCAAGTGCAGTTTCGGCTATCAGTACATCAGCATCAGCCTCGGCCTGCTTGGACTGAATATTGATAGCAGATAGCTCCTGCATTAGAAGATCGATAAGTTGGGTTTTGTTCTTGGCATTTGCAAGGAAATCGGATTGGGGTGTGGTGGCTGGTAACTCGGGTGAGATATTGATATCAATGGAATACCTGTCTTTAGATCTACGGGCTTGTTCCATGCCCTTTGTCGACATTGTACAAGCATAACATCAAAAACAACCACGACGTTCGCCCCAAAATGTCTCACTAGATAATTGGAATATGATGTACATATGTCCTTATATGACGACTGTTTAGGCCATACAACTGCCCTCAATAAAAATCCACCATCTACAACAAACAGAGAATGTTCTGGGATTTTAGTTTGCTCGGAACCGTATGTTTTGAGGATCTTACCGAGCGTGCTTTTCTGTGTCTTCCTCATTCCAGCAGAATCAAACAATGCTGGTGGTTTCGGGGCGAGTTCATATTTGAGATACTCTTCCATCTCTGCTTGTGACTGAATAACACATGTGATGCGGTTGAACAGAATTGTGGGGTCAATCACTACCTTACTTCCACGGACTTTGATGCTATTTGTCATCGATGCGAAAGACTTCACAGTGTTAACACGTCGTAGTTTGATGCTGTTGAACGTTTTGCTTACAACATTCGATACGCAACATTCACCAATTTTGCGAACTTGGTCACAGTTCACAGTTTCGCCGGCCACAAGCCCGGTCGCTATAGAGACTAATTGTAGTGGATCTCTATTCTGAAAGGGGGAATGTACTCTGAGCCAGTTCAATAATTTGGTGATATCATTGGCATCAGTCAATTGTGAACTTTGACGGAGATCCCGATGTTGTTCGCCATGACCAGTGTGAACATGAACAAAATTTTCGAGAGCATTACATATCGGAAGGCAAAGAGGTAGTCCATGTACCCATTTCGCAACAGTGCTATCGGTTATTCCCCTGCCATGTGTGAGACCACCAGGGAGCTTGAACATTCTCATTAAACACTGCTCTATGGTCTGATCAGAATATATCCCGTCCCAGAATTTATCTGAGCGCCTTATGGTAAAGTAACCTTTCTCAGTGAACAACTTCAAATCATCCTGTTGCATTATTTCTGTTAGCTCATTCATCTGCTGCAAATAGAGATGAGAACTTTTTGCGTATGCAAAATGACCACCTGCGTGAAATACTGGAATCATATTGCGAACACAATATGTGTGGAGTTCCCAGTCGCCTGTCCGCTCTGCTCTCAAGAACAACTGGAGAAGACCTATTTGCTCGTAGTATTGTACCCAAAGCTTTCCTGTGCGTCCTACAGACGCATTCTGGAGCAGTTCGTGTAATTTTGACAGTAGATGGTTGACACTTTCTTGATTGACAGCGTCAGCTGTTGTACAGTCACCTCTGGCAAGTCCACAGAATATTTCATTAACTTCTGTGCAGTCTATGTTATCTAGTGTTCGGCTTTCTTCAAACACAAGTTTTGTAATGGCAATTTGTGTTAGCAAATGGGCACGAACTGCTCTTGAATATGCATGACCACTGATCAAATGATGGATTGACCCACCAGCATAAACAGTCCCCCAAAGTTCATCCAAGCCGCTACCAGCCATGATCGAACCAATTGCCCCTAAATATGACATAATCATATGGAAGCTGCCGAGTCTAACGAAAACTTTGTTTATGAGTACACATCAAGGGCGTGCACACATTACATGCCAATGCATCTTGAGTGTAGGCGAACACCACATTATGTGATTTAATCGAACATGGAAATTGAAACAATGATGCTATAATACGGTATTTGAATGAGAAAAGTCGATGCCGTTTGAATTTGAGTTTAGGGGGTATGGTTAATATTTCACACGTTTCACCAGTTCATTATGGAATAAATGACTATTGTTATATATCATTATAAAGCCACTGCTTTTCTGCAATTTTTGATATATAATTTAACTCCCAAAGTAGTCGTAGATTTGATTTAATGGACGTTGTGTACCGTTGTGTGTATGAAAACAATAAATTTGTTTTCGTAATTTTGCACATTTTCGTGAATATTTCACCATTGAGTGTGAGGATTGGTACAAAGTTGGCATTTTCTGTTGGGGATATGTATTCTCAATATAATTCAGCACGATATTTATGATTCTCACCCTACTAAGGCGAATAAGAATGAGAAATATGGAGCTGGGTCGAATTTTTTTTTTTATTTTTTTTTCATCAAAAAAACGCTATAACTAAAAAAGCTCAACTCGGATTCGCGGGGACTTTTCACACTTTATCCGCAATGTGTGTCCCGGAAACACATAAAAAAATCAGCTTTCTCCAATTTTTTTCCTTACTTTCTCATTTTTATGTCTAATGTGCCTGGACTATTAGTCTGTGTTGGGGGAAAATCAATTGATTCTTAAGATACTAAAACATTATCTGCAACTCTGGAAACTGTGCTGTGACCACTTCAATTTCTAACATATTACAAATATCTACTGGGTGAAAAAGTACTGAACTCTCACCTGTGAAATAATCAGTGATTAACCCGATAAGGATTTGCGACCGTCATCTGCTTGCCAATTAGTTGAGCATGCAATCTGCCGATTGTGAGTGCCGATGAAAGATAGTAACAACGAAAAGGAGTAGTATGTTTAAGAATGCAGAGAACAGGTGTAATTTTACAATACAGTCAGGTTGATTGGTTTGTTGACCTGAAGAGTTGTGTGTATCAAATAAAAATATGACATCAGTGGAAACAAGTTAACAGCGCAGCGTCTTTGATCATCGATCAAAGACGCTGCACTGTTAACTTGTTTCTGCTGATGTAGCATTTCAATGAGTCATCACACAACACGTGGCATGTGTGTCATGAGCAGCAATCAAGGGGAAGATCAGACCAATCAATGAAATTAGGCCAATCTTCATTCCTGCCAATCAAGTCGTGGCAACTTATTAAACTAATTAAGTTTGTTACTGCTTGTATGAGATTGTTAATGAAACGTAAATACAAACAATTTTGATCCAGTGGTGCTCCATGTAACCATCGGCATGGACCGATGTTCATACACCTCTACCGATGGTCAAACGATGGTTTAAAATCGGCCGATGTCAGATGCGATTGCCAAACATCGGTTAATCACTACGAATAATAATAATTGCCAAATTATAGTGCTGACCTGCATTTCAAACTAAAATTCAAAATTGTAGTGATGACATTTTCACCCCGCAATAGTCTACATGTACGTCTTATCAGTATATAATGATTCACAACCTTTTCCTTAAAAACTACTAATTAGGCCGAAAAAAGTTTAATACCTGTTTTTTAGGATCCCCCTTCCTCCACCCTGCATGGCCCTTTTGGCTGCCGCATGCATCTGATACTAAAAATATATCTCCAATTTACAGGGCATTGGTTTCAACATACATGTATGCCCTTAGTTTGGAATTTTACCCCTGTGCAGTAGTGCGAAACTGTAGAGCGGAATCGAAAACATAACACAAACCCGAGAACATGAACTTTTAGAGGCAAAGAAATAATTACAAAAATAAATAATAAAATAAACAAGAGGCCCCAGGGGGCCTGAGGGCACTCACCTGACATGGTAGCCTAAATATCAACCCAGAGAATTGATTTCCACAAGTTGCATCTGCTCCTCCTAAGAAAAGCTGAAACCAAATATCCAAATATTCTGACCAGTGGATCTAAAAAAAGATTTTTAAAGAATATTCCTCATACTGAACTAAGTCATAATTCGGGCTCCCACAGGGAGCCCATATATGAACCCAGGGACTTGGCTTTAACAAACCTGAATCTCACACCCCTAAGGATTCTGCACACCAAATATCAAAACATTCCGACTGCTGGATCTGAAGAAGAAGATTTTTAAAGAAAATTCCTCATTTTGAACCAAGTTACAATTCGAGCTCCCACAATCAGCCCAAATATGGACCTAGGGACATGGCTTGAACAAACTTGAATCTTACCCCCCTAAGGATGCTGCATAAAAAATATCAAAAGCATTCATCTGCTGGATCTGAAGATTTTTAAAGAAAATTCCTCATTTTGAACTAAGTTGTCATTCAGGCTCCCATAGTGAGCCCAAATATGAACCAAGGGACTTGGCTTGAACAAACTTGAATCTCAGCCCCCAAGGTTGCTCCATGCCAAATATCAAAACTTTCCAACTGCTGAATCTGAAGAAGAAGATTTTTAAAGAAAAATTCCTCATATTGACTAAGTTATAATTTGGGCTCCCACAGGGAGCCCACATATGGACCCATGGACTTGGCTTTAACACACTTGAATCCCCCCGCCCCCTCCCCCCCAAGGATGCTACTCACCACATATCAAACCATTCGGACTGCTGGATCTGAAGAAGAAGATTTTTTAAGAAAATTCCTCATTTCGAACAGAGTTACAATTCAAGCTCCCACAGTGAGCCCAAATATGGACCTAGGGACATGGCTTGAACAAACTTGAATCTCACCCCCCTAAGGATGCTGCATACGAAATATCACAAGATTCTGCCTGCTGGATCTTGAGAAGAAGATTTTCAAAGAAATTTGCCTGAAATGCACTAAGTTCGAATTTGGGCTTCTATCGTGAGCCGAAATATGAATCCAGGTGGCTGATTTGAACAAACTGGAATCAGATCCACCCCACAATGTCGCATACCAAATATCAAAAGATTCTGCATGCAGGATCTGGAGAAGAAGATTTTTGAAGAAATTTGCCTGAAATGCACTAAGCTCAAATTCGAGCTTCTATAGTGAGCCCAAATATAAACCCAGGGAGCCGATTTGAACAAACTTGAATCAGATCCACCCCACAATGTTGCATACCCAATATCAAAAGATTCTGCCTGCTGGATCTTGAGAAGAAGATTTTCAAAGAAATTTGCCTGAAATGCACTAAGTTCAAATTTGGGCTCCTATACTGAGCCCAAATATAAACCCAAGGGGCCGATTTGAACAAACTTGAATCAGATCCACCCCACAATGTTGCATACCAAATATCAAAAGATTCTGCCTGCTGGATCTGGAGAAGAAGATTTTGCCTGAAATGCAGTAAGTTCAAATTTGGGCTCCTATACTGAGCCCAAATATAAACCCAGGGGGCCGATTTGAACAAACTTGAATCAGATCCACCCCACAATGTTGCATACCAAATATCAAAAGATTCTGCCTGCTGGATCTGGAGAAGAAGATTTTTTAAGAAATTTGCCTGAAATGCACTAAGTTCGAAATCGGGCTCCTATACTGAGCCCAAATATGAACCCAGGGGGCCGATTTGAACAAACTTGAATCAGATCCACCCTCCAATGTTGCATACCAAATATCAAAAGATTCTGCCTGCTGGATCTGGAGAAGAAGATTTTTTAATGTTTTTCCCATTGCCTACAGTGTTAAAAAGTGCTGACTCAGCACTTCTTCAAAGTCCCGAAACTGTACCCTATGATAAAACCGATGGCAATTTTTTTTTACCAATTCTTTCTGTTGGTCCTAAGGAAGCTTCACACCAAATAAAAATTCTCGGTGCCGTGGAGTTTTGGAGATATGGGCGTTTTAATTTTTTTCTATTTTTAGCTCCTGCGGTTCCCATGGGGCTACGGGAAAAAAAAAATCAGCATAAATTAGGTACTTATGACCCAATAAGCCCTCACATAAAATTTGGTTCAAATCAGCCTCTCGGTTTGGAAAATAGAAATTTTGGGCGGGGCCAAAAATTTTGCCCCTCCCATAACGACGCCAAGTATAGCCCCACAAACTTCTCTTGAACAAATCTGAGTCTACACCTCAAAAGGAAGCTGCACACCAAATATAAAGTCTCTGCTACTGCTGGTTCATGAGAAGAAGATTTTTTAAGATTTCAGCTCACTTTTTGGGTGTGGCCCTACCCACGGGCGGGGCAACTTGATTTGAACAAATTCAAATTGCGATGTCATAACAAACTATTATGTCTAATATCAATTAAATTGGTTCAGCGGTTTGGGAGGAGAAGACGCAAAGACCATGTTCACGGACGACGGACGCCAGACGACGGACGACGGACGGTGAGTGATCACTATAGCTCTCCTGACTGAAAGTCAGGTGAGCTAAAAAAATGTCCACCCACATGCATTTTTACAATAAATTGCCTTAGAAACTGAAGATCTACTTTGTGAGGCCTAACACAGGCACTCGCCAACTATCATTTGATAAAATATCCCCTGCATAAATTTATTTATTTATTGGTGTTTAAAGTCACATATTTCTGCACAATGGCTAATCATAATCATGAACACAAGTACATAAAGTCAAGTCCAGCCAATCATTTATACCCCATTTGCCCTTTTTAGTGGGCTTCCATCCCAGGCATTAATTACTACATGTAGTACTGAAATGGTTAACAGGATACCTGATTTGAATCCAGTTACATACCTAACAGATTAGATAACCGTCAACTGGTTATCCGAAATATCGATAGTGATCATCATCCAATGGTTAAAACATAGTAAATGTGCCGCCTCTCATTTGTGATAGATTACACCTCGAAGTCGCATTGTAAATATTGAGAAATAATCAACTTTGGAGTTCCAAAACTTCTTTAATGATCGGCAATTTCCGTGAGTACTGAGTAATCGCAGAAACTATTATGTAGTATGTATACAAACAAACGTTGTTGAGTACTCAACAACGTTAGTTTGTATACACACTATGGAATAGTTTCTGAGAATACTGCTTTACAATTCCTATAGTTTTGATCCCATATTCATTGAAATAATGGCCACGGATAACCAGATATTATCTAGTTATAGCTCTCGGTTGCAAAAATGAGCCAACTGTTTCAGTCCTATGATGACCTGCTCCTACTTTACCAGTGAAATAGAGCTTGTTTAGTACATTTACCACAGAAAACAAGCCATACATTGCTTCCTAGGGTTCTCACAGGGAATCTCCTGGGTATTTTCTCTTAGCTTTTTTTTGTAATGTCAGATGACTGGTGGCGAGTGTCTGTGAAAATACATAGTCCATAGGCTTTTCATGTTCGGCATTTAGGTAAATGTTCTGCTGTCTTATCTTCAATGTTTTAGCTAGTGACAGAAATATTTTTCAATATCAAAATTTCAGTATTTTGAGATTCTCTGTATGGTAAATTTATGTATTTATATTTATTGGTGTTTAAGGTCACATATTTATGCACAATGGCTAATCGTCACCATGACAGTTTTACGGGTGGAGAAAGCCGGAGTACCTGGAGAGAACCACCGAGCATCGACGAGCAACTGTCAGAACATTGTAACTCTGTTCAAGCTCCGCTCAAGCAGGGTTACAGCAGTTGAAGACATGTGCACCATCGACGTGCAGTACGCCTTAGTACACAGCATCATCATGCCCCCGTGTAGGCAACCAGGATAAAGTGCCTTGCCCAAGGACACAACGTGGGTCGTCCTGGACGGGGATCAAACTTGTGACCTCTAGCATTGAAGTCCAACAGTCTACTACTGAGCCACCGCGATCCCTCTGTATGGTAAATCAGTACAAATATCTCAACAGGATACAAGATCTTTTATTCAATTAACAGGAGTTTACTAGTATAACCTATATTCAATTAACAGGTCAAATTTGTAGTGGAAGTATGGTAAATGGTTTTGTGTTGGGAAATTATATTCAATTACATGTAACAGGGATATACAATTAAGAGATATCCAATTAAGTGGGCTCCACTGTATTTCCAAGCAATGATGGCAATGAACTATAATCCTTACAGGGTTATATTCCAACTTCATCTCAAGGTATTCCAACTATGAAGGCATGCCTTGATGAAGTAGTTGGATTATTTTATTAGTCTGGAATTGAGCCATCACAGTGAGAACAAATCAGGTTCATTGTACCCCCAACCCCCATTGGTCATCTTCATGATGCCACTGATTTGATTCAAGGTTCGATTCAATTTTGAATAATAGATGTGGTTTGATTCAAGATTCAATTCGAATTGAAAATACGCGATACACAGGGCCCTAACATGTACTGTCCATCTCTAATCTCAAGGTGATAAATTAACCCTCATGAAAAAGAATTTCATAAATAAAATTCTGGGAAATCACGACAATAGCAAAGACAACCAAATGAAAATAGCATTAGCTATGTAACTGTTGCTCTGTTGATTTTCCAACAGGTGAAATACACATACAGTTAAAACTAGAAGTCCTGTCACAAACTGTGTGCTTATCTAGGCTTAATTGCGCGTAGGAATTGCACGCAATTGCTATATCGAATGGCATCGAAAGCATGGCAGGTTCTGCTGGTTACTCACAGCAAACACAGGCAATGTTTCTGCCAATGGACCTCCGGGTTACCCGGAGGTCCATTGGCTGAAACATTGCTTGTGCACAGGCCATATGTACAGAATTTGATAGCCTTACTAATGTCATAACGCGTAAATTAACATGCAGATCAACGTGCTATTTGTGCGCATTTCATGACAGGACTTCTAGTTTTAACTGTACTACATCATTATAGGTTGAAAATTTGTCTGAGACATCTGACCAGATTCCAGTTGTGCACTTGTCCAGGGCTAAAATTTCGACGAGAATCCGAGAATCGATTCGCACAAAGACTCGCGCAATAAAACCGGCAAGAATCCATGTAGATTCTCGCTGCACCTCTGCTAGGATTCGTGTGAAAAGAATTGAGTCAATTTAACCCTTTATTTAACACAGCGCAACAAATTAACCAGTAGAAGGCTATCATGACCTGAAATATCCTGACACTATGTCAATAAAATCTTACAAATATGGCTGTCATTGAAACCGGCTCAATGAGCCGGTTCTAATGACAGCCATATTTGTAAGATTTTATTGGTAAATATTGTTCATTTAATTATTTTATCATCTATTTATTATTTATTGTTTAAAAATTATCAAATTTAGATTTAAAAATTAAAAAGGTGTGTTGGGTAAAATGTTAACATGTGTTATCAGTATACAACAGTGGTTCAACCATGGTGGCCTCCTGGAATCCTGGGGCACTCATAGTAGGTATGGATTCTCGCAACCATTTTCATGAGAATCCAAATGGATTCTCACAAATTTAGACGAAATATAAGCCCTGTTGTCAAAATTGTCAGTCTGCTCTTTTATCGTTTAAAGAATTTTATTAATTTTTGCTGCACTTTGACAATCTCCTCCCTGCAGCTTTGCAGTTGTTTCAAGGCATGTCTTGGCTCCCAACATAGGCAGCCAAGACTTATCTAGAAACAAAGCGCAAGGTACACTCAGTGCAACTTACAAAGTTAACCAGAGACTGCATGTTGAGGAACCTGTTCTCTTTCAGAAAAAGTGATCCTAGTTAGAATTAGGCCCCTGAGGGTAACAACGGTACTTGAGGCCCATTGCAAAGTGACAAATACAGATTGCCTCTCCTCATTAAACTCCATTGACAAACATTCCAGTCGAGGTCTATTTGAAAATGCAATGCTGAACAATTGCAAAATAACAATTAACAACTATTTTCAAGATGCGAACCCAACAAAACATAGGAGAATCTGTGTTATCGAAAGCGATTCTGATTGAAATTCATGTCTTGCCTCCATTGTTTTCATTTTCAAGTTACATGTTCGAAATGAGCAATCAATATTACTACGCATTTGGGATTGCCCAATTCCATAAATTGTTAATGGTTATTTGGCTAATATAATTCTTGTTGTACAGTAAAATCTGTCTTGAGAGACCACTGTCTTGAGAGACCACCTGTCTTGAGAGACCACATCTACCAGGCACCGATTGGTTTTACTCTATAATGGACCTGCTATGGAAGACACTTGTCTTGAGAGACCACCTGTCTTGAGAGACCACTGTGACCTGGTACCAACTTGTATTTTTATGCCATAATAGACCTGTCTTGAGAGACTGCCCTTTTGAAGACTGAAACCATGACAAAAACTTTTTACCTGTTCTGGAATTGGAAAATCCATTGTGGTTATACTAACATAATTAAAAGTATTAAACGCTCTTAATTGGGTTTCAGTTGCTAGCTCATTAAAGATTGAGATGTTTTTATAAGACCTCTGTGAAAAGATAAGGATTATTGCTGAATAAACAATTTCATACATACATGTACCTGAAATGTGATAGATAGGAATAAAAATAAATTTGTGTTGAAAATCTTTTTGTAACAAATTGAAATGGACTGTTATAAAAATTATAAAAATATATTAGTGTTGAAAATCTTCAATGAAGATTTTCAACACTAATTTATTTTTATAATTTTTATAACAGTTCATTTCAATTTGTTACAAAAACTTCATAAAAAAAACAACTACAAAGTAATTACAAAAATCCTTTCTTCTCCATTTCTGAATTTTGTAGTTGGTTATTCACTGACTTGAGAAAACCTGAAACCTTTTATGAGAGACCACCTGTCTTGAGAGACCACTTTTGTGTGGCCCAAAGAGCGGTCTCTCAAGACAGGTTCTACTGTACTTGATATTTCAGGTGTTGTGATCAGTTTAAAATACTAATTGTCAGATAAAAAACAAATTACTACAACAGTTAATTGATCTGTGTTGTTGTATTCCATCTTGTTGACGAGATGAGACCGGCCAGATCAAACTCGATGCCTTCAACTCGACAGAATACAACAACACAGATCAATTGACTGTTGTAGTAATCTGTATATATATTGTACCTGTAATGTTCTCACAACCATGAAGTTTCAGCCATTCAAGTCGACAGCCACAATCAGCCAATGTTTTTAAAAGACTATCTTGAATCTGGGAGCATTTATAAAAGTTAATTCTCTTCAATGCAGGTACAAATAAATTGTATGTTACATAGATAAGTTTTTCTGCAGTCAACAAATCATGCCATGCTAGCCTCTCTAACAAAGCTTCCTTGTATGTTGTTGGCAAGTGCTTGATTTCTTGTTGGAAGTAACTCAGTTGTATCTGAATACATCCAAGACATAAATCAGAAAGTTTCTTCACCATTTTTTTCTCTTTTCACTGACTTCTGAAAACAGATGAAAATTGTTTATCAATTCAATCTTTCATGATCTCCCTTGAACTAAATTTTTCTAACATGTAATTATGTACAGTTAAAACTAAAAGTCCTGTCACGAATAGTGCACTTATCTAGGCTTAATTGCGCGTTGGAATTGCGCGCAATTGCCATATTGAATGGCATCCAAAGCACGGCAGGTTCTCCTGGTTACTCATAGCAAACACATGCAATGTTTCTGCCAATGGACCTCCGGGTTACCCGGAGGTCCATTGGCTGAAACATTGCCTGTTCACAGGCCATACCTACACAATATGATAGCTTTAAATGGGTCATAATGCGCAGATTAACGTGCATATCAACGTGCTATTTGTGCGCATTTCATGACAGGACTTCTAGTTTTAACTGTACCATGTGCATTGAATACGCTATTAATTGAAAATAGAATGCTTTGATTTTTGGAATTCACTTTAAAAAGAATTTCAACAATTCATTATGTAAGTATTTCCATTGGTTTCTTGAATCCTGCACTCCACAGTTAAAACTAGATGTCCTGTCATGAAATGCGCACGAAGAGCACGTCGATGTTCACGTTAATCTACGCGTTATTACCATAGTAAGGCTGTCAAATTCTGCACATATAGCCTGTGAACAAGCAATGTTTCAGCCAATGGACCTCCGGGTAACCCGGAGGTCCACTGGCAGAAACATTGCCGGTGTTTGCTATGAGTAACCAGGAGAACCTGCCATACTTTGGATGCCATTCGATATGGCAATTGCGCGCAATTCCTACGCGCAATTAAGCCTAGATAAGCGCATAATTCGTGACAAGACTTCTAGTTTTAACTGTATGTAACAAGTAACCAACTAACCCTGTGCATTTTTACAGCCTTTATCTGTGTATTTTTTCATGTAGTGTGTGATATGACAGTTACCATTTTTTTATAACCAGAATGTGTGACTAACCCTGTGAACAGCAGCTTTCTCTCTTTTGCAATATAAAAGGCTTATCCCAGGCCCTATAGGCAATGTTACAGTCTACCGGGGTGGCCTTATTGAACTACAGCACCTATCCATAACATTACATATTTGAAATATACCTGTTCCTACGGAACAACTGCAACAAATGTAAAGACATGGCGAATAGCAGAGGACCAAGAGCACATGATGCACAACCCTTCTGTTAGCTGATCTCGGGGACACGCAGAGCTTTGGAGAACCAGGGGTGATGGATAAATTGTATGAATTTCAGCTCTCTGAGGGGCTATGCAAGAGAAAAGAGCTGCCCGTTGTTGTTCCTGTTCCGAAGGAACAACCGCAACAAGCTACATTTGCCAAGCTGCATGGATTGAACCTGGAAGGCTCAGCCTCGTGGAGGAGCTACAAACTTATCCAGAATGACTCCAGTCAGTGGTCTCCGTATAGGCACCCTGTTCATGGTGGGTGGGAACTTGACATCAGGTTCATCCAACCTCACATCCTATATGTACATGCACGGCCACAGGCTCCGTAAGCTCCAGAACAGTGGCCATGTGTTGACTTCTTATATCCCAAAAGGTCCTATTTATGTTCACGAACGCAATGCCGGGTACATGTATGTGTTGGCTGGGGCAAAAGGAGGTGCAATGATGACGCTCTTTTGGGAGTTTGATCGTCTTACTCCTGGCGAGGGTACCACCACAATTGTACAGACACTGTCAGACCGTCTTGGGTACAACACCCAACGACTTCGTACAGTGCTACATGGGCTTGCCCTAAAATGGGGTTGGCGGCATAATGGCTAAAAACTTGTCATCATTATCCGTGGCAAAGATGTGTTGCTCTCCTTAAGAGGTGTCAAGTACAAGGTCACAGATGCTAGGTTTCCAACCGACACATTCAATACCCTACATCTTGGCCAAGCTAAGCTCAAGCGCCTGCGGTTTACCAAACAGATATTGACGGACGACAATTTAAAGGTTTTAGAACATGGTCTATAATACCAATAAGATGGGCTTGTATTCAGAACTCAATACTAGTGAAGCGAATACTTTCTGCATCCAGGAGATTGGTGATAACCTCCTCTGTGCGAATGCGATCGAGTTTGATAACCTCCTCTGAGCGAATGAGATCAAGATTCCGATTCTGCATCGATGAAAAGGTCTATTCGTTTCCGTGCCATTACCGGGTTATTGTTTTTACTGCTTTATATTTATACAAAAACATGGATGATTTTTAAACATTTGTTGACGCTTCGCAGGTATTCAAATAATGATAATCAAAGGATAAAACATAGTTTGGATCAATGTAAGGAAATACGTGTACTATCGATTGCAGCCGGTAATAAGGGCGAAAGCTTGATGTGTATTCCTATTTTCGAGTTTTGAGTTCCCATAAAAACTTGATGGGAACTATTTCTGCACAATTCAATGGGAAGAATCTGAACGTAGAGGGACAACACTATGTTGTTCAGATCGCTGAACTAAACCAATGACAATGTTTTCGGACGTTTTGACCAAAGTTTGGGGAGGTTTTGGCCAATTTATGTTTGGGAAAGTTTTGCTTCTTTGGGTTTGGTAACGTTATGTCATGACCAGCACCCTTGCGCACGGGTAGTTTTGTTCCTTTTCCCTTTCATACTGGGTTGTTTCGTACTGAGTCATTTCGTACCTAAAAAGGAACGAAACGACTTGGGTAATTTTCACTTCTATTTGTCTAAATTTTTATTCGAAAGTTTTAGGCATAGTTTTTAACTTTATAAAAATCAATATAACATATAGATTTTTAAAGATGGGCAATTTCAGTGAAAACTTTAAACAATCAAAACTGTTGGCGGAGAAATCTGTTCATTCCGTAACTTATTCGGCGAAAATATATTGAAATTATTGGGTGTGTACTTAAAAATTTTGATATGCCTATATTTTAGGGTAATTTTATTTGTATTATTTTGTCCAATGGCATCTATGTTTCACTCTTTTCCTAACATAACCGCCACAACCAAGCAGCGCCAGTCACAAAAATCAACATCCAAATTTTATTATGTTTTCATTTTTGTTTCAAAAACATAGTTTATGGACCCTAATTGGAGCGAGCTCATTGTGCTCGTTCCAATGAGGGGTCATAAGCTATGTTTTTGAGACAAATGATTTTAAAAAAAATAGTTATTCCCCTTGGGTAAAGGGTTAAATGTCGGAGCGTGGACATACCAGGGAGGGGGCTCCAATAAAAAAGCAGGGGGGGGGGGTGCATATCTCAAAGTTCTGAGGCAGAGCAGAGTATTAGAAGGGTTAAGATAGAACCGGGAAAGGGAGATTCTAATTTGGGGATGAACTGCCTCATTGAGCCAATATCAAATGGCATCTATATATGTTAAAATATCAAAACTAGGATGACCCACTAAGGGGGGAATTTAAATAAGGGGGGGGGGGGGGGGTATGGGGGGGTTCAAAGTTCTAAGGCAGTGTAGAGTATTAGACGGGTTAAGATTGAAAGGTCGGTAACAAGTCAAACAAATTGAAAACAATGCAGTCTTGTCGTGGACATCACTGCATTGCTTTTAATTCAATCGATCTGTTTTTAGGATTATTAGGGGTGTTAGAAAAGAATGTCAATTATTGGCTGATAGAGCAGTTAATCTCTTTGATAATAAAATAACAAACGATTAATCGTAATGTTTCTATTTTGGTGTAGTTGATTATTAATTAGAGAACTGTGGTATCATATTTTAGTAACAACATGTGAAATGTGATTAATACAGTTAAAACTAGAAATTCTGTCACGAACTGTACACTTATCTAGACTTAATTGCGCGAAGGAATTGCGCGCAATTGCTATATCAAATGGCATCAAAAGCATGGCAGGTTCTCCTGGTTACT
The DNA here is from genome assembly GCA_031216915.1 of Pictodentalium vernedei. Lineage (NCBI taxonomy): Eukaryota > Metazoa > Mollusca > Scaphopoda > Dentaliida > Dentaliidae > Pictodentalium > Pictodentalium vernedei. The sequence continues at coordinate 73,005,566 of CM062295.1, read as the reverse complement.
CATAGCAAACACACGCAATGTTTCTGCCAATGGACCTCCGGGTAACCATTGGCTGAAACATTGCTTGTGAACAGGCCATATGTACAGAATTTGATAGCCTTACTATGGTCATAACGCGTAAATTAACGTGCAGATCGACATGCTATTTGTGTGCATTTCATGACAGGACAAACTGAGAGGGTTTCCGGATAACCCGGAGGTCAACTGGCAGAAACATTGCCCGTGTTTGCTCTGAGTAACCTGGAGAACCTGCCATGCTTTGGATGCCATTCGATAAGGCAATTTCGCGCAATTCATACGAGCAATAAAGCCCTCATAACTCATAAGCGCACAGTTCGTGACAGGACTTCTAGTTTTAACTGTAACTTTAATTTAGTCTCTTTAATGGTTCTTTTGTTACAGCTTGGGTGTTTTTATAACAATCACTAGCTGGGAAAACAACAAACTTTTTAGGTGTTTTGGTACAGTTTGGTTTTCAATAGTTGTTCACCCCTCAATGGGGTAATGTTCACATGGGGTAATGTCCATTTTTCTGAGTGAGGGCCTGAGGGGGTTTTGGCCACTTTTTCAATTAAGGTGAGGGGGTTTTGTCTTGAGGGTGTTTTGTCTGAGGGTGTTTTGTCTGAGGTTGTTTTGTCCTGGATTCCTTCTCTTATATTGGTTACAATAGAGCTTTCAAGGCAGTGCTTTTGTAAAAATTATGCCCTTTTGTTTCTTATTTTATTATATTTCTTTGAAAACTAAAGATGCAAAAGATGTAAAAGAATATGGTACAGTATCAGCAGGAATGAGTTGTAGGATACCTACAATGAAATTTTCTTCACGGTTTTCCCTGTTGATAATTCCAACACTTGACGCCATTTCTTGGGAAGCTCAACATCAAAAGCTTACCACGAAAGGATGTCAAGGGTTAGAAATATCAAGAAAATGAAAATCGACACTGTTAAACAGAATGAACTTGAGAAACACCGTTGTTGTAAAATTTTGAAAGTGCTATTTAGTTATTTCTTTTTGTGAAAATTGAAAAAAAATGCTGAAACTCTGTTGAAATAAAAATATGTATTCACATCGTTCTGTTGTTTCTTCTTCTACAGCCCAGAATTACTTCATTTATGTCATCAATTAGAAGTATAACTTTTTAAATTGTTTCCAAGTTCTGCGTATGTATTTAACTTGTGAAGAATTGAGCGTAGTGATTTTTCAAAATACGCCACAATTCTTCACAAGTTTAATAAACATCAAATGATTTCAAAAGCCAGTTACAAAGTTAGGATAGTCCATATGCATCGTCCCCAGAAGACTTTAAACACCCACCCCCCAAAATCCCTTAGGGCCAACTGCCAACCTCCATTTGTAGTGTGGTTAACCATTTCCCCATTTCAAAGTTTTGCGTGCGTATTTAATAATAATAACTCTTTGGCTAGCCACTGATTTGTCACGGTTCTTGTTAGAGAAGGCCATCATTCCCCCTGCACCACACCCCCTCTCTTAACCTGTGTTAATATTCCCCTAGATAAATGCACAACAAAATTAAGAAATGATTTCACCCAAGGTCCCTTTTGGAGTGTCTCTCCCAAACACCTTACCACCCCCACCCCCACCCCACCCCATTTTCCTTACTGTCTACGATCAGCACAGGCCTTCACTATTTCAAGTATTAGCTTAATATTAAGTTATTCCGTTTTTCCCCACTCTTCTTTATTGGCAATCCACTACCGGTCCGGCAAATTAAATACTTCGAATATCTCCTTTTTGTCGTATCATCTATTAAGTGGGTAGTTTCGTTCATTTTTAGCTGTCATTTCGGTACATGTATGCTCGCTACTTCCCTCTAAAACTCAGTCGTTTCGTCCCGTTTGTTATGCGAGTCGTTCGTTTTTTTTGTTTTTTTTGGTGAGTCGTTTCGTACATAAAAGGGTACGAAACGACCCAGTACGAAAAGGTAAAGGTACGAAACGACCCGGGGACCAAAAGGAAAAGGAACGAAAGTCGAAACGACCAGTCACCTCCCAAGTCGCGGAAGTCATTATAATTTATACAATGTAAATGGTGGACAATGTAAAATCGTTTGTACTTACATGAAGATAGCTGTCTGTTACCACCGTAATAATTACTCAGTCACTTTTGCCAGCATGTACACGTATTTTCTCTGTCTGCCACCATCTCAATAGTGCCATTATTAGTGGTAGTATTTTACAACGAATTTAGGAAAGGCAATAATTAGCTTCACATTATAATATTTCGGTCTCACTTGTCATCAGTGAATTATCAATGAAATTAATTCAGTGATGTTCACTAAAACATTACCAATGACATTCCATATGACTATTAAAAAAAATGCACCAACAGCTTCAAGCCAAAATTATATATCTGAACTGAAAACAAACAGCCAAAACAACGAGTATTTATAGTAACAATATTTTCAACCCAACCTCGATCATTACTAAAAATAGCTTTATAGTTGGCGGAAGTGAATCGGTCCTCCTACACACCTAAATGGGACAAATGGCACAGTAATGACACAGAATGTCACCGGTATGACATAAAAAACTAACAGGTCTGTGTAAAACATCTGATTAAATATACTGCATTTCTCTAAATGTATAATCTGTCGTATTTTCACACGACTTATTTCATACATTACTCCGATTTACACTCTTGATCGGTCATTGTCATTTCGGGTCGTTATTAAAGAAAAACTATCGTGACACATCGTGGTGGTGTCGGGTCGTTTCGCCCCAAATCCCGTTCGCCCCCTGGGTCGTTTCGCCCCCATACCAGTTCGCCCCGGGTCGTTTCGCCCCGGGTCGTTTCGCCCCAATTTTGAGAGTGGGTCGTTTCGCCCCCACTTTTTTCCCGGGGTATAGGGTGGGTTTGATAAAGAAAAAAAAACAGAACTAGCGGTTGAAACGAATGCGAGTGAGTTCGGACTTTTACCAGTTCGGCCCAAGTGATTTCGGCCCACGAAAGTGAGTTCGGACAGGGTGAATTCGACCCAGTGAAAAGTGAGTTCGGCCCCATTCAGATAAGTTCGGACCATTATTATTGATAGATAAAAAAGAATAATACTGATCAGCAAACCGTTTATTATAGATCAATGATGAATAAAATGAATGAACCATATACAAACAGCATCTGATTATATACAAACAATGAGAAACAACATTCACATACAAATAAGGTAAAACAACATTCACTGACAAGAAGGAGCGTACATTTTGGAACATTTTTTAAGAAGATTTTTTGTTGAAATTTCCCCCTTGTTAAATGATTCCCAAGAGTCAAATAATTCACTTTGAATGTTTCTATTTTGCTTCCTTTGGTAGCGCTGAAGCTTATTTTCCGACACAAGCCGGACCTCTACTGATGTAAATTTGCATTCACTGAATAGTTTTTCTAATAGCCTATAAAATGTGAGTCCATTTTGTGCATGTTGGTTGATGCGGTTGTGCCAACCTTCCACGTCATTATTGGTTCGAACTGACTGGAAGAAAACTGACCAGTCTTTGGGTTGCCACATATCCCCATCTATCCAAGTGTTTCTGACATAATTAACAAATGTTAATAGTTTCTCACCAGTGGCTTCCTCAGACAATCGTTCGAACATTGTTGGTATTTGTTCAGCGGGAATAAAGCATAATGCCATTATTTTTCTCACAAATTTATGAAGGCCTCTATTTTCCATGTAATCTTTACTTAGTCCTACCTCCTGAACTTTTCTCCATAAAGCCGGAGTCCAGTGAAATGCACAACCCACTGCAGAAACCTCTTGAAATTCACGCCTAGCAGCAGACCACATAGCTGCTTCAAAATCCATTACAACTCCTTGAAGCTTGATTTGTTCACCTAAAATTTCTTTTATTTTGTTGAAAACTTTTTATAGTCTTTTTTTCGTTTACCTGACATCAACACAAAAATTAATGGAACTTGTTTCACATTATTTTCTGACCTCACAAAGGCATGAATTGAAAATAATTGAGTGGAGGGTTTTTTAACAATCTTAAAAGTTGCATCCACGTACCAGCGTTTTGCTCCACGCAGAAGGTCAAGATGCTCACCTGATGCGAAAATAAGATGACGGTTATCATCAACTTTTAAATCTGCCCTTAAAAATCCTGTGGGTACATGATCATCATTTATTTCAAAGTCCAAATCGTGTGGTTCCTTAGGTCTTGTGGCTTGTCGTAGATAATTTGCATTCCTGGCAAGATATGATGGGTTAGGAACAGCCTCGCACGGTTGATCTCCAAATTCATTTGTCAAAACCTATAATAAAAGTCAAATGAAAATCATAAACAACTGAACTACTACTACTACTACGAAATTACTGAACACGCATACCATATCTTTGCTACTATATTTTTCTCGGAAAACGCCGGAGAATATACCGTGTTTAAAAATTTATAAGAAAACCAACCAAACTGATGTGTCTAGACATCTATATCCGTGTGGTTTTATTATTAATTATTGAACACGCATACCATATCTTTGCTACTATATTTTTCTCGCAAAACACCAGAGAAGATACCGCGTTTAAAAATTTAAACTACTACTAAATTATTGAACACGCATACCATATCTTTGCTACTATATTTTTCTCGGAAAACGCCAGAGAAGATACCGTGTTTAAAAATTTATAAGAAAACCAACCAAACTGATGTGTCTAGACATCCATATCCGTGTGGTTTTATTATTAATTAATGTGTTGAATTTTTTGCAGCAATCTTACCACCGACAGTAACAGAGTGAATGTGATTTACTGGACCTGGGATGAAATTATCACCGATCTGTTTTATCGTAGCTTTACAATCAATTGTCTTGTTTCGAACAGAACACCGCCATATAACAACCTTTGCTGAAATGAAACAATGAATAAAATAGTCACACCGACACTTGGCATTGAGCAGTATATTAGGGTTGCATAGCAGAAAAATAGGGTCGGAAGGTCGGGATATTTTTTTTCTAACAGTTGTGAATGAAATATACTGCTTTGATATTCTGTTGAGTCTGAACAGAGGACATTTCGGGTGTAATTCCGCAACTTCAAAAATGAAACTGACTCGGAGGTGTCTTGATAATATTTATACAAATTTTCTCAAGCGTATTAAGAGATTTAGCAAAACACAATTAATTTTATTTAAACAAATATTGGTGTATTTGGTAACATGTTAATTTGTTGTAAATATTGGTGTATTTGGTAACATGTTAATTTGTTGTATACTCAAGCAATCAATGCGATTAAGGAATATTTTTTATTTAAAATAAATATGCGTATTATTTATTGTATGTTCACGCAATCAATGCGATTAATTACTACTTATTTATATAAAATGAATATTGGCATATTTGGTAGAATATTATGTACTCACCACTTTTTCGTTTCAGTGTGAATGAATGTCCCATGTTGTCAAATAATTTATCTCCACCTCTTTTTGACGAATTTCTGACGCTTTCGTAAGCTGGGTTGTTATTTGATGTGTTACTTTCAGTTGCGATGGGTTCCATTAGCGAGGATTCGTCAATGTTAAAAGAAATTCTAAACGATGGAATCTGTGGTGAATTTGTTGTACTACTATTGTCGGTATTTCCAGGTTGATTCTCTGATATCGCAGTGCTTTCCAATCTGGAACCAGTTGATAGTGTACTGGAGTGTATTTCGAAATTACCAACATCATTATCTGGATTATGTGCAGACACTTCTTGAATACTAGAACAGACATCACATTCCAGTTGATTGTAGTATTGCCAAATTTACTTAGATACATGGACAGATTTCACTTGGGCCGAAATCACCAATTGGGCCGAAGTCACTTACACGTGGACCGAACTCACTTGGGCCGAACTCACCAAATGGGCCGAAATCACATGGGCCGAACTGGTAAAAGTCCGAACTCACCTGCTTCCGTTGAAACGATTATTCAGTTTATTTTTATATAAAATTTTATACAACACATCCAGTTTATAGTTGCCTGATAGAAAATGCATTTGCTGTAATACAATGATCTTAAAATATAATCTGTCGAATCCACCAGATTTGCAACGCCGTTGTTTATCTGCTAATCTTCAGGCAAGTATAATCTGCCACATTGTTATTTGTCTGCTATTCTTCGGGCAAGTATAATCTGCCACTTTGTTATTTCTCTGCTATTTTTCAGGCAAGTATAATCTGCCACTTTGTTATTTCTCTGCTATTCTTCAGGCAAGTATAATCTGCCACATAATCTGTAAATTTTATTAAAATGAAAGCAAAAAATGCCTCGCCTTCACACCAAAGGAGAAAATGTATTGAAATCGCAAATGTTTTTCGCCGAGGGATATTTGAAGAGAAATGGGGAAACGTACTAACGTAGGTTCAGATTTTAATACATTTTATGTTGATCAGGTTCTGAATAATGAAAATACACATGAATTCAGGAAAATGCATCACAATTAATAACATATATACATACATATTTACGCTTGTGAATAAAAAGGGCAATCAGCCACACAATCAATCTCAAATAAACACCAACTGGTATGTGATTACTGTAAAAACAAACATCTTGACTGTTAACAAAAAAAAAACAATTCATCAAAGATGTTTTTGAAGAACCGCTATTCAGTTTGAGTAATTCGTGTCAACTCGGTCCCTGTAGATTTGTTTTTTATTCAATCATTGTATCGTCTGCCTTCAAGATGTTAGCATGTTGTGTTTATGTGGTCCCTGTTATTCCATGGGTTTTCTATGAAAGGATTTACGTTTTTGATTCTTGGATTTTTTAAAAGGATGATTAAGGCGAGTTGACCTGGAACCTAATCGGCCACCTCTCTTACTCCCCGTTTCATTTGTTTGTTATCAAGGTGGATTTACAATAAGGTAAGACTACCCTTTGGGCTGAAAAATTACCATTGAAAATAAAAAAAAAATAATTTTTACCCAGGGTTGTTTCGCCCCAATTCTGGGGGCGAAACGACTCGGGGCGAAACGACCCGGGGCGAACGGGAAAAGGGGCGAAACGACCCGTGACCATCGTGGTGCACTGATTGGCCATAATGTATCGCGTTTACTTTCTTAAAAGGGTTCAGAATAACAAAGTCGATGTCTGTCATTCCGGTAGTTTCACACGGTAAGTTTTAGTGATGTAGATTTACCCCAAATGCCACTATAGGTACAAACCCCCTATAGAGAATCATATGTTAATGTTGTACTATAGTGGCAGCATTTGGAAATGGAGAATTCAGTGTTAAATGCTTGTAGCTATATTGGCAGCCTTCACTACTGACAAATCAAACTACCAGAGAAACTGGATGTTCAATTGTTGCTTCGTTTTGGAAGTAAATATTTCAAAGAAATAAAAGTTATCAGTTTTTCAATGTATAACACACGGGAATAAAGGGGTTTTTTTACTGCACGTTAAATATTGAAAAACTACATACTACCTTTTATATTTCTTTGAAATATTTACATCCAAAACATAGCTTGGAATGAGTCATAAGCTACGTTTTGCAAGTAAATATTTCAATGAAATATAAAAAGTAGTATGTAGTTTTTCAGTGTGTAACCCACAGGAAAAAATCTCCCAACAATCCGGGAATCAAACAAAAATACAGCTTTTTATTTATTTATTTATTTATTTATTTATTTATGTGATACATATTTTGTGCAAATCTCAGACCAGCACTAATATAAACAGAGTCCCGTCATCGGCGAACTTTCACTTGCTAGTGTCTGGTTCGGTATCAAGTCGTTTCGGCACCGGGCCGTTTTCGGCATCAGTTCTCAGATCGTTTCAGCACCTCGGTTGAAGTCGTTTCGGCACCCGATCTCGGAAGTGTGTTTGTTTTTGTTGGTAATTGTTCTGTTGATTATTGTTTATCGTCCAACGATGTTTTCGCAGGAAAACACAGTTTACCATTTTCAGTGCTTTAGAAATGTGTTGTTAAAAAGAAATCATTTTGTCTATAATGATGAGGGCAAATTCTGTAGTTTGTCAGAGGTCTTCGAAAACAAAGAGGCAACATCCCTTTGTTAATCGAACTTCTGTCAGAAGATAAGCTACAACGCCGGAAGAGAAAAGATGTTACAAAAACACAGGGACAGTTATTTGAACTTTGGGATAAAAATTGAAAGGTGGATAGCAGTACTAAAAAACTAAGATCACAAAACACACCCAAAGCCACCGGGCCCGATAATGTTCCAAATCAAATACTAAAAGAGTGCTCGGCCGAGTTAGCCCGAGGCTTAGCAAGCATCTTCCAAAAGTCAATTGATACAGGATCACTTCCTGAAGATTGGTTAAATGTCAACATATCACCCGTCTATAAAAAGGGCGACGTCCACCTTGCCGAAAATTATGGGAAATGGTCAAATCGGCCGCCAGCCAAATCGGCCGCTGACAATTTCGGACGAATCGGCCGCCAGTCAGTACGAATCGGCCGCCAGCATTTTCGGTCGAATCGGCCACTGATATAATATTTGAATATAATAAATGAAGAAGATTATCAGTGAAAATATTTTTTATTCCATTATTTTATCAGAATATTTTCATACAGATAAAATATTTTTTTATTCCATTATTTTATCAGAATATTTTCATACAGACTATAGAATAAAAGAAACTTTTAGATATTTACATTCAATATTTTAGCGGTATATTTTCAAAAAATACAAAAAACCTCAAGACATGTATGTGCACAATTACACAAATATTGTTACCTTTGCAGCATTTTTTTAAAGGCTTCTTTGAAAGGCGGTTAATAATGCACTCATCCTAAGGTTTACTCCACTTTTACTATTAGGTAAATTACTGGCGTGTGATCCAATTACTGCTATGACTTACTTATTGCATTCCAATTTGTTTGTTTCTTTATTTATTCAATTTTTTTTCTTCAGACAATTCGCTTTATTAACAGCCGTCCAATGATGACTACCAGCCTGGCAATTAATGCCGGACTGATTATCATTATTGAAGGGCTGTTAATAAAGCGAATTGCCGGAAAAAATACGTTGACTTCATCTCTTTACTGGTATAAATTACTTACAGCATTCAATTTTTTTCTTCAGACAATTCGCTTTATTAAGAGCCGTCCAATGATGACTACCAGCCTGGCAATTAATGCCGGACTGATTATCACTATTGAAGGGATGTTAATAAAGCGAATTGCCGGAAAAATTACTTATTTACTTCACATTTACTGGTATAAATTACTTCCAGCATTCACTTTTTTCTTCAGAGAATTCGCTTTATTAAGAGCCTTCCAATGATGACTACCGGCCTGGCAATTAATGCCGGACTAATTATCATTATTGAAGGGATGTTAATAAAGCGAATTGCCGGAAAAATTACTTATTTACTTCACATTTACTGGTATAAATTACTTCCAGCATTCATTTTTTTCTTCAGAGAATTCGCTTTATTAAGAGCCGTCCAATGATGACTACCGGCCTGGCAATTAATGCCGGACTGATTATCATTATTGAAGGGATGTTAATAAAGCGAATTGCCGGAAAAATTACTTATTTACTTCACATTTACTGGTATAAATTACTTCCAGCATTCATTTTTTTCTTCAGACAATTCGCTTTATTAAGAGCCGTCCAATGATGACTACCAGCCTGGCAATTAATGCCGGACTGATTATCATTATTGAAGGGCTGTTAATAAAGCGAATTGCCGGAAAAAATACTTCGACTTCATCTTCATCTATTAAAGTAAAGTATAAATTACTTACAGCATTCAATTTTTTTCTTCAGACAATTCGCTTTATTAAGAGCCGCCCAATGATGACTACCAGCCTGACAATTAATGCCGGACTGATTATCATTATTGAAGGGATGCTAATAAAGCGAATTGCCGGAAAAATTACTTATTTACTTCACATTTACTGGTATAAATTACTTCCAGCATTCATTTTTTTTCTTCAGACAATTTGCTTTATTAAGAGCCGTCCAATGATGACTACCGGCCAGGCAATTAATGCCGGACTGATTATCATTATTGAAGGGCTGTTAATAAAGCGAATTGCCGGAAAAAATACGTCGACTTCATCTCTTTACTGGTATAAATTACTTACAGCATTCAATTTTTTTCTTCAGACAATTCGCTTTATTAAGAACCGTCCAATGATGACTACCGGCCTGGCAATTAATGCCGGACTGATTATCATTATTGAAGGGATGTTAATAAAGCGAATTGCCGGAAAAATTACTTATTTACTTCACATTTACTGGTATAAATTACTTCCAGCATTCATTTTATTAAGACTTGGCAATTAGAGAGGCAACAGCAGAGAGAGTTTGTCTTGGAGTTTTTACATTATTTTGATACTCTCCCCAAATAGCTTCTAAATCTGCATTGAATTTCCTAGTTTTTACTGAGACATGACGACTCAACTGCCCCAGTTCACAAATTCCCGAACACTTGGGATGGAGGTAGCTTCCTTATAGAGCAAATCTACCAACAAGAAAAACTGCAAGTTACGTCGGCCTGCAGCCCCATTAATACTTTTGTGCCAAGCTTCGCAGTCATTGTTGGTCCGTACGGTAAGTCCAAAGACTGACCATGTATGTGCAGGCCACACACTGGAACACACCTACTGATTTTCTGCATAGATAAAAAGTTCTTTCAGAGCAGATTCCCCAGCTTCCTCTTTCAAAACCATAAACTCTTCTTGAATGTGGGAGTGGTGTAAATAAGGAATGGCCATGAGTTTTTTAACAAGTCTGTAAATGTCTGATCGTCTACCATATTCTACCTCAAGCCCTAAAGTTCTAACCTTTTTATAAACTGCTTGTTGCCAATGAAAAGCACAGCCCTTCAACTCGACACTTGGCAACAACTCTCTCAGTGCAAGCCATACACCGCGCTCAAAATCAACCATGCAACGTTGAACACGAACGTTAACATAACCACCCATCTTTTCAATCAAAGATGCGAACACTGCACGGTAATCTAGCTCCCTTCGCCTCGACATGAACACAAAAGCAGTTGGCACTTGTTTCATTTCACCTGTTTCTGATGCAAGGAAAGTGTGTATTGTGTATAATTGTACAAATGGAGAGCGAACAACTCTAAAAGTACCATCTAAATACCATGTTTTAGCCTTACTCATTGTCTCCAATTGATGCGGGGTGGCAAAAATTAAGTGTCTAGCACTACTGACTGAAATGTCGTCCACCCAAAAATCAGGTGGAAAATAACTAGGGTGGAAATTATAGTCCAAGTCTTTAGGATCTTTGGGCCTTAAAGCTTGTCTTTTACGGTTCGCCCTTCTGTACATTGCATCCATTGATGGTAGAGCAACTGAGCTACCAATATTATTTGCTCTAAAATAGTCTTTTACAATTTGTGTTGCTGGCTTGTACAAATCCAAACAGGCAGTGTTTTTTATTTCAACTGTAGCGATTGATAAAGTGTCAATGCCAGGCTTACCGTCATGGTTGTGAGTCCTAAGTCCAGGTGAAAAACAATCACCAATTTGTTTCACTGTTGCGAGACAAGGGTTTGTTTTAGTCCTAATGGAACACCTCCAATAAACAATGCCCTTTTTCACCTCTTTTTTGGTATAAGCATAACCGGCATTGTCAACTAAACGATTCTTTCCATGTTGCGTTCCACCAGAGATAATTCTATATTCTGGGATGAAATTGCTATCATTTATTTGGACATCACCAATTGGCTCTGGTTGTTGGTAACTTTCATTGAGAGGAGACGGTCTTGTGAATTCATTTGGCTCTGTTTCATTGGCTAAAATAGTGTCGACATCATATAATGTATCAGGATCTGTATCGATTAAAATAGTATCTGCTTCAAAGGGGTCGTTTTCATTAGTTTCTTCTTCCAAAATGGCTGTAGCATTACTGGTAGACGGTGAACTACAATCATGGCACCGCCAATCATTTAAAACCTCTATGCCTTTATTCATCCGACGGTAAAAAGTCTGTGAGATATTGGTTTGGCAAGTTCTGTGTTGCCATCTATGACAAAAATCACATTGTAGGCTTTCCTGTCTCTCTCTGCACAACCTTGCACAATATACGCAAAGTGCAGGTTCCATGATGACTGACTCCAACACAATATTGGGGCAGATTTATCATAATTCAACTAGCTTGGGGATTCTTTGATATTGAAAACAATGCTCGAGATCAAAAACCGATTGATATCTTTTCAATAACAATGTTCAAAGGTAATCTATTAATCACAAACTCTCTTCGCAACAATAAAGCAGATTAGTAAGTTAACTGGTATTCAAAAACAATATACCTGCCGATTTGCAATGCCAGTAGTGATGACTGTCACTATAGGGACAAGCATTTAACACTGAATTCAGCATACCCCAGGACTGTCACTATAGGGACAAAATTAACATAGGATTCTCCATAGGGTTTTGTCCCTATAGTGACATTTTTGTCCCTATAGTGACAGTTCTGGAGGCGAGAAAAAGATTTTAAAATCTTTTTCTCGCCTCCAGAAATGTCACTATAGGGACAAAAATGTCACTATAGGGACAAAACCCTATGGAGAATCCTATGTTAATTTTGTCCCTATAGTGACAGTCCTGGGGTATGCTGAATTCAGTGTTAAATGCTTGTCCCTATAGTGACAGTCATGGGGTAGGGAGGTCTTCCAATTACTCTATACTGCCAAATATGTGTATTTGGCTTATTAATCAATCTTTCCATACTTTAAACCATACAACACTTTACTGTATGGAAGGATTGGTTATTAAACATACAATATCTTACCCACAGTGGAAACTAAACTTTTTTAAAATACGGAATATATGTACACAGAAACCTATTTCATGGCATTGTTACCCCCGTTAACATAACAGACGGGAGACTCAAAGAACGAACCGCTAAGACAGCAAAGGGATAAAATGTGTTTAGTTTAATGGGCGCACTTTGTTTAGCTTATAACATTTTGAAAGAATTTATTTGAACTACACACACACACACACCCTCACACACACACACACACACACACACACACACACACACACAAAATTCTATCTCACCTTCTCTTTGAACGCGAGTATACAATTATTTGTATACTCGTATTCAAAGTTGTTTGTGCGTGAGGTGAAAATTCATTTCCCTGGGGGAGATTTGTCTTGAAAAATATTTTTTCATGAAGCTGTTTTAACATACAAAAATTGAAAAACACGCACATAACTCTGATAATGCACTGTGAAAAATCATCTGTTTATAATTATCATCAAACTTGTCTTTCTGGGCGGGGAGATATGTTATTAGATATGCATGTGTTTTGAGCGCACAGAATGTAATTATACACCACACTTGAATCTCTCTCTCTCTCTCTATGTCACGTTCTCTATTTAAAAAAAACCCAATAAACTAAGAGACATATATTCTCTCCATGCCTTCAGATGCGTAATTCGCGCGCGTGATTAACAGGCAGGTGTCTGACCCTACTTCTTAGTACAAGTTTTTTTTTAGACAAAAATTTATCTTTTTTCTGTTAGAGAAATGAGAGTTTTCCCCCTTGCACTGTAGACTGTTAACCTCATCTAACTTTTTCGACTTCACAGGGCTATGTTACTTGCGGTGTTGTTTTTTTTTTGCCTCCAGAAAAAATATTGGGATATGAGATGTCAGTAAATTTGTAACAAAAAATCCCCTTGTTATTGCTTCACGGTATTTATTTTGGCGGGAGGAAATGAAAATGTTTCGATCAGTGGGTAATGTGATCGAAATATTTCATTTTCCCCTCCAAATTTGCAACAAAAAATCACCGTGTTATTGAAATATTTCGACCACACGACTCACTGGCTGTTTCGCCGCCCCAGATTTTGGAACAGTGTTCCAAAATCTGGGTTGTGTGATCGAAATATTTCATTTCCCCCTCCCGCCAAAATAAATACCGTGAAGCAATAACACGGTGATTTTTTGTTGCAAATTTGGAGGGGAAAATGAAATATTTCGATCACATTACCCACTGATCGAAACATTTTCATTTCCTCCTGCCAAAATAAATACCGTGAAGTAATAACAAGATGATTTTTTTGTTGTTGCAATTTAGAGGGGGAAAATGAAATATTTATAAATGAATTGGGTACTGTATTTTGGTTGTTTGTGCATAAAGTTTCTCTTTTTAAGAATGTGGTGGTCCTGAAAAGGACCGTTTTAAAGTTGTTGTCTTTGAGCCAGGGGGGGGGGGGGGGTTGATTCTATTCAGGCAATATTTTTCCATACCGCCCCTGACCACACGCCAAATTTCCAATCCTCATCCGTATTGGGTGTGGTGATTTTGATGGTTCTTCTCCATTATCTTCCAACCTCCTAACTGTTACACGCTGTTCAGTGGCTTTCCTCTTACGCCCCGGTCTTTTCTTGGTCTGTTTGGGGGGTTCTAGCATCTGAAAACACACCGGGATGGTAATCTTCTCCGGCACGAGTTGTAGAGGTGACGGTTTTTTTTTTAGTTGATCCACAGCATCGTAAATCTTTTCTAGCATTGCCAGAATTTTTCCCCGCTCTGTCTCATCAGTTTGTACTTCCACATCTCTTGTATTCTTTTCACTAGGTGTGGTATCATAATATCTCCAATAACCGGCATCCATAGTCTGTAGATCTTCAAAATTTATAGTTGTAAATTCTGACATTTTTTCAGTGTAATGATAAAATGAAGAAGTTTTTGCTTTCAATTTATACTATTAGGATTTGTTTTCCCTCTCTTTTTACCATTGGATGAAATTTTTTTGGGGAAAACTCCTCCCAATAAAAAATAAAGAAAGTCTTTATTTTTTATTAGAAGGAGTTTCCCCTCCAAAAATTAACCAACAGTAGAGAAGCCCGCCTAAAAATCAACCAGTCTGGGAAGAAGGCGCCAGAATTACGCATTTTCACAATGAGTAATTCTGGCGCCTTTTCCCTACCTTGAATTACTATCAAATAAAGAAAGTCTTTATTTTTTATTTGAAAGTTTCCCCCTCCAAAAAATTAACCAACAGTAGAGAAGCCCGCCTAAAAATCAACCAGTCTGGGAAGAAGGCGCCAGAATTACTCATTTTCACAATGAGTAATTCTGGCGCCTTTTCCCTCCCCTGAATTACTATAAAATTCACTAGCCTTCCCCCTCATACCACCAATGTTCTTATTGACAAACATGAAGATTGAACTAAGCATCGAGGTGGAGAGCATAGCACAGAGCGGTGGCAGAAGGGAACAGAACACCGAGCACACAGTCATTCCAAGAGAAAATCTACGAGAATTGGCGAGGAGAGGTGGTGCGGAATCTATTTCATCACAGGCCATGGATGAAGCTCGAAGGGGGCTTGAGCTATTTCTTAGAAGGCTGATGACAGATAGTTACTGCTATGCCACAGACAGAATCGGTTACCCAAACAACATTATCACAAGAGCCGATGTTCTACGAGCTGCTAGGAAGAAGCATGGAATAATCTTACCAAAATAAACATACATTGTTTATTTTAAAAACATAAAAACGGCCCTTATCAGGGCCACCATATTCTTAAAAAGAGAAACTTTATGCACACTCAACCAATATGATAGAATATAACTGAATTCTTATTTCACGACACAAAAAAAAGTATCTAAACACTGTATTCACATTTTCAAAATTTTATTCCATGAAATTTTACATAAGTGTAGTGTCACTGAAAAATGTTCACATCTTCTTGGTAAATTTTGCCACTCTAGTTTGAATGTCTTTAGCTTTTCGTTTTCTTGACACTTTCTTTGGTGGTGGTTCTATCTCAGGGAATAAATTTTCTTCATCAACTTCCATCTTTGATTCAGTAGGTATGTGCACTTTGTATAATAATGTATCATCATTATCATCAAACTCTGGTAACACAGGCTCTGCTAAGTCAACTTTCTCATTTGTAAAGTTTATATGGGAAGGTGGTGGTAATGGGAGCGTGCTCATCCCCTGTAAAGTGTGGTTGTCAATGTCTTTTTCATTAAGTTGTAAGTTGAAACCTGTAATCGGTAATCTATCTTCTGCATGCTTTATGTATTCTGACCATGGATAAACTTTTACCGGTCCTCGTTGATCAACAGCTGGTGAACCCCATCTTGGTTGAGACACAGAGTTATTCGATAGCTTTTTCAATCTACATTCATTAATCCAATGTCCTCTCTGATTGCAATAAAAACATGGCCCTTTGTCTGAACATGTATTTGCCCAATGTCCTTTCTGATGACAAATGGAACAAATCATCTCTTTAGGTGTTGATATCAATTTATAAAGTTCATTCACAAGTCTTCTAACTTCTCCCCATTTAGATGGTTTATAGTAAATACTTTTAGCATCACTTGCTTTCTCCATTCTTGGATCAGTGTTCATCTTTAACTTTTGGAGCGTTTCAAAAATATGTCTTGTCTTCTTGAAGTCAAAAGCAAGTGTGATCCAAACCCTCCCCTACCCACATTTTTATACTTTCTCGGCGAACAGAAATTTGTGTTTTCAAGAAAAAATATTTTTCCTGAAAACACAAGATTCTGTTTTCAGATTTTTTTTGTACACTCCAAAATGGTTATGGAAATATTTTGAAATCTTCCATAACCATTTTGGAGTGTACAAAAAAACTGAAAACAGAATCTTGTGTTTTCAGGAAAAATATTTTTTCTTGAAAACACAAATTTCTGTTCGCCGAGAAAGTATAAAAATGTGGGTAGGGGGAGGTTTGGATCACACAAGTTTTTGACTTGACAAGAGTGAAAGACGTGATTTTTCCAAAAGATGAAGAGATCATTAGTGGACTACAGTGATTCAGAGGATAATGACACAGAACCTGTTGCATTAGCTGGTAAGAAACAGAGATTGACTGAATATGCTAAGAATACAAAATCTGTACACTCTGAAAAGAGTGTACAGAATTTATATTCCATTCATCCTCAGTTAATGCGTGCATCCAGAAAATTTCACTCTGAATCACATGTATGCAGAGTGACTTTAAAGCAATTTGATGTCACTAATCCGCTCGAGTTTTTAACTGAAATGTTTCAATCAATGGTGGAAGATGTAAAAAAGGAATGTGGTATACAAGACAACGACCCCATGAGGATATCCATCCACCATCCAGGCCTTGATGTAGGTATTTTTATTCCTTTTACAAAGGCTATGGGGGTAAATGGTAAAACAGTGTTAGATGAGATAGAAAAAGTTATTCAATCGAATGATAAATTTACGATACATGACGGTCAATTATCTTTGGAAGTGACACACACGCGCCTACCACAAGGTCGTGGGCGAAAAGCACCTATTTCATTTTCAGCTGTAGGTAAACTGGTTGGAAATAAGAAAAGTATTATTGAAATTAAAAATGTCCATGATTCCATGTGTTTTGCAAGAGCTGTTGTGGTAGGAAAGTGTTACGCTGATAAAGATGAATCTGAGCTTTGGCAAAAGAAATGGGACAAAATAAAAAGATCCAACAGACCGACACAAGAGCGAGAAGCGAAAATATTGATGAATAAAGCAGGTCTCAAATATAATAAAGCTTGTGGGTATGAGGAATATCATAAAATTCAAGAAATACTCTCCCCAGAGTATGTCATTAAAATCCACCCACAATTTGCAAAAGAAACGTTTTTATACGAACCACCCCAAACTACAAAAGAGAGTAAAGTTATTCACATTTATCACCACGACCAGCATTTTGACACTATCACTAAAATCACAGGGTTTTTAGGGTGTGTTTACTATTGTGAATATTGCAATGTAGGCTATAATAACAGAGAACGGCATAGATGCCCGAAAGGATGTGTTTGTTATTCCCCACTGCCATGTACGCCTGAACATTCTGTTCATTGTTACACATGTAATAGAGACTTTGTAAGTTCATCTTGTTACAGAAATCACACAACTCTATTACAGAACCAAGAAAAATCAATCTGTCAATTAGTGAAAAAATGTCTATCGTGTAACATGTGCATTTACTCTGGGAAAGGTAAACACATTTGTGATGGTTTTAAAAAATGTAAATATTGTCATCAAATAGTCAAATTTGAACATTATTGTTTCATTCCAAAATACAAACCACCCACGAAAGACAAAATGCCGAAAGTACCCTTTGTGTTTTATGATTTTGAAACAACTCAAGACTCAGGAATCCATACCCCAAATTACTGTGTTGCACACCGTGCATGTGGTGAGTGTATTTGTAAATCTATTGATGAGAAGTGTACACGATGTGACAAAATCGGAAGAAGGGAATATATCTTTAGAGGAAAATCTACTTTGAGTGATTTTTGCAATTGGCTTTTCAGTAAAGAACATGACGGGGTAACAGCGATTGCTCATAATTCAAGAGGGTTTGATGCACAATTTATCTTAAGACATCTCATTGAAACTGGCACATCAAAACCCGATGTCATCATGAATGGAAACAAAATTATTTCTCTGAAAGCTTGTGGTGTTAGACTCATCGATTCATTGAGTTTCCTTTCTATGAGATTGGCACAATTCCCTAAAACATTTGGTTTAAGTGAACTTGCAAAAGGTTATTTTCCTCATCTGGCAAACACACAAGTATATCAAAATTACATTGGACCTTACTTAGATGCAAAATTATGCATGCCTGATTCTATGTCTCCCCCAGCCAGAGAAGAATTCATTAAATGGTACAATCAAAAATTTACTAGTAACGCCACTTTCAATTTTGCCAAAGAAATGGACATGTACTGTAAATCTGATGTAGACATCCTCCGTAGAGGTTGTGGGGAGTTCAGAAAAAAATTTATTGAATGTGATGGGATAGATCCTTTCAGGGAAGCTGTGACTTTAGCTCATGCCTGTAATAAAGCTTGGCGGAAAAATTCAATGCCAGAGAACAAAATTGCTCTCATTTCAGACATAGGATATCCCACTGCTGTTCGATATTCCATGAAAGCCATTAGATTCTTACAGCTACTAGCACAGGAAGAAGGCATACACATTCAACATGCACTAAATGGTGGGGAAACTAGAATTGGAAATTATCATGTAGATGGTTTTCACAAAGAGACAAACACAATCTATGAATTTAATAATAATAATAACTCTTTGGCCAGCCGCTGATTCGTCGCGGTCCTCATAAGAGAAGGCCATCATTCCCCCTGCACCCCACCCCCTCTTCCCCTCCTCTCCTCCCAGCATTCAGATATAAACTGCTTAATAGTGTCCCTCACTTCCTCTTTTTCAATTTCTTCAATAAGCATTCTAACCCTCTCCCTCGTGTCCCCCTTCAGCCATCTATCCTTTGTTTCTTCACCCCACTTCTGCATTATTCTTCCAGTAAATTTTATTCTATGAGGTATATACTGTGGGCATTCCAAGAGAAAATGTTCCAGGGTCTCCACTACTCCAGAGTGGCACATTTGGCATCCCTTTTCCCCATCTCTCCCAATTTTTCCCCGAAGCTCCAGTGATCTTGATCTCAGTTTGAACAGCAGTGACCCTCCAAAGGTGCCATCTAGGTACTTCTCAAAAGCTGGCTTTTCTTTATATTGTAACCCCTGCAGTGATCTTTTCACGCTAACCCCTGCTCGCCAGTTTCGATTGCAGTCTTCCATGACTCTCTCTTTGACAAACCTTTTGCCTTCTTTCATTCCTACTTCTATGTTTGTGACCTCTATAGAGTAATTGTCCATTAGTTCCCTCACATGTTTTGACCACCCCGTTTCTATATTAGAATTCCAAATTTTATGGGTGTATGTGGCATGGATGTGAGACTTGCTATCCTGACAGATTCGAGAAAAATCCAATCAATTCACAATTCTATCAATCTCTGTACAACAAAGCCCAAGATCGCATAAAACATTTCAAATCATTGGGTTATAATGTACACATAGTGTGGGAACACGAATTTGATCATCTATGCAAAACGGAGCCAGATGTTCGAGCTTCTATAGATACATTTTTCCCACACATGGATCCCATTCAGCCATGTGATGCATTGTTTGGCGGGAGAACAAATGCCATTAAATTACATTACAAAATTGATGAGAATACAGACACAGAAATTAAATACATAGACATTTGTTCACTCTACCCATATGTCAATAAACACAGAGAATATCCAGTCTCTCATCCAGTTATTCTTACAAAGGAAAATATAGACACTAATAAAATAAGGGAATATAGAGGACTTATCAAATGTAAAGTTTTACCACCTCAAAATTTTTTTCTGCCAGTTCTCCCCATTCATTGCAATAAGAAAATGACATTCACACTTTGTAAAACATGTGCAGAACACGAATTAGATCAGTGTAAACACACACCAGACCAATGTGCAATAGTAGGTACATGGACATCTGTCAAACTTAACAAGTCATTTGATTTGGGTTACACTTTAATTGACACTTATCAGATTTGGCACTGGGATGAATGGTCTTCAGAGATTTACAAACATTATGTGAACAAATATTTAAAAATGAAACAAGAAGCTAGTGGGTTTCCAGATTGGGTGAAAACAGAAACAGACAAAAACACATTTAAAAAAGATTATGCACAGATTGAAAACATCTATTTGGAAAATGTTGAAAAAAATCCAGGAAAAAGATCATTTGCCAAAACCATGTTAAATTGTCTCTGGGGAAAGAATGCACAAAACAATATCAAAAGTAAAACTAAATATATAAATGAACCGTCCGAATATTTTGATATAATACAAAGCAAAGACAAAATTGTGAACAATGTGGAATTTTTTGAGCATGATCAATTTGTTTTAGTAAACTTTATTGACACTGCAGATGTTTACACACCACACAGTTCAGCAAATGTTGTTGTAGCATCTTTTGTGACCGCGTATGCAAGATTAGAATTATACAAAGTTTTAGAACAATTAGGAATGCGAGTTTTATATTTTGACACAGACAGTTGTATCTACATACATAAACCATCACTTTGGAATCCAGAAATTGTAAATAGTAGATTAGGTCAATGGACAGATGAACATCCAGGGGCAAAAATCACAGAGTTTGTAGGTTTAGGTCCAAAAAATTATGGATACAAATATATTAAAGATGGAGAAACACACACCACATGTAAAGTTAAGGGTGTTACTTTAGATTACAAAACATCACAAAAAGTTAATTTTGAGAGAATGGTTGAGTGTGCAGAAGACAGAGAGAATTACAAAATAAACATTGAATACACACATAGAATTAAACGAAACAAAGACAGACAAGTCACAAGTGAAGCACAAACCAAAACATTCAGATCTGTATATACAAAACGTTTTGTAGTAGATAAATATGATACCCTCCCCTATGGGTATAAGATATAAATATCCTTCACAAAAACTCATTTCAATTTTGAACAGAGAACAGACAAGATGTCTTTACCACTCGAGCCTGCTTTCCCTAATTATTTATCAGAGTTAAAAAGACTTGAAAGTTTTCATTGGACTTCCTACCCAGTCTTACAATCGAAAAAAGAAGAATTAGCCAAAGCTGGATTTTTCTGTGTTGGGGGTGGTAAAGTGAAGTGTTTTGTATTATTTATCAGAGTTAAAAAGACTTGAAAGTTTTCATTGGACTTCCTACCCAGTCTTACAATCGAAAAAAGAAGAATTAGCCAAAGCTGGATTTTTCTGTGTTGGGGGTGGTAAAGTGAAGTGTTTTGTATGTGGACAAGGTTTACATAATTGGGAAGAAAAGGATATTCCTTTACAAGAACATGTCAAGTATTCTCCAAATTGTCCTTACATGAAACTTATTAGAGGCTGTCAGTTATATAAACCACCCACATGTATGCAAACACCTCCCGATAAAATATTAGCAGTCATGGATAATGGATTTACTTTAAAACAAATATTTTCAACAATGAAAAAATATGATAAAACTCTAGATGATTTTCCAGATTCAAATTCATTATTTGCACTCAT
The DNA here is from genome assembly GCA_031216915.1 of Pictodentalium vernedei. NCBI lineage: Eukaryota > Metazoa > Mollusca > Scaphopoda > Dentaliida > Dentaliidae > Pictodentalium > Pictodentalium vernedei. Next base: position 72,983,732 of record CM062295.1, on the reverse strand, counting down.
GGTCATAGATGATCAAAGTACATCATCATTTAGTAAAATAATTGGCAATCATGCCGCAGTACATTTCAGAAATAAGTTAAGTGATTTATTTACTGACGGACCAGCAAATGATTTTCCTGACTGCCCTGATGTACAAAGTACATCAGAACAGACAAAAGAATCATCACTTTGATTTCAACCATGGAACCAGTAAGCCACATCTTAGAAAAACAAGATCACACATAAGGCATTATTATATGCATTTCAAATGATCACTCCTGGTTATCTAACAATAACAAAAGATTTCATTCAAAATCAATTAGAAAAAGATGGAATGTATGGGGAATTTTGTAATGCATTACAAATCATGAATGCTTTTTACAAAGATAATGTACAAAATATTTGGACAAGAGTTATGTGGGATTTTATTATTTATGATGAAGAAATCATTAATTATTTATATAGACAATGTATGCCACAATTAGATCAGAGTTCTTCAGAAACTTTATTTGAATTAAAATCACCCTTAAAACGAAAACCCACACAGAGATGTGAAGAAGCTATGGAGGTAGAAAGTATATAAGTCAATGTTTTGATATTCCTTTTGGTAAAAAAAGAAGTCATGGCAATGAGTGAATGTTTATTGTTTCAACATCCCTGTAATATCTTTATATCGGGGCCTAGTGGTTCAGGAAAGACAGTATTTGTCAAAAAGCTTATTGATATGAAGCGTGACTTATTTCAAATCCCACCACAAAAAATTGTTTGGTGTTATAAAGAATGGCAAAATACATACGCTTTACTTAAAGAAAGTGAAGATGTTAAATTCATAGAAGGCATTCCTGATGATGAATATGAAATTGTCAGTGATGTCACTATTCCACATCTTGTGGTTTTTGATGATATGTTAGGTGATAAAGATGAAGAAAAAATTAAATTATGGTTCACACGAAAAGGCCATCATCGAAATGCAAGTGTCATATACATCACACAAAATATGTTTCAACAATCTAAAGCTAGTCGTACCATAAGTTTAAATGCACATTATATGATTCTGTTTCAAAACACCAGAGATAAAGGGCAGATAAAAGTGTTAGCAAATCAAGTCCAATTACCCCATTTAAATGCATCCTATCAAGATGCAACGAGTACTGATCACGGTTATTTATTAATTGATTTTCATCCTAAAACCCCCGACTCTTTGAGATTAAGAACTGATATTTTTCATCCTTGGGTGACACAAAATGAACGGGGTCCCATCATTTACACAAAACTATAAAATGCTGCATCCATAACTTTTTGTGTCACTTGGTAAAAACTTTTGTTGATGAGTACACATCACAATGGTATCTTTTATCTGATCATTAGAACAATTGAGTCAGCAGACAAATCCGTTTGCAAGAGAAAAATTACTTAAGAAAGGTTTCAAGAAAATTTTAAAATGGTTTACGTTAGCAAGTAAAATCATACTCAATAAAAAAATTAAATTGCCAAAACAAACTCTAACATATATGGATAAGCATAGACAGGATTTACAACAACTTGCAAATCCAAGAGTTGATATTGCAACCAAGCGAAACATTATTTTAAAACCAGGTGGTGGTGGGTTTTTTGGCGGTGTTATTATTCGTAATTTAATTCGATGGGATGGACATAAAACAAGTCGTAATTTTTATTCACCATTTACAAAAACAAAAAGTAAGAAACGAAAATTGTCTAAAAACAAAAAATTCAAAAGAAATGTTGATAAAAATTATGTGCATGCAAATTTCTTAGTCACTCCTCAAAAACTGACAAAAACAAAGTCTGTTTTAGTGAGCAAACTTCAAAAACAGAAAAAGGTACCACCATTAAAGTTAACACGTGGAACATCTGGTGGCTTTAGAGTATCGCATGATCCTATGATGTCTAGACAGAGTGTGGGGAATGTAGCACTGAAAGAAAATATTCCAATGACAGCACGATTTACAGCGTTGAATGCACAAAAACCTGTTAAGAGGATAAAATCTTATTTTAGTTGAATAAAATGACTTGCATTTGTCTGCCATATCATTTTATGAATGGTCTTTGTGACGGAAAGATGGTAAAACAATCTCGTAAAAATCCACTAGTTAAAAAATATGGTGGGGTGTTATTGGCACTAAGTCAAACACCACCAGCATTTCAAAAACAAATTATGAAAAATACACCAAAAGAATTAATTAATTGTGTGGCAGAATGTTGTCATAATCTTTTAAAAGGGAACATACATCTTTCCCCTGTTCAGAAACAAAAAAATTACACCCGAAACGTGAACAACTAAGATCCCTTGCTAGTAAATCATTATCACTTAAAAAGAAAAAACAAATTTTAAATCAAAAAGGTGGGTTTTTACCATTACTTGGTTTACTTGCACCAGCTGTAGGACTTGCAACAAATCTTGCAAATAAATTAGTGAATAAAATATGAAGAAAATGGCTATTGTACCTTATCAAATGATGGAAGAAATGCAGCATTATAGAAGTGAAAGATCACAGCGTCCAAGATTACCACCTGACCCTCAAATTACAAATACAGCACAGATGCAGAATGAATTATCATCTGTGTTAGAAAATTCAGAATTATCAGAAAGTGAGAGAAAACAAAAATACGGTGAAAATTTACAAAAATTTCAAATGTCATATAAGAAGGCATTACAACCATCATTGATCATGCCTGAGGTAGACCGAAAGTCATTGTTTTTACGAGATCGTATTTTAGAAAGTGTTCCTGTCACAATGAGGCGTAAAGCAACTTCATTATTATCTGCTTTATCGTCTCACCCACACATGAGCTGGGATGATCAAGGTGTTTTAAGCTATGATGGAGAACCCATAAAAGGTTCAAATATCATTGATTTAGTCAATTATGTTCTCAGACATCGAAAAGGCTTTAAACCAAGAGGCTGGGAAATATTCAATCGTGGATTAAAAGATATAAATATTCCTCAAGATTTTGTTGGAAATCGTGAATGTTGGGTGTGGATGAATAGAGAAGATGGCATACCCAATGAATATCAAAGTTCTCCTCAAGATAGTTGGTTAGATAGTTCTGTTTTAACATCTCCAAAACGTAATCTTCTTCGAGTAAAGAAAACACCTAGACGTAGATTGGCAAAAAATAAAATTTCTAATAAATGGGAGGCCTACTGAATAATTTATTAACCGAAATATATTACAATACGAATCACCCCGCAAGCTATAGTGGTATACATAAATTATACAAAGCAGCCCACAGTAAAGATAAATCTGTTACAGTTGATCAAGTTAAAAAATGGTTGAAAGGAGAGAGGACTTACACTTTACATAAACCCATTCGTAAAAATTTTGCAAGACGAAAGACTGTAGTGGGTGGAATTGATCATCAATGGCAAATTGATTTAGCAGATTTACAAAGTTTACAATCTTACAATGACCGATTTCGTTATTTAGTTTGTGTCATTGATGTTTTTTCAAAATATGCATGGGTTATACCCATACACAATAAATCAGGACAAACACTAACAAAATCTTTCCAAAGACTTTTGAAAACTTCTGGACGTAAACCATTATCTTTACAATCAGATAAAGGTTCTGAATTTAAAAATAAAGAGGTGCAGAAATTTTTAAAGAAACAAAAAATTCATTTTTTCACAACAGAAAACCCCGAAACAAAAGCTAGTATTGTAGAACGTTTCCAACGCACATTGAAAACACGAATGTGGAAATATTTTACACACAAACGTACGTTAAGATATATTGATGTGTTACAAAATTTAGTTGATGGATACAATCACAGTTTCCATCGTAGTATTCAGAGAACCCCTGCATCTGTATCAATAGAAAATGAAATACAAGTAACACAAAATTTATATGGTAAAAAATCTAAAGAGAAAAAAATAAAATTTAAAATTGGTGATATAGTACGTATTAACAAAACCAAACATACATTTGAAAAAGGGTATTTACCAAATTGGACAAAAGAATTATTTAAAATCACCCATGTAAAACATACAACACCACCCACTTATAAACTCGAAGATATGGGGGGTGAAAATATACAGGGAACATTTTACCCACAAGAAATTCAAATTATAAAAGATGATAAAAAATATATCATTGATTCAGTTCTTGCCAAACGTTCAAGGCGTGTTGGTAAGAAACTCATCAAGGAACTTAAAGTACATTGGGAAGGTTATCCTACGAAATTTGATAGTTGGGTAGCAGAAACAGATATAGTATAAAAAGAATATGTCACTAAATGAAAATACATTGAGTAGCGAAAGTGCAAGTGTTGAAGTACAAAATCAACAACCACAATTTAATTGTTGTGGAAGTCTTGTTGCAAAAAATCAAGTAACTTATTTCACACAAATAATTGTCATTTATGCAATTATAATTACAGCCATCATTCATCTTAGTTTACAATCCCCAAACAAAGAATTGTGGTTAGTGTTATTGAGTAGTTCTTTAGGATATATTCTTCCAAGTCCAGGTTTAAAATATTTGAAACCTCACGATAAGAAAAATGAATTCATTTTACGTAACACTACTGAGTGATAGTTCTATGGATATGTTTCCAAATAACACACAATGTTGTTTTCAAATAAAATTATCTAAACCCATTCATATTAATAAAGAACATTGGGAAGTGGGTTTAGTTGAAGTAATTTTACCATCTGAGGCAAGAAATATAACAGATGATGAAACAAATTTTAAAATCATTGTAACAGATTCAAAAATATCAGCACGCATTAATAATATTAATAAATCGTTTTTCAAACATACAGTACGTAAGGGTGTTGCTGCTGTTGAATTAAGTATTTTATCAGGTGCATATGCAAATGGTGGTCATGTTGTAGAAGCAATAGAATCAGAAATTCAAGAAAAACTGGGTGATATTTTTAAAGAATTTGGTGTGTCATTTCATCTTGGTTATTCATCTTGACAATCACGTGTAAAAATTGTATCAAATAGTATTGGAACAGTCGGTATTCAATTATCACAAAGTTTATCAGAAAAATTGGGGTGTAAAGATGGTATGTTTCCAGTAATATTTCCTAACACAGCAAAAGATGCATTTAAATATAATGTGGATTTAAATGTGGATTTTAATCAGCTCTTTATTTATTCCGACATAGCAGATTATACATTTCTTGGTGATATAGAAGCACCCATTTTACGTGTGATACCCTTTGAAACACGTGACGAATCTCTGCACACTCATAAAGAATTTGATAATGTACATTATGTACCAGTATCAAAATCTTCTTTTGATTATATCACTATAAATATAAATGGGAATACTGGTAAAAACATTCAGTTTTCAAGTGGGAAGAGTGTTGTCAAGTTGCATTTTAGACAGAGACATCAACTCAATTTATAAAAAATGCCTCCAGTGTATCGAGGAGTAGCACGACAATATGGTTATGGATTAGGATCCATTTTTCGCTCAGCAATAAGATCAGCTGTATCATTAATAAAACCAATTGCAAAAAATGCATTTCGAACTTTAAAGAAAGAAGGATTAAAACACGGTTTAGAAATAGCAAATGAATTGATGAGAAATCGTAAACCATCCAAAGAAGTTATGCTCACTCATGCAAAAGATCTAATGACATCAGTGGGTAAAGCTGCTTTGGGAATAAAAAGACATAAACGAGAACCAAGACATCATTCTGTCATTCGTTCTCAAAGAGGAAAGACACATAAACGGCAATCTTATTCAAAACGAAATTCAAGACCACTTGATATATTCGATTAAATCATGATGTTGCATGGATCTTGCGAGCATTTTTGTAGTGGATTTGATCCAGATAATGTATCACCAACAGCGAGTGGTATAGAAAATATTGGTGAGATTGAGCAATTTCCTATTGCATCTTTAAATAATTCTTCACCAATAGAATTTTTAATCCCCAGACAAACAACCAAGTGGCTAGATCTTGCAGCATCTACACTTGAGGTTCAGTTCAAAATTACAAAGCAAGATGGGGGTGATTTGGAAGATGATACGAATATTACCCCTATCAATAATTTCTTTCACAGCATGTTCAGTAAAGTTGATGTGACACTGAACGGTAATTTGATAACCACCAATACAGACATGTATCCTTATAGAGCATTTTTTGAAAATCTGTTGAGCTATTCAAAAGATGTGAAAAAAACACATCTAGCTGCTAGTGAGATGTGGTATATAGACACCCCTGGCCAACATACTGCATTTGCTAAAGATTCCGCAAACAAAGGTTTGGTTGAACGTCACAAATTAATTGCAAACAGTAAATCTGTACAACTAAGAGGAAAATTGCATTTAGATCTGTTTGTGCAAGAGAAATATTTACCAAATGGTGTGGAAATGAGAGTTAAAATTCATCGCTCCCCAACTAAATTTTGTCTGATTGGTGGTGTAGATGGAAAAATCGAAATTCAAAAAGCCATATTCAGAATACCAGCTTTGGATTTAATTCCTAAATTTGCAAATGATCTGAATGCACAAATAGATCGAACAAATTATAAAATGCCCATTAGACGTACTGAAGTTAAAACTTTTACCATTGGAAACGGTCTTCGATCAAAAATAGAAGACCATCTGTTTCATAAACAGATGCCAAAACGAATAATTCTTGGTTTAGTTTCAAATAAAGATTTAAATGGAGATATTGGTACATCTCCATTTAATTTTCAACATTTCAATTTGAACAAGTTGGAAATTACAGTGGATGGACATTCCATTAAATCACGTCCCTTTGAACCAAATTTCGAAGGTGGACTTTATCTAAATTCATATTTATCATTGTTTGAAGCAATGGGCTATTTTGGACAAAATCAAACATTTAATATATCAATGCAGGATTATGCAAAAGGATATACCCTCTGGGGAATTGATTTGACACCTGATCAATCAAGCAGTGAACCATTAGCTCATCCTATAAAGTCTGGCAACCTTCGAATAGATCTTCAGTTTGCTCAAGCTCTGACACAGGTGATCAACGTTGTTGTCTATGCAGAATTTGATAGTGAAATACAAATCAACAAGTTCAGAGAAGTGATATTTGACTATTAACAATGAGTAAATGTGAACATTGCAAGATGCACAGAGAAATGAGACAAAGAGTACAAATAATGAGGCGAGTGAAGACAGAAAATGAAAAACTGTTCCTTAGATTATTTAAAGAAATTGTTGTAAATGAAGTGACACCTTTGATAAAAGAAGAAGTGAATAAACTGTGTTATGGATGTCAAGGAATACCTGGAGCAAAACATGACTTTTGTATAAGAAAGGATGTAAGAATATGGATTGAAATGTATTTGAAAGACTGTATGGAAAAAGTGTGCCCATCAAGTGTACTATATAAACTGCTCGAACAAGCAAAAAAATGGAATATTGAAGGCTGTTTTACATATATGAATGTGAACTTTAAAATTAACACACAAGAAGACATTCAAAATTGGGCAGATTTAGTAGAGAAAGAGTGGGGATATTACACACCACTTGTTAAAGAAGAAGAAGAAGTTGATTAAAAAAAAGTACAACAGCCCTTTTTAGGGATAAGAAGAGATGGACACCACTCAACTACAATATGTTCTTGATAATTCTCAAAGGTTATCATCATTGAATGGAAAAGTGTGTTCAAGAGACTTATTACCAAAACAAAAGCATAAACACAGAAAAGCTTATATTGTGAACACAGATTCATCAAAAGAACCAGGAGAACACTGGGTGGTGATATATTTCAAAGACAATTATTCAGCCATCTACTTTGATTCTTATGGCTTACCACCATTACATAAAGATATATACAATTTCATAGTGAAAAACACAGATTCATGGACTATAAACACAATGAGAGTACAGAGTCTTCATACTGTGGTGTGTGGTATGTACTGTATATTTGTTTTAGATCATCTTGCTAAAGGATATGATTTAGAGACAGTTCTTACTATCAAATTCAACCCAAGAAATTTTCAAGAGAATGACAGAGAAGTCCGTCGATGGTTTGAGCAAAACTATAGACATTATTTAAAATGACTGTAATCAGGTGTCAAAACAACCCACAGAGGTTTTTTTTGATAAATTCTATTGTATATTTTTTGTCACTCACTGTTGTGTATCATATGTAATACGTGATAATGCTTTATTGCAAGAAAAACTGGCTGTCGATAATTTCACAAGAAAACAAACATAAAAAAAAAACTTTCCAATAAAGCGGTATCACACAACAATTCTTGATGTAAATAGGGTTTCTATAGATAGTCATTCTCATATCTCGATGTATATATGTTCCTCTCGCTCTATGTATTATATCTCAATGTAAAAAAGACTTTTTTTATAGTCAATCTCAGATCTCGGTGTACATATGTTCCTCTCGCTTGATGTATTAAATAGTGGTAGCAAAAAAAACTAACTCTTATTTTCTGTTTCAATGTAGTGGTGACCCATTACCCCACCCTCACCAGTAAAAAAAGAGAAGAGATACTTCTCTTTTTCCCCCACCCCAAACCATCAGTAAAAAGAGTTAAGAGATACTTAACTATTTTTCACTGTGGTTAGAGATTGTATTCTTATCAACCAATCCTTCCATACAGTAAAGTGTTGTATGGTTTAAAGTATGGAAAGATTGATTAATAAGCTAAATACACATATTTGGCAGTATAGAGTAATTGGAAGACCTCCCTACCCCATGACTGTCACTATAGAGACAAGCATTTAACACTGAATTCAGCATACCCCGGGACTGTCACTATAGGGACAAAATTAACATAGGATTCTCCATAGGGTTTTGTCCCTATAGTGACACTTTTGTCCCTATAGTGACATTTCTGGAGGTGAGAAAAAAAGATTTTAAAATCTTTTTCTCGCCTCCAGAACTGTCACTATAGGGACAAAATGTCACTATAGGGACAAAACCCTATGGAGAATCCTATGTTAATTTTGTCCCTATAGTGACAGTCCTGGGGTATGCTGAATTCAGTGTTAAATGCTTGTCCCTATAGTGACAGTCATCACTACTAATGCCAAAATGATCATTACTGTACAAACAAACACAAACAGTGCATCAAAAAGTTTGCATTGTGATTAAATTACTGTCCAAACAACCTTTTCTGAGAGACAGTTGAGTGAGTGATGTCAAACAGTAAAACAGACCAGTCAGTGACATGTGTAACGCCCCTGGAGATGTCAATCATTTTCCGTTGTTTCTCCAATCAGGGCACTAATGGGATTGCATTTACTCAGACAAGAAAAAAATGTTACTTTTTACACATTTGGATTTTGGGATTCAGTGCATAATATTCTTACTTTTTGGGTGAGTCTGTAAAAAATTACTTAATTTTTGTTTATTTTTCCCTAATAAAATATTTTTTTTTCAGCGGCCGATTTGACCCAAATTGTCGCGGCCGATTCGTCCGAAATTGCAGCGGCCGATTTGGCTGGCGGCCGATATGACCGGTAGCCAAAATTATAGACCTGTATCCTCAACATCAGTTACTTGTAAACTTTTGGAACATATCATTTGTAAACGTCTATTAACTCACTTGGAATCAACAGGCACCCTCACAAATCTCAATCACGGCTTTAGATCAGGGTTTTAATGTGAGACTCAGCTACTTACAACAATGCAGGACTTCTTTAATTACACACTACGTACATAACACACAAAATGATATACAGTTGAGTCAGGTGTACCACAGGGTACGGTCCTAGCCCCCCCCCCCCCCCATTCTGTTCTTATGCCACATCAATGACCTACCACTTTCAGTAAATTCCCAAGTAAGATTATTTGCTGATGACTGCCTGTTATATCGTCCAATGAAATCTCAGGCTGATCACAGCATCCTCCAAAATGACCTGATCAAACTGGAACAATGGGCTTCAAATTGGGGCATGAGATTTAACGCAAAGAAATGCTATCTCATGTCCACAAACGAAACGTCACCCCATTTTTATACCTTAGACAACCAAATTTAAAAACAAGTCTCCCAATCACCATACCTGGGGATGATATTATCTCAGGACCTGAAGTGGGATTTCCACATATCTAAACTCATAAGTAAAGCCAATTCGACCACTGGCTTTATGAGAAGAAATTTTAAATTTTGCGCCGAGAACTGCAAAAAAAAACAAAACAGTATATATTGCAATGGTTAGGTCAGTGATTGAATATGCATCAACAGTATGGGACCCTTATCTTCAAAAGGATATTGATAAACTGGCACGGGTGCAAAGAAAAGCTGCCAGGTTCATCACTGGTGACAATCGCTCAAGGGACGAAGGCATCTCCACAATAATGCTCACCAAACCATAACTGGATGCTCTCTGTGTTAGGCGCAGACACAAAATGCTCACCCAATTTTACAAGATTATTGAGGGGTCTGTGCCAGCCATCCCCCCCCCCCCCCCAAATAAATTCCTTCAAAAGCATAACAAAAGGCAAATTAAAAGCAAAACACATACTAATTGTGTCACCCAAAACATCATTGATAGACACACATAAAAAAATACAAGAGCATACACAGTCGCAACTGCTAAAACCATAGAATATCGGAATTCATTTTTCACCCGCATCGCTGTTGATTGGAACCACTTAAGACAATATAGTGCATGCGCAAGCAGTAGAGGGTTTCCAATCTGCTCTCTCGAAAAGCCACTAACGGCTCCACACCCGGTGTCTTTATGCCAAATGGCCATACACTGTAACCAATACAGATACAGATATTAAACATGTGTAGGGATTCATGGGCCTTAAGTGTGGACTGATTACTATTCTCACCACTTTATTGTTCATTTTCTTGATTAAAGGGGAAGTATGTTGAATATTTCTCTGTTTTGTTTAAACAATTGATTGGCAGTTATTTTGAAGTCACTTGGATGTTCTTCCCAATCCCTGTTCAAACTAATGAAACATACTAGAACAATTACCAAGGAATGCTGGTCGTTTCGGCATCGAGTTACAATAACTGAACGTCAATAGTTTTCAAATCCGAGAATTATTCAACACACTTGCCCTTTAATTAAGCAGTTGCAATGTTCCTACATGCCATTTCACTCTTATTATTTCTTTTGTGGGAATGTAAATGTTATTTATTAATTGGTATTGTTCCATACTGCAATAAAGTTTGTTAAAATAAAGTTTGTTATCAGAAATGTTTTATTGTTTTGATTTTTATTTTTGTCTTTTTTTGTCCACAGTAAAATGAATTTCCTAGGTGCCGAAACGACTTGGCCAAGTGCCGAAACAACTCGATGCCGAAAGGACTCGGTGCCTAATCGACCTGAAGTGGTGTCGAAACGACTTGGCCAAGTGCCGAAACGACTCGGTGCCGAGACAACTCGATACCAAAACGACCATCATTCTCTTGTTCCCACTCCAATCCAAAAGTGTCACCCAAGCAAGCACCCGGTACCTCCCAGTACCTACTGCAGTGACTTTTACCCCCAAAACACAACGTTTTCTCACAACTTTACACGATGAAAAGTTTGTGTCTGTCTAACACTCTAAACCAAAGTGTTGATCCAGTACCCTGTTACAACCGATAATGTTACAACGCCGCATAATGTTACACCAACGCATAATGTTACAAAAAATGAAGTAAACACCCGATAATGTTATAAACTCCGCATAATGTTATAACTTTTTTCAACCCGTTATGTTATAAAAATCGACGCATAATGTTATAACTTTTTCAACCCGTTATGTTACAACAAATTAACCGATAATGTTATAACTTCTGTATACTAATTCCAGTTACAGCTATTGCAGATGGACTTTACCAATTACCATTTATTGCCGCATAAAGGTATGTAATATTTATACTAAAGGTTTCTGCTCTGGTTAAGGCGAGGAGACCCCCCCCCCCCCCCAACTCCCAGGGATTTATCATAGAATGACCTAGTCACATTACATAGACGCGGATTATCCTGGTAACTCAATCGTGTGATGTCATTTCCATGAGCATCCAGTGCCCAACATGGTGAAGGCGGGGATGGTGGGGGAAGGGTACTATTTTATCCGGTTGGTACATTTACCAACATGCGTAATCTCCGCTTCCAGAAATGTAGTGTACCATAGTCATAAGAATATCTTATTGTTCATTAATTTGACATGTTAACAACTAACAGTGAACAAAAATGAGGTGGAGTTAAAAGAGGTCAAAAAGTTGGATGGAGCGAGGTACATATGATGGATGTGGCGGGTTGGTAGTGTCTCACGGAAGCCGAAGAATAAGACGCGAGACTGAAAACACTCTCAAATAAAGGTAGGATAGCATCCTTAATGGGGGTATGAGACGTATGAAGAGGTACTCATTGCGCTCATTTTCATAGCTTTCATTTTGAGACGTATGATTTTGCGCGCATCGTGCTCATTTTCATAGCTTTCATTGCTTCATACGACGAAAAGGGGGATTCCGTGGGTTTAGTATCCTTAAAATATAGGATAGTATCGTTACCTAATGTCCGACCATACAATGGGCGCGTAATTTATCACAGAAATGGGTTTATTACAATAATGGTTGGTTTATTAGAATAGTGTTTTTTTTTAAATGAGAGATAAACTGGAAGGGGGCGGCGCCGTCCCTGTCCCCGTAGCCCTACCGCCCCTTGCCCCTGGAGCTCATGAAGGCCCGGTCCCTCGAGTTTCTGGCGAGTTACTAAATCGGTACTGGCAGGATTCGGGAGTGTTTTCGGGAATGTTTTGATCAGTTTCCTGAAGATTGTCAGGTTGTTTGGATTAATTCGATATCTATTGTCGGGTTGTTAGAGGTGAGACGGAGCACGTGTCCCCACAACAACACGCGCTGCGCATACGCCTTCCTACCACCTATTATCATGATAATGACATCACAACATGGCCACCCAAGTGCACTATCATGACAACCCAACATGACCGCCCATGACGTCACTTCCGGAGTTCTACAAACTGGCTCATTTTCAACATACATAACTACTCAACACCACCACCAACACCGCCACAACACCAACATCAACACAACTCCTCCTCCACAATCTCCCCCTTCTCCCTATACTGCCTGTTCTAGTGATTCCGCCTTTTCCAGAACCTGTAATCCCAAAATTCATCACTTCCACTTCTTCCAAAATCTCCACCATCTATATTATCATACCGTTTAGCACTACTCTTAGAGTATTTTCAGATAGCTTTCTCTGCACAATCACCCTGATGTACTAATCCATGACCTCCTCTCTTTCTCAGCCTAATACCTGCCCACCCCTTTCAATCCACCTAAACCCCATTCCTCTTCCTACCCAGTCTCGCATCTTATTCTTCGGCTTCCGTGCGACACTACCAACCTGCCACATCCACCATATGTACCTCGCTCCATCCAACTTTTTGACCTATTTTAACTCCACCTCATGTTTGTTCACTGCTAGTTGTTAAAATATCATATTAATGAACAATAAGATATTCTTATGACTAAGAAATATGCGACAAATGAGTTTTAGATGCTCAAAACAAGCAGAAACAGAGGCATGTAACATGACTAGGTCATTCTATGATAAATCCCCGGGAGTTGGGGGGGGGGGGGGGGTGTCTCCTCGCCTTAAGTAGAGCAGAAACCTTTAGTATAAATTTTACATACCTTTATGCGGCAATAAATGGTAAGTGGTAAAGTCCATCTGCAATAGCTGTAACTGGAATTAGTATACAGAAGTTATAACATTATCGGTTAATTTGTTGTAACATAACGGGTTGAAAAAAGTTATAACATTATGCGTCGATATTTATAACATAACGGGTTGAAAAAAGTTTTAACATTATGCGGAGTTTATAACATTATCGGTTGTTTACTGCATGTTTTGTATGCGTTGGTGTAACATTGTGCGGCGTTGTAACATTATCGGTTGTAACATACCCGTACTTCCTAGTGCGTACTGTAGTGTTTTTTACCCTTAAACTCAACGTTTTCTCACTTCTTTTCCTCCCAGCTCCATGTTGATTGTAGTGATGTTTACCCTAAAACACAAAGTTTACTCACTACTTTACAAGGCACACAGCCATAAATACTAAATATTTACTTCCAGCTCCACAATGAATGGAATGATTTTTACCACAACTCACAAAGTTTACTCACCACTTTACAAGACACAGACCCGTAAATACCAAATAGCACCCCCAGCTCCACGCTGAAAGATTTCATCCCCACTCCCTTGGTGGATTTTTCACCTACTTTCCACTTTGCTGACTGAGACATACAGCATAAGTTTAACCCCATTCCCACGTCCATTTTGACCGAGCAAATCGACGGTGCTACCCGATGAATAATAACCCCACACCAGCGACAGCCATAAACCTACCCCAGGATTCCCTTTCCTCTCGTTGGTTTGAAAAGTCTGGATTAGGCGTAACTAGTTATTTCCTGCGGATACTGCTTCCGGACTAGTGATTAACGACCAACCGTATTACCAACGTCAGTGTTAGAAAATGGCTTTCCCAGTACAAATCTGCAGATGCTAGACAAAACCTTGAATTTATGGTCAATACCCAGAAATCTCCGGACACCCAGGAGCCGTTCTCACAATTACACACCCAAATTAAAACCCATAACCCCGAAACCAAGAGGCGAATAGAATCCCCCATCCTGTGAACCCGAAACGTGGCAGGATGGGCATGACTAACATTGTTTTCACACAAAACCCAATTACATGTAGTAATGAAAAAATTGACCTGTCGCCCGACAAGTCTCAACGGTCCATACACCTTTCACCCTCATCCAGGGACATACCCGAAAGTGACAACTCCAATGGTGATGTATACTGTCCCGCGCATATATAGGACAACTTGAACCCGATTCCCAGTATCTCCGAACACGATGAAGCCCCATCAACGTCGTTTACTGCCACCCTTAACCAGCTACAACATGGCACCCCAATTAACCATACTATCCTCCGTGATCACATACTCTCACCCACTCGCAAGAGACCTCCCACCAGTACTTATGACCCCGACCCCAACGTCAACTCATGAACCAACAGTAATACAGGACATCCCGCCCCATAAGATTGATTGGTCCCCTGTGTTTTCACCGGCTGAAACCCATTCCAACCCGGGAAACCTTAATTTCGCCATCCATAAAAGCATAGTTCCACAAGGACCACGCGCCACAGACCACTCCCTCTTAACTCACAAGATGACACAGACACACACCCAATTTATGAGAGCAAGATCTTGCCCACCCAAACCCCGATAGCGCCTCACGCCATTGATTTGTCCTCCGACAATACCCAACTATGAATACACCTTTCATTCTCATCCAGTGGGACTCCCAACAATACCCCTCAAAACGACACCACTGCGAACCACCCTGCAATGATAGTCGAAACCCAAACCCGTGAACATACCGCCTGGTTTGACATATCGCTGCTATACAGCTCCCAAACAATGTTTGACCCAATTGGGGGTCCTCACAAATAAGCGAAAGTGTCCCTCCTGCCAAACAGGAAATCCCGCAATGTTGTGTTGAAAAGGTGTTCCCGCGACATTTGAAACAACAAGTAGCACCCCACTTTCTATTTTGCTACTACCGGTCCCATAAAGGGATTCCCACCCAAATATACCCACAGTAGCATCCCCACCGTTGATTAACTGTCCATTTGGTGCCTCCCTCCACCCTATATATCAAACAAACCCCTCCCGGGCGCAACAACAGTTTCCTTTCCTCCTAGTACCCTAAGAAGTAAGGGGGACCCTCCTCCAGAGGATTGAATCCTGCCAATGATATAAGGGAAAGATGCTCTCATGACACGAGAGCATCGCCTGTCCCTATCAGGTTATAACGCCTCCATTCCCTCCTTTTCGCTACTCGAACACCCAGAAGCTTTAGTCAAAACGTCCGGAAACATTGTCATTGGTGAAAACGTCTCCCAATAATCTTTCTCGAAATCATCAACTTTTTGATTTGAACCAGTTCACCTGTTGTCTCCAAAGGGGAAACTGGAGAAGGCAGGGTATTTTTGTTTTTAAAAATTTGATTAGCAGTTTTTATCGCTGTCCTGGAAAATTGATCACCAATTTCACCCCCCCCCCCCCCCCCCCACACCGAAACGCCTAAATTCCCTAAATTCTCTCACATACTGCACTGCTCACAGGTTCTCGGCACAAGCTGGGAAATCGAAAGAAAAATGATATTTGAACCATAATGGTCGTCCTGGAATTTTGAAAATGACAGGCCTGGACTCACTCAGTCTAAGCACACCCTTCCACATGTACTTTTCAGTTTTGGAATAAAGATGATTTTAGTCACAGGAAATAGTAATTACGACAAAATAGGTAAGTAGTCAGTATTAGTCACCTGATGATCGCGACGACTTACCTTACTGATCCCGTGGGTTGGCAATGAAAAATGAATACATCAGTGACTGAAACATTCTCTTGCAGCTCATGATTCGACTTTCACTTTGCAATTTTCAAGTCGATGCACCCGGACTGAAAAAAAGTTGTCGAAGATGATTATGAAGAATGACTGGTGACATCAAGGGAGCTAATTTATAGGCACTGATATCGTAGAAAACACTAGTGGAGTTTTGTCAACTGATTTGAAAGCGCTCGTAAAATGGTGGTTAAATTTATCATTTCGCATGACCAAATAAATTGGTGTATTTTTACACTGTTTATCTGTAGTTTTAGCATTTTTGAATTGGAATATTGGATGATCACATAAATAAAATATGAAATGAGTGTTTTTCTCATATAATATTTATGAAACGAGTCTAAGAATTTTCTGTTTTGGCGAGCCTCTGGCGAGCCCAAACGGAAAATTCGGACGAGTTTCATAAATATTATAGGAGAAAAACACTCATTTCATATTCTATTTATCATATGACACACACAAATTAGTATGACTTTTTAACCCATCACCTAACTTGAGTTGCAGACGGCACTTGGATAAAACATCCTCGTATAACTAAAAATTTTCATTTTTTGCTTCCAAAACATGGGTTATGACCCCTCATTGGAACGAGCTCATCGAGCTCGTTCCAATGAGGGGTCATAACCTATGTTTTGGAAGCAAAAAGTGAAAATATAAAAAAATGAATGGCGTTTTTCTTGTAAGTAAAAGATTAATACAATATAACCCACCCTAAATAGGACAGATAACGTAAATTCTCCCAACTGAAATTATGCAAATGTCACCCAGTTGTATTTTGTTTAGCCAATCAAATTGTCCAATTTTGAAATTGACCAATAAATGCCCCCAACTCTAATTATGCAAATTATGAAAATGTGGCCCAGTTTTATTTTGTTCAGCCAATCAAATTGTCTAGTTTTGAAATTGGCCAATGAACTTGGCCAATGAAATTGATGGAAGGCTTTATTTATCACTGATTAATATGAAAACAAAATATCAAATGTTTTAAAGTGAACAAAACGGACGAGTCATATGATAAAATTTTTAACCTCTCAATGTGAACCAAATTTGGGTGATTGGATCGCACATGGGAGATCTTGCTTTGCAAACTGTAATGCGAACGTAAACAAAAAATGCCCTGGAAGAACAAGAGAACCTTGGGTTGGATAACGTAAAATTCAGCCTACAAGGTGGGAGTTGAGTCAGAGACCATGTCCCCAAGGATAGTCAAAACACCCCCAAGCATTGGTCTCAACATTCCTAATGATTTTGCCACACATAATGAATTACTTGAATTCTTCCATAGTCTTTCTTTTCTCTATGCCCTCACATAATACAAAAATATCCTCCCGCTCACACTCATCCCATGTCCTCACATATTGCAAACATATCCCCCATCCGCTCATCATCCTCCCACACTCGATACATTTCTCAATCAGACTAATAAATAACACGAATGAACCCACCATAAATTTGCGTACCAGAAAGCATCAAAGACTAGCTCCGCTGTCCTATCTGGTGCATGCAAAGAGATATCTTAAAAACAAGTGAGCTCATTCCAATGAGTGGTCACATGACATTGTTTTGTAGAATATTTTTGGGAAAATCTGATAAACGAATTTTAAAATAATAAATTTTGATATCATCTGTGTTGGGTAAAGGTTTTTCAAATCTCATCATCAAGACATGCTAATTCGTTCTGAACGTGATGCCTCAAGTCTCGATTGTGGTACTTATGCTCATATATCTGAACAGTTTTTGATATACTGGTATACCAGTGTTTAGTTTTGAATATCGTGCAGCCCTAAGTGGTAGCAAAATCAGGCTTTAGTCTTAGCAGTGTTTCTTGTATTTCAAACAGAAGCTCCATTTGATCGATTGTTGACACCTCAGAGTCCAAGATGTGAATCATTGATGTCTTTTTTTCTAAAAGTTACTGGTAAATGTTATTATATATTGCTTCAACAATTTATTCAGTTTGATGGAATTCAGTTTTTTCTTTGGAAGGTAATTGAAATGTGGGTAATAAAGATTATTATTAAGACTAAAGATCCCTTCGTAGTATTCGAGAAGAGCTAGGCCACGAAGTTGCTGCTATGAAGGTCAACCCACACACTTATGCCATTGGGCCAAGGAGAGGCGTTAATATAAGTTGCATAATTTGTTCGCCAATCCTTGTGAAACAAATAAGATTAAATAAAAAAAAATAAAGATTATGAGATATGCATTGTTCCATAATACTCTCAACAAGAAAATTGAAGAAATGTTAGGTCTAATAAATGCCATGTTTTTCCAACTATTGCCTTACCGAACACCACAGCAAAGAACACTGCCAACAGGTTCAAACAGTTGAAAGGGGTGACCCTCCCAACGCTGAAACCATTCTTCCCCACCCAAACCAGAAAATAAGCAGACTGTCATCTGCAAAATGAGGTCCCCAGAGGGTGAATGTAGTGATGGTACCCTGCACAGCAGGGTAGCATCACTAAATTTACCCTCTGTGAACCTCAATCTGAATAAGGGTCTCAAAACTAAACAGAAAGAGGTACCCAGAAGATAAATTGGCCCACTGTATGGGATAGCGAGAAAACTGTTCACAAAATACCATGGTATTACCAGGGTATTTTGGGATTTACCATGGTTTACCATGGTACTTTTTTATAAGGGGAACTAGCAGGTCATTGAATGTAAATAATGGACACACAGGTCATGTGGTACGGGTAAGTAAAAGTATTCTAAATATTTAAACCATGAGGAATATTTGATAAAAGTCGCATTCCATACTGCAAAAATGTATGGTATCGTAGTAGCCCCAGAATGGAAGTTTAAATTAATGACGTACAGAAGCAGCGGGAAAAAACGTTACAGGATAAAAACAAGAAAAAACTGATGTAATTTTACCCCTTTTGATAATTCCAACTCAGTTTCGCATTTCTCAAGAAAGCTTCCCCAGATATGATGTCCCAGTGTTGGTATTATGAAAAGTTGATCAAAATTTTCTTGTCTGTCCAATTTCAAAGCATCTATTGAAATAACTTGATGATTGTTATGCCAATATCTTATGTAATTGTTACCGGCCATCACTGTTTTCCGGATTGCCTCCCAACTTTGCTTATGACCCCCCTCATTGGAACTAGCTCTTTTATGAGCGGATTATTATTTTTTCGTATAATTGAGAAATAACTGTTGTTTTCCTTCGGTTTATGCGATATAAACAGAAAACTTTCAGCACAAGCTTCATAACTCGCGTAGGGAGTTATGATTAAGCTTGTGCTGAAAATTTTCGGTTTATATCGCATAAACCGAAGGAAAACAACAGTTATTTCTTATAATTTAATCCGGCTGTAATATTAAAATATAAAAACTAGGTGTACGTGAACTAAAAACTTTTA
The DNA here is from genome assembly GCA_031216915.1 of Pictodentalium vernedei. Taxonomy (NCBI): domain Eukaryota; kingdom Metazoa; phylum Mollusca; class Scaphopoda; order Dentaliida; family Dentaliidae; genus Pictodentalium; species Pictodentalium vernedei. The sequence continues at coordinate 72,964,000 of CM062295.1, read as the reverse complement.
ATTTTCGCAAAAGACAACAGTCAAACTCAGGAAAGCGTGCTACAAACAGGTCACGTCAATCATTGTCAAATTGTTTGTTGTTTTGATTTTCGATTGCAGACGACAGATATTTAGCAAGTCACGTAACAATATCATTAAAAAACATTTTTTAAGTTCCAACAAAATCAAGTTTGGATGTATATTTTATTCGTCTCCCACTTCGGTATATTTTATTAAATTCAATTGTTCCCGAGAAATTATCATTATATTCTTGCTGACTGGAGGCGATGAAAAATCGACCTCACCCACTCTCTCACGCATCTCTTTTTTCCTATACATGCTCGGGCAGTAACGATTTACAAGCTCAGGAACAGATAATTATGAGCCATGTATGTACGTGTAGTCTACCTTTTCTCCAAACTATTTTTCACGTTTTTCGCATTATGGAGTACAACAGTGATCCAAGTTGGCTTAGTGTCCTGGGGCAGCCCGCTGTCTCAACTTCAGGGGTCCTCCTAAATACCAGAACCCTCCAGAACCACATTGAACCCCCCCCCCCCGAACTGCACAGAACCCCCCTCTAAAATACATTTTCGCCGTTGTATGTTTATTTTATGGAATAATCCTTACATGAAAGAAGAATAGAAGTAAAATTCATTCTGATAGTCGCCTTTGTCTAGGCGGTTCTTGTGGCTTCTGGTATTTAGTATTTTTCTCCTAAATACCAGATCCCCCCAGAACCGCACAGAATTCCCAAGAACCACCCTCTAAATGACATTTGCATGCTGCTCTCGGGGAAATTATTCCATTACCAGTTTCCTTTAATATTCAATAGGAATTGAAATTGAATTTATTCACAAATCCATACCTGTGTCGGCATTTGTTCGGCTTAAAACTTGAAATAACCCCCCCCCCCCCCCCAGAACCGCTAAGACAAAAGCGACTGTAAGATTGAATTTACTTCTTTCTTCTTTCCTGCAAGGATTATTACATAAAATAAACATACTGCATCGTAAACTACTGCGCAAATGTAATTTGGAGGGGAGTTCTGTGCGGTTCTGGTATTTAGGAGAACCGAACTTCAGCTGTGCTTCATTCTGTCAGATAGATTTACTACATGTGAAAGTAGAGTGACCGTACTTGTGCTTCTTTAGTTATGCTGTCCAGAGAAAGGGTTGTAATTCATCCCAAAGGTCACCAGAAGGCTTTATTCAAAGCACCATTAAATTATTCTGGGAGGTGAACTCCCCCTCCACCTCCCTGAAAAAAAAACACAAACGAACCTCGTATGATTGCTCTTGTCTTATAAATTTGAGCAGGTGCCGATTGTGTCTGAATGCCATTATATCATCCTAAAAAGCCACTTGTGGACCCACCCCCATGGGAAATCTCCCCAACTTGACCCCCCCCCCCCCCCCCCCGCCAAAAAAAAGGATTTACTAGCACCGCCACTGGTTAAACACTATACTAATTTGGTCTGTTTTGGTTCGATTTGTCCCATTTCAGTCATTCATCTTACCCTTTTATTTCACATTTTTTGTCATTTCAGTAAATTACACTTGAAATAAAAAAGAAAATTAAAATGAAAAACAATAATGATGCAAAGGAAATAAAAATACAAATGAAAATAGGCACAGCACATAAAGTATACATGAAGTTGCTTGGAAAATAATCATGATTTCTCAGGACTTTACTTTTGGTGTATTTGGGGAGACCACAAATAGCTAGGGCTGTCACGATTAATCGATTGTCGATCGCGATTAATCGATTGTCGATCGGTCATGCCGAAATCAATTAGCATCTTTCATTGTCGATGATTCGGTAAATGTTCCCCCTTTTTAGACGTTAAATACTTAAAAAAATTGATGAAAAAACTATTGTTTCTAAAGGAAAAAGGTCAAGAACGTCGACGTTAAACCTCAAGAAACCTTTAGAAGCATTTGTCTTTTAGGTACATTCAAAGCTTTGATGTTCTGAACTTTGAACCTTCAGTGGTGTAATAATCAAGACCGGTCGGCAGTTGCGAACTTGCCAAGTTCGCAACTGACGACCATTCTTGATTATTACACTGATGGTTCAAAAGTTCAGAACATCAAAGCTTTGAATGTACCTAAAAGAGGATCGTCTTCGTTGTTTACTTGAGGTAGGTCACCTGGCATGAACTTCATTTTTAGCGATTTCACATGGAGGGAGGGAGGGAGGGAGGGAGGGGGAGGGCCATCTAGGTACGATTAATCGATTATTATCGATTATTTGCGACGATTAATCGATTCCTACATTAAAAAATCCTGACAGCCCAACAAATAGCAGTTGGTATAAAAATTTGACATGCCAAACAGGATATGCGTTGTTATAACAACAGATATTCCCACTAGGCATGACAAATTATCATTATTGAAATACATTGTGAATGCCGAGGATTTATTATCTCTTGATGACTGCAATTAATGGTACGTTGGTATGAAAATTTGACATGACTAAAAGGGATATGCATTCCAAATCATTCGCCACGACATTGATTCTTAACTTCCTGATAATAATAATAACTCTTTGGCCAGCCGCTGATTTGTCGCGGTCCTCATAAGAGAAGGCCATCATTCCCCCTGCACCCCACCCCCTCTTCCCCTCCTCTCCTCCCAGCATTCAGATATAAACTGCTTAATAGTGTCCCTCACTTCCTCTTTTTCAATTTCTTCAATAAGCATTCCTACCCTCTCCCTCGTGTCCCCCTTCAGCCATCTATCCTTTGTTTCTTCACCCCACTTCTGCATTATTCTTCCAGTAAATTTTATTCTATGAGGTATATACTGTGGGCATTCCAAGAGAAAATGTTCCAGGGTCTCCACTACTCCAGAGTGGCACATTTGGCATCCCTTTTCCCCCATCTCTCCCAATTTTTCCCCGAAGCTCCAGTGATCTTGATCTCAGTTTGAACAGCAGTGACCCTCCAAAGGTGCCATCTAGGTACTTCTCAAAAGCTGGCTTTTCTTTCTATTGTAACCCCTGCAGTGATCTTTTCACGCTAACCCATGTTCGCCAGTTTCGATTGCAATCTTCCATGACTCTCTCTTTGACAAACCGTTTGCCTTCTTTCAAATGTGTTTGCATTGTTGTTGTCATCAAATCAGTCATTCACATTGATTACTATAAAAACAACTCTTCGGGACCTTCTCTCAAAGAGGGTACCTATCTGAATAGTGTTCAATGATTCAACTTCAATCCATGATCGGAACCTGCCACCACAATCGACCGACTGAGGGCAATCGGATGACAATGGCAGCAACTCCTGGAATATCGGTTCAACCGATTGTTGTCAAGCATTTTGTGATGATTCATTAACCCCATTTTATTATCTTCTGCAATTGTTCAATTGTTAATGTAAAATGATGTCAATAATACCATTCTATAAAGTTGAGAAACAACCACAATGTGTATTTTTAATCTCTCTATACGCTCTTCATGGGATATAGAAGTTAAATGACATGTAAAGCTTACAATGGAGCATACTTGCGGCATTCGCCAGTTCATATGGGAAAAGTGAAGGTTGCACTCCATTGACTCAGGTTGCAATAAAATTACCAGTCACACGCACTTGAGCGGTAAACGTGGCTCTGTGAGCCACGTTGCCGCCCAAGTGTGCGCGACTGGTTATTTTACTGCAACCCCAGTCAACGAAGTTTAACACTGTGAAAAATCTTCAGTTTAATGTAGCTCTTTTGAGCCTCGACTTGTCTAGTATGCACGGTATTACAATCAGAATCGGCATCACAATTGGCCGATTGTGTGCTCAAATAACTAGTAATCGGTCAGTGACCATTTTTGGTAATCGATTGAACACAAAACCTGAATGTACTTGCATTGCTGACATCATTCACATTGATTACAATGAACAACAACTTTTCAGAACATTCTTCAAAGTGAATGCAACAGCAACATTATCACTCTAAAAACCGCTTCACATATGGTAAAAAAAATTGCTACTATTTGAAAAATAGACACTAATCCCACTGCTTTATGATTGTGAAAACAGCTGTTCAGAATCTAGAAATCAGAGCCGGAATTATTTGTACCCCTGTGTTTTCGCAATAAATTTCTTTCAGAATTTCTGTTATTTATGTTTTACTTAACTAGAATACACTTAAAATGTACTTTAATCGATTATTTGTTATTGTCTGCAAAACTGAAAAGTGTGTGATTTCGGCCTATTTAAAGTGGGTCATTTCGGCCTGAAATTAGACAGAATCAACTCAGGCTGAATTGACTCAACACCGAATGGACCCCGGACACTCTTATTTACTCAGTCTCAGGCTCAAGTCAGAAACGTCCAATTATATGTATTTCTTTTGTTTTGCGAAACTAGGTCAATCATCCCAGTAACATTTACCGCCGTCAAAAAGCGGTCAGTTTTCTGCCCGTGTGATATTTGGCAACTGATCTCGTGGTTTTTGCTTTTCGGGTCCAGAAAGGTGTGTGTGTTGGGGGGGGGGGGGGGGGGGGGGGAGGAGGCAGAGAGACCACAGGAATGCCAGACAATTTGGCTCCTGGGTGATTCGGTACTAGTAAATTTGACATTTGTTCAATTCAGCACTTTGTCTGGACGACTAGGGACTTGCGTCACATCATTTTGGCACCTAAATTCTTTGATCTGAGAAAAATAGTGACCATTTTTACATGGGAGATCAACTGCATGCATAATATGTTGGAGAAAGAAACCAAACTTTACATGTAACTCAAGACTTTTTTTCAGTAATTCATTTTGTAGCATGTTGTAGTTATGAAAATATCAACAACAAAAAAAGAATGAAATATAAATACAAACAACTATAACATCTACAGTACGTGGAGAGTGGATTGTAAAGAATTCACCTGGGGAGTGGAGTTATCACCCAAAGCATCACTATCAAATTCTGTACATGTGGACAAAGCACACAAGCAATGTTTCACCCAACTTTGCTTGTACTTGTTATGCTTTGCAGTAAATTTGAAGTTATTGCTTGGGTGGAATCTCCACTCTGCGGGTATTTTAGTGATAATACACCCATCCACGTACTGTATATATCAAACAATAATAAGTGTGGCATTCCACACCTGCTTTCAGAGCTTATCTAAACTTGTGTTATGTGTGTAGAGATTGGGTCAAGCATTGATATCATCACTTGTACAAATATCTGTTGTTATCTCTGTCTAGCAATTTTGTTGTTGAAGCCTCTTCAGCACAATTTCGTCGAGAAAGAGAGAAAAACTGGTATTGTGAGTACTAGGGCTGAAACAGTTGGCTCATTTTTCACAACCGACTAACCGAGAGCTATAATCGGATAATATCCGGTTAACCGTAGCCATTATTTCACCGAATTTGGGATCAAAACTATAGGAATTGGAAAACAGTATTCTCAGAAACTATTCCGTAGTGTGTATACAAACGAACGTTGTCGAGTACTCTACAACGTTCGTTTGTATACATACTACGGAATAGTTTCTGCGGTTACTCAGAACTCATGGAAATTGCCGATCATTAACGAAGTCTTGAACGCCAAAGTCGATTATTTTTCAATACATACAGCGCTGCTTCGAGGTGTAATCTATCCCAAAGGAGAAGCGGCAGATTTACTACGTTTTAACCGTGGAATGACGATCACTATCGATATTTCGGATAACCGGTTGACATTTTTTTGTTTTAATCGGTTGGGTAGGTAACCGGTTTCAAACCGTTTATCCGGTTAACCATTTCAGTACTAGTGAGCACTGAAGTGTGAAACTCCTCAAATAGAGCCGGATTGTTGGGAAAGAGCTACAGGTTCATCACAGACAGCTTGGATCTCCCCAGTGTCTCCAGAAGGTATACGTAGTTCATCATTGTATTCTATCGTAATAAATCATTGAGGTTGTGGTCATGCTTTTCGTCTTTGGTCACCTTTAAGTTGACCCATATCTGTGACAATTATTTCTGGTGTTTATTCCATTCCACTAGAGTATGATTTACCAATGGTCCAGGTGAACGTGAGAACACGATATAAGATTAGAACACTACTTGTATTAGTTTCTGTCTTTAGGGAATAATTGCGAAATACAGCTGGGTCCACTTAATTGAATATCTCTTAACTGAATAACCCTGTTAATTGAATATAATTTCCCAACACAAAATCATTTGCCATACCTCCAGTTCAAATTTGACCTGTTAATTGAATATAGGTTATAGAGTAAACTCCTGTTAATTGAATAAAAAATCTTGTAACCTGTCCAGAAATTACCCTGACTCTACCCAGTTTTCATTTGTTTACAGAACTATTTGGTCTCAGTACATCCAACACAGGTATTTAATCTATTACATCTTGTTTGACAGAGCTCATGGAGCTCTGTCAAACAAGATATAATAGAATAAATGCTAAGTTCATCTCTAGAATACAGGAAAGTGACAATCCCTGTTAATTGAATACACCGGTTAAATGAAGAAATTTTCATTGGCAAAGTGGCTATTCAATTAACAGGGTTCCACTGTAATTAGAAAAAACTTATTGAGAACATTTGATGAGAAAACTTGATATTTTTCTGCGCCTAGAATACTATATTATAAATTTTATTTAAGAAATAATTACAAAATAATTAGAGTTTAAATTACTTTATAAATTTGCTAATTATTTAGCAATTATCCTAGAAATTGTGAAATAAGTAGAAAAACTTATTCTTGAGTGCCTAATAATCATACATGTATGATTATACTTTTTCGAACAAAATTCCTACCTGTATGATCCTTATTTGACCCTGTATGATTATTAATTTTCAGCAATCGAACGTTCAGAGTGGCTGCTTATCTCAAGAAGTTCACCAAAATAAACTAGTAAAGTACATGTACAAGCAAACACAGGATGCAATGGAAAGGTTAAAGGGTAGAGAGCTAGAAGATTACATTTGGGCTTTATTTTGAAGTTCAGCTACCATAACGTTAAGACCTAGTACCCAGTGGATGTGCATCATACTACCACTGAAACAGAATTAACAAGAGCTGGACTGTCGTGGTGTACCGCCTAGTGTGGGCATACCTATGACCAACAAATATTATTTATGAATAATCTCGTACGGACTGACGGATGGATGCACAGACGGACGGACGCAATTCAGTATTACGCCCCCCCCCCCCATTTTCTTCGAAAGTTTTCAACAATTTCCAACAATTTCTAAGTCAAAAGGTATGGTAAATTGTTTGATGTTTGGACGTTTTATGCAATGAGGCAGAAGCCTTTGTCATGGGCAAACTGCATACCATACTGCATGAAATCCGATAACCCATACCTGAGATACAGGCTGAACAGACAAATAATGTCTATTTCCTACAATTCCTAAATCAAAAGAGGGGGATAACTCTAAAAAGGAGAATGTGAGAAATATGGCTGAATCCTTTTTTTTTAAAGCCTATACCATAAGTAGTGTTCACGGAAAATTTCATTGCAATAGAACATTCTATACCCGAGATACAGGCTGAACAGACAAAATTTGACTCGGACGGACGGACACAATTTCTAAGTGAACAAGTAATAAATGAACATTCTCGCACGGACGGATGCACAGACGGACGGACGTAATCCAGAATATTGCATGCCATATTTCACTGAAATCCGATAACCCCAATCCAGTATACCACCCCCCCCCCCCATTTTCTTCAAAAGTGTTCAACAATTTCTAGGTCCCCCCCTCCCCCCTCCGTTTTCTTCGAAAGTTTTCAACAATTTCCAACAATTCGAGGTGAAAAGGTTTGGTAAATTGTTTGGTGTTTGGAAGTTTTATGCAATGAGGCAGAAGTGTGGGCATACCTATGACCAACAAATATTATTTATGAATAATCTCGTACGGACTGACGGATGGATGCACAGACGGACGGACGCAATTCAGTATAGCCCCCCCCCCCCCCCCCCCCCATTTTCTTCGAAAGTTTTCAACAATTTCCAACAATTTCTAAGTCAAAAGGTATGGTAAATTGTTTGATGTTTGGACGTTTTATGCAATGAGGCAGAAGCCTTTGTCATGGGCAAACTGCATACCATACTGCATGAAATCCGATAACCCATACCTGAGATACAGGCTGAACAGACAAATAATGTCTATTTCCTACAATTCCTAAGTCAAAAGAGGGGGATAACTCTAAAAAGGAGAATGTGAGAAATATGGCTGAATCCTTTTTTTTAAAAGCCTATACCGGATGGATGCACAGACGGACGGACGTAATCCAGAATATTGCATGCCATATTTCACTGAAATCCGATAACCCCAATCCAGTATACCACCCCCCCCCCCCCCCATTTTCTTCAAAAGTGTTCAACAATTTCTAGGTCCCCCCCCTCCCCCCTCCGTTTTCTTCGAAGTTTTCAACAATTTCCAACAATTCGAGGTGAAAGGTTTGGTAAATTGTTTGGTGTTTGGAAGTTTTATGCAATGAGGCAGAAGTCTCTGTCATAGGCAAACTGCATGCCATATTTCACTGAAATCCGATAACCCATACCTGAGATACAGGCTGAACAGACAAATAATGTTTATTTCCTACAATTTCTAAGTCAAGAAGGGGGATAACTCTAAAAAGGAGAACGTGAGAAATATCGTTGAATCCTTTTTTAAAGCCTATACCATAAGTAGCGTTCACAGCAAAATTTCATTGCAATAGAACATTCGATACCCGAGATACAGACTGAACAGACAAAATTTGGCTCGGACGGACACAATTTCTAAGCGAACAAGTAAAAAAAAAAAAAAAATAAATAAAAAAAAAAATAACTAGTGTGGGCATACCCTATGACCAACAAATAGTATAGAAAATAGTAATCATTTACTTAAGTTATGAAAGTTATGAATATTCTCGGATGGACTCACACACGGACGCACAGATGGACGGACGCACAGAGGCATGTAATCCAGTAGACCCCCATTTTCTTCGAAAGTGGGGGTATAATTAGTCTATAAAGTTTTGCCTTGGTGCAATTTATGGGAGAGTGCCCACAGGCACTCTCCCATAAATTGCAACAAGTCACATCCATGTGAAAATTATGATAACCGAAAGTAATTTTGCCCTTCACCACGCCAAGATCATCAGACGTCTGAAAACGGTTCAGCGAATAGCGGTTGGCTCACATCTTGGAATTTTCCACCCTATACTATTATTCGACCCCGTACTATTATTAATTTTCAGAAAATTTTCCACCCTGTACTATTATTTTGCCCTGTACTGTTATCAGGCACTCAAGAGTATTGAGAAAATTTTATGAGCCTCACCAACAACATAACTTTATAAATTTTTCTCTTTATTTGGCAGTTACTGAAGAAATAATTTGAGTTTGAACTATTTGATAAATTTTGTAATTATTTTGCAATTATTCAAGAAAACTGCATAGGAGAAGAAAGCAAACTGGCCGGCGACAATGACATTGAATTTAAATGTTGTTTTGATTTGTGTGATAACTATGTTTTTTCAGTTTTCTTGAGTGGTAATTAACTTTGCATATGGAAAGTGGTGGAATGATTTGTTTCTGCTTTGCAACATTTTTGTAATGTACATTAGTGATACGGACTGGATTTGCCCTGGACCGGTCCGGTCAGACTGTACTGTGGTCTGGTCCAGACTGGGTGCCACTGGACCAGTTTGGACCGGTTTACACTCCCGGTCTGGTATTTTCCGGTCCGGTCCGGTCCGGTCCGGTCCGGTCCACTATTTTACATCGAGTCAACTATCGCGAATTTATCGCGTATATATCCTAACATACAATTAGCAACAATGTATTAATGGGTTCAAGTAGTTTATAGTCGAACATTTGATTCAAGCTGCAAGTCGAGAGATGTTCAGTTCGAATCCCACCTGCGACAACCACGTTATGTTCTTGGGCAAGACACTTCAACTCCATTGCCCATGTGGGGGCACAGTGGCGTTGTGTACCAAGGCATACAGCACGTCGATTGGTGCACCTGTCTTCAACCAATGCTTGAATCACAAATGCTTTTCAGAATTGTCCTTTCAATATCCCAAACAGCAGCAGGGGGGGGGGGGGGGGGGGAGATACAATTTCAGCCAGGGGGCCCAGCGTAGATCACTTAATGGGACGTAACCAGGAACCTAAGAACAGCAGGGGGGGGGGGGGCAAATGCACCACTTTTGTGGGCTCTGGGGGACCCACCATCCTTGTCGGCTGGGGGGGGGGGGTAACAATCCCAGCACCAGGTACCTCAGCAGCAGTGGGGGCGGGTGAATGGACTTTTTGAGAACCCTGGGGGCAGCCCACCACCCTTGCCTATGGGGGGGGGGGGGGGGGGGGCACCACACCACTTGGCCCACCAGCGTAGATTCACTTTTTGGGCGAATTATTTATTAGTTCAATATGAGGAATATTCTTTAAAAATCTTCTCTTTTTTTAGATCCACTCGTCAGAATCTTTGGATATTTGGTATAAGCTTTTCTTGGGAGGGGCAGATACAACTTGTTGGAATAAATTCCCTGGGTTGATATTTAGGCTACTATGTCAGGTGAGCGCCCTCAGACCCCCTGGGGCCTCTTGTTAAAATTACACCATACCCATCCTAAACTTTTGCGGAGATACCAATGAAGATGAAGTGAAGAGTTCATTCTGAATCGCCCTTATCCGCCTACTGGCAGCGTTATACAAAGAAATCCAAAATCAAGTTTTCAAAATTTGTGTTTTTTTTCTTTTCGAATCTTGAAAATCGCTTGCTAACCCCAAGTCAGAAGCTATACTTTTGACGTAAAAATGCACATTGTCTGTTTTTTCCTCATCATTGTTGCAAATTGTGTCTGCAAGGCGATTTGCGTATTGGCAAACCTACGTTAACCCTTTACCTAACACGAAAGGCAGACGACACTTGCAAATAGAATTCTTGAATAACTAATTATTTCATTTTTGCGTCAAAAACATAGCTTATGGCCCCTCATTGGAACGAGCTCGTTCAAATGAGGGGTCATAAGCTATGTTTTTGAGACAAAAAATGAAAACTGAATGCGATTTTTGTGAATAGCGCTGGCCGGTTTTTACGTTACGTTGACTAAAGGGTTAATTGTACCGGAATTCAGCATTTCCAAAGTATTTGAACACAGGACCGTTTTTTTCCCACGAGTTTCTCACATGGGTTTGGAAGACTTTTTTTTAACTCTCTTACAAGAGCTGGTGCGTGGCCATGGGGCATGTGACCATTGCGATCTCACCTCCCCACAAAACTGGAGTTCCACTTAGTTTAAACAATATTTATTTCCAATATACATAGATACTACTACATACAACAAAAACACATGTGTGGATTCGGCAGGAAGCTGCAAGCTTATCAAGGTCGTTTCCACCAAAGTACAAATACTGCTATGACAATCGAGGTGGCAACCACGTATGTAATATTTTTATAACCCAACCTGTTGCCAATAGCTTCATACATATGTGAAATATATTTCATTCGATGGGTTATAGAGAAGCAATTCGATGTTGATTGGAAGTAAATTTACTAGATTGGATATAAGGTTAGGTAGAGGAAGGAGGAATATTTAGATTGAGACAAGATATAGTACTGATGTGCTACGCTCAAAGGAGGCCTCGACGTTACTCCGAATTGTAGTCGTAACAATAAAAGCCTATCTGCTTTGGGTACAGACCACATGCCCTTTAAGTTAAAAGTATCTTGTAAGTCCTCTTAATAAGGTAAGGGGGGGGGGGGACCTTCAACTTCAAGTAAAAGCATGAATAGCATTTGATAACAAAGACGTCAAGAAATTAGAAATAAATTTACAATTACGTTCCATAGAAGTATTACATTGAACGCAGAAACAGACAGACGAGGAAGAACGGTACGTAATCAACTTCAAATCCATTACCCACCAAAGCATTTATGTTTCGAGACCTAACATACAGAGGAACAACGTTTTATAACCGGTTACGACTCTAGGAAAAAGAGAGATTCGCTGGAGAATTATGAACAAGTGGAGTTCCACTTGACGGACTATCTCCCATTTGTTATTTAAAACTCAGGCCTGCAGCCGGGGGTGGGGGTGGGTGGGGCAAGAGGGGGAAACATTTTTGCCCCCCCCCCCCCTAGAGAAATGTCAGTCAGTCACTGTTTTTCAGTTTTCACCATTTTGATCCATTTTATCTACCAGTGAATTAACTCAGAGTTGTCAATTTCCACCTGTAATTACATTGAATATAATCCCATGACTGAGTCTCTATTGTTATATTTGAGGTGTTTATTCAACACACAGATTATACACAACTATGACAATACGAAACATTAACTAATTAACAGAAGAGATTATCTGTCTTCAATAGCAGGTTAAATTTCAAGTGGTTACTGGTAATTGAAAGTCGGAGAAATGCTCTCGCAAACAGAGGCTTTCTATGGGACAAAGACAGGAAATTGCTCCTTTTAATGCTGCTGGTTGCAGGCCTGTTAAAACTTTTGATAAAATGGGACGACCTAACTCCGATACATCGTATCCTCTGTGGCTCAGCCACAGAGAGTATGATGTATCGGGGTAAGTTGTTTTAAAACATAAATGTTCTTGATTGCATATAGTTCCTGTGAAACGTCAAGGCACTACTGTGGTACTTTTTTAGAAACTATTGCATGGTCCTGGTGTTACCGGCCTTATTACACCAAGCTTATCGCGGTTTGATTTATGCCAGAATCATATCTTGACCCTTTACCCAACATGAAAAGCAGACACTTGCAAACAAAATTCTTGAATAACGATTTTTTTTTCATTTTTTGTCTCAAAAACATAGGTTATGACCCCTCATTGGAACGAGCTCCACGAGCACGTTCCAAAAAGGGGCCATAACCTATGTTTTTGAGAAAAAAATGAAAATATGGTGAAAATTAATTGATTTTTGAGAATAGCGCTGGCGGTTTTGACCTTTACGTTGGATAAAGGGTTAACAGAATTACATAGTATAATTTATACATGAAAAATAAAATATGCTCATATACATTTTTCGATCTGTTTTGTATATAATTTTTCACAAACACTAGAGCAAAAGTGCTTATAATTTTTATCCTAAATTTTACCAAATATTCCCAGATGTTACAACAGATTTCCACTTCATACTCATTTTCCGTCAATCGCCACTTTGCGCACCTCTGCAAAAAAATTCCTGGCATCGCGTCTGAAACCCCACCATCCAATTAGCACCTTTTCATTTTCTCCTTGTATCGACTGTTTCATATGAATCTGCGAACCAGTAAAGTCGGTGACACCATTTGAATTTATTCATTTATTTGGGCTAACGGCACTTTCCATAGCTTACTTATTTATTTGGGTTAACGGCACTTTCGACAGCCAGGGCCACCTTGTGTCGGACAGGTTTCCGGTGGAGGAAGCCAGAGAAGCCGAAGAGAACCACCAAGCATCGGTAAGCAACTGTCAGACTCACCCAACGTATAAACTCTGCGCATGCAGGGTTTGCATTGGATGAAGACAAGTGCACCATTGAAGTGCAGTACTCATTAGTACACAGTGCCAACGTGCTCCGCGAGGGAAATCGGGCTAAAATGACTTTCCAAAGGACACAACACTGTTACCCCTAGTGGGGATCGAGCCATGGACCTTTCGGTCGGAAGTTCAATGCGGTAACCACTGAACTACCACGCTCCCATTTAGATTCATTAAAACGTTTTGGTCTTTCGGGTTCACAGTACTGATACATAATATCGCAGGGCGGTAATTATTAACATAAGTAAACCATTAAAATACGTGCATTACATTAACCTTGGCTATTGTTATAAAGCGATACATGGCTATCTTATTATTCCTAAAACAAGAAATTTTATTGGTAAACAAAATTAATCGCAATCATAAATTTAAGCATAATGAAGATGACACCCACCATGCCGGTATTCTACGTATATGGCTGGCAAGATGAGTAAGTAATGTCCTCAGCGATTAGACAAGACAGGCAATATTAGACCAGAATTGTAGCTGGGGGGGGGGGGGGGGGGGGCACGAAATTTGAAAGGCCTTTGCGGGAAGAGTTCATGTGCCTCCCCTAGTTATACCTATATTCCTCGGCTCGTTACCCTACTTACTCCACTTCAGGGACGTGAGAGGAGTGAGTAATGACCGGAAGGTTCCAGTTAGAACTCTCCCCCCCCCCCCCCTACATTTTTTTACAAACTTTAGAGCTCTAAAGGATTTCTGAGGCATTTTGGCGCTCTACTCTATGAGAAACTTGCATTGGACCAATGTTTGGTGGGGAGCGGAAAGTGTAGAAGAGGCAAGGTCCCCAGCCCCTCCCCTGGCTACCACATTGTGTTAAACAGCGTGTGGTGACTGTTAATTAGATACAGAACCAAACAGGGCAGCCAGTTTGAGGACAAGTGACTATACCTGCATGCTTTCAGGCTCCATTTCCACACAATAGCTTTGGCGTAATGAACTTGCTAGTTTTCAAACTGTGTGTAACTAACAACCCCTCATAGACAACAATGCCCACTTCTTTCGAAGAGTTTTGGATACTGAATTTAGAAAAATTCCGGAGGTAGACGCCGGACCCTCTAATCCTACGAGAGGGAGGGGGACTCTCTCTCTCTCTCTCTCTCTCTCTCTCTCTCTCTCTTCTCTCTCTCTCTCTCTCTCTCTCTCTCTCTCTCTCTCTCTCTCAACAACGCAACAACATGCAGCGATGGGCGACGCGATCCGTACCTCTCTTTCTTAATTTCAGAAAGCATCGCTGGGGAAATATTTGACATAATGGTGTTTGTGGTGGGGGAGGGGGTATAAAATTCCAGACAGGGCTTGAAGCGGCAAACTGACAAACAGCAACATATTGCTATGCTAATTTCTATGAACAGTTTTATAGTCTCATCAACAACCAAAAAACATACAAACGCCACTACATGTACACACCAGCTGGAAAGACGAAAATATTTTCCTGCTATATTTTGCAGCATACGGGAGATCTTTGGTTGTCGGGAGACTAAAAAGAACAAATTGGGCTCGGATTGACTCGAACCCTTCAGATAGGACACTGTCACAACACATCTTATGAACTGAACATTACCACTGACAATGCTGTAATAACCGATATGATACAACAACTGCTAATGTTATAAAAGAATATTATAGAAATTGATAATGTTATAATCAACCAATAATGTTAAAAAAAAGTTCAAAAATTTTCTTACCGACAGTGTTATTCAAATCAGCCGATAATGTTTTAATTTTTCTAACTAATAGTGTTAAATAATTTAAACAATGATTGTTACAGCTTCACATTTGAGTATTTTATGGTGGCCAGTGGCGGTCGAATGCCGTAGGTCGTGGCTTATATGGGGTTCCTTGTCCAAACGCATCGACACGACCATGGTGCAACCCGGGGTGATACAATTTTGAAAACTGGTGTCAAAAGAAGCAAACCCATCAACTCTTAGAAACCAAACAGAGGTATTTATTACTGAACAAAATATCACATATTTTCCGAAAGAAAATGGCTGCTACCTTTAACTTAGTGCCGCAGGGGCGAAACAACCGTTTAGACTATCAGAATGCCAGGATGCGAGGTGCTTTCCAAAGAAAAGTTTTTCAGACTGAAATATTTCTTTTTTTTTTTTCTTTTTTTCTTTTCTTTTTTTTTTCTTTGGAAATCACCTCACATTATGGTCATGGCTGACAATTTTCACCATTGGAAGAGAAACTCAGAAACGTTAGCTCCCCTTAATTTCCCAAAGCTGTCAGTTTATTTTTTCATTATTAGGGTTTAACGACACATTAACAGCCAGGGTCATATCATGTCGGTGACAGTTTTACGGGTGGAGGAAGCAGGAGTACCCGGAGAGAACCACCGAGCAAAGACGAGCAGCTGTCAGCTCTCCAACATCGTAACTCTGATCTCTACACCGCGGCACAGGCAGGGTTAGAGTGGTTGAAGACATGCGCACCATCGACGTGCAGTACGCCTTAGTACACAGCGTCATCGCGCGCCCATGTAGGCAATAGGGGTTAAGTACCTTGCCCAAGGACAAAACGCGGGAGTCCGAATCGATCGCTCAGACAGTCACCCATCCGAGGACTAACCGGGCTCGACGTTGCTTAACTTCGGTGATCTGACGAGAACCGGTCACCGCAACGCCACCGCGCCCCACATATTTTCCGAAAGAGAATGGCTTCTACCTTTAACTTGGTGCCGCAATGGCGAAACAACCGTTTAGACTATCAGGGTGCCAGAATGCGAGGTGCTTTCCAAAGAAAAGTTTTTCAGACTGAAATATTTCTTTGGAAATCACCTCACATTCTGGTCATGGCTGACAATTCTCACCATTGGAAGAGATACACAGAAACGTTAGCTCCCCTTAATTTCCCAAAAGCTGTCAGTAAATTTAACACAAAGGGTGTGGTCATTTCATATAGAAATTGAATTTGTATCGTCGATGTGCGCATCATTTCACGAACATTAGACATTTCCTTGTAGAGTGGTATAAAAATACAGAAGCTGGGTTTTTACAATTTGTTTAACCCTTTACCCAACGTAACGGCCAAAACCGTCCAGCGCGATTCTCACAAATCGCCAATTAATTTTCATTATTTTTTTTATCCTTTTTCTCAAAAACATAGGTTATGACCCCTCATTGGAACGAGCTCGTTCCAATGAGGGGTCATAACCTATGTTCTTGAGACAAAAAATGAAAAAGATTAGTTATTCAAAATTTTTTTGCAAGTGTCATCTGCTTTTCATATTAGATAAAGGGTTAACAATCCGTTTGGACGTTTGACTGTTATTCTCTATTGAAACGCATTTAAAAATAAGAAAAAGGCGTTTTCACACTGATATTCTGTATTTTTTCTGTTCATTACTGAGTCAAAAAAGAAAGTATAATAAACTTTGAGAAGCAAATGTTTTAGTATCATCGACTTTAATCCCAAACAAATTATTGTACATTCATATTTCGAGTCTAGCTGTATGAATTTGCATAATTCCATGTTCTTACTATTGCCAGCGTCACGCCAGGACGTCGCAATTCAGACATAGGGTGAAATGAAAAGTTCACACATGCAGTCAATAGCGTGTATGTCCACCGTTTGCCCCCCCCCCCCCCCCCGGATGGCAAGACATCGACGGCGCATGGACCTGATAAGTCTCTGGATGTCATCCTGTGGTATTGCGTTCCACTCCAGCCTTAGAACATTACGTAAATCTCCTAACCTCTGAAGATCATGAAGTCGTACCCGACGGTCCAGTTGATCCCAAAGATGCCCGAATGGCGCCAAATCTGGAGAAAGTGGGGGCCAGGGAAGAAGTTCGATGCTCTGCCCATAAAAAAAAGTCACGACACATACGCGCCACGTGACATCGGGTATTGTCTTGCTGGAATAACTGAAATCCGACGTTAGCGTTGAACAACGGGACAACAACAGCGTTAAGAATTTCGTCCCTATATCGCTGTCCATTCAGATTACCATCAATGAAGATCATCTGCGTTCGATGGTGCAAGGAAATCCCTGTCCAAACCATTACACTACCCTCGCCGAAACGGTCGCATTCCCGCACGTAAGCATCAGAAAATCGTTCTCCTCGTCGGCGATACACTCTTGCCCTACCATCAGCGCGCCGTAGACAAAATCGTGATTCATCACTAAAGCCGGGGACACACTAGGCGATTTTTTATCGCTGTCGACAAAAAATTTTTACGCCGTCGATTTTTGTCCGGCAGTGAGTTCAACTATTGAGTGGACACACTTGCCGGATAACAGTACGACAGCGACGTCTCCTCTTGTCATGTGACACCTGTTTACTCTTGTCATGTGATCATAAAATGGCGGCCAGCAAGTCGAAGTCAATATACGCATCCGATCTGCTGTCGCCGAGGTGGGCACACTGGCCGATCTCTACGCCACCGATAAAAATCCGGCCGAAATTGATCGCCAATATTCAGCATGTTGAATACGACCGATTGGTCGGGCGTACGTGTTCGCTAGCAAAGTTCGGCGTCGCACAAACAGACACACTACACGATTACGCAAGCGAAAATGGATCGGGCGTACAAAATCGCCTAGTGTGTCCCCGGCTTAAAAAGAACCGTGCTCCAACGCTGCTGAGTCCAGCGAATACGCTGACGTACCTATTCCATTCTGACTGTACGATGGCGTTGGGTAAGGATTGGTCCGTGGTACGGACGCCTACTTCGGATGCCGTGTCCAGCGAGTCATTTTCGGACAGTTTGTGCACTGATTTTATTATTAGTTCTACCAGGAGTAATTGCTGCTGTCCTGGTCGCCGGAAGGAAGCGACCCCGCAAGTGAGACGTCCTGATGTGTAGGTCTTGTGCAGGGGCCGTAACTCTTGGTCGACCTAAATGCGGTCGGTCGACAGTAGATTCAGTGGTTCTATACCTTCCAATGAGACGGTAACTAGTGGCCACAGTGACTCCGAACTCAGCAACGAGCTCATATGGAGGTATCCTAGCCTCATACATACCAATGACACACAACCTCTGATTTTCGGTTAACCTTGGCATTTTTTAAAATGTCGGAAGACAAAAACTAGCGTGTTTTCTCAATAATCCAGGCTCTCTAGCACAACATAACACAAAGAAAATCGTCGGTCACCCATTCCATTTGACATTCTCGGGTAGCACGTGCTATTTTGAAATCCGTAGCAAAATTGTATACGATTGGGTGGACAACAACAACATGTCATTAAACTCTTTGCACGACTTCTTGTCCACAAACATGCAAGATTAGAACTATTATATTTTATCCTTTATGCTATTTTAATATTTTTTTCACATTTGTTTCTATTGTACTTTCTTTTTTGCCTCAGTATATCAACAGTGTGGGCATTGTGACATAAATTACAGACACTGTCCTTTCCATTAATATGAAAGTCTAGGAGGTAAGATCAGGGATGTGGCGACAGGGGGAGAGACACCCCCCCCCCCCCTCCGCAGCTAGGAGTATTTTTTTCAATAGTTGGAAATTCCGAAGTCAAAAATCAAATTGTTGGAAACTCAATAAATTAACATTGTTCATGAAAAATATTAAAATTCCAACTGATGATGAGAAATGTTGGTCATTTATTTCCGACTGGAAACTTGAGTTTCAAATTTCCTACTCTAAAATTTCTGACCCAGACACATGGATGATGCTTTTTTCGTTTCAGGACTAGTGAAACTTTTCAGAAGGGTTCATAACCCTTTACCCAACGCAGACAATTTCAAAATTCATTATTTTAAATATCATTTTTTTAAATTTAAAAAAAAAATTCAACAAAGCCATATCATGTGACCCCTCTTTGGAACGAGCTCGACGAGCTCGTCCCAAAGAGGGAGTCACTTGATATGGTTTTGTTGAAATTTTTCGAAAAATAATATTTTTTCAGCAGCTGTATTTGCATATTACGTGGGCGGATGCGGGCGATTCGTTGGGCAAAGGGTTAAAAGATATCACCCAGCGCTGCAGTGCAACCACCTATTTAAACCACTCACAGTTGGTATTTACACAGGCTGCATCCCCCCCCCCCCCCCACCCACCCAGCTGAAACCCTCCAGCCACATCCCTGGGTGAGATTTGCTAATTTTTTCCCGGGAAGTAGAAAAGCTTGCAAATTACGGAAAACATCACATTTGCTAAACACAGAGCCAAAGCTGACGGTTACTTAGTGTTTGTAGGTGTGATACTGATAAGTATTTTTAATGATGATTTATCTGTGAAGTAATTGCTTCCAAGTAGCTTGTCATAAATGCCAAGTTTCCTTTTGTAACTTTTAATAAACGAAAACAACAGACAGCTCCGATAGTTGTCTGTTGTTTTCGTTCATTAAAATGTCAAACTTGGCTTTATTATCACCTGCTGATTTCTCAGGTGGTTTCTCAATAATTACTTGCTTCTTAAATGGACCTTCCGGGGGCGCGGTGGCTCAGTAGGTAGAGGTACAGGCTGCAAGCCGAGAGGTTCTCGGTTCGAATCCCACCTGCGGCAACCGTGTTGTGTTCTTGGGCAAGACACTTCACCCCCATTGCCCATGTGGGGACACGGTGACGCTGTACACTAAGGCGTACTGCATGTCGATGGTGCACCTGTCTTCAACCAATGCTAACCCTGCTTGTGTGGAGTTAGTACTTTGGGGAGCTGACAGTTGCTCGCCGTTGCTCGGTGGTTCTCTCCGGGTACTCCGGCTTCCTCCACCCGTAAAACTGTCGTGGTCATGATTAGCCATTGTGCAGAAATATGTGACCTTAAACACCAATAAATAAATAATGGACCTTCCTCGCGCTCTTAATGATTCAAGGGAGATAACTTCATCGAAAGTTGATTTTCATGACGATATAAGTCAGGGATGACCCTAACAGTCTGCTTTATTGATCGTTATTGGGCCCTTGCTTGCATGGAGCAGCGATGGTATCTGTTTCAGAACATGACATGTTTGGGTTCCCGGTCCCCTACAATAAGTTGTCTAGCGTTCATGCACTCGGATAGACCAGCGTTACCATGGCCTCAGCCCAATTTCATGACAAGAGATTAGTTAATTGCCTGGACACCAATCTCTATTGAGTTTCCTTCTCCTGTTTATCCACCCTTAACTCCCTTCCAAGTCTGAATTAACCCTTTACCCAACGAATCACCCGAATCCGCCCGCTTGATATGCAAATTCAGCAGTTGAAAAAATATTATTCTTCAAAAAATTTCAACAAAACCATATCATGTGACCCCTCGTTGGAACGAGCTCGTCGAGCTCGTTCCAACGAGGGGTCACATGATATGGTTTTGTTGAAATTTTTTTTTAAAAAATTAAAAAATTATATTTAAAATAATAAATTTTGATATCGCCTGCGTTGGGTAAAGGGTTAAACTCGAGATCCTCTCATAATCTATGTTATATACGAGGACTTTTTCACATGGCCCTTATGGCCCGGGTCTCCTTGTGACCCGGGACCTCTCGCCAGCCTGCCATATAGAAAGAGCTATCACTGATGTAGACATTGATTTCAAGTACCCATAGGTCTATGTGGGAGGGTGAAACAAGTAAATCGGGTAATTAGAGCTGGGAGATTCTGATCTCGGTTTTGTTTCGAGAGGGAACCTCGGTTTAGGTTCGGTTTTTCTATGTGTTAAGAGCATATAGTAAATAACACTTCAGGTTCCTTAACTTGTAAAACCTCTGCAATAGTTTGTATGATACAACTCACCACAAAAATCTCTGTCTGTAAGTATTTGCACTGGGTTCAGCCTAACGTCCCTTTGATAATTCTTTGGGGTTCTAACGTGCCAGCGCGGAAGAATAAATCGAGTTTTATCCTTTTGCGATGGCACAAATGCTATGTCAGTTAACCCATTCACACGCGTGTGTCGTTGTGTTTATTACACCCTTCACATCTATAAAAACAATTATTAGAAGGACACTCAGAAATTCATTTGACAACTATCAACAAAAACACATTTTATCGCCAACCAAATTTGCGAGAGGAACCCGTGTTACTATTTCATCCCCTGAGTTCCAATGTGTTCTATGTGCCTACTGGCACATAGAACACGTTGGAACTCAGGGGACGCTTTTCGGCTATCGCAAGTGATTCAAATTGTAATTGCTTTGCACGAGTTGTAGAAAATTCCAGTGAAATTCCGCTTATATTTAAAAATAGTCCATCGACGATTTGTGTTCCGCACATATGTGTGGAACAGATTTTAATTTTCCGCCTGGTTTAGTGTTGCTGTAGATGGGTAATTACGGGTTACGGAACAATAATTGAATGGAATGCAGCATTCCATCGATTCCAATTGGCAGAAATGTTGGGGTACAATACAAAACAAATCCCGATTCAATAACATGGCATTTCGGTTCGAATCCCACCTGCGGCAACCGCGTTGTGTCCTTGGGCAAGACACTTCACCCCCATTGCCCACGTGGGGGCACGGTGACGTTGTGTAATAAGGCGTACAGCACGTCGATGGTGCACCTGTCTTCAACCAATGCTAACCCTGCTTGTGTGGAGTTGGTATGTTGGGGAGCTGACAGTTGCTCGCCGTTGCTCGGTGGTTCTCTCCGGGTACTCCGGCTTCCTCCACCCATAAAACTGTCACGGTCATGGTTAGCCATTGTGCAGAAATATGTTACCTTAAACACCAATAAATAAATAAATAATAACATGGCACCCAATCGCGAGCGACATAGGCGTGCAAGACGAGGGATGGTCTGAGTAGAGAAGGGGTCGTCTGGGGCGCTACAGCCCTCCTCCAAGGAGTTGGACACTTTTAGCTACTTGCAATCCATCAAGGTCAAGGAGACAGCATATCCACGACAAAGCTACACAAACACAGGGCACTTTGTTGTTATAATTCGGGGCCAAATTTCGTCGCCGTCAACGAAATAACTCCCATTTGCCGAATGACACCCGGAGTGAATCTTCTATTTAAAAATAGTCCGTCAACGATTTCCGTTCGCCACATATGTGCGGAACGGATTTTCATTTTCCGTATGGCTTGGTGTTGTTGTTGTAGATGGGGATTTCATATTTATTTATTGATGTTTAAGGTCACATATTTATGCACAATGGCTAATCATGACCGTGACAGTTTTACGGGTGGAGGAAGCCGGAGTACCCGGTGGGAACCACCGAGCAATGAGGAGCAGTTGCCAGCTCCCCAACAACGTAACTTCGCACTGCAGCACAGACAGGGTTAGATTGGTTGAAGACATGCGTACTGTCGACGTGCAGTACGTTTTAGTACGCGGTGCCATCGTGCCCCCACGCGGGCAATGGAGATGAAGTGTCTGGACACAACGCGGTTGCCGCAGGTGGGATTCGAACCGGGGGCCTCTCTGCTTGCATCCTGCTCCTCTACCTACTGAGCCGCCGCGCTCCCTGGGGATTTCATTGAACAGGGGTGTATAATAAAACAAACAAACAACGCTTTCAGTCTCCCCTCCAATTTTGTTGTTCAAAACATATCACACGCTCAGATATCAGTTTCGAAGATACAATTTTGGAATATTCAGCACTGGATGTTGTTAGAAACAAGAGTTCAAAAGCTCAAAATTTTTGTTCAATATACGATGTACAAAAAGTATACATACCACCCACGATCACCGTTTAATCCTTTGAACACTGGTGGTATCTTCCATGTCAGTTAATGGCAGAAATTGGAAGAGTCCATATCCATTATTTGGGGGCAGAGCAATTGATATTTTGAACGTGCAGCCTTCAGGCTGCGCGTTGAAAATATTAATTGTTCCACCACACACGTTCACTAAGTAGCCATCCTAGTTAATGAAATTATGACGTATCGTGTTCCTGGACCGGAAGAGCGACCCCTCGTGTTGAAAACGTTAAGTTTAAATGTAATTGCGTTCGGCATCGGAAAACGGGTCAGACAATGTTTTTATTGATGCTTAATTGTCTCCCAAAATCGTCAACGCAATCAAACAAACCATAACAACACAGTGTGGTTTTTGGCTAATGTGAATAAATAGAGGATATTCACGAAAATTTGATGAATACCGAAAATATCTCGTGAGTGGCTACAAAGAAATATGAGGATCTTCACGAGCGACGCAGTCGCGAGTGAAGATCCTCATATTTCTTGTAGCCACGAACGAGATATTTTCGGTATTCATCAAATTTTCGTGAATTTTCTTTTTATTTAATGCTCTACGACTACAAACTCTCCAATTTGTGGCCTTTATTTGCCATTAAGGCGCAAAATTTATGTGCCGAACCGGCGTCCATACAAAAATTACAACAACCAAACTCCAACCATTGGAATGTGTGAATATCCGCACAAAAAGTAGTCCCGTCTTATTTCTCCCCTAACTTTACGATTTACCAAGGCTGGCGAATTGAAATAATCGCAATGTGTTTCGAAGAAATAGAACAATAACAAAAAACACCACTTTCTTATTTTCAATAACAAGACACGTCATTTTATTTTTTTTGAACTCAATGCACTGAAGACGTGTGAAGTTGAACTGAAGAAATTTGAAAGTGATTTCGGCTTTTCGCTGGAAGGTGAATGAGAAAGTCAAACTTTGAAACCGCTGATTTAATGAATTGATTTAGTCACTGTCACTATCAATTATTCGAATTCGTTTGTATTTGGGACTCTGGAATTCATTACTGATGTGCTGACTCTTTTAAAGTACATGTGATTCGTCATCCGAACCTACGATGAAATATCGATTTCTAAATATCATTTTGATATTTCGTTTTGCCGACCGACAGGGGAATATGACTTAATTTTTCAGCGTGAATTGATGCCTGAGCATTAAATAAAAGTTCATTCTTTCATATCGCCCCGAAAACACGATGCAACAGAAGCTTAGTTTAATGCGGGCCGAACTCTGTCCTGTACAAAAATTACCGTTAATATTTCTGCACTGAAGTTCAGGAAACCTGTTGCTGTTTCTTCTATCGTATACATTACGGTAATGACAGTCACTGTTACTACTTCAAGTTTCATTTCGTGAAAACTCAGAGAGGAGTGCTCATATAAAGCAAAGACATTTTTTTAACTATTCAATTCCTGCGTAGTATTCAAATTGAGCAATTGAAAAAAACCCTTTTCTCCAAATATTTAACAAAACCATACAATGTGACCCCTCATTGGAACGAGCTTGTCAAGCTCGTTCCAATGAGGGTCACATAATATGTTTTTGTCGAAATTGTTTCAAAAAAATTGAAAAAATAATTTTTAAAATAATAAATGTTGACATCACGTGGGTTGGGTCCTACTTTTGCAAATTTGTATCGTCCATGTCGAAAGTTACCTTATTTAAGAAGAGTCCAATTGTATTTATTGGGGGGGGGGGGGGGTGGTTAACGACACTTTCGACAGCTAGGATCACCTCGTGTTGGACAGTTTAGGGGTGGATACACCCGAAGTACCAGGAAAGACCACAGAGTGACGGCGAGCAGCTGTCCAACTCTCCAATGTATTAACCCCGCACAAACGTGGTTAGCATTGACTGAAGACTAGCTTAGTACGCCTTAGTGTACAGTGCCACCGTACCTACTCGTAGGCAGTCGGAATAAAGTACGCTGCCTAAGAACACAACACATCTACTCCTTTGGGAATCGAACCGTGAACCTCTCGGTTTGAAGTCCAATGCCATAACCTCTGAGGCCAGTGCGCTCCCCAAGAGGTCAGTTTTATGGTAGATTGATTAATGCCATCGAGACTAGTGGCGTAGGAACCGGGGGCGAGGAGGGGGGGGGGGATTTACCCCTCCAAAAATTTTCAAAACTTTGTAAATCATATCTGGTATTCTACACCATACAGGCGCATATCAAAACTGTATGAGCTACACCATTTGCAGTGCATAGAAAAGTTGATATTTCCTCTCTGACATACATCCTCCTTTAACCCTTTATCCAACGTAACGGCCAAAAACGCCCAGCACAATTCTCAAAAATCGCCAATTACTTTTCATGATTTTTTTTCATTTTTGTCTCAAAAACATAGGATATGACCCTCATTAGAACGAGCTCATCGAGCTCGTTCCAATGAGGGGGTCATAACCTATGTTTTGGAGACAAAAAATGAAAAAAATTGGTTATTCAGGAATATTTGTTGCAAGTGTCGTCTGCTTTTCATGTTAGGTAAAGGGATAACCACCAAAAATTAACAGCAACGATACCTTGATTTTTTCACTTCAGAAGTGAGCCCTCAGTAGTTCATGTTTCACAAATTTTCCTGATATCTCCCTCCCGCATTCTCCCCGGGTTCGGCTACGCAGAGCGTAGAAATATAGTTCATACAATACACCACATTTTCTGTTCTATTCTTATTTTCCCGACTTCTATCAACTATCGTTATTTCGTTTGATGCCAAATGAAAAATAACAGAATACAACATGTACTTCGGCATCACTACTGACCAGCTCTCAGAAAAGGTGACTTGTGCGAAACACTAGTTTGAAACGATAGACCCCCTTCACCCAAATTTCACAGACAATCATAATGGAGTACATATCAGGGTAGAAACAATATGCTTTAGTTATGTCAGAGCTATTTGGTTTCTTATAATTATTTGTTTTATTAGTTATGGTCTTTTTGATAAGATGGAAGGATTAGTTTCATGTCTTTGTCATTAATGTTTTACGTCACAGTCAGTTTGGTGACAGGTAGTGTCTGTCTGAAAAGAAGACTGACCACATACCTGCATTAAATTGAATACGACAAAACGGATCTTCGTGAGGGAATGTACAATCTCTTCTTACTCAGCAAAATGTGTAAATGGACTTCTCTGCATATCTCCACCCGACAATTTATTTTAAAACCAGAATACTTAAATCACAGAAATAACACTTATAAGAAAAATAACACTTTGCCCGGCCACTGATTTGTCGCGGTTCTCTGGTGAGGAGGCCTTGATTAACCCTGTGCTCCCGGCTGCCTACCTATCCCATGCAACGCCTCTCCTCCTGACATCCTGACACGAACTGTTTGATGACATCCCGTACCCCATTCTTCCTAAAATCTCCGATAAGCATACAAACCCTCTACTTCGTGTTACCCAATACTCACATATCCTGTCTTCGCCTATCCCACGTCCCCATTATACTCCCAGTGAATCTTATTCTGTTAGACTGATATTTTGGACATTCTAACAGAAAAAGTTCCAGGGCCTCAACTACTCCTAAATGGTTCATTCCCACTGGACCAATTCCCTTTAGACCAATTCCCACGAGGCCAATTCCCAAAAGATCAATTCCCCTTAGACCAACTGATGTGTTCTACTTTTAAAATAATTCTATATCAATAATTTGATATATTTATAAATATTTATAAATGTATTTAATGTTATTGATATTCAAGCCTGAAAATAAACAGTCTGTCATTTGCAGAATGAGGCCCCCAGAGGGTGAATTTACTGATGCTATCCCATACAGTGGGCCAGTTTATCCTCTGGGTACCTCTTTCAGTTTATGTTTGGGACCTTGATTCAGGTTGAGATTCACAAGAGGGTAAATTTAGTGATGCTACCCTGCTGTGCAGGGTAGCATCACCAAATTCACCCTCTGGGGACCTCATTTTTCGTAAAATGTTATATACACTGAGCTATGCTGAAATGTGATAAACCTATATTTTTTGTATGTTATGCATATAAATATTTTTTTTTATCAAATAAAGTGCTTATCAGTAAATAAATGTTTTCTTAATTATCCTTAATCAATTCTTAATCAATATCACTATGTAGTTGGTCTAAGGGGAATTGGTCTTTCGGGAATTGGCCTAAAGGGAATTGGTCTGAAGGGAATTGGTCTAGGGGGAAAACATTTCCTAAATGACATAGTTGGCACTCTTTTTCACAGTCTTTCCCAGTTTTCCCCATAATCTCTAGCGACGGCGACCTCAGCAGTGACCCCCCCCCCCCCCCCCCCCCAAGGTGGCATCAAGGTAGTCTTCAAAACGTAGTTTCTCTTTATCACGCTAGCCTTCTCTCGCCAATTTCGGTTCCATTCCCCATGACTCTTTCTCTGATGGTTTTTACACTGGGTTGTCGGCACTTCTAAGTCTGAGATCTCCATTGAATACGTTTCTGTCACCTACCTCACTTGCCCAGTCTACCTTGTCTTTGTATTTGAATTCCAAATATTCTGAAACATTAGTTTACACCATCGGCGCTCGGAGAGATTTACCAAAACAGTTAAGATAACAGCGTCTCGTTAAAACCCTTTACTCAACGCAGACGGTATCAAAATTTATTATTTTAAATATCCTTTTTTCAAATTTTTCAAAAAAATGTCAACAAAAGCATATCATGTGACCCCTCGTTGGAACGAGCTCGACGAGCTCGTTCCAACGATGGGTCACATGATATGCTTTTGTTGACATTTTGTGAAAAATAATATTTTTTCAACTGCTGAATTTGCATATTACGCGGGCGGATGTGGCCGATTCGTTGGGTAAAGGGTTAAGTCTATCCTGTCTTTGAACCTCATCCCCCAAGCTCACCCATGATTGGTTCCAGTGCTGCTTCATTACTCGACCCTGTTATCCATCGGCCTGTGAAATGAGGTTTCAAAAACTCGGCCCTGTGACCCTATAATGACATCAAGACCCAAGAGTTCCTTGAAAGAAGAATGCTATCATTTGATTTATAAATGGATAGACATTTAATTTATAATCGTGGACTGACGAACAGGTCTACGCCTTTATTAACCACTGCCATTTACAAGAACATTTCTTAAAAACTAATTTGAACACGTGTTCACGGGAAGGTTTGTGGTTTAATTTGATGTTTTTTATCTTCCCATTGATGCAGTAAATGAGGTAAGTGTTCCAATGAAACAACTCAGACAGAAGCCCTCTTGCTGCTCATGCACTCTCCATTGGAGTCCACTGAGCAGAGCTTCTCTACCACAATAGACAACCACTGCTCCACTTTTAGGATTCCTAAACGGGTACTGAGGACGTTGCAGTATCTGCTTTCTTCTATTTGATTAATCGGAGACACTAGCCGGTGGACGTTATCAATATTTGAGCACAAAACTTATGACGGCAAATGAAAGACCACTGTCATGAAAGTGCAAAAATGAGCTCCGAGAAGAAAAGGTCATCGACAAGATCAGTCCTCTTACATAACGACAACACCAAAGTGGTCCTGTGAGTTTAGAATTTAACCCTTTACCCACCGTAACGGTCTAATCCGGCCAGCGTTATTCATAAAAATTACCATTCAGTTTTCATTATTTTTTCATTTTTTGTCTCCAAAACATAGCTAGCGACTCCTCTTTGGAACGAGCTCGTTCATAAGCTATATTTTTAACGTAGAAATTGAAAAAGTGAGTTATTCAACATTTTTGTTTGCAAGTGTTGTCTCCCTTTCGGGTTAGGTAAAGGGTTAATCAGTTAATCACGATATTAGTGTACAATTATAATGTCTCTTGTAATTATGGTGCTGCAGATGTCATAAGATGATATCACGTGAAAATCACTGCAATTTTCAGTGTCCAGTTGCCTCCCTTAGTTGACAGGTTCTCTCTCTCACCCTCTCTCTCTCCAGCGTTTGGCATTATAGTGAAAACTGCATATCGTTACTTGAATGCAACAAGGCGCCATCTGCTCTAGCACTGCAGATGGTACCTTGTTGCACACGAGAGATGTAGTCCATTAGGAGACGCCGTGCGAATCGAGGAAAACGGGAAAATCCATAGCCTGTTTCGCAGCTAAACTGCCATTATGCACGCGAATACTTCATGGATATGCCGTGCTTTCAACTTTTCGCCATCCTAAATCTACTACAGGGAGGAACAGAGAAGCCAAATACTGTCGTACTGGAAGAGAGAGCGACACGAAAAGCGATATTCTCTGATAGCCTGTCATGGTCTACTATATACTAACAGTACCGCCACCATGGACTGGTCGTAATCCATGAATGAGCAGTGGTGTCCAAGCATGCTTTTACTAGGTAACAAAAAACATCATCAGTAAAAATTTAATTAATGAAGCACCGGGTTGTACCCGGTGCTTCATTAATTAATTTTTAGCTGCGACTAGCAGCTCTATAAGTGGCAATGTCGTTCTGTCGGTCTGACTGTGACCAACGAGTTTCAAAACTCAATAACTTTTGAAATACTTTATGGAATGTCTTTATATTTGGCATGTAAGTGTATCTTATTGATGTCTAGCCACTGTTCAATGCATGTGTTGTTCCAAATATTTTCTTGGAGTTATGACCCTGTATGAACTTAGAATTTGTCGGTCTGTCGGTCTGTCTGTGACCAACGAGTTTCGAAACTCAATAACCTTTGAAATACTTGATAGAATGACTTTATATTTGGCATGTAAGTGTATCTTATTGATGTCTAGCCACTGTTCAATGCATGTGTTGTTCCAAATATTTTTCTTGGAGTTATGGCCCTTGATGAACTTAGAATTTTGTGAGATTACACCACCCGTCGCAGCTGTGGCGTCAATGTCGCGATTTTCTGATGATTACTCTTACAGTTGGTGCTTGGAATCTAATGTTATAGGAAATATTGCGCACCCTTGGAAAGTGACCAGTCCACGGATGGGAGGCTGTACTGTATGTGCCAATGAACGTAGCAAGAGGTCCAGCAGAGAGTAGGAGTCTACAGCCTACCAGACCGATAACGCCTTTCTTCTTAACAGCCCTGTACAAGAAACAATCGGGCCCTGGATATGTTTTGGGGCAAGGATTTCTCTCTTCCCCGTCTGCTACTGTTTTACATGTGTCCACGGATTGTCGGTCTGTAATATTGGGTCGGTTTCTCACACCGTCGTATCGTAATAAGTCAAACAGATTCGTGGTTGCGAGTTATGCTGCTAAATCTGAGCCAACCAGCGGTAGCGTAGATTTAGAGCGAGGGATTTTATCTGATATTGCCATTCGCACGATGGTCTCTTCACGATAAAAAGCATTAACAATCAACGACCAAAAACATTGTAATACGCAAACGTTGGAATGAACCAATATTTTGCATCGCCAGTTTTTATCTGAAATTTTATGATCTTACCCCTTCCCCCAAACTCCCCAACCCCGCATATACACACAAAACTGTTTATTGCACTGGTCTTCTGATACGCAGGTATAACAATTGAACCAATTGCGTTTCGGAAATAGTTTAACCTTGAATTCTATAGACATTGCTCGTCTTGTGTTGGTACGAGCTCATTTATCACGATTCGAGTTGTCGAGAACAGTATATGACTACGCGCGTGTAGCTTAACATGGTGATAAATTGTTTTCAACAACCAGAGAAGTGATAAATGTCGCAGGAAATAATCCAGTACACGTTCACTGCTTTTGTATTCTTTTTTATATTATTTCCATCATCTTCTCAGCGAAGAAAAGAGTGTAGTGTAAATACGTAATAAGTATGAGTAGAGTGAAATTAAGCATTCACGCACAGCAAAAACCGGTTTTTGGACTTAGGTAATTCGAACTTACTTTCTCGAGAAATCGAGTGCAGTACGTGGAGAGTGTATTATCACTAACTCACCCACAGAGAGGAGATTCCTCCCAAGCAATAATTGCAAATTTGTTGCAAAGCATAACAAGCACAAGCAAAGTTTCAGCCAATGGACCTCAGGGTTAAACCCGGAGGTCCATTGGCTGAAACATTGCTTGTGTTTTTAGTCGATATGTACAATGTATTATATTATTTATTAGGGTTTAACGACACATTGACATCCAGGATCATCTCATGTCGGTGACAGTTTTACGGGTGAGGGAAGCCGAAGTACCCGGAGAGAAGCACCGAGCAACAACGAGCAGCTGTCAGCTCTCCAACATCGTAACTCTGAACTTTGCACCTCGGCACAGGCAAGGTTAGATTGGTTGAAGACATGCGTACCATCGACGTGCAGTACGCCTTAGTACACTGCGTCATCGTGCCCCCATGCAGGCAATCGGGGTGAAGTGCCCTGCCCAAGGACACAACGCGGGAGCGCGAATCAGTCGCTGAAATGGTCACCCATCCAACCACTAACCGCGCTCGACGTTGCTTAACTTCGGCGATCTAACGAGAACCGGTTACCGCGACGCCACCGCGCCCCGTCGATATGTACACAATTTGAAAGTTATAGTTTGGGTGATAACTCCACTACGCGGATGATTTAGTTACAATCCACTCTCCACGTAGTGTAGGTGCAAATACTGGCACACTTTTGACATCTCGCAGTATGTAGCGAGACGACACGGGACATTTTCGAGTTAGAAAAGGGTTGGGAAATCGAATCGCCGATAGAGCTACTACGAGGATTTATTCCGTTTTATTGATCGAATATCGGAGATAGAGATAAAATCTTGGAACATCTGAGAAAATCTTAGAAAATTTCGAAATCATCCAATTCTGGCCCAATTTGTTTTTGCGAATATTCGCAAAGTTATTGCGAATATTCGCAAAAGTATTGCGAATATTCGCAAAGTTACATCCCATTCAATTGAGGGCCAGATATACAGGTACCAGGGAACTAAATATTTGATTAGAGTTACCCGCCTCGGAAGTGATGCAAACTCTAAAAGTAAACAGCCTTGGGAAAATAAATTGTTTCAATAAACGTTTGAAGCATTCTATTGACATCTTGCGTTATTGATGAATATTCCAGATAAAAAAGAAGGTAATTTGATTACTTTTGGACCAAAAAAATACAATTTATATTTGGTGTGTTTTTATAGGGAATTCCCTGAAAAATATGTGCACGTGACCGGTACTTCCCTGGCTGTCAATTTTTCTCTCTTATTTGTTGCATGACCCCCCGTTTTGGGGTCAGAAAAAGTTGTCTGAAGGGCTATACTTGACAAAGATATTTGAATGCCAAAATTAAAGTGATGCGATCATATTTTTTATTTGCCTGAACGTTATAATGGTCGCCTATGGAAAAATATTTAGTTCCGTGATATCTACACGCAGACACTTGGTGCAGACATGGGTACCAAATGCGGCCCTTACATTGCTGTTATCCCTGCACTAAATGAGAAAAATGGTTGCTCGAAAGTAAAATGATTAAACACACAAGTGGCCAGGTATCACGGTTGACATTTTGTTATTTGAGTTAAGTACGAACAAGAACGGCAAACCGTTATGGAAAGAACCTGTAGGTCCTATTCAACACTGCAATTTCAGAATAAAGTGTCCAATTCACGCGTAACCATGGCAGGTCTACAGGGATGTGGCTAGAGGATTTCAGCTGGGGGGGGGGGGGGGGAGTTGCCACCGATGTAAATTCCAACTGTGAGTGGTTTCGATAGGTGGTTGCACTGCAGCGCTGGGTGATATCTTTTAACCCTTTAAACAACGAATCGCCCGCATCCACCCGCGTAATATGCAAATACAGCTGCAGAAAAAATATTATTTTTCGACAAATTTCAACAAAACCATATCATGTGACCCCTCTTTGGAACGAGCTCGTCTAGCTCGTTCCAAAGAGGGGTCACATGATATGATTTTGTTGAAATTTTTTTTTAAAAATTAAAAAAAAATGATATTTAAAATAATGAATTTTGAAATCGTCTGCGTTGGGTAAAGGGTTATGAACCCTTCTGAAAATTTTCACTAGTCTTGAAACGGAAAAAGCATCATTTATAATGTGTTTGGGTCAGAAAATTTACCGGATTGATGGCAGAGTCGAAATTTTGAGGCCATGTCAATTTTAGAGTAGGAAATTTGAAACTCAAGTTTCCAGTTGGAAATAAAAGATCAAAATTTCTCATCATTAGTTGGAATTTTAACATTTTTCATGAACAATGGTAATTTATTGAATTTCCAACTATTTGATTTTTGACCTCGGAATTTCCAACTATTGAAAAAAAATACTCCTAGATGGGGGGGGGGGGGGGTGAGACACCCCTCCCCCACCCCCCTCTGTCGCCACATCCCTGCAGGTCTATGGCGGGTGCTCTCCTCCCTATTTTTTCTAATGGTATATCATATCTGCACATACAGCCTACGATTATCATCGTAGATATCGATCGACGGCGAAACATTAGTCATAGCAGTATGCATGTGGTACGCTGATTTTGGTGCAGGAAGTCTCAACGCTTTACAAGAGGTCAAGAATTACGGAAAATGCGTTGTTGGCAGTTTTAAAAAAGGCTCGCCCCTCGATACGTACTGGCATGATGCGCGGGGTACAATTTTGAAGGTCTTCCCTGCTTGCCTCTTCGCAGCTACAATGAGAATCACTGTTTAATACTTCTGGATCTGCTCCTGTTAACAGTCTTTGAACTGGAACTAACCAAAGCCCGTCACTTTTTAAACATCAATATGCTCGATATCAGCCTACACACCAAACCAAAAAGAGTCTTTCAAATTTCTGCATCATACATCAGCCTACTAAATCGCCAGATTCAATGAATTTATGAGAGGTGAACTCGTAAAACTGATTAAAAATTGAATTCCAAGCCCACAAGACGCAGGAGAACTTATCAACCCCCACCCCGCACCCAAGCTAGCAACTCTGAGCAATGCACGTTTAACCTTGAATCTGAAACAATGCAACTAGTTGCGAATATTTGTTTTTTCGCTACAACTTTCCGCACTTCTTTTTAGATAACGATATTACGTTATCCGCAATCCTTGTACCACTTTTGCCCTCATCCTCTAAGGTCTTCTAAGGATTCAAGTTAGACTACCTCCCTTATTATTCATAACCTTAAGTTTTACGAAACCAAAAAAGAAACCTTTTCACAAGCTGCATGTCTTAAATGTCTAGTGCAGTAGTTATAGCTCGGAACCAAATGCGTCCCACAACCCTTTGACATCAGCAAATACAAGCAGAAAAATACAAATGCACCCCCACCCAGTTAATTAATTCCACCAACTAACTATGATATGTTACCTCCACGACAGAAAGGTTTCATTTCCTACCAAATCCTCCTAATAAAATATCTGCATGAGCGCCCCTCCCCGCCAAATGCAATGAGGCACAAGTAACCGTTGCAGCCCCCGCCCATTTTGGGAACAACATGCAACACCCGAAGAGTTTAACCCTTTACCTAACGTGAAAAGCAGACGACACTTGCAAAAAAAATTCTTGAATAACTAAATTTTTTCATTTTTTGTCTCAAAAACATAGGTTATGACCCCTCGTTGGAACGAGCTCGACGAGCTCGTTCCAACGAGGGGTCATAACCTATGTTTTTGAGACAAAAAATGAAAATATTTTGAAAATTAATTGGCGATTTTTGAGAATAGCGCTGGCCGGTTTTGGCCGTTACGTTGGGTAAAGGGTTAAACAAAGGTTAGGGAACAAATAACATATCAGCACGAAGGTAAATCCATCACATGTTTTGTATGAATTTCAAGCCGATAAGCCTTTCTTTCAAGAAACCAGAATGTGAAACAATGCAATTAAACAGTTGACTTAATCCTTGCTCGAGACATGGGACCAACAAGGACGGAGCTTATACCACCTTTCTGTAACACAAGCGGACGAGAGTTCGAAACTTTTTCTGGACGTGATGTTAGTCCCTCTCCGATTAAGTACCCAGCTAATGTCTCTACCCATTTATACAGCTGGGTGAATTGGAGCAATCGAGGTCAGGTGACTTGCTCACGGGCATTGCGCAAACTGCCGCTGGTCAGGATCGAATTTACAACATTACGTTTAGAAGTGTGATGCGCGAACTAATGGGCCACTGCGGCCATTATCGTAATCGATTGAAGCCGTATACTGTTCCCGATGTACACTAGCAATAAATTGCGTTTCGGGCACTACCCCCTCCCTCTCCCAAACATTTCGGTAGTGCACAAGCAATCAATATCCCACCTGCCAACCATTTATGTAACCTTCTCCAGCAGACTTCTCTAGGAGTGAAGTTCGGCTGTTTCCAGTTGGTCATACATGGAAATGAAGGAAATGTACTGATAATGAACTAATTGTTATTGCGAATATTCGTAAAGTTATATCCCAATCAGTTAAAGGCCAAACATACACGCAGACACTTGGTGCAACCAAGTGTGCCAAATGCAGCCCTTACATTGCTGATTTCCCTGCACTAAATAAGAAAAATGGTTCCCCGAAAGTAAAACGACAAAACACACAAGTGACCAGATGCCACGGCTGATATTTGAGTTGACGACGAACAAGAATGGCAAACCGTTATGGAAAGAACCCATTCAACATTCCAATTTCAGAACAAAGTGTTTAATTCGCGCGTAACCATGGCAGGTCTATGGAGAGTACCCCCCCCCCCCTCCCTATTTTTTCTAATGGTATATCATCTCTGCGCATACGGCTCGCGATTATCATCGCATATAGCGATCGACGGCGAAACATAAATCATAGCAGTATGCATGTGGTTCGTCGATTATAGTGCAGGAAGTCCCAGCGCTTCACAAGAGGTCAAGAATGACGGAAAATGCGTTGTTTTGTTGCAATTTAAAAAGGGCACGCTCCTCGATACGTACTGACATGGTGCGCAGGGAGGGCGGGGGAGGGGGAGGGGGGTAATTTTGAAGGTCTTCCGTGGTTGCCTCTTCGTGGCTGCAATGAGAATCATCCTTATAATGTTTTTAATAGCACTTCCGTGTTTGAAACTTCTGGATCTGCTCCTGCTAACAGTCTTTGAAGTGGAACTAACCAAATATGTTCGATATCAAGCTACACACCAAACCAAAAAGAGCCTTTCAAATTTCTGCTTCATACATCAGCCCACTAAATCGCCAGATTCAACGGATTTATGAGAGGTGAACTCGTATAACTGATTAAGTTGAATTCCAAGCCCATAAGACCCACCAGAATTCATACCCCCCCCCCCCCCACCCCCAAGCTAGCAACGCTGAGCAATGTATCTTTAACCTTGAATCTGAAACAGTGCAAGTAATTGCGAATGTTTGTTTTTTTAGCGACGTGAAGTTAGTTATTTATTCCTTATTTGACATTTGACATTTTTTATTCCATCAAAACCAGGGGGGTGGGGGTGGGGTGGAAAAATTTGCAAAACACTGATGCCGGGGTGGGTGGGTGTTGAAGGAGGACAAAACAAAAATTTCCGATGCTTGCAAATTTTTTCCTCAGACACTTTTGGGCGAAATTGTATACCATAATCAGTGAAGTATCATTCAAGAACCAATAAAAAGACACTCAAGTTATCAGGGGGTACCTACCATGGGTTATATACGATTATAAAACTGTTATTGTGGCTGAGCTATGATTCGGCTTATAGTGATACAATGTATAACATATTGAATGATGCATGTTAATTTGATTTGAAATAAATACTGTTTAAACAGAACTGGTTCAATCTCAGGGACAAAATTAGAGCCAGTTTTGGTTCTAAAGAGAACCTATATTTTTTGCAGCGTATATGTGCACCGCGAACCTATATTTGTTTGCAGTATAGTCTAGTGTTTCAGTTGTATAACTTACAAATCAACAAATCGAGCATCAACTAAAGTGCAGAAAATCCCAAAGGAAGGAATATGCGTTGTTTTGTTGGCAATTTGCCCCCCCCCCCCCCCACTCCACCCCAGATACCTACCAGAGAGTGATTGGGGATGCCCCCTTTTATACTTTCCCCCGATCGCCCCTTCGCGGCTTCAATAACGATAATGTGCTTTATGTGGTTTATAGCGCCCATCTTCTTCAAATTTTTGGATCCGCTCTTGTTAACAGCCTCTTGAAAATCGAACTACTTGAAGCAAGCCCGACCCTTCTTAAACAGCAATTTCCTTGATATCAAGTTACACATAAAACCAACAGTCCATTTCCAACCTCAGTATCAGTGCATAAACCCGCCACATTGTCAGGTTCAAGGGACACACGTCATTACCACACCATCATGCATCACACTCACACTTCTGACTTCATAGTGTGAACACCTCGACTATCATGGAGTTACCTGCTAGACTAGAGAAAGCCATATCAGCTCTGGGCGTCTCATGCCCTATCTCCTGGACTATCCAGGAAATAGCCATGAGCGTCTATCTGAAACTGGAATTTGAAGTAGAGAAATCCAATACACCACCCTCTTCGGGGAGAGGTAGTACCTTTGGCGAGAGGATCCCCCCTCTCACTGGTCCTCACCCGAAGGGGCACGGAGGCCCTGAAGAGAGAAAGAGCAAGAACAGAAAGAAGAGTCCATCGACCAAGCGCAGGGACGCCCGGCGCTTGGAGGCCTTCCGGAATAGGAAGAAAGAGTTGAGTGAGGGGGTGGAGGTTCTGGAGGCAGCCGCCAGTTCCCCTCCTAGTCCCACTGGTACACCCAACAAACTGCCGGCTCCCGAGCCGGTACTGTTGGATGAGGAACGTCCAGTGGAGACTGAGGAGGAACTGGAAGTTGCATTTTCACCACCCCCCTCCCTCCCCTCACTCCCCTCTTCCTTCACTACCGGAAAGCCCAGGAGCGGAAAACACGGCTGAACAGCCACCTCAATCCTCAGCCACCACCGACATCGATATGGAAAGTGTATATAGAAACACGGAGGAAGCCAACAGAATGATAGCAGAAAGCCGAGAATACAGGAAAAATCCCAGGCAATATCCAACGCGGCATTAGCATCACTTCAAAATATGAACCAACCAACATCGTCATCGCCATCCATATCTCCATGCTAACCGCCTCCTAAGAAAAAGAGCCGTAAGAAGCCCAATCGGGGATAAGCCTTCTCCTCCCTTCCTTTTCCTCCTCTATCACGCCTTGACATACAGCAAAAACAAACAGTTAACGAGGGTCGAAAGGGGCTTGCCTCAACTCGTCCCTGCGCGCCTTCGGCGCGCGAAACCATTCAATTCGAAGGTTCAAAGAACTTATCAAGGGCGCGCTTGCGTGATTGATTAAAAGTAATCCATGTGAAACACGCTTCCACCAACACAGATAGAATTTCATTCTAATCCCAGCGAACAGGCGCTGAACCCGTAAGAAACAATCCCCATCATCCTGGCAGTCAATGGCAACACACGTGGACTTTCACCTTGTGTCACCGAAAACATACCCAGTCAAGGGTGGACATGATCAATGTCTGCACCAAGTTTAGTGTCTTTAACTTAGATATAGTCTGGACAGACAGACAGACAGACAGACAGACAGACAGACAGACAGACAGACAGACAGACAGACAGACAGACAGACATAAAGACAGACAGACAGACAGACAGACTTGGGTAACAAGTGGATACTGACATTCAAGGAACACACCTACTAACCCTTGTTTACCAACTACACATACAGAAAATCAAGAGGAATTTCCTTCAGTACCAGACAATCGATAAAACAGCGCCCAACTTAAATCCATTAACGAAAAGATTATCTGATAACCCCTTGCAAAAAAGGCCAGCCCCCCAACATTCATCCTGTTTCTCTAAACCTTTATCGTGGTTGGCCTCTATGGCCTCATCAAGACACACCTTTTCAGGCCCAGCATTACTCGTATTTCTAATTCGTCGAATACAATCAAATACATCAAATACAAATACAAACAAACTGTCACTGACGTCACGACACAGTAATTATAACCAGAACCATCCCCGACACACAGCGTTTTGATAACAACAACGCCTAATTAAGTCAGAAATATATAAATCCCGCCCTTGGTAATTCACGAACATACGCACAGGCAATCACTGTAAGTGGAATGTTCAATTTCCTTTCAACCACACTTAATAAAATACCAGCATAATAATAATTATAATTTCAGAACAAAAAAAATATTTTGAAGAAAAAGTTTTTTGTGTTTGTTTTTGGCAGAATTTTTTTTCTATTTTCTCATAAAAAATATTTTCATTGAAACGCAAATATCCCTAATGAGCTTCCGTAATGAATCAATTCTTTTCTGTTCGATTTTTCCCCATTGTCCTCTTTTATGATTTTTTTTTTTAATTTTTAATATTTTTTTTCATTTCCTACTATATATATAAAAAAAATTATAAAAAAATTAAATGTTTTTTTAAATTAAATTATATTTTTCTTGTGAAATTTGTTTTTTTTAGGATCAATCAATTTTTTTTCAGTTCAATTTTTTAACTTATTATGTAAAGTTCAATTTTGTTTCCTCTTATACGAAATATGACAAAAGGAAAAAAAAGAAAGTTTACAAATCAGTTGTGAAAGTTTGAAAAACAATTGAAAATTTACATAAAATTTAAAAAGTTTTGTAGAGAAAAAAGTTTAAAAGTGGTGTCACGATTGAAATCTAAAGTGCATTAGATAGGTTTGAAAGGCGTGTGGTAGCAAAATAAAAATGAGTAAATAAAAAATCGATGGTTGGAGGAGGAGATGGGATGAGAAATACAACACCAAAAAATATCTGAAGCACACCGTCTGGATATTGTTTTTACCTAAAATGTTCTTTCGATGATCAATATTCTTCAGGTCTGTACACCTGCAGGACGTGAGTCGAAAATTCGTGGAAGATTTGTAATCCCCCCCCCCCCCCCAAAAAAAAAAAAATTACGACCAATTTAAAACTCTGTGAAAATGATCATGACAGACGAGGAAAAAAAAAAGACTATAAGAGAGCCACCTACTGTCACATCTGTAAAGAATCGTTCAATGACACTTCGGCCCCTGAATACAAGAAAGTGAGAGATTATGATCACTGCACAGGTAAATTTCGAGGTGCTGCACATAGTAAATGCAATGTAAAGTATTAAGATGTTAAGTTCTTTCGGGTGATATTTCACAATTGGTCGAGTGTTACGACCCGTAATGTAATAAATGCCCATAATGTAATACCTACCCATAATGTAATACAAAAACGACCCATAATGTAATACGAACCCATAATGTAATAAAAAACGACCCATAATGTAATAAATGTAATAACGTGTAATAAATGTTAGGTACCCATAATGTAATAAAATTTTTAAAAAATTAGATACAAATTACACTTTTCCAGGCCAGTAATGTAATAAAATTCTAAGTTTGATTTTTGTTTTTTCTCTTTACTCCAGCAGTGCGTTCGGCTACTTATGACACATCCTACGCCTTCATCAATGCTGCCAATGGCCCCTATGCCGTACAAAGCCAACATGTGTGGGTGTGTTGGGATTATGATGGAGAGTATTCCGGGACCTGGGGCGAGTATACTCTGCTCTGAGTGGCAGGCATTATCCCTCTTCTATTTGTACCACCCGCGCAAACGTCTTCCTCAATAGCCTCTACTGCCCTGCCACAACCATATAGGTCTACCTTACCAGACATTCAGTAATTTTGATTCCAGGATGGTCATTTATAACAGCAATCATCATATTCGACCGGTTGTTCACTTGCACAAAAGCAATGTGGGTAGCAGGTTCCTACTGTTAATAAATGCAAGTAACTCTGGCCAAAGTTGCTGGGGCAAAGGGTGGAATGGGTGCCGTGGGATAGGGTGCACCAAGACTGGATAGTGGCGGGGTGGGGGGGGGGGGTAGTGTGGGATACAAGGAAAAGATGGAACAGAAGCAAGACGCTGAGTCAAGCGGCGCAGAGGAATATCGGGAGGCGATATGGTAGGTGTACTGGTATTGGGATATCCTATAGCTCGATGGGATTTGGATTAGGCTACTTTCCTCCAAATTAAGCGTACGATCTATCCTCTGTCTCTCCAGTTTTCACTACCTGAACAAATTAGTCATTTCCCTGTACTGTACTACTACAAGTTTATGCCACACCCACCGCACCTGGAAACCAATGAGCCCGATCCCAGGATGACACTTAATAACGACCACATCATATTCCCGATCCTGTGATAACATGTGTCAAGTAATATTATTAGTCCACCCCACGGCCTTCCACTTAAACTACCTACAGTCATAGCAGTTCCTGGCGGTTGGCAGGGACTTCCTGCCAACCGCCTACTCTATCACATCGACTATTCGCGTGTTCATCTCCGCTATTGTGCCATCTTCTCCTTAGTTACACTCAAACAACATACATGGCTAGACACGAGGAGTAACATGGGCGTATCCGTTTGACCGGGTGTGTGACCTTGACCATCAAACCAGAAACCTTGAACCTGTGTATCGGTTCCTGCTGGGCGATTGTCCTGAAACTTGGTGTGTGGTTCGGGCGCCCAACAATTTCGCCACACCCGATGCCCGTCATGTGTGACCTTGATATTCAAACCGTTGACCTTGAACCTGTATCTCGGTTCATGCTGGGCCGATTTTCGTGAAACTTGGTATGTGGGAGTAGTTCAGGACGCTTAATATATATATATATATATATATATATATATATATAGAGAGAGAGAGAGAGAGAGAGAGAGACAGAGAGAGAGAGAGAGAGAGAGAGAGCCCCGAACTACCCCCACATACCAAGTTTCACGCAAATCGGCCCAACATGAGCCGAGATATAGGTTCAAGGTCAACGGTGTGAATATCAATCAAGGTCACACATGACGGGCATCGGGTGTGGCAAAATTGTTGGGCGCCCGAACCACACACCAAGTGTCATAAAAATCGGCCCATACACAGGTTCAAGGTCACCGGATAGATGGTCAAGGTCACACCTCACGGTCAAACGGATATGCCCATGTTACACCTGGTGTTTAGCTACGTATGTTGTTTGAGTGTAGCCTAGGAGAAGATGGCACAATAGCGGGGATGAACACGCGAATAGTCGATGTGATAGAGTATGCGGTTGGCAGGAAGTTCCTGCCAACCGCCAGGAACTGTCAGGAAATGTAGGTGGTTTAAGTGGTAGTCCCCACAGCTCAGAAAATGCTGTGGAATGCTTTTCCAATCAACATAATCTCAAGAACCACCACAACTACTCTCTATTATAGATCTGCATTCGTCCTGTGCATACTATGAGTGATGCCACACCACTGGTGAAATGTATTTGAGAATGCAATCCCCTGAGCTCAATACAAAGAGGCTGCTTTGTACAACCAAGTGATGTGCACATTAACTCGACTCAGTTGCTGGTAACAGCCACAGGTGAACATGACATACTCTTAACCAATCTTCTCGCAAAGATGGCCTGCGTGGATGATAGCAGTCTACTGTGGCATAGCAGGGTTAAGTACCCCGGAAAAATGATCGTCTAGTGGATTTGGGTTAGGACTACAATCGTGGCAAGTGGCCACAGGACAATTTAAGTGTTCAGTCTTAAGAGGCAACCAATTTCTGTAGAGTCTGCAACAATTCTTGATACTGCAGCCGCAGCGAAAGGGTGAATTCAAAACACATAAAAGTTACTTACAGTTTTCTACGTTTATTAGCTAAACCCTAAATAAAAGTCCTACAAATTAAACTTGTAAAGAAATATTCTCTCTCTCTCTCTGGTAAATTTCTAAAATATATCAGATACGAAATGAGACTAAGTCGAAATTATCGCATCGCTCTCATCGCGTCCTGTGTCTGGAAATGTTGTCTGGCCTGGCAGCGTTCGGCGGCGCCCTTCCACGAGAATAGGAGAGTGACTTCTTGTACACACGGAACACCAAAGAGAGAAGTGCCGTCTCGGGTGATTCCGTTGGTTTAAATACGGTTTGAATCGTGTTTACTCGGCAGATCTTGTTTCAATTTACGTCATAAAACACCACAGAAAACCACTTATACCCCAAGATGGCGGAGAGGTATTTCTTAACCCCTTACGTCCATTCCGGGATAGTAGGGCATCCTGCGGGTATCCTATGCTAAGAGTATGCGTTCTCGCATTTAAAAGGATGTTGGCAATTAATAGGTGTATAATTAAAAAACCATTCAAAACCGACAGTGCCACCTAGCGAACGTGCAAGATTGCACAATTCTCAGAGCTGAAAGTGATACTGGGTGTGTTGAGGTTAGGTCGGGTCAGTATACAGTGCTAAAATCTGTCAAAAGCATTCTGATGGGGTTATTATAGGTTAGGCTTTTACTAGCTCATATGCCAGTCATAATTGCAAATTCTGTCAGACTATGTCTAATTTCGTGTCTCGTGTTCCACTTATCGTAAGTGTGTAGAGTACTTTGTTAGGTCAGTTGCACTGCTATTATGTAATGCAAATATACTAGGAATATGAAGAAAATTACATAACTTGTGTTCGAAAACAGCGTTTACTTATTAAAGATTATACAACAGAGAATTATTACCAAGTAGGACTTGGCCACTCTGATTAATAC
The DNA here is from genome assembly GCA_031216915.1 of Pictodentalium vernedei. NCBI lineage: Eukaryota > Metazoa > Mollusca > Scaphopoda > Dentaliida > Dentaliidae > Pictodentalium > Pictodentalium vernedei. Next base: position 72,920,566 of record CM062295.1, on the reverse strand, counting down.
ATTAACACTTCGGGAATCAAGATTCTCGAGTGCAATCATAAAACTCCGACGCGCCCCACGGAGGTTAACCCGACGCGCTCCGTGGAGGGGCTCCGTGGAGGGCATTTCGTTACACTACAAGGCGTTTAACTTGCTCCGGTTCATATCAATAGAGGGTGTTCAATCTGTGGTGTGTTGAGGTTTTAGAAAAATAACACTGAGAGGAGTTGAAACCATTTCACTCAGGGCTGTCACTATTGAAACTGATACAATTTTTATTGAAAATGTAAGGTCTTTCTTGCATGTGCGAAGTGCAAACTATTTGACTGGAAAGCATTTGATAATATTACTTGACACATGTGATCACAGGACCGGGAATATGATGTGGTCGTTATTAAGTGTGGTCCTGGGCTCGGGCTCATTGGTTTCAAGGTGCGGAGGGTGCTACATGAACTTATAGTAGTACAGTACGAGGAAATTACTAATTTGTTTAGGTAGTGAAAATTGGAGAGACAGAGGATAGATTGTACGCTTAATTTGGAGCAAAGTAGCCTAATCCAAATCCCATCGAGCTATAGGACATCCCCCATTCCAATACCAGTACACTCACCATATCGCCTCCCGATATTCCTCTGCGCCGCTTGACTCAACGTCTTGCTTCTGTTCTTTCTTTTCCTTGTATCCCACACTATACGCCCACCACTATCCGGTTATTGTGCACCCAAACCCCACTGCACCCCACTACACCCTCTGCCTCAGCAACTTTGGCCAGAATTGCTTGCACTTATTAACTGTATAGGAACCTGCTACCCGCATTGCTTTTATGCAAGTGAACAGCCGGTCGAATATGATGATTGCAGTTATAAATGACCATCCTCGAATCAAAATTATTGAATGTCTTGTAAGGTAGACCTATATGATTGTGGCAGGGCAGTAGAGGCTATCGAGGAAGTCGTTTGCGTGGGTGGTACAAATGGAAGAGGGATAATGCCTGTCACTCATAGCAGAGTATACCCGCCCCAGGTCCCGGAATACTCTCTATCGTAATCCCAACACACCCACACATGTTGGCTGTGTACGGCATAGGGGCCATTGGCAGCATTAATGAAGGCGCAGGATGTGTCATAAGTAGCCGAACGCACTGCTGGAGTAAAGAGAAAAAACAAAAATCAAGCTTAGAATTTTATTACATTACGGGTCTGGAAAAGTGTAATTTGTATCTAATTTTTAAAATTTTTTATTACATTATGGGTACCTAACATTTATTACACGTTATTACATTTATTACATTATGGGTCGTTTTTTATTACATTATGGGTTCGTATTACATTATGGGTCGTTTTTGTATTACATTATGGGTAGGTATTACATTATGGGCATTTATTACATTACGGGTCGTAACAAGGTCCATTGGCTGAAACTTTGCCTGTGCTGGTTATGTTTTGCAACAAATCTGCAATTATTACTTGGGTGAAATGTCCACTCTGTTGGTGATTTAGTGATAGTACACTCTCCGTGTACTGTAGTTTTAAATTCAGGTCGACCAGTCTCGAAAAATTAGTCGGTAATTTAGGAAAGGAGAAATTCGAGATTACGACTGAACACTTTAAAATTAGCTTCAATTGGAGAACGTATTGCGGAAAGGAGTTCATCAATACAGTTACATGGAATGTTTTGTTTACAAAGGTTCGATGAGTCGAAGCTACCTTCCAAAGATTATAGTTATTCGAAATTATGCGAATCTGACATTTCTGACATCGACTATGAACACGCTCAAAAAGTGGGGGAAATATTTGACATGAAATCCATGAGAGATTATCACGATCTCTATCTGAAAACTGACGTCATTCTCTTAGCTGACGTGTTCGAAAATTTTCGAGTGTCTCTTAAAAACATTATATTCTAGATCCGGCTGGTATTACATGGCTCCCAGCTTGGGCTGGGATGCGTTTTTAAAGTTGACAGAAATCCGCATGGAAATTTTATGCGACGTGGACATGTTGCTCATGTTTGAAAAGGGTGTGTCAGTGATATCTCACAGATACGTAAAGGCGAACAATTGCTACACGGAACAAGGATTCAATGCACCAGAACCAAGTAGATATATATCATATCAAGATGCTAATAATTTATATGTTTGGGCCATGATTCATCTGTTACTGATGGGAAAATTTTAAATGGGACAAGAATCGTGAAGGGATGGAAAATCGGAGACATTATCCCTTTCTTCTGGAAATTGATCTAAAATATCCCAAAATGTTACACGATTCGCACAATGATTACCCTTTAGCACCCAAACAATTAAAAATTGAATGCAATTTTTATAATCTTTATTGGAATATGAACGTGTGGGAATGGGTAGAAATTGTGTATGAATCCCGAAGGGATTCATACATAATTTGTCCCCATTCCCACACGTTCATACTCCAATAAAGATTGTAAAAACTGCATTCAGTTCTTATAATTACATTCCGTAACTGTTTAAACTACATTTTACCAAACAACAAAGCAGAAAGACGAAATAAAACATGTACGAACAAGCGAGGCGAAAAACCACCCTCACACAAAAGACAAAGCGCACAACTCTGAGTTTAGCACTAGTTTTCGGCATTGACCCAAATTTGTCAAATTGCCGTCTTTCGCAGTGAAACTTGGAATGTTCAAAACAATTTATTTAACATATCAGTAAACTATAATCACTGATCACTGCGAGAGGCGCTAAAAGTTATAACCCGCCCAAACACCGCCCGAATTACATTCTGTCAACTGCGCTCTACCGTAAATGCGGGTCAAAGTTCGACCAAATGTATTCATTGGAAAATGAATTACTTTTGGTTATGACGTTTTCATCCAGCTGACCAATGGGAATTGAGTCTTTGGACCCAAAACGTATAACTACATTAACAATGTAATTATATGAAAATGAATAAAGTCAACAAACTCGTTCTAAATTTAAATGACAAACGTAAATATGTAGTTTACCGCGAAAATCTGAAACTTTACATATATTATGGCAAGAAATTAATCAACTTCCATCATATCATTCGATTTGATGAAGAGCCTTGGATGAAGAAATATATAGATCTTAACACGAACTTGAGGACGCAGGCCGTGACCAAATTCGAGAAGTATTTTTGTAAACTCATGAATAATTGTGTGTACGGAACATCGATGGAAAACATCAGAAAAAGGACTGACATTCATCTGGCGATGGCGGACATACAGGCCAGATATTTTGTTTCAAAACCAAACTATAAACATCAGGTCATCTTTATTGAAAATCTAGTGGCCGTAAACCAGCTTATTTGGGAACGTGCGTTTTGGAGATCAGCAAGCAGTTGATGTATTAATTTCATTATGAATATGAAAAATCCTCGGGATATATTTCTCAAGTCCCAACATCGTGGTTGCCTGACCGGGATGAAACACAGTTTCTATCTCTTGACCTGAGTGTTTATACAATATACAGTTGAAAAGATGCATCATGCCGTTATAAGTTAATGTGAAGACGTCATCATCGGCATAAACACCACCATTCCTTTTTGTCAATCATCCTTCTATTTTGAGATAATTTTCGCCCAGATGGAGAAAAAGATCTTGCGTTTCAATATTGAGTCATATTTCTCCTTCATTATTGAGACTAGTTCCAGCTACTATAAGTTATTCTGTTTGTTGACAGGGGACATGGTCTCACGTTCCCTGCATGCAGTTTATATTCAACCGAGGCGTTAATTTCATTATGAATACATCAAGAAGAAATACGATTCGTAGCCCAAATTGTTGTTTACCAACACAGATAGTCTGGCTTATGAGATAGAGACTGGGGATTTTTACCGAGATATATCTCCGGATGTCGATGCGTGGTTCGACACGAGCAATTATCCCAGTGATCACAAATCTAACATTCCATTGGGTGTGAATAAAAAGGTGGTGAGAAAATTCAAGGACGAGGCGGGAGGATGACAGATTAAGGAATACATGGGTTTAAAGTCAAAACTGTATGCTTACCGCTTAGATGGGGAGGCAATTAAGAAATGTAAAGGTGTCAAAAGAAAAGTCGTGAATAATGAAATCACTTATGAAGAGTATAAAAAATGTTTTTTCAAGAAATGAACAAACCGATGAACATGATTCAAAATGACAAGCATGATCTCTACATGGAAATATTCAATAAAAATACTTCATCGGCTTATGATGATAAGAGAATCATGCAATCGGATGGACAAAACATGTTTGCTCATGGTCATTATTCTGCAAAGTCGATCATTCCTCAGAATCAAGAGGCATTAGATGAGACAATGCAGGTTGATAAGGACAGAAAATCTAGAAGATAAGACATTGCACACTAATAATAAAGACACAGACATTATAACTCAGATAATAGAAAGAACGTAAATAAATAAAATTAAAACAAAATGAAACAAAAAATAAAATTTACAGTTAGTTTTGACGAAACGGAAAATAAAATATTCCCAATGTTCGTTTTGGATTTTAAAAGACTATGTGAAGAGATGAATGAAATGTTGAAGGAAATAATAACAGGAACAAGTGATTAAAAATGTCGATGGAACAGAACTATGATGAATCAATTTAGGAAATATTTTTTTGTTGTTGAGAAAATAACATTCACGTAAAAAAAAAAAAAAAATCTAAATAAATTAAAAATTCTAAATAAATTTGAAAATGAAAATATGAACATATCGGTAGAAGGTGTTATCTTACATAACAGACTTCTGTCTGACATCGATCTGGTGGATGGAGTCAAAGCATTAAAAATAAAACATTTTCATTGTGTTTTTTTCTAGAGATGCATTGCCCAGAAAAACGGAAGTTGGTGATGAATACGGAATCTTGTAGCTGGACGATTTTTGGGGTTAGGGCACACATTGGGTGGCCTGGTTCAAGAATGCAAGAGAAATTATTATTTTGACAGTTACAGAATTTCAGCATCCAAAGAATTGCCGAATTATTTAAAATCGTTGATTTATTACAATACTGAACAGGTGCAACCTCGCGATCAAGTGTTTTGTGGACATTTGTGTCTCTACATTCTCAAGAGATGGTCTTCGAAACATCATTTTCAAGACATCCTCAACGATTTACATTGAGGGAGAGAGAGAGAGAGAGAGAGAGAAGAAAAAAATCATATAAATAATAGGAAATGAAGAAAAATGAAATAAAAAAATGAAATCAATTGGGCAGAAAATTAAAGAAATTGACAATCGATAAATTTGGACAAACTGATGATGAAATTGTGAAAAAAAGCTTGAAGGTGATGGCAGAGTGTCTGTTACATACTCGACTGATCATTTCGTGAGGAGATATGAACCTCGAAAGGAACCACTAAACATGGATAATCACAAGCTTTAGAAAGTTCCTGAACCAATAGATTTCAGCGATGCCACTACTAAAAAGTATGCAGATCAAGCAGTTGCAGATTTCGAGCAGTGTATGAGAGATAATTACCTGGATAAAAACATGACTGATAATGTAGATGAAACAGGCCTAGGTTAGGGTAGATGCAATGTCACCATGTCCACCAGGACTGTACACAATTAACTCAGTACAACTTGAGAAACCATTTTAATAACAGATCAAAAAGGATTCTGAAATACAAAAAAATACATAATTTTACAAATTACATCGAATATCAACACTCATTACTGCTGGAAGAAACAACTTCATTATCATCTTTATAATAGTCAGAATAATAATAATATCATGATACCATAGTACAATAATATCACACTTCACTTTCATTTCATTCACACTCCAGCTTCACTTGATATCAGTCATGTTTGTAATCGGTTTGATCACAAAAAGGTAAACAGTGTCGATGTGCATCAACCACATTTCCGATCACTGACCACTTTCAAGTTTCACCGGTATCTGATAATTTAACCAGACACCGGCAGGGCTTGAACCCAGTCAGTGGCAGTTTTATAAATCACAGAATCTTCATTAAAAATTATGTAAATATATTTGAATCATTCATGAATAAAAAAATAAACAACAATGCACATCAATACTGTAGCCCCCTTAATATATATGTATATAAACAACTTACTCCAGTATAACTAGAACCTACCAGATTGTGGATCTGGATCCAACACAAACTGCGATGCTTCCAGACCAGACAACACCGTACCAATCAATCCATTCAATCGTGCTGTGCATGGTAGCTGTAAAAATATATACCCATAACCAAGTGTGCAATTTGTTTTAAGTAAACTAAGTTAAATTAAGTTGATCACGGATACCAAAAACGACGAAAATACGAGATATGAATGAAGGAATGTTGAAAACGACATCTCCACAAATCGGAACTGAATTCGAGATAAATATACGAGGCAGAATATATACTAACCAAAAGAAACCATGAAAATACTAGAAATTGTGAAATAAATGTGGAGTTATATCCAATATTGCAATCAACATTCAAAGATGGCCAGCATAACAACAGATCAACCTTTCTTCTCACGTGACCACTCAAACCCGCCAAAAACTATGGAAGCCTGTGACGCAACCTTGAAAACCAACCAACACTTACTTCAATTACTGAAAGGAGCTCAGTAATGACAACAATAAAAACACAATCATATTCTGGTCCTTCTGAAAGAAATATAAAAACACATCTGTTACATAGACTTAAAATCTAAAGGACATGTGAATGTGGCAGATCTTGTGGAATTGAGTGATGCAGCCAGAAAACATCATGCTGATGATTCGCACAGACAGTCGCATCGGAGGTAATGTCTTTCATCCACAGTTGGTCGAGTCATTTAGATTTGAAAAAATCCTCTGGATATATTTCACACGTCCCAACATCGTGGTTGCCTGACCGGGATGAAACACAGTTTCTATCTCTTGACCTGAGCGTTTATACAATATACAGTTGAAAAGATGCATCATGCCGTTATGAGTTAATGTGACGACGTCATCATCGCCATAAACACCACCATCCCTTTTTGTCAATCCTCCTTCTATTTTGAGATAATTTTCGCCCAGATGGAGAAAGAGATCTTGCATTTCAATATTGAGTCATATTTCTCCTTCATTATTGAGACTAGTTCCAGCCACTATAAGTTATTCTGTTTGTTGACAGGAGACATGGTCTCACGTTCCCTGCATGAAAGATATATTCAACCGTGTGACCATGTCCCATGTCAACAAACAGAATAACGTATATGTCCTGTTTATACATAAATCGCTTCATTCGAATCATTTTAGAATTTGTTGTTGTACAGCGAAGCAGACGTTGTTTTGGTAATGTGTTAACTTTTATCATAACAGACTGGATGATTTCCCTTTATTCAATGTTTACGTTCGTAATCAACGGGGCGAGATGCTCTCGATTCGTTTCAGTCCATGTTACAGTAAATTAATGAAAAAGACCTTATAATCTAATCGGCTTCATAAATAATTACCCATGTTTACATACCTAATCTTTTTGTACGTGATAACGGTAGTTTTGTGTGCATTTTACTTCAGTTAAATGTATTTGTCTCAGTTGATTTCAAGTGAAAAAAAGACATTGCGATGAACCGTTGCTCATGGCAACGAGACGCTTTCCTTGACTATGGACCTAAGAATCGCTGACAGTAGACATATGCGCGTGCCCGGTGACATAAAATAAAATCAACGAGGCATTGACCAATCACTGCAAGGTATTGCGGTTGGTGTCGGGATACAGATGAACATTGATGCACTTCATACTCTTGAACACTTCCATCTCTTATTATACCTTCCGTTATGTCTAATACGTTCCTCATTTTTTTTATTTCACTCCACTTTTTTTTAATTATTTTCTTTTTTAATTTATTTTACTTTATTTATTTCTTACTTATATATCTGACAAAAAAAATGCTCCCCTCCTTTTTTTTTTAAATACTGTCTTTTTCAATTGCTGTTCATAAAACTTTCCCGTGATTTCTTCACTGTCTGATGCTTCTATCTCATAGATGATGGAATTGGCGTAGAATACTGGAACCACCAAGAAAATTTTTTCCGTCCATCTAGGCATATTACCTTTTTCAAACTGTTTTTTTCCACTTGTAAATTCTTACACAGTCACACATGGCAACTTTCGGTCGTTTTGTCGCCGCCGCCACCATCTTTAATGGATAGAGATTCATATAGAATTATTTTTCATTTCAAGGATCGCTACCTACTATAGATGTCATCTTGATGACGCTGTGGTGCATATTGTTATAGTCGTCAACCAAATCGTCTAAGACATTCAAGAATTTCGTAGTCGAGGCAGACATGAAATATCTGCACAGTTTCTCCTTCATGGTTCTTTTCCATTGTTAGACCAGGCTCACATTCTCCTTGTTTTCTGTGGAATATTTGGCGACGAACGCGAACGTTGTAAAATTCTAGACATTTATCCACCCATAATTTCTCAGGTTTTCGTGAACAAATGGTGAAAATCTTTTCCAGAGATTCAGCCACACGTGTTCCTGATTTATTTTGCATCACTCTCATGCATCCATATTTCAAAAACACATCTATGACCATCAATAGATATTTCACACCTTTGTTCTGTCTAGACAGCGATTGCATGTCCTCCATATCGGCATCCCACGCCCTATCCAATCCATTGATGAATAATTAATTAATAATTGATTTTCCAGAGCGTAAACCCCAAATAGTGATCTAAAACGCTTGAAGAAATAAATACACTTTTCTGAAATAAAGAGTCACATCTGTTTCGGTTGTCTCTTAGAGAGGTTCAGGAGAATGCTTCAGTAAATAGGCAAGTTTTAATTTTTTTTTTTTTGAAGATATCGAGAGTTTTTTGAATTTCTGACACTATAGGCAGGGAATTCCACAATCTGGGACCCACGAAGGAGAACACATGATCATTAGCCAGAATAAATTTGCTAAAAGGTACAACTAGTTGAATTTGGTTTTTAGATATGGGTCTGCGTGATGGTGTATATACAGTGAGGAGCTCTTGCAAGTAAACTGGAGCCAGCTTGTGGATTCATTTGAATACTAAGATCAATATTTTGAATTCAATTCTCTGTTTAACTGGAAGCGAATGCAGTTGTCTTAAACAGGTGTTATGTGTTTAGAGTGTTTGGTACCAGTAATTATCCTAGCAGCAGTATTCTGAACTTTTTGAAGCTTCTGAATCAGGAACTGGAGCAGCCCCACTAACACTGAATTACAATAGTCTAGTTGTGAGATGATGAAGCAGTGCACAAGTTTTTCAAGTGCTGACTGTTTAAGATAAGGACATAGTCTTCCGACATTACGAAGCTGCCAGTAGCATTTTTGACATATTTTATTGATATGGATGTCTAGTTTTAAATTTGAGTCCACAATCAGTCCAATGATCCTGACCGATTCACTTTTCATAGTTATGTTTTAGAGTAATTCATTTTCAGTTTAAAATCTATCATCCATTCTCACAGCAGAATCTATCATCCATTCCCGCAACAGATCTGTGCTAGATTCCATGTTACTGACTGCGATGAATGAGTCACTTGGAAAAGATAGGTCGAATGTAATGTACAGTTGGGTGTCGTCTGCGTACAGATGATATGATATGCCATGCCTTTTAAGAAGACGACCTTGAGAAGAAGTGTACAGAGTAAACAAGAGTGGCCCAAGAAATGAGCACTGAGGAACACCACATTTCAACATCCTGCTTTCTGAATCGATCTTTGTTTAATATTTGTTGACTGCGACTTTCTAGAGATGATACAAACCATGACAAGACAGTTCCACATATGCCATATTGTGTCAATGTCTGCATGAGAATATCATGGTCGACTGTGTCAAATGGTGCTGACAAATCCAAGAGAACAAGCAGTACAGCCTTACCCTCAGATACTGATTTAACAATGTCATTGTTGACTCGCAGTAAGGCTGTCTCTGCGCTGTGGTTGGCTTTGGAAAGGCTCTAAAAGATCACTTTCATGCAGATGATTTTTGATTTGTAAAGGAACAACCGTTTCCAACAATTTAAACAGGAAAGAGAGGTTTGATACTGGTCGATAATTCTTCAGGTTGTCAGGATTTAGAGATGCTTTCTTGATGAGTGGAGTAACGAGTGTTTTTTTTCAATGGGCTTGGAACAAACCTCTCATGTAGGGATGCAGATATAATAGATGTTATGACAGGCTAAAGATAATCAATTGTCTCTTTCAAAAGGAATGTTGGAATTTGATCTGGATCATTGGATTTATTGGATGATGATAAAATCATTTTTCGAATATCTTCGGAGACAGAGTGAAAAATTTCTTTTTATGTCAAGATGATCAAACCCCCCTCTTTCGAAATCTGTGCACTATGGGCTTGTGAAGTTCATTTGCATTGGTGAATTTATTTATTATTTATTTCCTATTACAAATCGACGTTTCGTGCTGATCAGTTTACGAACTTCGAATTTCTCTCTCATCATGAGATTGACTATATTTTCAAATCTGTCAACATGTTCTTGTCGCCAACATCGTTTCGTGTCTTTGTGTCTGAATGCTTAGCATAGCAGAGATCGTGACCGTAGGCAGCTCGATCCACCCTATTGGTGGGTTTGCTCCATGCTTTCAGAGTCAGATCTTTATTCAGTCCCTTATTTAATTCCATGCCCAGTCCAGTAATGATGTCCTGGCAGATGAATTTCGAAGGGAAGTTTATTGACGAGTCTGTTGACCATTCCTCCTCCACCTCTTTTGATGAATTGAGTTTTAGTCGAACTGCACACGTTACAAGTACTGCGAAGCATCTGTCTATTATTTTTAGTTTGCACTTTTCACAAGTTATCCATATCCACATACTTTTTACATTTTATGCAATACGTTTTTTTGTTTTGTTAATTTTTATTCTTTTATTTATTTATTTTTTTTATTACTTTGTTATATAAATATCATTATATTTTTTTATTTTAAATCTTTCACTACATCTTTATTTTTCTCAAGAGTTTTCGAAATGATTCCCTGGATTCTTCTCGACCTTTTTGTGTTAGATTATGTTTCATGTCTTCTTTGAGAGTCTGACAAGATTTTTTTCCTTTGCCTTTTTTCAGCTCATAGTATTTATCCCTTCCCTCGATATTCCCCATAGAAAATCCTTCCATCCTTCAGAAAAGTGGATATCATGTCGCTTATTGAATTGATTTTCTCGTCGACCAACACTTTGAACTCTCCATGTTTCTCGACCATCAACGATAATTCTTTACTGACGTCGAGGTCGTTCATGGGGGGGGGGGGGGGGGGGGGGTGTGATAATCTATGTTTTTGAGACAAAAAATGAAAAAAAATTAGTTATTCAAGAATTCTTTTTGCAAGTGTCGTCTGCTTTTCGTGTTAGGTAAAGGGTTAAAAGGCGAATTTGGACTCAATAGCAGCTTGAAATACACTGCTGCCTTTCATGCATTTCAGGTACAATTCTTTACTATCTGTTTCGACTCCTCACTCCAGCTACAATCTACTTCCCATTATTTTCCGTGCAGCAGAACTGGCCAATCCCGGCAGAGCACCTCTACTCAAAGCTAGTAAGAATGGGTAATGCCTTGGTAAGAATGGGTTGCCTTGGTGGCCAATTCTGCCAACAATCCTAAGAAACCACCTTTCATTTTCAAATTATATCTCAGTTGCGCAGTACTTAGTCTCACGTTTAGTCTTTTTGATTATGACACACGTTGGCTATTCTGTTAATTTGTGTTTTGGTCCAAGCGATTTTGTTGTACCCAAGGCTCAAGTCTTGGTGACTTAATTTCAATATCACAGATTCTATTCGATTTTCAAATGCTCTGCGAAGTTTGTCTTTCTGACCTTTGGTTATGTTTTTGTTTTGTATGCTATATCTTGTGATTACTTGTTGTTTTTTTAATTTAAATTTTGTTTTTTTTTTATTTAATTTCTTTTTCTTCCTATTTTGTATATAAATTGATTTAACTCATTTTTTTTAAAAAAGAAATTTGTTAATATAATTCGATTTCCTATTCTGTCAAAAAGAGAAATATCATAAAAATATTTCTGTTTGTTTGTTTAATAAACTATTTAATAGATTTTGTTTTCGTAAATTTCTCTTGTGTGAAATCACATCGTCGCATGTTCGCAGCGAAGATCTAACAACTCTCTATTTTGATCTGTTAGTTAATACTGTATAAAGTATGAGTTATCACAGGCAAATAGACTAGATTTTTAGGCCGCTCTATGATCTTGTAGTCCGGGGAAACATCCGACAAAACGAGTACATCTTGGGCTGTGTGCCACCATTCATGTAACTTCCAGAGATCACATCTACGTTCACCAAAATGCTGTTGACGGAGAGAATGTCCACCACATTTTCCAATGTTGCATGTCCTTCGTACATGTTTCGATCGATTCCCAACATTTTTCCAAAGGTTTTATCTCCTCTAAAATCCACTCAATAAAACTCTTGCATGTCCAATATCGTTTACAAAGACTTAGTGTTGACATTGGCAGTTATGTTGATGGTAGTTCCGTCTTGACCATTGATCTTCATTCTAATCTGAATGAGTCTGTTCATGTCGACCATGTCGTAACTGCCTTTGGAATGTGTATATCTAAACGTATTATTTTTCTCCGTGATATTTGGAAACAAATAGTACATCTCCAGATTTACTAGTGCCATCTCATACTTCTTAGCCCTCTTCAATTCTCCATGATGTTGGGAAACGAAAAGTACATCTCCAGATTTACCAGTGCCATCTCATACTTATTATCCCTCTTCAATTCGATTGGCTGATTGAATTTCGTCATGAATCGAGTCTTGTCATCATTCACTATGACCGAAAAAGAGTCTTTTGCAGTTGTATTATCGGATGTTCTTTTCTTGCTCTCAGATATCCTTCATAATAATTGAGTTTCATAGTCTCGCAACATCTTTTTAAAAATATTTTTTAATAATTGTATATTTTATTTTATTTATTTAGTTTTTACTTTCTACTTAATATGATTAGTTTTTTTCTTCTCATTTATTAATTGCAATCGTCCGGAATATAAAAATCGTCGAATCCCTTCCTATATTTTGCATAATATACAGTACGTGGAGAGTGGATTGTAACTGAATCACCCACGGAGTGGAGTTATCACCCAAACTATAACTTTCATATTTTGTACATATCGACTAAAAACACAAGGAATGTTTCAGCCAATGGACCTCCGAGTTTAACCCGGAGGTCCATTGGCTGAAACTTTGCTTGCGCTTGGTATGCTTTACAACAAATTTGCAATTATTGCTTGGGTGGAATCTCCACTCTGCGGGTGAGTTAGTGATAATACACTCTCCACGTACTGTATTTTCCATAATATTTTCTACTCATCAGATCAATGACCACGAAATTATAAGGTTTACAATCCCACACCAACTTACAAAATCTCTTGAATTCTTTTTTGCTCATGTCATTGGCCACGTGATCATCGTAAATGTGTTTGAGATTCTTACAATCTTGACGTAACAGACACGGTAAATTCGCATTCTTTCTTATGGTCTGTCTCGGCAATCTGAAATAATTTTGAGATAGATAGAAGCAGTCCACATTGCTGAGATGACCTCAAACGTAGTAAGATTCGCACTGATTCTGTTTCGCCATCATCAAATCATCGAATATCATGAGATTTCTGTGCACCAAATACAAGTCTCGAGGATCCGACACGTCATTCGCATTTTCGTAAAATTGACATTCCACAGTGGACATTTGATCATTTCTGAGTTCTCTGAATGTTTCTTGCAAGATCATTGCGAGCGATGGATCACATTTTTCGAATTTGTCTTGGTGATCAAAAAATCTCATGATAACGTCCTTCAGCAAATTTGCGCTAAGAGCTCTTTGCAATAATTCATTTTCGGGTTGAAAGATACTCTTACCAGACACAAACAATCTATCGTAATCCAACCACTCCTGTCATAACAACAGATTCGTCTTTCCACAATTCGATTTTCCCGCTATCAATCCACTTAAGCTTTGAGGAAAGAGTTTGTAATTTAACCTCTCAGTCTTTGGTGCATTCCACGATAAATCGGTAATTTCCATTCTCTTTGCGTATTTTTTTCCAAGTTATTTTTATGCTTTTATTTTAAAACTAATTTTTATTTTTTTATTACAAAAAAATAAATTCTTTTTTTTAAATTTAAATTTCTTTCAGTCCAAATCCGCCGCTGCTGTCCAACGTCTTAGCGAGTTCCTGTATTCATACAATACTAGAACCCTTAAAATTCCCAAGTGTCGTGTTCGCTAGAATCTTTTCCGATTTCGATAATAATTTTGGATGCTTAGCCAGTCTTATCAACTTCTGAATTAAATTGGTACTCCTCTTGCCAGCCTCCAAAGCGATTCTAATGCTCACTTCCATTGCAGCTTTTTCATCCACTTCCATGGCAGTTTTCATTCTGATCTTCATGGCGGTCGAAGCGATCTGTTTTGCCACATCACCAGTGAAAGTGCATGACTGAGCTCTCATCATCAAATACAGCAAACCCGATCCGCCGCAGATGTAAGATCTCATAAATTCTCTGTTCTTTATCACTAACATATTTTTATATTTCATCTTATTTCGTTTTTTTAAAAAAATTAAATAATAATTATTTTGTAATTTAATTTAATTTAATCTTTTTTACTTCCTATTTTATTTACTATTATATTTTTATATTACCCCATTCAAGGCAGTCATGACCAATTTATAAGTTTCTCTATTCAACACCTTCTGTCGCATCAATTCGTCACATATGCTCACCAACTCGTTTGTCACTTTAGTATTATTGGCTTCTCTTCTCACCATCAAGAGATCTAGTCTAACAAGCAGGGCATTGGGATCGCAAAGAATAATCGTGGTCGTCATTCCCTGTCTGCTGACCGATTTCACAATTGCTTTTGTTGCATCCATAGACAAAACTACATGTATGTTTCAATGAGTCGTTTTATATTCAATGAGTCAGATGTGCGTAGAAAGAAAACGTCGAGACTGAAGGTCGAGACGTTTTCTTTCTATGCACATCTGACGAATTGAATACAAAACGACTCATTGAAACATACATGTGGTTTTGTATTTATTACATGACCCAAGCACCTACTGACCTAATTGTCTTTTCTATCAACGGTGGTAATTTTCTTTTCTATCAACGGTTGCATTGCATAAAAAAGTCCCGGTTGGAACAGGTTGGTGTGCAATACGGAATTCCGTATTGCACAGCTGTATTGCACGCCGTATTGCATAAGAGAGACTGCATGGGCATGTAATAAAATGTAGGTTTCACCACATTCTTCCACATAGGTACAAACCAGGAGATCGCCGTACGTTTTGTAATCCTCATCCTTATAGTCGTTAGGTTTAGCCAGCACAGACAGATTCCACAATCCTTTCATACTTTCATATTCTTGATCTTCGGTGATCAGATTATAATTGTCGGCTATTTTCACTTTTTTATCATCTATGTACAGTATGTGGAGAGTGTATTATCACTAAATCACCCGCAGAGTGGAGATTCCACCCAAACAATAATTGCAAATTTGTTGCAAAGCCAAACCAGAACAAGCAAAGTTTCAGCCAATGGACCTCCGGGTTAAACCCGGAGGTCCATTGGCTGAAACATTGCTTGTGTTTTTTGTCGATAGATACAAAATTTGAAAGTTATAGCTTGGGTGACAACTTCACACCACGGGTGATTTAGTTACAATCCACTCTCCACGTACTGTAGAGATTACCATCGTCTCCCTCGCGCAAGCCAAAGACAGAGACTGCACTCCATGGATTCGTCTGATATAAATTCACGTAATTCGGGTTTCATATCACTGATATCTGCCATCACATTCACAGTATTAACCGTCTAAAGTTCACTCTCAGAATTGGTCTCAGGTATCGGTGGAAGATACTGAGCAGGAGAACAGGGTACGAAACTAGAAGTTGGACCAGAAGGTGTGTAACTATAAGTCAGACTAGACGTCGTGAAAGCATAAGTTGGATGATATGATTTGTAAATTGAAGGTCTGTAACTAGATGTCCTACCTTTTTCTCTCAAGGGCTTCTTCAATTCTTTGACGATTTTTCTTTTCATTTCTTCCTGAGATTCTGTCACAGGTTTGAACTCCTTGGTCGTCTCTCATTTCATCTCGATCTCGCCCATGTGTTTAGCCATATTGCTTTCTCGAATATTCCTCTTTAATTCTAGAAATCAAACATATCTTCACGTCTCTCAACTCAGGATCTTTAATCTTTAAAAATGACATGCTTTTTAAAAAATATTCTTCCGTTTTTTCCCTTTTTTTAGAAATTAAACTTAAGTTATTTATTTTAATGTTTCTGCATATAAGATAAAAAAAATATTGAAAGCGCCCTTACGCCAACATTTTGGCCATAACGAACATTGCAAATATGGCGGTGGAGAGGTCCTCATTCATTATGGTGGAGCCACTCTCTCAACACAAGCGTCTAGAATCCAAATGACATGTTTAGTCAAGAATAAATCACATCAGCCCGCACGATTTGTTAAACAAGTTGTCAAATATGATTATCATTTTTAGGGGTGGGGGTGGGGGTGGGAAATAGGCAGAATTAGCCAGAAAAATAAATTTTCAGAGCATAATTAAAACAACATTTCTCTCTTACAAAAATATCATTTTACCTAAAATAATTTCAATTAGACTTCTTTGGAAAGAGTCTGTTTCAAAAAAATAAATTTAAAGGCTGATGTTCAGCTTAAAGGAACAATTCATTTTTCTTTAATAACCCGCTTTGCTAATATTTATATAATATGAGAAATAAACAAAAAAATCTCTACACTCCAAGTGTATATATATTCTAAATGATATGAAAAAGGTTTTGAAAACCAAAAAAATTAATTTTTTATTTCCATCATAATTTCTTTCTATATTTACACAGAAATAACGATAAAGATAATACATATGCTCTAAAGGTAAACGCTAAAAAAGACCAAAGAAAAACGATTTGCATACTTTGTAACACTTCATTCATTTTAACCCTTTACCCAACGAATTGGCTGCATCTGCCCACGTAATATGCAAATTCAGCAGTTGAAAAAATATTATTTTTCAAAAAACTTTCCACAAAACCATATCATGTGACCCCTCGTTGGAACGAGCTCGTCGAGCTCGTTCCAACGAGGGGTCACATGATATGGTTTTGTTGAAATTTTTTGAAAAATTTCAAAAAATGATATTTAAAATAATAAATTTTGATATCGCCTGCATTGGGTAAAGGGTTAAAAGTCACTGAAATTAGACTCTACGTGATAAATTAATTGAAGATTTAATACAATCCTTTTCAAGTAGTTATCATTTATTTTGTTACAATAAACGCCTTTTTTCTCGAGTGAGTCGGATATTCTCTGTCAAGAAGAGAAAAATATCATGCATCTTGTGACGATTACCACTGTTCTGCATTCGAAACATCACAGCAAAAAATCTCTGTACTCGAGCGAGCAAACACTTGAAAAAATGAGTAACAAATACATGGTTTGGCTCTGTCGTCAACTTCATCTCGGATTCGCGGTGTCTTTGCCGTCGTCACTGTCATCTCAGGTATAAAATGCAGTGATTTCTCATACTGGGCAATAACTGGATGATTTTGAAATTTTCTAAGATTTCCTCAGATTTTTCAAGATTTTATTTTTGCTCGATCTCGAGATTCGATCGAGAAGACGGAATAAATCCTCGTAGTATCTCTATAGGCGATTCGATTTCCCAGCCCATTTCTAACTCGAAAATGTTGCATGTCCTGTCACGGTATACTGGCACATTTTGACTGAAGTCTAAAGTGTGCCAGTTTTTGACCTAGTTGATTTCTCGAGAAAATAAGCTTAATTTCACTCTACTAGTATATTTAAAAGAAATAAATGGACTTAAAAGCCTTTGATCGCCATTCATTGCTCTGACTACATGCATAGTGAAACTATCCAACCACTGGGCATCAGATAGTAAACTATTCTGTAGAAAACATGGGTTATGTATTGAGTCCATTGGACTATCTAATGGAATTCAGCAAAACGCTCAAACTTGCATCCTGCCAATCGGAAATTTGAATTCGATGGAATCGGAAAACAGATCCACAAGTCAATTACTTTTCAAATTGAACCAGCTGAATAATAAATAACGTTTGCGAGTTTCCGCTTTTGCCGTGTTATGCATAGATGTGATGACACATTTAATGCTCAGAAATGGAGGCGATTGTAGTGGTTTCTTCAAAGAATAATTCAGTCACTCGCTCTCTCTATATATCTCTCTCTTTCTACCGCTCTTGGCATTGTCGGAAAACTGCATGCCGCCCCTGGGTGCAACTAATCACTATCTGGGATGCTCTAGCATTGAGATGGCGTCTTGTTGCACCAGTTTGAGATGTAATCCATTAGAAGACGCTGACAACTTTCCATCATGTTAATTATACCGCAAAGATAATGATGGTGTCGTGACTATACACGATCATTTCAGTATAAATCATGCAATTTCAGTTTGTGTTAATATTTTCAAGAATTACGTACACCTCGTCCAGATTCAATATAATGGCAACATCACCGTTTCCATCGCCACAACCAATTGCCTGGTGAAACTGTAGAAAACCTGGTAACAGCACTTTGTGAATTAATTTTAAAATGTGAATACAATCAGTCTGCTGATGACATGATTCGTGATCAATTCAAGGAGAAAACGAATGAACCATGAATGCATGAACAATTTTTAATTGCAACAAATCTAACCCCTGCAAATGCAATCACAATAGAAAAGCATGTAGAAACGGTAATATCTGAATACAAATGTTTTTCTGGACCGAATCGTGATTTCTAGCTACTGGTGCATCTTCACAGACTCTCGTATCCAATTATGGTAGAGCCGTTTCTTGGTATAAATTTGAAGATACTTCTTGGGGAAATTTGCAATTTATTTACAATAATGTTTTTCAGTAAAATGAACATTCCGGTATATTTGGAATGAACTAGCCTACGAACAAATCGAGTCTCCGATTAGAATGTTGAACAGTGACTTTCACCGAGATTTCCAACACAAAGTCTCTTAACACTGCAACAAACTCAAATATATACAAATTCAGATTATATAACATGTGGCGTGGCATGTTAGAACAATTGACATAATAGTAAAAAGTTTATGAATGGCGGAAAAAAATCACTAATCAGTCAAAGGTGATTACTGGCATATTATGAATTTAGTATTATTGTTTCTTAACCCTTTACCTAACGAATCGTCTGCATCAGCCCACGTAATATGCAAATTGAGCAGTTGAAAAAAATTATTTTTTCAAAATATATCAACAAAGTCATATCATGTGACCCCTCATTGGAACGAGCTCATTGAGCTCGTTCCAATGAGGGGTCACATGATATGGTTTTGTTGAAATTTTTTGAAAAATTAAAAAAAATTATATTTAAAATAATAAATTTTGATATCATCTGCATTGGGTAAAGGGTTAAACAAAGCCTTTGTTAACGATGGATATGTTAAAAGCATCTGAAAAGCTGATTTCGGTCTATTTGAGTGATTCGGTTAATCTGCAAAAATGCACTTGGGTCATTATCAAATCGCCCAACTAAATGTCACCTGTTAAAAGTCTCTGCCACAAAATCCTAGTGTTAATAAGACAAACTGTTGTAAGAAACTGAGATTCGGATCTCACCAAAATAAACACCCTCCACCAAACTCCACAAATTTTCAACGCAAAGAAACTTTCAAGTATCTGCCAATGTTCATTGTTATCACTGTGGACACAAGCAACACAAAGCTAATTACAAATATCCTGCCCAAAACAAAATCTTCAGCCCATATTTGAAATGTGGCCAATTTGAGTTGACATGCAATTTGAAAGCACTTGTTCATCAGATGGATGAGGACATTACAATTCTATCAGTGTCAAATGACAGAAACATTTTCACCTGGGGCCAATACTATAACACTTTAACAGTTGTATTTTTCAGAATTGTATTTTCTGTTTATGGAAATAACTAATTGAAATGAACCATTAGCATTTTCAAAGATGTGGCAATTTGACAGTTGGCCAATTGCTATATCTTTTGAAATGCTAATGATTCGTTTCTATTATTTATATTCACTTGTTGAAAATACAATTCAGGGAAAAAAATTGTAAAAGTTTTATAGTATTGGTTCCAGGTATGAAAATAATTACTCTCCCAGTTTTATTATCAAACATTCCTGTTGACACGCAAGTGGACACAGGTTCTCCTTTATCCATTATTTTTCGTGATGTGCACTAAAAACATTTTTCAAAATGTTATCTTCAAAAGACTGACACCATACTCCGTACTGATGCCACAAGTGCAAATGAGGTGTAAGGAACAGTATTTGTACCCGTTTAATACAAAGACAGAACTGTACAGGCAAACTTCTATGTTGCAAACAAAGGAAGTCCACTTATGGGCCTAGATTTAATCAATTCACTGCAACTTACAAGCAGTACACATTCCTTTTCCCAGGTGGCCAGTCCGTCATGCCAAAATTCCAAGTCTGTTTTAGTCAATCGAATTACAACATTTCAACAGTTACTGGAAGAATCTTCAAAAGTGTTTAGCGCCCTGAGTTTAGCAAACAAATTTCAGTGTAGATCTATCCGGTCCGACAACTGCATACCAAGTGCTCAGAAAGCAAGGCCAATTCATTTTGCTTCACTCAATAGTGTCAAAATATTAGACCTGGAAGTTATCCTCTTCCTAACATAGAAGCATATTTTGCATCCAGTGAAAATGCTAAATGGATCACAAAACTTGATATGAATTCAACATACCATCAGCTTCGTCTGCATCCTGCTGCAATGAAACTCACAAATTTTGCAACACTGTTTGGTGTATTTAGATTCAAGCTTGGTAACCTATGAGCTAGCTGACATGCCAGGAGGCTTCAAACGAATGAGGGATACCATGTTAAACAGTTGTCCTGGGACATTCAATCTGCATGATGACATTCTCGTTTAGGGAAAAGATGAAAAAGAACATGATGAAAACTTGAGAGCAGTTATGAAACGGCATTCAGACAACAACCTAACTTTATGTGAATTCAAATGTTTGTTTAAGCAACCTAAAGTTGAATGGTTAGGTTTCTGATCAACGAATTAAAATGTCACCCCAAAATATCAAGGTTGTCACAGGGTTGGTTACACCCACCTCTGTCAAGGAAATTCAGAAAGTGCTAGGATTATTTCAAGGATTACTCAAATTTTATTCCTACCTTAGCAGAAATTACCGAACCCCTTCGAAAGCTTAGTAGAAAGGTCAAGAATGACAATGGGGTGAAAACCAAGATAATGCTTTTCAAGAGCTTAAGAAATTGCTTACAAATTCCCCTGTTTTAGCTTTTTATAGACATGATTTGCCAACGGCTGTGCCATGTGACTCTTCAAGCTATCTCTTGGGCCTGAGTTTGGTGAAAATGGGCTACTACACCCTGTTGCATTTTTGCATCCAAAATTCTTGCATCCTATGAACGTAATTGCAGCACTGGTGAAAAAGAGACTCTAGCGTGTGTATGGGCAGTTAGTAAATGGGAAAGATATTTACATGGAAGACACTTTACACTTAACCCTTTACCTAAAGTAACGGCCAAAACAGGCCAGCGCTATTCTCAAAAATCGCCAATTAATTTTCATTATTTTTTTCATTTTTTGTCTCAAAAACATAGGTTATGACCCCTCGTTGGAACGAGCTCGTCGGACTCGTTCCAATGAGGGGTCATAACCTATGTTTTTGAGACAAAAAAATGAAAAAGATTAGTCATTCAAGAATTATTTTTGCAAGTGTCGTCTGCTTTTCAGGTTAGGTAAAGGGCAGGGACCAATCACCACTATTTAAAATACGCTCTAGCCTCGGAGCCTATTTTTTCAATTCATGCGTCAGATTTCAATTTACGGAGTCACACTGCTGTTTGTAACACACACTGCAAGTATGTAATAGCTCTCATCATTTTCATTTAGTACACTATAGCAAACATTAATCTTCACTCTGGTTTCTGGTCAAGTCTTGGCTGCCTATTTAGAAACCACAGTGAAGATTAATGCTTGGTAATTAAGACTTGAAGTATTAACTTAAGCACTCTACAACAATGATAAATGATAATCATATATATAATACATGTAAGAGTGTCTCTCTAGATTATCCATCGAAAGAATATCAAAATATGATCTGAGAAGTTACGCGCCAACTGAGAAGCCTATTTCTGAGATTTAAGAGCCAGGTCCTGATGTTTCAGAACCAAATACGCACTGGCACATGCCCAGGTCGGTCCCTGGTAAAGGGTTAAGACTAATAATAGTGCCCCAGTTACTTTAGTTCAATCTTCACGAGGTACTGTCTACTAGCCTGCAAGAATTGCTAGATGGGCTTCTATCTTCGTGAAATATGATTTTAAAATGCAGTATCAAAAACACATGTTAAATGCAGTAGCAGATACCTTGTCTCATTAGAAAACGTCAAATGATAGTGATCATTCTCATTTTCATGCTTGCTTTGTTGTGGGTGAGGAGTCCGCCTGTTCTGTTTGAACCGACATCCATCTTACTCCAAGTTTTACAGTCTGAGACTCAAAGCGATCCAGTTTTAAAGGCGATTCTCAACTACTTGAATACTCATTAGCCAAAAGATAAAAAATTCCAGTTGAATGCCTACCCTACTCCAAAATAAAAAATAATTTGTTTACATTTGGATTCATTTCATAGGTTATGCTAATCGTGAAGTCACACCTGCAAGTTTATGCAGTACTGTTATGCAATTTGCCCACAAAGACCACTTAGTTGTTGTTAAAACCAAGCAGTGACTCCGTGATTCTTCATTTTAGACAAATATAAGTCGCGATATAGAGACATCTGCTCGAAATTGTGTGTATTGTGCAGATAGTGAAAACAGTGTAAAATCATCTACTGCACCTTTCAGTTTTTGCCATATTCCTGCAAAGCCTTGGCAGCATGTAGCAATGGATATTCAAGAGCCATTAGAGTCAGCACCACGTGGTATGCATTTTCTTGTGAATATATTAGGTTTCTTTAGTAAGTGGTTTAAAATATTTTTACTGACAGTATTACATCCAGCAAATTACTGACTTTCTGAAAGCAAAACATTCAGCATGGAAATTACCAGAATCCATACTTATGGACAATGGGACTCAATTTACCAGTCATGAGTTTACACGCTTTCTTCACTTCACTGCAATTAAATATATTAGAACACCAAACTACCATCCTACGATCCACGGCTCTATTGGAAGACTTAACGGGACAATTAAATCCCAATTCCCAATTGCAAAACCAACATCAAAGGTACTGCTTCTTGGACAACGTCACTCAAATACACACTGATGACTCTCCGTTCTACCCAGCATTCCACAACTAACACTACCCGACATTTTTAATGACTGGGAGAGAGATGGGAACAAAAATTACCTCATCCAAACCTAGTTTGGCTATAAGATCTTAAATTACTGATATCAAAACTTATCGAACTATTAAGGACGGGCAGATGAAAATGAAAAAGAAATATGATTTGGACTAATAGGCTGAAAAGCAAAAAATTGCATGTTGGTAGTTTAGTTAGAATGAAACTTCGTATCAATAAGCATGGACACAAATTTATTGTTTATTTATTTATTGATGTTTAAGGTCACACATTTATGTACAATGGCTAATCATGACAGTGAGAGTTTTACGGGTGGAGGAAGCCGAAGTACCCGAAGAGAACCACCGAGCAACGACGAGCAACTGCCAGCTCCCCAACATCGTAACTCCGCACTGCAGCACAGGCAGGGTTAGATTGGTTGACGACATGCATACCATCGACGTACAGTACGCCTCAGTACAGGGTGTCATCGTGCCCCCACGCGGGCAATGGAGATGAAGTGTCTTGCCCAAAGGACACAACGCGGTTGCCATGGTGGGATTCGATGGACACAAATTAAGTTCAAAGTTTTCTGAACCAACCAAGATTATTGATTTCAAAAACAATATTGTGACTGTTAGTAATGCTAAAAAATGCCGCACCATAGACTAGTCAAATATTTAATAAAGAAAGAAAGTCCAAAGTCTATTCTGAGTGTGAGTGTAAGTTTGATTCATTTAACCCTTTACCCAACGCAGACGATATCAAAATTTATTATTTTAAAAAGCATTTTTCAAAAATTTTTCCAAAAATTTCAACAAAACCGTATCATGTGCCCCCTCGCTGGAACGAGCTCAACGAGCTCGTCCCAATGAGGGGTCAAATGATATGGTTTTGTTGAAATTGTTTTGAAAAATAATATTTTTTCAACTGCTGAATTTGCATATTACGCGGGAGGATGCGGCCGATTTGTTGGGTAAAGGGTTAACTGGTCTCAACGGTCCAGGAATACCCAAAGTAATACCCAAAGCCCAACAGTATCTGGATCAAGGTATCCATCACGCCACCGATAACCCCCTATTTATTTGAAAGCCCTTGCTTGCAGTAACTGATTTATATGCATTTAATTGTTCTAAACATTTATTTACCTGGGAGAAAATGTAGTATATATGTGTAATGTTCATATCCAGTTAGAGGAAGCTAACTATTTGCTCTTGCTGTACCGTTCTCAAGAAAAAGAGAACACTGAAGTTACATTAGGTTTGTCGCGTAGTTTCTGAAATAAATCATGCAATTTCAGCCTGTGTTTACATTTTCAAGAATTCGGCCCAACAATCGGCCTACACCTCGTCCAGATACAGTTCTTTCCCTATATGTCAAATCGACACATTTGACACGATTGTTGTTCATCGCTAATGATTCGATTCAATTGCATGTCCGCGACCGCTAACGAATCGAATCCATTCGGGAGGCCGATTTGAGGGGCACTTGTTTTTAAATTTTTGTCTCAAAACACATCTTAGCTCGTTTCAATAAGTGTCATAAGTTATGTTATTGAAGTAAACATTTAGTTATTCAAGGTGTTTCAGTCTCTCTGGAAAACCGAAAAACTCCTGAAAACTTGCTTTTTCGTATTTTTATTCAGATAACAAAACATCATTAGAGAAATGTGTAGCAGATACAATAAGCTCAAAATAAATAGAAAAGAAATAGTGTATTTACAATAAACATAACTTTTGAGCTGGCATGGTAATGGTGTACTTGAAACGGTATCAATGGAGTTGAGAATTATGACTGGTTTGGTGTATCTCAGAATAAATGTAGACAAAAAAAAAATAATTGTGTCATTCTGAGTTACTACCAATATTTGGACACTATATATCCCACAGTGGAGGAAGCCGTAGTACCCAGCGAGAACCACCGAGCAACGGCGAGCAAGTGGCAGACACCCTAACGTACTAACTCCACACACGTAGGGTTAGCATTGGTTGACGACAAGTGCACCGTCGACGTACAGTACGCCTTAGTAAACAGCGCCACCGTACCACCACGTGGGCAATCGGGATTAAGTGCCTTGCCCAAAGACACAGCGTAGCTACCCCTGGCGGGGATCGAACCGAGGACCTTTCGGTTTGAAGTCCAATTCTGTAACCACTGAACGACAGCGCTCCCTGTTTCCAGGTCTTTGCCATTGTGCATCGCCTTATGTCTAGCGGGATCGCTGTATAATCCCGAGCCCACTGAATTTGAAAAGAGTTTGCCGTTTTCGCAGATCAAACACTTCTCCATCCCACTCCATCAGTTCTGAACTAGTGATTCCGAAACAAATTTTCCAACATTCGTCAAAGCCGGTGTAAAAGGAATTGAAGTCCGTAGGAACGTTAGTCCCTCTGGACTATTATTCCGCGGAATTATAGTCCTAGGTCTAACATTTCTTGGAATAGTAGTCCGGCGGACTACTATTCCTAGAAATATTAGACCTAGGACTATAATTCCGCGGAATAATAGTCCAGAGGGACTAATATTCCTACGGACTTCCATTCCTGTCACACCGGGTATATTTTAAGTGTGAAATGCACGTTAGGTTTTTTCCTTGAATAGCACAACCGCTACAAATCCACAGATGTCATTTAAATCCATCACACGTCATTTCGCGCTGATTAACAGTTACATTGTAAAGTTGACATTAATATCAGAGTTTCTCAAGTTATAACCCATTGACGAAGATGAGCGAAATAAAAGTGAGATGCATCTAGTGACACACAAGAAAGAAAGTTACTCTACAACCTTGAGCACATTACACGCAAAATTATAAGGGGCACGTGAATAGTATAAAATGCAATAAACATAAACTTAAATCGTTGTAGAGTGAAGGGGAGAGCCACATAACACTGGACGCTAACAAAGTGGAGTTTCCACCACGATAATTAACATGTTTTGAATGATAGTAGGAAACACAAACCAAATTTTAATTAATGGACGGCATGTTCAATCCGTGTAAAGTCATCTCAATGAGTTTTTAGTTATAATACACCCCATATTTTGTTCGCCCACCCCATATTTTGTTCGCCCATACATGTCGTCCCTTGGTTGCAACAAGGCGCAATCTGCAGTGCTGTAGGTGTTGCAGGTGGCTTCTTGCGGTCTCAAGAGACGATGTGACTTGCATATTTTATAACACAAATAAATAAATAAATAAATAAATAAATAAATAAATAAATAAATAAATAACTCGTCGAGGAGATTAACTCGCAATATTGTGTCGATAAAAAGTCTGTACTGTCATTACCAACCTGGAACACCAATGCCTTGAGAAAAGCCAAACCCTTCATAATGGGTTCAGTGCTCTCGTTGGTCCGAGACTGACTGGTGTCCAGTTTATTGTTATTCTGGATATTTCAGTGCCCAACAAAGTGTTTGGTCGAAAACTCTAATAGGGAGGGGAAGTGTTTTGCTGTCTGATCCAAATAAATTGATCGAGTTTTAAAAAATGAACTGAAATTAATTCAAGAGTAAACGGGCAAATGGTCAGGGAAGAAATATGGCAGAACTGGAAAGTTCGGACAAATTATTACAGGCCTGTCCTATGAAATCCCCATCTAAATCAACACTAAACCGTGTGGAAAATAAAAAAAAAATATGTGCGGAATGGAAATCGTTGACGGACTATTTTTGAATAGAAGCGAAATTTCACTGGAATTTTCTACAAATCGTGCAACGCAATTCCAATTTGAATCGCTAGCGATAGCTGAAAATCGTCCACTGAGTCCCAATGTGTTCTATGTGCCAGTAGGCACATAGAACACATTGCCACTCAGTGGACGAAATATTAACACGGGTTTCCCTCGCAAATTTGGTTGGCGATAAAATGTGTTGTCTGTGTTAATAGTTGTCAAATGAATTGCCAAGTGTCCTTTTAATAATTGTTTTATAGACATGAAGGCGTGTAATATCCACAGAACGACACATGTGTGTGAATGTGTTAATCGATATGGCAGTTGTGCCATCCCGGAAGGATAAAACTCGAGGCCTCTGACCTCTCGTTCTATCCTTCCGCGCTGGCGCTTGTGCCATATCGATTAACCCATTCACACACGTGTGCCATTCTGTGTATGTCCTCGATAGGCGATTGATGTCGGTACGTACACCTGTTGTTGCATAGTTAGATAATAACAGATTAAACGACTAATTACTGGTAATCCACTGGGCTTAGTTGGTGGCGAATCTTTACAAACGGCTGCATGTCGATAAATCATAGAGGATATCTAGTGTTTTTTGAATGGCTACCAAAAATTATCTCATGAGTGACCGAGACAAATGTTTATTTTTCGCGAGCGCTTGACTCAAAAACACCAGAATTTCTTTTTATTATACGCTTCTTATAAGAATCTGATCATTCCTATCGATAATTCCACTCGTTTCAACCTTGAATTGATGCATGAAAGTAAAAGCGTGCATTGATACGCGGAAGTGATTTGATCGATACTCGGAACAGGTAGCGTCTTGAGATCTGATTCAGCTGGAGGGTTTCATGCATCAGTTCAAGGTGTATACGTGTTGAATTATTGCTAGAAATGATCGGTATCCACTCAGAAACACTACATTTTCTTTTCATTATACGTTTTTAGAACAAATTGATCATTTCCAGTGATAATTTGACTCGTATTCATCTTGAAGTGATGCGTTGAAAGCTGCCATTTTGATTGATACCGTGAAAGAGAAAATTTCTATATCTTCACAGTGGGGGATACGATTTCTATCTTTCCGCATTTTTTTCGATAATCTATCGTTCGGCGTATGCTATACTTTATACCGTAGCGAGTCACTAGCGCATTTTGTGAAGCTGATAACTTGCAATGTTTTATTGAAGAAAAAACAAGCCCTATTACCACTCAATGAAAATTAAGTTTATTAAATTTGAAAGTTTGTCCAAACACTACTCCTAACACCTGATTGCTGGAATTGGGTGTGTTTCTTGAAAATCGATTATTATTTCTGCCTTAATTGCCAGATGATGATTTCCTTGTATCAGAAGTAAAAAAGTATTTCTTTTTTGTTTGTTTCGTCATCGATCGTACTCAACGCTTTGCTTCACAATTGAAAGGAGGAACCTTTTTGGTGCCAAAAGTTTAGCAAACGAAGATTCTATGACGCCAAATCAATATTTTTAGTGCAATTGGTTAAACTGGTACCCAGCAGCGTGAACACTAAGTGGGCCATCCCATGAGTGGCGTGTTGATCTTAACAACTTACAAGTGCTGGTGAATATTCCTCGCCAGGAGAGAAAAACACTTGCCATTCCAATAAGTAAAATTTGGGGATATTTAACCATATTTCCCCTGATTTCTGTAGTATCGACTTTTTGAACAATGATTTCAAAAGACAAATTTGCCTGCATTTTCCATCACAGCAGCCATGACAAGATCTGATGAAAAATATTTTTAACTTATTTAGCGCGGGTTAAGAGTTAATACTACATGCGTGACTATGAGATAAAGTGCTTGCGTGGAGGTTGTTTTAAGGCTCGCCGAATCACGATGTTTCGCGCGAATCAAATCAGGCAAAAGGTTCGAAGCCGAATGGAATCTCTAATCGAATCTACCTTCCAATTGTTACGATACTACGACTGTCTTATTAGTCCTGTCTATCTGACATGTGTACGCAGTATCAGTATGCTTGCTGGTTAGATTATGTCGTACCGGAAGTACAAGTAGAATGGCCCATCCCTTGTTGCTGAAAAGCTGAACTATTTATTTATATGGCAATCAAAGGTATTCCGGGTCGAAATGTCGACATGGAACAGTGCACAGACACGATGTGCAACGCACCTTCATTAGTTAGAACCGCATTGGACATGGTACTGGCACATGAACATTTCATTTTACTCTTGGTTATCGCTTTGCAGATATCACTACCAAAACGAGTTTGGTCATTTTTTGTTCTTAATACTGTAGTGGTTCGAAAGTATTAAAGTACTAGACGAAGTGTTTCGCTCAATTTGGCAGGAAACGATTGCCTGGGAGTGAACCGTATGCAGTCGTGTAGCCAGGAGTTTTGTTGGAAAGATGCGCCAAGTGACGATCGACGGTCACCTTCTCCGACGGGGCGGCTGTGGTTTCCATAGGCAACGAAAATTTTGAAAAATGAGTATCAAATGGGAGGCAGTGGGAGCATCTGAGAAAATATTATGCGAAGTTTAGGATCTGAAATATAAGCTTTTTTGCACCATTGTATGTGAAAATAATGCATACAAAATAGCTCGATAATTTTGATAGGCATATTTTATTTTCCAGATATATTCCTACAGCTAAAACTAAAAGTCCTGTCATGAAATGCGCACAAATTCACACCCGTTGCACATCCCCTGGCTACCCGTTTGGTACAATAGTTTCATTCGTAATCTGCAATGCATGCCATAATTGTAAACTCGTCGACGGAACGCCGTACGAAAAAATAACATTTATCAGTCGTGTCCAGAGAGAAAGTGACCGAGCTCAAAATTATATTTCGTGAAAATGTTTTAAACAATTTTTTTTTTTCTTGTCAAAATTTGAAATGTTTTGTATAACTGCACCATGAGTGTTCATGTTAGTCCGAAACTGTCTGGTGCCAAATTTCATCCATTCTGGATATTTTAGTGCCAAACAAAGTGTCTTGGTGGCCAAAACACTAGTGGATGTTTTTTCGGTGAATTATCCTAATAAATTGATGGAGTTTTGAAAAAATGAACTCGCAATTATTTCAAAAATGAACGCACAATTGATCACGGAAAAAATCCGAAAGAACACTGGAGTTCAAAACAATCCTCGGTAGGCGAAAATGGATGTCACCCAAGTTATATCTATAACACTGATTCATGTAATGGTTAGCTAGAATGCTATTGACACATATGTACACCCGTTGTTGCACTTAGATAATAACAGATTAATCAAATAATTATTGTTAATCCACTGGATTTAGCGGTCGCGAGTCTTTACAAAAGGCAGCATTTAATAAGATAAATACTCCATACCGTCGCGAGTCACTCGCGACGGTTTGAAGTATTTGTGTTATTAAATGCTGCCTTTTTTGGGTTCATACTTTGCAATGTTTATACTGAAGAAAAGTACAATGGCTCATTATCACTCACTGACAATAAACGTTGAAAGTTTGTCCCGACACTATTTCTGATAATTAACAAAATCACTGGGTAAGAATGTGTCTCATGATTATTGTTTCCGCCTTTATTGCTACCTGGCGATTTCCTTGTATTGGAAGTAATTAAATATTTGTTTCTTTCCTCATCGATCGCGCTCTTCACTGCTGCAACGGCTTTCCTTCACAAGTGAAAGGAACTTTTGTGGTGTAAAACTTTTAGCCGACGAGGATTTGTTGGTACCAAATCAGGATTTTTAGTGCAGTTGGCTAAACTAGCACTCGACAGCATGGACATTAGACGAATATGTAATCTAAATTTCTATGCACGTGTCTTCAAACCATTTTGTATTTAATGACAAATATAATAGGTCTGTAATAAATTAAATGGTATTGCCATGACTGTGAAAGTTTAGGTGTATATTTAACAGGAAAGCCTTTACTCTATACCAAGTTAGTAAATATTCTCTCTAGAAAACAGTGCAGAACAGCATTACTATTCAAAACATACATCAAGTGTAAACTCAGGGTGTGTGCGTTCTCAAAATTTTAGTCAGTAGATCATTCAACTCGTGGTAAAATTAATTTGTAACCCAAGGTTTGATAATTAGTTTTTTTTAGAGAGGAACTTAAACATAAAACTGTCATACAGTGAAGCCACCTGGAATAAGAAAGGAGTTCGTTTGTCTATAATTCGCCGCTTGATTTTTAACCCATTGCGACATGACTGGGCAACATTTGTTTACATATTTTCTTATTACGGCTAAGCTCTGCAACCATTCACGGCAGTTTTGTCTAAAGAAACCTGTACGACGTCAGGGCTCTACATGGTAAGCGCAGATTTAGAATATTGGCTTACGCGCTTCATCAATTTGTTGACTTCACTGTTGTGAATTAGTCGCCAATAGGCACAAAATCTTGGTGTCATTGCACCAGCTGAAAATACGATATTTGAAATATGACTCATAACGTGTACCTCTTTAACAATAAGCGCGCTTTCACAGGAAAAAATTCTTGACAGTCTGCTAATCCATTTATGTGTGATTTGTAAAGAAGTTATCTAAAGCGCAAGCTGTTGATAAAATTAAGTGGCAGAAAAAACAATCCAGACCGTCGAACAAAGGGAAAAACGCAATTACCTTTTTGAAAAATGGGGTTATTTCATAGGGGCGTAACCCTGGGTGCGGGGTGGGGTGGTGGTGTAATTTTTGTTTATCTTACAATAAGTATGTATTGAGTACGCAATTACCTGAGGATATGATACATCGTGTATCAGGTGCCTCTGATACAATCTGTATCTTGCAACTGCTGTATTAAAGCGCGTGCTTATTTACGATTTATTTGCGTGACTATTTGTAGAACATTACACACTTTCGAAAGGCGTTAGCGAGAGACCGTATACGTATCTATATATGGATTTATGGAAGAGGAAAAGACTTCCCTCGAAGGCATAGTTATTGAACAACATTACTTTTATATGTGTGTATCAGCATCCCTGGAAGCAGCCAAGTCGAAACAACTCGCCCTTCACAGCCCATTATTATTTCTGAATTTTGAACAAATTCGCTCATCAAGTTCATCCGAGGTTAGGGAAAGTTCAATGCAGCCATATTCAGTTTCCAGCGATAATAAATTTTGAGACCATTGGCTAGTTAATCAAA
This sequence comes from Pictodentalium vernedei, assembly GCA_031216915.1. Lineage (NCBI taxonomy): Eukaryota > Metazoa > Mollusca > Scaphopoda > Dentaliida > Dentaliidae > Pictodentalium > Pictodentalium vernedei. Next base: position 72,888,479 of record CM062295.1, on the reverse strand, counting down.
TTATTGACACTATAGCTGAAAACTGTAAGATTGCATCAGAGTTCCCATCTTGTTTCTAGAGTTCAACAGCGATACAACATTTTGTACATAAACATAACGGTGGTAATATGTTTATATTACTCGAGATTACTAGATCTGAATTGACGTGTACATTATTGATTTAGTTCAGGGAACAATTTTGCATTGTAGGTTTTATCAAAACATCTAAACCCTTATAGTAAATTCATAGACTGTTTAGAGCATTAAGGGTGAGAAAAAAATACTTTCTCGATAGTCTAGTGTCGTGTATTAGCTAGGCGGCAGCTCCACCAAACTGGCGCGTTGCTATTAAGATTGCTCACGTACACCTTAAGTTAGCCCCACCCCCTCGCCATTACTTCCTGCAATACAAAAGTTTCTTTGTCTTCCTCTAAGGTTTAGCATTTGGCATACTCAGTACTTCATGTAATCCTTGTGCTTGATGGATGTTATTTAAGTGTAAGTGGTGTCTTTACATTCTACAGTACTAGCCAGGGGGACTCGGCCAAGTAAAGTTACTGAGAAATGCACAAAGGGAGGCTCCGGATCCGGAGAAAATTGTGATTTTTCGAACTGAAAGAACGCTGCTTCCCTGCATCTGAGCGAACAATTGTAGTCCACATAGAGGACATTTTAGTGGCATATTTATATCATCTTCGTCGCTCATTCGGAAGAATGATTGCACTGCGGGGAGGAGGGCGGGGGATGAGGGCTTGAACCCATCGAGCCGACCAGAGTTCGACCCAATTGGAAAAGTTTTTGATTTTTCACACTACGCTGTTTCCTTACACCTGGGAGACCGAATGCAGACTATACTGCTGGTATATCGATATGTCTCTATGTGGATTTCCAATGACTGTCCACGTAGAGAGCATTTTGCCATACCAACAGTGATGCAATCAGATCCATTTGGCTTATCATCTTCACAAAATCTCAGGCACTGACACGTCGTCCCTTGAGTTCCAGTAGGCTGTCAGTAGGCTGTCAGTAGGCTGTCAGTAGGCTGTCAGTAGGCTGCCAGTAGGCCAGTAGGCTGTCAGTAGGCCAATAGGCTGCCAGTAGGCTGTCAGTAGGCCAGTAGGCTGCCAGTAGGCACATAGAACACATTAGAACTCAGGAGAGTTTTGGAGCACCAGGACACCGAGAATTTTCCCAGTGGCCCATATGACCAGTCCGCCTGTGGTTTTAGCATCACAAAACTCGGCATAGAACTTCGATCTGAGTCGCTATCCAGTCTAAGATATCCTGTCCGCTTATCTCCCAGCAACACCATGGAATCTCACCGATTGAAAAAGAAATGCAAGAATTTTGAATCCTAGATGCTGTTTTCGTGTATTTTTTTTTGTTAATACGGTAATGATATCGCATTATTTTATATGAGAAATATCAACCCACTGTTAAAAGTTGTCGAGATCTGATGGCGGAAAATGCCGCCTTTGTGATGACTGTGGTGAATAACTATTTGATAACACGAATCCACATGCGCTCAAGTTTTAACCTGCTAAAATGCTCTTAAACTCAAATAACAAGATTAAAAGATACACCTTTTGCGTGTTTTAGTTCACAGTTTTAAACACATAACTGTCTGGAAAGAAACCCCACAACACCCACAGCATTAGTCCATTAATTCATGGGGTCATCCGACAAGCTTCCAAAAATCGCACGAAGTTTGTCGGTTTCGATCACTCTCCTCCAGTATCGACTAGAGTCCGTCATTCCCGGTATTTGGGCAGTTTTAAAGATTAGCATTTTACAACGACAACGTTCACACAACGCTCTTTTCGAATAATACGGAGAGGTATTCTGTCATCACGGAGTGTGTCTCTCCGTACAGATTCGGCGACTTTACGTCCGCATAGACAGAATGATGTGATTGCATGAATTCCGCAATCGATGCTGTCAGAGCGTGATATCTTCTGGAACTTTCCCCACCGAGAATTGATCCTGCTGCGCTTCGTGAATTTTGAATTACGCTTTCCGCACCGGATCGATTCGCTTTCGAATTTTTCTCCCAACACCAATGCTCCCCCTTTTCACCAATGACGACAGCACTTGCATACTTCCGCTTGTGTTCATTTTCAAACATGGTAATGTCTACCCTCTTTTCTGTCGATCATTGCATCTCCTGAACTTTGGATCGGATTTCAGTACAGGCGATTCAAAACAACCGAGGGTTTCCGAAAGATAAGTTTGATATCATATCTACAGTACGTGGAGAGTGTATTATCACTAACTCACCCGCAGAGTGGCGATTTCGCCCAAGCAAAAACTGCAAATTTGTTGCAAAGCACAAGCAAAGTTTCAGCCAATGGACCTCCGGGTTAAACCCGGAGGTCCATCGGCTGAAACATTGCCTGTGTTTTTAGTCGATATGTACAAAACTTGAAAGTTATAGTTTGGGTGATAACTCCACTCCGCGGGTGATTTAGTTACAATATACTCTCCACATACTGTACTCTCCTAATTCAAACTAATGTACAGATGCAAATATCCATGAATACGACATAAAGCCGGAATTCCTCATCCGTTGTCTCCTTTTGACAGAAGAAAGTTTCGGTAAGCGGAATATTCTCAACAAGCATTTATGCGTCAGGGAAACAGTTGTCGCGAAACTTCTGTATTGTGGATTGTGCTAGTCTCGCGATGGGTTTCCGCGTAGCAATAAATGAGGTAAGACATCGGAAAATAGGTCTTCACGCGACGTACATTATCGGTAAATTTTTGGCAGGCAGAGGCATCAAACGATTCGAAAGTAGATCCGACTTGCGAATATCTCTTGGTATTGATTCGATTTTTCCGATTCGGAACTGGAAACATCTAATTCTCGGCATGTTTAAGACATGCAGGGACGTGGATGGCGAAGGTACCGATGGATGGGGGGGGGGGGGGGGGGGGGGGGTGGGAGGGGGGATAAACTTGATTTGTTCCGAATGTGATTGCTCAAGTCTCAATGAACATCATCCCGACACGTAGAACAGAACTGTTTGATAGTTTTTACAAATACTATCATGTAGATCGGTTGGGTTTCGCTATGTTGGGCACTCCATCAATCATTCTCTTTTTGCTCTTATGTGGTGATGTTGAGTCGAATACACGTCCAGCATCCGAAGCCAACACCTCTTTCGTTACCATTATGTATTGCAATATACTGAGCATACGAAACAAAGTGGAAGATTTGATAGAACTATGTGGCGAATACGATATACTCTGTGTTACCGAAGCACACTTGGACGATTCATTTAAGTCGACAAATATTCATATACCAAATGTTACGATAAGGAAGGCTGGAAATCAGTATGGTGGTGGAATTGCAGTATCTTTTGCACGTGACTTATACTTTGCTCCAGTTCCGGAACTTCTGTTTGAAGATGATATACTATGGTTTGAAGTTGGCACTATATCTAAATTTCTCTCATGTGTGACGTATAGGTCACCTACACTCAGTATTGTTGATTATTGGTCTAATCTTGAACAGTCCTTTCAAGCAGTAATATTAAAAAAACCGTCAATTGTTCTGGCTGGTGATCTGTAATGTGTTCTTTTAAAAAGTAATGGACGCCTACAAAATATTCTCTCTACGTTTACTTTAAAAAATCTCATAACGGATCCCACCAGGATAACTACTGATACACATGCCCTTTTAGATCCCATTATTATCAGTGATACAGTTACGTCATTAAATTCGGGTATATTTCAGACATAAGACCTAACAAAAGTGCAACGGAGCGAACGGTGTATAATTATAAGAGGTCCGACTTTCATAAATTGAACACACTCATTGTAGAAATGAACTCTCCGAATCTAATCTGTAATTAACCACTGATAGATGCCGTGGTATCGAATTTCACATCTACCTTGCTGAATTATGTTGAAAGATGTGTTCCCGACAAGAGATCGTGATACGAAAATATGACAAACCCTGGTTTGACAGCTCTTTGAGGCGTCAAATCCGTCAACCTGCCCGATTACGTAGATCTGCCACCCTAACTGTAAAGAAGGTTAGCGGAAACGTTGATACAGGCCATAGAATACTGATTGGTTCGTACCATTACTTTGCCAATACAAAATCAACTGCACAGAGATCGCTGTTTCTTCTGTATAAAATATCAATCGACTCCTGTGTTTTCCCGTGTGGATGGAATATTTATTTATTTATTGATGTTTAAGGTCACATATTTATGCACAATGGCTAATCATGACCGTGACAGTTTTACGGGTGGAGGAAGCCGGAGTACCCGGAGAGAACAACCGAGCAACGACGAGCAGCTGCCAGCTCCCCAACATCGTAACGCCGCACTGCAGCACAGTCAGGGTTAGATTGGTTGAAGACATGCGTACCATCGACGTGCAGTACGCCTTAGTACACGGCGTCATCGTGCCCCCACGCAGGCAATGGAGATAAAGTGTCTTGCCCAAAGACACAACGCGGTTGCCGCAGGTGGGATTCGAACCGAGGACCTCTCGGCTTGCAGCCTGCACCTCTACCTGCTGAGCAACCGCGCTTCCCTTGTGAATGGAAACAAGTCGACTTATCACCAATATTCAAGAAGGGGGACCCCAAAGATCCTAACAATTATCGTTCAATATCTTTGCTTAGTTGTATTGGCAAAGTAATGGTACGAACCACTCTACTCCCTTTTTACAACTAATACCTTATTCTATAAATTTCAGGCGGTTTCCTTCCCCAGCACAGTACAGAATTTCAGTTAATAGAAGGTTATCATATTTTATGTAATGCTCTAGATAAAAAAACAAATAACATGTGGAGTATTTTGTGACATTTCTAAAGCATTTGATAGGGTTTGGCATCGCGGTCTTCTTTTCAAGAAAGAAGAGTATGGTATATCAGGACCTCTTCTCCGTTGGTTTGACAGCTATCTCTCGAATCACAAACAACGAGACTGTGTGAATGGTTATTACTGAAGGTACGGAAATATTGAATCCGGTGTTCCGCAAGATTCATTGCTAGGTCCCCTGCTATTTCTCGTTTATGTAACTGATATTTCTAAAAAATACTGAAACAATTACTAGACTGTTTGCCGATGATACATGTTTAACTAATAGCGACATATCACCCACAAGTATAACAAATTCGATTAAAAAGGATCTGCAACAAATAAATGCATGGGCACAAAAATGGTTAGTAACTTTTTACCCCCAGAAAACGCAAGTAATGCTCTTCACGCTCGGTAGAAATATTACTCCTCCCAACATAATATTTTCTGATCCCACCTCATTATACACTCCTGATCATAAACATCTTGGATTCACCTTTATGTCTGACCTTCCTTGGAACAAACATATTGATAGTATCTGTGAACGTGCAAATTCACAACTATCCCAAATTAGGAAGCTGAAATTCACTATGAATATGTCTACTCTTGAAAGAATGTACCTGTCTTTCATATTACCCATACTAGAATATGCTAGTCCGGTATGGGGTTGTGCGCCTTTATACCTACTGCAACGTGTAGAGAAGATATATTATGACACCGCTCGTATTATTTCAGGAGCAACACGTTCCACCCCGAAACAACGTTTACTAATTGAATTAGGATGGCATCCGTTTGAAGAGAGACGGCAGATCCACAAGATGTGCTTATTCTACAAGATTGTAAAAGCCCAAACACCCGACTACCTGGCAGGAGCTCCTACCTCCATGATTTTGTGATATATCGACTTACAACTTAACGTAATGCGTCCGATTTTACCCCATATCACCTAGGAACCGAGCTGATGAAACGCTCGTACTTTCCTTTAACTGCTGGACACTGGAATGACTTGAGCGATGCCGTCAAGTCAATAAGTTCAACGCAAGTCTTTAAAGCATGCATTTCCCCACCAAAAATAAGACCATCGCCATATTTCAATTTCTGAAAACGCAAACTGAATTTCCTGCACTGTAGACTACGCAATAGTTGTAGTGACTTCAACTTTGACAAATGGTCTAACCATATCAGTGACTCACCTTACTGTAGATGTGGATACTTTGTGGAAGATGCTAGTCACTTTTTTCTGACTTGCAGTCTCCATGAGGTCTCGAGAATACAATTAATGCCAGTTCTAGTTAAATACTACACAACTCATGTCGACCAACTACTTTTTGGAATAACATTGTTGTCAAATAAAGAAAATGAAATGTTATTCAAAGCTGCGCAAAACTATATTCGAGACACCGGACGTTTCATTTCATTCTAGATCTAAACTAAAGTCACTCAAAGAAAAATGTACAAATTTCTATTACCACTTTTGTCCACGGATGTTTTTCTTCTTTCTTGGGACATGGAGTTTATGAATTACTGGCTGATGAAAGACTTTTAACTCAACCGGCCTTACATCACTATAACCACTTCATGTCTGCTGCAAGACAAGTATCTCAAAACTACTTTTTTATAAACTAATCCATGATGGAAGAAGTGTATCGCCTCACAACATCACGTGGGGAGATTACTCATGGGCTACCACCAGTCCATCTTACCTCACCTTCTCTCCCTGTCTTTCTCTCCCCATCCCATTCGTCGCTCTCTCTCTCTCGTTCCATTTTTGTTATTTTTGTACAAGTACAGTTTCAGTTTGCTATTTAATATTCTGTTTGCTATGTAATATGTGTATTTCAAATTTGTAGGAGAGGTGGGTAAATTAAGTGTTTAGTACTTGTCTTCCAATCGAATTTGCACAAAGTGTAGCAAATAAAATATGAACATCATCACAGCATGCCTTCAGAAAGCATACAGTTTTTGTGACTTACGACTGGACATAAACAGCAGAGTTCTTTTCCTGACAAGTAAGGCGACACGAAACAAATCGATATTGCTATAAATATTCAGGTTGTGAGTATAACAACACTAATTATTTGAATTTGTGTTATGTGCCTTGAAATGTGGCACTTGGAAACGATGCAATCTTCGAAACAAGGCAGCCTTGAAAACACTGCTTGGTTTAAAAGTCCTTTAAAGCATTGTCCTGAAATTTGGTATCAGTCCTTAATATTCCATGGAGAAAGGATAGGCAATCTAATGACTCTTTGTAGTTCTCTCAACTCTTAGAAGTCGGGAGTCGAGTTTTCTTGACTGTGATGTAATACGACAGGCAATCTGGCTGTGACGGTTCGGATATCTTTGAGCTAGGGAGAATTAAACACTGAGCAGGTGCTTCTATCAAGTGTCGTCTGCCTCAATAGGCAGACGACGCTTGACTAGAAGCACCTGCTTTACTGTAAGTTGTTTGCGGTATGTCATGTTCAATACATTCATTCTAATTCTCCGGCTTGTAAGAGTTAATGGCAATATTTCTCTCTTATTTTACTTATAAATACCCAATGAATTTAATAAACATCACAGTGGATACTGTTTTTATAGAGATTAAGTAATAGCGAGCGAAAGCGACCCGCAGTGTCGCGTTCAAGCGATCCGAAGGATCTCTTGCTTCGCAAGCTATTAGGCAACACGCATGCACCATTTGTAGGAACTCAAAGCCAAGCTAATCCCAAAGGCATCAACCTCAAAATCTTTCAACGGAAGTGGTACACAAGGACGCTGACATGTTTGCGCATGGCGGAAATTGACATTGGCAAGTGAAGAAATGATTTATTTATCGAAGAACGATACTACATTTTGGCAGTATATTTATGTGTCTACTAACAGTTGGTAATAGTAACAATGAATGCTACACGCTATTTGTGAAAAAATAAAAAAAACGCAGCAATTTCCGTAACTTCTCGGATAAATTCCGGAAAACAACGACGCCATAAATATATCTTCCAATCAAAGCAATGATCAAATTATTTTTCAATTAGAGCACTGGAAAATAATATCTTCCAATCAAAACGCAGATAAAAATAGTTATCTCGAAATAGACAAAACATGTCGTCTGCTGCTTACAAATATTGGGAAGAGCCACTGTGGCCTGCTTCAGGCGCAGGTTTTCAAAAGGAAAAAAAATATATTGGGCCTACAATTTTTTTTCACAATAACTTGCACAGTTGCAGTTTTCACTCGCCTTTAGGTTTGCTTAAATTCCATATTATTTATTTAAATTATGTTCTAACTCTACACCGTCTGCACATTTTTGTTATTCAAGTTAATATTCGCCTGAAGTTTACGAATACATGAAAACAAAAAAGTAGTCACTTAGCTGTTTACGGATACAGTTTATAATATGAAAATGAATGTGTTTTAATTGAAGCGTGAGTGTAGTTTTAGTCAGAAACTGTGCAAATCAAAATGAGGAAAAAACAGCCATTATTTTTCACGTCTAGGACGCCTGGGAGAGAATGGAGTTATTGAAAACCCTTTAAATTTAGTCACTTCGTGACTGTAATTGGTATTTGCTCAAGGCAACGTCTCGATGTCTAAAGGTAAGCAAAGTTTGTAGCCTGGATATCGTTTGCATGGACCAGTCTTAGCATAAGCCAAACAACGTCATAGGCAAGTTTAGGGAGTTGGTGTTTGCGTATAGCCTGCTCCCAACCCCAATTGTCGACCGAGGTGTTGTGGGATCCAACTCATATATAGTTAGTTACTGGAGATGGGAGATTTTGATTTTTCTGTTTGGTTTCGGTTTGGTTCGGTTTCAAGAAAAAAATTGTTTGGTTTGCTGTGTATTAAGAGACTATAGTAAATAACACTTCAGGCTTCATAATAAAAAAATCCGCAATAGTTTGTCCGACACCACTCACAATCAAATTGGTCTCAATCTAACTTTACTTTGATCATTTTTAGGGATTATTGGGGATCAATTACTAAGCCTGTTTAGTCTTAAAAAACTAAATTAGGGTAACAAATTAACACAGTTCATCTAATCTTCGTTATCATTGTCACATTTTTCCCTTATTGACTCGTCAGTGGACGGGTGATTAAGGGAGACAATGTGACAATGAGAACACGACGTATTCGCCCCCTTTCCGGATAGACTAAGTTATGAGAGTCCATAGGGGCAATTAGGCCAGTCTCCTCCCGGTAAGATAGTTTTATTAGCTTATGCACAAATACACTAAAACCGTTCGGCAGGGTGTTGCTGGGTCTTGCCGTTCTATTTTCCGGTCTGTCACAAAAACCGGAACAGGACTTAAAAACACAAAAATCGCTCAGCTATAACAGTTACTCTCAATTAAAAGATCGCGACGCCTCTATTACAAGACCATCCAAATGAGGCAAACGCTGCTGATTTGGGAGAAGGTTTACAAATTGTTATGTCCATGAAGTTTACAAGACAAAGTCTCAGTTAATGTATAAATCGATGATATATGTCAGAGCCAAGAATTCATAGGGCCATCTCTCTGATGAACTTCCCAGGCGGTGACATGCATTTTGGTTTATAAGAAATGGTTTGAAATTCCAAGATGGTTATTGTGGGTAAAACTGCAATGTGACTGCGTAATTGCAATGTTTTGTTGTGTGATCAGGGAGAGGGGACCAGTCGTTTAAGTATAAGCCAAACAACGTAGTTTAGGTAGGACGGACCTTCATTTAGTAAGCAACGTACGCTGTGTCGTGGGTCCCTATGATATCTTGCTAACTCCATTGGCTGCTTGCATGAGCGTTGTGTCATGTGTTAAAAAATAAATTAGTGTTTGAGCGTGTGATTTCTAATATGGGAGATGTGGTAAGAGAGGGGGTCAATTTGTGGTAGGGATCGCACAACGCCATCTTGGAGAGTCAAAGGCTGTCTTCACTCACTTTGAATCTGTTGCAACAGATAAATATCTACCATTCACTGATGAATCACCGTCAAACCCAACGCACAATATTCCAGCATCTCGAACAACTTAAGACCATTTTATATGCTACAGAACGGTCGCATATATTTGTTCCGGTTGATCTATCCATTTAGGGCAAAGCACAGAAAAACTGTGGAACCAACTATATTTCATTTTTAGATTCAGTTTCGGTTCGGTTTCAGGAAAGAAACTCGGTTTCGGTTCAGTTTTTCCATGTGTTAAGAACATATATTAAATAACACTTGAAAAAAACCGTAATAGTATTTGTTTGTACGACACCATTCACCACAAAGTCTCGTGTTTAATAATCTCCATTGAGTACAGCCTAACTTCCGCTTGATTATTCTTAGGGATTCTAGAGGATCAGTTACTCACTTATTCAGTCAGTCAAAAACACAACCAAAACAAAAATACAAAAAACAAAAAAAACAAAAAAAAACAAAAAAAAAAAGCCAACACAAAATAAAAAGGTAAAAAAAATCCGAAAACACATAAATCAGGTTACCAAATGAAAAAAGTTCATTAATCTATATTGTGTTCTCATTGTCACATTTTCTCTCTTATTGGTTCGTCCGGTGGACGAACCAATAAGAGAGAAAATGTGACAATGAATAGACCAGGTGACGAGTGTCCACAGAGGACACTTATCCAGTTACCGTCTGGTAAGATAGTTTGATCGGTTTTTGCATAAACACGGGGCGCTGTGGCGTCGCGGAAACGGGTTCTCGTCAGATCACCGAAGTTAAGTAACGTCGAGCGGTTAGTAGTTGGATGGGTGACCATTTCAGCGACTGATTCGCACCCCTGCGTTGTGTTATTGGGCAAGGCACTTCACCCCGATTGTTCATATGTGGGCACGATGACGCCGTGTACTAAGGCGTACTGCACGTCGATGGTGCGCATGTCTTCAACCAATCTAACCCCGCCCGTGCTGCAGTGCGGAGTTACGATGTTGGGGAGCTGGCAGCTGCTCGTCGTTGCTCGGTGGTTCTTTACGGGTACTCCGGCTTCCTCCACCCGTAAAACTGTCTCGGTCATGATTAGCCATTATGCATAAGTATGTGACCTTAAACACCAATAAATAAATAAATAATTATGCATGAACACAGTAGTGGATACACTCGTTAATGACGTCAGACACTGCTATTGTGTTCAGGAGATCACAAGTTACATTTTTTGTCAGTAATTACCGGCATTGTTTCATCATGGACCGTTCAAGCACCATACTTGTCGAGAGAACATTTTCCATCAAAAATATTAGTGACAGATATGTGTAATTTGCGCCTTAAAATAATACATATTTTCATCATTGTGTTGTCTGTCATTTGTCAATAGACCATTCTTTCCAGAAACAATCACTTTTGACCATCTGAAAGATAGCATGAAATTAAGGCAGTTTCTATTAACACCACTGCGAAAAAACAGGGGGTCTTAATTAAGTTCCAGGTGTATATATGATCTGTGTTTAAGGGGAGCGTGTTGACTGAGTGGTTACGACATTGGACTTAAACCGAACGGTACACGGTTCGATCCCCGCCAGGGGTAACTGCGTTGTGTCCTTGGAAAGGACATTTAATCCCGATTGCCCACGTGGGGGTACGGTGGCGCTGTGTACTAATGCGTACTGCATGTCGATGTGCACTTGTCTTCAACCAGTTCTAACCCAGCTTGTGCATACTAAGCACGTTGGTGAGTCTGTCAGTTGATCGCCGTTGCTCGGTGAGTCTCTCCGGGTACTCCTGCTTCCCCCACCCGTAAGACTGTCCGACACGAGGTGACTCTGGCTGTCGAAAGTGTTGTTAAAATCCAATATATAAATAAAATAAAGTTAAAATGAACCATTAGCATTTTCAAAAGTCTGTCAACTAGCCAATGACAAATTGCAATATCTTTTAAAATGCTAGTCTGTAATATTAATAGGTAGAAAATACAATTCTAGAAAATACAATTGTAAAAGTTTTATAGGATTGGCTCCAGGATCCACTGGCAGAGAGTCAACTTACACTTCTGTTTGTCTTCAAGGTATGATTTATTTTTTGAGTGAAACTCCACTCTTCATGTGTTTTGTTTGTGATCTCCTGTCCCCGATACTCTATACTAAGTAGTTATCTGAATTTAAACTGATCGATCACCTGTGTAACCATCACGTTTCACCGATTCTGTCCATGATGGTTTCAGGAAGTCTCCAAAAGTTCTAACCAAAGTTGGCACATAATTCCTGTAGCAAACAGTGACTTGCGTATCCAAGTGAACGTGAACTGTTCTGGTTACAGACTGGAAGTATGATTGTTTATATGACATGGTTCGTGTGAACGGCAGTAGATTCCAAGCAGCATGTTATGTAATCAAGGTATCGAGTTAATAAAAAGTAAAGTGTGTGGGTCAGGAAATTTGTATAAAATGAAGACTAAGCCAGAAAAAGGCTATAACAGCCGTGTATGGTGTGAAATTGAAAAATGGGGGTGTTTCCAGCGAAAGGTGTATGTTCAGTTGGGTTCCTCCACCCGTAAAACTATCCAACACGAGGTGATCCTGGTTGTCGAAAGTGTCGTTAACCCTTCACCTAACATGAAAAGCAGACTACACTTGCAAACAAAATTCTTGAATGACTAATTTTGTTCATTGTTTGGTCTGAAAAACATAGGCTATGACCCCTAATTGGAACGAGCTCGACGAGCTCGTTCCAAAGAGGGGTCATAACCTATGTTTTTGAGACAAAAAATGAAAATTAATTGGCGATTTTTGTGAATAGCGCTGGTCGGTTTTGGCCGTTACGTTGGGTAAGGGGTTAAACCCAATAAATAAATAAATAAATAAATAAATAAATATGTAAATAAATACGTAGAATCTGGATGACGTCTGTGTGACGTTATGGCTTGAATGAAATGCTTCGACATAAAACAGTGTCAAGCAAGAAATTTATCAAACCGTCGAAGGTGATATTTTTCTTTTTCTTTAACCCTTACCCAACGTAACGGCCAAAAATGGCCAGCGCTACTCTCAAAAATCGCCAATTAATTTTCATTATTTTTTCATTTTTTGTCTCAAAAACATAGGTTATGACCCCTCGTTGGAACGAGCTCGTCGAGCTCGTTCCAACGAGGGATCATAATCTATGTTTTTGAGACAAAAAATGAAAAAAAATAGTTATTCAAGAATTTTTTTGCCAAGTGTCGTCTGCTTTTCATGTTAGGTAAAGGGTTAAATATTTCAGTTTCACGCACTTAGTTCATGATATATTCGTGGCAAAAATACAGAACACAACTCGGGTAGAGCATGGGGTACGGGACACGAATCAACTGCTCTTGTTGGAGTGTTTTCCTTATTTCACGCGCGCCCTCGGCGCTCGTGAAATACAGGCAAAACTTCAACTCGGGTTGTTGATTCCAGTTCCTCATACTGAATCCTCGTTGTGTCCTGTCCTGAACCATACCCTACACATAGAAATAGAGCTATTGCGCGAATCTTCTGTTGTGTGGGACAATTAACTGGCTGTGTGTTCTAAAATTTGAATGCTTCCATACAAAAGTGTGGGAATATTTTAGCCATCGATTTTTCGCCGACGAGAATAGCACATCGTCTCCACTTTCTGACATTGTTTGGATAAAGAGAATTTCCAACGAGTCACAAGTTTATATCGAAATTATAAAACGACTTTAGTAAATTGGGTGAACTTTAGGGAGGTCCAGACCTAATTTACTGGACGAGTTTTGCAAATCCTCGCATAGAACACTTTCATACATTAAAATACTCCCAGCGTTATTTCTGCTAATGCATCACCGTACATTACCATTTTTAATGAATGGACTTAATAACCGGAAGACAGGTAAATCATATAAATATGTTTTAATCAACTATTGGGTTTCATTTTCCCGACAAGCGTAACCATTTAGAATTTTCACATCATGTCGGAATGCAAAAATACCTAGAGACACCTTAGGCTTTTTTTATTGACCATGTACCATGTGGGTTTTACGTGATAGTTGTATTCCAGAAATCACCACATTCTAACAGAGAATGCACGATTTAAAACAAAAAAAACCGCTTTGTTATTTGGCAAGATACTTAATCCCAACTCAGTCGGAGCACGGTGGTTCAATGAAATATGGCGTTCTGCATTCAATCGCTGCTAACTCTGCTCATGCTGGGGTAGTACGCTGGAGAGGCTGGCAGTTGCTCGCCGCTGCCTGGTGGTTCTCTCCGGGTTCTCTAGCTCTACCGGTACACCTTTTCATCACGATGAGACCTTGGATGTTAACCCTTTACCCAACGTAACGGTAAAAAACGTCCATCGTTATTCTCAAAAATCGCCTATTAATTTTCATTATTTTTTCATTTTTTGTCTCAAAAACATAGGTTATGACACCTCACTGGAACGAGCTCGTTCCAATGAGGGGTCATAACTTATATTTGTGAGACAAAAAATGAAAAAAAAGAGTTATTCAAGAATTTTATTTGCAAGTGTCGTCTGCTTTTCAGGTTAGGTAAAGAGTTAAACCTTAATAAACAAACAAACGACATGAGTTAACCCTTTACCCAACGTAACGGTCAAAACCGGCCAGCGCTATTCTCAAAAATCGCCAATTAATTTTCAAAATATTTTCATTTTTTGTCTCAAAAACATAAGTTATGACCCCTCGTTGGAACGAGCTCGTCGAGCTCGTTCCAACGAGGGGTCATAACCTATGTTTTTGAGACAAAAAATGAAAAAAATTAGTTATTCAAGAATTTTTTTTGCAAGTGTCGTCTGCTTTTCATGTTAGGTTAAGGGTTAATGGATATGAGCCGTTTCAATAAAAGGTTAGATCAGGACTTGAGCAATAAAATACTTGCGTTGATGTTCCTTTTATGTAGTCAAGAATGTAAGTGAAAGAAAAAGATGTCTTATTGGAAGTATCCAACTCATTATTATCAAACATAAATGTTTTACTAAATACTGATTAGCATAACGGAGTTAAAATATTCATAAGAATTTGCCGTGTGACTTCAGGTCGCAATATTTGGATGTGTAACTGACACCAGCTTCTTCTGTCGCACTCAAGTACACGCGCAGCAATGATGGTTGAGACGTCAAGAACAAAGCAGCGTCTCTCATTGTTTTCTGTCTATTTTTACATGCATGGCTGTATAATTATGACATCTGCATAACTCTACTCTAAACTGAATAAATGGAAACGAAAGGATTCTGAAGAAGGATACCGCTTTCATCGGATAGTTCATGGATGAATAATATTAGCAAGAAAATGCATGTATGTATGTTTATCTAAATATTAACACCTATAACCCTCCACAGAATGATGCAGGCCGATGGATAACGGGGCTGAGTAATGCCGCAGCACAAGAAGTACTAAGGGGTGATTTCGGGTGGATGAGGATTAAGGACGGGATAATGAACCTCTTCTATCTTAACTATTTGGTAAATCTCCCCGACAGTCTATGATGCAAATTAATGTCCCGGAATATTTGGAATTCAAACATACAAACAGGGTGGATAAACAAAGTGAGGGAGTGAGTTAATAGAGACCTATTCAATGGAGATCTCGGACTCAAACGTGGGCACCACCAAGGGTAACACAATCGTCAGAGAAAGAGTCATGGCAGATCGTAACCTGAATTGGCGAGAGGAGTTAAAGCGACGGGGTCTGTGGGTGGCCTGCGTTATATCGAGAAGTCAGGTTTTGAAGTGTACCTTCATGGCACCTTTAAAGGGTGTCTCTCTTGTTCGAGCTGGGGCTAAGAGAAAAAACTGGGATAGGTAATGAAAAGGTATACGAAATGTGTAATTTAGGCGTGGTGGATACCCTGGAACAGTTTCTATTAGAAAGTCATGACAGGACTTCTAGTTTTAACTGTAGATGCCCGGGTCTACCAAGACAAAATACTTTACGTAACTGATTTATTTAAGCTAAATGTCTCATTATTCAGGTTTGACTGGCACACAAAGAATATGCCGAACAACGTTTTAGTTGCCAGTAACCCACGCGGTATGACAAGACAATCATGTCTTTTACCCGTAGTTAAAAAATCACCAACTAAGTCCTGAAATTACCTACTCTTTCCCAACAGGAATGAATTGGATCAGGCGATTCGTAAAATAGGAAATAGGAAAAAGTTCATAAAGAATCTGACAAGTAAATTAAAAAGTACATCGTTGACTAATATTAAGGTTGAATGCAATAATGCACACACTCTCAACGGTGGTAACTAGCTGGTCTGTGGCTCTTGGGTATGAACCTCGCTGAGGTAAGAGACATTTTTGTTTGTACACATGGTCGGCCACACTGTAATAAACTCTATTTTTTTCTCATTCATTCGAGATAAGCGCATCCCTCTGCAAGCATCACCCGGCGCCAGATTGTGTCTTATTCCTTGAAAACACGTAACAGCACTAAACTGATTGTTTATCAATTTAACAATAAACTATTCAATATTACTATATCATTGTTTTATTATATGGCTATGTAATTCAACCGAGAAAATGTCACTACTGTTTGACGATCTTTTCCTTGTCCCCGGAAAATCCACAGTGTGGAATCCAATTTCGTATCACTTTCGTGTGACGGACTATTTACAGGTGCGTTCGAATTCGCATAATTAGCTGTTCCGGTGTAAAAGGAATGGAAGTCCGTAGGAACGTTAGTCCCTCTGGACTATTATTCCGCGGAATTAAAGTCCTAGGTCTAACATTTCTAGGAATAGTAGTCCGCCGGACTACTATTCCTAGAAATGTTAGACCTAGGACTATAATTCCGCGGAATAATAGTCCAGAGCGACTAATTTTCCGACGGACTTCCATTCCTGTTACACCGGTCGCAGAGAGTATTTCTCTCCGAGCTGCAATGGCTGTCTGGGTTTTTTTATCGTATTCATATAGGTCGATAGGTCATACCTTGCTTGAGATATGAGCGTGATCCAGTTTCAAAATCTTTGGCCCCGCACACTTTTTGAGTATAAAAATACTTGTATGAAATTCAACGCTGCATTAAGGGGTGTAAAGTGCGATTTCCAGAAAATTGAACTCCATGATCTCTGGTGACCTCAGTAACCTTGACCCATATTTGAACCTCCATTGAGTTTTTACTCATTAGGTGGTGGTCCCAGGACCGTAGGTCATACCATTCTTGAGATATGAGCGAGACTCATTTTCAGAATCGTTGCCCCTCCCACTTTTTTAAGTATAAAAATACATGTATGAACTTCGGCGCTGTATTAGAGGGTCATAAAATGCGATTTCCAGCAATTCTGAAAAGTGCACTCAATGACCCATGGATGACCTCAGTGAACTTTACCCATATTTTGTACATCCATTGCGTTTCAACTCATTTGATGTTGGTCCCAGCTCCATACGCCATACGATGCTTCAGATACGAGCGAAAATCACTTTCAATATTTGTGGCCCCGCCCACGTTTTAGAGTGTAAAAATGCATATACTTTGGGAATGCATTTGGGGTTATGAAATGAGATTTTCAGCAATTCTGAAAAAATCACTTAGTGACCCATCTGTAACCTCAGTGACCTTGACCCATATTTGGAACCTCCATTGAGTGTCGACTCATTTGATGTTGTCCCTGGTCCATAGGTCATAATAAGTCTGAGATACCAACTTTCAAAACAGACTAATTATCTACATTGGATGTGCTGAAACCAGAACAAGTCTATGCACAAGAGGAAATGGGTTGATTCTCGGGGTAATTTCTCCGTATATCACAATATTTCATGTTCAGTTAACAGGTCACTCTATAACCAATCTGCGATTACCAGGTCAAATTTGCATTGAAGGAGTGAAGGAGTTTTAACTTTTATTTTTTGTTTGAAAATTATATTCAGTTTTCAGGGATATTCGGTATGCAGACGTTTGCCCTCCCCCCCCCCCCCCCCCCCCCCCCCAGTGAGAAATGTTCTCCCCTCATCCTAAAATTCAGTGATGACGTTTGAAGTTTTAACACCAATGAATAAACTCATGTCACCAACATAGGGATATTGTCGGACACCGGACGTTGTTCGCCTCCTGAGTTCCAATGTGTTCTATGTGCCTACTGTTGTTGCTGGGAGAAATAGATTCACGCCGCGTATTCAGCCAAAAATCAAGGAGTGTCACCAGAATCCATGCGTGAAAGTACGTCTCACCATATCGAACCCGCCCGTTTTGTTTTTGTTGGAGTGGTTCTTATTCTGAAAGGGTCGGTGCCTTTTCTTCAAAAAGCATTAATCAACAAAGGTTCACTGAAAATGACAATTTTAATACATACATACTTTCATGAAATCCAATGAATAAGAAAAACAAAACGTCAGTCACACCGCACCCACACAGTTTGTTTGTCAGTTTGCGGGCCCGAGTTCTCTGTTGTCACTGAATGTTTCTTCCTTGTCGCTGGTGTTTGATATTCTCGGCTCCATGTAGTGTCTTTGGACTCTGGTCGCCTTTTCATTCAACTGGCATTTCACTTTATCACTGTCATCGCACGGCTACTAACTCTACTGGACGCCTTTACTCTAACATGTGACGGAATGTCACTCTGCTACTGCCGTCGCACGATCACTAACGTGTTGTCACTTTACTGAACGTCTTTCCTCCAACAACCGCTACTTCTAGGGTTTCCCTCTAGGAACTTCAGACTAATGTTCATACAGGCAAAGTCTACTCTATCTATGTATGGCTTGCCTTCTACAACAGTTAATACCGTCTACCTAAATACCAACATCCGTAAGCTTCCGGAGTTCGTACTTTCTACTCCTGATCCTACACTTACAAATGGCCACCCACGTGGCCCGCGACTGTTTCTAATCTAAATATGAGCTATGTGCCCCCCCCCCCCCCCCCTTACATTATAACGTGGCTGTACTTTCCCATCGATGAGCACCTCCTCCAACCTATAGCATGGGACATTCCCAGTTCCTCGCAGTCTTACACGTCTTGGAACTGGAATGAAATTTCGAGAACTCCCCCGACTTTTATTCGATCGCAAGGACATTAATTCTCACTTTAATTGCTACTGTTGAACTTCGGCGCTATAGATCTGTCTTAATTTAGATTTCTCTTTCAAGTTTCTTTGAAAGTCTCGTATTTTCAGTATATATTGACCTGCGGTGACTGACCAGGTTTGTAATATGGGTTAGTGTCCAGAACCTCTGGGGTGTACTGTTTTTACGACAGTTGCCAATCAACTGGACATAATTACACAGATGACTGCAGGAGAACACTAGTTTTAACTCCTTTAATCTATTATCAGACAGCTCATCATTAGGTTTGCCAGACGCGCGATAATAGCCATAACATTTCATGCTTAATTAGCAGCGGATAAATTACGTTACTGGTCTGTTTATGTGACAAACATGTTTTCGGGGTCGGTCATACAGACAGACTTTCTTAAGCCTTTAGCCCGAACGAGAAAGATTATCAAAAATATATACACTTTTAAAAAAGAATATCGCAAATTCACCTTGACAACCCTTTCCAAGGAACATACTCTCAGTTGTTCCAAATCAACCAAGGAGATAACATTCACGTACAATCACTCTCACACTTCTCTCTTAGAATTATCTCACAACTTGCTCTACTGTTACACCGATGTACTCATACTTTCACACACGCAGTCATACACATGCGCAAACCGAATCACACCACAAATAACCTGTCAGTACTTCGACTCGCCTCCACTTCCCACCATTGGAACACACTAGTCTATCCACATCTTACATCAATTCGCGTGCACACTTCCACTCACGCACAATAGGAGGTGGTCCGTTGGTACACAAGCAGCCAACAGGTCCCCCTGTACTCTCTCTCTCATTGCAAAATATATTATTAACTCTATCATGCCACATACTCACGCAACGCCTTCGTAAAAAGTATTAGCAAGAGGAATCCACCCTGGCCCAAGTCGGCCGATGGCTCCCTAGTCCCAACTCCTATCACCTCATTAACTTTCCCCCATCCTTGAATAGGATGCCCCGGCTGCTCATGCCCGTCAAAGGGTCACGTGCCCTGTTAGCTACAACTCTTAAATATTTCTATGTGTGGTGGGACCCTTCCTATCCCTTAGAGAGCCCCTCAGACCGGGAACTATACCTTGGGCGCGTGTTCCTCCAAGGGCCCCACTCATTTTCACGCCAAACACCTACAGGCCATCGGGTGATGCCTGTCCTACCAGAGTTCGCTGCCCTAGATGCAACGCTCTGTTGATTGCCTCCTGCCAGACCTTCTATGGTGCCTTTCTCCTAGGGACCCTCCTAACTCTAGGCCTCTGATGCCCTTATTTGGCTACTCCGGCCACCTCTCGAGGCCTCTCCTGGCCCATTGTAACTCCCCCATCCAATAGCCTGGGCTCAGTGTCCTTTGTATTTTGGCATCTTCGCAAAAACATTGCGTAGTAAACCACTCCACATCAGTAGCAGGAGATGTGGAGATCGTCCCTTATTGGCCGTATCTCATGTGACGCCATAGCCACGTGACCTGGTGGCGCCATGTTGTGTTGTCACGGTAACTCGCGTGAGCGGCCATCTTGTGACGTCATCTCCATAGTGATACGTGGTGTTAGTGCGCATGCGCAGCGGGTGTTGTTAAGGTGATACTTGTTTCCGTCGTCCATTTTGTATACTGGAGACCGCCATCTTGGTTTCCATGGTAACACGTGGTTGCTATGTGACCCAAATGCTTATAATAGGACAAAGGTATGTTCGGAGGGTATGTTCCTTTGTACAGGAGTAATTTACCGATTCGTAGAATTACCACAAACAATCTGACAATCCCTCCAAATCACCAAAAATAACTTTATTTACTACAAATTCCCCATTTTATCGGTGTAGCACGTAGTGCTATAGTACCGAGGGGCTCAGGGGGTGGGTTCGATAGAATAGGAGTAATTTTCTGGCTTGGATTTTTCCCCGAATCCTTGTTTAATTGATAGAATTACCACAAACAACCCGACAAGTTGTACTATTTCGAATTCTTTCAGAATCTCTGCTTCTTTCTATATATGCAATTGTTTTTCGTCTACCTGGCCATGTTCCTTTGTCCTGGAATATACTCAAGTAGCGTAGAAGAGCATATCAACTGGAACAGCTTTGTTTATTGTTACTGTTCTTGTTAGTTCTGACCCTATTCCGAGTACTCTTGTTGTTTCATTTATCTAGATCATCCAAGCAGTTCACTTTACTGGCGCTAACTAATCAAGCAGATTGCTTGATTTCCCATAATCTGTATGCAGAGTTATCTCCCTTGTGTATATCAAAATCCCATGTCATTCCCAAAAGCCAATAATCTATCGAGTTCTTACTGAAGCCCTTCCTCGAACGACTCGAAGCCCATCGAGTAAATGAGCTTTAGAGTAATTGCTCGTTCGAGTGACTCGCATATACAATTCTTAGCCTCATTTCGAAAAAAAGGATTCTGCTAACCCCCCGACGTTTTCCCAAAAAGGGATTCTGTAAGTATTATACTTATCGAAGGATACTATTACTTGTTTGGCCCAACCTTCTGGGCCACCCCAGGAGAAACCTACCAATGCTCCCAATACGCTATCGAGCAGTTACTGAAAAGGTATTGCTCGAATGATTCGAAGCCCATCGAGCAAATGAGCTTTAGAGTAATTGCTCGATGGAGTGACTCGACATATTGCTCTAACGACTCGAAGCCCATCGAGCAAATGATCTAACGCGTAATTGCTCGTTCCAGTGACTCGCTTATACGACTCTTAGCCTCATTTCAGAAATAAGGGATTCTTTGGCCTCAGACATATCATAAAAATGGATTCTATAGGGATTACAAAAAGGGATTCCATAAGTGGGATTCCGTTTTACCTCGAGTGACTCACATATACTGCTCGAACGACTCGAATTCCATCGAGCAAACGAGCTATAGGTCAATTGCTCGTTCGAGTGACTCACTTATTCGACTCTCAGCCTCATTTCAGAAAAAAGGGATTCCATAGACACAGGCGTTTCCCAAAAAGGGATTCCATAAGTGGGATTCTGTAAATGGGATTTACATCCGTCTAGGTTTACTCAGCTAGGGGCTTGGGTTCCTAACTGGCGCCTTAGCAGCCACGTTCCCCCACTACCCTGGGACAAACCTCCCCATGAGCCTCCAGATACCACTCGGCCACCCAAGTCATTTCCTCTACGCTACTCGGCTTCCTCTCCCTAACAAACAATTCGATCTCGGGGGCTCACGATGACATAAACTGCTCCCTGATGAGTAAGTCCTTCAGGGAGGGAAGTAGCTGTTCAATTTCAGATAAATCGACGCACGTGTCGAAATACCTCGAGGCCCTTGACACATACTGGTACACACTTTCATCCTACTCAGCCTTACATTCTCTCAATTTCGTCCTGATACCCTCTTCGGAAAGCTGGTACCTCTTGGGGAGAGCCTTTTTTCAGCTCGCCGTAGTTATTACAGTGGTCGAGGGCATTCTCACATATACTTGTAGCGATTTTCCCAGCGTCATTGGACCAACTCTGACTCGAGGCAAACCTTTCAAACCTCTGTAAGTAAGAGTCAATGTCGTCAGTCTGTTCATTGAACTTGGGTTACTGGGGATAAGGTACCTTCACGTTTTCCCCGAAACTTTCTCCACCTTGTCCACCATTAGCTTCCGGCAACTACGCCCTAGCCCTAAAAAATTCCATCTCCCTCTCGTGTTGCCATTCAGACTCCTCGCGCGCCCTTTCAGACCTTTAGCGCTCAACCCGAATCTCTTCTCTGGCTCAGCAGCTATTAGTGCGGCCTCTTGCTCCATCCTCTCAGCCCTTTTACGCTCTTACGCAGCTTTTCTTTCAGCTCCTTAGACCTCTTTCTCACGTTCGGCCGCCCGTAAGTCCGCCTCCTCACGCTTCAACGTAACCTGACCCTCTAACTCTGCGGCCAATTCTTTCGCAACACGCTTTTGCTCATCTTTTACAAATTTTTGCAATTCACTACCAACGAAGCCCAACCGCTCTTCTATACCAATCAATTGTTCCAAGCTTGGGACATCTATTTCTGAAATTTATCACTGAAAATTTCCTCCCATTTGTTTTTTTACTTCAAGGGCTAATTATTCCCTAACCTGCACCGAGTCCTATAATTACGCGAGAATTTCCACCACCGTTATGTCCAACTTGCCTATCGAATTGAAGAGCTAATTTAACCAAATATTAACCCTACACATCTTACGAAGACTATTAAAATTTCTATGCGGCAACCCGTATGAACATTAAAACTGAAACATGGATTAAAATTGTCATTGAGTGATCCTGTTGATTTTGAACTTTCATATTGTTACCTTTTAGGACAATCCTATGTTAGCCTCGCCAGATGTCGGAAACCGGACGTTATCGCTGCTGGAAGAAGAACTAGATTCACGCCGCGTATTCAGCCAAAACCCAAGGAGTATCGCCTGAAACAGTCTCACCGTGTCGAACACGCCCGTTTCATTTTATCTTGAAGGGGTCAGTGACGTTTCGTTAAAAAGCATTAATCAACAAGATTCACTGAAAATAACAATTTTAATACATGTAAAAAAATATAGTAACTTGTGACTTACATGAAATCCAATGAATAAGAAAAACAAAACGTCATACCCCATCCATACAGCTTGTGAGTCAATTTGCGAGCCCGCGTTCTGTGTTGTTGCTGATTGTTTCTTTCTTGGCGCTGGTGTTTGGTCTTCTCTGCTCAATGTAGTGTCTTTGGACACTGGTCGTCCTTTCATACAACCGGAACAACACTTTATCACTGCCATCGCCGGCCACTGACGTATTTTCACTCTACTGGACACCTTTACTCTAACATGTGACGGAATGTCACTCTGCCACTGCCGTCGCACGGTCACTAAGGTACTATCACTTTACCGGACGCCTTTCCTCCAGCAGCCGCTACCTCGAGGGTTAACTGTATTCCCTCTTGTTACTTCAGACTAATATTCATACAGGCAAAGCCTACTCTATCTATGTATAACAGGTAATACCGTCTCCCTGAATACTAACACCCGTGAGCTCCCAGACCTCGTATTTCCTTCTCCTGATCCTACACTCATATATAGCCACCGACTTGGCCCGCGACGGTTTCTATTCACAATATGAGCTCTGTGGCTCCCCTTTAATTACACCGTGCCTATACCTTCGCATCTATGCGTTATCTCCTCTAACCTGTAGCATGGGACTGCTCCTCGCCTACGACCCACAGTCTTACACGCCTTGACACTGGAATGAAATTTTCGAGAAAACCCCCGACTCTTATTCGATCGCAAATTCCCATTTTAATTGCTTTAATTGCTCTCTCTGTGGCTTTGCCACAGAGAGTAGGATGTATCGAGATAAGTTGCTTTAAAACATAAATGTTCTCGTTTGTCGGCCGTTACTGTGAAACGCCCAGACACTACTTTGCTACTTTTATAAGGTCGAGGCCATAAAAAAGTATCAAAGTTGTGCAAGGCGTTTCAAAGGAAATAGTTGCACGCTCCTGATGGTACAGTTCATGTTTGCTGCACCGAGTTTATCATGTTTAATTTCTGCCAGCAACACACATTAACAGAATTACACATGTAGGTATAATATGTATCTGGAAATTAAACTATGCCTATAAACTTTCTCGATCTATTTTGTGTGTAATTTTTCACATATAATAGTACAAACGTGTTTATATTTTAGATCCTGAATTTCACATAATATTTCCCCAGTTCATTTCACAGACCTCCGTTTGACATGAAATTTTCAAAATATTTCGGTGATGGCCGGTAGTCATTTAGCGCACTACACCTGTCGGAGAAAAATGCCTGGCTACGCGCCTGTTTATTTTCAAAGGTATTGAGTTTTAGTAACATCGTAAATGCAGCTTTTATTCTCATACAACTGCAATTCAAATTTTTATCGCTGTTGGCTGATAAGCGGTATATTGCATATTGGTTTTCCGGAAACAGCATACGGAAACAGGCGCCATCGTATGAGTCATGCACTCGAATTGCCGCAATCAGGCCCATATTCCTTTGATATTTTTAGATAAATGAATCCAGTATTCGAAAAAAGCGTGCTTTTGTTAATGCCTGTCGTGTAGGGGTCCCCAATCGAATAAAACCAGTAAACTGTTATTATCCTTGATAAATCCTAAAGTTCTCCAGAAAATAGATCCTAAACAAATAAAGCGTAGAGGAACTTGTAATGCAAAGAATTAAATTTCACCCTCTCTCTGAATTAAAACAGCTAACTGATACACTTTTTCTGCATATGGGCAGATAACTCTTTTTGCCATACTAGAGCTTTCAAATGTCAGTTGTCATTGTTGAGTACCCGGAATGTCACACATGATACCAGTTAACTCCCTGCGCATTGATGTCAAAGTATATAAAATTTAGGCTGTATATTCTTCCCATAATGCAACTAGAAATTTAACCAATTCAATCTTGTTTGACAGAGCTGACTAGGCTCTGTCAAACAAGACTGAATTGGTTAAATTTCAAGTTGCATTATGGGAGAAATAGCTCCTTGATATTTTGACATCAGGGTGCAGGGAATTAAGGAAATTTGGATAGTCTTTCCTTTTTGGCGCACCGATCTCATCATGTTTATGAATTTTTACACAAAATTAAACCACATTTCACACAATTGTGAGGAATAAAGCAAAATGAGAAGAAAAAAAATCACATGAGCTATTTTTCATTTTAAACTTGTGCCACCATACTTGCTGTTCTTCATCCAAAATATAAACAAAAGAAATGGCAGAGTTTTCGATTTTAGACACCTAGGGCTGGAATTAGTCTTGTTTTCCATTTCCCTGAATAATGACAAAAAGACTTTCCCGTGGTTGTTCCTGAAATACAACTATTCAGTCATTTTAAGATTGGCATTATTTTATGTTTATAGTTTTGGTCTCTTACTAATGCCGCATAAAGGTGGCGCGGTGAGTAGTAGGAGATGTATGAAACGGGGCCCATTGGGGAAAGCTCATAGGGGATCTCATATGTGACGTCATAGTAACGTGACCCAGTGGCGCCGTGTTTGGATGTCATGAGAACCCGCGTAAGCGACCATCTTGTGACGTCCTCTCCATAGTGATACGTGGTGTGAGTGCGCATGCCCAGCGCGTGTTGTTACGGTGATACGTGTTTCCGTCGTCCATTTTGTATACTGGAGGCCGCCATCTTGGTTTTTATGGAAGCACGTGGTTGCTATGTGACCCAAAACCTTCTAACAAGACAGGGGTATGTTCGGAGGGTATGTTCCTTTGTAGAAGAGTAAATTACCGATTCGCAGAATTACCACAAACAACTCGACTATCCCCCCAAATCACCGAAATTGACTTTATTTCCCCAATTTATCGGTGTAGCACGTAGTGCTATAGTTCGATTGAATAGGAGTAATTTTCTGTTTTAAAATTTTCCCAGAATCCTCGTTTAATTACCCAAATAAACCCGACGGCCTCCAGTTTCATACATCTTCTACTACTGCGGTGGTTTCCGGCGTTGGACTCCAAACCGAAAGATCACCGGTTCGATCCCCTCCAGGGGCAAGTGTCAAGGTGATGGCTAAATGTTGCGATTTTGTTGAATGAAAGTGCATATATCTTTAATAATTTTTCTTGTTCGGCCAAGGCACCAGAATGTGCGTTTATATAATGGACCCCGAAAACCGATTTGTCATTTAAAACTGGCCGGCGATAACTCAAACTCTGGTAAATGAGCTTGACATTTAATGTCCATTATGGCGCATTTGTTGAACGCTACATGGACTACCTGATAACTGATCAAAGAGGTATTCTTCTGTTGTCATTATCTGGCCGGGTAAGTATGGCCAGTTAATATTTAATTGTTGTAAATACAGTGCACCACACATGTTCTGGGCACACACCCATATTACACATCTATCCTGTCTCCGAAATGTCAAAAGATACCAAAAATGTGGGGCTTTCAAAGGGACTTTAAAGTGAATATTAAATTAAGATAGATTTAAGCGGCCAAGTTCAAGAGAAGCGCTTGAACAGAGAATTAATGTTCTGTCTATCTAAATAAAAATCGGGGAATTTCTCGAAAAATTCATTCCAGCCAATTCCAGTCGGAAGGTGTGTAAGGCTGTGGGTCGTTGCGAGTAGATGGGGAGGTCCCATGCTATAGGTTAGAGGAGGTGCCGCATCGGTGCGAAAGTATAGTCACGTCGTGAAGTAGGGGGGGGGGGGGGGGGGGCACAGAGCTCATATTTAGACTAGGAGCAGTCGCGGCCAAGTCGGTGGCCAAATATGAGAATAGGATCAGAAACACGAAGTACGATCTCAGAGAGCTATATGCATTTAGCTAAACGACATTACCTGTTTCGGAAGGCAAGCCATATGTAAGTAGAGTAGGCTTTGTCTGTATGAACATTGTTCTGAGACAAACGTAAGGGAGAATTTAACTCCACTGGTGGCGACTGCTTGTGTGAATAGCGTCAATTAAAGTGACAATAAGCTAGTGGCCGTTCGACGGCAGTGGTAGAGTGACATTCCGTCACTGGTGAGAGTAAAAGCGTCCGGATAAAGTGACAATAAGTTAGTGGCCGTGCGACGGCCGTGAAAGAAGTGAAAAGGCGACCAAGGAAGAAATACCAGCGAAAAGGAGGAAGAACCAGCGACAACAGAGAATGCGGGCCCGCAAGTGACTCAAAAACTGTGGGTAGGGGGTGATTGACCTTTTGTATTCTTAATCTTGTGGATTCCATGTAAGTCACAAATTATCATATTTATTGTTTTATATATGTATTAAAATTGTTGTTTTCAGTGAACCCCTGTTGTTTTATACTTTTCGAGGAAAAGTTATTAACCCCTTCAGGATAAGAACCACCCCAACAAAAATGAAACGGGCGGGTTCGTTACGGTGAGACATACGTTCACGCACGGGTTGACACAACACTCCTTGAGTTTTGGCTGAATACGCGGCGTGAATCTATGTCTTCCAGCTGCGACAAAGCCCCGGTTTCCGACACCAAGAGCTTTGTGTTCTTGGGCAAAGCACTTTATCCCGCTTGTTCACGTTGTGTACTAAGGCGTACTACACGACGATGGTGTACATGTCTTCAACCAACGCTAACCCTACTTATGCGAAGTTAGGACGTTGGGCAGTCTGATAGTCGCTCGTCGCTGCTCTGTGGTTCACTCCGGGTACACTGGATTCCTCCACCCCTAAAACTGTCCGGCACGAGATGACCCTGGCTGTCGAAAGTGTCGCTAAATCCAAATAAGAATACGAATGCCACATCAGACTTGTACGAAGCGATACCTTGTACAGCATTTTGGTATATTATTTATATGGGATATTTCCGACTTTTCCCTTTTGGGGTTGGGAACAGTGACATATGAATTTCAAATTTTAAGTTGGATGACCCATGATCCTTTCAGTTCACAGATTACTTTTACGTTAACAACTACCCTATCCACATGTAAGTGATTTAACCCTTTGATACTTTTATACGCTTTATGACGTACGAAATCAAACAGCGCGTTGATACTTTGTGGTCATTTGTTTTGTTATTATTTTTCCATTTTTTAAAGTTTTAACCTCAATTCCCATTTTCTCCCGAATAGTGCTGATTGACAACCGTTGAGCCAAATCTTATCGCAGCTTACGATACTAATATAATCCTGCTGTCAAGACTTCTTAACTGGTATAATGCTAGAGGATACCAGAGCACAAGCCAACACTTTCCTTGCTTATATTTCATATTCAGTCAAACACACATAATATTTTGTTTGTATAAATTTGTTTTATTACAAATTATTGGAGAGTGCCAACAGGCACTTTCCAATAATTTGTAATAAAATAAGTTTTGAATAACCAATTCAGACCACCAAAAATAATCTAGCCCTCAACCAGATAATCGCTAATGTCAAAAATATCTTGTTATTTGTACTTTCCGACGTTTGACGTCGCATTTTGAAAAACGTTGAAGAAACTAATTCCCAGTGACGTTTGAACGTCAGGATAATTAAAGTCTCAAAGGGTTAACAGACATGTATTTTCTATCTCGTTATCAAATAGAATCTCGAAGCAATATGAGCTTGAAGATATTGTCTGTCCAACCAATTTGAGGAAGGACTTATTCACCGTTGCTGCACTGGATAACATCGATCACAATCCATCTGATACCTTGTCACAAGGATCATTCCATGGCACGGGGATAAGTCTTATCCAGTTTCCATCAGTTACCAACCCAGCTGAAATCAGGGATTCAACAGATTTTCCCTTCATGAAGGTTACATCTGTTGATGATCTTCCGGATTCTTACACCGTCGTACCACCAATATCGCTGAATACAAAAAAACGTGAAGCTACCATCTTCAAACATGAGCCAGGTTCCAAATATTATTGATATTGAGTTGGATAAGGAACAATCTTGGCTTGAACATTGTAGAAGTCTTTTCTCGGAAAACAACCTAAATGAAGATCAGTACATATCCTGGGCATGCTATCATGCACGTTTGCAACAACAACCTTCATGCCTTCCAGCTATCATCTCACTACTCCCCTTATTCACAGAGAAAGCCAGTTCACCTGCTATGATTCAACATGGAATGCATATAATGAAATCTGTGACTGAGTTTCTCAATCCGGGACAGGTTCCAGTTATAGCTTGTGATTGTCCCATCTTTGCCATTAGTAAATATATTCAGTGGTCTCATCCTGAGGAGTTAGGCGAAGATAAAATGGTGATATTGTTTGGAGGTCTCCATCTAGAAAAGGGGTTATGGAATGTGCTCGGTGATTTACTTGAACTATCAGGGTGGACAGAACTGTTAACAGAAGCTAAAATTGCCACTAGTGGTACTGCCGAATCTTTTCTATCTGCATCACATATCACAAGAACTCGACATGCCCATCAGATCACAGTTGCTGCATTATCGAATCTTCAAAACGAAGCCTTCTCAAAACAGGATGCGCATTCAAACTTTGTTACTTGGAGGCGAAATATGATGTCAGTCAGTCCAACTTTCCAGTTCTGGGATTTGATCCTGAACACAGAAGTTTTAATCCTCACTTTAATTCGCGCACACAGAAAGAACAACTTTGATCTCTACATCCAATGCATGGATCAACTTGTGTATTTGTTTTTCGCAATGGATCACCAGAATTTCAGTCGCTGGATCAGCGTGCACATTCGTGATATGAAATCACTACCATCAACCCTAAAGGAACAAATTTCGGAACATTGGGTAGTCCCGAAGACCACAAATAGGTTTTCCATGATTCCCATCGATCAAACACATGAACAGGAAAATAAGAAGTTGAAAGATAAGGGTGGTGCCATAGGATTGACGGGTGATGTAAAATGCTTACAAAGATGGGCAAAAGTTGGACCCGAGCAAGTTAGACTCATTGGAGAGTTTGATTATCAATATCTCCCAGATGATATGCATGAAGATTTGAATTACATGCATCATGAAGAAGGCCACTCCATGCAAAATCTGTTCCATTCCCAAATGAGAGAATTGACTGATGTCGTCAAATCTTATGCGAACCCATTTCAGGAGAACAGTGACAATTTAATTGTTATCACTACATGAGTTTGTATGGCAGTGAGTGCCATCGAAGCTGTCAGGAATATTGAATTGATCGGAAAACAACAACATAGCAACTTTGTGCAACAGGTTATTATCGAGAGGAATGTCCCAATTGATGAACCGATAAAGAGAAATTCTCTGCACATTTGGAAATCACCAAAGCCTAGATCTAATAAGCAACAGTCTACTTTATCTGCTGTTCGAGAGGATGCCAGTTTATTTGGAAGACTTTATATATCCAACCTAAGTCGTGATGTAGATCAACAGGTCTTGTTCGACCATGAAAAGCACCCGTATCCACCTGCTATTTCTGAGTTTGGTGATTTTCGTAAGGGACAGAAATCAAAATTACTGGAAAAATTCTCCATTGCAGAAGATAGAGATGTCTCAGAAATAATCAACAATAAAATATTTGATGGATCGGTACTTGTCCACACCCTTTTATCATCTTCATGCCTGACTTTTGAAGATTACATTTTGAAAGCTCTTCTGAAGTTTCTACAGAAAGAATTCATCAATACCAAGCGGGTTGATGTAGTATGGGACAGATACAATCCTCTGAGCATAAAAAACTCAGCTAGAGAAAGCAGAGGAAAAGGTTTCAGAATGAAAGTATCACCGAAAACTAAATTGCCTTCCAATTGGCGAGATTTTTTGAGAGACTCTCATAACAAAGAAGAACTGTTTGTCATGATAGCAGACGTTTTGTCCGAGAAAAGCATCCCTGTGGAGACTGACCTATATATGACCAGGGGTCCAGCTGTTATAAGTGCTGGGAAAGGCAGCAGGATGTGCAATTCCAATCAGGAGGAGGCCGACACAAGGATCATGCTCCATATAATCCATGCTCTTGAAGAGGGAGCTCACAAAATTGTTATTAAAACGGTGGATACAGATATTGTGATTATATTAGTGGCCAAATTCTTCGATCTTATTCAGAGGTTCTCTAACATGGAACTTTTGATTGCGTTTGGAAGTTGTAAGAATTTTCGTTATTATGATGTGAATGTAATAGCCATGAGCTTTGGGGAAGAAATTGCGAGGGGCTTGCTAATGTTCCATGCATTCACTGGACGTGACTCGACGTCTTTTTTTTTAAAAAAAAGGTAAACTATCAGCATGGGGAACATGGGAGTCATATCCCGAGGTTACTGAAACTTTCCGTTTCTTTGCTGTCAATCCGTTTGCCGATTTGGATGCTGGTAACTTTGATATGTTGCAGAGGTTCGTTGTTCTCATGTACGATAGAGCAAGTTCCACAACCAAAGTCAATCAGGCAAGACAGAATCTTTTTGCTCTCAAAGGTTGTAAGCTGGACAGCATTCCCCCAACGGAAGACGCACTCCGGGAGCATTCATACCGAGCAATTTACCAAACTGGAATATGGGCCAGTTGTTTGGATCCTAATCCGGACATCCCATCACCCACAGCAATCGGTTGGTCGGTAGAAGACAATAATTTGAAACCGAGATGGATGCGCCAACCAGAGGTTTCTAAGGTGGCTCGTGAATTAATTAAATGCGGATGTACATCAGGCAGTTGCTCCAAAAAGTGCACATGTCACAAGGCAGGACTGAAGTGCACCAGACTATGCAGCTGCAATTGTGAGAAATAAAACTCTTAAAGATGTGTTACTAATGAGGTTCCTCAGAATATCGGAAATATTGAATATTACTAAAACATTTCATCAATAGATATTGGCAAACTATGGCCTACTCTCACTAATGATTTTTGTGTTAACAATATTGCAAGCCAGGTGTGAGCGTTTTCCGATGAATCTGTGCAATCCTTAAAATTCCTATTTCCATTAATTTCATTTCAAAATTAGAATGATTTCACCCTAAAAAGTATATTCTAGACGATATGATCATCGGATCTCAACTTCTCATTAATCGGTATCCTGAAAGTTGATTTTATGCCAAGTTTGAAATATTTCAAGTATATATTTTCATTATTGCAGGCGAATTACAATTTTCACTGATTTTGACTGCAAATTTAAAATATTCCACCCAAAAACAGAAGCTTTAGCTCACATATCATTTGGGGTCACATTGTTGACAATATTCATCTCCAGATATGTTTATGTGCTCAATGTGAAAATTTCTGATACATACTTTGATAATTAGAACCAGATTCCAGTTTTCACTGATTTTCTTTGCGAATTTGTATGATTTCACCCAAAATTCCGGTTCAAGCCAAGGGATCTACTAGGAGTTAATATGTTACCCATACCATAAGTACCTCCATAGATATCTGCATGCCAGATTTGTATGGTTTTCCATTCATAGATTCTTATTTATGGCCAAATTCCCATTTTCACTCATTTTAAATCAGATTTTGGATGATTTCACCCAAAAAAACACCCCTCCTTGTTGATGAGTTCAGTGGGCTACCTCCTCTCTCCGACAAGTACCCTTAAATAAGACTATGTACAAAATTTATAACATTTTCAGCGAATAAATTTTTATTGAGAGCCAAATTCCAATTTTCTCTCATTTTAGTTTCGAATTCTGATGATTTCACCCAAAAAAGTAGGTTCCAGTTCGAGATTAAATTGGAGCTTAGCCTTTCATTGATCAGTGCCCCAAAATAGCGCACTGTGCCAAGTTTGGTGCTTTTGTCCGCCGAGTAAATATTTTGGCCTTTAAATACCTGACTACAAAGGGTTAATACCAGTTGTATTAGTACACAGACAGTTAGTTACCTATTAGGATCGAATTTGTGCTTTAACTATAATGGTTAATATTTCAATAAGGAAAAAATATGGTAGAGTGTCAATGCTCAAGGAATACTTTCCGACGATGACGTCCCATTTTGAAAAAAATAACGTTGAAGAAACTGAATTCTCAGTGAAGTTTGAACGTCAGGATAATTAAAGTCTCAAAGGGTTAATAGTGTTTCTACATCATTGGACAGGCTGCCAACGATTTGATGTAAAAACACTGTTAAGATGAAAATGCACCCTACCAGTTGTTTTCAAGGAAGAATAGGCTTGGTACAACTTTTGCAGGGCAGTATAAAGGGACTGTTTGTGGCTGATGAGAAAATAAGAGTTAAAGACAAATAAATATATATGTATATGACAGTATCAGAGAACAAAGTTTCAATAAATGCATGTTTAGTGAGGATATATCTGAGAGATGCAGTCCTTTGTTAGTGGAATTTTAAAAGCTAGTCATCCACTGCCCTAACAGCCAGCATACCACCAAAACAAACCAATACAATGAATGCAATGTTAACGCATACAATCCATCGCAGTGCTCTCTTACTTAAATTATTACCCCGTATCATAGGCGTGCACACCCTTTGTTCATTCCATGACATTCTCAGCGCAACTCTATGGAGCATACTGACGGTGCTCCATAGACGGGCATGCAAGGCAAGCGCCTCCAGAAAGTCCCTATTTTACACCTAGGTACAATAAAGGGCCTTTTTTTACACGTAGGTAGTAGCTAGGTAGTAGGTACAGTACAAGTCCTCCACCAACTCCGTCATCATAAGTTTTCATTTCTGTCGCTAGAGGAGTGGAGTCTGTTAACATTGCAACTCTAATTGCACGGGACATATGGCTTAGAATCTAATTTAGGTACAAGCCAACTGAGTAGTTCGTATGCAACGAAACTTGTTTGTGGCCGTTTGTCTCACGAAAATGGTATGATTTTGTGAACGGACTATTAATTACGAAGCACCCAGTTCAGTTTTGATGACAAACATGTGAAATCGATGTCATATATTTGACGGTCCGTTAAGTTAAGGCAATAAAAACATCATCCGAGTAATTCATTGCGGTAAACAAGACGGTCGTAGATCTACTTAATCTTCCACTTAAACCGGAACAAACAATAACAGCGGCCATTCACACAGATTTATTTGTTTCTGCAAGGTTCTGTAGTGAATTACTGTTGGTATTTGGTTTGGAAAGATGACACCGTACAAGATACATAGGCATTCCTTCTTTCGATATAAATTGAATTTTTAACCCATTCTTGTCATCATAAACAGTGTATAAATGTTGATTCGAAATCTTTTTCTAACAGTCTATCACATCAAACTCCTTTCAGTGAATTAGTTATTTAATTGATTACATAAACAGACTTGTCATACGAAATTCAGTTTAGAAACATGTTTAAGCTTTCACCAAAATATCTATAATTTTCCCTCCATTTGCACACTCTTCCCATGAAACTGCCTAAAACTTGCCAGTTATATACAGTACAAAGCTTTCATTTCTCAGAAAAAGTAGATAGGCTAATTCCGAGTGTGTATGCCCCACCCCCTCCCTACCTACGTCACTGATATAAGTATATTCTGGCGGTTAAGAGGTAGACTGTAGGACTTCTATGCTAGAGGTCCCGAGTTCGATCCCCGTCCGGGACACCCGCGTTGTGTCCTTGGGTAAGGCACTTTATCCCGGTTGCCTACATGGGGGCACGATGACGCCGTGTATTAAGGCGTACTGCACGTCGATGGTGCACATGTCTTCAACCGCTGTAACCCTGCTTGAGCGGAGTTTGAACAGAGTTAGAATGTTGAGGAGATGACAGTTGCTCGTCAATGCGCGGTGGTTCTTTCCGTGTACTCTGGCTTCCTCCACTCTTAAAACTGCAACGGTCACGATTAGCCATTGCGCATATAGTACGTGGAGAGTGGATTGTAACTAAATCACCCACGGAATGGAGTTGTCACCCAAGCTATGACTTTCAAATTTTGTACGTATTGACAAAAAAACACAAGCAGTGTTTCAGCCAATGGACCTCCGGGTTTAACCCGGAGGTCCATTGGCTGAAACTTTGCTTGTACTCGTTATGCTTTGCAACAAATTTGCAATTATTGCTTGGGTGGAATCCCCACTCTGCGGGTGATTTAGTGATAGTACACTCTCCACGTACTGTAAGTATGTGACCTTAAACACAAATAAATAAATAAATACTGTTACACAAATAGTAACCTAACGAAAGTTGCAGTTAATGTGATGGGATCCGTGATGGCATTTCATTTTTTCTTTTTTTTTTAACTTTGACGAAGCAAGTCATGATAGCTGTAACATATATTGATATAGAGTCTTAGCCATATTCTGACTACAGACGGCCACTCTATTAGCAACTTTTTTACCGAACTGTTGACGGAAGGTCTCGATTGTTAATTTTAGAAAACAGAATGAACGTGTCATGAAAGTAGTATGTAATGTGATAACCTTCCCGGTTTTGTTGAACCTGATCTCGAAGTTCGGAAATGGTGTCTTACTGCGATCCACTCTATATGCTTCACGTGAATTGCCATGATAACATGCGTAATCGTCCGTGTTGTGACGTCGTCGCCGTGTTGGTGGTGTTAGTGAGATTGAACTGCACGTCTTGTAAGGTTCGTAGGTGACTACGTTGTCCATGTTGCTTATTGGAGGCTGCCGTTTTGGTTTCTATGGTGGAACATGGTTTCTATACGCCTGAGATGCTTCCTTTTAAGAGGCTTGTGTAGCGCGCATTGCTATACTGCCTCCATAAAGTGTGTTCACTTCGCTAGAGATATCTCTGCTGTCTGTATTTCTTTTTGATTCCTCGTTTTGTTCTGCCTCGCGGGATCTATACCCCCGCCCCTCTGTTCCTAGACCTGTTACGAAATAACGAAATCCATTTCGAGGAAGGAAAATTATCATCTTCGGTGTAGAGACACCTCTAGCTGTGAAGTATACGTTTCAAGTTGTGACGAATATTTTTTTGGAACTCTTAACTTGCTGAATATTTTCTTTATATTTTTTCTAAAAAATCCTTTTTTGAATTGGTCATCAAATTCAGTTATGACCAATGTTCAGACAGGATCGAAATATGTTGGTGCCAAGTGGAATGTTTGTTAAAGCTAAATGAATTGAAAGACCATGGTGCCAAAATGAATCTAATTGTAAATGAGAATAAATTAACCAGTTATCGTCAAAATGAGAACAATAAGGCGCATCTGCAGTGCTAAAGCATTGCAGATGGCGCCTTATTGCACTAAAAGTACAATATTTTAATTTAGTATTACCAAGCTCATTTAAGTATTTAAGTATTTAAAGAAGAAACTGTTCAAATGATAAAAATATTTATAATAAAAATAAATAAATAAATAAATAAATAAATAAATAAATAAATAAAGTAAAAGGCTAGAAACAAATAATTTATCTTCTAGATGGCTTATAAAAACAAAAAGCTGGATACAACTTTATGTTACAAAGAAATGCTTTGATAAAAATCAGATTAAATAGATAAACTGTTAATTCATTTGACTCATAACAAAAGGCTGTTATTATAACGTTACCTATAGATTACTTGACATGCGTGATTTCTGTCTTGCCTGTCACGGCAGGCAGCGTCAGAAACGAAAAACAATGTACTTTATAGATAGTAGAGTTTCTGTATAGAATTCATTAAATGTTTACCCAACACAGACGATATCAAAATTTATTATTTTAAATATCATTTTCTAAAATTTTCCAAAAAATTTCAACAAAACCATATCACGTGACCCTCGTTGGAACGAGCTCGTTCCAACGAGGGGTTACATGATATGGTTTTGTTGAAATTATTTGAAAAATAATATTTTTTCAACTGCTGAATTTGCATATTACGCGGGCGGATGCGGGCGATTCGTTGGGTAAAAGATTAAACGTTGTTCTCGAAAACCTATTTCTGATTTCCTTAAATATATTTTACTCCTGAAAATAGTTCTCTTTCTATAGAGTTTTGATCCGATGCATTCACTATTTGCACAGAGACTTGAATTTACAGATCACAGTACATTCTTTAGTATTGTTTTCATGTTTTCCTAACATTCCATAAGACTATTTAGCATATCGGAGATGTTCTGGTAAAAGAAATGATGATGTATCTTCACTAGTGTCAAAACACGATTAAACTTACTTTCAGCAAGCAATAATTCATGGTGACAACCACTAATCCCAGTTTCAAGATATTGTCGGTACCTCTCAGAACTGTTTATCACAAGAAACAGATACAACGTCACAGATCAGAAGTAAGAGATGGATGGCATGTACCCGAATGGGGTATCACATGGGGATCACATGTTACATCATTGTCACATGACCCAATGATGTTATGTGGGTTGTCATGGTAGCCCACGTGAGAGGCCACGTGACGTCATCACCATGGTGATAAGTGATGTCCGTGTGTATGCGCAGCGCGTGTTCTAGAATGACACATGCTTCAGTGATCCGTCTTGGTTTCTATGCAATTGAGTCTTCTTATAGGACAGAGGTATGTTCGGAGGGTGTGCCAAAAGAACGCGATATTTTCTGAAAATCCCCCAGAATCCCGTTTTATACCTACATCAGGCCTTATTTCCTCCATACCTGGGCATTTTTCATCCATTGCATTATTGTCCTGCTTAAGCTTACTCGATTGTTCCGAGGAATACTCCAAAAGCAAAGAAGAGTCTTGGAGTTGGAACAGTTTAACTTTTTGACACTATGTTTGGCTTTCTGATCTGTTTCGACTAGTTTTCTAGAATTGTATTTCTTCAGTTTTGTAGTTCTGGGCTT
This sequence comes from Pictodentalium vernedei, assembly GCA_031216915.1. Lineage (NCBI taxonomy): Eukaryota > Metazoa > Mollusca > Scaphopoda > Dentaliida > Dentaliidae > Pictodentalium > Pictodentalium vernedei. The sequence goes on along the minus strand of CM062295.1, from coordinate 72,850,708 downwards.
CTGTGGTAGAGCGGAATGCCCTTTAACTTAGAAAAGTTTTAGATTCCAGACGAAGTCTGTTACAAGCAACTGTCCCCCCCCTCCCCATTTTGACTACGCTCTAACCCTAGCAGTCTAAATCTCCAAATCTACAGCAAGGTTGTGTTCCCTGTATTCTGTACCTTCCCATAGATACTCATCTCACTAGATTATAATGAAGAACTCACTGATTCTTAAGACTGAAAGACAATCGAGCAGTGGTTGGAACAGTATTGCTCGAACGATTCGAATCTTATCGAACAAATAAGCTATCCTATAGTGAAATGAACACGCATTGCTCTAACGACTCGAATCTCATCGAGCAAATCAGAAATCGAGTAGTTGCTCGGACGAGTGACTCTCCGACTCGTCTCGCTATTTGAGGACAGAAGACAGTGGTGATTTTGCGACTGGTGGGGACTAGTGGCCGCTCACGAGAGCTACTATGACAACCCTACATGACATCACTGGGTGTTGTACCTATGGCGTCACATGAGATCTCCTAACAGAACCCCAATTAAGCCCATTCCATAATCTCTTGCTACTTCTCAGGTTCAACAACATTTGTGCTCGAAATCGAAATGCTTTCAAGCAAATTTGATGACGATCAAGTGATTTTCAATGTACCAAACATAGTTCAAGATGAGCTTTTTCTGTTTTCAGGAAGGACCACAGGAAGGACCAACGGGTAAACTAAAAGAAAATCTACACAATTTATGTGGCTGAGCAGCAGTGCTCAAAATAACTTTTTTACTTTGCGTAGCAAAATGCTACACATTTCCAAAAAATGAATAGCATTTTGTAAAAATTACATAGCTGTTTTTGTATACCAGAGTTATGTTTTGCGGTTTTGTATTGGATTCGTCTAAGTGGATAGAATAGTTTCCATCCATTTCTGGGCATTTCCAAATGATCTGCAACACATGAAACATTTACTATGTTTTTTTTTAACTGAACTGCCTTTAAGGGTTGCATGGACTTGGATATTTTCAAATGGCGTCTTGTATGTTTAATAGAGTTCTCAAAATGGAAGTTGGGATTTTTAATTTGATTGGCTTGAAGTTATTTTTAATGGACATTTTATGCAAAATGTTGTAAGTTGTTCATGATGCTTGATGGAGAGTTAATCTGAGTTATGCCTGGAATGTTCCACAATCAGAAGTAAAGCATCAGTGTGCGAGTTTTCAAATTTGTTTGCAAATTTTCATTTACATTTTTGCGATACAAGATAATCAACTGCAGCCTAATAGGCTGCAGTTGATTATCTTGTGTCGCAAAATGCTATACATAACTGTACATTGTGTAGCTTTTTGCAAGTTTTGCATAGCAAAAAGCGACGCGACACTGCTTATTTTGAGCCCTGCTGAGCAGTTGTTCACAATCAAGTGCTATCTGCCTGTTCAGGCAGACGACACATGATTACAAACTACTGCTCAGGTGACACGACTGTACCTGCTCATTATCTCCCAGACAGTCAGTATCAGAGGATACGTTATACAACATCTGAAACACGTAGATGTGAGTGTTTATTCTCTTTGATTTAGCATTTCCGTATTAACTAAAAGTTGTGGATATCCTACATGTCATGCCGCTGCTGTTCTATTTTCACTTATAAATGACGGACAAAACAATGCTATAGAATTGACGTGTCTGACAGATCTGTGACATTCTGCTTGGGCGTATTCTTGGTCAAATTAAAAAAAGCAAATTACATTTAGATTAGTGGGGCTGAATGAGCTGTAACTGGTCTAACATGTTGTAACCACTGATGTTGGGCAAAGTCTGAAAACTCGATCGATTAATATTTGTCAACTTTTCGGATCGATTCTATGGAGTGCTCGACCCCCGTCATTAGATAGATCAGAAGCTTTCCTAAATGGGGACTGGGGGTGGGGGGCATTTTCGTGACACAGTTACGTGATATTGGGTTGTCAAGGTTGGTCATGTGAGCTTCTACGTTGTGACGTCATTACCATAGTGACACGTGGCGTCCGTGGTCACCCTACTGTTACGCCAATGTGGTTAAAAAGACACTGGTGTTGTAGACTTGTTACCGCATACAGTTAGGGAAATAACGACTTACCATCTGCGTAATCCTGACAACTTATCATTGTACCAAACAAGACCGGAACGATTCTCTAATACTTTCTTCCCTTCAGACGCCAAAATCTGGAACGAGCTTCCGAACAATATCAAAACGGCCCAATCACTAACGGTATCTAAAAGCATCTTTGATAAAACTAACCCACTAGTCAAATCCCTGTTGCATTTCTGCATGGGAAATAGGAAAGGAAACATTCTGCATTGTAAACATTGTTGCAGTGTTTTAAACGACGACAAATTCAATTATTATATTTCCCCCACCCCATATTGTAGTTGTGGCCATTCCCGAGGAGAAGTACACCATTTCCCAATTCTTCTTTCAATTCACACACTATACTGACACCCGATCGATTCTGCTGAATGCTCTCGTTAGGTATATGACAGCACAAATTTCGGTGAACTACTTTATGGCAAACTCGGCTTAACCATAAAGCAGAACGAAGGAGATCTCATCGTTCTTTTCTTGGTATAAACCCGTTCATCAATAGTTTACGGTTGAAACGTAACTTTTGAGGTATGCGAAGACGTGACGAACGTTTACATGCCGTTGGACGAAACAGAGTGTGGCAGCGGCGGAACGAACGATACCATGACGTAACCGTTTGGCAGCACGATCGTTTTGATGGTGTATCGGTTATGGTGTGGGGAGGCATAACCCTGACAAGCAGAACAGCATTACATGTCATCCAAGAGCGTGTCACAGGGCAGAACTACCGTGAAACATGTGCGCGACGTCACGGCCGTCGATTCTTTTTCCAGGATAACAATGCAAGAGCCCACAGGGCCCGTGTCGCTATAGGGTCCTCCAGGGGCAGAATATCACTACACTGCCTTGGCCAGCACTAAGCCCAGACCTTTCACCAACCGAGCACGTCTGGGATATGCTTGGCAGGCACCTACGACAATGCCAACACCCCCAGCAAATGTCCATGAAATCGCCGCTGCTTTGCAGGATTAATAGAATACCATCAGGCAAGTTGATATTGGACGTTTGGTGAGGAGTATGCCACGTAGGATTCGTGCATGTCTCGCAAACCAAGAAGGATTTACAAGGTATTGAGATCTTGGACTGAATGTGGTAAATTCTCTGACTGACCGTCTATGTCTTCTACAACTCAGTGTGTGGAATGTGTGCTTGTCAGACACCCAACTGAAATCATTCACCAGATGTCACAGTGTCTTTTTGATTAAAATATAAATATATTTCTTCCTGCAGTACGTGGAGAGTGTATTATCACTAATTCACCCGCAGAGTGGAGATTCCACCCGAGCAATAATTGCAAATTTGTTGCAAAGCATAACCAGCGCCAGCAAAGTTTCAGCCAATGGACCTCCGGGTTAAACCCGGAGGTCCATTGGCTGAAACATTGGTTGTGTTTTTTGTCGATATATACAAAATTTGAAAGTTATAGCTTGGGTGATAACTCCACTCTGCAGGTGATTTAGTTACAATCCACTCTCCACGTACTGCATATCTCACTTTTATCAAATATCCCCTACTTTTTTTGAATAGTATATATGCAGTCATTTTTCTCTTCCAGGCCACAGATGGGGTTGTTCCAATACGAGAACACAGGGCCTGGTTTGGAATAAAATACAGAAAAAAGAATAAAATTTCAGTTGAATATTTTGTGTACAGCACGGGAAGATTTAACAGCTTTATTCAGTGGAAGAGTTAAGACATATTCCAGATAAACGGTACCAACCCGCGGAGAAACATTCTCTTTAATTTGTTTTATACGAGGATGTTATGGATATTAGTTGGAATATGTTGTATTCAAGGAGGATACACCACGCCCACAGGCATCTATAAAAGTGGCCATATCCCTTCTCTGAGGACGTTTTGCCAGGGGTATTCCACTTATATCCAAACACCATGGGATTGCCACGGATATATCCAGTGTCATGCATGGATGGCGGTATGGAAAATATGTCCGTTTGGGCTTATTTTCAATCAAAACATTCCCGGATGTGACTGGCCGTTTTTCAAGTCAGAATGTTGTCCACCTTTGTCAAGTATGTATGACCACTATATTTATTTCTGAAGAGAGCTAAACACTTTAGTAGTACTGAAATGGTTAACCGGATAGCCGGTTTCAAACAGGTTACCTACCTAACCGATTAAAAAAAACGTCAACCGATTATCCGAAATATCGATAGTGATCGTCATTCCACGGTTAAAACGTAGTAAATCGAAGCAGCGCTGTACATATTGAGAAATAATTGACTTTGGCGGTCAAGACTTCGTTAATGATCGGCAGTTTCTGTGAGTACTGAGTAACCGCAGAAACTGTTCCGTAGAATGTATACAAACGGACGTTGTCGAGTACTCGACAACGTTCGTTTGTATGCACGCTACGGAATAGTTTCTGAGAATACTGCTTTCCAATTCCTATAGTTTTGATTCCAGATTCGGTGAAATAATGGCTACGGTTAACCGGATATTATCCGGTATAGCTCCCGGTTAGTCGGTTGTGTAAATGAGCCAACCGTTTCAGCCCTACACATTAGCTTGTTTTGTCTTTTGTCCTGTGTTGTTTTCTTTCTGTCGGGTTCGTGATTTATCAAACTGGTTTCCTTGAAATATTCTTAGCATATTTGCTGATTTCACTGAACGTGACATTTTCGGAATGTCATCATATTAATAATAGTCAATTTTTGATATTTTTACTTGCAGAATTCTGAAGGATTATTTCGCATCAACTGAAAAGATTAAAACACGCAACTCAACGTAAAAATAACCGTAGTATTTGAAGTGAACCGGATAACTTGCATCATTACAGATTTATTTTTTGTAATTAATCCGCTATTCACAAAACACGGTATTCATATATTATTATTTTGCTCAATTGTTGCCTCAGAAAAGTAGCTTACGACCCTCACAGGAACGAACACGTTGAGAAGGCCCCAATGAGTGTTCCGAAGCACCGATTTTGAGATAAAAGGGAGAGATGTGTAGTTATTCAAGAATTGGTTTACCAGGGTCGATGCCTATTCGTGTGACAAAAATGTTCAGTAGCAATTCATATGAACGATCTGACGTTTAAAACTAATAATTGTCCATCAAACAAACAACCTGTTCGATATGAATTAAGCATCCCCTCCCAAACGAACTCTCAAGCCATAGGCCCCATCCAGTAAGAACTTCCAGTCCAGACTTCAAATAGGTCATCGCCTAAGTTTAAATTCACTCATCTGGAATATTTTCAGTTGGTTGAAAAAGGGAATCTACAGTTCACTTTTCCGACCAACTGAATGAATCTGAAAACATTCACAAAGATTCATTTTCTGTGAATCAAAGCTAAACATGTTGCTCAATCGAGACCTGATTTTATCGACATCTTGATAACACGATTAGCGATTGTGCACAAATATGTGACCTTAAAAGCAGCAAATAAATAAATAAATAAATAAATAAATAAATAAATAAATAAATAAATAAATAAATGAAGGCCCTCCAATGCCGTAGTTTTATGATTACGTTGGGTAGTTCCACAAATTATATTAATATCTTCATTTTTACAATTAACCCTTTACCTAACATGAAAAGCAGACGACACTTGCAAAAAAAATTCTTGAATAACTAATTTTTTTCATTTTTTGTCTAAAAAACATAGGTTATGACCCCTCGTTGGAACGAGCTCGACGAGCTCGTTCCAACGAGGGGTCATAACCTATGTTTTTGAGACAAAAAATGAAAATATTTTGAAAATTAATTGGCGATTTTTGAGAATAGCGCTGGCCGGTTTTGGCCGTTACGTTGGGTAAAGGGTTAAGGGGAATTGAACACTTACTGATTAGAACTAGAAAAAAACCCACACATGCATGGGATATAGAGGAAACAGTAATGGAGAAATGACGTAATTGATATTCCAATATTTTTAGTGAAAGTTAAAATTTAGAAAAAAAAACTCCCTTGTCAAATCACATTTAACGCACGATGCATTAATTCAGTGGAGCCGACACAGAAGGAAAACCCCATTCCCCACGATCTTCTAGAGGGTGAGGGCACGGTGGCGCTGTGTAGTAAGACGTACTGCACGTCGATGGTGCACATGTATTCAACCAATGCTAACTCTGCTTGTGCGGAATTAGTGCGTTGGGAAGTCTGATAGTTGCTTGCCGTTGCTCGGTGGTTCTCTTCGTGCACTCCGGCTTCCTCTACCCGTAAAACTGTCCGACAGGAGGTGACCCTGACTATCAAAAGTATCGTTAAACCCCAATAAATAAATAAATAAGTTAATAAATATTAAGGGTGATTTCGGTGTTTAGGACCACCCGACACAACACGTGGTTCCAGCATCGGTTTACAACGTTGATGACTAACTGCGATTGGATGAAGTTGTGTTAACTGTCGTCGTCACTCCAAATGAATATTGTCGGATAAAGTACGTGAATGAAAGAAAAGCTCGCATTGTCTTTTCGTTGTTGTTTTTCGACAGTATTGTGGAAAACTGCAATTTGAATTACCCTGAGCCGCAATGTGTTTGGTCTGTTTCCAGTTGTGGGGAACTCTAGCTACCAGTGACCAAGATATGTTTAGTGTAGAGTGTAGTTTACCATTGCAGTTCTGAATTGCGAGTTGGAAACTAGAGCGTAGCTTTGAAATGATTCTCGAGAAGTTTTCAGAATGAAGTGAAAATTCATAAAACTTACGTGAAAAGTGTGGAATTTTCTTTTTTCCATTTATTTGGCTTTCTCAGTCTAAACGGGATATCCGTACGTTGAATACACGCTTGAATAAAAAATTGTCTGGATTCTCGGCTGGTCAATAAGCCAATTTCGAAACTGCCATCTTTGGACTTTAATCTATGCAAGGTCACAGGTCGCGAGGTGCGGAATTAGTGCGTTGGGAAGTCTGATAGTTGCTTGCCGTTGCTCGGTGGTTCTCTTCGTGCACTCCGGCTTCCTCTACCCGTAAAACTGTCCGACAGGAGGTGACCCTGACTATCAAAAGTATCGTTAAACCCCAATAAATAAATAAATAAGTTAATAAATATTAAGGGTGATTTCGGTGTTTAGGACCACCCGACACAACACGTGGTTCCAGCATCGGTTTACAACGTTGATGACTAACTGCGATTGGATGAAGTTGTGTTAACTGTCGTCGTCACTCCAAATGAATATTGTCGGATAAAGTACGTGAATGAAAGAAAAGCTCGCATTGTCTTTTCGTTGTTGTTTTTCGACAGTATTGTGGAAAACTGCAATTTGAATTACCCTGAGCCGCAATGTGTTTGGTCTGTTTCCAGTTGTGGGGAACTCTAGCTACCAGTGACCAAGATATGTTTAGTGTAGAGTGTAGTTTACCATTGCAGTTCTGAATTGCGAGTTGGAAACTAGAGCGTAGCTTTGAAATGATTCTCGAGAAGTTTTCAGAATGAAGTGAAAATTCATAAAACTTACGTGAAAAGTGTGGAATTTTCTTTTTTCCATTTATTTGGCTTTCTCAGTCTAAACGGGATATCCGTACGTTGAATACACGCTTGAATAAAAAATTGTCTGGATTCTCGGCTGGTCAATAAGCCAATTTCGAAACTGCCATCTTTGGACTTTAATCTATGCAAGGTCACAGGTCGCGAGGTGTAAACAGTGCGATTTCATTGCTAACAAAGCGTTTTCTTGGAATGTTTATACCTCGCGACCTGTGACCTTGCATAGATTAAAAGCCAAGATGGCAGTTTCGAAATTGGCTTATGAAACGCCTGACAGGGGATGTCCCAATGACGTCACTACTTGTCTAAAATTCTTTATGTAGGAATTCCCATGTTTTTTCGTTAAATTATCGAAAAACTGAAATATATGAAGCCCGAAACGTGTCGATAACGTTGTTTCAAAACGAATATTAAATTCAGTGTAGCAATTTTTGGCGTATATGCTGTCGGGAAAGCGAAAAATGACCTACACAAAAAATGTGTATTCTTTTGGTATATAAGATATGATAAGATATCAATAACTGGGTGCGGGAGAGAATACCTGTATATCTTTGTTAATAAAATCACATCACATTACATCAACTGCACACAAACATAAACAGTGGGTAAACAAACAACCCATACCAGCGTCGAATTCCGAACAGAATTAGACTGGTGGCCTGAGAGCTTGCGTCCCAAGTTATATCACACAATTCAATGCCCTTTCAAGTCGATGAGAAGAAATCTAATAGAAATGGATCAAAACAGGATACCTGCATTTTGTAAAAGGAAACAGAAATTATGTCACGGAAAGGGACGAAACGCGTGGAAATATATGTTTTTGTCTCAGAAATGATTTTCTACACCCAAAGCACTTTGTTTTTACTTTATTAAAATTGTATCAGCGTTTTTAATACAAACAGCATCAGCTCCTAATTCTTACAGAATACTACAAAAATGTGTGTAATTTCTCTGTTGAACACATAGACGTCGGAAAGTGGGTTGGGGGTGCCACACACGCCCAATAATGTTTCCAATTAGGCCATTTTTGTCAGTATTGGAGTCTAAGACATCAATTCTCTATTGCCAATAATATGTACTTTCCAAAAACACTAGATTTAATGCATCTAGGTGTGCCATCCCTATACAGGTCTGTAGAAACCCGATCCGGGCTATTGAGAGCCATGTGGTATAGGTGCAGGCTGCAAGCTGACAGGTCCTCGGTTCGAATCCCACCTGCGGCAACCGCGTTGTGTCCTTGGGCAAGACACTTCACCCTCATTGCCCACGTGGGGGCACGGTGACGCTATGTACTAAGGCGTACTGCACGTCGATAGTGCACCTGTCTTCAACCAATGCTAACCCTGTTTGTGTGGAGTTGGTATGTTGGTAAGCTGACAGTTTCTCGCCGTTGCTCGGTGGTTCTCTCAGGGGTACTCCGGCTTCCTCCACCCGTAAAACTGTCAGGTCATGGTTAGCCATTGTGCAGAAATATGTGACCTTAAACACCAATAAATAAATAAATAAATAAATTGAGAGCCATGTAAGATCCATTTGTAGTACCTTTAGGCTTGGGCGAAGCTTCGAAGTGAGATTCGATTTCGAATCTTAAGTTAGAATTCGGTTCGATTCGAAATCGGCTTCCTGATTCGTCTTCCGTCGATTCTTTTCATGGGAATTTCGCTTGGCATCAGTCATCACACACTGCAAAAATATAGGTTCTCTTTAGAACCAAAACTGTTTCTATATCTTGTTTCTGAGATGGAACCAGCTCTGTTTAAACAGTATTTATTTCAAATCAAATAAATTTACTAAGATTAGCATTCAATTTTAACAGAATATTACATGAACTGAAGTAGATTCAACAGTAAACTTGGAGCTTATTCAACGCAGTCGCCAAACATTTTGAAACAAAGGAGATATGAACAGTTGGCATATCGAACCAGTTTTGGTTCTGTAGAGAACCAAAACTGGTTCGATATGTCAACTGTTCATATCTCCTTTGCTTAATAATGATTGAGACAACCTCGTATAAGCTCTAAACTTACGGCTGAAACCCCCTCGATTTATGTTTAATTCTGTTATTTAATGTTAGTCTTTATAAATTTATTTGATTTGAAACAAATACTGTTTAAACAGAACTGGTTCCATCTCAGGGGCAAGATTACAACCAGTTTTGGTTCTAAAGAGGACCTATATTTTTTGCAGTGTAGTTATCTCACAAAACGTAGAGCTGAGATAGGAATTGTATATAAATTATGTTGAAAATAAAGACTGAGTGTAATTTCCGTTATATTAACAAAAAGAACATTTGTATCCATGCTACCATACAGTACGTGGAGAGTGTATTATCACTAAATCACCCGCAGAGTGGAGATTCCACCCGAGTAATAATTGCAAATTTGTTGCAAAGCATAACCAGCACCAGCAAAGTTTCAGCCAATGGACCCCCGGGTTAAGCCCGGAGGTCCATTGGCTGAAACATTGCTTGTGTTTTTTGTCGATATGTACAGAATTTGAAAGTTATAGCTTGGGTGATAACTCCACTCCGCGGGTGATTTACTCACAATCCACGCTCCACGTACTGTACATGCTAATTCCAGTTTCACTAGTCACAACCACTGCTGGAAGCAAATTTAAAGTTCCCAAGCAATATCGACGATGAGCTCACGAATGCTAACGGCAAGCCCAGTGCAGTGCCTGGTACAGTATTATCGCGCCCGCTTCTGTTTTTTAACAAAAATCCTTACTGGGTAATATTCCAACTACATCATCAAGGCATGCCTTCATCGTAGGCATTCCTTGATGATGTAGCTGGAATATTTTATCAGTCGGAACTTCAAAATACCTTGAAGACACCTAATATCGGCCAATCGAAACGTCGCATTTTGACCTCGATCAATTCGGAGGCTGTGATGGCAAGCGAGAAATGGAATGTCAATTGGAAAATGCTCGTTCATATCCATCAAAATGAACGAAGTTAAACTTATTCTATAAATTGGGAGTGATTTTCTAACACTCAAGTTCTGTCTTTGAAGCGAATATCTCTCAGATAACGACAGCTAATTTATTGAAAATACGAATAGTTAACGTATTTGGGAACAATTTTGACTTCATTACTTTCCAAAGTGTGATTTACTGGGATTTCCGGGCTTGATTATAAACGATAACTTCAAAAGTGAATTATGCAATCAACAATTGTATCATGTATCCGTGCGCGCAAACGAAGACGCTTTGCCGTGGGTGTAATGGGGACTTCATTGTTGTTTGTTTTTTTTAACATGAAAAGCAGACGACACTTGCAAAAACAGTTCTTGAATAACTATTATTTTCATTTTTTTGTCTCAAAAACATAGGCTATGACCCCTCATTGGAACGAGCTCGACGAGCTCGTTCCAATGAGGGGTTATAACCTATGTTTTAGAGACAAAAAATGAAAAAATAATGAACATTTATTGGCGATTTTTGAGAATAGCGCTAGCCGTTTTTTTTCCGTTTCGTTAGGTAAAGGGTTAAATAATATAATTGTCGTTAACAATGAAAAGTGAAAAACAGAGTAATCGCTTGACTGGACTGGTTACGTGAAATAATTCATTCGAGGCTAGAGACTATATTTGTACAACGTCCCTCACCTCTCATGAATTATTTCACGTAACCAGTCCAGTCAAGCGACTACTCTCTATATTTTTTCTGTTTATTGGGTATGGTGGTAGCTAATTAGTCAAATACTGTATTTGTCTAGAAAACACTATCCGTGCGGTTTGAACTTTATAGTGAAATGAAGTTTATTTAAAATTTAATGTATTTGACATTTATTGAACATGTCGGCTGCTGTGGTTATGTCAATTGAGATGGGGGTCTATATCATGCTTATAAGAGTTACGTTATTATTAACTATTACTGGAGAATTCCTGATTATTTCTTGACAATGATTACGCCAATTGGCGGGATTGTTGCAATAACTTTTAAAAATAACACAGGTGTGTTATGGTAATGAATATAAAATATATAAATAGAGGAAATGAATAAAGATGTAAATGTCCATTGTAACTTCACATTACTGCATCATCTTTAACGATAACAGTGATATACCTCTCATACTAAACTTCATTATTATCACACTGGAAAATAAACTACTCCACACCTGACATGATTGTGAAGACGTTCAGGTCAACAAAGTGTGTTAGAACACTGACTCTTGCGTTCCCAATGCTTTTGATTTTGATTGTTTAATGAAGGCATTAGTGAATTTAACATGCGGTGAGGAATATGGAGCACATCGTCATCAATCATTCAGTACGAAATGGTGCTGGAGTTAGACATCAGCCAACGCTACCAAGCCACCAGACAAATTATGTGCATTTTCACAGAGGCACACATCGGCACATCCAGCATATGATATGTACACATTCTTACACGTTATATATTATCGCATAAATACACTCTAAATCAGTTGGGTTATTAATTAACCCAATCATTTGGTACACCAAGCTACTATGGGCATATTCTATATATAGATACATCGAAGAAGTTATAACATAGGCAAAACATTCAAAGAGTGGAGAGAAGGACTTTCATCTATAAAACCATACTGATATTCGTGTTATACATATAAATCTGTATAAGCTGGTACATGTTGTGGGAAATTAGGTCTCAGCAGACCCATAAGAACCCCCCACCCACACCGCGAACACTTCACTGGTGAATACAAGACTAGAAAACAAGCATACCCACCCCTCGTAATGACTTAATATTCCAAATCACCGATAGTACAACGCTCAAAGCAAAGTACAGTAGAAACCGTACTCCATTTAACCCTTTACCTAACATGAAAAGCAGACGACACTTGCAAAAAAAATTCTTGAATAACTATTTTTTTTCATTTTTTGTCTCAAAAACATAGGTTATGACCCCTCGTTGGAACGAGCTCGACGAGCTCGTTCCAACGAGGGGTCATAACCTATGTTTTTGAGACAAAAAATGAAAAAATAAAGAAAATTAATTGGAGATTTTTGAGAATAGCGCTGGCCGGTTTTGGCCGTTACGTTGGGTAAAGGGATATTATAGTAACATACAACCAAGATATCCATCATCGCTGCATGACTTAACGTTACGCACAAGGTGGATTGATAGTATCAAAGGCTAACAATAGACCAATATGGGTACAGACCGTACAGCATATCCTACCATACCAGACAACCACGCATTTCCTCACAATACCGCCTGACCTAGCATTACCTACCCACTAACTATAACAACTACCGATGGTGCAATGCCTTCGATGACTGAGTAGTACTAAGGACTAACAGTAGACCAATAGGGGTGCATACCCTACACCCTATATGACCACGCTAGACAGTCGTGCATTGCCCCATAATACTCACTGGCCTAGCATTACGTGCTATCTATTCCAGTCACAGGATAATATAAAGAATTCGATAAATTAGTATTACAAAGGGTTAACAGAGGCCCCCCCCCCCCTATGTTTATATGCGAAACATGTTATACTACCACATCAGTCCTGTACAAGAAGCTCGACACACCCTGACCCGAAAAGGAAAGTGAATTGTACGGTGGACAACAACAATGGTTAACGTTTCACTGACGTCGCGTGCGCATCACGACGTCACAGCGTCGTTAGCAACTTCAACCGATTCGCAGGAAAAATTTCAAGAAAACTCACCTTCTTCATCAATTTTCCATCACATACCGATACAAAATACCCAGAACCAGGTGTGCACATATATCACTATACATACCGTGCCGTAGTATGTATGCAGTACGTACACCACATGCTGGACCCAACTGTACGGAGCCGATGTTTTGCACCGGAAAAGCTCCCGTTTCTATAGGAATTTAACACTGCTTGAATCTGCGAAACTGCTGGTGATAAAGGCCGGTCTGTCCCTCAAATAGTATTTTCGCCACGTAGTTCCGCTAATTGTGTTAATATCTTAATGTTTTCAAGGTATATTTTATACTTATTGAATGGAACATCTATAACTGGGACACGAAATAATATACATATTATACAATTATGGACTTTTGTGGTGGTGAATATGATGTGATATGAACCTAAAAGGCTTATATTGAATGAGGCGTTAGCCGAGGTCAATATAAGGTTTTTAAGTTTATATCACATATTTACCACACGAAAGCCCACAACTATTTTATCATATAAACCATCCTAAAGAACCCAATCTTCTATTTGTCAATTAAAAGTTCAATAATATCAACCAGAAATACTTTTATTTTACAATAAATTAGTTATCATCCGCAGAAAAAAATAAAAATGAAACGGAAGTCAGGATGAATGCACATGCACGTCGATTGAAATAGAACTTGTGAGGGGATTTTCAAAAGCTATATTTAGAAAGTTGATATTCACTGGAAAATCGGTGAACATGGATTTTTGCGTACCAGTCACGTGTATAAGATCGTGCAAAGAGAAATGTGGTTATCTATAAAGCATATAATAAATATCTTTATGAGCGAAGAAATATGATATTACATCAACAGTAATCTGTGAGTAAACTCCATGAACTGTGAGTAAAGAAACAGTCCACGACAACGTAGAATTCCTTATGCTAACCGTACAATAATACATGGCACGAATCTGGCACAAGGTTTGGTTCAATGTCTCAGATATGTCGGGGTGAAAGGGTGTGGCGAGGGAGGTGGTGGTAAGGACCAATTGGTAGAAGGGGCTATAGACCGGATGGTTCTAGTGAGGACTACGGGAGGTCACCCCCTCAATTACATAACAGCTTTCCTAATATCATGTTTGCCCAACCCTAACCCACCAAAACAAAAACACCCCCCCCCCCCCCCACAATAAAGAAAACTGGCTAGAACACCCCATATTATAGAATCCTGGCCACGCACCTGCATCAAGGCGTGCCATGCTGATTTCAGGGGAATATTTGATTAGTCAGGGTGGTCCATCACAGTTACAATAATCCATAAACACACCTTTCCTTTCCCTGGTATAATATAAGTTCCATTGTAGACTGATTCGTGTTGCATGACACATTTGACCGTAACATCATCAAACGACAGCAACACACACTGCACGTCATCATATAGTATTTTTTGATACACAAACATTTAAGCTGGACTGATAAATCGTGCACGTGCACATCGCCAAAAGATCTGTCAGTGTTTGTCGTCATTAATGGAGTATCTGCTAAACGAATTATAATTATTTTGCTGACAGTAATATTTATCTCCGTAGTTTCAGCAACACAGCTATCACAAGTGAAGAATTAACCGCTTGTTTCTCCCATAAACAACCCGACAATATTCAATTTGTTTGACTGCAGTGAGATATATTAACCACATTATTATCCTTTATCACTACAGTCATTTTTCATCTTTAACTGGTAGAGTGCTGGAAGCCCATATTTGGGCTTCATTCCGAAGTGCATGTACCACAACTCGAAGGGTCGTATTCAGTGGATGTGCTTTGTATTATCTTTGAGGTGATATTATTTAGTTTGTAAGGGTTTGCCTTGTTACAATTTATGGGAGAGTGCCTATGGGCACTCTCCCATAAATTGTAACAAGACAATGACATGAGTACAAGGTTTGATGGCCAAAAATAATTTACCACTCTACCAGTTATTATTTATTTATTGATGTTTAACGTCACATATTTATGCACAATGGCTAATCATGACCGTGACAGTTTGACGGATGGAGGAAGCTGGAGTACGGAGTACCCGGAGAGAACCACCGAGCAACGACGAGCAGCTGCCAGCTCCCCAACATCGTAACTCCGCTCTGTAGCACAAGCAGGGTTAGATTGGTTGAAGACATGCGTACCATCGACGTGCAGTACGCCTTAGTACACGGCGTCATCGTGCCCCCACGCGGGCAATGGAGATGAAGTGTCTTGCCCAAGGACACAACGCGGTTGCCGCAGGTGGGAATCGAACCGAGAACCTTTCGGCTTGCAGCCTGCACCTCTACCTACTGAACCACCGCGCTCCCCTCTACCAGTTAAAAGAAAGGTGATTTATTTTTGAAAATACAGAACGTGCTTCCCATTGATGGATTAGAGGTTTGAATTCTTCATAAAATATGTTTATGACATAAAAGAAGACATTCCAAGGTTAGATATATGCTCTCCATTGTTAAAAAAGGCTGCTTCAGATAGCCTTTTGTAATTCCGACGTTTGCCACCCCTCCCTAAAATCTGTTAACAATGACTAGACAGTAACAATTTTTAAAACACGTCAGACGGGTGCCCCATATAGGAATTTCGCAATATGGTCAATCACCGTGGCTGCTCGTTGAATCCAGGAAGTAGCATACGCATGTGCTAAGAGACATCTAACACCTGCAAGTATTCAAAATGAAGGTTAACGTCGAACGCAGCTCATTTGAAACAATCCCAACACCCGTTATTGCACTGTTTTGACTCGAAGTTTATAAGAATCCGTTAACACTCAGTAACAGATTGTCCTTTCAATCGGAATGAAGCAGGCATGTCAACCTGTACAGCCGGTTCCCTCATGCTCCAACCGGCACCGGTACTGAAGCTTTTGTCCCGCCTGTACCGGGACAAAATTAATTTATGGGCAAATATCTAACTGGACGAGGGTAAATGGGCTAATAATTGTGTAGGGCACACTTACACGACATACTTTCAGCTTATTTGTGAATGAACACTCTAAAGGGGCGTGTTCTGTCTGCACCACCACCTCGACAAGGCCGATCATTTTAACTTTCCAAACGTGGCATGAAAGAAAATGAAAGCACCGTCATCGGCTACTTCAAAGACATTATTATGTGGCGACATCAAAGTAATCATAAACCACGACTTTCGTGCTTTATAATTACTTTGATGTCGCAGCACAAAAATTGGTACAATGCCATGTTTGTCTTTGCGATCTTGGGGACAGGTTCGGTTTAAATACGAACTTCTCCCATGTGATTGTGATGTCATCCAATTGTTGACTTGTCCCGGTACCGGTTTCGACGGGACAGGCTCTGTCCTGTCCCTGTACCAATTATGTTGGTACTTTGACATGCCTGGAATAAAGGTTCACAGTCAATTATCTGTGGTCTCAGGCGTCGTAAAGATGACCGATTGGGGTGAAGGGTGTAAACTCAATTTGTCCCGATTGTCAGGACTCAAATCCTGACTGAAGAAATATTCCAACTACAGTAACTTACTGTGAACTGGTCATAATCCACGCGTGGGCAGCGATGTCCAAGCATGCGTTTACCAGGTAATGAAATCAACATCAGCAACATTTTAATTAATAAAGCACCGGGTTGTACCAGTTGCTTCATTAATTAACTTTATGATGATTATTCCTATTAGAATCCGTTTCAAATCTGGTGTCTGAAAATCGAAAAATTGAAAAGTGAGATTTTAGATTTGTAATCGAGATCAATGTAAATGGTAATCTTTTTGGTCTCAAACTTTTCGATTTATGTCGTGCAACTGGGATGAAATTAGCCAACTGTAGATTATATAATGACCGGGGAATTGATGCAATGACATTCAATGATCCGCTTGGCTCAAGTGTTATTGATTATTTGTTAGTAAAACAAGATGAGTTTTATTTGGTTAACCAGTTTTCCGTGGGTGAGTTCAGTGAATTTACTGATCATGCGCCTTTGTTATTTGCCGTTAAAAGTAATAGGCCAATATGTTATAATATTAGATGTCACGTGACTTTCCCGCGTTCTGATTGGTTGAATAGAAAAACCCTATTTTCCGATAGTTCGTCAGCGAAATCGCACAGACCTACTATCATTTTTGAAAAAAGAATAGTGCACGGTTATAAATAGTAACATTCGAATTCGCTTGGAAAATTCCATTGAAGCGTAAATACTTAACAAGACATCTCGTCCCATATACATTATTACATTTAGTTTGGAGAAATAAAAATATGTGTATCGTATCTTTCGCCAAAGGTTTTATTTTTACCGTAGCCGGATTTCGGGTAGAATTATTCGACAGAAATCTGCGTTGCTTGTTTTAGATTCTCGAGAAATCAGCAGTGACCTTGACTCTCTTATTTACGAAATGTGAGGCAGGCAGCTCGTGAAGCAGTGGGCATTTTTCAACCGATATGTTTTTAATTCATGTTTGGTGAGTCAATAAATACATCAACTTGAACCGTTTTTTTCTCGTTATTTACGAGGAATGAGTTCACACTTTCCCTTTTTCCAATTCTTGTGCAAAGCGTGTCTTTTTATCTCTCGTAGTTCATCTCTGAATTAGCGGTCTTGCTTAATTTCGTACCCGGAACAAATTTTCTTTACGTGCCGGTACTTATATTTCTCACAATATTTGTATCGTCTGCTCTACTTGTTCACAAATTTGAAGTAATTTTATCATGATTTAGTGTTTTTGGGGCCAAAATATGTCTACCACGGCCACCCACAGCAAAAGATTTGGTCACGAAGATGATGCTGAGATGTTTGTGGATGAAAATTTGGACTCGAAAAAAACTAAAGAAACAACAAAATTTGCTTTGACTGTGCTTCATTCTTTTGCAACAGGAAAAGGGATTCAGTCTGACTTGCTAGAAATGTCGCTCGATGATCTGAATGAATTTCTTCTCAATTTCTTCGTGAATGTCCGCACAAAAACTGGTGAACTTTATACAAAGTCAAGTTTACTTGTGATCCGACAGGGCATTAACTGCTACCTCAAAGATAACAGAAAAATAGACATTAATACAATTAAAAAATTCTCAGATGCTAAGAAGGCCTCCAAGGCCATGTTGAAGAAAAGTCGCAGCGAAGGGAAGGGGCATGTAACTCATAAATCCCCCATAAATGAAATGATTTACAATTACTTTATAACAGCAAAGCTTTTGATACTTGTGTCCCAGCTGGACTTGTTTCGAAAGTTTTTTTCGAAATAATATTGTATTTTTGTCGACGTGGGCGTCAAAACTTACGTGAATTAACACCCGAACACTTTGAAATTAAAAAAAGATGGCAACGGAATATTGTTCATTCAAAAATGCAAATCAGAGAAGGAGAAAAACTACCAGGGTGATGATACACGCCTTACACAAGAAGAATCTGGGGGTTTAATGTACGCCACAGGTGGGCCTTTCTGTCCAGTTGAAAGTTTTCAGAAATATTTGCAGAAAAGAAATCTTAAGTCACATGCATTGTTCCAGCATCCACGTGATAGTTTTTATGATGAAGATCCCATTTGGTTCAAAAATGAGCCAATGGGAGAAAACTATCTTGGAAATTTCATGAGCATTATTTCCAAAAAAGGCCCATCTGTCTCAGAACTATACAAACCACTGTATTCGTGCTACTTCAATTTCAATTTTAAGTCAAGCTGGATTCGAAGGCCGACATATCAGAGCTATTAGTAAACACAAAAATGCTGAATCACTCTTAAGCTGCTGTAAGACTTCTGATAAATCAAAGAAAACTATGTCAAATGCACTGGCCAATGCTTTGTCCACTGATAGTTGTAATGCTGAAAATTCGACAAATGTTCCGCAGGTTCAAACTGTCAGTTCATGTTCGAATTCTACACATGCTGTTTCAGGTGTGACCCCTCACCAGATGGATAGTTTGGCATCTGTCAGTGATGCAGACTAGGGCTCAGACATACCAGACTCTGTATTAGTTCAGGCAATTGACTCTATGGCTCAGACAAGCAATGAACTCTCTTTGCGTGCAGTAACAGTTAATCCAACCTACAACTTTGGACCAAACTGTGCAGTAACCATCAATAATTACATGCTCCCAGCCACGCAAACAGAGCAGTAAATTTCTAGGAAATCACTTCACTGAACTGATGTTCTCATTGTTCTGAATTACCATTGTTCTCTCAGTTGACTGAAATTAAAAATTTGTGTTAGTCCAAAAAACATCTGATTATTTCTGGGAACAAGCCCCACGAAAGTGGTGTTTGTAGTAGTGTGTGTGTGTGGAGAGGGGGGGGGGGGAAGGTTAATGGAATAATGGTATTGTGTTTCTTGGGGTTTTGGTTCTCTACCTCTCTAACCCAGAACTATGAGTGGCAGAATTAACTTAGTTTACCTGTTTAGACCCTGAACCATTTTCTGTTCTCTTTGGCTGTGAATAAGAATATTATCTTGCATATATGACCGATGAAGAATCCCCCCCCCACCCACACACACATCTAATATAATAAATATTGCATGATTTTTCGTTGACTATGCCAAAATAGTGGCCCTCGAGGAGAGAATAGTCCCTCCACTACGCGTCGGGACTATCCTCTCCTCGAGGACCACTATTTTGGCATAGTCAACTCAAAACCATGCTACATTTATTAACTAAAGTGCAAAGCACTACACACGAATGTTACAGCTGGAATGGCAGTAAACTCTGTGATTTTAGAGGAACGTTAATTGAAAAGTTACCTTTATTTAATGAGTTATTAAAAAGTAAGTCAAACGATATCTCAGCTTTAGTGAAGCTTTTTGGTGAGACAATCATTGATGCTGCGAGGCCATTTTTTAGGAGAAAGTTAAATACCAAAACGAGGGGGGCACGTAAAAATGTCAAAGATGAGAAATCATGGTGGGATGGAAGTTGTCAATTAAGTAGGAAACAATTTTACCAGGCACTACGGTGTTTTAATGGAAACCAAAGTGAAATTAATAGAAAAAGGTTACTTGAGAAGAGAAAGTCATATAATCGTTTTGTTCAAAATAAAAAAAAGAGTTTTTGAGCGAAAGAAAATTAAGGAGATAGAAAAGTTAATGGGGGCACAACCGAAAGAAGTTTGGAATCTTTTCAGGTCACAGAGTGTAAGTAAGGGTGAAAGTTTTTCAGTACAGTTAAAACTAGAAGTCCTGTCATAAAATGCGCACAAATAGCACGTTGATCTGCGCGTTAATGTACGCGTTGTGGCCATAGTAAAGCTATCAAAGTCTGTACATATGGCCTGTGCACAAGCAATGTTTCCGGAGGTCCATTGGCAGAAACATTGCATGTGTTTGCTATGAGTAACCAGGAGAGCCTGCCGTGCTTTGGATGCCATTCGGAATTGCAATCTCAACGCGCAATTAAGCCTTGATAAGCGCACTATTCGTGACAGGACTTCTAGTTTTAACTGTAAAAGATTTCTACGCGCATTTTGCGAAACTCGCTAAAGAAATTAACTCGGTTAGTCTTGAAGAAGCTGAATTGTTTTTAGTGGGTAGGGGGAGTGAATCACCGATCAATTACAGTGATGTGTTGAACGGACCAATAACATCAGAAGAGGTAGCAGAGGGTATGAAACGACTAAAGCCGAATAAAAGCCCTGGTAATGATCACATTTTGAATGAATTTCTTAAATCCGGGGGCGATATTCTTCTAGGGCATTTGACGGATCTTTTTAATGTGGTTTTTGAGTCAGGAAAATTCTCTGATTGTTGGACGGAAGGAGTTATTGTCCCAATTTTCAAAAAGTAAGATGACACACACGAGGTTAAGTAAATGGTGTGAGACTAATAAAATTTTAGCAGATGCTCAATTTGGGTTTCGAGAAAATTTATCAACAGTAAATGCTATTTTTGCTCTGTACAGTGTGATCCTGAAACATTTATCATGTAACAAGCGTTTGTATTGCGCTTTTGTGGACTTAAAAAGGCATTTGATTCGATTTATCGGAATGGCCTCTGGTTAAAAATGTATCAGCATGGAATTAAAGGTAGGATACTGAACGCGGTTCAGGTGGTGTACAGCAGCGTTAAGGCATATGTAAAACATGGTGATACTTATTCAGAATTTTTTGACAGTTTCACTGGGTTAAAGCAAAGGGAGGTTTTGTCACCATTGCTCTTTTCCCTATTCATAAACTATCTAGAAATAAGTTTGTCTGGTGATAATAATAGTGGTTTAACAATTGGCGAGCTGACACTCTTTTTGTTACTGTTCGCTGATGATATGACGATTCTTGCCGAGCCACCGATTGAGTTGCAAAGGAGTTTGGATAATTTATAGACATATTGTAATAAGTGGGGTTTAGAGGTGAATACAGATAAAACTAAGATAGTGGCTTTTCGTAAAAGTGGTAAAATAAATGTTACGAAAACGTGATCGTACAATAATTCTAATCTTGAAGTTGTCGATAATTTTAATTATTTGGGGGTAGTGTTTAATTATAATGGATCTTTTGTGTCCAACACACAGGCGTTAGCGGATAAAAGCCTCAAGGCTATGGACGTGCTGTTATGCAGTACGTGGAGAGTGTATTATCACTAAACCACCCGCACAGTGGAGATTCCACCCGAGCAATAATTGCAAATTGGTTGTAAAGCATAACCAGCACCAGCAAAGTTTCAGCCAATGGACCTCCGGGTTAAACCCGGAGGTCCATTGGCTGAAACAATGCTTGCGGTTTTTGTCGATATGTACAAAATTTGAAAGTTATAGCCTGGGTGATAACTCCACTCCTCGGGCGATTTAGTTACAATCCACTCTCCACGTACTGTGTAACGTTAGAAGTTGTCCATTTAAGTTGAAAACATTATGTGGGCTTTTTGATTCGTTCGTTGGTTCCATATTGAACTATGGTTAAAAAATATGGGGTTTTGGTGGATTTTAAGAAATTGAAAGAATCCATCAAAAGTTTTGTAAAAGAATATTAGGTGTTAAGACAGCAACATGTAGTGCCTTTGTGTGTGGGGAACTGGGCGGGTACCCATTTTACGTGGTGCGTTATTTAAAAATAATCAAGTCGTGGTTCAAACTATTGTATACTGAGAATCTTATCCTTCGCGCTTGTTATGCGATTTTACCAGATCTTAATGATCGGGGAGTAGATTGTTGGATATCCAACGTTAGACTCTATTATGTGACATGGGGATTTGGGTTTATGTGGGTGAATCCATTCACGATGGCACCTAAACAGTTTTTAGGGATGTTTAAACGGCGCGCTTTTGATCTTGCAATACAGAAGTGGCATTCCACGTTGGGAAATAACCAATCTTTGTATGTTTATAAAATAGTTAAAACACATTTTGGATTTGAATATTACCTTGACCAAATTGGTAACAAGAAACTAAGATGTGCTTTAACCCGTTTCAGGTTATCTTCACATAATTTAAGAGTCGAGAGTGGTCGATATGGCCATGGGAGATTACTCTACCATGAACGCTTATATCAGCTTTGTCCCCTGGCCGACAAAGAAGATGAGTATCACCTCATTCTCATCTGTCCTTGTTATAATCATTTGCGCAGTCTGTTTTGAAAGAGATACTACACAGTTAGGCCTAATATGCTGAAATTAATTTCCCTATTCCAGTCGGATAACAGAAAATGTCTGAATAATTTGTGTCAGTATATTATGAAAGCCCTTGAAAGGCGAAAAAGAATGGACGTCAATTGCGTCTTGCGTCAATTTAAGTGTTTGTTTAAGACCAGAATTGGTCAAATATTAATAAAATAAGTCTCTCTGTCCGTCCCATTATTAGTGTTTAGAATCTAATATTATTACGTACGTGGGAATATTGCCCACCCGTGGAAAGTGATCAGTTCACAGCGGCCATACTTTAATCTAGCTCAGAACGCTTGTTACAATGTAATTAATGCTAAGAATCAACTAATACTTACAGATTCTTTCAGAATATTGACTCTCTATATACATACAGAAGCCGTTGAGGTCAAGAAATTGCTTGCTGTTAACTGAAAAAATAAAGAGGAATATGAATTAATCCCCAACCAAAAACACTTATCAGAAAAATAAATAGTGATATAATAAAATGAAAGTGTCAATGACACTGCTGCTTAACCATTTACCTAACGAATCGCCCGCATCCACCCGCGTATTATGCAAATTCAGCAGCTGAAAAAATATTATTTTTCAAAACGTTTCAACAAAACCATATCGTGTGACCCCTCTTTGGAACGAGCTCGTCAAGCTCGTTCCAAAGAGGGGTCACATGATATGGTTTTGTTGAAATGTTTTGAAAAAATTTAAAAAAAGGTATTTAAAATAATAAATTTTGAAATCGTCTGCGATGTAGCCTTCATGATGTTGTTGGAATATTTGTCAACGGGCATTATAGTTAAATAAAACTCAGACAATTTGTTCGTGGGGGAATACATGCAGTAGTCGTGATGCATGGGCTCCCTAACTGCCTGTTTAATTATCACGTATCGGTCTCAAAACTGGCCACACTGGGACCACAACATCCCAATCAGCCAAACATCCCATTCGTATGAGATCGATTGCGTGTGTGATCAAGTCCAAAAAACAAATCTACATGATTACCAGCAAGAGCGACATCGATTTGTACGACTGCAATCCAGATGCAAATATACCGATCGGAACATTATTGGGAGGAGTCACACCTGTCTACATCCCCATGGTTACGCCTCTGTCTGATGACACCATGGAGACCCTCAGTCTATTAGCGATATGATTGTATTCATTTCGGACAAGGGTTCGAGAAAATGCCGACTTTTACAGTCCAGTTTCAAAACATTTTCCGAATTTGGACAGCAAACGTCACAGATATCCATCATGTCTCCTCTAATACTACAGTACAGCCGCCGTGGACTGGTCACTTTCCACGGGTGGACAATCCTTCCACGGATGCGATAATATTAGAATCCAAACAATAATTACAGGAATAATCATCAAAAATTTAATTAATGAAGCACCGGGTACAACCCGGTGCTTCATTAATTAAATGTTTTCTGTTGATGATTTTTATTACATGGTAAACGCATGCGTGGACATCACTGCGTTGATTACGACCAGTCCACCGCGACTGTAATGTCTGTATCACTGTCACCGCTTCTACACTCGAACTGAACGTTATACTCTATGAGCGAGAGACAACCACACAAACAGGACTCATAACATAATTCACCCCAGGGCCGGAAATGAGAGGAATTTCCGGCCATGGGGTGAATTCTGCTCTGGTTCATAACTCGTTATTCGTTGCAGTGGAATTATGGCCCACTCTTGTATTGATCTTTTAGTTATTATAACGTCACGGTTTGTTTACATTTTGCAGTTATTTACAAATTACTCAAAGGTTTTACGAAAACGAATTTAATTTTATTTCAGAGCGTGTCATGGAATTCTGTACCAAGTATAAATACGCCGTGTTTCCGCACCCAGATAACTGTGCACAGTACTTCGATTGCAGCAAACCAAATGATTTGGGATTTGGACCCTATCTGAGAGAATGCCCATACCCTATGTTGTTTGACACAGCCTTATTTGTCTGTTTAGCTCCCTTAGCAGATTGTGGAAAACGCTATAGACCTTCATCGCAATGTAAGTAATCCCTCAGGTTATATCCTTCAGCAATATTATTAATATCAAGCACCAAAAAAGGAAAATAAGGCTGCAAGACGGTTTACAGTGACAAAAAGTCATAGGATGGAAGAAGAATTGCACATGAAGAAGGTTCCAATGCTGCAAGTGAGTTTCGGCAACGAAATAGTACAAGATATCTGATTGGTGCGAGGCATACATGCGTACATACTGCAAGAAATGAATCTATTGTTAACTCTGTGTCACTGAAGAAAACATACAAGTCTTTCTCTATGCAACGTAAATTTATTTCTCAAAATTGTGTTGGATGTGTAAATTCAGCAGAAGAATTTGTTTTCGGTCCTGCCTTCTTTTCGCGCAGTCTTATTAAATGGTATATAATAGAGCTGAGCGATTTACCGCAAAACCAGAACTGAACCGCAGAACCCAGCAAAAACATGCTGTGGGGTTTTACTGTGTATGTGTATAAAGTGATGAAACTATCACTATCGTTCTGAGAGGGAACTGAACTGGCCCTGTATGAACTCTAGTTACTTTGTCTCCCCGGCAAAGGGGCGAATGCGCCATCTTCTCATTGTCACATTTTTTCCCCTTATTGACTCGTCCTCCACCGGACGAGTCAATAAGGGAAAAATGTGACAATAAGAACACAACATAGATTAGATTAACTTTATTCATCTGTCACCCTAATTTATGTATTTTTTTGAATCAATCTCACTCCATAGCACCACTAAAAATGGCTAAAGGTAAGATAAGTCGAACCCAATGGGGATACTCACACACAGGACGTTTGTGCTGAGTGGAATTGTACAAACTGATGCGAAACCAAGTTTTTTTTCCTGAAACCCAACCGAAATCGAACCGAATGTATAAAATCAAAACCTCTCAGCCTTAGTAAATAAAATGTGAAAATCAGAATCTGTTGGTCGATATCAATTTGGTACATTTACAATTTATTTAATGCAGTCTAAAGACTGTATCTAATAATCTAAAGCCTGATATATTCAATTAATTGAATTCGAGTCGACAGTAGTGCGACGTATATAAGCATTAAATGCGAGTAGACGAACTTCTGACGAACCTTCGTGTCAGCTAGACGAATCTAATTCCCAAACTTGAATTAGATCCGCGTTGGTTATAGATGTCGCACCATCGTCGATTCGAATGAAATGCAAATGAAATGAAAATTATGCTAATCAGGAAAACGCCGAATGCCGAGATGCATTTTACAATTTTCAATAAAGTTCGCGGTGGAATTTAATTCGCGTCGACGGTGATGCGTCGTCTATAACCAACACGGATCTAATTCGAATTTGGGAATTGTTTTTCTTCCTTGGTTTGGGGTGGGAGTAGGGAGGCAGCCAACTAAGCTACACATACACTACTCGGCAATTTTCTTTTAAAACATTATGCGCCATGTCACTCTATTAAAGCACTATAAATTGCAAACAAATATGCATGTATAGGTCAAACTATATAAACCTTATCATATGAAAGACAATCTCCAAATGAATTCAGAGCGACGATGGAGCGTCCGTATAAATAAAATTAAGCCATAGTATAATGTTTTCCTCTACATGTACATAGTTCAACTACATGTATAGATATCACATAAGATTTGTGTAGACTCAAATATTGTGAGTTGGAGTCGTGCGTCAATTGAATTCGATTCGACGGTAGTGTGCTCGTATATATCAAATGAAGATTTCACGGATTTCAGAAGAATCTAATTCAATTGAATTCAACGGGACGGTAGTGCGACGTGCGACGTAAAAACAGACCGAATGGAACAAATGTACAGTTAAAACTAGAAGTTTTGTCATGAAATGCGCACAAATAGCACGTCGATCTACGCGTTAATCTACGCGTTAATCTACGCGTTATGGCCATAGTAAGGCTATCAAATACTGTACATATTGCATGTGCACAAGCAATGTCTCAGCCAAGGGACCTCTGGGTAACCCGGAGGTCCATGGGCAGAAACATTGCCTGTGTTTCCTCTTCGTATCCAGGAGAACCTACGCGCAATTAAGCCTAGATAAGCACAGTTCCTGACAGGGCTTATAGTTTTAATTGTACATGAACAAGATATTTTAACTTTCAACCTGAATATGGGACATATCCAAGGAATTGTAATCCTTCATCATGGTACTAGTCTAACACAAATCTGACACATTACTTTTGCCTGGAGCCGCTCCTTTTTTAACATAGAATCATATATATAGCTCTCTTTATGTATTTAATAGGTGATTATGAATTCAACACGAATCCGTTTTGTAAAACTACTCCAGATTGCGCAACGAAACCGGATGGAATCCACCCTAACCCAGAAGCTCTATATACAGCAAGGTTCATTGTCTGTGAGCATGGATCAAGAAGAAGTTCTGGTAATTGTACGGAGAGTATATTTGATCCAGTTTCTACCAAATGCGTAACATCTCTCGAGGAAAGTAAGTATCATAAACAATTAAAACCTGGTAGTAATTATTTATACCACGATTACCTCTTCTTCTACTATATATAGAAAGCCTATGATAGAAATTTTAGCTTTACACACCAACCGTAGTGAACACAGCAGTGAGGTTTCAGTAGTTAACACTTACACCTACAGTAGAACTACACCCAAGCTGACCTTTGGTGACCTCGACCTGAATGCAAACCTGCCTGAATTTATCGGTCGTCGCCTCGCGAAGAGTTCAATGAAACCTGCAATTATTTATTACGTTTTTAAATGAGTTTACCTCATAAGATACCAAAACTTAACAAACATGCGTTGCCTCATGTTAATAAAGCATCCATAACTCGAAATAGTATGTTATCATGTTATTAAAATGAAATAGGCCCCGTGATTTGTGCGTTCCTTTTCCATTTCGTTTCTGCGATAAAATTGACAGTGGAAGTACCGCCCACCGGTGCGCATGTAAACAAAAATAGATTCGCACGTATGTACGTCTGCTGCTCAGTAAAATCGAGAAAAAATAATAGCGACTCTTAATAATCTGACGATCATGGTATAAATAAAATATACCCAAAGTAGCTTGGTGTACCAAATGTTCACGACAAATGGTGAACATTTGGTACACCAAGCTACTATGGGTATATTCTATATATAAATACCGACAATATTTTAGGCGTTCCGTTTTATAACCTGGGGTGCAGTATGCACGCTGTCGGGTGTCAATATAGCTAACTGCACAACAAAATATGATTTGGCAACAAAAAATCTTCGTTGGCTAAACTTTTAGCACCAAATAAGTTTCAGGTGTGAAGGAAATCCATTGCGACAGCGAAGAGGACGATCGATATTACTTCTTTGTTAATAAGGTGTTCAAATTGAAAATTGAGTTTAGACAAATCTTTCAACGTTAATTGTCATTGAGTGGCAATGAGGCATTGTTTGTCTTCAATAAAATATTGTAGGTTATCAACTTTACAAACAGCTGCGTTTAATTAGTTACATACTTTATACCGTACGTCGCGAGTCACCCGCAACGCCATGAAGTATTTATTTAATGAAATACCGGCTTTGGTAAAGATTAGCCACATTTGGGCTTTATTCTGAACTGCAGGTATCTAAATCTAAAGCCTTCATATTCTGTGGATGTCCTTCATATTATCTTGGAGGTAAAATTACTTCATCTCCATTGTTTTCATTCTTACAATTTATGGGAGAGTGCTTACAGGCACTCTCTCAATAATTGTAACAAAACAAAAATGTGTGAACAAATCTTGAGGCTGAGAACAAATTTAGCACCGTACCAATTAAGTTACTCAGACCATTCTGGATGCAACTTTTGGCTAACCGGTCATCCGTTCGGGTAGATTTAAATTTGCGTAACCACCACGTGAACGAAACAAGTGTTCTCGTCAAATTGTGCACGCTGGACAAGCCGTCGTTGTTAATTATACGTGCAAAGTAATGGGGTTTTGATTTTTCTTCAAAAAAAAACATTGTAGGTTATCAATTTTACAAAGGATTGCATTTAATTAGATAAATACTTCATACCGTCGCGAGTGACTCGCGACGCCATGAAGTATTTATCCAATTCAATGCTGCTATATGTAAAGACTCGTGACCCAATGAGCCCGTGGATTAACAGTAACTAATTGATTAATCTGTTATTCTCTAAGTGCAACAACAGGTGTACGTACCTACATCATTCAGTCTTACCATTAATTGAATCGGTGGCATTGATAGTCCGGTAACTTAGGTGACCACACTTTTCGTTTACCGAGGATTTGGTCAGAAATTTCGTGTTCTGTCGGATTTTTTCCGGGGCCGATTGCCAGTTCATTTCTCAAAACTTGATCAATTTATGTGGATCAAACAGCGAAGTACTCCCACCCCCCCCCCCCCCCCCCCTTTGCGTTTTGGAACCAAAACACTTAGTTTGGCACTGAAATATTCAAAAATGTTCATTATGTGGCGCCAGACAGTTTCGGACCAGCATGAATACTGCTGGGGTGTAATGTTATGACTAATAAGAAGGCTCCGTGAGTCATTCAATCTGACTGGACGAAGGGCCTAGAAAAACAGGGAGCGCCTAAACTTAATAGTGACCAGATAGTTTGGGCCGGAGAAGCTTGACCTCTACCAAAATGTTTGTCGAATGTTTAATGTTCTATTGGGTCCTATCCTTATGCCATAATCAATTTTCTCTGAAGAGAACTGCTCCCTGTCGACTTGTGTGGAGTTAGTTTGTTAGGGAGTCTGACAGCTGCTCGCCGTTGCTCGGTACTTCTCGCCGGGTGTTCCGGCTTCCTCCACCCGTAAAACTCTCCGACTCGAGGTAACCCTGGCTGTCGAAAATGTCGTTAAACTTCAATAAATAAATAAATAACTGTCGACTGAATGCCGTTGGACCGAAACCTTTTAGCCATTCTTAATATGAGACAAGGGGGTTGAGAAATATGAGGTTATTAAAGAGTTCCCACAGAAATTCTGGTGAAAATTTCTGGGTTTAGGTTACCCACTAGAAAGAAATATCTACGTTTGTGTATAAAACTAGATTTTATTGAAATTTTGTTAACCCTTTCCGACTACGGTTTTAACGTCACGAAGAATCAGCTTTTGGCGACGTCAAATGCAATCGTTATCCCTTTGAACCCTGGTAGTATCTTCCATATCAGATCAATGACAGCAAGTGGAAGAGTCCATATTCATTATTTGGGGGAAGACGAATTAATATTTGCAACGTGGAGCCTTGTGGCAGCACGTTGAAAATATTAATGGGGTCTACCACGCACATGCACTCAGCATCCATCCTATTCAATGAAATTATGAAGTATCATGTTCCTGGACGAAAAACCAGCCGCTCGGGTTCAAAGTCGGAGTACGGAATATTACGTACGGAAGTCGCAACACACGGCAATTTTCGTACGTTAATTACTACTCAAAAGCTTATATCTACTTTACTAAGCCATTGATTGTTAGCCCAAGAACATTAGGTTTCACTAGGGAAACAAATCGGAGAAAGCTGATTTTTTCAGGGAATGTCGAGTACATGTCACTGAACGATTTTTCTACAGCCTTTTTTCGAAAACGCGTTTGAAAAAAATCAAAAAAAATCACACGAACTTTGTAACCTCGAATTGATCCAACTGTATTTTTTGTTTACGCGTATTTCGAGCTACATAATGTCTAATATACATTTACCTAGAGGAAAATGTGCATTCTGTGACAATTTCTGCGAAAAATTATTGAAAATTCACAAAAAAGTATCGGATTTACGCAAAAAATGACGATTTTCCTAACGGATTTGCCCAAAGGGTCGTAGTACAGAACGGGATGTTAGTTGGACAGACGATAAAAAATCCACCACCATTTGGAGACTTTTATCATTGCTTACAAAATAGAGACATTATGGAAGACTCCCTCTGCTTCTGGCCGAGTTCCCCTTTTGGCATAAAATTCGTCAGCATGAGAACTCAACTATTTTCGGGCTTGGGACCGAACAGACACGTCTGTGTCTGGCAGCATTAGATCAATAAATAATATTTACAGAATGTACAAAAATCAATAAATAATATTTACAGAATGTACAAATCAATCAACATGGATTAAGTTACATTGACTATTATCAACGCTATATACAGAAATGACATGACCTATATACATATTATTCATCGAACTCAGAAATTTCCGACAGGACAGTGTTTCTGTGGTTGTTACAAGAATCCGAACTGCAATTACACAAACCTGAGCAAGAGAGTCCTGCCTTCTTACACCCACACCTTTTTGTACAAGCACTCTTGCAACCACAACTGATTAGATTCAGTAGGTTATCGGGGGCACATGGCTTTGTGGCTGCGGTCGGTACAAGAAGTCCATTGTCTAGCGACCACCCCCAATCCGTCGGAGGAAGCGAAGTGCCCAGCCATTGTTGGACCTGGAGATAACATCTGTAGACATGTTGTTGTGCAGCATCGCTGCTTGGTGGGAGTGAGGCTAGGTCGATGGGTTTATTCAGTTTAGATTTTGCTACATAACGCTTGTAAGTGACATATCTATATTGGTCGAGAGAGGAAACAGTTCTATTCCCGTATAAGATCAGGAGAAGTTGTTCCCCGGCAGCGGCTACTGCACTTGGTGTACTGTCATCCGCCAAAATTGTGTTGACATACTGTTGTGAGTCGCTAGTAACATCGGAGACAATTGTACTGAATACTTTCTTCTTACCAACTCGAAAGAGTGCAGAAGTAGTGTCACAACCACTTATAGAATGTGCTACAAGGAGGTTGCTTCTATGGTCACCCATTTTGGTTGCTATTTCACTAACTGAAACTAGTAAGTTTGGGGTAATGGAATACATCATGTGAATATTACATCCCGGTTGAACTCGAGAGGTAAGAATGACTAACAAGTCTGTGTCTGTTCCCACAACGACAACATTGTTGTCATCTTGAGCGATGTCAAGTGCAGTTTCGGCTATCAGTACATCAGCATCAGCCTCGGCCTGCTTGGACTGAATATTGATAGCAGATAGCTCCTGCATTAGAAGATCGATCAGTTGGGTTTTGTTCTTGGCATTTGCAAGGAAATCGGATTGGAGTTTGGTGGCTGGTAACTCGGGTGAGATATTGATATCAATGGAATACCTGTCTTTAGATCTACGGGCTTGTTCCATGCCCTTTGTCGACATTGTACAAGCATAACCATCAAAAACAACCACGACGTTCGCCCCAAAATGTCTCACTAGATAATTGGAATATGATGTACATATGTCCTTATATGACGACTGTTTAGGCCATACAACTGCCCTCAATAAAAATCCACCATCTACAACAAACAGAGAATGTTCTGGGATTTTAGTTTGCTCGGAACCGTATGTTTTGAGGATCTTACCGAGCGTGCTTTTCTGTGTCTTCCTCATTCCAGCAGAAGCAAACAATGCTGGTGGTTTTGGGGCGAGTTCATATTTGAGATACTCTTCCATCTCTGCTTGTGACTGAATAACACATGTGATGCGGTTGAACAGAATTGTGGGATCAATCACTACCTTACTTCCACGGACTTTGATGCTATTTGCCATCGATGCGAAAGACTTCACAGTGTCAACACGTCGTAGTTTGATGCTGTTGAACGTTTTGCTTACAACATTCGATACGCAACATTCACCAATTTTGCGAACTTGGTCACAGTTCACAGTTTCGTCGGCCACAAGCCCGGTCGCTATAGAGACTAATTGTAGTGGATCTCTATTCTGAAAGGGAGAATGCACTCTGAGCCAGTTCAATAATTTGGTGATATCATTGGCATCAGTCAATTGTGAACTTTGACGGAGATCCCGATGTTGTTCGCCATGACCAGTGTGAACATGAACAAAATTTTCGAGAGCATTACATATCGGAAGGCAAAGAGGTAGTCCATGTACCCATTTCGCAACAGTGCTATCGGTTATTCCCCTGCCATGTGTGAGACCACCAGGGAGCTTGAACATTCTCATTAAACACTGCTCTATGGTCTGATCAGAATATATCCCGACCCAGAATTTATCTGAGCGTCTTATGGTAAAGTAACCTTTCTCAGTGAACAACTTCAAATCATCCTGTTGCATTATTTCTGTTAGCTCATTCATCTGCTGCAAATAGAGATGAGAACTTTTTGCGTATGCAAAATGACCACCTGCGTGAAATACTGGAATCATATTGCGAACACAATATGTGTGGAGTTCCCAGTCGCCTGTGCGCTCTGCTCTCAAGAACAACTGGAGAAGACCTATTTGCTCGTAGTATTGTACCCAAAGCTTTCCTGTGCGTCCTACGGACGCATTCTGGAGCAGTTCGTGTAATTTTGACAGTAGATGGTTGACACTTTCTTGATTGACAGCGTCAGCTGTTGTACAGTCACCTCTGGCAAGTCCACAGAATATTTCATTGACTTCTGTGCAGTCTATGTTATCTAGTGTTCGGCTTTCTTCAAACACAAGTTTTGTAATGGCAATTTGTGTTAGCAAATGGGCACGAACTGCTCTTGAATATGCATGACCACTGATCAAATGATGGATTGACCCACCAGCATAAACAGTCCCCCAAAGTTCATCCAAGCCGCTATCAGCCATGATCGAACCAATTGCCCCTAAATATGACATAATCACATGGAAGCCGCCGAGTCTAACGAAAACTTTTGTCAACTTATCTGACGAAGACGTGCACACATTACATGCCAATGCATCTTGAGTGTAGGCGAACACCACATTATGTGATTTAATCGAACATGGAAATTGAAACAATGATGCTATAATACGGTATTTGAATGAGAAAAGTCGATGCCGTTTGAATTTGAGTTTTGGGGGTATGGTTAATATTTCACACGTTTCACCAGTTCATTATGGAATAAATGACTATTGTTATATATCATTATAAAGCCACTGCTTTTCTGCAATTTTTGATATATAATTTAACTCCCAAAGTAGTCGTAGATTTGATTTAATGGACGTTGTGTATCGTTGTGTGTATGAAAACAATAATTTTTTTTTCGTAATTTTGTACATTTTCGTGAATATTTCACCATTGAGTGTGAGGATTGGTACAAAGTTGGCATTTTCTGTTGGGGATATGTATTCTCAATATAATTCAGCAGGATATTTATGATTCTCACCCTACTAAGGCGAATAAAAATGAGAAATATGGAGCTGGGTCGAATTTTTAAAAAAAAATTTTTTTTCATCAAAAAAACGCTATAACTAAAAAAGCTCAACTCGGATTCGCGGGGACTTTTCACACTTTATCCGCAATGTGTGTCCCGGAAACATATAAAAAAATCAGCTTTCTCCGATGTTTTTCCTTACTTTCTCATTTTTATGTCTAATGTGCCTGGACTATGTACAGGATAAATGAATTGCAGTAACATACACTAATTACCGAAATACAGAGATCTGTACTTAATTTCTGGCAGAAATAAGTAGTAAAATAACAAAATGAAGAGTTGTCGTTTTCTGCGACGTTTACAGATTGTCTTTACTAAAACGCTCCAGTAAGCCTGTTTAAGGGTCAATGGACTGAGAAAAAAGGATCGCCCTGGTTATCTCGAGAGGGTCACATCTAAAGATACTCCCGATACGTTTGTTGTGTTAAACTCATTGGCATTTATATTTGTATAATGAGTGTAGTGCAGTACTTTAGAAACGTACCGCGGTATGGTTTGTACCATACGATTTGGCCATCCTACCAGAAATAACACCAACACCTTGACCTTGACAAAGCTGTCTCGATATTGTCAGAATGTCCATCGGATAATAATGGAACATAAATCTTATTAACCCCCAATAAGTGACGTAAACACATTATACACTCTACTAGTTCCGTAATGCCCATTATATAAATGTGCAAGTGTGTATTTTTATGTTGACAGGTAAGCATGTAAATCTGCTTAGACTGGTAGAAGGTTGAGGAAATGTTCATTATCCTTGTCTCATAAATATCATGGTAAAATTTCCTGTTCACTTTCTAAATGGTATGAATGTAGAAGAAGCTGTATACGAATAAGGAAAATCGAGAAAGTAGGCCGTGAAATTTGTAATGATGTCTGAGAATCGGCTTTGACTCCTACTGCGAGAATCATTTTTCAGTTCTTATCCCTATGAACTCTGGTGGAATCTGCCATGCCAGTTCAATGGCAGCAATGAGAAGAGTCAATGTTCATTATTTGGGGTAAACCAATCAATATTTTCAACGTGCAGCCTCGGGTCTACCCCACACATTTACTGAACAGCCATCCTATTTAATGACGTTATAACGTATCATGTTGTTGGCTAGTAAAAACGGCTGCTAGTGTTCAAAGGGTTAATTTAGAATTTGAGAGTACTGCTATATCATTGTGTGTGCAACCAGTACATATTCAACAGTCAAAAAATAAACCTCTTTTATAATTAACCTTCAAGAGCAAAGTTCCAATTTTGGATAGTTTGTTGTCATCCATGTACAAGGAGAACACATGTTCCAACTTGCTACGGAAATAACAGTACCTTTACAGTGGCTTCTAGGGAAGCCTTGGCTGCCTGTACAGGCAGCCAAGACTTCACTAGACACCACTGCTAAGTCAAAATGTTACTTTAATACGAGGGAGCAAAACACAAGGAGACTTCCCCAAGCTTCAAAGGATACTTCCAGAATTTAGGGCAAGAGTGACATGAACATTCTGCGAGAATTAAAGTTGATTCTCATTGTATTCTTTCCGAGAATCATTTGGGAGAATCGATTTCGATTATCGCATGAATATTATGCGATGTAAAGTCATCCATACAGTCACTGTTAGATACTGTGACACTGTAATACGAACAATAAACGTTTTTTTCTAATAATATCATATATTCGTATTTTTTCAGATCGTGCAAATGACTTCTGCGGTAATGTCTCTGATGGAATCATTGCAGTATCAAGCAACTGTGCCAAATTTATACGGTGTAACGATTCAGGTGTTTCACTTATACAAGAATGCGTTTATCCAGCTCTGTTTTCTATATCCAAATCGAAGTGCAATGTCTTTAATAGTGTAACGTGTGGTGAGAGATACGAACCTCAAGCATTCTGTAAGTTTATAAAGTTAGTGAGAACTGCAACTTCATCCTACAGTACTACGATCTCAACAGTTGCATTTTTTTCTGTCAGATCGCGAAACAGTTGCACATCAGTGCGTGACAATTTCATAACAAGACTAATGCAAAACATAATACCGAATCAAGAAAAAAAACAACGAAAATAGCATCTGAAATTTTGTATGCCTGATCTTCTTTTCCGTAGGAGAGACCCAGTGCCGGAGAGTGCGAAGTGACAAAAAACTTTTCAACCGGGTTCCGCGAAAAATTCAGAAGTATCTGTCGGCCTTTGTAATCGCAATACGAAATCTCCTCTTCAGTAAGGTACGCATGTAAAGGGAGAGTAAAGTCGGTAAGAAAGTAGTAAGGATGCACCCCGTCTTCCCTATTCTCCGGCAGGAGACACCGGATACATCGATGACTTCATTCTAATTTTTTAAATTTTTAAAAATTTTATATTTCATCTAATTTGTTTTTTAATTGATGTTTTAATTGGTTTTAAATTAGTATTCAATAGATTTTAAGGAAATCCCAGCTCACGGTCATGGAAGGTCATGTTTCGAGCTAGGGTAATAAGCCACCTGGTCGATAGTGTTCCGACTTTTTGTTTGTCAAACCTGGCAATCGTCTCACACGTATGTTTACTTAACCCTTTACCCAACGTAACGGCCAAAACCGGCCAGCGTCATTCTCAAAAATCGCCAATTAATTTTCATTATTTTTTCATTTTTTGTCTCAAAAACATAGGTAATGACCCCTCATTGGAACGAGCTCGTCGAGCTGGTTCCAATGAGGGGTCATAACCTATGTTTTTGAGACAAAAATGAAAAATATTAGTTATTCAAGAATGTTTTTTGCAAGTGTCGTCTGCTTTTCATGTTAGGTAAAGGGTTAATGGCTTGTACATTTTTATGTATCTGTGATCACCTATACTCGAACATATGTTTGGTTAGTTATATTATCGCGGAGAAGCAGAGGGTAAGAATCATTTTTCAAATCTTACCGAAGAGGCGGCAAGCCTTTATAAGTTTTGCAATGGAGAGTTTATCTTGTGGCATTTGTTCCAAGACCTTTTAATCGTTTTCCATCAGTAATCAACAAGAAAGGACGTCCCACTATCGGCCGACAAAGACCCACACACCCAACTTCACACGTGGCTGACCCAACCCCCATCCGGACTTTGACACACCTTAATTAACCCAACCCCTTATATCTCTGGTGGTATCACTTTCAACAGCCACAGCTATGTCGTGACTACAGCTCAAGCCCAAAAAATATTAATTTTTCCGAAGGTGTCTGCCAGCTCATAAATTAGCGAGGATCGCACTTCTGGCTGAGAGGTTAGGCGTCAGAGCCTTGCTAACGGATGGGCGTGTAGACCTTGTGTATTCGAGCAAGACACTTGCACAAGTGGGAGCACCGTCGTTCTAAACCACTGTTAACCCTGCCGAGTTGGAACGTTCCCCGCCTATAAAGTTGTTCAGGATGACAATAACCATGGCTGTCTGAAGTGTCGTTAAACCCCAATAAATATAAATTTATATATCTGACAGCACTTGCTCTATGATCGAACACGCGTGTTATCCATCGAGGGATGACGCGGTCGATTTTGCTGTCCCGCAGAAAAACGTCGATGATTGGTTGAATGCAGCAGAGAAGGGAACGCCCCTTCTGTTAACTAAGGATGTTAAGCCAAAAACAAGAAACGAAAAGGGATTCCACGATGCGGAAAAAAGGAATTTCATCCATCACCACGTTTACTGGCATCCCACTTGATTCACTAGTTTACTGAAATTCCCCTTGTGGATTCTTTTTTTAGGATATGTTTGTGGTTATAGAATCCCTTTTTTCGTCGTATGAGGATATGAGGGGTTGTTTTGGGGTGTGTAATGAGTGTTTTTTTCAAATGCCTCATACCTTCGTACGACGGAAAAGGGGATTCCATCGATCGCCATGTTTACTGGAATCCAACTTAATTCACTTCTTGCGGTTTCTCTTCATGATCGCTCAGCTTGTGATAGTTCAATGAGACAACAATTTTATCTGAATCAAGTGCGTGATTTGAGCAATGCTGTGCTGTGTTTTCCTGTTCACACAAACAGGGGTTCCCAAGGGACATAGGGATGAAGTGTCCTTCCCAAAGCTCAGACCAGGTTGGAACACATGACTTCTCGATCAGAAGTCCGACACGCTAGACAATGAGCTACCGTGATCGTTTGCGGAGAAAGGTTGACTTGGTGGCACGGGTCCCTGGACAGGTGTCGGGACTTGACGGCACCGGTCCCGAGGTTAACTGGATTCCGCCGTGTCGGGATAAATCTGAAACCGAAAACACATCGATTGCAATATCCGCCGAAAAAACCAATGAGGATGTTTAAAAATCCATCCCTATTACTGGAAATTCGATTTGAGGATTTCGAGTGGTGGTGCGTCGAGATGAGGTTAGTATGGATTTTTGGTGGTTGAAACAGTGGGACTCGAATTGTTACAATAGAATCTAACACACATTGCCTTCTCAGACGATTCTGATTGGCTGCAAGGCGTATAAACAAACCAACCCGAGATTTTGATTGGCCAAAAAGGCTTACATGTCACATAGGCATGAAGCCGCTCTGTGTTTCTCAATATAGAGTTCAGTCGAAAACCAGGATGACATTTGCGTTTCTGCCATCCAGCCAACGTATACATGACTGTTCATTTCTGCAGTAGTTGTGAGGAAAACCTCTACCTGTTCGGATAACCCCATGAGACATCGTAGTGAATAGTGTTACAAATAATAATGGGAGGTGGAGGCCATGAGTCGGAAGAAAGGGACATCTCGGATTCTGAGGAAAGAGCAAATTCAGGGTCAGAAGATACCGATACAACGACTGAAAGCAAATACCCAGAAGATGAAGCTGACGACAACAGCACTGTAGGCGATTTTATACGAAGTGCCTATGAGGATAATGTGGAGGAATTTCAGGAGTTGAGAGCATCGTATATAGACAGTGGCTTGTCCAAAGTCGAGGCCAGCAAAGTGGCCACGGAATCTCTTGAAAACAGTGTGAGTGAATCCGTCTGCAAGAGCTTTTTACAGGGTGCTGAATGGAGTACGAATGTTCAGACGACACTCAGTCTACATAAAAATCAAAGGAACTGCTCAGCAATTTCGGCGCGATGAGGGCTACGGGTTGAAGAAAGCCAAAAAAGTCGCAGTTGAGAAACGAAAATACATTTTTGATCCATTATTAAGACTATAGGTTTTTAGATGTGCCAGCAGAAAAAGATGAGGACTAGAGGAAGCCCCAGAAGATATTTATATTGTGGTATTGTGAAAAAAAGACCGTAATATGTTTGTAGCCGAAATAAAATGTCAAAAAACCATGTAATATTTTTTATATCCGAAATAAAATTCATGTCGTAGAAAATATTTTGTTTGTTGATTTTGGCTTAATATCCTTACTTAACAGAAGGGGCGTTCCCTTCTCTGCTGCGTTCAACCAATCAGCGACGTGTCTCTGTGAGACAACAAAATCGACCGCGTCATCCCTCGATGGATGACACGCGTGTTCGTTCATAGAGCAAGTGATGGCATATATATATATATCTATTTATTGGGATTTAACACCACTTTCGACTGCCAGGGTTATTGTCATCCCGAAGAGTTTACATCTATGACACAGCCTCTCCACCAATGCGAAATCTCAATATTTATTATGTAATTTATTTATGAAATTCCCATACCCTTGGTGTTAAATTTACTGTCAACTTTAGAAAATTAAGGGGAGTTGACTTTCCTGTAAATCTCCTCCAGTAACGAAAATTGTCATCCATGGATGGGGCGGAATTGTCTAT
The DNA here is from genome assembly GCA_031216915.1 of Pictodentalium vernedei. NCBI lineage: Eukaryota > Metazoa > Mollusca > Scaphopoda > Dentaliida > Dentaliidae > Pictodentalium > Pictodentalium vernedei. Next base: position 72,811,061 of record CM062295.1, on the reverse strand, counting down.
ATAATTCTCATGTGTTTTTATTTTTTTGAAACTGATGAAATTTTATTGATTTAAATATTTAGGTGAATATGAAGCATCTAGATGTCCAACTTGTTCTCCATGTGATGAAGTGCTACCATGCTGTATTGGAATTCCCGATGGGGATCACGCTATCGAAAACAAGCTGTACCATTCTATATATCTGACATGTTTATCTAACAGAACGAGTGTCTCGACATGTCCCGTTCACTACATATTCCATCCGCTCTTACGAAAATGCGTCGACGAATTAGATCCAGGTAAGATTACTCTCTTTTGGCCATTTGCTGACAGGATATGGGGTATCTCTGAGAAGGTGTTTGTTAGTAATGTTGAAATTTCAAGAACACATCACTGATATATATACAACTGGATTGCTGGGACGTCAGCAAAAACCATCGGAAGTCAATGTACCCCCTCTTAAGATGTCAAATCAATCAATGTTGTGATTCCTTCCTTCTGTGAAGAATGATGGAGTGAACGCTGTTATGCTGCGGCTTTCGCATCACCAAACATCAAACGAAAGCCAAATACGAAAGGCAGTAACACTGTGTCAACAGTCCAATCTCGGCACTTGTTTCATGCCGATAACAAATAAAACATGTTGTAAATATTCAATTTGTATTGCCGCAAAAAATGTGCACACACTCAACATATCGTCGGCTGAGTGCTAGAATGTTCTATGTCCCATAGGGGACATAGAACATTCTAGCACTCAGGCGACGTGCTGAGTGCTAGAATGTTCTATGTCCCATACGGGACATAGAACATTCTAGCACTCAGGCGACGATATTCATTTTTCACCAACATCAAAATATATATGTTTTAAAAAGCGATAGCCTTTACGAGGGCTTCCAGGAAATTTTGTTTTGGTTGCGCATTGTTTATTTTTAGCAACAACTGCCCACGTGAGATGGCGGCCGATTAGACACTTTCTGCATGTGACCAATGACCATTCCAAACAACCAGTTATTTTGAGATCAGTGGGCCAGCAAGTGTATTGCCGCGAAAATGTGCTCACCATCAACATATTCATTTTCAAAGACATTATACCGTTCTTTTTTGACGTTTTTCTTCGATTTCATCGGATATCCTCTACACACTAAAAACTAAAGTGTTAAAACTGACACTTTCAAGGTGTTAAACCCATTCTAACTCTTAGGGTTTGATTTTAACACTCAAAGTGCAATGCTTTAAGCACTTAGACATTACAATCGTCAGACATCGGAAACTTGAATGAATGGCACTTCCCATGTGTCTAGCATTGGTGGTTTTTCCAGAATCGTCCATAATTTGATTTGCGCTTGGTGGGTACATAATTAAAAGGACACAACGCAGATGACGCGGATCGGGCTCGAGAGTTCGAGCCTGATCCGCGTCATCTGCGTTGTTTCCTTTTAAGTGTCGCGACATTACACGTGTCAAGTGGTGTTATTGTAACACCTGTAAAGATCTGGGATATCTACACTTGAACAAAGTGCTAGTTCAGCACTTAGTAAGTGTTAAATACAGCACTTCAAGTGTAGTTTTTAACACTTTAGTTTTTAGCGTGTAAGGTCACTTTTCTCAGAACACGGCCCACATGTGACCAATGAGCGTCCCAACAATTCAGTGGTAAAGAAAGCAGTGGAAAACTATGCCCAGGCGCCATGGAATTTGCGTAGTATTGTCCCAAACAGCCCTTTTATACCTCTGAGTGATTCGAATACTACTACTTCGTACTGTGGTTTGGATGGGGGTTACCGGAGCTCACACATAAACAGAAAGACATGAAAATGGTTTATTCAATTTTTTAAAGGAAATATTGATACGTTCAATACAGTCGTAGGTAGAAAACTAATATTTCAGTTGTGACTACATCGTTCGTGTGAACAACCATTCAATCTGACTGAACCACTTTGTGAATATTTTCTTTCTGATGTACATATTTGAATAGTTTAGTTCCGATAAATAATGTTGAAACTGGTCACTAGAGCTGGGCAGTTCTTTGGTTTTACGGTTCAATTCCTGTTTTTGCTGCGAACAGGAAAACCGACCCAGCCAAAAACGTTTAGGCGGTTTCACGTTGTCTATGCATAAACTGGCCAAACTATCTTACTGAGAGGGAACTGGACCAGTGTCCACCATTTATTCTCATCACATTGTCTATCCGACACAGGGGCGAATACGTCGAGGTCTTATTGAAACATTTTCCCACTTATCCATCAGACGAGTAAATCAGTGAGAAAATGTTACAATGAGAAACCAACACAGATTAGATGAACGTTATTCATTTGTTACCCTCATTTGTGTTTTTTTATGACTGAATGGGCTCAGTAACTGACCCCCAGGAACCCCTAAAGGTCAAAGGGAGGTTAGGCTGAACCCAATGGTGATACTTAACCCTTTACCCAACGTAATGGCCAGAACCAGCCAGCGCTATTCACAAAAATTGCCAGGTAACCCTTTACCTAACATGAAAAGCAGATGAAACTTGTAAAATAAATTCTTGAATAACTCATTTTTTTTCTCAAAAACATAGGTTATGACCCCCCTCATTGGAACGAGCTCGACGAGCTCGTTCCAATGAGGTGTCATAACCTCTGTTTTTGAGACCAAAAAAATGAAAAAAATAATGAAAATTAATTGGCGATTTTTGAGAATAGCGCTGGCCGGTTTTGGCCATAACGTTGGGTAAAGGGTTAATTTTCATTATTTTTTAGATAAAAAATTAGTTATTCAAGAGTTTTTTTTTGTAAATGTCGTCTGCTTTTCATGTAAGGTAAAGAGTTAAAGACAGGATATTTTAGAATAAATGGTTTCGTTCAAACCATTGTGGATTTCTTCCGAAGTTTAGGAGCTAGGAGTGTTATTTATTCTACCATCTCAACACAGAGAAAAACCTAACGGAATACTAATGGTAATGTTAAAAAGGTTACTATATATCCAAATTAAGATTATGTTTATAATTCCTGTAAGTAATGATAGTTGGGTTTCTACAAATATTAATCATTTAAAGAAGTATTTACGGCCAATTTATATTTTTATTTATATCCAAAATGTGATTAAATATTCTATATTTATTAGTCACGCACTGTGTAAGATTTTGGTGAAATATTTTACTGAAATTGTGAGTGTGAAGATGAGTTGTTTTTATCAGTTAAACATCAAATATATTTTATAATACAAATAAAGACAAATTTTAATTTGACAACCAAAATTCAATGATACATGGAAAGGTTACAAAGTAATTTTAAAGTAACAGATAATTATTTGTGGTATTTTGGGATGTTTCCACAATGTATGATTACTACGTATGTACTCAGTGAGTTGTGATGAGGTGCGAGTGTTTGATCTAAGCTTCAAGCACTTGCGCCTTTATTTTTATGAATTATTGTGCCATTGAATGTTCTATCACCCCAGGCTCCAATGCACTTTGGACTCTGTACCTTTCGCCGTAGGTTAGGTTAATTTCCGAACCTCTCCAAAGCCACCATCTGTATTTCACAATTTTTCTAGAGAAATTTATCAAATAAACAAAAATGTCTCGGAGAAATCGGATAAACCTTGATTTGACAAAACTTCTGGAACATAGATGGTACGGTTCACAGATTGATTCTTATCTGGGTTTTTCGATATTTTATAATTGTCAAAATATGTCCATACAGGGATGAGAGAGTTCAGGTAATTAGCTGGTTTCAGCTAATTTATTATCAAAAGGCTGAATTTTTTTTTACTAGAAATTTGCATTAAAATGGTCTTCAAAACCATTTTCATGTAAATTTATAGTAAAAACATCTCTGCCAAGTCGTCCTCTGAGTTCCAATGTGTTCTATGTGCCCGTAGGCACATAGAACACATTGGAACTCATGGGACGAAGTGATATCGGCAGGGTGCGTCCAGTGATCGACGAGGGGACGGCTAAACAACTAGTCCATACTTTTGTAACCAGTCGTTTGGATTATTGCAACTCCCTACTTTTTGGATGTAAACGATCACTATTGCGGCGTCTGCAACTTATTCAGAATTGCGCAACAAGGATAGTCACACGACGAAAAAAATTCTGCCACATAACCCCCGTGCTGCTTGGATTGCACTGGCTCCCTGTAGAAGAGAGGCTGGTGGAACTCAAAATCCTTCTCGTCACATATAAAGCTCTTAACGGCATGATACCGTCCTATGTGACAACTCTTATCACGAGATACACACCTGCAAGATCTTAAAGGTCATGTGCGTCCAACAACTTGACTCACACTTTTTGAAATGCCACTGCAGTAGGCAAACGGGCCTTCTCGGTTGCGGCACCATTTTTATGGAACCGTCTCCCTGATCACCTGAAGGCACCACAATCTCTTACGAAATTTAAATCGTCACTAAAGACCTACCTCTTTACGCGATCTCCTGTATATAAATAATCGACAGCTTACACAACACATTTGTTTATTTATCAGTGTAAAGCCTGAGAGCACCTAGGTGGATTCACGGCTATAAACTATATTATTATTTTTATTATTATTATTATTATTATTATTATTATTAACCATTTGTCCTTTTATTTTCAGAAGGATCAGTTGTCATGTGAAAATATGGGAGTTTCATCTTATTTCAGAGCTAATTTCATTGCCTTCTACTCTCATTCCTGAATATAATTTCGATATCTTATAACCATGGCAGGGCTTATACCCATACTTAACCATGACTGTATTTCGAAAACGTAACAACGAATTTGGAAATGTATAATCTCAAGATATCAAAACATAACTACTTGCAAGCGTGCAATATAAACAAAGTTTACCAGAGATCACTCAGACTAGGGCAATCCTTAATCGGTGTATGGTTGTAATACATCCTCACAATCGGGGACGTCGCGAGGTTGTCCGATTGGGTGTGGGGTGGTGGTAATCTCAACTTCTCTCGATTGTCATAACCCTAAGTCCCGACTGGAGGAATATTCCAACTACATCATCAATGAATACCTTCTTTGAAGGTATACCTGCTTCAAAGGCATGTCTTCATGATGATGCTGTAATATTTGTTAATAGTGTCACAAAACAAATGTATAGATTAGTGTGAAAGTGTATGGTATGGTATGAAATGGGTTAATGTGCGTTGTGATTTTGTTGGTATTAGTCAATTATCCAGGTTGTTTGGATGTTGTTTGATTGTTTTGTCTTGGTAGATTGTATGTTTGTCCAGTGTGTGGGTAGCATATATACTTATACTACTCAAAGTTTGCTGGGCACCAAGTATATCCAACTACCTGTTTTACGTTTTAGTTGAAATATTGTGATGAAAAGTGTATATATTTTTTATTTAATCATATCTTTAATGATTTAAGTACAGAAATTAAGATTTTATTTGTGTTTGACATTATTTTTTAGCTTTTGAATACGATAACCATGGAAAATGGACATTATTGGTGAAAGAGGAAATTTTTCAATATGCCAAAAAGTTGACGGAACGAACTGGTATGGGTTCAATATCGAGTATGAGACCCATTATTGTTAATTACAGCTTGACAACGCCTTCTCATGCTCCCAATCAGGTTCCTGGTGGTCCTTTGTGGGATGATGTTCCATTCTTGGACCAGCATGACACTAAGATCCTGGACACCTCTTGGCTGGACTGGACGGGCTAAAATTGCAAGTTTCAACTCATTCTAGACATGTTCGATTGGATTGATGTCAGGGGATCTTGCTGGCCAGTCCATAGGCTCAATCTCCTCCCTCTGTCGGTACTCCCGGACATCATGGGCATCATGAGGACGGGTATTATCGTCCATCAGAATGAATCTATCATCCACTGCACCTGCATACAATCGGACCTGGACATCCAGGATCTCATCAATATACCGCTGTGTAGGCAATGCACCACATTCAAGGACACAGAGCTCTGACCGTGCATCCCTGCTGATACCGCCCCAGACCATGATTGACCCTACACCATTGCGGTCATGCTCAGCAACGCTGGCTGCATGGAATCGCTCTCCTTGTCTATTCCACACCCTAGAACGCCCATCTGTGTGATCTAGGCAATACCCTGACTCATCTGTTAAAAGGACAGGTCGTCAATCTTCTCTGGGCCACCCAACGTGGTCCATGGCACATTCATATCGTGCCTGGCGGTGGTTCTGGGACAGTGGAATGCGAATAAACGGTATTCCCGATCGGAGATCACCTTCGTGCAACCTTACCCGGATAGTCTGCGGCAGAATATTTACCCCGGATGCATTCTGAAGGTCACTGCGAAGCTGGGTTGCTGTGGCAAAGCGGTTCCACCGGGCCTGAATGATCGAAAACCGGTCTTCAGCTGCAGATGTTGCCCTGTCTCTGCCACCATCATGCCGTCTTACTGGTGGGTCATACTGCTGAAACCTTGCCCAGGCTGTGGTGATCACTGTATGGTGCACACCGAGGGATTCACCAACCTGAGGATAGGTAGCCCCTTGCTCCACCATTCCTACAGCCCGCCACATTTCTGTTTCAGACAAATGTGTACTTACATTTGCATTTGTCATATTCCATCATTGAATCACAAGGGTTTGTGTTGAAATGAAGACTGACTATCCTACACATGTCATGTACATGTAGACAGCACACGAAAACATCATGAAAATCAAGGGATACATGCTTTCCATGACTGTCACGAAAAGACTGCATGTGAAGAGAGCTAATGTAAACACTGGGGACCATCTCAATACATTCCTCAATCATATCCACCAAAAATATCGCAAATGTGTCACAAGCAAATTTCACAATAATGTGTCAAATATTTGGTGCTTAGCAAACGTTGAGTAGTATATGAAGAAATATATTTATATTTTCATCAAAAAGACATTTGAGGCATTGCACTGTGGCATCTGGTGAATGGTTTCAGCGATAGTTGGGTACGAGTCTGACGAGTACACATTCCACGCACTGAGCTGTAGGAGGCATGGAGGGTCAGTCAGAGAATTTATCACATTCAGTCCAAGACATCAATACCTTGTAAATCCTCCTCGGTTCGCGAGACAAGCGCGGATCCGACGTGGTATACTCCTCTCCAAACGTCCAATATCCGCTTGACTGGTGTTATTCCATTCTTCCTGCAGTGCAGCGGCCAGTTCCTAGACATTGGTAGGGGGATGTTGGCGTTGTCTTAGGCGCCTGCCAAACATATCCCAGACGTGCTCGATTCGTGAAAGGTCAGTACTTAGTGCTGCCCAAGACAGTGTAGTGATGTTCTGCTCCTGGAGGACCTCTGTAGCGACACGGGCCCTGTGTGCTCTTGCATTGTCATCTTGGAAAATGAATCGACGGCCGTGACGTCGCGCAAATGTCACCACATAAGCAGCTGACATGTTGTCACGTAGTACTGACCTGTGACACGCCCTTGGATGACATGTAATGCTGTTCAGCGTGTCATGTTTATGCACCCCCACACCATAACAGATCCAACACCAAAACGATCGTGCTGCCTAACGGTTACGTCATGGTATCGTTCGTTCCGACGCCGCCACACTCCGTTTCGCCTGTTGTGGAAGTCGAGAGTGAACCTCGATTCATCGGAAAACATAACATTGCTCCACCGACGATTGTCCCTGCACTGTCGTGCTCCACACCATTTACGCCTTGCTGCGAGGTAAAGTTCAATCAAACGTTGAATCATTTGACGTGGTCGAGCGTTTCCATTTCCTGCTGTGTAGGCGGTTTCGGATGGTCTGACCACTGACTTACACATCTGTCGCTTGGTGTAGCTGCTGTCCAATTTCTGAAGCACTTTGATGGCGGTTACGTAATGCTGTGATTCGGATGAAACTATCCTGATTAGCAGTTGTCGCCCTTGGACGACCTGACCGACGTCAGTCATCAACATTGCCAGTCTGACGATAGTGTGATCACAACCTACTAATCGCCGATTGAGTAACGTTGAGAATTTGAGCAACTGTACAATGTCTGTTGCCAGCTTCCAACATGCCAACTGCTCGTCACGTGTCAGTCTTCGCATACGTTTCGACCAGAAACTATTGATGAAAGGGATTATACCAAGAAAGGAACGACGAGACCTCCGAAAAAGCCCGTCCAAAACAAATGAAAATTTCAAAACGTACCCCACACAAAACTGAGTCAAAAAAGAAAGTATAATAGAAACAAATGTGAAAAATAGCATAAAGGATGAAATTTAATAGTTCTAATGTTGCATGTTTGTGGACAAGAAGTCGTGCAAAAAGTTGAATGACATGTTGTTGTTGTCCACCCAACCGTATACAATTTCGCTACGGATTTCAAAGTAGCACGTGCTACCCGAGAATGTCAAATTGAATGGGTGACCGACGATTTTCTTTGTTATGTTGTGCTAGAGAGCCCGGATAATTGAGAAAACACGCTAGTTTTTGTCTTCCGACATTTTAAAAAATGCCAAGGTTAATCAAAATCAGAGGTTCGCGTGCCATTAGTTTGCACGAGACTGGGATACCTCCAGACGAGCTCGCTGCTGAATTCGGAGTCACTGTGGCCACTATTTACCGTCTCATTGGAAGATATAGAACCACTGAATCTACTGCCGACCGACCGCGTTCTGGTGAGTTACGACCCCTGCACAGGACAGACACATCAGGACGTCTCACTTGTGGGGTCGCTTCCTTCCGGCGACGATACAACAGCAATTACTCCTGGTAGAACTAACAATAGAATCAGTGCACAAACTGTCTGCAATAGACTTCCTGAACATGGCATCCGAAGTAGGCGTCCATCCCACGGACCACTCGTTACCCATCGTCATTGTACCGTCATAATGAAATGGGTACGTCATCGTGTTCGCTGGACTCAGCAGCGTTGGAGCACAGTTCTTTTTAGTGATGAATCACGATTTTGTCTACTGTGCGCTGATGGTAGGGCACGAGTGTATCGTCAATGAGGAGAATGGTTTTCTGATGCTTGTGTGCGGGAATGCGGCCGTTTCGGCGGGGGGTAGTTCTATGGTTTGGGCAGAATATCCTTGCACCATCGAACGCAGTTGATCTTCATCGATGGGAATCTGAATGGACAGCGATAAAAAGACGAAATTCTTAACGCTGTTGTTGTCCCGTTTTCAACGCTAAGGTCGGATTGCAGTTATTCCAGCAAGACAATGCCCGATGTCCCGCGTATCTGTCGTGCCTTTCTTGAGGAGCAGAGCATCGAACGTCTTCATCGAACCTTGAGGTGCTATATAAGTAAGAGAAATTTGTTTACTTTGAAATTCCCACCTCTGATATTCCATAAATTTAAAATAACTAAACATACGTGTTGCATCAAAATGAAGGTTGTGATGTATAGAACACTGAAAATATATGCAATCAACTCAGAGGTGACAACAGGCACCGATAGTCCCAGGAAGTTTGCTACCGTATTCGTACCAGAGCCGATAACAAAATAATATTTCAGGCAAACAACTCATGGCCAAATGTGCTTCAGATATCCAAGACGAAGCTAGGGCATAAACATTCTTCAAAACATAGCCACAGAGCTGCGTGGGGGATATATTCCAAAACACTCGCTATGTTTACATTGACCGTTTGTTTAGATTTTCGGCCAAGGTCATCGGACCGATGAAGCATCGATCTACAATGACATCTAAAATCAAATAATGGGAAAAATCGCCTTAATACTGTATACTATTATTATTTGGAGACTGCATAGTTGTCATAATACTTGCAAGTGTAACGAGATCAAATTAACAAAATATATACAGTTTTTTTACATGACGTATGTATAGAAGCCTGTAACTCGATTGTCACCAATTCCTCTACAATTCTCAACCTTTCATTTTCCAACCCACCACCTCTCGCCGTTCTCACTTCATCCCCCCCCCTCCCCCCCCCCCCCCAGGTCTCGTCGCCTCTTTCTCAACAACTCTCGCACCAGCACTACAAATCTCACGCCCTCACACATTATCCATCTAGAACTCGGCCCAGTTATATGCTCGGCTGCTTGCTTCATTACACAAGGTATCATGACACCTGTTGGAATTTCTTAGAATTACGATTTTGTTTTTCGATGAAAATTCGTGGTATCGAGTGATTTACGCATGTCCGTCAAGCATGGAAGTCATCTCCGACGTGAATATAAGTTTTACGCTTGTCGATTTTAATATTGTTGCTCGAAGACATATTGATCAAAGACGCTCTGCTTTGTTGAAGATCGCGTTGGAAATAAAAAATTCAACAGATAAATCTACCGCCTCAGTTTTCAGTAGGGGGCGTTCCCTTCTCTGCTGCGTTCAACCAATCAGCGACGTTTCTCTGTTTCTGTTTTTCATATCGACGACATCATCACTCTATAGATGAAACGCGTGTTCGAGCAGATACATAAACATACACAAGTCATTAAATAAATATACTTGTCGATCAAGTTACGCAACTTACGTAAACAAAGGTCGGAACCACATCGACAAGGTGGCTAACTATCCTGACTCAAAATCTGACCTTTGTTTTTATCTCATTTCTTTTTCGAGGATTGACGAAGAACTAATGCAACTTATATTAACCTCTCTCCTTGGCTCAATGGCACAGGTGTGTGGTATTTCGTAAAAATCTAATTAAAATACAAAACATCAATTAAAAAAAAAAAATTAAATTTAAAAAAAAAGCAATTAAAAAATTAAAAATGACGTCATCGGCTCCATGCTGCGGCGAGAGAATGGGAACGATCAGAGTTTACCTACTATTGTCACGAATGTAGAAGAAGCTGTTTCTGAATAATGAAAATGGAGAAATGAGACCTTAACATTTATCATGATTTCTGAGAATCGGATTTGATTCTCTCGAATTCCTGCTGCAAGAATCATTTTTCAGTTAATTTAGTTGCGGTAATCGCGTTGTGTCCTTGGGCAAGGACTTCACCCCCATTGCCCACGTGAGGGCACGGCGGCGTTGTGTACTAAGGCGCATTGCACGTCGATGGCGCACTTGTCTTCAGCGAATGCTAAACCTGCTTGTGTGAAGTTAGTATGTTGGGGAGCTTACAGTTGTTCTGTTATTCTCTCCAGGTACTCCGGTTTCTTCCACCCGTAAAACTTCCATGGTCATGATTAGCCATTGTGCAAAAATATGAGACCTTAAACACCAATAAATAAATAAATAATAATGAATTTAGAATTTGAGAGTACCGTTATATCCTTGTGTGCATAAGCAGCACATATTCCATAGTAAAAAGTAAAACCCATTTTTATATAATTAACCGTTTAAGAGCGAAGTTCCAATTTTTCTGAGTTTCTCGTTTTACAGGTACAGGTAGATCACATGGTCCAACTTGCAGTGTACATTACAGTGCCTTTGTAATGCTTTCTAGTGTGTAAGCAGCCACGACTTCACTAGATACCACTGATAAGTTAGTATGTTACTTTAACTGGTTGAAGGCTAGATTATGTTGTAGAATTTTTTATTCAAAATTTGTGTTATTACAAATTATTGGAGAGTGCCCACGGGCACTCTCCAATAATTTATAATAAAACCAATTTATATAAACAAAAAATTATTTGCGTTGGACTGAATATGAAACATGACTAAGAAAATGTCGGATTTTGCTCTGGTGCCTGCATTTTTCTGAAAGTCCTGGTAGTGTCTTCTATCACTCAACCATTTAATTAGAGCTGTAGGTTTTTAAATTTCTAGTTCCGTTTCGGTTTTGGTTTTTCAGGTGGAGTAAAACCTCGGTTCGGTTCGGTTTTCGGTTTATTCATGAGGCCAAGTAAAATTCAACAAAACTCATTCTTATGTCCGGAGTCATAACTGAATGGTAGTGAAATTGAGTGAAACTCAATGAATGCCCGAAATAAGCTATAATACATGAAGAATCAGGAAGGCCAATATAATAATTACCTAAATATACAGAACTTTTATTGTGCTTGGCCATTTTTCGAGGTCTGACACCTACACGCAACTTGAGGAAAGCTGCAAACACAACTAAACTGAAATGTGGGAAATTCACAGAATGTAGCCTTCCCAGAGTAGTGAGAGTACCCAGACACTGTCATTGGCAGTGTCTGGGTACTCTCACTACTCTGGAATGGCTACATTCTGTGAATTTCTGCAGCAAGAGAGTATTTAATAAAAAAGGAAAACCTTAGATTACGGGATGTCGACGGTTTCGGTTTTTTAAAAAAACTAAAAACCTCGGTTCGGTTTCGGTTAACCTACAGCTCTACATTCAATATGAGGGAACATCACACACGTAGACGTCCCCGACCTTTAAGCATACCTCCAAAATTTAGGACAAGAATGAAATGAAAGTTCTACGAGAATCAAAGTTATTCTCATTGTATTCCGTCCGAGAATCATTTGCGAGAATTTTAACCAATGAAATGTCGCTCATCCAGTCACTGTTAGATAATGTGACACTGTAATGCTCACAACAAACTTTTTCTATTCGTATTTTTTCAGATCGTGCAAATGACTTCTGTGGTAATGTCTCTGGTGGAATCATTGCAGTATCAAGCAACTGTGCGAAATTTATACGATGTAACGACTCGAGTGGTTCAATTATACAAGAATGCGTTTATCCCGATCTGTTCTCTGTATCCGAATTTAAGTGCAATGTCTTTAGTAATATAACGTGTGGAGAGAGATACGAACCTCAAACATTCTGTAAGTTAATAATGGTAGTGAGAACTGCAACTTCATCCCATAGAACAAAGATCCCAAAAGCGGCATTTTTTCACGGTCGGATCGCGAAACAATCACACACCGATGCGTGGTGATTTCCTAACAAGACTAATGCAAAACATAACACCGAATCAAGAAAAAACAATAAAAATGGCATCTGAAAGTTCGTATGCTTGTACTTTTTTTACGGTAGTGAAATCTCCGATTCAGTCAGGTACGTGTGTGCATTGATAGACAGCTTGTGAGACAGACGTGCTTCATCAGTTCCACACAACTTTTCGTCACGATAAATGTCCACGTCATGCCCCCAAGCATAGTGTATTCGCGTCATTATTCTCATCTGCGACGTGATAACCGTTACTTATTTAAGTTCCTCCTTCAACATTCGTCATCAACCGATAAAATCAGTTGATAACAAATGTCGAATAGGGAACTTGGAATAAGTGACGATTGTCTCGTCCACGTATTCTCATCGCTGCTGGGCACACGTATATCGCTCGTTTTGAATTTTTGATTCGGTCATTTATCCGACCAATCAGCAATCAGGTAAATCGAGTAGATACCAGCGGACAGACCCATGCTACGAATGGTTTTGCGATAGCTGGCATTTCAGGAATCAATATTTTAAAAATCTAATCGGCCAAATAAGTGGACAATTTAATTTCGAGTTATCTCTCCTGTACCATAACAAACTCCGGATTTCTAAACTGTTTTATCTGCAGCGAGTAGCCCGTTCTCGTGGCACAATTACCGATTTTCCGTAAATAATGCAAAGTATTGACACCAGTTCCAAACACTCAAACGGCTGAATCCGAAAGTATACCGCCGATATTAGAGTAGCTAAATTTTGTTACACTCTTCCATCAAACTTCCTCCTTAAAACACCATCCGACACATTACGGTCCGATATAACAACGCACCACCTCCGATATCCAATAATGACCTCTCCGTTTTCCAATGGCCAATCTCAAACATATCCTTTTCACAACACATGCCATTCACACGCGACAAACGCGTCGACCACCAGTGCAATAACTACTCTATTCGACTTGCATGACAAGAGAGACGCAAAACATACATGGTGGAGATCGAACAGTTTCACTCCCAATCCCAATTCGCACCCAAAGCTTGATCATACGGTACGTACTATACCGTGTCATTAATTAATTTATTTTCGTCCGAAGAGAAGGGTGTTGATCCTTATTGGAACGGGTGTTTCGAGTTCAGCAATGATTCGAAACGTTATCTCGTTACTTCATTGCGCAATAAAAGACAGAACACAACGAGGTTGGAGTACGGAGAACAGGGATCGACAACGTTGTACCCCTACTCTACTTTAGTTGTGATGAGGACTGGAACCTTTGGCGTTCTGTTGATATTCTTGTGTGACACTGTTGTTTTGTTTCGAAGCATTTCATATGCTGAAGTAAATACCAGCGTCACCACAACACCCATAGGTAATGACAAATCAGATGCCTTCTTACATGCTGTCGGCCGGTTTCTACACGTGGCTTTCTAAACATTTTTCGATGTTTGTATTTTGTTGGGTTATGTTGAATTCCCACAGCAATCGTGCTAATATACTATCTATGAATCTACAGCATCAGCTCACAACGGAAGAGACTGAGTGCGGTGACAGGATCTCTGTTCTCTTTCTTTGTAGATAATACCAGTCTTGATATATATTGAGTCCTGGTGGGAGGTGGTCTGGGAAGGGATCGTGCAATGTCTAGGCTACAGTTAAAACTAGAAGTCCTGCCATGAAATGCGCACAGATAGCACATCGATCGGCGCGTTAATCTACGCGTTTTGATCATAGTAAGGCAAATTCTGTACATATGGCCTGAGCACAATCAATGTTTCACGCCGCATATTCAGCCAGAACTCAAGGAGTGTCGCCTGAATCCGTGCGTGAACGCATGTCTCACCGTGACGGACCCGCCCGTTTCACTTTTGATGGAGTAGTTTTTATCCTGAAAGGATCTGTGACTTTTCGTCAAAAAGCATGAAACAACAGGGGTTCACTGAAAACAACAATTTTAATACATATATATAAAAATAAATATGATAATTTGTGACTTACATGGAATCCAAAAGAATAAGAAAACAAAACGTCAATCACCCCCTACCCACACAGTTTTTGAGTCACGTATGGGCCTGCATTCTCTGTTGTCGCTGGTTTTTCCTCCTTCTCACTGGTATTTGTTCCTTGGTCGCCTATTCACTTCACCCTTTCACTGCCGTCGCACGTGCACTAACGTATTGTGACTATATCGGACGCCTCTGCTCTAACATGTGGCGGAATGTCACTCTACTTCTGCCGTCGCACGGCCACTAGCTTATTGTAACTTTACTTGAAGCTTTTCACACAAGCAGTCGCCACCAATGGGGTTAATCTCTCCCTTACCCTACGTTTGTCTCAGAATAATGTTCATACAGGCAAAGCCTACTCTACCTACGTACGTCTTGCCTTCTAAACAGGTAATGTCGTTTACCTTAATGCAAATAGCTCCCTGAGCTCGTACTTCGTGTTTCGGATCCTGTTCTCATATATGGCCACCGACTTGGCCCGCGACTGCTTCTATTCTAAATATGAGCTCGGTGGCACCCCTACATCACAACGTGTCCATACTTGCGCACCGACGCAGCACCCCCTTTAACCTATAGCATGGGACATCCCGATCTACTCGCAACGACCCACAGCCTTACATATCTTCAGACTGGAATGAAATTTTCGAGAAACCCCCAGATTTTTATTTCTACAGCCAGACCATCAATTCTCATCTTAATTGCTTCTCTTGAACTTGGCCGCTCAGATCTATCTTAATTTAATACTCGCTTTAAAGTTCCTTTGAAAGACTAGAATTTCGATATTTCCTGACATTCGTGAGAGGCTAGATGCGTAATATGGGTGTGTGTCCAGAACATCTGCGATGTACTGGTTTTACAAAAATCACCTATTAACTAGCCATAATTACATAGATAATGACTGCAGGAGGACACTATCTCTCTTGCTCTTTCAATCTTTATCAGATAGTCCATGTGGCGTTCGACAAATATGCAATAATGGACATTAAATTTCATGCTTAATTTAGCAGCGCTTTAATTACTGCTGGTCTGTTTATGTGACAAATCGGTTTTCGGGGTCCGTCGTATACCTATCTTACGTTTTATGTTTAACCCAGTCAAAAAGATTATCGAAAATATTTACACTTTTAAACAAGAAAATCGCAACTTTTAGCTGTCACCTTGACATTGAATAACTATTTTTTTTCATTTTTTGTCTCAAAACATAGGGTATGAACTCTCACTGAAACGAACTCGACCCAAAGAGGGGTCATAACGTATGTTTTTGAGACAAAAAAAGAAAAAATAATGAAAATTAATTGGCGATTTTTGTGAATAACGCTGGCCGGTTTTGGCCGTTATGTTGAGTAACGGGTTAAATCCATTTTTAGTTATGATCTTATCAGGATAAGGTATAGGGCTACAGTATGAAGGCTCTCCCAGTTGAAAAAATGGAAAACGCCCTTGATTGTTGATTTATTAGAGCTATCAGTGTCAAATGCTTATATCATGCATGAAGAAGAATTAATTCGTCCACATATTTTGACTTTCTGGAGGGTAACTGGATTTGGTGCAAATAGATCGCATAATCATATACAATGGATCACTCACTCGTCCCACACTTCCTTTGCAAGATATGCGTGTCCCATGTGAGAATGCCATGTGAGATAGATATCTATCTCACATGACCCACGTGACCGGCTTATTAGCATATTTAATGAGTGCAAGAATATTCAGTCATTGTATGCTCTTCTGTAAACAAACAACATGATGTCACGTTTTGGAAATATTAGCGGACGAACGTTTGTCGAAAAAAACGAACAAAAACACAGACCGCAAAACCAACGGACACTTGACTCTTTCATATTAATGTTTGTGTGAACGCCGTTACGAGTGAAGAGTGTTGCACGAAATTACCGTGGAAAAAGTATACGAACCCATTGCAAAATTCATAATAAGACGTCATCGGAATGTGTCAATGTTCATTTCGCAACAAATCTGACACATTACGCTTCCAATCTGCCTTGCCGGCGTTGGAAATTAATTGCGCGTTATATACTTGTGGTATATACAGAACTCTTTCCGATAACCAAATCAGTGTTTTCGGAAATGGACAACTAAATTGTTCAATAAAGTTGTCAATTAGTTTTGATGTTTTGGTGAGGGGGAGGGGGAGGGGGAGAGAGAAAAATTATCCCTGATATGGGGTGGTTGTGAGATGAAGAAATCCCCCCCCCCCCACCTCGCCCCTAGGGCATGATATTTGGGTCAGACACGAGGCCTGGCCTCGTGTCTGGCCCAATTATCTTGCCCTCGGGTGAGATTTCCTCATCTCACACCCTCACCCAACAGGGAGTATTATTATCCCTGGTTACGTTACAAACGAAAAGTTGGATTTTTATAGCAAGACGGTTAGAAGCAACCAATTAACATCCAATTTAGCTCATTGTTAAGTGAATGTGTTTTTAAGTAATTTGTAAGTTTTTATTCTTCCTAGGAAAAAAAAATAGCAAATCATACCTCCAAGACTTTTACGATGCGCACACGGTTGATACAATGAACACAAAAAGATACAGAACATCAAAAGATGGCGAAAACGCCGCTTTTTATTTTTAAATGGGTTTAAACAGAGAATAATAGTTAACCTTCATTCAACGTAATGGCCAAAACCGGCCAGCGCTATTCACAAGAATCGCCAATTAATTTTCATTATTTTTTTTTGTCTCAAAAACATAGATTATGACCCCTCTGGAACGAGCCCGTTCCAATGAGGGGTCATAACCTATGTTTTTGAGGCAAAAATGAAAACAATTAGTTATTCAGGAATTTTGTTTGCAAGTGTCGTCCGCTTTTCATGTTATGTAAATGTTTAAACGTTCAAACTGATTGGAAAAAAATAGTAATAAGCCAGCTTCTATATTTGTATACTACTCTGCAGGAAAAAACTTGAATCTTGTGACATGATGCATACATCTATGATCCAGCTTCTCAACCATTTTGAAATTTCAATATTTATTTTACAATCAACATGTATTTTGTCTGTATTAACTCCGCAACTGTCGTGTATCCGACAGATGTTTGTATCAGGGGGTCGGATACAAGCACGTTCCTTTCGCGTGAGTTCCATTTTTTTTCTTTTTGTTCATCCGTACGAATAAATAGTTCGTTATATATTCGTCTACATTCTTGACTTATCACCAATATATTGTAAGATAAAATGATTATTACCATTATGTGGATGTACAAAATATGTATCCGAGTCGAGCTCCGGGTTCTAAGAACCCGGAGCTCGACTCGGATACATATTTTGTACATCCACATAATGGTAATAATCTCTATTTATTATGTAGTTTATTGATGAAATTCTCATACCCTTGGTGTTAAATTTACTGACAACTTTAGAAAATTAAGGGGAGCTAACTTCCCCGCAAATCTATTCCAATAACGAAAATTGTCATCCATGGTTGGGGTCGAATTGTCTATATAATTCTCATGCGTTTTTATTTTTTGTAACTAATGAATTTTATTGATTTAAATATTTAGGTGAATATGAAGCATCTGGATGCCCAACTTGTTCTCCATGTGATGAAGTACTACCAAGCTGTGTTGGAATTTCCGATGGTCATTACGCTATCGAAAACAAGTTGTACCATTCCGTATATCTAACATGTTTATCTAACAGAACGAGCGTCTCGACATGTCCCGTTCACTTCATATTCCATCCGCACTTGAGAAAATGCGTAGACGAATTAGATCCAGGTAAGATTAGAGTCTTCTGTCCAATAGCTGACAGGATATGGCGAATCAATACAGTTCTTCACGTGTGTATCACATATTCTCTGTGTCATGTAACTATGTTTGTTACGTAAGACAATAAATAAATAAATAAATAAATAAATAAATAAATAAATAAATAAATAAATAAATAAATAAATAAAATACAGTCGGGGACAGGAAACTAATATTTCACTTCTGACCACATCATTCGTTTGAACAACAACCTTTCAATCTGTATGAATCACTTTTTTTAACATTTTCTCTCTGATCAGTATATTTGAATATTTTAGTTCGGGTAACGAATGTAGAAACTGGTCACTAGAGCTGGGCAATTGTGGGGTTTTCGGGTTTGGTTCCCTTTTTTGTTTTCGCTGCAAACCGGAAAACCGAACTGTAAGACCCAGCAAAACTGGCCATCCGGTTTTACTGTGTTTGTGCATAAACTGATCCAACTATCTTACTGGGGGGGGGGGGGGGGGTGGGGGGGGGGAACTGGACCTGTGTCCTCTATGGATTCTCATTGCATAGTCTATCATACAGGGAGCGAATACGTCCTGGTCCCACAAAAGTCACATCACATTTTCCCACTAATATTGTTGATTCGTCCATCGGACGACTCAATCAATCAGGGTGATAATGAGAAACCAGCATAGATTAGATGAATGTTAGTAATTTGCTACCCTAATTTATGGTTTTCTGATTGAATATATGTGAAAACTGAACCCTTAAAACCCTAAGAACCCATATGAATGATAAAATAGAGAGAGCAGGCTGAACCCAATGGTGCTACCTACATACAGGGCGTTTTATGACGAGTGGTGCCGTACACACTATTGCTGATTTTTTCAAAATTAAAAAGTCTGGAGTCTTCTTTACCATCTGTTCTTAACGCAAAGAAACGAGGTTTGTTCCAGAAACGGAAACCGAAATCTCCGGCTCTACTGCTCCCTATGTGCCCCAAAGGAGATTACAGCTGCCTCGACATAAAGAAAGTTCGGGAATGTGTTGGGGCGGTCTAGGATACTTTAGACTAATGATAATGTTGAAAAGGTTACTATATATCAAAATTAAGGTTGTGTTTATAATTCCAATCGGTAAGGATTGTTTTGTTTCTACCAATATTAATCATTTAGAGAAGTATTTACAGCTTGCGAGTTTGGCAGACATTGTAGTCAAAATGTGTAATATTTTTGTTTATTAAACGTTGTTTTTCTATACTTTATATCAACATTGTGATTAGCTATTCTATATTTATTACTCACGCATACTGTAAGCTTTTGAAGAAATATTTTAATGAAATTGTTAGCGTGAACATGAGTTGTCTTTATGAGCAAAACATCAAATAAATTTTATAATTCATAGAAAAACATATTTTAATTTCACAACAAAAGTTTGGTGATACATGGCAAGGGGACAAACGCACTTTAATTAACATAACGCAACAAATAATTATTTGTTGTATTTTCGGATATTTCGTCAATGCATGATTACAACCCGTCTGCTCAGTGAATTGTGATGAGGCGCGCGTGTGTGATCTAAGGACCAAGCACGTGCGCCTTCATGTCTATGAATAATTCTGCCATTGAATGTTAATTTTTTTATGAGAGCTTTGTGATGTTGATTGAATGACAACCGTTACCCCAGGCTTTCATCCAATATCGACTCTGTACTTTTCGCCGTGGTTAGTGGTTTGGTTTTTTTCTGAACCTCTCCAAACGCCACAATCTGTATTTCACAATGTTTCTCGAGAAGTTTATCAAATGAAAGAAATGTCCATGAGAGGTCAGATAAACCTTGATTTGACAACATCTTCTGGAACATTGGCTGTACGGTCCACAGATTGATTATTATCTGTGTTTCTCGATATCTTATAATTTAACGCCTCCATGTCAGGGCTTATCCCTATGCATAACCCTTTGAACCCTGGTGGTATCTTCCACATTAGTTCAATGACAACAACTGGATGAGACCATATTCAGTATTTAGGGGTAGACGAATTAATAATTTCAACATGCAGCCACAAGGCTGCACGTTGGAAATATTGGTAGGTCTACCGCACATGCGCTAAGCATCCATCCCATTTAATCAAAGTATGACGTAACATGTTCCTGGACGAAGAGTCGGCCGCCCGTGTTCAAAGGGTTAATCATGATTTGTATTTCGAAAATGTGACAACGAATTTGGAAATTTATATTCTCATCTCAAGCTAGCGAAACATAGCTACTTGAAAGCTGGCAATATAAACAAAGTTTGCCAGCGATCACTCAGGCTAGGGCAATCCTTAATCAGTTCACGAATTGGTCATGTGGAAGACTATACACTTGTATGCGAAGTGATGACTAGGTTCTGTGGATGGCGTGTAATATTATAAGTTATTGTGATAAATTGACGGTAACATGGTCTGAGGTTTGCGGCTCGAGGCTAATGTTCAAACGAGACGCGAAGTGTCGATGTTGAACATACGTTCCGAGCCGCAAACCTCAGACCATGTTACCGTTAATTTATCACAATAAATTTTATGTTCCAAGACGACCTTACCCACAGCCCAAAACCTACACCGCGAAACACGATAGGCTTATTTACTGAACTTGTGATCGTTAAAAGTTGCCTTGTTCAAGGCAACTTTTAACGAACACAAGTTTAGTAAATAAACCTCTCGTGTACCCCGCGACAGCAGTGAATAAATAATCAATAAACCAGAAAAACGCATTCCATCTTATTTCAAAATGTTTGTAATTAAAACAACACTTCACTCGGAAAATCTCGAAAACATCCAAACTGAAAATAAATATGCTTCTCACGGGAGAATTGCTAAGGAAGGGTTGGGGATGTGACTAGTAATCATGTACCATTCTTAACCCTTTGAACTACGGTGGTATCTTCCATATCAGTTCAATGACAGAACCTGGAAGAGTCCATATTCATTATTTAGGGGTAGACGAATTAATATTGTCAACGTGGAGCCTTTGTACTTAGCATCCTTCCTATTTAATGAAATTATGACGTATCATGTTCCTGGATGAAAAAGCGACCGCTCGTGTTCAAAGAGTTAAAAGACTAGATTTAACCCTTTACCCAACGAATTGGCAGCATCCGTCCGCGTAATATGCCTAATTTAGCAGTTGAAAAAATATTATTTTTCAAAACATTTCAACAAAGTCATATCATGTGACCCCTCGTTGGAACGAGCTCGTCGAGCTCGTTCCAACGAGGGGTCACGTGATATGTTTGTTTGTTGAAATGTTTTGAAAAATTTCAAAAAATGATATTTAAAATAATAAATTTTGATTTCGTCTGCGTTGGGTAAAGGGTTAATACTTTAAATTGTGTCACACAAATGGAGATTTGTAGTACCTGAATGGGGCTTTTTGGAGCCCGGCATGACCAGTATGTAGTACTATTACGGTAGATGTTAATAACATACCAAGTTGCGTCACGACTCCAACGTGTATTTTATTTCTTCACTAGTCAGTTTCCAACAAATCTTGATTTTTTTAACTTAATAGTATAATCTCGACTGATCCCTTTGGCAAGGCCTTGAAGACATCGTTGGACTATTAGCCTGAAGAGACTTGAACCATCACAGTCGGGACAAATCGGGTTTGCACCTCCCAATCGGTCAACTTCGGGACTCCACAAACTTCTCCACAACATTTAAAATAAATCGTACCCAAACTCGATAATGTTGATGGCTTGAATAACGCCAAGAACATTAATAGAATCTCGTTTTGACTGACACCGCAAGTTTCTGTGACTTGACCGGTTTCCTTTGACACGAATTGTGTGCTTTCACGTTGGTCCTGCTTTCAAATTTGTCATCTCATTTAGTGCTGTTTCCGACAACAAACTTTTAACATCGAAACCTTCACAACAGACACGAACCGGGAGCGTGCATAAATGTTTGCTCGTACATAAACTGACACTTTAAGATTCTTTATAAGTTAGAGAAATTTGTTTACTTTGAAATTCCCACCTCTGATATTCCATAAATTCAAATTAAACACACACACGTTATACATCATAATGAAGGTTGTGATGTATAGAACACTGAAAATATATGCAATCAACTTAGAGTTGACATCAGGCACCAATGGTTTCTGGAAGTCTGCTACCGTATTCGTACCAGAGCTGATAACAAAATAATATTTCGGGCAAAGAACTCGTGGCCAAATGTGCTTCAGATATCAAAGAACGAAGCTAGGACATCAACATTCTTTAAAACGCAGCGAGAGAGCTGCGTGGGGATAAACTCAAAAACACTCGGCTTTGTTTACATTGACCGTTTGTTTAGATTTTCGGTCAGGGTCATCGGACCGATAAAGCAACGATATAAAATGCCATCTATAATCAAATAATGGAAAAGATTGCATTAATACTGTATACTATTATTATTTGGAGACTGCAGAGTTGTCATATTACTTGCAAGATGTCACGGCACCTGTTGAAATTTCTTAGATTTACGATTTTGTTTTTCGATGAAAATTCGTGGTATCGAGTCATTTGCGTATGTCGGTCGAACATGGAAATCATCTCCGCCGTTAATATAAGTTTCACGCTTGCCGATTTTAATATTGCTGCTCGAAGACATATTGATCAAAGACGTCCTACTTGGTTGAAGATCGCTTTGGAAATAACAATTACAATTGATAAATCTACCTCCTCAGTTTTCAGAAGGGGGCGTTCCCTTCTCCGCTGCGTTCAACCACTCAGCGACGTTTCTCTGTTTCTCCTTCTCATTTCGACGACATCATCATTCGATAGATGAAACGCGTGTTCGAGCAGATACATAAAAATGCACCAGTCATGAAGTAAATATACTTGTCGATCAAGTTATGCAACTTAGGTAAACAAAAGTCGGAACACTGTCGACAAGGTGAGCTAATTATCCTAACCCGAAATCCGACCTTTGTTTTAATCTTATTTGTTTTACGAGGATTGGTGAACAATTTATGCAACTTATATTAACCTCTATCCTTGGCCCAATGGTACAGGTGTGTGGGATTTCATAAAAATCGAATTAAAACACAAAACATAAATTAGAAAACAAATTAAGAACTTAAAAAAATTTAAAATATTTTTTTTTTTAAAAATTAAAAAGTTAAAAAACTTTTAAACATTTAAAAAAAAAAATTAAAATAACGTCATCGGCTCCTGCGACGGGAGAATGGGAACGATCAGAGCCTACCTCCTACTACTGGCACGAATGTAAAAGAAGATGTATACGAATAATTAAAATCGAGAAAGTAGAACTTAAAATTTATCATAATTTCTGAGAATCGGATTTGATTCTCTCGAATTCCTGCTGCGAGGATCATTTTTCAGTTCTTAGTCAATTTAGAATTTGAGAGTAGCGTTATGCCCTTGTGTTTGTAACCAGTACATGTTCCACAGTAAAAAGTAAAAGCTTTTTTATACAATTAAACTTTAACAGCGAAGTTCCAATTTCTGTGGGTTCTCGTCTTCCATGTACAGGTAGAACACATGGCCCAACTCGCGGTGTAAATTACAGTACCTTTGCTGTGCTTTCTAGTGTATAAGCAGCCAAGACTTCACCAGATGCACTGCTAAGTCAGTGTGTTACTTTAACTGGTTGAAGGCTAGATTATTTTTGGTGGTCTGAATTGTTTATTCAAAATTTGTTTTATTACAAATTATTGGAGAGTGCATGTGGGCTCTCTCCAATAATTTGTAATGAAACAAATTTATATAAACAAAATGTTATTTGAGTTTGACTGAATATGAAACATGAGATAGGAAAATGTCGGATTTGGCTCTGGTACCTGCATTTTTCTGAAAGCTTCTAGCACTCAACCAATTAATATCAGAGAACAAAACACAAGCAGACTTCCCCAAGCCTTTAAGGATACCTCCAAGATTTAGGACAAGAAAGAAATGAACATTGTGTAAGGTTGATTCTCATTGGATTCCTTCCAAGAATCATTTGCGAGAATCGATTCTGACTCTCTAATGAATTTTAACAAATGGAAAGTCGCTCATCCAGTCACAACTAGATAATTTGACACTGTAATACTCAAAACAAACATTTTTCTTTTTATATCATATATTCGTATTTTTTCAGATCTTGCAAATGACTTCTGCGGTAATGTCTCTGATGGAATCATTGCAACAGCAAGCAACTGTGCCACATTTGTGCGATGTAACGACTCGGGTGATTCAGTTATACAAGAATGCGTTTATCCAGCTCTATTCTCTATATCCGAATCGAAGTGCAATGTCTTTAGTAATGTAACGTGTGGCGAGAGATACGAACCTCAATCCTTCTGTAAGTTAATAATGTTGGCGAGAACTGCAACTTCAGTATTACGATCTCAAAAGCGGCATTTTTTCTCGATGGGATCGCGAAATAATCGCACACGAGTGCATGGAGATTTCATAACAAGACTAATGCAAAACATAATACGGAATAAAGAAAAAAACAACGAAAATGGCATCTGAAATTCTGTATGTTTTTTCTCCTTTTACCGCATAAGAGGTCCCAGTGCCGGAGGGAGAAAAGTGACAGAATATTTTCTTGGGTTGCGAAACATTCAGAAGAATCTGTCGGATTTTGTGATCGCAGTCCTAAATCTCTTCTAGTCAGATACGTGTGTACAGGGAGAGACAACCGGTGAGACAGACGTGCTTCACCAGTTCCACACAACTTTACGTCACGATAAACATCAACATTATGACTTCCAACATGGTGTATTCGCGTCATTATTCTCATCGTTAACGTGACACCCGTTACTTATCCCCAGCCCCTTATTCGACATTCGTTATCAACCGATAAAATCGGTTGATAACGAATGTCGATTAAGGCACTAGGAATAAAACGGTTGTCACGTCCGTATTCTCATTGCCTCTACGCACATGCAGGTCGTTCGTTTGGAATTTATGATTCGCTCGTGTATCCGACCAATCAGCAATCAGGTAGATCGAGTGGATCACGGACATTATTTTAAACACAGATGATGTAATATTGACGTCAGGATTTGAGAAGTATTATTTACTATTAGTGGGTGGACCCATGCTGCGCATGGATTTTCGATAGCTAGCATTTCGGGGATCAATATCTTTTAAATCTAATCGGGCGAATAATCAGACAATTCAGTTTCGAGTTACCATAAAACACTCCGAATCCGGAAACTGTTTTATCTGCAGTGAATACCCCTATCGTGCGACACATTAGCCGATTTTCGGTGAATAACGCAACATACAGGGACCGACCTGGGCATGCGCCAGTGCGTATTTGGTTCTGAAACATCAGGACCTGGCTCTTAAATCTCAGAAATAGGCTATTCAGTTGGCGCGTATCTTCTCAGATCATATTTTGATATTCTTTCGATGGATAATCGAGAGAGACACTCTTACATGTATTATATATATGATTATCATTTATCATTGTTGTAGAGTGCTTAAGTTAATACTTCATGTCTTAATTACCAAGCATTAATCTTCACTGTGGTTTCTGATCAAGTCTTGGCTGCCTAAATAGGCAGCCAAGACTTGATCAGAAACCACAGTGAAGATTAATGTTTGCTATAGTGTACTAAATGAAAATGATGAGAGCTATTACATACTTGCAGTGTGTGTTACAAACAGTAGCGTGACTCCGTAAATTGAAATCTGGCGCATGAATTGAAAAAATAGGCTCCGAGGCTAGAGCGTATTTTAAATAGTCCTGATCGGTCCCTGAATATATTGAATCCAAATTGAATCCAATTGAATCCAAATAGATTACTGCTATTTTATTGAATACGACCACCAAACACTCAAACGTAAACGGCTGAATCCCAATGTGTACCGTCGATAATGAACAACCCAGTCTGAAAGTCGACGAGACACGTGTAAATGCGCCTAGAGAAAGCAGAGAAATATCCTATATAAAACACTCTACTCAGCTAAAATTTGTTAGACTCTTCCATCAAACTCCGTACTTGAACCATCTGAAACATTACAGCCCGATATAACGACGCACCACCCCCAACATCCAATTATGACGTCTCCATTTCACAAATGACCAATCTCAAATATGTCCATTTGACAACTGATGCCGTTCATACACGACACACGCACTAATCGCCAGTGCTGTATTCTTACCACGTTCGGCTTGCCTGGGCTTGCATGGCAACCACATGGACTCACAGAGTACATTGTGGAGACTGGACAGTTTCATTCTCCACTCGCAAACAAAACAGGGCCATAGTGTAGGTGCTATGCCATGTCTCTAATTGATTTATTGTCGTCCATAGAGAAGGATATGACTCCTTATTGGAACGAGTACTTCGTGTTCAGCACTGAATCGATACCTAAAGAGATCAACTGCGAATTGTTGTATGAAACATTATCTCGTTACTACATTGAGTAATAAGACAGAACACAACGACATTGGAGTATGGAGAACAGGAATCAACAACCCTCGTTGGAGGTTTTGAGATGTTTTAAGAGCGCTGTACCCGTACTATACCTTAGTTGTGCTGGGCATTGAAACCTTCGGATTCTGTTTACATTTTTTGCGTGACACTGTTGTTTTGTTTCGAAGCATTTCATTTGCTCAAGCATATACCAGCGTCAACCATGGGAGTACGTTTCAAAAAATCAGATGCGTTCTTACATGCTGTTGGCCTGACTCCACTCGTGGATTGTCCCGAAATTTTTCAATGCCTGTATTTTGTTGGGTAAAATTGAAAGCACGGGAGAAGCGTGCTAAAATACTATTTATGAATCTTCAGCATCAATCCAGAACAAAAGAGGATAAATGCGCGAAAGGATCCCTATTGCGATTTCTTTGTAGATAATATCAGTCTCTGACATTGATTCTTGGGAAGGGTGGTGGGGTGGTGGGATGGAAGGAAATTCTAGGGTGATTGTGGCCCACCACGATACAAAGTCTACATCCTCACGAAAATTAGAGGTGGGGGTGCTTTAAAACATAATCGAGTGGCAAAAATCTTGAAATCAAATATAATGAACTTCCATTGACAGTGGAAAGCCTTTTCCTATTGCGCCATGCTTCATTCTAAGAGTGGTAATCATGTCTATCACCCGTGAAGGAATGTAAGAGAAAAAATAGTTTAAGTTGTGGCGGGTAACATGACGCCACTGGAAGTTTTGCAATTTATTTCGTCATTTTAGTGGACAATGCGACAATGCTATATTTATCTTGCATGATCACCAACGGTGTTTCCCAGGTGTTAATCGATTTTCGGTAGATCTCTTTCAATTCAGTCTCCAATATTGTGCAGCAAGTTAAGTCAAACACATTGCACTGTGATCTTTTATTTCCTTCTCTTAAATTCATTTTCCAGTGGTCTTGGTAAGGTGTAGAGCTACAGTAGGGAGGCGCCCCCTTGTTAAAATATTTGGACAACGCCATTGATTGTTGATTGTTGATTTATGCGAGTTTTATCAGTAGCTGGGGCTTCATCACCCATGAAGAAGAATTAACCCTTTACCCAACGCAGACGATTTCAAAATTTATTATTTTAAATATCATTTTTTAATTGTTTTCAAAAAATCTCAAAAAACCATATCATGTGACCCCTCTTTGGAACGAGCTCGTTCCAAAGAGAGGTCACATGATATGGTTTTGTTGAAATTGTTCGAACAATAATATTTTTTCAGCTGCTGATTTTACATGTTACGCGGGCGAGTGCGGGCGATTCGTTGGGTAGAGGGTTAATAAGAAACGTTTTTGTAATTCTCCAATGGCATATTTGGACTTCCTGAAGGATAACTTTAATTGATGCAAATAGACTGAATCATCATATACAATATATCCCTGTCTTCTCTCGTCATGAAACTCGACTTTGGATAAAATTATCGCCCTGAAATTATTAGACAGGCGAGGAAGGTCCAATTAAGAAGCATGTAATCGTTGAGAAAACACCTGCGACATCAGTAAAAAATAAATCGAAGTATCCTTTTGTTACTTTTAATAAACGAAAACCACAGACAGCTCTGGGTGCTGTCTGTTGTTTTCATTTATAAAAAAAATAGAAAACGAAACTTGGCTTTTTATGGCAAGCTAGTTAGAAGAAACTAAGTACTGTCCACTTTGGCTCTTTGTTTGGCGAATATGTTTTTACAGTAATTTGAAGTTTATTCTTCCCGGGAATAGGAACTAGCAAATCTTAGCGTCTACACTTTTATATTAATGGAAAGGTTAGAGTCTGTATTATATGTCAATCACGACGCGCACACTGTTAAGGTAGTGGACAGAAAAAAGACATAGAACATCAAAAGATGGCGAAAGCGTTGTTTTCAAACTGATTGGGGAAAAAATTAAAAAGCCAACTTCTGTGTTTTTATACTACTCTACACGAAAAGCCTGATATGTGTGAAGTGATGCCCGCATCGATGATAAAAGTTCGCTAAAATTTCGAAATTCCCAGTTTTATATGAAATTCGTATATCCTTAGTGTTAAATTTGCTGACCAATGTAGAAAAATAAGGGGAGGTAATTTTCCTGTAAATCTCTTCCAATGACGACATTATTCATCCATGGTTGGGGTCGAATTGTCTATATAGTTCTCATGTGTTTTTATTTTTTTTTGCAACTGATGAAATTTTATTGATTTAAATATTTAGGTGAATATGAAGCATCTAGATGTCCAACTTGTTCTCCGTGTAATGAAGTACTTCCAAGCTGTGTTGGAATTCCCGATGGTGATCACGCTATCCAAAACAAGCTGTACCATTCTGTATATCTGACATGTTTATCTAACAGAACGAGTGTCTCCACATGTCCCGTTCACTACATATTCCATCCGCACTTGAGAAAATGCGTCGACGGATTAGATCCAGGTAAGATCAGAATATTTTGGACCTTAGCTGACAGGATATGGCGTATCTCTGAGAAGGTGTTGGTAATGTTGAAATTTCAAGAACACATCACTGATATATATGCAACTGGGTTGCTGGGACGTCAGCAAAAGCGTCAATTTGTCTCCATTTAGATTTCGTCAAATCAATCAGTCCTGTAATAATTGGCATCATCAAACGAAAGCCCAGTACAAAAGCTAGTAAACCGGTGTCAACTTTCCAATCTCGGCACTTGTTTCATGCCGATAACAAATAAAACATGATGTAAAAGTACAATATGTATTGCCGCGAAAAATGTGCACATCATCAAAATATTCATTTTCACAGACTTCAAAATATATTTTATATGTGACCAATGAGATTTCCAACAATCCAGTCTTACAGAAAGCAGTGGAAAACCTCTACACAGGCGCCATGGTATATCCGTTTTATTATCCCAAACAGCACTTTATATCACTGTTTGATGGGAATAATACTACTTCGTACTGTAGTTTTGATGATGGTTACAGGAGCTCACAAGTAAACAAAAAACATGAAAATGGTTTATCTGATGTTTTTAAGGAAATCTTTATACGTTCAATACAGTCGTTAGTAGAAAACTAATATTTCAGTTGTGACAACATCATTCGTGTGAACAACAACAATTCTATCTGAATGAACCACTTTGTAATTTTTTTTCTGATATAAAGAGATTATTACCATTATGTGGATGTACAAAATATGTATCCGAGTCGAGATCCGAATTCTGAGGACAGATCACGACGAATCGAAGACGAGTCGTGATCTACCTTTGAACTCGGATACATATTTTGTACATCCACATAATGGTAATAATCATTTTATCTTACAATATATTGGGGATAAGTCACGAAATAATGATCGAATATATAACGAACCATTTATTCGTATGGATGAACAAAAAGAAAAAATGGAACTCACGAGAAAGAAACGTGCTTGTATCCGACCCCCTGATACAAACATCTGTATCAGTGGGTCAGATACACGACTGTTGCGGAGCTAATAAGACAAAATACATGTTGATTGTAAGATAAATATATTATATATAAATATGAATAGTTTTGTTCGGAGAAAGAATATTGAAACTGGTCACTTGAGTCGGGCTGTTCATTGCATTACGGTGCGATTCCGTTTTTTGCGGCAAATTGAAACAGTACAAAAGTGTCAACTTTCCAATCTCGGCACTTGTTTCATGGCGATAACAACTAAAACGTGATGTAAATATTCAATATGTATTGCCGCGAAAAATGTGCACATCATAATAATATTCATTTTCACAGACTTCGAAGTATATTCTATATGTGACCAATGAGATTTCCAACAATCCAGTCGTACAGAAATCAGTGGATAACATCTACACAGGCGCCATGGTATATCCGTTGTATTGTCCCTAACAGCTATGGAATCCCACTGTCTGATGGGAATAATACTTCTTCGTCCAGTGGTTTTGATGAAGGTTACCGAAGCTCACAAGTAAACATAAAACATGAAAATGGTTTATCTAATGTTTTTAAGGAATATTGATACGTTCAATACAGTTGTGGATAGAAAACTAATATTTAACTTGTGTCTACATTATTCGTGTGAACAACAACCATTCTATCTAACTGAACCACGTTTTTTTAAAAAATGTTCTTTCTGATGTGTATATTTGAATAGTTTAGTTCGGAAAACCAATGATGAAACTGATCACTAGAGCTGGGCAGTTTTGGGTTTTTCCGGTTCGGTTCGGTTTGTTTTTGCTGTAAACAGGAAAGCCGAACTGCAAGACCCAGCAAAAACCGACTAGGCGGTTTTACTGTGACTGTTCATAAACATGACAAACTATCTTGCTGGTAGGGAACTGGACCAGTGATTCCTATGGATTTTCATCACATGATCTATCCTAAACAGGGGCGAATACGTTCTGGTCTCAGTGTCACATTTTCCAACTTATTGATCGTCCATTGGACGATCAAAATACAACTGGGCCACATTTTCATAATTTGCAAAATTTGAGATGGCTTTCATTGGTCAATTTCAAAACTGGACAATTTGAATGGCTAACCAAAATACAACTGGGTCACATTTGCATAATTTCAGTAGGGAGAATTTACGTTATCTGTTCTATTAAGGGTGGGTTATATTGTATTAATCTTTTATCTACAAGAAAAACGCCATTAATTTTTTTTTATATTTTCTCTTTTTGCTTCCAAAACATAGGTTATGACCCCTCATTGGAACGTTCCAATGAGGGGTCATAACCTATGTTTTGGAAGCAAAAAATGAAAATTGTTAGTTTTTCGAGGATGTTTTTTCCAATTGCCGTCTGCAACTCAAGTTAGGTGATGGGTTAAAAAGTCATACTAAGTGGCTAATTTGTGTGTGTGTGTGTGTGTGTATGTGTGTGTGTGTGTGTGTGTGTGTGTGTGTGTGTCATTTGATCAATAGAATATGAAATGAGTGTTTTTCTCATATAATATTTAATATTTATGAAACTCGTCCGAATTTTCCGTTTTAGCTCACCAGAGGCTCGCCAAAAACGGAAAATTCTTAGACTCGTTTCATAAATATTATATGAGAAAAACACTCATTCCATATCCTCTATATATGTTTTTTTCTGGCTGAATATGTCTAGTAACTGATCCCATTGAACCCCTAAAAATGATCAAAGGGAAGTTAGGCTGAACTCAGTGATGATACCTAACCCTTTATCCAACGTAACGGACAAACCGGCCAGCGCTATTCACAAAAATCATCAATTAGTTTTGGGACTGGCCAGCTCGTTCCAATGAGGGGTCATAACTTATGTTTTGGAGACAAAAATTAGTTATTCAAGAATATTTTTTGCAAGTGTCGTCTGCTTTTCATGTTAGGTAAAGAGTTAAAGACAGGGCGTTTTATAGTGAATGGTTTCGTACAAACTATTATGGATTTGTTCCCTAGTTAAAAAGTTGGGAATTATTTACTATATTATCTCAACACAGAGAAAAAAACCGAACGGAACAGAGGTTTGTTCCCGAAAACGAACCCTAAAAACCTCCCCGTTCAACTACTCCCTATTTGCCCCAAAGGATATTACAGCTTATATTATATTACTATATATCCAAATTAAGATTATGTTTATAATTCCAGTAAGTAAGGATGGTTGGGATTCTACAAATATTAATCATTTAAAGAAGTATTTACAGCCAATTTATTATTTTATTTATATCCAAAATATGATTAAATATTCTATATTTATTAGTCACGCACCGTGTAAGATTTTGGTGAAATATTTTACTGAAATTGTGAGTGTGAACATGAGTTGTTTTTATCAGTTAAACATCAAATATATTTTGTAATTCAAATAAAGACAAATTTTAATTTGACAATCAAAATTCAATGATACATGGAAAGGGTACAAAGTAATTTTAAAGTAACATAACGCAACAGATAATTATATGTGGTATTTTTGGATGTTTCGACAATGCATGATTACCGCGTATCTACTCAGTGAGTTGTGATGAGGCACGTGTATGTGATCTAAGGTCCAAGCACGTGCGCCTTCATGATTATGAATAATTCTGCCATTGAATGTTCTGTTTTCTATGAGAGCTCTGGGATGATCATTGAAGGGCAACCGTTACCCCATGTTTTCATTCACTATCAGCTCTATACCTTTCGTCGTGGTTAGTGGTTAGGTTAGTTTCTGAACCTCTCCAGACGCCACCATATGTATTTCATAATGTTTCTCGAGAAGTTTATCAAATCAAAAAAAATGTCTTAGAGAGATCAGATAAACCTTGATTTGACAACATCTTCTGGAACATTGATGGTACGGTTCACAGATTGATTCTTATCTGGGTTTTTCGATATCTTATAATTTAACAACTCCATGGCAGACCTTACCCCTATACTTAACCATGTATTTCGAAAACTTGACAACGAATTAGGAAATTTATATTCTTATCTCAAGATATCAAAACATAACTACTTGAAAGTTGGCAATATAAACAAAGTTTACCATCGACCACTCAGACTAGGGCAATCCTTAATCATTTTATAGCTGTAATAATTCCTCACAATCAGGAAGGTCGCGAGATTGTCTGATTGCGTTTGGGGTGAGGGTAATCCTAACTTCTCTCGATTGTCATAACCCTAAGTCCCGACTGGAGGAATATTCCAACTACATCTTCAATGAATACTTTCTTTGAAGGTATACCTGCTTCAAGGGCATGTCTTCATGGTGTAGTTGTAATATTTGTCAATGGTGTCACAAAATAAATGCATGTATTAATGTGAAAGTGTACGGGTGGTATGAACAAGGTTAATGTGCGTTGTGATTTTGTTGGTATCAGTCAGTTATCCAGCTTGTTTGGATGCTGTTTGATTTGTCTTGGTAAATTTTAGGTTGGTCCAGTGCGTGGGCAGTTTATCACGAGACCTTCCCTGATTAACTAGTGGGTGTTCTTCACTGTGTGTGGTGGTCGGTCGTTTCATATTAACGCATTTAGTTATTGATTTGTTGGTGCTTAACGTCACATACTTATGCACAATGGCTAATCGTGACCGTGGCAATTTTACGGGTGGAGAAAGCCGGAGTGAACCACCGAGTATCGAAGAGCAACTGTCAGCTCGTCAACATTCTAAGTCTGTCCAAGCTCCGCTTAAGCAGGGTTACAGCAGTTAAAGTCATGTGCACCATGAAAATATTGATTGGTCTACCGCACACATGCAGTTAGTATCCATCCTATTTAATGAAATTATGACGTAATCTGTAGTCGTAGTGCGGCACATGTTAATAAAATACCAAGTTGCGTCACGACTACTACATGTATTTTATTTCTTCACTAGTATATTTCGGGGGCTTGGTAATGTTGCGGTAACAGGTTCTCGTCAGATCACCGAATTTAAGCAGCGTCGAGCCCGGTTAGTCCTTGGATGGGTGACCGTCTGAGCGATCTATTCGGACTCCCGCGTTGTGTCCTTGGGCAAGGCACTTACCCCCGATTGTCCACATGGGAGCACGACGACGTCGTGTACTAAAGAGTACTGCACGTCGATGGTGCACATGTCTTCAACCAGTCTAACCCTGTCTGTGCTGCAAAGCGTTGTTACGATGTTGGGGAGCTGACAGTTGCTCGTCGTTACTCGGTGGTTCTCACCGGGTACTTCCGCTTCCTCCACCCGTAAAACCGTCACCGACACAATATGGCCTTGGCTGTTAGAGCATCGTTAAACATTAATAAATAAACACTAGTAAATTTCCAACAAATCTTGACTTTGTTTAACTTAATAGTATAATCTCAACTGAGCCCTTTGGGAAAGGCATGCCTTGAAGATGTCGTTGGAATATTAGCCACTAGGGACTTGAATCACCACAGTCGAGACAAGACAGGTGCACACATACCAATCGGCTAACTTCGCGACTCAACCAGCTTCTCCGCGACATTTCAGGCAAACAACTCACTCGATAATGTTTGTGGCTTGAATAACGTCAAGGACATTAATAGAATCTCGTTTTGACTGACACCGCATGTTTCTGTGACTTGATCGGTTTCCTTTAACATGAAGTGTGTGCTTTCACGTTGGCCCTGTTTTCAAATTTGTCATCTCATTTGGTGCTGTTTCCGACAACAAACTATTAACATCGACACCTTCACCACAGACACGAACCGGAAGCGGGCATAATTGTTTGCTCGTACATAAACTGACACTTTAAGGTGCTACATAAGTAAGAAAAATTTGTTTACTTTGAAATTCCTACCTCTGATATTCCATAAATTCAAATTAAACATACACACGTTATACATCAAAATGAAGGCTGTGATGTATAGAACAGTAAAATAGATGCCATTCATTCAGAGTTGACAGCAGACACCAATAGTCAATGGAAGTCTACTACCATATTCGTACCAGAACTGATAACAAAATAATATTTCATGCAAAGAACTCATGGCCAAATGTGCTTCAGATATCCAAGAACGAAGCTAGGACATCAAAATTCTTCAAAACGCAGAGACAGAGCTGCATGGGGATAAATTCCAAAGGACTTTGTTTACATTAACCGTTTGTTTAGATTTTCGGTCAAGGTCATCCAACCCAAAACGAAACAATTTTAAAAAATTTTAAAAATTAAAAAAAAAATTAAAGAATTAAAAATAACGTCATCGGTTCCTGCGGCGGGAGAATGTTGACGATCAGAGCCTACCTACTACTGACATGAATGTAAAAGAAGCTGTTTCTGAATAACGAAAATCGAGAAAGCAGACCTTAAAATTTATCATGATTTCTGAGAATCGGATTTGATTCTCTCGAGTTCCTGCTGCGAGGATCAGTTTTCAGTTCTTAATTTAGTTGCGGTAACCGCGTTGTGTCCTTGGGCAAGACTCTTTACCCTGTTGCCCACGTGAGGGCACGATGGCGCTGTGTACTAAGGCGTACTGCACTTCGATGTTGTACTTGTCTTGAGCCAATGCCAACCCTGCTTGTGTGGAGTTAGTATGTTGAGGGAGCTGACAGTTGCCCAGCGGTTCTCTCCTGGTACTCCGGCTTCCTCCACCCGTAAAACTGTCGAGGTCATGATTAGCCATTGTGCAAAAATATGTGACCTTAAACACCAATAAATAATTAAATAATCAATTTAGAATTTGAGAGTACCGTTATAACCTTGTGTGCGTACGCAATACATATTCCACAATAAAAAGTAAAACCTTTTTTTTATATAATTAACCCTTTAAGAGCGAAGTTCCAATTTCTCCGAGTTTCCCGTTTTACATTTACAGGTAGATCACATGGTCCAACTTGAAGTGTACATTACAGTACCTTTGCAATGCTTTCTAGTGTGTAGGCAGCCAAGACTTCACTAGATACCACTGCTAAGGTTTTGTTTGTTTTTTATATTTTTTTTTATTGAGATATAATTAAACTTTTTTTCGGTTCATGCATTTTCAGATAAAACGATTGATTCACACGATTCTGTTTTTTTCTTTTCATAACTCAATGAAACGCAAAAAACACAATTAGGTCCGCCCCCAGCCACGCCCCTAAAATACCAGTCTTCGGAGTTGTTACATGGTGTCAAATCAATAGAAGTTAGAACACTGGCACGTTCTAAATTTGAAAAAGAAACATAAATTTATATTACTAATTTATCACCATGAAAATATTTATAAAATATTTAAATGACCGTGGTCGGTCAATTTTTCTTTTTCTTCACAACTGTATTTATTTGATATTTCAATTTTTACGCACACTGGGTGATCGTCTGCGTTCATCGTTTTACTCAAATCGATTGTAAACAATGGCTGGTCACGACGAATACGCCAATTTCGACATTGAATTCAACTAATTTCAGGTCATCTGGCTTTATATCTAACTCCACTTTTACAAACTGTGTTTTTCAGTTCTCGGGAAACGGTCAAAACCAAAATACAATGTAATACTGATGGCCTACTTCCACCTACCACGGAACGTAACTTTTACGTGAAGTGAACAGTTGAATGAAATTTGAGGGAGGCGAGGCTTATGGCGTTTTCTTTGCATTACGTAGTTCATTGGTCAATAAAAATTTTAATGACATCAGTGCATTTGACTTGGAAATTGTGTCAATTGCTACCTGCAATTCAATAATATGCGCCCTCTTTTATGCCAGAAAAATAATATGTCTACCAGTTTTAGATTTTAAGTCTTTGCTCGCTGAAGTAGAGAACGACTAACACTATTTATTTATTTGGGTCGCGAACGTTTAATTATAAGGAATGATCGTTTCTTTTTGTCTATTTCTTGAGTTATGAACCCCAAAAAACAAAGTCCAAACATCGCCCATTTACACAGTTTGGACTTTGTTTTTTGGGGTTCATAACTCAAGAAATAGACAAAAAGAAACGATCATTCCTTAAATAAATTGCTTATTTACAGAAACAGAAAGCTTCAATATCACCAGTTTTTTAAAACAAATGTACAAATATACATGGAGTAAACAACATAGTATTTTAGTCTGATACTTGTTAAGTTGTAAGGTTATGTATAAAATAGAAGTCTGTTGTTGCTCAGCCTAGGTACAAATAATAAAGTAGTTGGATGCATAAACTGCCAGGATTTCGTTTTTCATGCAAACTTGTCCTTGGAGACTTGATCAAGTGCAGAGTAAACAATCAATCACCTCCCATTTTGTTCTTATCTCATCGCCTCTTTTACTGGGATAAAAGTAAATGGACATAAGTTCCAGATTGCTATAGTGTTTTAGTTGTTCAATGAAGCCCTGGTATGTTGGAAGAGTTTTTCCAGTTTTGCAGTAGTACAGTACGTGGAGAGTGTGTTATCACTAAATCACCCGCAGAGTGGAGATTCCACCAAAGGAATAATTGCAAATTTGTTGCAAAGCATAACCAGCGCTAGCAAAGTTTCAGCCAATGGACCTCCGAGTTATACCCGGAGGTCCATTGGCTGAAACATTGCTTGTATTTTTCGTCCATATGTACAGATTTTGAAAGTTATAGTTTGGGTGATAACTCCACTCTGCGGGTGATTTATTTACAATCCACTCTCCACGTACTGTAGATATACTTTTTTTGTAAACAAGTATGTAGAAGTTTGTTCTGGTATCAGAAAAGGATAATTTGTTGCTTTGGCCTAAAATCAATCACCAGTTCCTTAATTAGCAATAGTTGTGTATGGCATTTTGCGTTTAAATCTTCTGTAAAATTCTGTAAAGTAGTTTTTGTGATAGAACAGTCAAAAAATAAATGTGGTATCATTTCCTTTGTATTGTTACAAAAGGTACATAATTCAGTTTCGGAGATTTACATTGATAGAGTTTTGAATTTGTATTTAAGATTTTATGTAATATTTTAAATATGTTCCATCTGTTAATGTGAATGGGTTTCTGTATAGAAACTGCCAGTCGGTAAGCTGTAAGTTTATATTCAGAATCTCATTCCATTTTTGGGGGTATTGAAAGGGGACACAAAAAACTGTTCGAGTAATAGAGGGTAATATGTTCGATAAACATTTTTGTAGATATCGACATGTCAATGGTTTTGTTTGTTACTTCGGAAATCTTCGCGTGTTCTTTTATCACAGCTTTCCAAGATTTGAGAATTGTGTTTATTACGCCCCGATAAACTGTAATTGGGGTTTTAACCCTTTACTTATTTGTGAAGTCAGTAAAGCTTAGGAAGCCTTTGTTCTCAGTCAAGAGACCGTTAATAAAATAAATTCCATTTTTGCACCATTGTTTGTAAAAGAAGAGTTCAGTGAGAATGTTTATCTGGTCGTTGTAGAAGATGGTTTGTGCGAAAATTTTAAACGGGTTTGAGGTGTCTCTGTCATCTAAAAGAGACCAAGCCAACAGCACATTCTTCCAAAATTGATTTAATGTCTTTCCTATCTTCTGTAACCCCTCTCTTTGCATGTGCCAAATTTTATAATATCCAAAACTTTCTAAGTCATCTAGAATACGTGTTTTCCAGGGAGCCGTAACAGAGGAGTCTAATAGTTTTTTACCCATATTAACTTAAGAGCATGACTAAATGTGGGGATGTGGGGACATTTGATTCCGCCGTTTTCTATTGAGGCAATAATTGTATCTCGCTTTATCTTTTCATTTTGTTCGGACCACTAAAAATTGAAATCCATTGTCTGAATTTTACTTAAAATATCTTTTGGTGGGTCGGGCAAAACCATTAATCAGTGTATTAAAATAGGTAATGCTAGTGTTCTGATTACAGTTGATTTTCAAAGTAAAGTTAGATGACGGAAAGACCATTCATTTAGTAGTTTTTCAATTCTTTTTCATCTTATTTAGATAATTATTTAGAACATAGTTTTGATTAAATAGGTTGGATTCTATTCCTAAAAATCGTAAAAGAATGGGCATAATTCCAGTAAACTTTTTCACCTGTTGGGGATTCTTCGTCGCAACCTCGTTTTAAACCAATCCAAATTACCAGGGTCTTGTCAAAGTTAACTTCTAAACCAGATATTGTTGAGAGTAACTTTACTGTTTCCAAAGAATTATTTATTGAATAACCGTCGTCAATGATAAACACAGTAGAGTCGTCTGCGTATTGACTAAGTAAATATTCCGATCCGTTTATATTGATGCCGTTAATAGTGGGATTAAATTTTAGAGCTGCACTTAATGTTTCTGCACTCAAAATAAAAAAGTATGGTGATAAAGGGTCGCCCTGTCTAACGCCCCGCTGTATATTGAATCTGTCGGAGCGGTCACCATTATTCTGCACTCAGCTGAAAATATTACTGTAAAACCTTTTGAAACCAGTTTATAATTGATGGGGCAAAATTTACAAATCTCACTGTTTTTTCTATAAACGACCATTCTAAGGAATCAAAAGCTTTTTCAAAATCTAATAGTGCAAGTATCACCGGAATATTTTGATGCGCGCATTTAGTGAGACGACTTAAGGTTAACCTCATGGATTCTCCAATATATCTACCTTTCATAAAACCAAATTGAGATCCGAGATAAGTTTTGGAAGAACTGCCTTTATTCGGTTAGCTATGGCTGATGAACCAATTTTTGCGTCTACATAAATAAGTGAATTATGTCGCCAATATTGTATGCCTCTCTTGAGTTTAGTTTGATTGGGTATACATGTTATGATTCCGTTTCTTAGGGTTTTTGACAGTTCTTTCTTTGAGTAACCGAAGTTAAGTGACTAAATCAAATAACCTCCGATGTCATTCCAGAAGAATCTCTATACTTCCGACGTAAAGACATCAGAACCAGGACTTTTATTACTTTTCATAGATTTGAAAACATTTAGCCCTTCCAATACTGATAATGGTCCTGCGAGAGAATTCTTTTCTTCTTCGCATAGGAAGTTTAGAAAAGGATTTCCTTATCACAAAACTTATTTTCGGTCTCTAGCAAATCTTCCTTGTGTGTTTTGGATGTATAAAGATTTTTGACATTTTTTTTTGTTCCTCCAGAATATCTCGTATATCAGTTACTTCTGTTCCGTCTAAGTTAGTATGTTACTTTAACTGGTTGAGGTCTAGATTATGTTTGGTGGTCTGAATTTTTTATTCAAAATTTGTTTTATTACAAATTATTGGCGAGTGCCAATGGACATTCTCCAATAATTTATAATAAAGCAAATTGAATAAACAAAAACTTATTTGCGTTTGACTGAATATGAAACATGAGCTAGGAAAATGTAAGATTTTGCTCTGGTGCCTGGATTTTCCTGAAAGCTCTAGTAGTGGCTTGTAGCTCTCAAACAATTAATATAAGGGAACAACACTCCAGCAGACTTCCCCGTGCCTTTAATGATGGCTCCAAAATTTAGGACAAGAATGAAATTAACATTCTACGAGAATTGAAGTTGATTCTCATTGAATTTCGTCCGAGAATTATTTGTGAGAATCGTTTCGGATTCTCTAATAAATTTTAACCAATGGATAATGGATAATGTGACACTGTAATACTAAAAAACATGCTTTTTTCTTTTTATATCATACTAGTGGGTGTTACCCGGCGTTGCACGGGGTAGGATGGTTATATCAATATACCCTCAGATATGTTCGGCTCAACCGTTTTCGAAATAGAAGGCGAAGGTCACCAATTTCAAGGTCAAGGTCATACCGCCGGGCACCCCGATAAAGTCAGAATGATCGATGGGTCAATATACCCACATATATGAAATTTTAGCCCGATCGGCCCAGCCGTTTTCGAAATAAAAGGTCAGGGTCACCAATTTCAAGGTCAAGGTCACCCTGCACGGGCACCTCGATACAGACAAAATGATCGATGGGTCAATATACCTGCACATATGAAATTTTAGCCCGATCGGCCCAGCTGTTTTCGAAATAAAAGGTCAAGGTCATCAATTTCAAGGTCAAGGTCAACGCACTCGAGCACTCAGATAAAGTCAAAATGATCAATGGGTCAATATGCCCGCACATATGACATTTTAGCCCGATCGGCCCAGCCGTTTTCGAAATAAATGGTCAAGGTCACCAATTTCAAGGTCACCCCGCA
Source organism: Pictodentalium vernedei (assembly GCA_031216915.1). Lineage (NCBI taxonomy): Eukaryota > Metazoa > Mollusca > Scaphopoda > Dentaliida > Dentaliidae > Pictodentalium > Pictodentalium vernedei. The sequence continues at coordinate 72,769,788 of CM062295.1, read as the reverse complement.
CGGGCACACCGATCAAGTCAAAATGATCGATGGGTCAATATACCCGCACATATGAAATTTTAGCCCGATCGGCCCAGCCGTTTTCGAAATAAAAGGTCAATGTTATCAATTTCAAGGTCAAGGTCACCCCGCACGCACCCATCCCATGTTACTCGCAGGGACGAATTACCGCCGTGTAGAAAACTTGAGATTGATCGGTCGAGAAACGGAGGAGTTCACCCGGAACAAAGAGAGAGAGAGAGAGAGAGAGAGAGAGAGAGAGAGAGAGAGAGAGAGACGTTCGCATTTATATATCAGATATTCGTATTTTTTTCAGATCGTGAAATTGACTTCTTTTGTAATATCTTGTAATGTATCTGATGTTACTGCCTTTTGCATATGGTGTTGGTCAGTTTAACCATTTTGTTGGGTGAAGATTTAAAGTACTCCTGGTAATTCTACGTCACTTTATTTCAGTTAAACAGTAAGGTGAACAGTAAATGCGTATAATCCACTGGTTGGTGTATAGAATGGCTCAGTCGGTGCATATTTTGGTTCATGTTGGAAGGGGTCTGCCTCCAGTCCTCCACATAGAATCGGACGACCAACCTACAGAGGTCATTACATAGATCAGTGCACGACAACAACTCAATCATTCTTACAATTTCTGCGAAAGTGGAGAGGTTGCGACACCGGATTTTATATAAAATAACATTTTTGCACCGTAGTCACATTTTTTGTACATGCGCTTAAACTGATATGCGTGTACCACCTCGACCCCCTACCAAAAAAGAGATGGCAGCTTCCTGCAACACAGTACAGCTACAAATTAAACTTCATGTCACTAATGTTGCATAATTGGGGTTAATTGATTTAGTGAAGACCAGTTGTCAAGATCCAGCCAGTGAACAGTGTTCATAGTAATGCTCGGTTGCTTTCTAAGTGTGATTGAGATGTCAGTTTGGGAGCAATTTGAGCGTGTATTTGGATGTTAAACCGTACCGACGTTTATTTCGACTGTGTGTCAACCACTGTTTATTTATACTGGTGTGTGCGGTGTTCCGTCAGTTGTACTGCTGTGTGCGGTATGATATCTATAATACTGTTGTGTGCGGTATTCCGCCTGTTATACTGATGTGTGCGGTATATCTATAATACTGCTGCGTGTGGTATTCCGTCTGTTATACTGCTGTGTGCGGTATGATATCTATAATACTGCTGTGTGCGGTATTCCGTCTGTTGTATTGCTGTGTGTGGTGTGATATCTATAATACTGCTGCGTGTAGTATTCCGTCTGTTATACTGCTGTGTGCGGTACGATATCTATAATACTGCTGCGTGTAGTATTCCGTCTGTTATACTGCTGTGTGTGGTATGATATCTATAATACTGCTGTGTGCGGTATTCCGTTTGTTGTACTGCTGTGTGCGGTATGATATCTATAATACTGCTGCGTGCTGTATTTCGTCTGTTGTATTGCTGTGTGTGGTATGATATCTATAATACTGCTGCGTGTAGTATTCCGTCTGTTATACTGCTGTGTGTGGTATGATATCTATAATACTGCTGCGTGTAGTATTCCGTCTGTTATACTGCTGTGTGTGGTATGATATCTATAATACTGCTGCGTGTAGTATTCCGTCTGTTATACTGCTGTGTGTGGTATGATATCTATAATACTGCTGCGTGTAGTATTCCGTCTGTTATACTGCTGTGTGTGGTATGATATCTATAATACTGCTGGGTGTCGTATTCCGTCTGTTATACTACTGTGTGTGGTATGATATCTATAATACTGCTGCGTGTAGTATTCCGTCTGTTATACTGCTGTGTGTGGTATGATATCTATAATACTGCTGCGTGCGGTATTCCGTCTTTTGTATTGCTGTGCGTGGTATGATATCTATAATACTGCTGCGTGTAGTATTCCGTCTGTTATACTGCTGTGTGTGGTATGATATCTATAATACTGCTGCGTGTAGTATTCCGTCTGTTATACTGCTGTGTGTGGTATGATATCTATAATACTGCTGTGTGCGGTATTCCGTCTGTTATACTGCTGTGTGTGGTATGATATCTATAATACTGCTGCGTGTAGTATTCCGTCTGTTATACTGCTGTGTGTGGTATGATATCTATAATACTGCTGTGTGCGGTAAGAATGTTATGATTTTTATGTCTTTCTAAATCGATAACTCCCATGAATTTCATTCAATTCATTGAATCTTAATCAGCTCTGAAAATACAACACTATGAATGAATAATAAACTTTGCTATTTTTGTGTCATGTATAATACCGCTCTGTAAAATTAGTTCATGGAAAAAATGATTTTGATTGTAATTTAAAACCAAAGATCTGAATAAAAAATATGAAAAAAAATGTAATAAAACAAATTTATATAAACAATATATTATTTGCGTTTGAGTAAATATGAAACATCAGATAGGAAAATGAGGATTTTGCTCTGGTGCCTGCATTTTTCTGACGGCCATAATAGTGGCTTTCAGCACTCATCCAGTTGATAGGAGGGAACAAAACACAAGTAGACTTCCCCGGGCCTTCAAGGATACCTCCAAATTTAAGACAAGAATAAAATAAATATTATGTGAGAATCAAAGTTGATTCTCATTGTATTCCTACCAAAAATCATTTGCGAGAATCGATTCTGATTCTCGAATAAATTTGAACCATGGAAAGTCGCTCGTCCAGTCACTGTTGCATAATATGACACTGCAATATTCACAACAACCTTTTTTCTTTTTTGTATCAAATATTCGTATTTTTTTCAGATCGTGCAAGTGACTTCTGTGGTAATGTCTCTGATGGAATCATTGCAGTATCAGGCAACTGTGCCAAATTTATACGATGTAACGACTCGGGTGGTTCACTTACACAAGAATGCGTTTATCCTGATCTGTTCTCAATATCCGAATCGAAGTGCAATATCGTTAGTAATGTAACGTGTGGAGAGAGATACGAACCTCAAGCATTCTGTAAGTTAATAATGTTAGTGAGAATGTAACTTCAGTATTACGATTTCAAAAGCGCCATTGTTTCTCGATCGGATCGCGAAATAATCGCACACCAGGACGTGGAGATTTCACAGCAAGATTAATGCAAAAGATTATGCGGAGTCAATAAAAAACAACGAAAATGGCATCTGGAATTTTGTATGCTTTTTCTTCATTTGCAATACCGGTAGGGCAATAAAAGCTCTCTTCCCGGAGAACGCGCTACTAGTATAGGTTGGAAGTGATACGTGTTTCCGTCGTCCATTTTGTATACTGTAGGCCGCCATCTTGGTTTCTATGGTAGCAGGTGTTTGCTTATCTGAGGATACTCTTACCTGTTTGGCCCAGCCTTCTAGGCCATCCCAAGCCATACCCTCCCAAATTCTAATAAGCTATCGAGCAATTAATGAAAAGCCATTGCTCGAACGACTCTAATCCCATCTAGCAAATGTGCTATAGAGCAAGTGCTCGATCGAGTGATTCCACATACTACTCGAACGACTGTAACTCCATTGAGCAAATATGCCACAGTTAAAATAGAAGTCCTGTCACTAACTGCGCGCTTATCTAGGCTTAATTAGGCGTAGGGATTACGCGCAATTGCATATCGAATGGCATCCAAAGCACAGCAGGTTCTCCTGGTTACTCATAGCAAACACAGGCAATGCTTCTGCCAATGGACCTCCGGGTTACCGGTATTACTTGTGCACAGGCCATATGCACAGAATTTGATTGCCTTACTATGGTTATAACGCGTATATTAACGCGCAGATCGACGTGCTATTTGCGCGCATTTCGCGACAAGACTTCTAGTTTTAACTGCATAGAGCAATTGCACAATCGAGTGACTCCACATACGACTCTTCGACTCATTTCATAAAAAAGAGATTCCATGGCCACAGACGTTTTCAAAAAAGAGATTCTCAAAAATGGATTCGGTAAGTGGGATTCTTATCCGATCCGCTTCCGTGAAATGGGATTCCATTCCATAGAAACCAAGCGGCCTCCAGTATACGAAATGGTCGACGGAAAGACGTATCGCCCTAACAACATGCGCTGCGCATACGCACCCACACCACGTATCACTATCGGGATGACGTCACAAGATGGCCGCTCACCCGGGCTACCATGACAACACAACATGTCGCCTCTGGTTCACGTGACACGTCACTTCCGAGGTCCTGCCCGAGGTCCTGCCAATGAGTCCTCAAACATATAGGCTATACTACTCACGCTGTTGTCAGGATCGTCTCGATTCTCATGTCTGGTTCTCGCTTTCGTTTCTCTTCTTTAATTTTTTTCTTTTCTTTTCTCTGTTTTTTCCTCTCTTTTTTCTTGTTCACTATTTTAAACGGGATTGACGAGAAGACAGCCACTAGTGGCAACGCCATGTCCATGTGGTTGTGAATAATGTTACCTCTATGTATATTTTTGTTTTTAATTGTATACATGTTGCACTACTGAATAAAATCAATCAATCAGTCAGTCAATCTTCTTTTACCGTAGGAGAGGTCCCAGTGGCGGAGAGAAAAAATCGACAGGACATTTTAAACCGGATTGCGAAACATTCAGAAGAATCTGTCAGGTTTTGTGATCGTAGTACTAAATCTCCTCCTTCTGTACGAGTGTACATGGAGTGACAGTCGGTGAGACAGACGTGCCTCACCAGTTCCACACAACTTTACGTCATGATGAACGTCAACGTCATGACTTCGAACATGGTGTATTCGCGTCATTATTCTCATCGGGGACGTGATTACCGTTTTTTTATTCCAAGTTCCTCATTCGACATTCATTATCAACCAATAAAACTTGGAATAACTAACGGTTGTCAGGTCCGTATTCTCATCGCTTCTACGCACGCGCATATAGCTCGTTTGTAATTTTAGATTCGCTCGTGTATCCGACAAACCAGCAATTAGGTAGATCGAGTGGATCATGGACATTCTTTTGAACACAAATGGTGTGACATTGAGGTCAAGATTTGAGAATTATTTTTTTCTAGTGGGTGGACCCATGGTTTTTCGATAGCTGACATTTCATTTTATTTTTTAAATCCCACCAGGGAAATAAATGGAGAATTCAATTTCTAGTTATTTCTCTTACACTACGAATTCATAAACGTTTTATCTGGAGTGAGTACCCCTATCGTGCGACACATTTGCCGATTTTCGGTGAATAACGCACGATATTGCCCCCAATTATATCCAACTAGACCCCTGCTATTTTATTGAATACTGTTACCAAACACTCAAACGTAAACGACTGGGTCCAAATGCATACCGTCGATAATGAACAATCCCGCCCAAAAGACGACGAGGCGTAAATGCGCCCAGAGGAAGCAGAGAAATGTATATAAAACACTCTTCTCAGCTAAAATCTGTAAGATTCTTCCATCAAACACCTTTCGTAAAACACCATCTGAAACATTATGGCCCAATATAACAACTCTCCACCTCAAACATCTAATAATGACGTCTACATTTCACAAATGGCCAATCTCAAACATGTCCATCTGACAACAGATGCCGTTCACACACGACACACGCATTGACCACAGGACAACAACCTTCCAACGTTCGGCTTGCATGGGCTTGTATGGAAAACACAAGGGCAGGCAGCATATATTGTAGAGTTCGGACAGTTGAATTCCACATTCGCACCTAAAAGAGGGTCATAGTGTAGGTTCACTAATTCACTTATTTTCGCCCAAAGAGAAGGATATGACTCCTTATTTTATCTCACAATCGGGGCGTTTTTGCACTGTTACGCAACTAAAGTTTAATGTATCTGGGCCCTTATTCCGAATGCGTATCAAGGGCCCCTGATACAAGCGCGTGATTCTGCTGTTGCCAAAACAACGGCATTAATATCATTTTCTGATCGCTCCGCGTTCTTCCCTTCAGTGAAAACAATATTTGGTGAGGCGAAGCCGAACCTAATATTGTTTTCTCTGAGCCGTATATGACAATGTATCTGCCAACTAAACGCCCTGTAACGTATTTATTATGCTCGGCATGCTAAAATGTCACTGGGGAAGTTAACTCAACGAACAGTTAAATTGTGCGCACTTTTCGGCATCTAGGGCTGGTTTGTAGCCTATTATTGGGATTTTCCTGAACGCTCGAGTCGAGGCTTCTCTCTTGAAGTTAAAGGATTAGCTTTCGCTATGAAGTGTGGAAAACTCCACCTCAATAAACGACAAACGGCATATTTTAAAATATAATAAACCTTTACACCAAGAGAGATATTTTAATTCACCAGTAATTATTGCAAAATTAACAACCAAATTTACGTTGACAAAACACACAGTTGCTCCACGTCGCAAGACAGTATTCAGTATAGTGAATCCTAGTGACGTAATTTTCTCTGAAGTGTAACGTCATCACTGACCTCAATATGGAGATCAATGAACGCTATTCTATTTTAAAATTTGCGTCTTTCCATCGATAAGGCAAATGAAAAAGGTCTTCTTAAAATAGTTTTATAACACATTTTGTGGTCAATATTGTGAGATAAATTTATCATCACCACAGTGTGTGTCTCCGGAAATTCTGATCAAGTCTCGTCGAAATACTGTTCTGTTCCTACAATTCGACTTGATCTGAATTCCAGGAGACACACACTGTGGTGATAATCTCTATGGAATGAGTACTTCGTGATGAACACTGAATCGATACCTTCAGACATCAACTGTGAATTTCTGTATGAAACGTTATCTTGTTACTACATTGCGCAACAAGGCTGGAGTATGGAGAACAGGAATCGACAACCCTCGTTGGAGTTTTTCAGATGTTTCAAGAGCGCTATACCCGTACTACACCTTAGTTGTGTCATGCATTGGAACCTTCGGCGTTCTGTTCATTCTTGCGTGACACTTTTGTTTTGTTTCGAAGCATTTAATTTGCTCAAGCAAATACTAGCGTCACCCATGAGAGTATGTAGCAACAAATCAGATGCGTTCTTACATACTGTAGGCCCGACTACACACCTGGATTTACTGAAATGTTTCAGTGCCTGTATTTTGTTGAAAAAAGTTGAATGCATACAATAATCCTACTAAAATGCTATTTATGAATCTTCAGCATCAATCCAGAACAAAAGAGGCTAAGTGCGTGAAGGATCCCTATTACACTTTCCTTGTAGATAATATCAGTCTCTGACATTAATTCTTGGGAGGGGTGTGGGGTGGAAGGGAATTCTAGGGTGGGTGTGACCGGCCACGATACAGAGACCACATTCGCACATAAATCACAGGTGCGGCGCTTTAAAACACAGTCGAGTGGCAAAAATCTTGAAGTCAAATATAATGAACTAATAATGACACTGGAAGCCTTTTTGGAATGTATCCTATTATATCGTGTTTCAATCTTAAGAGTGGTAATCATGTCTATCGCCCGTGAAGGAATGAAAAGGAAAAAAGTAGTTTAGTTGTGGCGGGAAACCTGACGCCACTGGACGTTTTGCAATTTATGTCGTCATTTTAGTGAGCAATGCGACAATGCTATATTTATCTTGCATGATCAATAACGGTGTTTCCCAGGTGTTAATCTTTCTCGGCAGATCTCTTTCAATTCAGTCTCCAATATTGTGCTGCAAGTTAGTCAAACACATTGCACTGTGATCGTTTAATACCTTCTCTTAAATTTATTTTCCAGTGGTCATGATAAGGTATAGAGCTACAGTAGGGAGGCTTCTCTTTGTTAAAAATTTGGACAACGCCATTGATTGTTGATTTATGAGAGATTTATCAGTTGCTGAGGCTTCATTATCCAGGAAGAAGAATTAATAAGAAACGCCTTTGCAATTCTCCAACAACATATTTGAACTTCCCGAAGAATAACTGTAATTGGTGCAAACAGATTGCATAATCATGTACAATACATCCCTGTCTTATCTCGTTATGAAAATCGACTTTGGATAAAAATATCGCACCTGAAATATTTAGACAGTCGAGGAAGGTCCAATTAAGAAGCATGTAATCGTTGAGAAAACACCTATGGCGTCATAAGAAAATAAAGCGAAGTGTCCTTTGTTACTTTTAATAAACGAAAACGACAGACAGCTCTGGGTACTGTTTGTTGTTTTCATTTATTAAAAGTTAGAAAAGGAAACTTGACTTTTTATGGCAAGCTAGTTAGAAGAAACTAAGTACAGTCCACTTTGGCTCTTTGTCCGGCGAATGTGACTTCACAGAAATTTGAATTTTATTCTTCCCGGGAATAGAAATTTGCAAATCTTATAGCCTAGACTTTTATATTAATACAAAGATTAGTGTCCGTATTATATGTCGCGATGTTAAGATAATGGACAGAAAAAAAGTCACAGAACATCAAAAGATGGCGAAAGGGCTGTTTTCAAACTGATTGGGAATATTTTTTAAAAAGCCAGCTGCTGTATTTTTATACTACTCTATAGGAAATGCCTGATATTTTTATAGAGTAGTATAAAAATACAGTTTTATATGAAATTCGTAATCCCTTAGAGTCAAATTTGCTGACAAATTTAGAAAAAATAAGGGGAGCTAACTTTCCTGTAAATCTCTTCCAACGACGACAATTGTCATCCATGGGAGGGGTCGATTTGTCTATATAATTCTCATGCGTTTTTATAACTGATGCAATTTTATTGATTTAAATATTTAGGTGAATATGAAGCATCTAGATGTCCAACTTGTTCTCCATGTAATGAAGTACTACCAAGCTGTGTTGGAATTCCGGATGGGGATCACGCTATCCAAAACAAGCTGTACCATTCTGTATATCTAACATGTTTATCTAACAGATCGAGTGTCTCGACATGTCACGTTCACTACATATTCCATCCGCACTTGCGAAAATGCGTCGAAGAATTAGATCCAGGTAAGATTAGAGTCTTTTGGTCATTTGCTGACATGATATGGGGTATCTCTTAGAAGGTGTTGGTTTGTAATTTTGAGATTTCAAGAGCACATCAAGTCAACTTGGTACCCTCAAGATATCGTCAAATCAATCAATGCAGTAATTCTTCCCATCGATGACGTTTGATGACGTGACCACTGTTACGCTGTGACTATAGTCACAACGTAATATCTTGCGCATCATGAACCATCAAACGAAAGCCTAGTAGGAAAGCTAATAACTCGGTGTCAGCTTTCCAATCTCGGCACTTGTTTCATACCGATAACAAATAAAAAGTTGTAAATATTCCATTGGTACTTCCGCGAAAATGTGCATATTGTCAACCTATTCATTTTCACAGACTTCAAAGTATATTATATATGTGACTAATGAGTTTTTCAACAATCCAGTCGTATGGAGATCAGTGGAACACATCTATAGTGGCACCATGGTATATCCATATTATTGTCCTCAACATCCAAGGTATACCACTCTGTAGTGGTAATAATACTGTTTCGTGCGGGTTACCGAGGCTCACAAGTAAACAAAAACATAAAAATGGTTTATCTATTGTTTTTAAGGAAATATTGATACGTTCAATACAGTCCTGGGTAGAAAACATATATTTCACTTGTGACAACATCATCCGTGTGAATAACAACCATTCTCAGACTGAACCACTTTTTAAAAATTTTCTTTCTGATATATATTTGAATAGTTTAGTTCGGATTATAAATGTTGAAACTGGTCACTAGATGGGGCAGTTTTGGGGTTTTTCGGTTCGATTCGGTACCGTTTGTTTTTCCTGCAAACAGGAAACCGAACTGCAAGACCCAACAAAAACCGACCAGGTGGTTTTACTGTGACTGTGCATAAACATGCCAAACTATCTTGCTGGGAGGGAACTGGACCAGTGACTCCTATGAATTTTCATCACATGGTCTATCCTACACAGGGGCGAATACGTCCTGGTCTCAATGTCATATTTTCCAACTTATTGATCGTTCACTGGACGAATCAATAAGGGAGGAAATGTGACAATGAGAAACTAGCACAGATTAGATGAACGTTATTCATTTGTTACACAAATTTATCATATGACTCGTCCGTTTTGTTCACTTTAAAACATTTGATATTTTGTTTTCATATTAATCAGTGATAAATAAAGCCTTCCGCCAATTACATTGGTCAATTTCAAAACTAGACAATTTGATTGGCTGAACAAAATACAACTGGACCACATTTTCTTAATTTGCACAATTAGAGTTGGGAGCTTTCATTGGTCAATTTCAAAACTGGACAATTTGATTGGCTAAACAAAATACAACTGGGTCACATTTGCATAATTTCAGTAGGGAGAATTTACGTTATCTGTCCTATTTAGGATGGGTTATATTGTATTAATCTTTTACCTACAAGAAAAACGCCATGCATTTTTTTGTATATTTATTTTTTGCTTCCAAAACATAGGTTATGACCCCTCATTGGAACGAGCTCAACGAGCTCGTTCCAATGAGGGGTCATAACCTATGTTTTGGAAGCAAAAAATGAAAACTTTTAGTTTTTCGAGGATGTTTTTTCCAAGTGCCGTCTGCAACTCAAGTTAGGTGATGGGTTAAAAAGTCTTACTGGGAGGGAACTGCACCAGTGACTCCTATGGATTTTACTAACATGGTCTGTCCTACACAGGGGCGAATACGTCGTGGTCTCATTGTGACAATGAGAAACCAGCATAGATTAGATGAACGTTATCCATTTGTAACTCTAATTTATGTTTTTTCTGACTGAATGGGTTTAGTAACTGATCCCCTGGAAACCCTAAAAATGATAAAAGGGTAAGTAAGGCTGAACCCAATTGTGATACTTAACCCTTTACCCAACGTAACGGCCAAAACTATCCAGCGCTATTCACAAAAATCGCCAATTAACTTTCATTATTTTTTAATTTTTTGTCTCAAAAATATAGGTTATGACCCCTCATTGGAACGAGCTCGTCGAAAATTAGTTATTCAAGAATATTTTTTGCAAGTGTCGTCTGCTTTTCATGTTAGGTAAAGGGTTAAAGACAGGGCGTTTTATAGTGAATCGTTCGTACAAACAATTGTGGATTTTTTAAACACAGAGAAAAACCGAACGGGACAGAGGTTTGTTCCTGAAAACGAAATCTAAAAAATCAAAACCTCTCCGCTCTACTACTCCCAAAGGACATTACAGCTCACTAGACATAAAGAAAGACAGTTATGATGAACTGGAGTTTATGATAGTCTATACTCATGGTAATTTTAAAAAGGTTACTATACATCCAAATTAATAGTTGCCATTATTAGATGGGTTTCTACAAATATTAATCATTTAAAGAGGTATTTACAGCTTATGGATTTGACAAACTTTGTAGGCAAAACGTGAAATATGTTTGTTTATTGTACGTCGATTTTCTATAATTTATATCCAGGTTGTGATTAAATATTCTATATTTATAAGGCACTCATTGTGTAAGATTTTTGGTGTAATATTTTAATGAAATTGTGAGTGCGAACATGAGTTGGTTTTTATGAGCTAAACATCAAATATATTAGTAGTATGTAATGTACCTTTGAGGGAAAGTTTGGGGGACCTCGGTGGGGGACCTCGGAAGTGACGTCATGTCACGTGACATAGTGGCGCCAAGTTGTGTTGTCATGGTAACCCGCGTGAGCGGCCATGTTGTGACGTCATCCCCATAGTGATACGTGGTGTGAGTGCGCATGCGCAGCGCGTGTTGTTAGGGTGATACGTGTTTCCGTCGTCCATTTTGTATACCGGAAGCCGCCATCTTGGTTTCTATGGTAGCACGTGATTGCTATGTTACCCAATTGTTCTGTAATAGGACGGGGTATGTTTTGAGGGTATGTTCGATTGTAGAAGAGTAAATCTAATTACCACAAACAACCCGACAATCCATCCAATTCACCAAAATCCACCCAAAATCACCGAAATTGACTTTATTTCCCCAATTGATCTAGCACGTAGTGCTATAGTACCGAGAGGGTATCGGGGGTGCATTCGATTGAACAGGAGTAATGTTCTGGATTAGAATTCTCCCAGAATCCCTTTTTTTGGATCCCATGACGTTTTTTCCCTATTAAGAGTAGCACGTAATACCGAGGGGGTGTGTTCGTTTGAAGTGGAGTAATGTTCCCATTTTTTTGGATCCCATGACGTTTTATTTCCTTATTAAGAATAGCACGTAGTGCTATAGGACAAATTTACCCAGAAATCCTCTGCTTCTACTTGGAACTATATTTTTATAAATTCCTACGCTCTATTTTTAGTAACATCCTTAACTGACCCCCTAACTAATTGTTAGTGTCTATATTTAGCAATTTCTTTAAATGACCCCCCTAACTACATGATTTTAAATAATAAAATTAATGAGGATCAAGATGTTTTACTCTGACCAATCAGAGCGAAGTTAATCCACCAATCAGATTTCTGGATTCCCATTGTGTTTCTTTCCCATTACTTTCTATACTAATTTTCTAAATTTCCCAACTTTAACCTATAATCCTATAGGAAACAAACACAAACACCCATCGAGAATGAAAATATCGATGAAAAAACGTTGCGACGTCGTGACGTTTTCAAAAACGTCCGTCACGTCTAAATAAATTCCGGAGAAGAATAACGTCGCGTCATTCTGTTTCGATCCTTCGAACTGAACACATCGCTAGAGAATTTTCTATAGCAATTTTGCCTTTGCAAAAAATTTATGAAGATGTCTGAAGCTGCTACTGCCGTTACCAGAACTGATGTCTACGCCTGTGAAGAGTGTGGGAAGACCTTTACGGACCGCTGCAACCGAAACCGCCATGTGCGTACCAAGCACGCCGCCGAAGAGAAGAAGACCCACGATTGTACCAACTGCAACAAGACCTTTACGAGGAAAGACAAGCTGGATCAACACCTGAAGAAATGTTTGGAGATATATACATGTATGGAATGCGGCCAGGAGTTTAACCAACTACTCCATTTTAATCGACACAAAAGCGTTGCCCACCGACCAGTTCCTGTACCATCGAAAAGGAAAACTGATGAACCGAAGAGAGGACCACCTAAACAACCACGGACCACGACGACCACCCATTATGATGTTGACCCAATGGAGTTTGAAAAGAATATGATGTCTGAAGAAGAGCCAGATGAGATATTGACCGTGTACAAAGATAACTGGAGTTCTATTAGAACTCGCCACATGATGAACAGAAGAGTCCAGGACCAATATAACTACCGGATCAACGATGTGAACCTGAAGATGATGACTGATGAATTGATGACTTCCATATTTCTGCCACAACAGCTAAGATTTAAAATTAATCTGAGTTTTGGTTTTATCCTGCGACACAACGAAACGAATGAACTGAAGTATTACCATCCATCACAAAACAACGCCCGGGTACTTGATGTTCCACAACTTGTATGCTGCCAAGAAGACTTTGAAGAATTCCTTGATGATGTCATGGAAGAAGATATCCTAGAATGGGCCAAATTAAAACGACCCAACACCAAATGGCTTGTTGAGAGAGTTACCAACGTCACATTTTATGTGAACAAGCTGAAAGACCACCCAATTGGAATGGCAGAAGATCTTCCGGACTACATTCTCCAGAACAAAGCAGTAAATGCTTTGGTGAAAGATAGAGCTCGCCATTTTACCTATGAAGACAACCTGTGTATTTTCCGCTGTTTAGCTTTATGGAGTGGTTCCATAACAGACAATTTGAATAAAACAACAGATGCCATGTACAACAAGTATACCCAGAAGCCAAAGAATGAATTCCGTGGAGTAACGTTAGCCGAATTACCTGACTTGGAGAAATGTTTTGAAGTAAATATCCAAGTATATGAACTTGTCAAGAATGATGATGACCAAATTGTTGCCAAATTAGTACAGAGATCTCACAGAAAGTATGAAGATACCATGTATGTGAACATTTACAAGAACCATTTTAGCTACATCATCGATATAGACCAATACTGCAAATCCTTTGAATGCCGCAAATGCGGCAAACTATGGAAGACCTCCCGGGCAATAAATCGTCACGAGAAAACCTGTACAGATGAAGTCAATTACCAGTATGTTGGCGGTGTATACCATCCATCCCAGTCCATATTTGATCTGTTAGAAGATGAAGGTGTAGAAGTATCTGAAGAGAAGAAGTTTTATCCATACCGTGCAACGTTTGATTTTGAAAGTTACTTTGTCAAATCCAGTCTACCTGCTGACAGTGATAAACTGATATGGGAAGCAGAACACCGACCATTGAGTGTGAGCATATGTAGTAATGTTCCAGAATACCAAGAACCGAAATGTTTTATTACAAATGGAAATTCTCAAGAACTTGTTGAAGAAATGATGACATACCTCACAGCTATTTCATCTCATTGCCACCAACTGATGCAGACCTATCATGCTTGGACCTTGTTTGAACTCAGACAGAAAATTGATGAAACGCTGGAAGCGGAAGCCAGAGCTACTGGAGAAGATACATCCAAGATGCACCCTTTACAAAAATTGGAGAAGAAATTTCAAGACTACCTGCAAGAGATGCCCGTCATCGGATTCAACTCTGGAAAATATGATATGAATGTAGTCAAGCGTGAACTGATGACATACCTGAAGAGACAGAATCCACTCAAGTTTGCAGTGAAGAAATCGAATAACTACATGTGCGTCTCGACAGAATCTTTCAAGTTTGTTGATATTTGCAACTACCTCGCTCCAGGATTCAGCTATGACAAGTTTTTGAAAGCATTTGGCTGCTCCGTGACAAAGGGATTTTTACCATATGAATGGATCGACAGCTTGAACAAATTGGATCAAGACCACCTACCAGACCATGAAGCCTTCTACAGTTCTCTCAAGAAAGAAAATATATCCAATGAAGAATACCAGTACTGCCAGCATGTATGGAACGACCTGGAGATGACAACTTTCCGTGATTTTCTGATCTGGTATAATAACCGAGATGTAAAACCATTCTTTGAAGCAGTTGACAAGCAGTTTGCTTTCTACCAAGAACGCCACATCGACATGTTTAAAGATGGTATCAGTGTTCCGGGCCTCACGTTGAAATACCTGTTCCAGACCATGAATGATGAAACTTACTTCACATTATTTAACCAGAAGAATAAAGACTTGCATCACTTGGTGAAAGATAATATCGTTGGTGGACCTTCAATTATCTTCAACCGATACCACGAGAAAGATGTTACCCGAATCAGAGAAACAAAATATGGCAAAGAAGCAAAACCATGTGGAAGTATTATAGGCTTTGATGCGAATGCATTATATCTTTGGTGCCTAATGCAAGAGATGCCAACGGGTTGGAGTATTAGACGTCGTGAAGAAAACCAGTTTAAACCAGAACATCCAATGAAGTATGGTAAAATGGCTGAACAATGGTTAGAGTTTTTATCCATGAGAGATGACATCCACATCAGACATCACTTTAACGGAGCTGAAAAAATGATTGGTCGAAGACAGTTGCCTGTTGATGGTTGGTGCAAAGAGACACAGACTGTATACCAGTTCCATGGCTGCTTCTGGCACGGACATACCTGCATGAAAGATAAGAATGGCCTTCCTATCATCCATAATGAAGTCAGAGATAAACCGATGAAAGAACTACTACAAGACACCCGTACCAATGCAAAGTACATCACCGATTTGGGCTATAAACTTATTGAAATCTGGGAGTGTGAGTGGAGAGAGATGAAGAAGACCGATGCCACACTCAAAGCCTTCCTGAAAGAGAACTTTTCAGACAAAATAGATGGTGCGATGACAGAGGAAGAAATAATGAACAAAGTGAAGTCCGGTGAACTGTTTGGTTTAGTCGAATGTGGTATACATGTACCAGATCACCTGAAAGAGTACTTTGAAGAGATGACACCTATCTTCAAGAATACAGATATTTCCATAGATGATATTGGTGAACACATGAAGGCCTTTGCCGAGAAGAATGGAATCATGAAGAAACCCCGTAGAAGTTTGATCGGAAGCTATGGAGCGGAGAAAATGTTATTTGCAACCCCTTTACTGCAGTGGTACCTCCAGCATGGTATTGAAGTTGATCACGTCTATCAAGTTATCCAATATAAACCAAGAAGATGTTTTGAAAAATTTGGAGATGAAGTATCTGAAGCAAGAAGACAAGGAGATGTTGACCCTGACAAGTCGATCGTTGCCGACACCATGAAGCTGTTGGGAAATTCTGGATATGGCAAAACCGTCACCAACAAAGAGAAGCATCGACGTGTGTGCTATTGCGACGACGAAGAAGTTACCAAAGCTGTAAATGACATGTCCTTCAGAGCCTTGAATCCATTAGATGATACATTATATGAAGTCGAACTCAACAAGAAGACCATCAAGTTGGATCTGCCACTTCACATCGGATTCTTTGTTTACCAGTATGCGAAACTCCGGATGCTTCAGTTCTATTATGATGTCATCGATACTTTTATCAACCGCCAAGATTTCGAATATGCTGAAATGGACACAGATTCTGCATATATATGTACCTCGTCACCATCCATAGATGAATTAGTGAAACCAGAGAAGAGAGTAGAATTTTACAAAGAGAATCACAAGTGGTTTCCATCAGAGTGTTGTGATTTCCACAGAGATGATTATGTGAAAACCAAATTAGAAGGCAAAGAATGGCTGTCACCCTCATGCTGCCAAGAAAGAAAGCGTTTTGACAGGAGAACTCCAGGCTTGTTTAAGGTAGAATGGCAAGGAACCGGCATTGTTGGACTGTGTAGTAAAACATATTATTGTTTCGGAGCCACCAATAAATTCAGTTGTAAGGGAATCAGCAAACGCCACAATGATTTGACGAAAGACAGATATTTGCAAGTTTTGAAGACTCAACAAAGTGGATCTGGCATCAACCGAGGATTTGTTATGAATGACAACACTATGTATACCTACCAGCAGAGCAGAGATGGACTATCATATTTCTACCCAAAACGAAGAGTTTTAGAAGATGGAGTTAGTATCATACCACTAGAGATTTAAAGAAGAACCAATTGAGTGAGTGTCATATTTTTCTACAACCTGAACCAAGTCTAGCTTTTGCCTACAAAAAATTCCTAAAAAAAACCGAAATGGTTTTTAGGTGGTCTACTCAATCATATTAGGCTCATCAAATTTTTAAAGTCCTTTATGGCATTCTCTAAAGTCCTTTATGGCAGTCCTCATAAAGTCCTATATGGCATTCTCTAAAGTCCTTTATGGCAGTCCTCATAAAGTCCTATATGGCATTCTCTAAAGTCCTACATGGCAAGTTTTTTCTCAAAGTAAAAAGTCCTTTATGGCATTCTCTAAAGTCCTTTATGGCAGTCCTCAAAGTCCTACATGGCAAGTTTTTCATAAAGTAAAAAGTCCTTTATGGCAGTCCTCATAAAGTCCTATATGGCAGTCTTCAAAAAAAAAATTCTAAATGGCAAGTCTTACAAGGCAATACATTTTTTTCTAGTGTAAAGATTTTTTCAATTTTTTATTTATTCTAATACAGAGAGTTTTTTCATCATTATCATCATCATCATCATGTTCCTGATATACTTTAGGCTAACCCTATTGGAAGTGGAGGATACTTCTTTAGTTTTTAGTTTCATTCAAAACTTTTTAGTTAAATTTATTTTTAAAAAATGTTGATTCATGGTATCTTTTAGGTTACACCTATTGGAACCAGATGATACTTCTTTATTCAAAATTTAGTTTCATTCAAAACTTTTTTAGTTCCATTTATTTTTAAAACATGTTGATTCATGGTATCTTTTAGGTTACACCTATTGGAACCAGATGATACTTCTTTACTTTTTAGTTTCATTCAAAACTTTTTAGTTTCATTCAAAACTTTTTAGTTCCATTTATTTTTAAAACATGTTGATTCATGGTATCTTTTAGGTTACACCTATTGGAACCAGATGATACTTCTTTACTTTTTAGTTTCATTTCATTTTTTTAAAGTTGATTCCTGGTGTCTTTTAGGCTACCCCTATTGTATAACCAAAGGAATAAATCATCATCATCATCATTACTAAGAAATTCTCTGTTGTGAATATTTAAAAGATATGAGAAATTTTTATGATAGAAAAACTAAATTGCTAAGT
Source organism: Pictodentalium vernedei (assembly GCA_031216915.1). Lineage (NCBI taxonomy): Eukaryota > Metazoa > Mollusca > Scaphopoda > Dentaliida > Dentaliidae > Pictodentalium > Pictodentalium vernedei. The sequence goes on along the minus strand of CM062295.1, from coordinate 72,751,759 downwards.
TGGACATGTTGTTTTCGTTTTTCTTTTTTGATGAACAAAAAAAATTCCTTCAAAGCGGATACGAACTGTAGGGGGTGGGAATGCACTCGAGCTGTTTGACTTCTCTCCATTGGACAGAGGTTTGTAGCTTGACCTGTCCCAAGCCAGTATAAAATGCAGAGGGCCATATCCTACAGTTTAAGGATCAAGATTGCAGTTTGATCGCCAAACTGACCAATCAGATCGAAGTTAATCAACCAATCAAATTTCTGTATTCTCATTGTGTTTCTTTCCCATTACTTTCTATACTAATTTTCTAAATTTTCCAACTTTAACCTATAATCCTATAGGAAACAAACACAAACCCCAACCAAGAATCAAAAACTCAATCAAAATTTGTTCAACTGGGGTGATGTTTTCAATCACGTCCGTCAAAGATATATAAGATTAGGCAAAGCATGGACTTGGCATCATTCACGATCGAACCATTGACCAGAGAAGATGTTCCGAATTGGCACCAAGCAGACTTATGCTAATGTCACCCAGTACCAGGGTGAACTGAAGATTCATCTCAGAAGATACTTTGAGGGAAAAGACCAGAAACCTTATCCCACGAAGACTGGTATTGCTCTATCTTTAGAAGAATGGAATGCCTTGAAATCTCAAATAGAAGAAGTAGATGCAGCCATCAAAACCCAACAAACAACTTTAACTGAAGACACTAAACCTACTAACCATGAAGACTTCAAAAAACCAAATCAAGAGCCACCTTTGAAGAAGAAGAAGAAGATCACAGTGAGAATAACCCAACCACGACCATTGATCGTTGATGAAATTGATAGTGAATTCAGGCAAGTTCGCTTGCAGCATGAACTTTGCTTGGCATTATGCTCATTATGTCGAAGAGAACATTGATGCTGTAATGAAAGAAAAATGCTATGGATGTACTGTCGATCACCCAAGTCAGATTCAGCATAATGTATGCCTAACGATGTCTGAAGAAGAGAAGATTATAACATGTTTTAGTGACGCACTTGAAAGAGTTAACAAGAATGATGTTCATCTACTGTGGCACCATAATACTTCTGGAATGAATCCACTACCAGTACAGAAAGAATATGAAGATATGTTCGAGAAACCTCTCACAAATGAACAGAGACGTTGTATTATGGATTTGGTGATTGAATTTATGACCATCAAGAAACCTGTTACAATTGGATTCTAATTGAAGATGTAAATAGATGATTTTTTTATAAAAAAAGAAGAAAAAAGAAGAAAAAAAGTATAAAATGAAGAAACAAGAAAAAAAAAAAGTGGTAATGACGCTTAAGTTATTTGATGTTTATCTTCTTGACAAATATCAAACAAACTTAAACTGTCCCCAGCCAGTAAGTCAGAGGGCCACCAATTTTAAATATTTTTTGGATGGCGGTTCATATTGACCACCTCTCCAAAAGGTATAAAAGGGGGAGTAGTCCCCACGTTCAGTGGGGGCCACCTCCCCAAAAGGTATAAAAGGGAAGTAGTACCCACATAGAACAACAAAGATGGATCCTCGTTGGAAGCATCCATTCACTTGTTTATTGTGTGGTCCCACGGGTAGTGGTAAATCACCCTTTGTAAATCGGGTTATTCAAAACATTCAAAATATTATATCACCTGTCCCAAGTCACATCATTTGGTGTTATAGTGAATGGCAACCATTATACAATACTTTACCCCAAGTAGAATTCGTAGAGGGTCTCCCTCAAGAATTAAAATCTGATAGTTTAGTCATATTGGATGATCTGATGCTCGATGCAGATGTTCGAGTGTCTAGATTATTTACTAAAGGTAGTCATCACCGTAACATTAGTGTGATCTACATTGTTCAAAATTTATTCGATAAAAATAAAGTTCATAGGACTGTAGCTCTCAATAGTCATTACATGATCTTGTTTAAAAATCCTAGGGATCGTTCTCAGATCTCACACTTGGCAGCACAGATGTATCCTGGTCATTCCAAGTTTCTGAGAGAAGTTTTTGAAGATGCCACTTCGACACCATATGGTTACCTTTTAATAGACAAGATACTCCTGAGCACATGAGATTAAGAAGTCAAATTTTTCCTGGGGAAACCCAATATGTGTACCTCCGAAAAGTATAAAAGCAACAATTATGACTCGAGTCAGAAGCATGTCTGACCGTCTAAAGCGCAACATCGCTCTTCTCAAGGTTCTTATTAAATCGAAACCCGCACTCGTCAAATCCATACTAAAACATGCAGACAAAGAATTGATAACTTGTTTGTGTGACTGTGCCTCGAATATACTGAAGGGAGCAGTACCTCTGACCAAAGCTCAGAGAACCAAACTCGTTCGTCAGAAACAACTAGTTAGGGCAGTGGCAAACAAAGGTACCTCTGACAAAAAGAGGAGACAAATCTTGCAGAAAGGGGGATTCTTGGGGGCATTGCTACCTCCTGTACTATTGGGTGCTGTTAAAGGTATATTTGGATGATGGAATATGCAAAGAAGATGGCTTTGGTAGAAACAAGGTTATTGGAACGTCTACAAGAGACTCCAAGACAACCGAATGAACTGGCTGTCTCATCACTGGATAGAGAAATGAGAGATATTCTCGATGCCCCTTTTCTTTCGGCTGATGAAAAGATGACTCAATATAATCAAATTTTACAAAGATACTTGACATTTCAACAAAAGGTAATGGCTCCTCGACCAATTAAAGTCGAATTCGAGAAAGATAATAAAGACGAAGACATTCTCGATTCTGTACCCATGACAATGAAGAGAAAGGGTAAGTTGTTGTTGAATCGTATTAGAAGTGACCCAAATATATCTTGGAATGAGAAGGGTGAATTAGTCTACAAAGATCAAACAGTGGTAGGGTCGAATGTAACAGATCTTCTAAACGATTTACTTAGAAGACGAAAATCTTTCCAACCAAAGGGATGGGAAATGTTGGCCGAAGCTTTGAGAGATAGTAACATACCCCAAGAATTAATTGGTCATAAAGAACGTTGGGATTTTATGAAACAGGCACCGATAAAGTCGGAACCAAAACAACCAAAGAAAACAGAAACGCCAAAGTGGACCGAAAAAAGGTACAAATAGAGTTGACACTTGAACAAGGCAGTCATGGAAGCATTGTACTATGATTCTGAAGTGCCTGGTAGTTTTGGTGGTGTAGACGCTCTTCGTAGAGCGTCCAAGAAAAAAACCAAACAAGTAAAATGGTTAGAGACTCAAGACACATACACTCTTCACAAACCTGTTCATCGTACATTTCGTAGAAGAAAAGTAATAGTTAGTGGTATAGATGCACAATGGCAAGCTGACTTGGTAGATGTTTCAAACATAAGTAAATTCAACAAAAACATAAAATTTTTGTTGACATGTATAGATGTGTTTAGTAAATATGCTTGGGTGATACCATTACAAAACAAACTTGGTGATTCCATCGTGAAAGCTTTTAGTAAAATTTTCAAACAAGGTCGTAAACCAGAAAAATTACAAACTGATCAAGGCAAAGAATTTCTAAACAGAAAATTTCAGAATTTTCTCAAAGATCACAAAGTCGACTTTTTCACAACACAAAATGTGGAAACAAAATGTTCCATAGTAGAAAGATTCAATAGAACTTTGAAAACCAAAATGTGGAAATATTTTACCAAGAATGATACACTAACTTTTCCACTTCAAAACTTGGTGAAATCATATAATCATTCTCACCATCGCAGTATAGGTATGGCCCCCATCGCCGTGAACTTTGAAAATCAAGAAGAGGTTTGGCAAAGGTTGTATGGACAACCCATAAAACACAAGACACCAAAGAACAAAGTAGGAGACAGAGTGAGAATCAATAAAGTTAAGAAAACTTTTGAGAAAGGTTATTTGCCCAATTGGACCGAAGAGTTATTCACAGTAGTAGCCATCAAGAAAGGACATCCAGTCACATACATGTTACAAGATGATAATGGAGAAATATTGAAAGGGTCATTCTACACTGAAGAGCTTCAACGAGTTTCACATAAAACTATTTACAAAATCGAACACGTACTCAAGAAACGTGGTCGAGGTAAGAAAAAGGAATTGTTCGTAAAGTGGTTGGGATACCCAACTTCGTTCAATTCGTGGATCAAACAGAGTCAGCTCACCTATAAAAGGAAGTGAACCTCTGAAGTTTCTTCAAAATGGAAGAAGGGTCGAACGGTTCTTGGCCTCTGTTTGGTAAAAGAATTCCAAGGAGCGAGATAACTTATTTTTCACAAATAATCATTTTGTATATCATCATCATTACCAGTGTCGTTAATCTCACTCTCGAAAACACAGACAGCAAGTTGTGGACTGCTCTCTTGAGTAGTAGCATAGGATATTTGTTACCAAATCCAACCATTAAGAAAAATTAATGTTTTATTTGACTCTACCAAGTAATAGTTCTATGAACGTGTTTCCAGAAAACACGTTGACTACGTACACCACTCAGTTATCACAACCAGTGAATCTCACGGGAGAATGGGAAGTAGGTCTGGCAGAGATTCAGTATCCAAATACTTGGTTCAATATTCGTGGAGAAGAAGCTTTCGTTACAGTGTTCTGGTCTTCGAAAAAGAATTACCGACTTACTCTCAAGGAAGGTCGTTATTCGGATCCCATTGATGTAATACGAGCTATCAATGGTGTTAAAGAATTACTCTTGCCTCGTCACGATAAGGTAGCTTTTGAACTGGATAGAGTGACTGGTAAAGTTCGTATCACGGTACGTGATGGAGTCGTGGTCACATTGAGCCCTACTCTTCAAAATATTTTGGGATTTAATGAGTGTGTTTTTAAATCAGGAACTTACAATTCTTCCAGAGTTGCCGATGTCGACCAAGGATTTTATTCACTCTATGTATATTGTGACTTGGTTCGTGACCAAGTCGTAGGAGATACAAGAATACCACTTCTTCGTATCGTCCCCGTACGTGGAAAATATGGGGATATCATCTCTAAAACATTTGAGAATGTGTATTATGTACCAGTAGAACGAAAAAATTTCAGTACCGTCCAGGTGTATATAAGGGGTGACACAGGAGCCATAGTACCATTCGAGTTCAGGAAAGTGACAGTGACACTTCATTTCAGAAATCGTAGATCTCTTCATTTCACATAAACATGACTTACTGTTGTAAGTCCAAATTATACGAAGAATATTACACGAAACAAGCTGGAAATGGTCTACCGGCTTTTTCTGGCGCTCAAATACAGAGAGGATATGGTTTGGGAAGTATATTGGGAGGACTGAAGAATATGGTGTTACCTTTATTGAAAACTACAGCCAGGACCGTGGGAAAACAGTTATTGAGAAAAGGAGCAGCCTTTGCCGAAGATGTCATTGAAGGGAAAAATGTAAAAAAGGCAGCAATCAAAAGAGTCAAAGAGGCTGGAGCAGGAGCTTGGAATGAAGTGGTTGGTGGTTCAAAACCACCCGGTAGGAAAAGTATAAAAAGGCCCGCACCACGCAAAACTAGCAAATCGACAAAAAGAAGGAGAACTGTTCAGACCCAAGACCATCTCGGTGCATGATGTCTCTCATTAATGAAAAATCTTGTGAGTGTGTCAACAGCGAACTCGACTTGTTTTCCATACCACCAACACAGACTAGTGTGGAACATGGGCAATGGGTAGAACACAGGCCTTTGGCGACTATAGGAAACAGTGGTCCAATAGAATTCCACATTGCAGGATTAGGAGATGATTATTTGAATTTGGCACAGACATACTTGTATGTTAAAGCAACGGTTGTAGATTCCAATGGGGCATCAATTGCACCCGATGCCAAAGTGGGCCCAGCCAATTTATGGATGCATTCCTTATTTAATCAAATCGATATCAGCTTGAATGAAAAACTGGTATCTCCTTCCAACAACACTTATCATTACAGAGCTTTCATAGAAACTTTGTTGAGTTATGGACCAGCTGCCAAGAAGTCACAACTGACTAATGCATTATGGTACAAGGATACGGCCGGACACATGGAAGATTTGACAGATGATAACAAGGGATTTCTTCTTCGAAAGAAATTTATAGAGAAAAGTAAAATCGTGGACATGACTGGAAGATTACATTTGGACATGTTTTTCCAAACTCGTTACTTGCTGAATGGAGTTAATGTTCATGTTAAAATGAATAGAGCCAAAGATGCTTTCGCATTGATGGCCGATACCGCTACATACAAGATCAAAATTCTAGATGTATCCATGTTTGTACGCAAAGAGAGACTCCAATCATTCGTGAGAATGGCTCACGAGAAAGCACTAACAAAAGCAACTGCAAAATATCCTATCGATCGTGTGGAAACCAAGGTGTTTTCAGTGCCGAAAGGAAATCTGAGCATCACTCAAGAAAACTTATTTTTAGGCCAGCTACCTAAACGCATCGTAGTGGGATGTGTAGACAACGATGCTTTCAATGGAAACTTTTCAAAGAATCCATATAATTTCAAGAACTACAAAATCAATTACTTGGCATTGTACGTGGATGGGCAGCAGATTCCAGCCAAACCATTACAACCTAGATTCGAACAACAAGAAGTGGCGAGATGTTATGCAACTCTGTTCCAAGGAACTGGACAAATGTATGAGAATGAAGGAAACCACATCAGCCGAGAAGAGTACATAAATGGATACACCCTATTCGTATTCGACCTGACTCCAGATCTATCACATGGACAACACTTCGATCTGGTGAAGAGAGGAAACTTGAGACTAGAAGTCCATTTCGAAAACCCATTACCAACCACAATCAACGTACTGGTGTATGCAGAATTCCAGAACATCATAGAAGTGGATAAGAATAGACAAGTAATCTTCGATTACTCAACATGAACACGTTGCAGTTAGAGAATGCACTTCGATCAGATAGTTGTTTGAAGAGAATATGTTTGGGTGTATTTTCAAGAAACAAATTACCAAGAAGATTACCAGATCACAGACCAGTGGCTTTGATAGCCAACACGGATCCAGACCACAGAAAAGGAGAACATTGGGTGGCTCTCTTTGTGAGTCACCACAACGCAGAATACTTTGATTCCTATGGATTACCACCACAACACAGACCATTCGAGAATTTCCTGAAGAAGAATTCCAGATATTGGAAGTATAATACGAAACGCCTTCAAGGACCATTACCAGTGTGTGGACAATACTGTTTGTTTTACTTGAAACATCGCTGTCGCGGTGTACCGATGGAAACCATATCCAACATGTTTACCACTGATCTAATGGATAATGATGTGTTGGTTAATGACGTCATAGAGGAAACCAGCCACTAGATGTCGCTGCATTGAAGGAAAACTATAAAAACTGGTGCACTTGGTGTTCAGCTCATTTGTGTTTCGACAGCCAAAGAAGGATGTCTACTAATGTGACCGTCTTCAAACTTAACAACGATTTACAGATTCAACTGTTCAAGAACGACGTTGGGTTCCAGTTTACCACCAGAGATTGGGAACAAGTGACCAAAGCAGTGGATATTGCAAAGAAGAGAAGTCTTGAAATAGGAGAACCCAAACCAAAAAGAGAAAGAAAACCAAAGAAGAATGAAGATAAAAAGGATTGAAGAATGTTCACTATTCCATGTTTGATCAGGATGGCACTGAATGATTATCAATCAAGAAACCAAGAAACAAGAAATCCAAGAGACTTTGTAGAGAGAATGAGCGTTTCATTCGAAACGTATTTTCGTGATGTTCCGCCACCAGTACTGGAGCAGTTATTACGTGGAGAAGAAAAAACAAGAAAGACACCAGAACAAAGACCACCAAAACACATCAAGTATGCATTGGAGGAAAATCGTCTCGAGACATTTCAATTCATGTTACAAAGTGAAAGTGTGAAAACCCCGAATGAACTGACAAAAGCTGGATTCTTTTATTTGGGGACAGGAGACAGAACTCAATGTTTTCATTGTGGTATTATTGTTCGTTTCTGGGAAACCGAAGATGATGTTATAGAAGAACACAGAAAATATTCTCCAGACTGTTATTACATTCATAATTTACCACCTGAATTCATGGACGTTGAAAAAGAAGAAGAAATGGCCATCAGAGAAGAAATGGACACATCATTTCAAGAAGAAGAAAATTCACGGAGGACAAAATGTAGTGTGTGTTTATTAGCTGAAGCCAATGTCGCTCCGCGACCATGTAACCATTTGTGCCTGTGCAAAGACTGCTGTAAACCACTCAGAAGATGTCCAATCTGCAGAAAGACTGTTTATGAATATCTGACAATCTACATACCATAAAAAGATGTATTTTTGTTGTTGAATAAAAGAAATTTAAATTTATATTTAGTGTTGTTATTTTTTTAACTTTCCATCAAAGTACAAAGAAAAATCAAAATGCGGGATAGTAAATTAGACCTCGTACGACACATCTGTTGGGTAGATCCTCATATGAGTATATGGTGGAACTTAGCTTCATGGCCTTCATGTACACATATGGGTCCTACTTATAATTTTAATAATGGATTTCTGGGTAAATTTGTCCTATAGCACTACGTGCTATTCTTAATAAGGAAATAAAACGTCATGGGATCCAAAAAAATGGGAATATTACTCCACTTCAAACGAACACACCCCCTCGGTATTACGTGCTACTCTTAATAGGGAAAAAACGTCATGGGATCCAAAAAAAGGGATTCTGGGAGAATTCTAATCCAGAACATTACTCCTGTTCAATCGAATGCACCCGCGATACCCTCTCGGTACTATAGCACTACGTGCTAGATCAATTGGGGAAATAAAGTCAATTTCGGTGATTTTGGGTGGATTTTGGTGATTTGGATGGATTGTCGGGTTGTTTGTGGTAATTAGATTTACTCTTCTACAATCGAACATACCCTCAAAACATACCCCGTCCTATTACAGAACAATTGGGTAACATAGCAATCACGTGCTACCATAGAAACCAAGATGGCGGCCTCCAGTATACAAAATGGACGACGGAAACACGTATCACCCTAACAACACGCGCTGCGCATGCGCACTCACACCACGTATCACTATGGGGATGACGTCACAACATGGCCGCTCACGCGGGTTACCATGACAACACAACATGGCGCCACTACGTCACGTGACATGACGTCACTTCCGAGGTCCCCCACCGAGGTCCCCCAAACTTTCCCTCAAAGGTACATTACATACTACTTATATTTTATAATTCGAATAAAGACAAATTTTAATTTAACAACCAAAATTCAATGATACATGGAAAGGTCACAAAGTAATTTTAAAGTAACATATCGCAACAGATAATTATATGTGGTATTTTTGGATACTTCGACAATGCATGTTTACCGCGTATCTACTCAGTGAGTTGTGATGAGGCACGTGTGTGTGATCTAAGGTCCATGCACGTGCGCCTTCATATTTATGAATAATTGTGCCATTGAATGTTCTGTTTTCTATGAGAGCTTTGGGATGTTCAGTGACGGGCAACCTTTACCCCATGTTTTCATCCACTATCGACTCTGTACCTTTCGCAGTGGTTACTGGTTAGGTTAGTTTCTCAACCTCTCCAGACGCCACCATCTGTATTTCACAATGTTTCTCGAGAAGTTTATCAAATCAAAAAAAAATGTCTGAGAGAGATCAGATAAACTTTGATTTGACAACATCTTCTGGAACATTGATGGTACGGTTCTCAGATTGATTCTGGGTTTTTCGATATCTTATAATTTAACAACTCCATGGCAGAGCTTACCCTTATACTTAACCATGACTGTATTTCGTAACAGTGACAACGAATTAGGAAATTTATATTTTCATCTCAAGATATCAAAACATAACTACTTGAAAGCTGGCAATATAAACAAAGTTTTCCAGAGATCACTCAGGCCATGACAATCCTTAATCAGTTTATGGCTGTAATAATTCCTCACAATCAGGGACGTCGCGAGGGTATCCGATTGGGTGTGGGGTTGGTGGGGGGGGGGGTGTAATCCTAATTTTCTCGATTGTCATAACTCTAAGTGCCGACTGGAGGAATATTCCAACTACATCATCAATGAATACTTTCTTTGGAGGTATACCTGCTTCAAGGGCATGTCTTCGTGATGTAGTTGTAATATTCGTCAATGGTATCACAAAATAAATGTATATATTAGTGTGAAAGTGTATACTCAGTATGTAAAGGGTTAATGTGCGTTGTGATTTTGTTGGTATCAGTCAATTTTCCAGGTTGCTTGGATGTTGACTGATTGTTCTTGGTAGATTTTATGTTTGTCCAGTGTGTGGGCAGCTTTTCACGAGAATTTCACTAATTAACTGGTGGGTGTTCTTCACTGTGTGTTGTGGTTTGATCGTTTCATGTTAAGGCATTTAGTCGAGTTGTAATAGAGTGTAAACGTCTATATTGTGAAAGCAAAATGTTGAGAATGCAAAAACATATATACACTTTTTGTTTGAAATCATAGAAAATGAAATGGACATGTAGAAGTCTATATACATATATGTGAAGTGATGACTAGTTTCTGTGGATGGCGGGTAATAGTGTTTTATGTAGCCATAAAACTGAGTATGCAGAACACTTGAAGAACAGTGGGATGTTAATTTTCATGTGCGTACGTCCATCCAGCAGCCATGTATGCATAATTTACGAACTGGCAATTTCGTTGATTACGGCATTCATGATTACAGACTGTTAATTCCTTGCATGCTATTTACGTTTACGTGCAGACGATGTACACCCGTACGTCCACCCGCCTGTCCATCTGATGAACTTCTGCATGAACCTTGGAACATTCCGTAATATTTTCATGTACAGTACGTGGAGAGTGGATTGTAACTAAATCACCCGTGGAGTGGAGTTATCACCCAAACTATAACTTTCAAATTTTGTACATATCGACAAAAAACACAAGCAATGATTCAGCCAATGGACCTCCGGGTTTAACCCGGAGGTCCATTGGCTGAAACTTTGCTTGTGCTGGTTATGCTTTGCAACAAATTTGCAATTATTGCTTGGGTGGAATCTCCACTCTGCGGGTGATTTAGTGATAATACACTCTCCACGAACTGTATGAAAGCGACGAAACAGGAGAACCAATAGCCAGTTATCCATCTGTGATATAATTTGAATATACCAGTTGCCAACTGAATTTGTTGCTGACATATCCCAGTGTGATGAATACGTTCCTTATAACTGTACAGTTCTTATATGGCTTGTGTCTTTACTCTTGAGTTGATGTGGTTGCCATTGAACAGAAAGTTGTTTGTGGTTTCATATTGACTCATAAATTGACTGTTTGAGAGTGTGACAGATCACATGGCTTTTATAAGCAACAAACACACATACACATAAACATGCATACAATCATGTTAACTTTAGGGTGCATAGTCCAATATAAGGAATGAAGTTTCAGTACAGTGTGTGCAGAACGTTTCTTACCATTGATAACTTCGTCTTGGCCGCATCTCCGTAATAGCGGTATTTTCGAGATGGTAGCATCTTCAAGGTGCAGAATATTCTGTGTTGTAGTATCTCCAATATTGGATGATTTTCTATCTGTTCGCAATTTGTGAGTGAGGATATTTTCTGTGTGGCGGCATAACGCGAGAGTGAGTATTTTCTGTGTGATGGCAGTGGGAAAAAAGTCCATGATCTCTGCGTGGTTTGTTCTGAAATTTTCGTGTAAAGATTTCTGGACGTTAGACGCATTATGCGTATTGTTCTGTGCTTTGAAGGGTCGATTGTTAATCCATTTGTTTGGCCAAGAAGATTAGTTGTGAAATGTACATTGAACTGTTCATTGTAGCGGTAACCATAACAACATTTGACATATACATCGTACAAACATTTCAAAATCAAATTTGTATATTTTCATTTATTGTAAATAAATCATGGTAGTTAATTTTTTTCGTTTCATCGGATCTCCATTGTACCCCAGTGACTCTTATTTGTGACAAGTGGCAATTGCAGTTATAAAACTCGGGATATTTATTAATTGAACAAAAAGTTTGGAAAGATCACGCATAACTATTGTAAAATCGTCACCTGAGTCCCGTAGGCACATAGAACACATTGGAACTCAGTGGACGACACATATCTATCCACAAATAAATTTCCTCTTCTTTAAATTATTATTTAGAACCACAACTGGTTCTAATCTTGTCCCTGAGATGGAACCAGTTCTGTTTAAACAGTATTTATTTCAAATCAAATAAATGTACCAAGATTAGCATTCAGTTTTAACAGAATATTACATGAACTGAAGTAGATTCAGCACTAAACTTGGAGCTTATTCAACGCAGTCGCCAAACATTTTGAAACAAAGGAGATATGAACAGTTGGCATATCGAACCAGTTTTGGTTCTGTATGGAACCAAAAACTGGTTCGATATGCCAACTGTTCATATCACCTTTGTTTAATAATGATTTGAGACAACCTCATATAAGCTCTAAACCTACGGCTGAAACCCCCTTAGTTTATGTTTAATTCTGTTAATATTTCATGTTAATCTTTATAAATTTATTTGATTTGAAATAAATACTGTTTAAACAGAACTGGTTCCATCTCAGGGGCAAGATTAGAACCAGTTTTGGTTCTAAGGAAAACCTATATTTTTTGCAGTGTACATATATTTTATTTCTTCACTTGTAAATTATCAATAAGTCTTGACTTTTTTTTAACTTGATAGTATAATCTCGACTGCTTCATTTGGCAAAGACATGCCTTGAAGATGTCGTTGGAATATTAGCCAGTAGTGACTTGAACCACCACAGTCGGGACAAATCAGGTTTACACCTCCCAATCGGTCAACTTCGCGATACCACTAGCTTCTCCACAGCTTTTAAAATATATCGTACACAAACTCGATAATGTTGATGGCTTGAATAACAGGAAGAACATTAATAGAATCTCGTTTTGACTGACACCGCAAGTTTCTGTGGTTTGATCGGTTTCCTTTGACACGAATTGTGTGCTTTCACGTTGGTCCTGTTTTCAAATTTGTCATCTCAAATAGTGTTGTTTCAGACAACAAACTATTAACATCTAAACCTTCACACCAGACAAGAACAGGAAGCGTGGATAAATATTTGCTCGTACATAAACTGACACTTTAAGGTGCTACATAAGAAAGAGAAATGTGTTTACATTGAAATTCCTACCTCTGATATTCCATAAATTCAAATTAAACACACACATGTTATACATCAAAATGAAGGTTGCGATGTATAGAACACTGAAAATAGATGCAATCAACTCAGTTGAAAGTCTGCCGTATTCGTTCCAGAATGGATAAACAAATTTCAAAATAATATTTCAGGCAAACAACTCGTGGCCAAATATGTGTGTCAGATATCCAAGAAGGAAGCTACATGTAGGACATCAAAATTCTTCAAAACGCAGCGACAGAGCTGCGTGAGGATGAATTCCAAAACACTCGGCTTTGTTTACATTGACCGTTTGTTTAGATTTTCGGTCAAGATCATCAGACCGATAAAGCATCGATATACAATGCCATCTAAAATCAAATAATGGGAAAGATCGCCTTAATACTGCATACTTTATTAATTGGAGACTGCACAGTTGTCATATTACTTGCAAGGTATAATGACACCTGTTGGAATTTCTTAGAAGTACAATTTTGTTTTTCGATGAAAATTCGTGGAGTCGAGTCATTTACGCATGTCCGTCGAACATGGAAATCATCTCCGACGTTAATATAAGTTTCAAGCTTGCCGATTTCAATATTGTTGCTCGAAGACATATTGACCAAAGACGTCCTACTTGGTTGAAGATCGCTTTGGAAATAAAAATAACAATTGATAAACCTACCTACACAGTTTTTAGTAGGGCGTTCCCTTCTCTGCCGCAATAAGGACTAAGATAACAAAATGAAGAGTTGTCTTTTTCTGCGACGTTTACAGTTTGCCCTTACTATGAAAACTCTCCAATGAGTCTTTTTCAAGGGTCGATGGTCAATATTCTGTTCTTTATTTAGAATTTGAGAGTACTGCTATATCCTTGTGTGTGCAACCAGTACACATTCAACAATCAAAAAATAAACCTCTTTTATAATTAACCTTTAAGAGCAAAGATCCAATTTTGGATAGTTTGTTGCCTTACCTGTACAAGTAGAACACATGTTCCAACTTGCGATGGAAATAACAGTACCTTTGCTGTGGTTTCTAGGGAAGCCTTGGCTGCCTGAACAGGCAGCCAAGTCTTCACTAGACACCACTGGTAAGTCAAACTGTTACCTTGAAATGAGGGTGCAAACATTAGTAGATTTCACTAGGCTTCCAACGACACCTCCAGAATTTAGGTCAAAAGTGAAAAGAACATTCTGCGAGAATCAAAGTTGATTCTCACTGTATTCTTTCCGAAAAGCATTTGCTAGAATCGATTTCGATTATCGAATGAATATTATGCAATGTAAAGTCGTCCATACAGTCACTGTTAGATAGAGTGGCACTGCAATACTATTTATATAATATATAATCCTATTTTTTCAGATCGTGCAAATGACTTCTGTGGTAATGTCTCTGATGGAATCATTGCAGTATCAAGCAACTGTGCCAAATTTATACGGTGTAACGATTCAGGTGGTTCAATTATAAAAGAATGCGTTTATCCAGCCCTGTTTTCTATATCCGAATCGAAGTGCAATGTCTTCAGTAATGTAACGTGTGGCGAGAGATACGAACCTCAAGCATTCTGTAAGTTAATAATGTTAGTGAGAACCGTAATTTCATCCTACAGGTATCGCTGAACTAAATATTTTAATTAGAGTTACCCGCCTTGAAATGTTGCAATCTCTAAAAATAAACAGCCTTTGGAAAATATATTGTTTCAATAAACATTTGAAACATTCTATTGACATATTGCATTATTGTTGAATATTCCTCATAAAAAAGAGGGCGATTTGATGACTTTTTTTATCTAAAAATACAATTTACTTTTTGTGTGTTTTTGTAGGGAATTCCCTGAAAAATGTGTGCAATTGACCGGTTCGTCCCATCGTGTCATTTTTCTCTCTTTTTTGTTGTATGACCCCCTGTTTTCGGGTCAGAAAAAGTTGTCTGAAGGACTATACTAGACAAAGATATTTGAATGCCAAAATTAAAGTTTTTGCGATCATATTTGTTTTCGCCTGAACGTTATAATGGTGGCCTATTTAGATCTGTGATACCTGCAGTACTACGATCTCAACAGCGGCATTTTTTCTCTGTCGGATCGCGAAACAGTTGCACACCAGTGCGTGGCGATTGCATAACAAGGCTAATGGAAAATATAATACCGAATCAAGAAAAAAAAACAACGAAAATGGCATCTGAAATTTTGTATGCCAGTTCTTCTTTTCCATAGGAGAGACATAGTGCCGGAGAGCGCGAAGTGACAGAAAAATTTCAACCAGGGTGCGCGAAAAATTCAGAAGCATCTGTCGGCTTTTGTAATCGCTATACCAAATCTCCGATTCAGTCAGGTACGTGTGTAAAGAAAGGGAGAGCCAGCCGGCGAGAAAGACGTGAGTAGTAAGGATGTACCCCGTCTTCCCTATTCTCCCACAGGAGACACCGGATACATCGATGACGTTATTTTAATTTTAAAAGCTTTATAAAATTTTAATTTTTTTTTTTTTAATTTTTATTTCGTTTTTTTAATTTGTTTTTTAATTGATGTTTTAATTGGTTTTAATTAGCTTTAAATAGATTTTCAGGAAATCCCAGCTCACGGTCATCGTAGGTCATATTTCCGGTCATGGTAATAAGCCACCTGGGACCAATACTATAAAACTTTTACAATTGCATTTTCTTGAATTGAATTTTCTGCACGTAAATATAAATGACTGAAATGAATCATTAGCATTTTAAAAGATTTGGCAATTTGCCAACTGGCAAATTGCCACATCTTTGAAAATGCTAATAGTTAATTTCGATTAATTATTTCCATAAACAGAAAATACAATTCTGAAAAATACAGCTGTAAAGGTTTTATAGTATTGGCCCCATCGATGACGTCATTTTATTTTTTAAAATGTTTAAAATTTAAAAAAAATTAATTTGTTTTTAATTGATGTTTTAATTGGTTTTAAATTAGTTTTAAATAGATTTTCCGGAAATCCCAGCTTACGGTCATCTAAGGTCATGTTTCGGGTCAGGGAAATAAGCCACCTGGTCGATAGTGTTCCGTCTTTTGTTTGTCAGACCTGTCAATCGTCTCCCTCGTGTTTACTTATTGGCTGGCCTATTTTTATGTATCTGTCATCATCCATACTCAAACATATATTTGATCAGTTACATTATCCCGGAGAAGTAGAGAGTAAGAATAATTTGTCAAATCTAACGGAAGAAGCGACAAGCCTTTATTAGTATTGCAATGGAGAGTTTATCTTGTGGCATTTGTTCCAAGACCTTTTGATCAATTTCCAGCAGGAATCATCAACACGAAAGGACGGTCCACTATCGGCGACAAAGACCCACACACCCAACTTCACACGTGGCCGACCTAACCCCATCCGGACTTTGACCCACCTTAACCCAACCCCTTATTTCTCTGGCGGTATCACTTTCAACAGCCACAGCTATATCGTGACTACACCTCAAGCCCCCCAAAATATTAATTTTACCGAAGGGGCCTGACGGCTCATAAATACGCGTGGGTCGCACTTCTGACCGAACGTGTATAAGTCCGTTCCTCGCCAACCTACGGGCGTGTCGACCTTGTGTACTCGAGCAAGACACTTGCACAAGTGGGAGCACCGTCGTGCTAAACCACTGTTAACCCTGCCGAGTTGGAGCGTTCCCGCCCATAAAACTTTTCGGGATGACAATAACCCTCGCTGTCGAAAGTGTCGTTAAACCCCAATAAATAAATTTATATATCTGAAATCACTTGCTCTATGCTCGAACACGCGTGTCATCCATCGAGGGATGACGCGGTCGATGTTGCTGTCCCACACAGAAACGTCGCTGATTGGTTGAATACAGCAGAGAAGGGAACGCCCCTTCTCTTTACTAAGGATGTTAAGCCAAAAACAAGAAACGAAAAGGGATTCCATGATGTGGAAAAAAGGGATTACATCAATCACCACGTTTACTGGAATGCCACTTGATTCACTAGTTTACTGGAATCCCACTTGTGGAATCCTTTTTTAGGATATGTCTGTGGCTACATAATCCCTTTTTTCGTCGCATGAGAGTATGAGGGGTTGTTTTTGAGTGTGCAAGGAGTGTTTCTTCAAACGCCTCATACCCTCATACGACAAAAAGGGATTCCATCGATCACCCCGTTTACTGGAATCCAACTTGATTCACTAGTTGCGGTTTCTCTATATAATCGCTCAGCCTGTGATAGTTCAATGAGACAACGATTTTGCTGAATCAAGTGCGTTTTGGCCGTGTCAGTGAGTTGAACAATTGCCGTGCTGTGTTTTCCTATGCATACAAGCAGTGGTTCCCAAGGGACATCGGGGTGAAGTGTTCTTTCCAAAGCTCAGGCCAGGTTGGAACACATGACTTCTTGATCAGAAGTCCGACAAGCTAGACAATGAGCTATCGTGATCGTTTGCGGAGAAAGGTTGACTTGGTGGCACGGGTCCCGGGAAAGGGGTCTCCGCGATTTGAAGATTTCGAGGGGTGGTGGGTCGATATGGGGATTTCTTTGGGCTGAAAAAATGGGACAAGAGTTGTTGGCTAAAAGGTTTACATGTCGCGTGGGCATGAAGCCGCTTTGTGTCTCTCAATATAGGGTTCAGTCGCAAACCAAGATGACAATTGTGTTTCTGCCATCCAGCCAACTGAGACATGCCTGTTCACTGCTGCAGTAGTTGTGGAAAGACCTCTACCCGTTCGGATAACCTCGCGAGACATCGTAGTTAGTACTTTTCCCAAACAATAATGGGAGATTGAGGCTATGAGTTGGAAGAAAGGGTCATCTTCTCGGATTCTGAGGAGAACGCGAATTCAGGATTAGAAGATACCGATACAACTACTGAAAGCGAATACTCAGAAGATGAAGACGACGAAAACAGCCTATGAAGTGCCTATGAGGATAATGTGGAAGAATTTCAGGAGTTGAGAGCGTCGTATGTAGACAGTGGCTTGCCCAAAGACGAGGCCAGCAAAGTGGTCACGGAATCTCTTGAAAACAGTGTGAGTGATTCCGTCTGTACGAGCTTTTTCGGGGCGATAAATCGAGTACGGATGTTCAGACGACATCTGGTCTACAGAAAAATCAAAGAAACTGCTCAGCGATGAGGGTTACTGGATGAAGGAAGTACCAAAAATTCGCAATTGAGAAACGAAAATACATTTTTGATCTATTATTAAAAAAAATAGGTTTTTAGATGTGCCAACAGAAACAGATGACGACTAAAGAAAGCCGCAGATAATATTTATAGTGTGGAATTGTAAAAAAAAACTGTAATATGTTTGTAGCCGAAATAAAATGTCAAACAGCCATGTAATATATTTTATAGCCTAAATAAAATTCATGTCGTTGAAAATATCTTGTTAGTTGTTTTTGAGTTAATATCCTTAGTTAACAGAAGGGACGTTCCCTTCTCTGCTGCGTTCAATCAACCAGCGACGTTTCTCTGTGGGGCAGCAAAATCGACTGCGTCATCCCTCGATGGATGACAAGCGTGTTCGAGCATAGAGCAAGTGGTGTCATATATATAAATTTATTTATTGGGTTTTAACGACACTTTCGAAGGCCAGGGTTATTGTCGTCCCGAACAGTTTACATCTGTGACACAGCTTATCGACCATTTCGAAATATCAATATTTATTGTGTAATTTATTTATGAAATTCCCATACCCTTGGTCTTAAATTTACTGACAACTTTAGAAAATTAAGGGGAGCTAACGTTCCTGTAAATCTCTTCCAATAACGAAAATTGCCATCCATGGGTGGGGTCGAATTGTCTATATAATTCTCATGTGTTTTCATTTTTTGTAATTGATGGAATTTTATCGATTTAAATATTTAGGTGAGTATGAAGCATCTAGATGTCCAACTTGTTCTCCATGTGATGAAGTACTACCAAGCTGTGTTGGAATTCCCGATGGTCATTACGCTATCCAAAACAAGCTGTACCATTCTGTATATCTGACATGTTTATCTAACAGAACGAGTGTCTCGACATGTCCCGTTCACTACATATTTCATCCGCACATGAGAAAATGCGTCGACGAATTAGATCCAGGTAAGATTAGAGTCTTTTGGTCATTTACCGACAGGATATGGGGTATCTCTGAGAAGGTGTTGGTAAAGTTGAAATTCCATTCCAAGAACACATCACTGATGTATATGCAACTGGATTGCTGGGACGTCAGTAAAAAACGTCGGAAGTCAACTTGCCCCCTTTTAGATTTCGTCAAATCAGCCAATGCTGTAATTCCTCCCATCGATAGCTTTTGATGGCATCATCAAACGAAAGCCCAATACAAAAGCTAGTACAGTACGTGGAGAGTGGATTGTAACTAAACTATAACTTTCAAATTTTGTACATATCGACTAAAAACACAAGCAATGTTTCAGCCAATGAACCTCCGGGTTTAACCCGGAGGTTCATTGGTTGAAACGTTGCTTGTGCTTGTTATGCTTTGCAACAAATTTGCAATTATTGCTTGGGTGGAATCTCCACTCTGCGGGTGATTTAGTCATAATACAGTCTCCACGTACTGTAATCTGGTGTCAACTTTCCAATCTCGGCACTTGTTTCATGCCGATAACAACTAAAACATGATGTAAATATTCAATTTGTCGTGCCGCGAAAAATGTGCACATCATCAAAATATTCATTTTCACAGACTTTAAAGTATATCCTATATGTGACCAATGAGACCTCCAACGATCAAGTCGTACAGAAAGCAGTGTAAAACCTCTACACAGGCGCCATAGTATAACCGTAGTATTGTCCCCAACAGCCCTTTTATACCACTGTGTGATGGGAATAATACTACTTCGTACTGTGGTTTTGATGAGGGTATCCGGAGCTCACAAGTAAACAAAAAACATGAAAGTGGTTTATCTAATGTTTTTTGAGAAAATATTGATACGTTCAATACAGTCGTGGATAGAAAACTAATATTTCAGTTGTGACTACATCATTCGTGCGAACAGCAACCATTCTATCTGACTGAACCACTTTATAAAATTTTTCTTTCTGGTGTGTATATTTGAATAGTTTAGTTCGGATAAAGAATGTTAAATCTGGTCACTAGAGCGCTGCAGTTCTTTGGTTTTACGGTTCGATTCCGGATTTTTGCGGCAAACAGGGAAACCGAACAGCATGACCCAGCAAAACACGTTCAGGCGGTTTTACGTTGTCTATGCATAAACTGCTCAAACTATCTTACTGTGAGGGAACTGGACCACAGTGTCCACTATTTATTCTCACCACATTGTCTGTCCGACACAGGGGCGAACACATCGAGATCTCATTGTCATATTTTCCCACTTATCCATCAGACGAGTCAATCAGGGAGGAAATGTTTCAATGAGAAACCAGCACAGATTAGATGAACGTTATTCATTTGTTACCCTAATTATTTGTTACCCTAATTTATGTTTTTTTTCTGACTGAATATGTCTAGTAACTGATCCATGGAACCCCTACAAATGATCAAAGGGAAGTTAGGCTGAATTCAATGATGATACCTAACCCTTTATCCAACGTAACGGAAAAAATCGGTCAGCGCTATTCGCAAAAATCTCCAATGAATTTTAATTATTTTTTCATTTTTTGTCTCAAAAATATAGGTTATGACCCCTCTTTGGAACGAGCTCGACGAGCTCGTTCCAATGAGGGGCCAAAACCTATGTTTTTGAGAAGAAAATGAAAAAAATGAGTTATTAAAAATTTTTTTTTGCAAGTGTCGTCTGTTTTTCATGTTAGGTAAAGGGTTAAAGACGGGGCGTTTTATAGTGAATGGTTTCGTACAAACTATTGTGGATTTATTCCCACGTTTAGGAGACGGGAGTGTTATTAGTCCCCTACGGGAACCGTAAGGGGACTATAGGATTGCACTCCGTCCGTCTGTCTGTCCGTCCGTCTGCCCGTCCGTCTTTCTGTCTGTTTTTATGTTACCACCTCTCCCTCCAACATGCTTTAAGCTACACCTTTCATATTTGGTACATGGGTACATGGTTCTGAGAGGATGATGCACGCTCAAAATGTTTTTTTCAAAATTCAAGATGGCGAAATGGCGGCCATATTTGTTGTGTTTTTAAAGCTTTTTTTCTCTATATTCATGTTACCACCCCTCCCTCCAACATGGTTCAAGCTACACTTTGCATATTTGGCACATGGATAGATGGTTGGGAGGGAATGATGCACGTTCAATTTTTTTTTTGCAAAATCCAAGATGGCGGCATTTTTGTTGTGTTTTTGAAGTTTTTTTCTCTATTTTATGTTACCACCCCTCACTCCAACATGGTTCAAGCTACACGTTTCATATTTGGCACATGGATAGAGGGTTATAATGGGATGGCGCACGGTCAATATTTTGTTTTCACAAGTCAAGATGGCGCCATGGCAGCCATTTTTGTTGTATTTTTTAAGCCATTTTCTCTATTTTATGTTACCACCCCTCCCTCCAACATGGTTCAAGCTACACCTTTCATATATGGTACATGGATAAAGGGTTGTGAGAGGATTATGCACGCTCAATATTTTTTTCTTCAAAATCTAAGATCTGTCTGTCTGTCCGTCTGTCTGTCTGTCTGTCTGGTTTTATGTTACCACCTCTCCCTCCAACATGCTTTAAGCTACACCTTTCATATTTGGTACGTGGATAAATGGTTCTGAGGGAATGAAGCACGCTCAATATTTTTTTTTTAAAATCCAAGATGGCGGAATGGCGGCCTTTTTTGCAGCAATAAATCAAACTTTCGACTCTAAATATATTGAAAGTTCCCGTGTTTAGAGTATTCAGTTGTCCTGCAGAAACATTTCCACAATGTGCATACAGTGTATTATATAACATGCCCCGGGTTACCAAGCTTCCCCAGCAGATGTCAGTAACTTGATGCTTTCTGTAACAGAAATGCGTATACCAATTCAATCATTATAAAATACGTTAAATGAAGGAAAATGTTTTAATATCTTCCTTTTTTGGTATTACCAAAAGTAAGATTTCATCACCTTTCCCTTCATTTAAGGTTATTATAATGATTGGACCGGTCCAGGCAAAAATACTGCACCACAGAGAGCTGGACTCGACCTTCTTTTCACTGGATCGCACCATTACTGGTGGTGTTTGTACTTCTTAAAGTACTAACCTGAATTGCAGAGATGCTTATATGCTCTAGTGTCTTATGTGACAAAAACACCTTATGTCACAAAAGTGCCGTAGGGGACTAATACCACCTCGGTGGTCAAACACTTGTTTACTATATGATCTCAACACAGAGAACAAACGAATGGAGCAGAGATTTGTTCCTGAAAACGAACCGAAACGAAATCTGAAAGATCAAAACCTCCCCGCTCTGTTACTCCCTATGTGCCCCAAAGGAGATTACAACTCCCTAGATATAAAGAATAACAGTTTGGAAATAAGCTGGAGCGGTTTGGGATAGTCTAGCCTCATGGTAATGTTGAAAAGGTTACTGTATATCCAAATTAAGATTATGTTTATAATTCCAGTAAGTAAGGATAATTGGGTTTCTACAAATAATAATCATTTAAAGACGTATTTACAGCGTATGGATTTGGCAACCTTTGTAGGCAAAACATGCAATATGTTTGTTTATTAAACGCCGTTTATCTAAATTTTGATTAAATATTCTATATTTATTAGTCACGCACCGTGTCAGATTTGGGTGAAATATGTTACTGAAATTGTAAGTGTGAACATGAGTTGTTCTAATCAGCTAAACATCAAATATATTTTATAATTCAAATAAAGACAAATTCTAATATGACAACCAAAATTCGATGATAAGTGGAAAGGGTACAAAGTAATTTTAAAGTAACAGATAATTATTTATGGTATTGTTGGACAATGCATGATAACCACATATCTACTCAGTGAGTTGTGATGAGGCACGTGTGTGTGATCTAAGGTCCAAGCACGTGCGCCTTCATGTTTATGAATAATTGTGCCATTGAATGTTCTGTTTTCTTTGAGATCTTTGTGATGTTGATTGAAGGGCAGCCGTTACCCCAAGCTTCCATCCACTATGGACCTTTCACCGTGGTTAGTGGTATTGGATACGCGTGATTCGACACATCACTGTGTTAACAAGTTTAGTTTGCATCATGAATTCACCTGTCCATGAAGACTTCGTGCAGGTTTTTCGCACGAGCTCCGCGTTAATGTCAGTGTGATACGTTTTGAAATTTTCATTTGTACTGGACGGGCTTTTTCGGAGGTCTCATCGTTCTCTTCTTGATATAAACTCTTCATCAATAGTTTTTGTTCGAAACGTAACTTTTGAGGTATGCGAAGACTGATATGGGACGAACGGTTACGTGCCGTTGGCATGTTGGGGGCTGTCAACAGACAGACTGCAGTGGCTCAAATTCTCAACGTTACTCAATCGGTGATTAGCAGGTTGTGGTCAGGCTACCGTCAGACAGGCAATGTTGATGACAGACGTCGGTCAGTTCGTCCAAGGACGACAGCTGCTAACCAGGATAGTTTCATCCGAACCATAGCGTTAGGTAATGGCCTTCAAAGTGCCTCAGAAATTGGACAGCAGCTGCACCGAGCGACAGATGTGCGAGTCAGTGGTCCGACTATCCGAAATCGCCTACACAGCTGGAATTTGTACGCTCGACTACCTCGAATAATTTCACGTTTCACTGAACGTCACATCTCAGCAAGGCGTAATTCGTGTGGAGCACGACAGCGCAAGGACAATCGTCGGTGGAGCAACGTCATGTTTTTCGATGAATCGGGGTTCACTCTCGACTTCCACGACATGTGAAACAGAGTGTGGTGGTGGCGGAACGAACGATACCATGACGTAACCGTTAGGCAGCACGGTCGTTTTAGTGGTGGATAGGCTATGGTGTGGGGAGGCATAACCATGACAAGCAGAACAGCATTACATGCCATCCAAGGGTGTGTCACAGGGCAGTTCTACCGTGACAACATGTTAGCAGCTCATGTGTGCGACGTCACGGCCGTCGATTCATTTTCCAAGATGGTATTGCAAGGCACACAGGCTCGTGTCGCTACAGAGTTCCTCCTGGAACAGAACATCAAAAAACTGCTTTGGCCAGCACAAAGTCCAGACCTTTCACCAATCGAGCACGTCTGGGATATGCTTCGCAGGCGCCTACGGGCAACGAGAACACCCCCCCCCCCCCACACACACACCAATGTCCAGGAACTCGCCGCTGCACTGCAGGAAGAATGGAATATCATCAGTCAAGCTGATGTCGGACGTTTGGTGAGGAGTATGCCACGTCGGATCCGCGCTAGTCTCGCGTGCCGAGGAGGATCTTCAAGGTATTGAGGTCTTGAACTGAATGTGGTAAATTCTCTGACTGACCGTCCATGTCTTCTACAGTACAGAGCGTGCTTGTCAGACACCCAACTATCGCTGAAATCATTCACCAGATGTCACAGTGCAATGCCTCAACTGTCTTTTTGATGAAGATATAAATATATTTCTTCATGTATCTCACTGTTATCAAATATCCCCTACTTCTTTTGCATAGTATGGTATAATCACGACTGATCCCTTTGGTAAAGACATGGAAGATGTCGTCGTTGGAATATTAGTCAGTAGGGAGTTGAACCTACACAGTCGGTACAAATCAGGTTTACCCCTCCCAATCGGTCAACTTCGCGACTTCACTAGCTTCTCCCCAACATTTAAAATACAGTACGTGGAGAGTGGATTGTAAGTAAATCACCCGCGGAGTGGTGTTATCACCCAAGCTATAACTTTCAAATTTTGTTCATATCGACAAAAAAACACAAGCAATGTTTCAGCCAATGGACCTCCGGGTTTAACCCGGAGGTCCATTGGCTGAAACATTGCTGGTGCTGGTTGTGCTTTGCAACAAATTCGCAATTATTGCTTGGGTGGAATCTCCACTCTGCGGGTGATTTAGTGATAATACACTCTTCACGTACTGTAAATCGCCCCCAAACTCGATAATGTTGATGACTTGAATAACGTCAAAAACATTAATAGAATCTCGTTTTGTCTGACACCGCAAGTTTATGTGACTTGGTCGGTTTTCTTTGACACGAACTGTGTGGTTTCACGTTGGTCTTGTTTTCAAATTTGTCGTCTCACTTAGTGCTGTTTCCGACAACAAACTAGTAACATCGAAACCTTCACAACAGACACGAACCGGAAGCGTGCATAAATGTTTGCTCGTACATAAACTGACACTTTATGGTTCTATATAAGTAAGGGAATTTGTTTACTTTGAAATTCCAACCTCTAATATTCAATAAATTCAAATTAAATACACACATTACATCAAAATGACGATTGTGATGTATAGAACACTGAAAATATATGCAATCAACTCAGAGTTGACAGCAGGCACCGATTGTCCATGGAATTCTGCTTCCGTATTTGTACCAGAACTGACAATAAAATAATTTTTCAGGCAAACAACACGTGGCCAAATGTGCTTCAGATATCCAAGAACGAAGCTAGGACAACAAAATTCTTCAAAATGTAGCAATAGAGCTGCGTGGGGATAAATTCCAAAAGACTCGGCTTTGTTTACATTACCGTTTGTTTAGATTTTCGGTCAAGGTCATCGGGCCGATAAAGCATCGATATACAATGTCATCTAAAATCAATTAATGGGAAAGATCGTCTTAATACGACCTCCATACTATTATTATTTGGGGACAGCACAGTTGTCATATAACTTGCAAGGTATCAGGACACCTGTTGGAATTTCTTAATTTCTTAGAATTACGATTTTGATTTTCGATAAAAATTCGTGGTATCGAGTCATTTGCGCATGTCCATCAAACATGGACATCATCTCCGACGTTAATATATGTTTCACGCTTGTCGATTTTAATATTGTCGCTCGAAGACATATTGATCAAAGACGTTCTGCTTGGTTGAAGATCGCTTTGGAAATAAAAATTACAATTGATAAATCTATTTCCTTAGTTTTCAGAAGGGGCGTTCTCTTCTCTGCTGCGTTCAACCAACCAGCGACGTTTCTCTTTCTCATATCGACGACATCATCACACAATAGATGAAACGCGTGTTCGAGCAGATACATAAAATACACCAGTCATCAAGTAAATATACTTGTTGATCAAGTTATGCAACTTATGTAAACAAAAGTAGGAACATTATCGACAATGTGAGCTAATTATCCTAACCCGAAATCTGACCTTTGTTTTAATCTTATTTGTTTTACGAGGATTGGTGAACAATTTATGCAACTTATATTAACCACTCTCCTTGGCCCAATGGTACATGTGTGTGGGATTTCCTAAAACTCGAATTAAAAAGCAAATAAAAAACAATTTAATTTTTTTTAAAACTTTTAAAAAAAAGAAACATTTTTGAAAAATTTAAAATGACGTCATGGGCCCCTGCGCCTCCAGCGGCGAGAGAATGGGGACGATCAGAGCCCACCTACTACTGACATGAATGTAGAAGAGGCTGTATACGAATAATGAAAATCGAGAAAGTACGGTTAAAACTAGAAGTCCTGTCATGAAATGCGCACAAATAGCACGTCGATTTGCGCGTTAATCTACGCGTTATGACCATAGTAAGGCTACCAAATTCTGTACACATGGCCTGTGCACAAGCAATGTTTCAGCCAATGGACCTCCGGGTAACCCGAAGGTCCATTGGCAGAAACATTGCCTGTGTTTGCTATGAGTAACCAGGAGAATCTGCTGTGCTTTGGATGCCATTCTTTATGGCAATTGTGCGCCATTCCTACGCGCAATTAAGCCGCGATAAGCGCATAGTTCGTGACAGGACTTCTAGTTTTAACTGTAGGCCTTAAAATTTATCATGATTTCTGAGAATCGGATTTGATTCTCTCAAATTCCTGCTGCTAGGATCATTTCTCAGTTCTTAATCAGTTTAGAATTTGACAGTACCTTTATGCCCTTGTGTTTGTAACCAGTACACGTTCCACAGTAAAAAGTAAAAGTTTTTTTATATAATTAAACTTTAACAGCGAAATTCCAATTTCTGTGAGTTCTCGTCTTACATGTACAGGTAGAACACATGGCCCAACTTGCGGTGTAAATTACAGTACCTTTGCTGTGCTTTCTAGTGTATAAGCAGCCAAGACTTCACCAGGTGCAGTGCTAAGTCAATGTGTTACTTTAACTGGTTGAAGGCTAGATTATTTTTTGTGATTATCTTTTGTGGTCATGTGGCACTCTCCAATAATTTGTAATAAAACAAATTTATATAAGCAAAATATTATTTGCGTTTGACTCAATATGAAACATGAGCTAGGAAAATGGAGGATTTTGCTCTGGTACCTGTATTTTTCTGAAAGCCCTGATAGTGGCTTCTAGCTCTCATCCAGTTAATATGAGGGAACAAAACACAAGCAGACTTCCCCAGGCCTTGAAGGATACCTCCAAAAATTAGGACAAGAATGAAGTGAACATTCTACGAGAATCAAAGTTGATTCTCATTGTTTTCCCTCCGAGAATCATTTGCGAGAATCGATTCCAATTCTCGAATGAACTTTAACCAATGGAAAGTCGCTCAACCAGTCACTGTTGGATAATGTGACACTGTTATACGAACAACAAACTTTTTTCTATTTATATCATATATTCGTATTTTTTCAGATCGTGCAAATGACTTTTGTGGTAATGTCTCTGATGGAATCATTGCAGTATCAAGCAACTGTGCCAAATTTATACGATGTCACGAGTCGGGTGGTTCACTTATACAGGAATGCGTTTATCCAGCTCTGTTCTCTATATCCGAATCTAAGTGCGATGTCTTTAGTAATGTAACATGTGGCGAGAGATACGAACCTCAAGCATTCTGTAAGTTAATAATGTTAGTGAGAACTGCACTTTCAGTATAATAATAATTAAATTTACTGACAAATTTAGAAAAATAAGGGGAGCTAACTTTCCCGTAAATCTCTTCCAATAACGAATATTGTCAGCCATGGGTAGGCTCGAATTGGTTATATAATTCTCATGTGTTTTTTTTTTTTTATAACTGATGAAATTTTATTGATTTAAATATTTAGGTGAATATGAAGCATCTAGATGTCCAACTTGTTCTCCATGTGATGAAGTACTACCAAGCTGTGTTGGAATTCCCGATGGTGATCAAGCTATCCAAAACAAGCTGTACCATTCTGTATATCTAACATGTTTATCTAACAGAACGAGTGTCTCGACATGTCCCGTTCACTACATATTCCACCCTCACTTGAGAAAATGCGTCGACGAATTAGATCCAGGTAAGATTAGTCTTTTGGTCATTTTCGGACAGGATATCGGGTATCTCTGAGAAGGTGTTGGTAATTTTGAAATTTCAAGATCACATCACTGATACACAAGCAACTGGATTGCTGGGACGTCAGCAAAAAACGCCGGAAGTCAACTTGCCCCCCCCCCCCCCCAAGATGTCAGATCAATCAATGCTGTAATTCCTTCCATCGATGACGCTGTTACGCTGTGACTGTAGGCACAGGGTAACATTTTTCGCATCATCAAACAAACGAAAGCCTAGTGGGAAAGCTCATAATTCGGTGTCAGCTTTCCAATCTCGGCACTTGTTTCATCCCGACAACAAATAAACGTTGTAAAACGTTAGGCGATTTACGTAATGTTCTAAGGCAGGAGTGGAACGCAATACCACAGGGTGACATCCAGAGACTTATCAGGTCCATGCGCCGTCGATGTCTTGCCATCCAAGAGGCAAACGGTGGACATACACGCTATTGAGTGCATGTGTGAACTTTTCATTTCACTCCATGTCTGAAATGCGACGTCCTGACCTGACGCCGGCAACAGTAAGAACATGCAACTATGCAAACTCATACAGCTAGACTGGAAATATGAATTAACAATAATTTGTTGGGGATTAAAGTCGATAATACTAAAAAAATTGCACCTCAAAGTTTATTATACTTTCTTTTTTGACTCAGTATATTTTATAATTCAAAGAAAGACAAATTTGAATTTGCCAACCAAAATTTGATGATACATGGAAAGGTACAAAGTTCTTTCAAAGTAACATAACGCAACAAATAACTATTTGTTGCACTTTTAGATGGTTCGACAATGCATGATTACCACTTACAGTTAAAACTAGAAGTCCTGTCATGAAATGCGCACAAATAGCACGTCGCTCTACGCGTTAATATACGCGTTATGACCATAGTAAGGCTATCGAATTCTGTACATATGGCCTGTGCACAAGCAATGTTTCAGCCAATGGACCTTCGGGTAACCCGGAGGTCCATTGGCAGAAACATTGCCTGTGTTTGCTATGAGTAACCAGGAGAACCTGTCGTGCTTTGGATGCCATTCGATATGGCAATTGCGAGCAATTTCTACGCGCAATTAAGTCTAGATAAGCGCACAGTTCGTGACAGGACTTCTAGTTTTAACTGTATCTACTCAGTGAGTTGTGATGAAGAACGTGTGTGTGATCTAAGGTTCAAGCACGTGCGCCTTCTTTGTGAATAATTGTGCGAATGATTGATCAGTTTTGTATGGGATCTTTGGTATGGTGGTTGAAGGGCAACCGTTACCCCAGGCTTTCCTCCACTATCGACTCTGTACCTTTCGCCGTGGTGTTTAAATATAATCAAGTTAGTTTCTGAACCTCTCCAAACGCCACCATCAGAATTTCACAATGTTTCGCGGGAAGTTGATCAAACAGAAACCTTTATGAGAGAGATAGATAAACACTTGATTTGACAACATCTTGAACATTGATGATATGGTTCACAGACTGAGTCTTCTATTTGTTTCTCAATATATTATATACTATTCAAAGAAAGTAGGGGATATTTGATACAAGTGAAACATATATTTATATTTTCATCAAAAAGACAGTTGAGGCATTGCACTGTGCACTGCAAAAAATATAGGGTTCTCTTTAGAACCAAAACTGGTTCTAATCTTGTCCCTGAGATGGAACCAGTTCTGTTTAAACAGTATTTATTTCAAATCAAATAAATGTACCAAGATTAGCATTCAATTTTAACAGAATATTACATGAACTGAAGTAGATTCAGCAGTAAACTTGGAGCTTATTCAACGCAGTCGCCAAACATTTTGAAACAAAGGAGATATGAACAGTTGGCATATTGAACCAGTTTTGGTTCTGTATAGAACCAAAACTGGTTCGATATGCCAACTGTTCATATCTCCTTTGCTTAATAATGATTTGAGACAACAACCTCGTATAAGCTCTAAACTTACGACTGAAACCCCCTCAACCTATGTTTAATTCTGTTAATATTTAATGTTAATCTTTATAAATTTATTTGATTTGAAATAAATACTGTTTAAACAGAACTGGTTCCATCTCAGGGACAAAATTAGAACCAGTTTTGGTTCTAAAGAGAACCTATATTTTTTGCAGTGTGTTATCTGGTGAATGATTTCAGCGATAGTTTGGTGTCTGACAGGCACACATTCCACGCACTGAGCTGCAGAAGACATGGACGGTCAGTCAGAGAATTTACCACATTCAGTCCAAGAGTTCAATACCTTGTAAATCCTCCTCGGTTCGCGAGACAAGCGCGGATCCGACGTGGCATACTCCTCACCAAACGTCCAATATCAGCTTGACTGATGTTTTTCCTTTCTTCCTGCAGTGCAGCGGCGAGTTCCTGGTATGGGGCTGTTAGCGTCGTCGTAGGCGCCTGCCAAGCATATCCCAGACGTTCTCGATTGGTGAAAGGTCTGGACTTAGTGCTGGCCAAGGCAGTATAGTGTTGATCTGCTCCTGGGAGAACTCTGTGGCGACACGGGCCCTATGTGCTCTTGCATTGTCATCTTGGAAAATGAATCGACGGCCATGACGTCGCGCAAATGGCACCACATGAGCTGCTAACATGTTGTCACGGTAGTACTGCCCTGTGACACGCCCTTGGATGACATGTAATGCTGTTCTGCTTGTCATGGTTATGCCTCTCCACACCATAACCGATCCACCACCAAAACGATCGTGCTGCCTAACGGTTACGTCATGGTATGATTTGTTCCGCCGCCACCACACTCTGTTTTGCCTATCGTGGAGGTCGAGCGTGAACCTCGATTCATCGGGAAACATTACGTGGCTCCACCGACGATTGTCCCAGCGCTGTCGTGCTCCACACCAATTACGCCTTGCTGCGATGTGAGGTTCAGTCAAAAGTGGAATTATTCGAGGTCGCCGAGAGCACAAATTCCAGCTGTGTAGGCGATTTCGGATAGTCTGACCACTGGCTCGCACATCTGTCACTCGGTGCAGCTGCTGTCCAATTTCTGAGGCACTTTGATGGCGGTTGCATAATGCTATGGTTCTGTTGAAACGATCCTTGTTAGCAGTTGGACGACATGACGGCCGTCTGGCATCAACATTGCCTGTCTGACGATGGCGTGACCACAACCTGCTAATCACCGATTGAGTAACGTTGAGAATTAGAACCACTGCAGCCTGTCTGTTGCCAGCTTCCAACATGGCAACGGCACGTAAACATTCGTCACGTGTCAGTCTTCGCATACCTCAAAAGTTACGTTTCGACCAGAAACTCTTGATGAACGAGTTTATACCAAGAAAAGAACGTTGAGATCTTCGAAAAAGCCCGTCCAGTACAAATGAAAATTTCCAAACGCATTCCACAGAAATTAACGCGGCGCTCGTGAGAAAAACCTACACGAAGTTTTCGTGGGCCGGTGACATTCATGATCCACACTAAACTTGATAACATATTGATGTGTCCAATCACGCGTATGCAAAACCATTTTCCGAAAATATCAACATCAGTTTGGATATCCTCTACTTTTTTTGAATAGTATAATTTATCGACTTCATGACAGGGCTCACCACTATACCTAACCATGGCTTGTATTGCGAAAGCGTGACAACGAATTTGGAAATTTATATTCACATCTCCAGCTATCAAAACATAATTACTTGAAAGCTGGAAAAAAAGTTTGCCAGCGATCACGCAGGCCAGTGCAAACCTTAATCAATTTATGACTATAATAATTTCCCCGCAATCAGGGCCGTCGCAAGGGCGGTCGATTGGGGGAGGGTATAAACCCAAGTTGTCATTACGCAAGTCGCGACTGAAGAAATACTCCATCTACATCACCAAGGCATGCCTTTTTCGAAGGCATACCTTGATGATGTAGTTGGATTATTTGTCAACGGCACTTACAATTACAAAACGCAGGAAATTTGTTTGTGGATAAATACACGTGGAAGTCGTGATGCATGGGTTTCTCAACTTCTTATTCTTTTAGCACATACCAGACTCAGAATTCGTGATGCTGGCAACTCAGTCACAGACCCCCGTTTACATGCGACAGACTGCGTGCGCGACGTAAGTCCAATATGCAAATCAAGTTCCGAAAGAAAGTACATGATTACCAGCAAAAGCGAATCGATATGTAAGATTTCAATACAGATGAAAATTTTTGGACTGGAACATTATGGGGTGGGGTGGAGGGGGGCACCCTTAACCTCCCCCGTTGCACCCTGCCCGGAATGATTAGTATTTTTACTTGTCGGGACATTTTTGCCTCTGTTGTAGTCTTAGATATTGATTCGCCTTCGATTGTACTTTCTTTCGAGACGAGATCTGATATTGGACTTATGCACATAGGCAGTCTGTCATACAAATGCTGAGGTCTTGTGGTATCCGATTCGAGCTGCTGGGGCCCAGCAAGTCTAATTTTGACTACGGTAAATGCTAATTGAATAAAAAGTTTGGTAAGATCATGCATAACGGCTGCCACATGTATTTATCGACAAATAAATTTCCAGGTCTTTAACTTTTGTTTGAACTATAATCCCGACTGACTATATGCAATCTTCATAAACAAGACGAAGGCAGGCCTTGATAAAGCAGATTGGATAATTCTTCAGTTGGGACCTTAGCCATCACAGAAGGAACAAATCAGGTTTACACCGCCTCGGTCGACCGTTTTAGTGAGCCCATTCCCCCGGTGGTGCTGTAGTAAATAGTTCGTTTAAACAGTATTTATTTCCAACAGCAAGTAATGAAAACATAGATACAATTGATACAGATGAGTTTGGATGATGCAAACGGATTCAGCAACAAGCTGTGTAAATAGTTACATGATGGCTATATTCATTTATTTATTATTTATTGGTGTTTAAGGACACATACTTATGCACAATGGCCAATCGTGACCATGACAGTTTTACGGGTGGAGGAAGCCGAAGTACCCGGAGAGAACCACCGAGTATCGACGAGCAACTGTCAGCTCTTCAACATTCTAACTCTGTTGAAGCTCCGCTCAAGCAGGGTTACAGCGGTTGAAGACATGTGCATCATCGACGTGCAATACGCCGTAGTACACGGCGTCATCGTGCCCCCACGTAGGCAACCGGGATAAAGTGCCCTGCCCAAGGACACAACGCAGGTCGTCCCGGACGGGGATCGAACTCGGGAACTCTACATGATGGCTAAAACCTACATAGAATAGTTAATAATAATAATAATAAATTTTATTACTATTATTATTATTATTACTATTATTATTTATAAGCATAAAATCCACAAAAGTGCTCTTTGTAGTTGCTAACTGAATGCCCGTTGAAAGAGATGTGTTTAACGCTTTTCTTAGATTAATTCGGGGTCTGCAAGGTTTTCATTCTTTTGAGGAGCGAGTTCCGCACAGCGGGAGCAACCACAGAGAAGGCTCTGTCGCCTGCAGCCTTCAGTTTCGCCCTTGGTCGTGAAAGCATAATTTCATTGCTGGACCTTAGGATTCTGGCAGGTTCATACCAATTCAGAAGTTCAGAGAGGTAAGATGGTGCAAGACCAAGAAGGCACTTGAAGAACAGCAGACACAGCTAGTATTGGATTCTCTGGCAAACTGGCAGCCAATGCAATTCGTGAAAGACAGGTGTTATGTGGTATGTTTTTAGTCTAGTTTTGACGAAGTCAAACTCGACTTACAGTTTGATGAAGTGGCGGGTGGCCGGCGGGCGTAAACAATTGGTTTCCGGGCAATAACTTTAGTTCTATTTGTCGTACCTTCACCAAATTGACACCAGAGGTGACTCCATAGGAAAGGGAGACACCTATTGATTTTGGGGTCTGATGCCCTGAGGTCAAGGTCACTGTTACTGTAAATAGAATTTTTTTCAACAAATTGGTTTCTGGGCAATAACTTTAGTTCTATTTGTCGTACCTTCACCAAATTTACACCAGAGGTGACTCCATAGGAAAGGGAGACACCTATTGATTTTGGAGTCTGATGCCCTGAGGTCAAGGTCACTGCTACTATAAATAGAATTTTTTTTCAACAAATTGGTTTCCGGGCAATAACTTTAGTTCTATTTGTCGCACCTCCACCAAATTTACACCATAGGTTACTCTATAGGACAGGAAGACATCTCTTGACTTTGAGGTCTGATGCCGCAAGGTCAAGTTCACTGTTACTATAAATAGAATTTTCTACCAACAAATTGGTTTCCGGGCAATAACTTTAGTTCTATTTGTTACACCTTCACTAAATTTACACCTGAGGTTGCTCCATAGGAAAGAAAGACACCTAATTATTTTGGGGTCTGATGCCTCAAGGTCAAGGTCACTGTTACTATAAATAGAATTTTTTTCAACAAATTGGTTTCTGTGGGCAATAACTTTAGTTCTATTTGTTGTACCTTCACCAACTTTACATCAGAGGTTACTCCATAGGACAGGAAGACACCTGTTGATTTTGGGGTCTGATGCCCCAAAGTCAAGGTTACTGTTACTATAAATAGAATTTTTTCGCCAAATTGGTTTCCGGGCAATAACTTTAGCTCTATTTGTCACACCTTCACTGAATTTACACCAAAGGTTACTCCAGAGGAAAGGAGACACCTATTGATTTTGGGGTCTATTGCCCCACGACCAACGTCACTGTTACTATAAATAGATTTTTTTCGACAAATTTGTTTCGAGTGTTCTGGTATAGAGTGAGAATAGGGCAATGGTAGGAACTGCCTGAAGTAAAAGTTTTTTAAGAGTGGGGGCATTAAAACTGTAGTTATCAGTGTTGGCAAAAATTGCTGTTGCGACAAATAACTTGCTTTTCTGACTTTTCACGAAATTTAATGTCAAAACTCGACTTGTGATCCTCTTGCCATGGTGTTTTGTTCTTTGTGACCACTTGGGTTGCACTGCTTGTTGACAAAAAGAACAAGAAGGTTCATTTATTATACGTTAAACGATAGATTATCGAAGAAATTGCGGAATGATAGAAATCGTATCCCCCGCTGTGAAGATATAGAAATTTTCACTTTCACGGTATCTTTAAAAAAATTGCGGAATGATAGAAATCGTATCCCCCACTGAGAAGATATAGAAATTTTCACTTTCACGGTATCAATCAAAATGGCGGCTTTCAAAGCATCACTTCAAGGTGAATACGAGTCAAATTATCACTGGAAATGATCAATTTGTTCTAAAAACGTACAATGAAACGAAAATCTAGTGTGTTCGAGAGGATGCCGATCATTTCCAGTAATAATTCAACACGTATTCACCTTGAATTGATGTATCAAAACCGCTGGTCCAAACATGGCCTGAAAGTCCGTAATATAAGTTTGGGGTTTGGTACGTCCTTTCAAAGGACGTACCAAACCAAAAACTTATATTACGGACTTTCAGGCCATGTTTGGACAAAAAACCCTCCAACTCAATCAGGTTGCAAGACGCTATCTGTTCCGAGTATCAATAAAATCACTTCCGCGTTTCAATGATTCAATGCGCTCCTTACTTTCATGCATCAATTCAAGGTTGAAACGAGTGGAATTATCAGATTCTTATAAAAAGCGTATAATAAAAAGAAAATCTAGTGTTTTGAGTGGATACCAAAAATTATCTCACTTGTGATCGAGACAAATGGTGAAAGCGCTCGCGAAAAATAAACATTTGTCACGGCCTCTCATGAGATAATTTACGGTATCCACTCAAAACACTAGATATCCCCTATATACTTGGTCTCGAACAGTATCGTTGCACGTATGTATGACAAGTGGTTAGACTTTATATATACCCCAGATACAAAACATCAGACAAAAACTACATTAACCCTTTACCTAACACGAAAAGCAGACGACATATGCAAACAAAAATTATTGAATAACTAATTTTTTTCATTTTTTGTTTCAAAACATAGGCTGTGACCCCTCATTGGAACGAGCTCGATGAGCTCGTTCCAAAGAGGGTCATAACCTATGTTTTTGAGACAAAAATGAAAGAAATAATGAAAATTAATTGGCGACTTTTAGCTGCGACTAGCAGCTCTATAAGTGACAATGTCGGTTTGTCGGTCTATCTGTCGGTCTGTCGGTCGGTCGGTCTGTCGGTCTGTCTGTGACCAACGAGTTTCAAAACTCAATAACTTTTGAAATACTTGATGGAATGACTTTATATTTGGCATGTAAGTGTATTCTGTTGATGTCTAGCCACTGTTCAATGCATGTGTTGTTCCAAATATTTTTCTTGGAGTTATGGCCCTTGATGAACTTAGAATTTTGTGACTAACGAGTTTCTAAAAGAATAACTTTCAAACTACCTGGTGGAATGACTTCATATTTCATATGCAAGTGTATCTCATTCATGTCTAGCCCATGTCCGATGCAAATGTTGTTCCAAATATGTTTCTTGTTTTTTTTCACCATCACCTGTAAATTGCCCCTGAGAATATTTTTTGGACTTGCAGATTGCACCAACCGTCGCAGCTACGGCGTCAATGTCGCGCTTTTTGTGAATATCGCTGGCCGGTTTTGACCGTAACGTTGGGTAAAGGGTTAACGATCATTTTATCATAACTGAGATATATCTGAGGTATATCAGATTGAGAAGGTTAAGAATATTGGTATTTGATACCAAAATCTTGAAAACATCCAATCTGAAAATAAATTTGCTTTTTATGGGAGCACTGCTAAGGAAGATTTGAGGATATGAGTAGTAATTATGTACATTCTTAAAAGAGCAGATTTAATACTTTGACTTGTGTCACACAAATGGAGATTTGTAGTATCTGACTGGGGCTTTTGGGAGCCCGGCATGACCAGTTTATAGTTCCGGTACGGTACATGTTATTTAAATACCAAGTTGCTTCTCGACTACTGCATGCATTTTATTTATTCACTAATAAATTTCCAACAAGTCTTGAGTTTTTCTAACTTTAATAATGTAATCCCAACTGACTAATTTCCAACTACATCATCAAGGCATGCCTTCGCCTAAGGCATGCCTTGATGATATAGTTGGAATATTCTATAAGTCTCGGCCCGAGATATCACTGTCGGTGCGAAGGCATGCCTTGGCGATGCAGTTGGAATATTAGTCATTCAGGATTGAAGCTTAAAAACATAACTTCCTGAAAATTTATATGTGGATAAATAAATTATACATGCAGCAGTTACGATACAACTTTGTATTTAATTAACACGTGATGTACCGGAACTTCAAATTGGTCACGCTGCCCCCAACAGCCCAAAGAGGGTACTACAGACCTTAGTTTGTATGACCAGTGGCGACCGCATGGTGGTGGTGCTCGGGGCCATAACACAAGGTTCCAAGATGCACTGGACAGACCATAGGTGAGCCTGGTGGTGGGAAAATGTTGGGCAGCAAAATCCTCGACTCTGAGAATCGATACAATGAGGTATAACAATTAGAAAAATTAGCGATTCAACATCACTTTACTGCGTGGGAGACATGCCGATTGGGGGGGGGGGGGCAATATGTGGCCTGTTTTGTTCAGCGGTCCTTCGTGCGCACACGCTGAGCCCCATGTTTAGTCTCGAGTACCAATGTGAGGATCTCAAAGCGGTCCGCGGAACTCGACAGGGGATCATATATAAGGTGATGGTGATTTAGAATTCAAATTCCTACACAAGGACAATCTCTCTCTCTCTCTCTCTCTCTCTCTCTCTCTCTCTCTCTCTATCTCCTGTTAGCCCCTCTTGGCCCTGTAATCCCCACGTTGAGCCATGGGGCCCAAAGGTTAGGGACTGTAGTAACCCTGGTCCATAGGACGAGCCACTCCTACCGTGTATATCCAAGTAAAAATGTTGTTTTGTCATAAATTACACAATTACTAGAAAGAACAGAGCGATATTTGTGACTCCTAACCAGAGGAATGAAGCATTATTGGAAACATTTTTGGAGCGGGGTGGGAGAATATTCTCAGATCCCCTTTGCCGAATATGTCCTGACTGGAATACGTTTTGGGGCAGCGGTTCATCCTGAAACACCCTTAGTGATGCCTTGGATGCTACCTTGTATCTCTTGGGGTGTCTTCCAAGAACAATCATTTAGTCAATTTAATGGTTTGTTTGTTCGAATTTTAAATTCGGAATGTATATAATTCGTAATACTATTCTTCATTGAACCTTTACCTAACATTACCAGAAAGAATAGCTAATATTTTTTTTTGTTGCCTCAAAAAAGCATAACTCAATGCCCTCAGTGGAAGGATCTCGTTCAAAGTAGGTGTCATAGCCTTTGTTTTTGAGGAAACAACAAAAAAATATTATATATGAATTAAATTTGAATGACCTTATGTGTGAATATATTTGACCTTGTATGACCTTACAGTACGTGGAGAGTGGATTGTAACTAAATCACCCACGGAGTGGTTATCACCCAAACTGTAACTTTCAAATTTGGTACATATCGACAAAAAACACAAGCAATGTTTCAGCCAATGGACCTCCATTGGCTGAAACATTGCTTGTGTTTTTTGTCGATATTGGCTGAAACTTTGCATGTGCTTAGTTTCCACCCTATGGTGGAAGTTGTAATATCTATATGTTATTGTCAGTCTGCAACATACTTCTATCGCATCATGTATTACTACATGTAATTAGTACTGTACAGTTAAAACTGGAAGTCCTGTCTGAAATGCAAACAAATAGCGCGTCGATCTGCGCGTTAATCTACGCGTTATGACCATAGTAAGGCTATCAAATTCTGTACATATGGCCTGTGTACAAGTAATGTTTCAGCCAATGGACCTCCATTGGCAGACACATTGCCCGTGTTTTCTGTGAGTATCAAGGAGAACCTGCCGTGCTTTGGATGCCATTCGATATGGCAATTGCGTGCAAT
This sequence comes from Pictodentalium vernedei, assembly GCA_031216915.1. Lineage (NCBI taxonomy): Eukaryota > Metazoa > Mollusca > Scaphopoda > Dentaliida > Dentaliidae > Pictodentalium > Pictodentalium vernedei. Next base: position 72,712,526 of record CM062295.1, on the reverse strand, counting down.
TCCTACGCACAATTAACCCTTTGATACTTTTGTACGTCTTATGATGTACGAAATCAAACAGATCGTTGATACTTTTGTGCGACTTATGACGTTCGGAATCAAACATCGTGTTGAGACTTTTGTACGTCTTATGACGTACGAAATCAAAAAGCGCCTTGATACTTTGTGGTCATTTGTTTTGTTATTATTTTTCAATTTTTAAAAAAATTTAACCTCAATTCCTATTTTCTCACGAATAATGCTGAGTGACAACCGTTGAGCAAAATGTTATCGCAGATTAAAATACTAATATAATCCTGCTGTCAAGACTTCTTAACTGATTGAGTGCACGAAGCCACTATCAGGGCTTTCAAAAAATGAGGATACCAGAGCAAAAGCCAACAGTTTCCTTGCTTATATATCATATTCAGTCAAACACAAATAATATTTTGTTTATATCAATTTATTTCATTACAAATTATTGGAGAGTGCCTGTGGGCACTCTCCAATAATTTGTAATAAAACAAGTTTTGAATAACTAATTCAGACCACCAAAAATAATCTAACCCTCAACCAGATAATCACCAATGTGAAAAACGTCTTGTTATTTGTACTTTCCGACGTTTGACGTCGCATTTTGAAAACACTTTGAAGAAATTCCCAGTGACGTTTGAAGGTCTGAATAATTAAAGTCTCAAAGGGTTAAGCCTAGATAAGCGCACAGTTCGTGACAGGACTTCTACTTTTACCTACTGTACTCAGGTGATCAAATACTTTTATTTTGTCAGGAGAGAAGAACGATTTTTGCCGAAACAATCCCACTGGTTTGGTTGCTGACAGTACCCAATGTGCCAAGTTTATTCGATGTAGCAGTTCAATTTTAGAGTGTTCCTATCCCTATTTATTCTCTAAAACCACCTTAAAATGCGTGGATTTCACCCAAGTAGACTGTGGGACGAGATATGAACCGGTAACATTTTGTAAGTTTCTAATAAAATAATACTTTTTATTACGCACGTATCATAGATATTACATATACACAGGATATGGAATGAATTTTTGGTCATACTCTATTTATGAAACGTGTCTAAGAATTTCCAGCTAAACAAGAAATTCTTAGACGCGTTTCATAAAAAGAGTAGGACCAAACACGAATTTCATTTTCTGTTTATCGTATGACACTACATTTACCCAAAACACATCTTTTAGATAGAAAAGAAGGGTTAAAGAATGGAATTTCACCTTAAACATCATGCATTTGACTGTGACGCGTCACAGCTGCAGGCGGTCATGCATCATGACCACGACAAAATATAGTTCCAAAATTCGGCGTTATAAATATTAATTTTCACGTATTTATACATTTCTTATCATTGAATTTTAATGAATGTTTATTACAAACAAAATCAAGCATCGTGGCTTTGTTGATGTTTTGAAATAATAGTAATTTCACGCCCATTAATTTTCGGTGATAACCAATCAGAAAACGCTCTTTTGAAATTGACCAATCAAATCAATTGAAGGTGTTATGAAGCACTAATTAATATTTATTGAACATATGGAACGATAATAAGCCGAGAAAACGGAGAAGTCATATGGTATTATATATGACTACCGGGAAGATGTTCTCAATACGGCAGTAGTTTGCCCATCAATTCTAACTTGCCAGAAAACAAGAGTGTCAACTTTTCTAAATCTATATCATTCTTGTCTCAAACGAGGCTCTCGACATTCGAAATCAAAACTCGAATGCCATGAACCTGAACACTAGGGACAAACATTCCATGCTTCCTATTTTGTTTATATTTCAGATGTGGTATGCAGTTTTCAGATATCCGTAAGAGAGAAACGATTCACAATTAGTGTCCAACCGATTATCAAAAATGGTCGCTGTCCGATTAAAAATGGTCGCTGACCGAGCCCCCGATTCTGATGCCGATTCCGATTGTAATACCGTGCACTACAAGACAAGCCGAGGCTCGAAAGAACTGCATTAAACTGAACATTTTTCCAAGTGTTAAACTTCGATGACTGGGGTCCCAGTAAAATTACCAGTCACGCACATTTGGGCGGTAAACGTGGCTCTCAGAGCCACGTTTACTGCCCAAGTACGCGCTACTGGTAATTTTACTGCGACCTGAGTCAATGAAGTGCATCCTTCACTTTTCCGGTATGAACTAGCGATTGCTGCAAGTGTGCTCAGTTGTAAGCTTTACATGTCGTTTAACACGTATATTCCGTAAAGGGGCGTCTAGAGAGATTAGGAATACACATTGTGGTTGTTTCTCAACTTTATTGAATGGAATCATCGGCATCATTTTACATTAATAATTGAACAGTTGCAGAAGATAATAAAATGCGATTCAGAAAAATCCCAAATTGCTTGGCAACAATCGGTTGAAACGATGTTCTAGGAGCCGTTGCCGTTGTCATCCGATTGCCCATAATCGGTCGATTGTGGTGGCCGGTTCCGATCATCGGTTGAACACTATTCGCAATAGTCATTTGATCTGGTTATCTTCCGACTCATGGAGTGGAGCAAATCTTCAAGGTCAAACATGATGCCCGTGGCATCGTGTTTGACCTGGTTGATTTGTCTTGTCAATTCGGTGGGATTTGAAGATCTAGATCAATTTAATGCTCTAATAATCTTTATTTAGCATATAATTGAACAGCTTTCTGAACAGGTAATCATTTCATATTTTTCAGCTTTATGGATTACCAATTCATATAACCTCTTGTCAATTACACTGGCTATCAGAGTATCGCGCAACCTGGGTGAGTGACCTAATATTACGGTCTAAAAGATAGAGCGATCCAAATTTCATCAAGAGGACGCGCAACATTGTATAAAATATACAGATTGTTCTTCAAAATGATAGGAGAGTGTATCCACAGATTCTTAATGAACTTTTTATAAAATGGAAACTGAAAACAGAGTAACTGTCGTAAACACCATGAACTGGCCTAATGCAATTCGAAAGTTTTAGTATTACCTACAGCGTAATTTCTTGTGGTAGCCGTTTATCGTTGGTTAAACATGGAGATTTATGTGTTTTTGATTCACTGACCAGTCGCTTATTGAAAACAAGTAAAGGATGTTTCTCTTTAAAACGGGATCCCTAGAACCTTCCGAAATCTGATTCGATTCGGAATCGTTTCGATGATTCGTATTGAATAGCGCCGATTCGGAAATAGGTTAACTCTTTACCCAACGCAGACGATTTCAAAATTTATTATTTTAAATATCATTTTTTAAATTTTTAATTTTTAAAACAAATTTCAACAAAACCATATCATGTGACCCTTCTTTGGAACGAGCTCGTCGAATAATATTTTTGCAGCTGCTGAATTTGCATATTACGCGGGCGGATGCGGACGATTCGTTGGGTAAAAGGTTAACGGCTATTTAAACAACTAGTGCCATATCGTGTCGGACAGTCTTACGAGTGTTAGAAGCCGGAGTACCCGGAGAGAACCACTGAGCAGCGGCGAGCAACTGTCAGACTCATACTCACCAACTTACTAACCCGGCACAAGAAGAGTTAGCGGCAGTTGTCGGCAAGAGTACTACCGACCAAGCCTGGAAAACAGCAGACTGTCATCTGCAAAATGATGTCCCCAGCGGGTGAATTTAGTGATGCTACCCTGCACAGCAGGGTAGCATCACTAAATACACCCTCTGTGAATCTCAATCTGAATCAAGGTCTCAGGCCTAAACAGGAAAGGGTGCTCGTAGGATGAACTGGAGGATTCTGTCCCACTGTATGGGATAATATCAGCAAATTCACATTCTGCAAAATGACAGATTACTTATTTCCAGGCTTGCTATCAACGTTCCTACCAACTGTCTTCTCTTAAATTCTTCTATCAGCTGGTGTCCTGAACAAGACGACCTCAGTGACGTTCCGCTTCCGAAACTACTTTGATTCTGTTCGGTAAGATTCCACATTTTTATTGATTTCCTCAAGCAGACGAGTCGCCATTGCATACAATACTTGAGTCGACACTGAGCACATTTACGACCGTAAGAATGTGTAATATCCACAATTTGAACAGCTTTTAGATTCGATTCAGAAATCAATTCAATTCAAAATGTGCTTCGATTCGAGATTCCATTCGAAACAGTTGATACTAAGGGTTGGTGAAAAAAGGGGAAAAGGGAGGTAATTTTCTCAAATGTCTTCACAATTGACAAAGATGGTTGGGGACGGGAACAGACATTTTGATATCTGGAATTGACACAGATACATAATGTGTGGTTATGTTGTAATTTTGAAATATCCTCTTAATGAAGTCACCAATGTATTACCCATAAATCGTTTTCTTCAGTTTGCTTACCCAACTGTACTGCTGCTGCTCACTCGCCTGATTGAATTGAGTAGAAGCCCCCCCCCCCCACCCTCCTCCCCGTCTCAAAGTTAAATCTATTGTGGAAGGTCTTGCGTGCCGTTTACCCATACACAGAGACACAAGAGGTTTTATCACATAATTACCATTAAATAATCATTAAAGGTCTATCGTCCACAAAACGTGTGATAAACATATGGGATCACATGTTACGACGAGTCACATTGATTTAAAAGGAGGACTATTAACTGAATATATACCGGGTCATTCTCCCAGTCCAGTGTAATCTTGCAAGGAAATCCTTATGGCCTGGCATTACCATTAGAAATGAAAACTCACTTGATTATGCCACGTAGTTCCACTAACTGTGTTAATATCTCGATGGTTTAAAGACAAATTAAGTACTTATTGATTGGATTATTTATAACTGGAGCACGAAAGAATATCTACATCCTTGTAAGTAAAGAGAAATCATATTACAACAAGGTTAGTTTGTGCGTAGACTCCAGCAAAAGTGGTTAAACAAACAGCGCATAAAAGCGTCGATTTCCAAACTCAGTTAGACTAGTGGCCTGAAAGCTTGACACAGAGTATCTTGTGAGATTATGAACAGCATCAGTCACATTCGAAACTCCACTGAATTGTGATCAGCGGATCAAATAAGGAGCAGTGACCCAGTTTCAGTTTCCGGAGTGATCAAATGCCACTTTCATATCTAAGCTTGTTCTAGTTAGTGACAGGGACGGGTTGGCTCAGTATTTTGGAGCGCAGGCTGCAAGCCGAGAGGTCCTCGGCTCGAATCCCACCTGCGGCAGCCGTGTTGAGTCAATCCCATTGGTGTGGGGGGGGGGGGGGGGGCACGATGGCGTTGTGTACTTAGGCGCACTGCACGTCGATGGTGCACCTGTTTTCACCCAATGCTAACCCGGCATGTGTGGAGTTAGTATGTTGGAAAGTTGACAGTTACTTGCCGTTGCTCGGTGGTTCTCCCAGGGTACCCCGGCTTCCTCCACCCGTAAAACTTTCGTGGTCATGTTTAGCATTGTGCACAAAGATGTGACCTTAAACACAAATAAATAAATAAATAGTGACAACTCTCTTTTCTGTTTTCACTAATAGGTGAGTATGAGCGGGCAAATTGTTCTTCGTGTGAGCCATGCTATCTTGTGAAGCCAAGCTGTAGAGGATTAGTTGACGGTGATCATGCAATCCCTACCAAACTTTACCAGCGTTCCTATATGTATTGCTTCAAGGAAAGAACATTGGAACTGAAGAAATGTGGAATCGGAATATTTGAACCCGAAAAGAGATATTGTGTACAGTCGATCAGCGAAGGTATGTTTGTCCATTTATCGGCCCCGAAAAGAGACATTGTGTACAGTCGATCAACGAAGGTACGTTTATCCATTCATCCGCCCCGTTAACTGGTAGAGTGCTGAATTATTTTTGGTCATCAAAATTTGTTCACTTCTATTTGCCTAGTTACAATTTATGGGAGCGTGCCAATAGGCACTCTCCCATAAATTGTAACAAGGCAAATCCTAACAGATTAACTTATTTCTCTTCAAAGGTGGTATGAACAACATCCACAAAATGTGAAGCCTTTAAGTGCTGGTACTGACACTTCAGAGTAAAGCCCAAATATGGGCTTCCAGCACTCTACCAGTTAAGAGATATTGTGTGCAGTCGATCAGCGAAGGTACGTTTCTCCAACCGTTAGCCCCGAAAAAGAGATTTTGTGTAGAGTCGATCAGGGAAGGTACGTTTGTCCAATCATCGGCCCAGAAAAGAGATATTGTGTACAGTAGATCAGCGAAGGTACGTTTGTCCAATCATCGGCCCCAAAACGAGATAGTGTGTACCGTTGATCAGCGAAGGTACGTTTGTCCAACCGTTGGCCCCGAAAAGAGATATTGTGTACAGTCGATCGGCGAAGGTATGTTTGTCCAATCATCGGTCCCGAAAAGAGATATTGTGTACATTCGATCAGCGATGGTACGTTTGTGCAGCCGTCGGCCCCGAAAAGAGATGTTGTGTATAGTCCATCAGCGAAGGTACGTTTGTCCAACCGTTGACCCGAAAAGAGATATTGTGTATAGTCGATCAACGAAGGTACGTTTGTCCAATCTTCGGGTCCAAAAAGAGATATTGTAAACAGTCGATCAGCGAAGGTACGTTTTTCCAGTCATTGGCCCCGAAAAGTGATATTGTGTAGAGTCGATCAGCGAAGTTACGTTTTTCCAATCAACGGCCCCGAAAAGAGATAGCGAAGGTATATTTGTCCAATCATCGGCCGCGAAAAGAGATGCTGTGTACAGTCGATCAGCGAAGGTACGTTTGTCCAATCGTCGGCCCCGAAAAGAGATATTGTTTTCAGTCGATCAGCGAAGGTACGTTTGTGCAATCATCGGCCCCGAAAAGAGATACTGTGTACAGTCGATGATATGTTCGTCCAATCATCATCTGCCCCGAAAAGAGATATATTGTCTACAGACGATCAGCGAAGGTACGTTTGTCCAATCGTCGGCGATAAATAGTTTTTTTCTAACCCTTTACCCTCCGTAACGGCCCAAACCCGCCAGCGCTATTCACAAAAATCGCCAATTAATTTTCATTATATTTTCATTTTTTGTCACAAAAGCATACGTTATGACCCCTCCTTGGAACCAGATCGTCTAGTTCGTTCCGATGAGGGGTCATAACCTATGTTTTGGAGACAAAGATGAAAAAATTAGTTATTCAAGAATTTTGTTTGCAAGTGTCGCCTGCTTTTCGAGTTATGTAAAGTGTTAAAGAAATTATGAAGATCGCGAACCAGAAATAGTTGCATCAGCTTTTTTTGCCTAGAAATGTTTGTGAGATTCACGATCGATTCTCGCAAGGAAAATAACGAAAATCAACCTTGATTCTCGCAAACTGTTCATGTTAATCGTGTCATAGATTCTGAAAATGTTTTAAAGGCTGGAGAAATTGTACTAATTTTTTCTCCCTCCCTTAACAATGGTGTCTAGTGAAGTTTTGAATGCCTGTACAGGCATCCTATACAGGCATCAGGCATCCTATACAGGCATCCTATACAGGCATCCAAGACTTCACTGGAAACCACTGCCGGGGTAGGGTAACTTCCATCAGCAAGACCACTAAAAGCCTAATTTTGGAATTTGTACGCTCGACGACCTCGAATAATTCCACGTTTGACTGAATGCCACATCTCCGCAACGCGTAATTGGTGTGGGGCACGACAGCGCTGGGAGCAACGTCATGTTTTCCGATTTCCACGACATGCGGAACAGAGTGTGGCGACGGCGGAACGAACGATACCACGAGGTAAACGTTAGGCAGCACGATCGTTTTGGTGGTGGATCGATTAAGGTGTGGGGTGGCATATCCATGACAAGCAGAATAGCATTACATATCATCCAAGGGCGAGTTACAGGGCAGTACTACCGTGACAACATGTTAGCAGCTCATGTGGTGCCATTTGCGCGAGGTCACGGCCGTCGATTTATTTTCCAAGATGACAATGCAAAAAGCACACAGGGCCCGTGTCGCTACAAAGTTCCTCCAGGAGCAGAACATCACTACACTGCCTTGGTCTGCACTAAGTCCAGACCTTTCACCAATCGAGCACGTCTGGGATATGCTTGACAGGCGCGTACGACAACGCCAACAGCCCCCCACTAATGTCCAGGAACTCGCCGATGCACTTAACATCAGTCAAACTGATATTGGACGTTTGGTGAGAACGGAGGAGTATGCCACGTCGGATCCGCGTTTGTATCGCGAACCGAGGAGGATTTACAAGGTATTGAGGTCTTGTACTGAATGTGGTAAATTCTTTGATTGACCGTCCACGTCTTCTACACCTCAGTGCGTGGAATGTGTGCTTGTCAGACACCCATCTATCGCTGAAATCATTCACTAGATGCCACAGTGCAATGCCTCAACTGTCTTTTTGATTAAAATATAAATATATTTCTTCATATATCGCACTTTTATCAAATATTCCCTACTCCTTTTGAATAGTAAATATAAATATGAAATTTATAGTTTAGTATGGAATATGTACTTGTTGCATTGACAAGTGTATAACAGTAGTTTCAAAGTCTAGAACATTCAAGTACTGAAACAAGAACAGCAGGAGTTCGTGAGAATCAAAGCGAATTCTCGTGAATCTGTTTGAAGGTCTGGCTTTGGTAAGGTGATGGGTCTCTTTTGAACGCACCCCTCCCTCCTTTTTAATGTATCACCCCATCTAATCAGCATTGACGATCATGTGTGTGGTGAAACAAATAAAAATGATAGTTAATTAACTGAATAACCACCAAACTGTCAAGATGATCATTAATAATTTAAATCAACAGCCCCATAAAATATCACTGAATCTCCCCACTTCAACAAAATGAATTACCGGTAGTCTATTTTTTCTGTACGCACATTCACTTCACAAATCATTCTAATTTTAGACCTTGCGTTGTTTCACCAATTCCGCAAAAGAAATAGTTTATTTTAAAATCTTCTTCCAATGTCCTTTTTGGTCTATTTTTGCGAGATGCCTTTAGCAGCCCAGTGTGTGTCTACAGGAATTTGGGTCAAGTCTCGTCGAAGTCACAAAATCTCGGCCTCGTCGAAGTACAGTACATGGAGAGTGGATTGTAACTAAATCACCCACAGAGTGGAGTTATCACCCAAGCTATAACTTTTGTACATATCGACAGAAACACAAGCAATATTTCAGCCAATGGACCTCCGGGTTCAACCCGGAGGTCCATTGGCTGAAACTTTGCTGGTGCTGGTAATGCTTTGCAACAAATTTCCAATTATTCCTCAGGTGAAATCTCCACTCTGCGGGTGATTTAGTGATAATACACTCTCCACATACTGTACTATTCTGTTCCAACAGGCGACAATTCGACTTCATCCAAATTCCTGGATACAAACACTGGTCATACAAAATACTGGACAATAGAATACTTTACTTGATGTCAAAATTACAATGGTCAGTTCGTTTCTTGAGTGACATTGTTTTGATTTTAAATGACACGAGACTGCGTCATTCTATTGCAGCGTCTCTGAAAAAGAACTCATTTCCAAGGCAAATTCTCGTCATGTTCTCTCATTTCTCAAGGAAATCAACCTTTTTGATCTTTTTTAACTCGTTTTTTAAATCACTTTTTATTTAACTCAATCCCTGCATAATTGTTTATCGCCCCAATATTGCTTTCGATCCTGATGTTGCGTTAAACACCGATAAATATACATTATACCATGATTACCTATTCTACTATTATCGCTCGTCGCCTCGCGAAGAGTGAAATGAAACACACAAATATTTAGCACGTTTTTAAATGATTTTACCTCATAAGATACCAAAAATGAGCAAACATGCGTTATCTCATGTTAATAAAGCACCCATTACTCAAAATAGTATGTTATTAAAATGAAAAAGTCCCCATGATTTGCGTGTGCCTTTTTTCATTTCATTTCGGCGATAAAATTGACAGCGGAAGTACCACCCAACGGTGTTCATGTAAACAAAAACAGATTCGCACATGTGAATATTGTATTATTTAACATTCAAACTCTTATTAATCTGACGATCATGGTAATAATATAATATACCGATAGTAGCTTGTGTACCAAATGTTCATCACTCGTGGTGAGGTGATGTTAACCGTGAGCCAAAGGCTCGCGGTTAACACCACTTCACCGCTCGTGGTGAACATTTGGTACACCAAGCTACTTTGGGAATATTCGCTGACCGCTACTCACTCCCTTTATCCTGTCACTGGGGCAAGCTGCTCAGTTCGCTTTTTAGTTTTGTTGTTCTCGTTCTTAGAGAAAGGGGCACCCCACCCAAAGCTACTATGGGAACATTTGGTACACCAAGCTACTATGGGAATATTCTTTCTTTATATCACGATTACCCCGAGTATTCAAAGCTACGCGATACAATACAGGCATTGAGGAATTTGCGAGATACAACACACATGGGATCCAGATTACGCGTAGGAACACCATGTGAGAATGCATCCGATTGTACGTTACAAATCTGAATTACGTTATGACGTCAATGAAACGCTTTGACACAAAACATCGTCAAAAAAGTAAAGAGACTTCCGATGTTTCCTTCACCTTCATTCACTTAATTTCAGTTTAATCGTAGTATAAATACAAAACATAACTTGGGTAGAGTATTGGGCACAGGAGTCGAATTCAATCAACCACCCTTATTGGAGTCTTTCCTATATTTAACGGGTACCTTCGGCGCTCTTGAAATACCGAAAAAACTCCAGCTCAGGTCGTTGACCCCTTTCCCAAGTAATCCATCCTCTTTGTGTTCTGTCTTAATAAAATATAAATAAATAAATGAATAAATAAATAAATAAATAAATAAATAAATAAATAAATAATACATCAATCAATAAATAATAAATAAGATAAATAAATAAATTATTTAACATGAAGCAGTTATCGCCTGTCGCCATTTTCAAAGAGGAATAAACACAGGGGAGACGACTCGGACAGTTAGCAGTGTATACATTTGAACAAAATGCGCGTTGTATGAACACAGCATGCACTATAATGCTCAGGTATTGTAATGTCGCTTTGTTGCACTCAAGAAGTAGTGTTTTCCATGGTATACACAGGTACTTTGTGTTCGCTTGTAAATGGTATTGACATGACATATCAAAAACTAATTTTGGTTATGTATCTCTTAATGACCACATGGTAGCACATCTGTCCCACAACCTCAGTTAATCTCTAAGAATCAGGGATTCGTGGACGGCCTTCAGGGTGCGACTGCGCGGGGTTACAGGCGTGTACAGTCCAGTACATTATGATCTCGATCTGCCCAATCACCTCTCTGGCGTTAAATTTGCTGTTTTAGTATTAGGCCCCATTGGGAGATTGTTATGATATGATAACATTTGTTAATGGACACGGTTTATTTTTTTATCTTCAAAATGATTAATGATCATCGACGGGGGAGAAAACATAAGTTGCTCGTCAATGACAACAATTTGCTGACCGCTACTCACTCCCTTTATCCTGTCACTGGGGCAAGCTGCTCAGTTCGCTTTTTAGTTTTGTTGTTCTCGTTCTTAGAGAAAGGGGCACCCCACCCAATCCCCCCCCCCAAAAAAAAACATACACTTACCCTCCCTTTGTTTACGTTTTATTTAAGTTATATTTAAAACACACTATTAATTGAAAATAGAATATGTTTTCATTTTTGGAATTCACTTTAAAAAATTTCCACAATCCAGTATAAGGGCTCCCAATAGTTCCTTGAATCCAGCACCCTATGTAACGACATGTAACTAACTTACCCCAAGCATTTTTAAAGCCTTAGTGATTATATATTTTCATGTAGGATGTGATGTGGCAGTTACTAATTTTTTATAACCAGAAAGTGTGACTAACCCTGTGCAATGCACAGGGTTAGTCACACTTTCTGGTTATAAAACAAATTCATTTCTAACTGAATAACTAGCCCTGTGCACTATACAGCCTTAGTGTAAATGTCATCTATATCAACTCTTTACCCAATGTAATGGTCAAAACCAGCCAGTACTATTCAAACTCAGCTTACGAACCCTCGTTGGATTTGTTTTTAGTGAATTCTAAAAATGAAAACATATTCTATTTTCAATTAATAGCTTGTTTTGAACAGATTCTTTACATAGAGACTACTATCTCAGGGAGTTTATGGCAATATTTATGCCTACCCAAATGTTATTATACAACAACATATCCAGACTTTGTTTATTAATAATTTGCGATTTTGTACTGAAATTAATCAAATGGATTTTAAATGTTAGACTGCCGTCATCTGACCTTTTAGTTTAGGTGAAATGTTGTTTCAAGTTATTTCTTTAGTGATTATTATACCCCCGCAAACAAAGTTGGGGGGGGGGGGGGGGTATATAGGAATCACCCTGTCCGTCCGTCTGTCCGTCTGTCCATCCTTGTAAGCGCAACTCCTCCTAAACCGTTTGAAGAATTTTCATGAATCTTTACACAATGGAAGAACTCCATTTGAAGATGTGCATGAAGCAATATAATTCCGTTCTGACATTTCCAAGGGGAGATAATCTAACTTATACCGTCTGTCCATCCTTGTAAGCGCAACTCCTCCTAAACCGTTTGAAGAATTTTCATGAAACTTACACACTGGAAGAACTCCATATGAAGATATGTATGAAGCAAAATAATTCCGTTCTGACATTTCCAAGGGGAGATAATCTAACTTATACCGTCTGTCCATCCTTGTAAGCGCAACTCCTCCTAAACCGTTTGAAGAATATTCACGAAACTTTACACAGTGGAAGAACTCCATATGAAGATGTGCATGAAGCAATATAATTCCGTTCTGACATTTCCAAGGGGAGATAATCTAACTTATACATTTCAGGCGCGGGGGGGGGGGGGGGGGGGGAGGGGGGAGGGGGGTATCACTTTGTGAGTTTGCTCACAGTACCTCTAGTTTTTTTGTTTCAGTCAGATACTAAAATAGAGGATATCTTCTCTGTTTTAGTGACTATCGGGAATTATCATATGACTCGTCCGTTTTATTCACTTTAAAACATTTCATATTTTGTTTTCATATTAATCAGTGATAAATAAAGCCTTCCGTCAGTTTCATTGGTCAATTTCAAAACTAAACAATTTGATTGGCTGAATAAAATACAACTGGGCCACATTTTCATAATTTGCATAATTAGAGCTGGGAGCTTTCATTGGTCAATTTCAAAACTAAACAATTTGATTGGCTAAACAAAATACAACTGGGTCACATTTGCATAATTTCAGTAGGTAGAATTTACGTTATCTATCCTTTTTAGGGTGGGTTATATTGTATTAATCTTTTACCTACAAGAAAAACGCCATTCATTTTTTTATATTTTCACTTTTTGCTTCCAAAACATAGGTTATGACCCCTCATTGGAACGAGCTCGACGAGCTCGTTCCAATGAGGGGTCATAACCTATGTTTTGGAAGCAAAAAATGAAATTTTTTAGTTATACGAGGATGTTTTTTCCAAGTGCCGTCTACAACTCAAGTTAGGTGATGAGTTAAAAAGTCATACTAAGTCGCTAATTTGTGCGTGTGTGTGTCATATGATAAATAGAATATGAAATGAGTGTTTTTCTCATATAATATTTATGAAACTCGTCCGAATTTTCCGTTTGGGCTCGCCAAAATGGAAAATTCTTAGATTCGTTTCATAAATATTATATGAGAAAAACACTCATTCCATATCCTCTATTTGTCTCATGAGTGTGAACCTGAAAAATAATATTTTCAGGTTCACACGAATGAGATAATTCCCGATATTTACTAAAACAGCGTAGATTTCCTTTTTATTATATGCTACGTGACATCTTAATGCGCAATATTCAGCCCAATTCGACTGCAAACAGTTTCACGACATTGACAAAAAGTTGCTGATAGTTCCTTCAAGACGACGTTCAAGGTGACGTCATGCGCCGAAGCGTAACGTCATTTAGGAAGCTAAAAATAAAATTTTCACGTCTACACTCATGAGATAATTCCCGACTCTGACTAAAATAGAGTAGATTTTATTTTTTATTAAATACTTCGAGACATTTTATTTCACAATATTCAGCCCAATTCGACCCAAAATGCATACGTTTTAAAACAAGAACAAAGATCAACTGATCGTTTCTTCAAGACGACGTCATTTAGGAAGCTACTGAGGAATATTTCTCGATTTATTATATGCTGGCCTTTGAATGATCGCAAATTATCTAAAAGATATTTCTCGATATCTATTGAGTCGATAGATATCGAGAAATATCTTTTAGATAATTTGCGATAATTCACAGGCTAGCATATAAAGATTTATATATTTATTTAATTGATTAATTATTTATTTACATATTTATTCATTACCGCACAATGAACATTTTGTGTAAAAATTCCTGAAGGCCACATTAATAAAGCATTAACTGCTTAATATTTTTGTGATAACATTATTTTCCCCAAGATGATCATTTGTAGGTTTCTACCAATGTCTCAAGTCATTAGTCAAATTTAGGTCTCGGGAACGGGAATTTTCTGGTTCACGTTTTTGAAGGTCGGTCACGATACCGGAAATTTGCCGGTTGTCATTTCTTTTCGATTCTCGATTCTAATCTATCAATTTTCCGGGCGTTAGCACTCATTATCTGAAACGGTAACCGGGAAATTTCCGTTCGCGAGATTAAATCATAGATCCAATGTCGACGCTGTTCTCGGAAGAAATTGATATTCGCCGAAATCTCATAAACTATAATACGCAATTATTGATACTATTGTCTATGAATTTCCCGGGCATCGTGATTGACTTTTAGAACCTGGAGCTGCAGAGGCGTGAAAGTCCCAATCCCAGGTAGTAAACCTTAGTCAAATTCTGTTAGCTGTAATTTTATGATTACACCGCGTTATTTCACCGATTGTATTAATATCTTAATGTTTTCATAGAATATCTCTAACTGGAACATGAGAGAATATCTGCTTGTCAGAAAAAGAACATTACATCAAAGCAACGATATTCTTCGCGAAAACTCCACGAAAGGTGGGTAAGGGACAATAGCCCATAAAATGTAAAAAATTTAGTCAAATCAAGTCGCGATTGAGGAGCACTTCATGCGTTGAAGCAGTGTGCAAAATTTCAAAAATGACTCTAACCGACTAACTGTTCACGTGGATTCGAGATGGCAAAACGAAAGCTCGGCTATGTAAGACTTCTCGACAAACAGCTTTTTTTATCATTAACAAGGATTCATATATTGTGTGGAATATATATTGTTTTCGTTGGGTCAGTTGGTTTGGTGGCAGAGCATTTATGGCCAAGTGATTGGGTGTCGTAGACCCGGGATTGACTCCCGTCGAGGGCACCTTCAAGAAAACTTTACAGTTTTCAGTCCAGTGGTGCGGGGTTAGGACGATGCCTGGTGGAATTCCTACTTGATATAGGCGATATAAATTAAATTCAAGCACTTGCATCTTCACGGATCTTCCATTAATTGAGATTCCCGTGTTTAAAAGCTAGGACAGTAGTATGTCTCGTACGTTTCACCTCTAGGTTAGATGACTCTGGAAGTGACGTCATGTCACGTGAGCCAGTGGCGCCATGTTGTGTTGTCATGGTAACCCGCATGAGCGGCCATGTTGTGACATCATCCCCATGGTGATACGTGGTGTGAGTGCGCATGCGCAGCGCGTGTTGTTAAGGTGATACGTATTTCCGTCGTCCATTTTGTATACTGGAGGCCGTCATCTTGGTTTCTATGGTAGCACGTGGTTGCTATGTTTCCCAATTTTTCTGCAATAGGACGGGGTATGTTCGGAGGGTATGTTCGATTGAATCGGAGTAAATCTAATTACCACAAACAACCCGCCAATCCCTCCAAATCACCAAAATCCACCCAAAATCACCGAAATTGACTTTATTTGATACGGATTTTCCATTTTATCGGCTTAGCACGTAGTGCTATAGTACCGAGAGGGTACCGGGGTGTGTTCGATTGAATCGTAGTATCACGAATTACCACAAACAACCCGACAAGTTGTACTATTTCGAATTCTTTCAGAATCCTATTTAGGATCGCGAAACTTTTGGCTTATAATAGAAACTGAAATGCGTAGTGCTATAGTACCGAGGGGTCCCCTGGGGGTGTGTTCGATTGAATTAGAGTATATCTAATTATCCAAATGGACCCGACCACCCTTACAGACCACCAAAATCTTCACCAAATCACCCAAACGGACATGTGAAGCCCCATTTTGGGCATATAAAAATAACACGTTATGCTATAGTACCAAGGGGTACAGGGGGTATGTTCTATTGAATAGGAGTACAGGGCCTGATTTTCCCAGAATCCCATTTTTAATGCCTATTGCACATGTTTCTCTATCATTAACAGTCTATCCAGTACAAACTATCTCTGGTTCTCTCGTCCAAGTCTTATAATTACCTCCTCGTGGGAGCCCCGGGAAGTAAGCAGCACTTGTTTACTGTGGTAAACCAGTTCCGTTTTACTAGTAAAATAGGACCCAGTCACCAATGCTTGGGGTGAAAGTCCTCTAAAATGGGCAACATGTAGATCAATGATTGACTAAACTTGACTTCATCTCCATGTTGTGTCACGATTAGCCATGGTGCATAAATATGTGACGTTAACCACCAACAAACAAACAAACAATCTTATAATTACCAGTGCTTGATTTCCCATAATGCAGTTATCTCCCCTGTGTACAACAAACCCCATAACATTCTCAAAGCCAATAAGCCAAGAGAGTAATTGCTCCATGAGCAATTGCTCGAACGACTCGAAGCTCATCGAGCAAATGAGCCTTAGAGCAATTGCTCTATCGAGTGACTCGACATACTGCTCGAACGACTCGAAGTCCATAGAGCAAATGAGCTATCGAGCAATCGCTCGTTCGAGTGACTCCTCGAACGACTCGTCGACTCATTTCAGTATTTGAGGATACCTATGGTCCGGTATTGTATTATTTGAGGATACCTATCGAGGATACCTTTTATAGGATACTTATTTGAGGATACTATTACTTATTTGACTCAACCTTCTAGGCCACCCCATGACTTGTTAGTAATTACTCGATAATTTATAAGGGATATTTGGGATAGGTATGCCTTGTGATACTGGTAATAGGATCCTTAGATAAGTATCCTATAAAAGGTATCCTCGATAGGTATCCTCAAATAATACAATACCGGGCCATAGGTATCCTCAAATACTGAGAGTGGTGGCCGAGTGGATAAGTGCGCTGGTCTCTCATGCCAGAGGTCCCGGGATCGATCCCCGGTCGGGGAAAGTTCTCGAGGTGTCCGAACACTCTCTGTCAGCATCAATTGTGGGGTTGATGCTGTCACAGCGTACCGTCCTATCGGATGGGGACGTAAAATGGCTGTCCTCTGTGTGGAGAGAGACACACTCCGTGCAGGCTAAAGATCCCTTCGTAGTATTCGAGAAGAGCTAGGCCACGAAGTTGCCGCTAAGAAGGTCATCCCACACACCTACGTCATTGGGCCAAGGAGGGGCGTTAATATAAGTTGCATTACTTGTTCGCCAATCCTTGTAAAACAAATAAGATTAAATAAATAAATACTGAAATAAGTCGACGAGTCGTTCGAGGAGTCACTCGAACGAGCAATTGCTCGATAGCTCATTTGCTCGATGGACTTCGAGTCGTTCGAGCAGTATGTCGAGTCGTTCGAGCAGTATGGCTCTAGGGCTCATTTGCTAGATGAGCTTCGAGTCGTTCGAGCAATTGCTCATGGAGCAATTACTCTCTTGGCTTATTGGCTTTGAGAATGTTATGGGGTTTGTTGTACACAGGGGATATAACTGCATTATGGGAAATCAAACACTGGTAATTATAAGACTTGGACGAGAGAACCAGAGATAGTTTGGACTGGATAGACTGTTAGTGATAGAGAAACTTATGCAATGGCATTAAAATGGGATTCTGGGAAAATCAGGCCCTGTGCTCCTATTCAATAGAACATACCCCCTGTACCCCCTGGTTCTATAGCATAACGTGTTATTTTTATATGCCCAAAATGGGGCTTCACATGTCCGTTTGGGTGGTTTGGTGGAGATTTTGGTGGTCTGTAAGGGTGGTCGGGTCTATTTGGGTAATTAGATATGCTCTATTTTGATCGAACATACCACCAGGGGACCCCTCGGTACTATAGCACTACGCGCTACTATTATAAGCCAAAAGTTTCGCGATCCTAAATAGGATTCTGAAAGAATTCGAAATAGTACAACTTGTCGGGTTGTTTGTGGTAATTCGATTCAATCGAACACCCCCAGTACCCTCGCAGTACTATAGCGGTACGTGCTAAGCCGATAAAATGGAAAATCCGATCAAATAAAGTCAATTGCGGTGATTTTGGGTGGATTTTGATGATTTTGGGGGATTGTCGGGTTGTTTGTGGTAATTAGATTTACTTCGTTTCAATCGACCGTACCCTCCGAACATACCCCGTCCTATTGCAGAAAAATTGGGTAACATAGCAACCACGTGCTACCATAGAATCCAAGATGGCGGCCTCCAGTATACAAAATGGACGACGAAAAACGTATCACCTTAACAACACGCGCTGCGCATGCGCACTCACACCACGTATCACCATGGGGATGACGTCACAACATGGCCGCTCACGCGGATTACCATGACAACACAACATTGCGCCACTGGGTCATGTGACATGACGTCACTTCCGGAGTCATCCACCAGGGTCATCCAACCTAGAGGTGAAACGTACGAGACATACTACTTGGGACCATAGACCATTATGTATATATATATATAGATTTTAGTCTCTAAAATCTTTCAAAACACAAGAAAGCCTGGTTAACTAGTAGAGTGCTAAAATCCCATAGTTGGACTTTATTCTGAACTGCAGGTACCCAAAGTTAAAGGCTTCATATTCTGTGGATGTCCTTCTTATTATCTTGGAAGTAAAACTACTTTATCTCAATCGATTTGCCTTGTTACAATTGATGGGAGAGTGTGAACAAATCTTGAGGCTTAGAAAAAATAGCCTTCTACCAGTTAAGTTACTCAAACCATTCAAGGTGCAACCTTTGGCTAACCGGTCATCTGTTCTCGTAGATTTAAAGTTGCGTAACCGCCACGCGAACGAAACGAGCGTTCTCGTCACATTTTGCACACTGAGAAACAAAACTCTCATTGCATTTTTAGATTCAAAGGAATTGAATATTTCAGTTGGACGGAAAAAGCTATTGAACTTAGCACAGGCATTAACTATTTAAGTACTAGACTGGTTTCATGCCATAACATAATTTGACTGTTGACCTGAGAGGTTGATTTGTAGATTGTATCGGCAATAACATCGATCAAAATATAGGGGGCATATACCTCTCACCCGAGGACCACCCTACGTGACCTACGGAAAGTCTGTCTAAACGAAACAGTGTTTCTTGATAGAACCTCCATTGAAACCTAAGTTGATTAAGAAATAACTGTTGTTTTCCTTCGGTTTATGCGATATAAACCGAAAATTTTCAGCACAAGTTTCATAACTCGCGTAGCGAGTTACGATTAAGCTTGTGCTGAAAATTTTCGGTTTATATCGCATAAACCGAAGGAAAACAACAGTTATTTATTTATAATTTAATCCGGCTGTAATATTAAAATATAAAAACTATGTGTTCGTGAACGAAAAACTTTTAATTTTCGCAAAAGACAACAGTCAAACTCAGGAAAGTGTGCCACAAACAGGTCACGTCAATCATTGTCAAATGGTTTGTTGTTTTGATTTTCGATCGCAGTCGACAGATATTTAGCAAGTCACGTAACAATATCATTAAAAACATTTTCTTAAAGTTCCCCCAAAATCATGTTTGGATGTATGATCTTTTATTGGTCTCCCACTTCGGTACATTTTATTAAATTCAATTGTTCCCCAGAAATTATCATTATATTCTCGCTGACTGGAGACGATGAAAAATCGATCATTGATCTTTGTTTACAAGCTTGTTATCCATCTATCAGTCTGCCGGCACGCCCTCGCGGTGACAATTGGATTGAGTGGGCGGGGCTTCCAGAGTCTTCAAAGTTGGATCGGAAAGTGTGAACGTGTAGACCTTCCAAATCATTACGCGATTTAGTTTATACGATTTTGACGACTTTCACGCTGTATGCTTTCAACCAATCAAACGCAGAGACAGGGCAAATGATTAAATTATTTAGACATAAACTGATAAAGTATCAAATTATTTTGATTATGATTTTTGTTGGTTTTTGTTTGCAGAACGCCGTTTGGAGTACTGCAAAGCGACTGATTTCATGGGAAAGATAGCTGTAGATGAAAGCTGTGCCAGATATATCGAATGTGACTCCACGTCTCGACAAGCTCTTCTTAAACACTGCCAGTATCCTCAATTGTTTTCCGTGCTGTTTTATCAGTGCAGTGATTCCGCAACGGTTGACTGCCAATCCAGACCCAAACCAGTTGGCTACTGTAAGTAATACAACCAGCATTTCCCACAGAACTTCTGGCATCAGGTAACTTGCTTATCTGAGCCACAGTAGTGTTTTTCACAAGATGGGCAGGGACGCCGAACGCACGTGAGCAGAGGAGGAAGCTGCCCTCCCTGCCATCGGACCAAGGAAGTGAGAGAGGGCTGACAAAGCCCTTCCGAGGTGCATTCCTCACTTTTTTTAATGATTATTCTCGAAGTAAAGTACACCCCAAATCCGATCTGGGAGCTTTCAAAATTCAGTGGGGGACTAGGGAGTGTTTAGGGCACCTCGTCTCACACACCCCTATCTCGGGCTTTTGGCCTTCAAGACATTCTTGCTTCTGCGTGTCATTGCGAGGCTGGTAGTGTGAGTAAATACCCGTTTCCCTGGGCCTGAACTCCCTGGCCTGGAGATCGCCCGGCACTTCTGAAGTGGGGAAAAAGAATTTAGATCGGATCGCGACTGGATGGTGTCATCTAGTCGAATTTTTCTGCCGGCTTTCTTCCGCAACGCTCTAGAATCTCACCCCCGTCGAAAATGTAATGCGATGATGGAATTTACGTCTGTTTTCTTGATTTCATAACTATAAACAAAAAAAACAAAAAAAAAAAAAAATGAAAAAGTAACTCTCTCTTTTATGAGAAACCTTTTTTTGAACACAGAACACTCACAAATAACACAAACAATTATTACTCACTTTCAAAGTTTCAAGTGTAAATGAAGTAACATATTTACAACTGCACATCGATGGTGCACTTGTCTATCTATCTTGTGCTATCCTGTTTGTGTGGAGTTAGTACGTTGGGGAACTGAGAATTGCTCGCCGTTGCTCGATGGTTTCCTCGGGGCACTCCGGCTTCCCCCGCAAACTGTCGTGGTCATTATTATGTTGTCTAACTTGATGCTCAATAATAGCTCGGGGCTCTAGTAAAAGACACATTTATAATAACTTTACGAGTGTTCGTTTTTACGTCTATGTTTATTTTTAAGAAGAGCGGAAGCTGAAATCATAGAAACAATGCTTATGCATGTGACAATACAAATCATGATTAATGTGTATAAGGGAGTTCTCTCCCTTGATCCACAAACGTACTTCAGTCTTCAAATACAAGTAGTATAGCATGTACCTAGAGGGCCCTCATTGGGGGACCTAGTGGGGGACCTAGGAAGTGACGTCATGTCAGGTGACCCAGTGGCGCCGTGTTTGGTTGTCATGGTAACTCGCGTGAGCGGCCATCTTGTGACGCCATCTCCATAGTGATGCGTGGGGTCAGTGCGCATGCGCTGCTCGTGTTGTTAGGATGATACGTGTTTCCGTCGTCCAATAGTCCAATTGTACAATACAATAGGTATCCTCAAATACCCGTATGTGCCTATATGCGCGTTAATCTACGTGTTATGGTCATAGTAAGGCTATCAAATTCTGTACATATGGCCTGTCCACAAACAATGTTTCAGTCAATGGACCTCCGAGTAACCCGGAGATCCATTTGCAGAAACATTGCCTGTGTTTGCTATGAGTGACCAGGAGAACCTGCCGTGGATGCCATTCGATATAATCCCCTTTCATTGTTCTACTTATATTATAATCACGGAAGTGTATAATAGCGTTTGAGTTGTGCGTTTCTTTGTATCATTTTTCAGATTTAACGCATGGTAGGCCTTTGTAAAAATATCATCATGGTAAAAATAATCTAGTCTACAGTTAAAACGAAAAGTCCTGTCACGAACCGTGCGCTTATCTGGGCTTAACTGCACGCAGGAATGGCATCCGAAGCACGGCAGATTCTCCTGGTTACTCATAGCAAACACGGGCAATGTATCTGCCAATGGACCTCCGGGTTACCCGGAGGTCCATTGGGTGAAACATTGCTTGTGCGCAAGCCATGTGTACATAATTTGATATCCTAACTATGGTCATAACGCGCAGATTAACGTGCAGATCGAGGTGCTATTTGTGCGCATTTCATGACAGGACTTCTAGTTTTAACTGTAATTTATTTCGCGAAGTTGGTGATTTCTTTATTTAATTACTAGGGGGCGCGGTGGCTCAGTAGGTAGAGGTGCAGGCGTCAAGCCGAGAGGTCCTCGGTTCGAATCCCACCTGCGTCAACCGCGTTGTGTCCTTGGACAAGACACTTCACCCCCATTGCCCACATAGGGGCACGTTGGCGTTCGTGTACTAGGGCGTACTGCTCGTCGATGGTGCACCTGTCTTCAACCAATGCTTACCCTGCTTGTGTGGAGTTGGTATGTTGGGGAGCTGACAGTTGCTCGACGTTGCTTGGTGGTTCTCTCCGGGTACTCCGGCTTCCTCCATCCGTAAGACTGTCATGGTCATGATTAGCCATTGTGCAGAAATATGTGACCTTAAACACCAATAAATAAATAAATAAATAAATTTAATTACTATTATCAACAACGGAGGCCTCGACTTGTAAAATCAGTCTTCAATAAGTGCATGTGAAAACACTCACTTTCTGAATTGAATAATCGCGATTAATAACTGCTAACGTCTTGGCCATTTTTGATTGTATTGGGTGAAATACGTACTTGTGAGATAAATAAATATACACAAATATTAACATTTTACTCCTCACTGCTTAGAGTTTTTCTGTATTGGGTAGATGGGGCTGTTTGAGGATCCCATTTTTGATTTTACTTACATGGAAATGGAAATAATGTATCCTGCAAATTATATTTTTCTGCCAATTACCTTAGGAACAAAGGAACACATAACAATAAATCACATATGTCAGAAGACCTCTCGTACAGTACGTGGAGAGTGTATTATCATTAAATCACCCGCAGAGTGGGGATTCCACTCGAGCAATAATTGCAAATTTGTTGCAAAGCGTAACAAGCACAAGCAAAGTTTCAGCCAATGGACCTTCGGGTTAAACCCGGAGGTCCATTGGCTGAAACATTGCTTGTGTTTTTTTGTCGATATGTACAAAATTTGAAAGTTATAGCTTGAGTGATAACTCCACTCCGCTGGTGATTTAGTTACAATCCACTCTCCACGTACTGTACACAATAGATCCCCCCCCCCCCCCACACACCCCCACCCGGGGTTTGATTGAATTAGGTGTAAACATTGGCAGCACTCTTCATAAAGATGAAGTTGTCACCATTTGTATATCGTTACAGTATCGTTACAGTAAGGGGATCGCGTGCTCAGGGATAGCACAAGTATCGTCATAACAATCACGATTTTGTTATTTAATCCTGCATTTTTTTTTTGAGAAATATCAAATGAATGCTACGTCGATCAATCTCGTTTTGTTGTTATAATATTGAAATATATAAACAATTTTGGTGTGACTCGTACTAGCATTTTCTGCACCAATGTCTCCTGTGTTGTGCCATTTTTCACAGGGGAGCGCAGTGGCATATTGATTACGGCATTGAACTTTAAACTGAAGGATTGCCGCTTCAGTCCCCGCCTGGGTTTACTGCGTTGTGTCCTTGGGCAATGCAGTTCATCTCGATTACCCGCGTGGGGACGCAGTGGCGCTGTGTACTAAGGCGTACTGCACGTCGGCGGAGCACTTGTCAACAACCAATGCTAACACTGCTTGTGTAGTAAGTTGGGGAGTCTGACAGATGCTTGGCGTTGCTCGGAGGTTCTACACCTGTAAACCTGTCCGACACGAGGGGACCCTGGCTGTCGAAAGTGTCGTTAAATTCCAATAAATAAATAAATGAATATTTTTCATGGAATCGGAAGGGATTTGTCTTTCAAAAACAAGCTGTTTTTTTCTCGAAAATCCAATTCTTTTCCATAAGTGTTGAATGGTAGTGTGTGCGCAAAAAAAACACAAAATAATCAAACCTTCTTTTTAGCATGAAATGGTTCTGGAGGCAAATCAAAAATTATTCAGTACAGTTAAAACTAGAAGTTCTGTCATGAAATGCGCACAAATAGCACGTCGATCTGCGCGTTAATCTACGCGTTATGATCATAGTAAGGCTATCAAAGTCTGTACATATGGCCTGTGCACAAGCAATGTTTCAACCAATGGACCCCCTGGTAACCCGGAGGTCCATTGACAGAAAAATTGCCTGTGTTTACTATCAGTAACCAGGAGAACCTACCGTGCTTTGGATGTCATTCGATATGGCAACTGCGCGCAATTCCAATGCGCAATTAAGCCTTGATAAGCGCACAGTTCGTTACAGGACTTTTAGTTTTAACTGTATTTGATGGCAAAGTTTAAACGAATATGAATGTATTGCTCCCTCTCCAATGTTAATAACATTGTTCTATATTTCCAGAAAGAGCTTGATGAGGTTGTCAAGCTTTGGCACACACACAACGAATGACGCTGATGAATATGGAAGACAAGTCACCAAGTACACGGCACCCACTTTGTTGAGAGTAGAGGGACTACCTATGCTGTGTATCCGTGCGTCCGTCAGGCGGGCGTGTCTGTATCCTCACGAAGGATACTGTTTTGATCTGTGTTGCATATTGATGGAAGAGAGAAACCTAGCCTCACCAGAGAATGTCGATTTACGTATTACTTACCAGGGGATTCTTCGAGCGGACCACCGAGCGGGTTGGTTATTTCTGTGTATTCAAACTGATGACTCAACAGAAATTAATGATACATATACAATTAAAAAAAAATCTGAATCGCAATTATTGTTGTCTGTTTGTAATTAAGCCTAGCCAATGTACGACAAATGTCATTGACCTATAGGGGTTTTTAGTAGAGCTGTCACACATATTCGATTAGCCAGCTATTAATCCGCGTTCATGGCGTAATCGATTACTATTTTCCATAGTCGAATAATCGATAATTTTTTTTTCTGTCTTTAAATGCTTAGAAATTGAATGAGCCTCTGTATCGAGAAAAGGGTGCGTTTCTGGCTAAATATTTAACAGAAAGGTTTCCCAACGAGCCGACGATATGTTTCGGCCTGATGCGAAATTTTTTTTTAAATATATAGAGGATATGGAATGAGTGTTTTTCTCATATAATATTTATGAAACGAGTCTAAGAATTTTCCGTTTTGGCGAGCGTCTGGCGAGCCCAAATAAAAAATTCGCATGAGTTTCATAAATATTATATGGGAAAAACACTCATTTCATATTCTATTTATCATATGACACACACACGCACAAATTAGCCACTTAGTATGACTTTTTAACCCATCACCTAACTTGAGTTGCAGACGGCACTTGGAAAAAACATCCTCGTATAACTATTTTTTTCATTTTTTGCTTCCAAAACGTACGTTATGACCCCCTCATTGGAACGAGCTCGCCGAGCTCGTTCCAATGAGGGGTCATAACCTATGTTTTGGAAGCAAAAAGTGAAAATATAAAAAAATAAATGGCGTTTTTCTTGTAGGTAAAAGATTAATACAATACAACCCACCATAAATAGGACAGATAACGCAAATTCTCCCTACTGAAATTATGCAAATGTGACCCAGTTGTATTGTTTTAGCCAATCAAACTGTCCAGTTTTGAAATTGACTAATGAAAGCTCCCAACTCTAATTATGCTAATTATGAAAATGTGGCCCAGTTGTATTTTGTTCAGCCAATCAAATTGTCTAGTTTTGAAATTGGCCAATGAAATTGATGGAAGGCTTTATTTATCACTGATTAATATGAAAACAAAATAACAAATTTTTTAAAGTGAACAACACGGACGAGTCATATGGTAAGCAAAAATATGTTCTATATGGAGTGAGATGATGTATTGAAGTTGAAACCTTGTTTCTGTCCATGTATCAAGTCGTTGATATATTATCCAGACACAAGATTAACAAAACCTCCTTGAAAGAAATTACTTCATTCATTATTTAAAATAGTAACTATTTTAGTGTGTGCAAATCAAAACACAGTTCATGATGGTGTTTTACCCATCAAATTAGTTAGCTTTTTGTAGACTTAATCAGTGTTACCGAAAACAGTGACGTCAACATGCGTACAAATTGAAGTATTTGATTACTTGTATGATAGAGTGCAGCTTCAAAAATATCTCCTTCCATGGTCCACAATGCATTGGGTGTTGCTATCTGCATTGCAGGTTTGTATTTTAGGCGTTTTTACTGGTATTGGAGAAAACGTATGCTCACCCTGTACCTTAATGTATCCATATTCATTTAGATTAAACATATTTTATTTGTCTAAAAAATGGTAGAAAAATGATTGTAGAACAAGTGCTTACCACTTTGGTAACTCTCATCTCCTGTAACATATTATTTAACAAATATATCACATGACAGCAGTCCTGTAATTTAAAGAAACATAATACAAAACAATTAGAGTTGAGTAGTTATTTTTACAGAAAGAAGAAAGGAGTGGAAAGGAGGGGATGTCCATTCCATGCTAATTTTGGCTCAGTCGAATAATAATAATAATAATAATAATAATAATAATAATAATAATAGTGATCGTTACGAAGGAAATAATTATCAGTTGCGAGTAAAGTTTCACAGGATATACGTCGTACCATAAACTATGAATTTGTCCTTCGCCACGATGCCCACATCAATATCAGCCGTCAAGAAAACCATCTTTGAGGTCCATACCACGCGTGACGGGCGCAAATGGGCATGTTGCTCACCCTGTTGCTTCTCCAGAATACTTAACATCAAACAAATCTCCAGGTTGCATGGATATGTTTTTGAACAACCTTAAATATGAGTGTATTCACATGGTTTGGGAGCTGCACGTCACCATATAAAAGAATATCAACTGAATTTATATTGAACTTCGCCAATTCACACATTAGTTGAAGTCTGGGAACACTAAACTGTTGACATTCGAAAAAATAATGTTCCGCGTCTTCCACAACCTCGCCACACTAGCAAAATGGGGAATTCGCAAAGTGATTTAGAATCTTGTTACTCTTCAGGTCACTGCAGCCGCATATGATTTTGCTATGAAGTATATTTAATTTCCATATTCATTTGTACAGCCTTCTGTTTTTTTTTTCTTCTCTACATTTCTCTACTCTTACTCTAAATCACGTCCCTAACTTGAAATAACATTCTGCAATGGTACCAGTGGATAAACTTATTTATTTATACTTGTGTTATGATGATAACATACATTTTGCCCTAGAATGAGACTGATACTAAAGTTAAATGGCGTGTAGCTGACTGATACATTTCCATACAAGGCTCTGAGAATTCATATCAGGTTCGACGAACCTGATATGAATTCTCAGAGCCTTGTATGGAAATGTATCAGTCAGCTACACGCCATGTAACATATTTATTATGTAGAAAGTCCATGTAAGTCAAGGGATTAATAAAATTTCACGAGAAACAAAGAACAACCGGACGCTTATTTTTTAGAAATCGCAAAAGAGAGCACCGCGTAGAATCATCAACAGTAACTGGCACCGGAATATATTCAGGGTGACAGTAAACAATCGTCGCTGTTCGAAGTTCTATATTTATTTATAAAATAAAACGTATCGCTTCAAGTATATGCGAAATATGCTTGCATACATTAACTGTCATTACCATCTGAAAAGGGTTAACTTTTAAATGTTCACAAAATTACTTTTAATATGTTGAGTAAACCGTCAAGAAAATGTTCGCTTCATCATGAACAATTGATGGACAAAAATCTCTATGGAGTCGTAAAACACCAAAGAACTTTTGGGACACATAATAATATTTTCTGTCCATTTTTTAAATATTTAATATTTTAAATCAATAAATTAAGGCGCCTTGAAAAAGATTTTGGAACTAAATTCTCTTGGTTTATTTCAAATTTTGAAATTTGAAGCGAGTGGAAATGCATCAATTTGATTAAAATAATGATGGCTGCTACTCGCTTGATATCAAATGATATCAGGTGAGTTACCTGATACGGTGGAACCCTCAGAAGGTATTCTGGAGTTCTGATTGGACAAACTAACCTTGAGGCATAATAAATTTGATTGTGTATGTGGTACTGTGACCATAATAAACAAATAAATAAAAATAACGTCTCAGATTCAATATTCGTGCATTTCTCTTTTTCGCAGAGGAGGTTCTACATTATCTATTGACTAAAGTGAGTTTTTTGATTTGATTAGTTGATAGATACGTGGTATGAGACCATATTCATTGAAACCCACGATACGTCCGCCCAGCCACTGACAAATTTCCCATACCCAGTGAAAGCCTCGTTCCGAAATCAACAAATTGTCCATACCCCGTAGAAGACGCGTCATTCCAGTTTTACAGTGCACATATATTATATTTTAATTTTTTATCTCCAAATATATAGCTCATGACCCCTTATTGGAATGAGATTGTCGAGTACCCTCCAATGTGGGGTTCATAAGCTATGTTTTTGAGACAGAAAAGAAAAAAAAAGAAATTCAATAATTTTTTTATACTAGTCATATCGGCATATTTTCACAAAAACTCTTTTGCACAAAAATTCCACAGAAACCTGTATGGCTCAACGATGGAAGATAAAAGATCTCATGTTGTGTGTGTTCACTCATGAAATAGATTGTACTTCTAAAACGGAAAGTCAATAGATAAATTCGTTACCCCGTGTCTGATCACGTGGTACGGGTTGCTACCTACCCGAAGCCAGCCGTATGCCATTCGGCCTTCGGCCTCATGGGATACGGCTGGCTTCGGGTAGGTAAAAACCCGTACCGCGTGATCAGACACGGGATAACTAATAATATTGGGGGAACCTAGTCATGGTACGGTCAAATTATCGTCCCCTTACTGTCTGATATGACAGCCTTCGGCACACCGATGTTATCAAAATGTCTGTCCCGTGGGAACCTGTTTTAAACAAGTTCTATTTTACTGTCAAAATAGGACCCAGTTACTAATGCTTGGGGTGAAAGTCCTCTAAAATGGGCAGACGTTTGACTAAACTCGACTTTATCCCCATTTGAGGTCCCGATTAGCCATTGTGGAGAAACATGTGGCCCTAAACACCGAATAAATATATCAATCAAATTTCTTGTTGTATTTAATTTTTCAGGTGTTATGATCAGTTTAAAATACTAACTGTCATATAATCGAAACGGAATACAACAACACAAATCAATTGAATGTTGTAGTAATCTGTATATTTCAGAAAAGCACATGTGGCAAATGATATTTTCACTTTTTTGTTCAGCTGAGAGCTGTTTTACTGATGTAATGACAGAACAAATCCAACTGACTTATCAGTTCATATAACACATATGGCAGTTGTAATATTTCTAATAATTAAGAATTACCGACTATTGAAATATTTTTTTTTCCATGAGAAATATATTTTGCTTTGGCCCTCATATAAATTAACTTAAACCATAGTTTGTTTCTAAAATTATACATGATGATTGCACAATGTCGCAGAGTTCATACAGAGAAATTGACAGTAAAAAAGGATAAGACAGCAAGCAATAGCTTTTGTAAGCTGTCTCCGGGCTTTCAGTATCCCCGCATTATAATGGTAACGAGCAACGTAAAGCGTGGCGTATGCCTCCAGCGGCGTCAAAAAGGAAGGTATGTCTCTTGGGGGCATAACCAAAATCAAAAGGAAGCTTTCTCTAGACACCAACAAGAGGCAGGCAACACCAAGGGCTGCTAATCCACCCGCACCCCTCATTTGGGGAGGGGGAGTATAGGTGGGTTTTTCCCCCACATAAGATCACTCCACATCCGGCCAAACCGATCTTGGAGCAAAAAAAAAAAAAAAAAGAACAGAAAAGATTTTAGGCTTAACTGACCGGACGGGGTCGGGGTGGAGGGGGTTCCAAAATAATAATAAAAAATCTCTCAAAATGCATTTCTGAGTAAAGGAAGAAAAATGTCTAATTGACCCGGGGGGGATGCCTAACTGTCACGGGGGTGGGAGAGAGTCCGGCCAAACCCATGTTAGGTTACAAGGAAAAAAAGCCTAATTGACGGGGGGGGGGGGGGGGGGAGGGAGTGTCATAGAAGTAACAAATTTTTTTACGCATATACTCACTCTAAATCCTTCAAATTGCATTTTGAACGAAAGAAAAAAATGCTAACTGGAATGAGGTGGAGGGGGATGAAGAGGGAGCATAGGAGCCAATTTCTTTCTGCATGTAGTCACTCTAAATCTATGCATTTTGGAGCAAAACCAAAAAAAAGAAAAAAAAATACCTGCCTGACTGGTCGATGGGGGGGGGGGGGGGGGGGGGGCGGGAGTAACTCCGACAATTTCTATTGGATAATGGTGGTCATCGAACTTAAACATTATTCCCAAAGAGTTCTATACACAAAATGATATTTGGTTACTAATGTTCAAGTTATTCAATAAATAAATATTACACGATATTTTTTAACAAAGGGCAATAACTCTCACAATTTTCATCGAATATTGCTGGTCGTCAAACTTGACACAGACATTGTTGTTACAGAGACATAGATCGAAAAGATATGAAATCCGGTTTTTATTGTTAGTTATGCCTTAAACAAGCATTACGCTATATTTTTTTACTAAACAAAGGGCAATAACCCAAATAAGTTCCATTGGATATCGCTAGTCATCTAACTTGACGTAGACATTGTTGCTATAGAGACATTTACCGAAAAGAATTGAAGGTTGCTTACTATTGTTTAAGTTATATCATAAACATGCATTACACGATATTTTTCGTAAACAAAGGACAATAACTCCCAAGATTTTCATCAGATATCGCTGGTCATCGAACTTGATGTAGATGTTGTTATTATAAAGACATATACCAAAAATAATTTTAAATCCGTTAACTTTGTTCAAGTTATGCCGTAAACAAAATTTACAGAATACTTTTATAATAAGTTAAACAAGGGCAAATAACTCTGTAAATGTTTACGGAAAAATAGAAATTCTGCTGTAGGATCCGTTGTGTGATGTATCAGCTTCGTGTGACCAACCGTACAAAAGTTATTGCCCGAAAATGAGTGTGAAGACATTTTCCAATCATCCCCTAAGTTAAACAAGGGCAAATAACTCTGTAAATGTTTATACGAAGATTTTAATTTTTATATAGGGTCCGTTCCCTCATATTGAGGTTAGCAAGGGCAAACAACTCTGTAAATCTTTATGGGAAGATATTAATTCTGTTGTAGGCTCCTTTCTCTCATACTGAGGTATAAGCATGACAAAAGTTATTTGAGTCCAACAAATGATGACAGTGCTACAGCAGCAAATATGTTAGACCGACACATGTTTTCAATAATAATCCCCAAAGTTAAACAAGGGAAAATAACTCTGTAAATGTGTAAGGAAAAATATTAATTCTGCTATAGGATCTGTTTCCCCTTGTTGAGGTACAAGCATAGCAAAAATTATTTGAATCCGCCAAATAATGACAGTGCAAGAGCAGCAAATATGTTGGACGGACACATTTGTGTTACGAACGTACGTAACGTATGCAACGTACGAAAGCAGCTCTCTACTAGATGCCCCCTCCGACCAGATTTGTCGGGAGCATAATAATAATGGGGGATAGTCCGGTCTACAACAAGAAACATTCATAAGAGGAGATAATAAACAACGAGCATTTGCTAATTTCGAAGTGGAACATGGAATAGCAGCATTTAAGCAAAAAGCTAATCAAGAAGCTAAGCATATAAATTAGCGATAGTGTAGGGTAATACACCCACTTGTCGGGAGGGACTTAACCCAATTTCTTCTGGTTAGTAAAATTGGTCCCACTTAATCATATAGATGCATGTTGTAAATAACCCTATTCACCATTGAAGCTTCAAAGTAATTTTACTATAATAGTTACCATATGGACATGTACACAGCTGCAGTTGACTTAATAGTGTCTGTTCATCATACAGTGCGTGGAGAGCGTATTATCATTAAATCACCCGCAGAGTGAAGATTCCACTCGGGCAATAATTGCAAATTTGTTGCAAAGCGTAACAAGCACAAGCAAAATTTAAGCCAATGGACCTCCGGGTTAAACCCGGAGGTCCATTGGCTGAAACATTGCTTGTGTTTTTTGTCGATATGTACAAAATTTGAAAGTTATAGCTTGAGTGATAACTCCACTCCGCGGGTGATTTAGTTACAATCCACTCTCCACGTACTGCAGGTAGCCGCCTGTATAGGCAGCCAACAATGATATAAAATACTGCCAAGATAAATGCATCCCATCGGTGAATTCTCAAGACAAATACTCTTGGGGGTACTTTTTAATGCAAATTAAACGTGGCAGTTTGGGTTTGTATGTGGACCTAATGGTTAACGCTTTGAACTCGAGCGGCCGCGTTTACAGCCAGGAACATGATACGTCATAACGTCATCATATAGGATGGCTGTTCAGTACTTGTGTGAGGTAGACCAATCAATATGTTCAACGTGCAGCCCCGAGGCTGCACTTTGAAAATATTGATTGGTCAACTCCAAATAATGAATACGGACTCTTCTGATTGCTGCCATTGAACTGGCATGGAAGATACCACTAGAGTCCAAAGGGTTAAGGGAATGTTCTTTTCATACAATAAATAAACCATGTACCATATGTTCAGTATAGATTTTATCAGTTTATTGCATATTAGTTGAACAATAAATCTCTATTAAATGAACAAACAACTGATGCATCAGAAATTAAGGCAGACAACCACAAAATTCATTTGCCTTGCCAAGGCTTTTTCTACTACTTATAATATACTAGATGTATTTGAATAGCAAATATAATGCAAGGCTGGGAGTCATGTGGCAGTTTACGACCCGTCAGTCAGTCTATAGTGTGCATATTGACTTCTGCTATGTCTCATAAACTTGTTCAATATTTGTTATATTATATTCAAACTCCTGCCAAGAAAATATTACTTTACCACACATGTTTGCATTATTATGCTCCAATCTCCGAAGGAAGATTCTGATGTATCTAGTGGTTCTATGTATCCATCTAATCATTATTCTTTTATCTCACAATCTGGGCGTTTTTACACTGTTACGCAACTAAAGTTTAATGTATCTGGGCCCTTGTTCCGAATCCGTATCAAGGGCCCTTAATAAAAGCACGTCATTCTGCTGTTGCCAAAACAACGGCATTAATATCATTTTCGATCGCTTCGCGTTTTTCCCTTCAGAGAGAACAATATTAGGTGAGGCGAAGCCGAACCTAATATTGTTTTCTCTGAGCTGTATATGACACTGTACCTGCCAACTAAACGCCCTGTAACGTATTTATTATGCACGGCATGCTAAAATGTCACTAGGGAAGTTAACGCAACGAATAGTTAAATTATGCGCACTTTTCGTCATCTTGGGCTGGTTTGTAGCCTATTATTGGGATTTTCCTGAACGCTCGAGTCGAGGCTTCTCTCTTGAAGTTAAAGGATTAGCTTTGGCTATGAAATGTGGAAAACTCCACCTCAATAAACGATGAACGGCATATTTTAAAATATAATAAGCCTTTACACCAAGAGGGATATTTAATTCACCAGTAACTGTTGCAAAAGTTACAACCAAATTCACGTTGACGAAACACACAGTTGCTCCACTTCGCAAGACAGTATTCAGTAAAGTGAATCCCATTGACTTAATTTTCTCTGAAGTGTAACGTCATCACTGACCTCAATATGGAGATCAATGAACGCTATTCTATTTTTCAATTTCCGTCTTTCCATCGATAAGGCAAACGAAAAAGTTCCTCTTAAAATAGTTTTATAACACATTTTGTGATCAATATTGTGGGATAAATTTATCATCACCACAGTGTGTGTCTCCGAAAAATTCTGATCAAGTCTCGTTGTAGACACAGAATCGCATTTCGATTCGCCCTAACGGGCTCGTCGAAATACTATTCTGTTCCTACAACTCGACTTGATCTGAATTCCCGGAGACACACACTGTGGTGATAATCTGTATGTAACTCGGGTGCGGATAATCAAATTTTATTGTCCTCTTGTGTCCCGACAAACCAGCATGAGAGAAATGATCTCTATGCCAGATTAGTTCCGACTGTGATGGCTCAAGTCCTGACTGATAAAATAATCCACCTACATCATCAAGGCATGTCATTGTCGAAGGCAATGCCTTGACGATACAGCTAGAATATTACCCTGTAAGGATTATAGTTCGCCATCGACATTGCTTAGAAGCCTTAAATTTGTATGTAACAGTGATAGGGACCAGTGATATTGGAATTAGCTAGGCTAGTGGCATAAGTACAGATGTTATTTGTGCTAATGTAGCGGAAGTTACACTCAGTATGAACTATACGTGGTGTGAGACGATGAAGATGACCGGCTCCAAGCTATAATCCTATGAAAAATGTTCGAGAGGAAACGAATCAGGCAGCCGATGTCGAATCGAACCGAATAACCACTTAAGATTCGAATCGAATCTGGAAGCTTCGCAGGCCCTAACTCAATCCTGATTGCCCAGATTGGGCACGGAGGTGAAGTGTATTAAGGCATAGTCATACTACACGTCAATGGTGCTCTTATCTTCAATCACTGTTAACCCTGCTTGTGTCCTGTGCCGAGTGTGAAAGTGGGAGATTTCGACAGTTGCTCGCTACTGCTTGGTGGTTCTCTTCGAGTACTCCAACTTCCTCTACCTGAAACATTGTCTGAAATGATATGCTCTGGGCGTTGAAAGTGTCGTTAAACCATAATAAACGAACATAATGCCGCAGGGGTTAATACTAACAGATCTGATTGACGGACAAACTAAGATTTGACACATTCCTGTTCTTTGTTTTCGGATCAGTGGCGTAGCCAGGGAGAGGGTCTGAGGGGACATATGCCTCCAACTTTCATTCATGCTCCCTATGTTAATCCATATAGGGAACATCAGGCAAGATATTTTAATATCTAACAATTTCCTTGATTCTGAGTCATTTTGTGTCCATAATTTTTAGCTATGAAAGACATCAATAATAATAATTATTGATGCCTTTCACAACTTATCAATTACGGACACAAACGTACTCAGAGTCAAAGAAATTGCTTTTTTTTTGTCTCGTGTTTCAAATTTTTTTCCCAGAGGATGGGCAGACCTTTCCAACCATCGGGGTTGCCCTCTCTTGTGCTCACACCCATATTGCCACTGTGGGGCTCGAGTGATGCAGCGAATCATATTATGTACGCCCTCTAGATATAACTCTTGCCCCCCTAACATTGATACCCTGGCTACTCGCCTGTTTTCACCGCCCTTCAGCTGATCGCCTGACCCTGGTGCGGTAAGCACTATGCCACAGAACATAGCCCTTTATCCATTTTGCGGGTCTCCAGATACATTTGTACATGTATCGCTACGGCACAAAGTGCCTGTAATCATTGGTGCCCAAAGGCGATGATAACAGTGCCTTAGCAACAAAAATGGCAGCCTCCCTGTCCCTGCGGGCCCCTAGGCTTCAGCCTTGTGAGCCTTGAATAATATGGCCCTGATATTGGCTGACTAGTGTGCTGAATAGTGTGTGGCTTAGCCATTTAAAACTCAAGTTTTATTGTTTTGAAAAGTAAGGTTATTTACCAATAATAGTAGAAACATTGAAGTGTTGTCAGGTGTGTCTGAAATTAAAAGAAATGCAGTCTCTGACAGGGCTCCCATGATGCCCTGATAAAGTGCATGAAAGAATCTAACAAAAATCTTCTCCTTTAGACTAAATTCGTCACGTGCCCACATTCACGAAACTGTTTGAAAAAAAATCGCGACATCAACGCCGTAGCTTCGACGGGTGGTGCAATTTCACAAAATTCTAAGTTCATCAAGGGTCATAACTCCAAGAAAAATATTTGGAACAACACATGCATTGAACAGTGGCTAGACATCAATAAGATACACTTACGTGCCAAATATAAAGTCATTCCATCAAGTATTTCAAAAGTTATTGAGTTTTGAAACTCGTTGGTCACAAACAGACCGACCGACATTCTAAGTTCATCAAGGGCCATAACTCCAAGAAAAATATTTGGAACAACACATACATTGAATAGTGGCTAGACATCAATAAGATACACTTACATGCCAAATATAAAGTCATTCCATCAAGTATTCCAAAAGTTATTGAGTTTTGAAACTCGTTGGTCACAGACAGACCGACCGACCGACCGACCGACAGACAGACCGACAGACAGACAGACTGACCGACATTGCCACTTATAGAGCTGCTAGTCGCAGCTAAAAATCATC
The DNA here is from genome assembly GCA_031216915.1 of Pictodentalium vernedei. Lineage (NCBI taxonomy): Eukaryota > Metazoa > Mollusca > Scaphopoda > Dentaliida > Dentaliidae > Pictodentalium > Pictodentalium vernedei. The sequence continues at coordinate 72,676,073 of CM062295.1, read as the reverse complement.
AAATTGAACTTTGGAGGTGTGATTTAGGCCTTGCATTTTGTCGAGGCCTGGGATGATATTACTTGAGGTCAGACCATAACATGTTTTAAGGCCTTGGAAAATTAAGATTTGAGCATTATATTTAGTTGGCTGAGTGCTCGAGAGAAGATATCTAGTGTTTTTGAATGGATACCGAAAATTATCTCACGAGTGACCGAGACAAATGTTTATTTTTCACGAGCGCTTACGCGAGCGAAAATACCCATTTCTCTCGGCCATGATTGAGATAATTTTCGGTATCCACTCATAAACACTAGTTTTCTTTTTATTACACGCTTTTTATAAGAATCTGAACATTCCTATCAATTACACCACTCATTTCAACCTTGAATTAATGCATGAAGGTGAACAGCTGATGCGCAGTGATACGCGCAAGTCATTTGATCATATTCGGAACAGGTTGCGTCTTGCGTTCTGATTCAGCTGGCGGGTTTTGTGCATCAATTCAAGGTGAATACGCGTTGAATTATTGCTGGAAATGATCGGTATCCACTCAAAACACTCGATTGTCTTTTCATTATACGTTTTAGAACAAATTGATTATTTCCAGTGATAATTTGATTCGTATTCACCTTGAGGTGATGCTTTGAAAGTCGGCATTTTGATTGGTACCGTGGAAGTGAAAGTGAAAGTCCTATATCTCCACAGCTGGGATACGATTTCTATCTTTCCGCAATGTTTTCGATAATCTATCGTTTAGCGTATAATAAATAGAGGATATGGAATGAGTGTTTTTCTCAAAAAATATTTATGAAACGAATCTAAGAATTTTTCGTTTTGGCGAGCCTCTGGAAAAGTCTGACGAGTTACATAAATATTTTATATCATATTCTATTTATCATATGACACACACACGCACAAATTAGCCACTTAGTATGACTTTTTAACCCATCACCTAACTTGAGTTGCAAACGGCACTTGGAAAAAACATCCTCGTATAACTAAAAATTTTCATTTTTTGCTTCCAAAACATAGGTTATGACCCCTCATTGGAACGAGCTCGTCGAGCTCGTTCCAATGAGGGGTCATAACCCATATTTTGGAAGCAAAAAGTAAAAATAAAAAAAAATTAATGGCGTTATTCTTGTAGGTAAAAGATTAATACAATATAACCCACCCTCAATAGGACAGATAACGTAAATTCTCTCTACTGAAATTATGCAAATGTGACCCAGTTGTATTTTGTTTAGCCAATCAAATTGTCCAGTTTTCAAAATTGACTAATGAAAGTTCCCAACACTAATTATGCAAATTATGAAAATGTGGCCCAGTTGTATTTTGTTCAGCCAATCAAATTGTCTAGTTTTGAAATTGATCAATGAAATTGACGGAAGGCTTTATTTATCACTAATTAATATGAAAACAAAATATCAAAGATTTGAAAGTGAACAAAATGGACGAGTCATATGATAAGTAAAAATATGTTCTCTATGGAGTGAGATAATGTATTGAAGTTGAAACCTTGTTTTTGTCCATGTATCAAGTCGTTGATATATTATCCAGACACAAGATTAACAAAGTAACTATCGGGGCTTTATTGAAAAATGCTGAACGTTGCTATAATGGCTTTACAATGTATGCGTTAGATTGTTGTTTTCTGGGCAGTTGGAAACAAAATGTTTGCATAAGAATGTTTTTTTTCAATCTATTGGAGAGTGAGATCACTATCCAACAAACTGCAGCATAATTATTTATGAACAAAATCGATGTTACTTTTGCTGGAGATACGGCATATATATAGAATATACCCATAGTAGCTTGGTGTACCAAATGTTCACCACAAGTGGTGTTACACCAAGCTACTTTGGGTATATTTTATTTATACCATGATCGTCAGATTATTAAGAGTCGCTATTATTTTTTCTCGATTTTACTGAGCACCAGACGTACATACGTGCGAATCTGTTTTTGTTTACACGAGCATCGGTGGGCGGTACTACCGCTGTCAATTTTATCGCCAAAACGAAATGGAAAATAAAACGGGGCCTTTTTCATTTTAATATCATAATAACATACCATTTCGAGTTATGCATGCTTTATTAACATGAGACAATGCATGTTTGTTAATATTTGGTGATTTATGGGCGTAGAGGTCCCGATTAGACATTGTGGAGAAATATGTGGCCCCAATCACCAAATTCGCGAGGCGACGTGCGATAAATTTAGACAAGTTCGCATTCAGGTCGACGCCACCAAAGATCAACTTGGATGTAGTTCTCCTGTAGGTGTAAAATTTAACTACTGAAATCCCATTGCTGGCGTGCTCACGACGGTGGGTGCATGAAGCTAAAATTTATGTCATGGGCTTTTCATATATAGTAGAATATAGGTCATCATGGTATAAATGGAAAGTAATACTCGCGTCACAAATCACATTCGAAAAATAATTTAGCACTCTACCAGTTAATGAAAATAGGCCCCGATGACTCTAAAGTTGACAGTGAAAGTCTACTCTGAAGGGCTACTAGTAGTTCCTAATATTAATGTAAAATGCAAGGCCTGGTGATTAATACTTTACCTAACAAATCGGCCGCATCCACCCCCGTAATTTACAATTTGGGCAGTTGCAAAAAGTTAAAAAGTCTCAGCAAAACTATATCATGTGACGTCGAGGTCGTTCCAAAATGGAAATGAAATGTTCCAGGCTCTCCGGTACACCTAAGTTACACATTTGGCACACTCTTTTCTCGCCTTTCCCGATTCCCCCTAAACTCCAATTACTTGAAACTCACTTTGAAAGACAATGACTCCCACACTAATCGATCCATCTCCCCCTCAAAATCTGGCGTATACTTTATATTTAACCCGCCTAAATAACTTTTGGTCCGAATTCCAACACGCCAATTTCTATTACAATCTTCAACCAACTTTTCCCTTATAAAACTACTCCCATGCTGATGTCCCCTGGATCTTTAGTCTCTATAGCGTAGTTCTCCATTAGCTCCCCAGTTAGCTTTATCAATCCTATCTGAATGCTATAGATCCTTACATGGTTGAATGTCGTTTTTCACCACCTGCTATTTGGGAGGGGAGGGGGGGGGGGGGGGGGCTGTACCAGATAATTTAGGTAGCATAATTGCCCCATATCTATTCGATCTTTAACCTGCATCCACCCGGTTTCCCCTATGACCGCTCCCTGTGCGCCAGCATTACTTGATCGGGTTATCCACCGACCCGCATCATTTTGTAGAATCTCTAAATTCCTCGCTAGCATTTGGTTATGTTGTACTTGGTAATCCCACCCTCTCTCGAATAGTTTTTCCAACGAACATCTTGTTAAAGCTATTTCTTCCCAGACGTTTTAACCTTTTACCCAACGAATCGGCCGCACCTGCCCGCGTAATATGAAAATTCAGCTGTTGAAAAATATTATTTTTCAAAAGAGTTCAACAAAGCCATATCATGTGACCCCTCGTTGGAACGAGCTCGTCGAGCTCGTTCCAACGAGGGTTCACATGGTATGGTTTTGTTGAAATTTTTTGAAAAATTTGAAAACTGATATTTAAAATAATAAATTTTGATATCGTCTGCGTAAGGTAAATGGTTAACTGACTGTGTATTTTTCCCTTTTGTCTTTAGTTTATATGTGTGGTTTCTGCGCATGTCTCTAAATGCAACGCAAACATTCACCCTAAGTATTCATATTCGCCCGTTTCTTTCACTGTTATGTCCTTGATTTCCTCTTCGCCAATAGAGAATTTACCTACCCTCCACCTTCGCGACCCATCTGCCTTACGGCCTAAGGGTATTACCTTGCTTTTGTTATAAAGTTCAAGACGCCATTCATCCCCATACTTTCCAACTAGAGTTAAAGATTGTGTACTCCCTCTTCACTCTCGGCAAATAAAACCCTGTCATCGGCAAAGAAAAATCCTGGTACCGGGTATTTTCTCTCTCTCCGACATTTAAACCCTCCGCGCTATTTTTAAATAGAAGCGAAATTTTACTGGAATTTTCTAAAGATCGTGCAACGCTATTACGATTTGAATCGCTGATAATAGCTCAAATTCCTGCAGGCACATAAAACACACTGGAACTCAGGGGACAATATAGTACCACGGTTTCCCCTCGCAAATTTTGTTGGCGACAAAATGTGTGGTTTCTGTTGATAGTTCTCAAATGAATTGCTGAGTGTCCTTCTAGTAATTGTTGTAACAGATGTGAAGGCATGCAATAAACACAGAACGACGCACTTGTGCCATCGCGGAAGGATAAAACTCGAGACCTGCGGTCTCTCGTTCTATCCTTCCGCACTGGAACTCGTGCCATATCGATTACCCCATTCACACGCGTGTGTTGTTCTATGTATTTATGTACGATGCAGACAGAATCGGTAACAAGATAAATTTTGATGTCGTGTACGTTGGATAAAGTGTTAACTCTTTGAACACGAAGGGGCCGTTTTACCGGAACGAGGCATGGTACGTCATACTTTCATTAAGTAGGATGCTTGCTAAGTTAAGGGTGGGGTGGACTAATTATTATTTTCAACGGGCATCCCCAAGGCTGCATCTTGAAAATATTGATTGGTCTTCCCCCAAATAATGAAAATGGACTCTTCTGATTGCTGCATTTGGACTGACATGGATGATACTACCTATGTTGAAAGGGTTAAACTTATGCTTGTCGTGTGGAGTGAGTTCACGAATGCAAATTTAAAAAATAACAAAATCCAAATAATAAATGGTGCTTTGGGCGCTATGTGTATGTGCTAATATAATTTGAGTGAAAGGCTAAACTTTTGGAATGCCTTTACAAAAACTTGCCAAGACTGGAGTAAACTCCATTGAAAATTTAAGCAAAGGGAGAGAGCTTGTCCTGTGTTAGAAAAAGTGGGGTAAATTATCCAGGTCATTGAAGTATAGGGGTGGGGTAGTGAAGGAGACAGATACATCTCGTTTTTAATAAACAGTTGTTGCTTAGTTATAAAAATCCCATAATATCTATGCACAAAAAACGCTGTGTTTCATGTAGTTGTGTGTGAATCTCCCAGTCCCAGCTGGAGACTAAGCTTGAAAACAATAAAGTGCCTTATATATACCAAACATTTCCTTGAGCACAGCAGTAACTGAAATTGACTTTTATTAGTCTGTGTGAAACACACAGACTATCGTTTTTGTAGGCTCAAGGGGCCTTCAAGGTCTTTTTACGTCTATATTCCAACATTACTGAATTCTTTTACTCGCAATATATTTCCCAGAGGTACCACGTACCTTAACATTTCCTCGCTGGTATGAATATTTGCTACCATCTTCAATTGTGACATATCCGGAGTTGGTGGAGCCAATATTTTTAAAGTGGTTTACGCTCATACTTCAGGCTTGGTATGACATACAGACATGGGATCTGTAACGAACGGGTTGAAACAAGCTGGAGGTTCAAATGTGGTCCACCTTAATGCGGTAAACGAAGGTGATTAAGTGCATATTTTTCAGAACTATTGGGAATTGCATTTTATAACAACTAATGTAAGTCTGAACATTATCCATGTATTTCATCATTCAAATAATTGACAGAGTCAGTAATGCCGATTTCTGATTCCTTGATCGAATCCTCTAAACGGAGTGCACATATATGCCTTTTCTGATTTTTTATAAAATTGTTCTGATTCCTGTTTGAATACACTCTAAATTCAGTTGGGTTAAAAATCAACCCAAATCAACTGGGTTGAGAGAATATGAACCCAATTGGGTTCATATTCACTCAACCCAGTTGATTTGGGTTGATTTTTAACCCAACTGATTTTAGAGTGTATCTGTAAATACTGTTAAGGAAAATCCATTTCTGATTTGTTTAAAAAATATTTTATTCCCGAAAATAAGTCTCCATAAATTCTCTTTCTATATAGTTTTTTCCTGATACTTTAACCCTTTTCACACAGGTTTGAATTTACTGGATTCAGTTAAGAAATAACTGTTGTTTTCCTTCGGTTAAGGGCCTATATAAGTAATGAAATTTTGTTTATTTTGACAATTCTCACCTCTGATATTCCTTCAATTCAAATTAAATATACACAAAATGTACATCAAAATGAAAGTTGGGATGTATAGAACACGAAACACATGTGTACTCAACTCATAGAGTCGACTGCAGGCACCACTGGTTCCTGGAAGTCTGCTGCCGTATTCGCACCAGAACTGAGAATTTAATAATATTTCACGAAAACAACTTGTCGCCAAATGTGCTTTACATATCCAAGAACAAAGCTAGGGGATAAAAATTCTTCAAAACGCGGCGACAGAGCTGCATTGGGGAAAATTCCAAAGCCTTTGCTTTTGTTTACGTATGACTATACTTTCGATTTCCGGTCGACGTCATCGGACGGAAAAGGCATGTAAAAACAACGCCGTCCAAAATCAAATGATGAAAAAGATCGCCTTCATACAGAATACTGTTATTAGATAGAGATTGCACAATTGCCATATTCAATGCAAGGTATCATGATACCTGTTGAAATTTCTTAGAATTACGATTTTGTTTTTCGATGGAAATTCGTGGTAACGAGTGATTTGCGCATGTCTGTCGAGCATGGAAACCATCTTCAATAAAAAAAGCAGACAGTGTTGTCCTTTTTCAAAATGCAGTCCTATCGCTGTATTCGAAAGTGTTTTGAATGCCTAGCTTTGTTCTTGGATATATGCAGCTCATTTGGCCACAAGTTGTTCTGATGAAGAATTATTTTTTTATCAGTTCTGGTGCTAATACGGTAGCAGACTTCCAGGAACCAGTGGTGCCCACAGTCGTCTCTATGAGTTGATTGCATATGTGTTTGTTTCGTTTTCTATACTTCCCAACCTTCATTTATTTTGATGTATAATTTGTGTATATTTAATCTGAATTGAAGGAATATGAGAGGTGAGAATTTCAAAATAAACAAAATTCCATTACTTATATAGGCCCTTAAATGCTATATAAACCGAAAATATTCAGCACAAGCTTCATAACTCACGTAGCGAGTTATGATTAAGGTTGTGTTGAAAATTTTCGGTTCATATCGCATAAACCGAAGGAAAACAACAGTTATTTCTTATAATTTAATCCGGCTGTAATATTAAAATATAAAAACTATGTGTACGTGAACGAAAAACTTTTAATTTTCGCAAAAGACAACAGTCAAACTCAGGAAAGTGTGCCACAAACAGGTCACGTCAATCATTGTCAAATTGTTTTGATTTTCGATCGCAGACGACAGATAGTTAGCAAGTCACGTAACAATATCATTAAAACCATTTGTTTAAGTTCCCCCACAATCATGTTTGGATGTATGATCTTTTATTCGTCTCCCACTTCGGTATATTTTATTAAATTCAATTGTTCCCGAGAAATTATCATTATATTCTCGTTGACTGGAGGTGATGAAAAATCGATCATTGATCTTTGTTTACAAGCTTGTTATCCATCTATCAGTCTGCCGTCACGCCCTCACGGTGACAATTGGATTGAGTGGGCGGGGCTTCCAGAGTCTTCAAAGTTGGACCGGATGTGCGAACGTGCAGACATTCTAAATCATTCCGTGATTTGGTTTGTACGATTTTCACGACTTTCACGCTGAATGCTTTCAACCAATCAAACGCAGAGGCGGGGCAAATGATTAAATGATTAAATTCTGTTTCTCTAGATGCAGACTGATTTTAAGAACATGGATAAAATATAAAATAAATAACTTTAAACAAATAAGCTTTCTCTGCCAATGTGGTTAGAAAATTCCAGTTGGAAAGTCAGATGACCAAACAGTTGGAAATTTATCATTTTTAATCATGAACCAAAAGCGAACCTTGGGTTTCCTCTGCTCAAAATAACTTGTCAGATGGTACCATAAACTAGAATTAGCACATTAAGCTTGTGGGTGGGTATTTGAGCACTTTTGTATATTTATTTATTCAGTTTCAGTTCTTTATTGACTCAAATCACCGTAGTGATACAAGAGTTTACAATGCACATTCATCGAAGTAAATTAATTACACTGACATGGTGGGGCAATTCTACATTTTGGAAAAAAAACTTATATTTTATTTGGATACAGAGAAAGACATATGAGCTAAGATATGAGATAAGATATGAGACAAGATTGGGGAAAATGTCAGTTTGAACAGCTCGCCACACACGACCACCGGTGGGCAACACCAGGGCTGGGCAGCGGCCGGCGAGATAATACGTTTCAGGTTTATACTGACATTTCCATCCGCAGCCCAATCCAGGCAACACCACCCGCAGCCAGGAGCAGCGAACAATTCAAGCTGACATTATTTAATCCCCCACTAAGGGGGCTAGAACTGGACCCCCACCCCTTCAATCCTAATACAAATAGTCACCATTATGGATGAAGACTGGTCCAAAAAGCTAATAAATGGTAGACTTTCTGCCATTCCACCTTCTTGAGACACCACATAGCCTATGGCCCGTCAACGCAAAGAGCTCGTTGCAATGAAGGGACAGAAGCAATGTCGATACGTTAAACTATAGAAATTCAACCGAACCTATCTGGGTATACTTTTTCGCAAACATCATTCGCCAATTTTCACAATTTTGTCCGCCACGCTGGGCAAAGTGTCAGACACGTATTTAGAACTACTATCATTCAAAGCAGAAACGGACTGTAGTTGCACGGACATCGAACTAGATTGTTTGTCTACATACTTACTACGCAACACTCCATAACAGGCAGAAGCGTGTGGCCGAAACAAACAATCCTTCATAACAGCAATAAGTGACACTCGGCTCGAGCGTGTCAAGCTATATTCCTTCAATCTAATCAGGTCAGTCCACGTTGCATGCTATGTCCGCAGAGTTTTATCGCAACTGAATAACCAGTTATTTCCCACAAACAACAGCACACAACACGGGTCGATAACATTAAGGCAAATGAGGCACAAACTTTCTTAAGGAAAAATTGAATTCTCAGCTTGCATAATCAACAGAGAGAGAGACCTCCGGGTTAAACCCATGCCATGCCTTATAATCGGAATTGAGAGATATTAACCGGGTCAACCCCCCCCCCCCCCGCCCCACTCCACGAGCGCCCCAACGACAACACACCCGCCACGGACTGTATTACTCTGATGTTCCACAAAACATATCGTCCTCTGATTTCCACTCTGGCCTATGTGCTGGTAGGCACACGGGACAAAGTGGAACTCAGTGGACGTCCTTTCTTACTGTAGTTTTTTTTTTTTTTTTTTCTTTTTCTTAGGAGGACTCATTTAGTTTTGAGATTATTATTTTAATAAATTTGCTTAATTTTCGCAACTGAGTTGTTGACGTGCTTGCTAAAAGCTCTCTCAATTTTAAAATATTTGGCCTTGCGCTATACTTTTTTGGAACGTACAGTTATCTCTCGTGTTTGGAATAAGGACAGCTGAATAAATAATTGAATTCATCACCCACGTCATTCAAAGTACACTGGGGACATAACCTTTCCATATATTGTAAACCTTCCCATCTACCCTTTTCAGCAGGGAGGTGATGATTGCCTGTTCGGAATTTAACCATATTTATGTATTCTTGTTTACGTAAAATTTCAAAATAGTGTTCCAATGCAATATTATCTTTAATAATGGAATAATTTATTCCCTTTTGTGATTTCTGTAACTCTGCGTGCCAGCTTTGATAATACTGATCAATCAGAGTTTGTTTAATTGCATTTTTAAGTGTTATACCTTGGAGATTATTTTGATAAATCCAGATATCTTGTCTACCGGTTTCATCTAATATATTTTTTATACTTTGTATCCATTTAGATTCAAATTTGGCAGTTGCAACATATACTGATATATCTTGTATGTTAATTTATTTTGATTTCCTGTTACCAATCGGTTCCAAAAACCTATCATTCTACATTTTATTGTTATATTTATTGGCAATCTACCTGTTTCTGCATATAACATGTATAAGGGCGTATTTTTCTTCCGTAGAAGTAACTTTCTTATAAATTGACAGTGTATGCGTACAGGATCTTAGGATCCTCATATCCCCAGACCTCAGATGCATATGTTAAAATTGGCAAGACAGTATGATCAAAAAGTTTAAATATCAGATCTGGTGGCAGATAAAGGTTGTTTACTCTAGTATAGAGTAAGTGAATGGCTTTCTTAGCCTGCTCACTAAAGTGTTTCCGAGCATTTAAAAAACTTCTGAATTCAGAAAAAATCACCCCGAGATATTTATATGAATTTTCTACTTTCAATTCAATATTATCAATTTTAAATGAGAACTTGTGGCGAGCCCTTGAGCCCAAAACAACTACTGTAGTTTTATTTATGTTGATACTTAGTTTCCACATTCTACAATAATCTACAAAATCATCCAGGCTTTTTTGAAGTTTAAGCGGGTTGTCGGCAATAAGGACAGAATCATCCGCATACAAAAGTATAAGTATCTGCAGAAAAGTATTGAATTCATTTTCTATGTTATTAAGGTGGATACCCAAATTCCCTCTCTCCACTAAGAAAGTTTCCAGATCATTCAAAAACAAAGAGAATAACACAGGTGAGAGATTTTCCCCTTGACGAACCCCACATTTACAGTTGAAAAAAGCAGACATTTCATTATTTCGTCTAACACAGGACTTGATATTGGCATATATGTTTTTAATCAAGATAATAAATTTTCCATTAATATTGCTTTTTTGTAGCTTGTGCCATAATCCGTCCCTCCATACGGTATCAAACGCCTTGGCGAAATCGATAAAAATACAGTATAATTTCTTTTTAGAAAACTTGAAAATCTCTAGTATAGAATTTAGTGTAAAGATATGATCTACGGTAGAATAATTCTTTCTAAACCCAGCTTGGTTTTCATTAACAATATTATTTTCTTCTAAATAACAGTTCAATCTATTATTAAGAACAGATGTAAATAATTTACCAACACAACTCAAAAGAGTTATTGTCCTGTAATTATCGGGAAGTTTCGGGTCACCTTTATTTTTGTATATTGGAACACTTATTCCTTCGGACCACTGCGTTAGTATTATGCCCGATTCAAAAATCACATTAAATAGTTGCACATTTTGGGGTAGCATTTTGATTTTGGAAGATTAAATATACTCATTTAATATCTTATCAATTCCCGAAGATTTATTATTCTTCAGAGAATCTATACAAGTTAGTATTTCATCAGATGTCATTGGCGAATTCAAAACAATGTCATCGTCATCAGTATTGACCTGGTTTTGCACTTCGATGTTGTTGTTATTTTCATTTTCGTTACTATTCATTTCTCTAAAGTGTTCAAACATTGATTCTAAACTGGGTGGCTCTACATGACTACTATTTTTAACTTTATGTAAGTATCTCCAGTAATCCTTTGGGGATTTACTTTGTAATTTCCGCAGTTTTATTTCATTATCTTTCCTACATTTATTCATATGTTTTATCATCGTATTTTTATATATTATACATGCAGCTTTCAATGATATTCTATTTATTTCTGATGGTTGTTTTAAGTACTTTTTACGTGCTTTGTTATATATTTTCTTTTTTTTTTTACATTCCTGACCATACCACGGTTTATGATTTCCATTTGTTGAAATAAAATTTCTCTTTCTTATTTGAAAAGTTTTATTTGCACTTTCAATATAAATGCTAGTCAATTTTGAGGTTATATTATCAATATTTGTCGGGTTTGCATTTGATTTAATTTTGTCAATTTTCTCAATTACTTCCGTAATATTATGATCATTCATGTTATCAACAAACACATCAGATTGCAAGGCGTCCTATTTAAGATTTGTATTTTTAATTGATTTGTTCTTGATTAAATTATTATCTTTAATTTACAATTCAACAGTGCTTGCCCATCAGAAAATAGGCTTGTGAGCCCAACGACCTCAAAATTTTCTAATAACGTATATCCATCCATTGTCGATATGATATAATCAATCACAGATAAATCTCAGAACGTCATTTTACCAATAGTTTTATCATTGCCATATCTGCCATTTAGAATAACGAGCTTATTATTTTTACATAACTCTACTAGCTTATACCCATGGTTATTTTTTTTCTTGTCTTGTGACACTCTATTTAAGGTGATATGTCGACTTTTTATAGCAGATATTTGGTCAAGAAAACTTATAACACCATCATCGAGTTCGAGGGTCTCAGAAATTGCGGCATCTTCAGCAGTATAATTTGTAAGGTCTGCGGTTTGGGCGTTAAAGTCACCGAGCAAATAGACATACTTGTATTTACCACATATGTTGTGTACTTCGGATTCAAACCACTCGTACATATCATTATTATAGAATCTGGACTGAATCGGTGGCATATACACTGTTCCAAACAATATATTATTATCAAGACTAACATATCTACCACTGATTTTAATCCAAAATATATAGTCAGAATCCGTTCCAATCGCTTCAACAAATGGAAACAAACAATCTTTCACAAACACCCCTAGACCGCCAGACTGTCTTATAAATTTCTGCGTTCGGGGCATATTTACAAATTTGTAACCTTCAACAGTTATTAAATCTTTTTCAGCAGTTTTCGTTTGGAAAAGAAATAGGAGATCATAATGTGTGACAAGTGCAACAAAATCCGGATATTCCCTCGCCTTTTCAGGCCATATACGTTCAAGAACGCTACATTAAGGAATTGGCTCAAAGAGTTATTTTGTGTTATGTGTGATTTGTTTGCACTGGGAGAGGATAACCAGCTCTTAAGTTCAGAATTTTGGACATCTTCCCCCGCAACCTATAGTCTATTTTCATTGGGTGGTATTGTATTGGTCGAAATATTCAAATTTAGGCTAGTCTTCGCAGAGGTTTCATCAGAGGTTTCATTAGCTATATAATGTAATTGTTTCTCATGACGTGCCACATAATCATTCATAACCTGGCTGTACTGGTAAATACGACCACTATTTGAGGCACTATTTGAGGCAGTGATAGAATACGTGACAGATCCAAGCTCCGACCCACTATTCGAATTGTCACTCCTCTCAGATATATCACCTTGCTACAGAATATCACCCTGCTCCATGAGCACTTCAAACCTGTTCTCTGGTCGGGTCAGTTGTACAGGTGTGTTTGGTTTAGAGAAACGTCGGGCTCCGTTTGGCATAGAACTATCATATTTCTCATATCTGTTTGCATTCATGCATTCTGCCCAGTCAGGAAATTCATCAATTATAACACATTTCTATACTACCAGCTTGGCTGGGTATCCTATGTAAACAGTATGTGGAGGGAGGTGGGGGGGGGGGGGGTTCTGGACTTCTCTTCCTTGTATCGGGACCATAAACGTGCCCTGGCTTGAACAATTTCTCTCGGATAATCTCTATTAATGCCGAAATTTGGTCTACCTTTCAACTTATACGAGTTTTATTGAATCAGTTCAACGATGCTCTGATCGCGGAAACAGACTATAATTGGTCTAGTTTTATCACTGACCACTCAACCAAGATGATGTGCTCGTTGTGAATATTCATTACATGGCTCGATCTTCAAATTAGTTTCAAGGAATTTTGTTATTACACTCATACAGTTCTCACTCGGATTCGTTTCAGGCATCCCCCGGAAAATTAAATTAAGTCGTCTATTTCTAGCTTCTGCATCGATGCTTTTGTATTCCAGAAGTTTTACACGCTTTGAAACTGTCAAATTTATTTGTTTGTTGGTGTTTATGATCACATATTTCTGCACAGTGGCTAATCATGACCATGACAGTTTTTCGGGTGGAGGAAGCCGGAGTACCCGGGGAGAACCATCGAGCAACAGCGAGCAATGCCAGCCCCCCAACATACTAATTCCACACAAGCAGGGCTACAATTGGTTAAAGGCAGGTGCACCATCGACGTGAAGTACGCCTTAGTACACAACGCCAACGTGACCCCACGTGAGCAATGGGGGTGAAGTATTTTGCCCAAGAACACAACTCGGTTGTCGCAGGTGGGATTCGAACCGCGGACCTCTCGGCTTGTAGTCTGCGCCTCTACCTACTTATCCACCGCGCCCCCACTTTAGTATTTAGAATATATTATTTTTTTAGTTTGTTTAGTGCGGTTAGCTTGTGCCCGTGGCTCGGGGGTGGGTGGGAAACAGAGGTAGCTATGATGACTAGCCAACTGCATTACACAAACACTTTGGCAGTGTCAATTATACAATTAATAATTAGCAAATAAAAAGTTATTGATCTCAATGGAAACGTATGACTTATTTGATGTCTGGCGTCTCAAAAATACAGAGGAGAGGCGTTATACTTGGAGAGGGCCTGAAAACAAAATGGCAAGGTTAGACTACTTTTTATTATCATCAGACTTACAACCCTTTCTTACTAATGCTGAGATCCATACTAGATATCAGTCCGACCATAATCCAGTAAGCATAAAACTATCTTTTGATAACCAGCTTCGGGGAAAGGGTATTTGGAAGTTTAATAATAGCCTTCTCGGTGATCCGGACTATGTAACTACATGTACTATTAAACAAGTCATAGCGGAAACAATAGATCAATATGCAAATATTAAAACAGAAAGTTACACTATTAATAATCAGCTTCTTTGGGAAACATTAAAACTTATGATAAGAGGGAAAAGTATAGAATACGCCTCTTCTGTAAAACGCAAAATCGACAAAAGGCAACAAGAAATAGAAGATCAGCTAAAAATTCTGAATTCTAAACTGGACAGGGGGGATGAGTCAGTGTCAGAAGAAATGAGCTCACTTGAGAATGAACTTGAAACCATCAGGGATAAAAAATCCAGGGAATAATAATGAGAACAAAATCAAAATGGAAAGTAGAGGGGAAAAAACCAACCAAGTACTTCTGCAACTTAGAGAAAAAACATTATACGGAAAAAACTATCCCCATGTTAATAAAGGATGATGGATCGGAAATTACTGATATACGCGACATTCTGACCGAGCAAAAATCCTTTTATGCAAATTTATATTCCTCCAAATTACCAGAAAATCAACCTCTTGATACAGATGATATATTTTTTGACAAAAGTAACCCCTTTCTTAACTTTTTAAGCGATGACGAAAAAGAATCTCTTGAAGGGCCCTTAATGCCTTTGAAAGTTTAAATGCCCTTAAAACAATGCAAAACAATAAAACCCCCGGTTCTGACGGCTTCACTGCCGAGTTCTATAAATTTTTCTGGAAAGATATTGGCACTTATCTAATTAATTCGCTGAATTATGGCTACGAACTGGAACAACTTTCAATTACACACAGACTTGGAATTATTACTTGTATACCAAAACAAAACAAATCAAAACAATACATAAAAAACTGGCGCCCCATATCCCTAATTAATGTAGGCACAAAGATAGGATCAGCAACAATTGCAAACCGAGTAAAAACAGTTCTTCCCAATTTAATTTCAGACACCCAGCTCGATTTTATGAAGGGCCGTTACATTGGGGAATGTACCAGATTAACTTTCGATTTAATTGCTAAATGTGAGAAACTAGACATTCCAGGCATCCTAGTTCTTATAGATTTTGAAAAAGCTTTCGACTCTCTGGAATGGATTTTTATCGAAAAGACGATGAAATTCTTGAATTTTGGACCCTCTATGATAAGGTGGTGTCAAACCTTTTACGGCAACATTTCTAGTTGCGTACTTAATAATGGCCATTGTTCTGAAAGATTCAATATAGAACGAGGCGTAAGGCAAGGTGACCCTTTATCGCCGTATCTTTTTTTATTCTTGGTGTAGAAATTCTTAGCGCGTCCCTAAAATTTAATCCAAATATAAATGGAATAAAGATAAAAAATTCAGAATACTTAATAAGTCAATACGCTGATGACTCCACCCTGTATTTAAGTGACGATAGATACTCTCTAGACAATGCCCTGAACATGGTTAAACAATTCTCACTAATCTATGGCTTAAGGGTTAACTTTGATAAAACGGAAGTTGTGTGGATCGGTTCAAAGCGGGGTTGTGGCGAAACACTGCCGACAAGCGAACAAGTCGTTTGGAATCATTCCAGATCATTCAAAATTCTGGGGATTGAATTCAATCTATTTTGTGACAATTATACATTAAATAATTATACTAACAAAATGCAGAAAATTGAAAAATTACTAAGCGACTGGTCTCTCCGTAACTTAACATTAAATGGAAAAAATACCATCATAAAAACATTGGCTTTACCAATTCTGACACATTGTCTTATGGTTCTACCAGACCCACCAAAAGAGATATTTAACAAAATGCAAACATTTTTTAATAATTTCTTGTGGTCTGGCAAAGTCGAAAAAATTAAACGTACAACTATTATTGGCCCCTTTGAAAACGGCGGAATCAAATTTCCCCACGTTGAAACTTTTAATCGTGCCCTAAAGATGATTTGGGTTAAGAAACTAGTGGATTCATCCTCGTTGGCAGCATGGAAAACCCTCGTAGTTGACGAATTAGAAGTGTTTGGAACTTAAAAGCTTTGGCACTTACATAAAGAAAGTTTAAAAGTGGTTGGGAAACATGTGAACATGTTCTGGAAGGATGTTCTTCTGGCCTGGGCTCTTCTGGACAATAAAAGCACCATAACCCCTGCAGAAATACTGGGTGAAACTATTTTCCTAAATAATCAAATAAAAGTAAACGGACAACCCTTTTCAATAAAACTTGGTGTAATAAAGGTATTTACTTCGTAAATGACCTAGTATCTGAAAATAACGGCCTCCTAACCTTTTCTGACTTCTCTAACAAGTATAACATCAACACCCCATTTACAGTTTTTCAGGGTATTAAAAATGCGTTGCCCAAATCCTGGAAAACTACGATTAGATCCAATAAAAAGTTTTCAATTATTCAGGACATAAACGTTGACCTTTTCAAATCGACCAGTAAAGTCTCGCGAGCCTTTTATTTTAAGTTTTGACAACTGCACACAACACCTCCCATTCAAACGCAGAATAAATGGAATGAGGTTTTAGATATAAATCTGCACTCTGATGACTGGAATTGTATATATAAAATCCCATTTGCAGTCACGGACGATACATATCTACAAAATTTGCATCTCAAGATAGTCCATAAAATTCTATATACGAATTCAAAACTTTATAAATGCAAACTCTCTGAAACGGAACTGTGCACTTTTTGTTGCAATACAAAGGAAACAATACTTCACTTGTGTTTTGGAAGATTTTTGTGAAAACAGTTCTTCTAAATTTTTTGGAACATTTGAGGAACAAGTGTGATGTTGAGTTTCCTTTAACCCCAGAATATGTTATTTTAGGCTACAAAAATAACCATGCCCCTTCTAATAACACAACAGACTTCTATATGTTTATCTACAGAAAGTTCATTTATTCCTGCAAAGTGAAAAAAAGTCCACCTTCCTACAAAGGATTTATTGAACAATTAAAAAATTACAGAAATTTAGAACTCATATCCAAATATTCATACTCGAAAAAACGTACGCAAGAAATAAAACTAAGATGGGATACAATCAGTTCTCTGCTAACTGGTTAACCCATTTTGTTTGTTTTGTGGATCGAGTCGCTTTAACCCTTTGCCTTGCATAACATTTTGAAAATATAATGACGCCTGCTCAAAAATGTTAAATTATTTTATTTATTTAGTTATTTTTTCTTATTCTTTCTCCTGGGCGCATTCCTTCTCATCGGTGGAGCGAACACGACGCGCTTGTTCCACTGTGGGGGGGGGGGGGGGTTGAGAGAGGGGAAAGGAATCATGAAACTGTAGAGTGGTTTGCACATAGCCATTACGCTGGGGAAGGGGTTAAGGCTTCTCCTGTAATTTTTTGATCTATTCTTTCCGATTAGACATTAAGTTGAAAAGTAAATGCGTGTAATTCACTAGCTGATGTTCAGAATGGCTTGGTCGGTGCATTTCTGGTCGTGTTAACCGGTTGAGGGCTGAATTATTTTGGTGGTCTGAACTGGTGTTCAAAATTTGTTTATGAAAAGTTATCGGTGAGTTTCCACGGTTACTCACCAGTAACATGGAATAAAACAAATTACACAAACAAAATAGTATTTGCGCTTGACAGACTACGAAACATAAGAAAGCAAAATGCTGGCTTTTGTACCGGTATTCGCTTGTTTTTGTGAAAGCCCCAATAGTGGCTACTAGCACTCAACCAGTTAAATGAGGTCTCCCTCCACAAAAATCGCATAACCAATTTTCAGCAGTCATTACAGATATCGTTATACGGTCACAACTTAACTAATCCTTCAATTTTTGGCGAAATTGAGAGGTTGCGACAATGGAGTTTATACACAACAACAGAAATGCACAGATGTAATTATATACCTGAACTTGTATGTTTAGGTTATATGCATATAAGACACTGAATCGCTTGCAAAACACACACGGCAGTATTTTGCATATTATAGATGCCCCATTCCCTATAGTGCAGCTACAAAGGAAACCCCATATCACTAAAAAGGAATACTTAACTTTTTAACTTTGCTATTTTTGTATTATGTAAAATAATTTTCTGTGAAATTTAACCATAGAAAAAAATGTACTTTTGCTTGTAAATAAGAACCTTAGATCTGAATAATAAAAAAAAAAGTATACGATTAACAGGAATTTGCAAACAACACGGTTATGGTCACATTCTTTCGTTCTAGAGCTAAATTGAGCATTTATACTATTATATTTGGTTTGATAGAGCTCACAGAGCTCTGTCAAACAAGATATAATAGAGTTAATGGGTGTATTGGATGTACTGAGAAGAAATGGGTCTATAAAGAGGGTAATTTGGTAATTGACAGGGTAATTTCTCGACATATCTCAAGACTTTTTATTAAATTTACAGGGGTTCACTCCTTAATCTATATGCGTTTAAAAGGTTACGTTTGTGTATTAAAGGTATGGTAAACAGTTTTGTGTTGGGAAATTATATTCAATTCACAGGATATTCAATTAAGAGATATCTAATGAAGTGGTCCCCACTGTAACAGTAGCAACATATACACTAAGTGGAGAGTGGATTGTAACAAAATCACCTGCGGAGTGGAGTTATCACCCACACAGTATCACTTTCAAATTCTGTACATATGGAAAAAAATACAAGCAATGTTTCAGCTATAGGACCTCCGGGTTTAACCCGGAGGTCCATTGGCTGGAACTTGGTTTGTGCTTGTCAGGCTTTGCAACAAATTTGCAATTATTGCTTGGGTGGATCTCCACTCTCCTGGTGATTTAGTGATAATACACTCTCCACGTACTGTATCTAATAATTTATATGCCACACATCAGGCCTACCTGGACATCGAGCTTAAGTAGGCCTGAGGTTTGGTGTAATAAATTTGTTGCGGTCATGAAAAGGAGAAAAGATTCTGAAAGTGCCCCTACCCCCATTCACATTGATATCGAAAACTCGGTTGATTATTCAGGAGCACAAATGAGGTGCAATATAGGTGTATGGGAACAATTGTGCACACCAGGAAGGTTTTTTGACCAATTGACCTTTTCAGCACAGTATATTTTGGATCATGGCGAAATCTGACATCGAATTGTTTTTGTTTTTTCATTTTTTTGCTTCTAAAACCTAGTTCATGTCCCCTCACTGCAGTCGTGGAATCTGTGCGGGGGCGGGGGGAGACAATATTTTTGGAGACAGTAAGATGATGAAAAATATTGTTATTCAAGAAGTACTTTTGCAAATGTCGCCCCTAGTTGTGTTGGGTAAAGACGCAAACAAACTGTCATTTTATTGGCATTTTTTTAAAATAAGACCAAAGGAAATTTTTTGTGATATAGTTTTGTTAATTAACTAACTGCACAAGTGGCATTCCTCATTTCGTTTTGCATTGAATTTAATGTTGATTAAAAAGTGGTAATGTCACGAGTGAATTATGTCGCTTCAATAGTAACTTTGGAACGACTGTAAGCCACGCCCCCACCGACGTTGATGTTTTGTTTTCCAGTTCCACATCAGTTAATTAAAATGAATTTTCTTTCTGAATATTTTTAAAAATCCTTTCTTTCCTCTATGAACAGGTTCGTTAGCACATTTGACAAAATCCAAATAGAAATGTTTTATCTTATGGCTGAATGCCATTCCCCAAATGCGACTGGAACGCCACATAAAATAGTAAAATATCGAACGAAAGTCACAAAAATAAAACTGGGCCATTTCCAATCGAAGATTTGGCACAGAAAGTGATGTATTCATACGCGCTAATTTCAGAAGTATTTCAGAGTTGCATTTGCGAATATTTTGTGTTGAATTATTTTTAATGAAAGACATTTTGGTCTAAAATGTCATTTACTAAAGAAAGTGACCCATTCTTATGGCAAGTTACGGTATATAATTCGCCTCGAGACAGGACTATTTCGTATTTCCTTCCTGCTAATTTTAGAAATGTTTCCGTGTTTACACTAAATTGGATCATATCTGACAATAGTTTGGGTTGAATTATTATAGTAATAGACCTCTTTATTCCAAATGTCATGTAATAAACAGAGTAATCAATTTGTTTTGAGCGTTACGGTAAATAATTCATCTCGAGACGGGACTGTTTCGTAAATCACTCGGGCTTCGCCCTCGTGATTTACTCACGTCCCGTCTCTCGATGAATTATTTACCGTAACGCTCAAAACAAATTGATTACTCTCTATTTAATGTTCTGCATTTAAATATTTCACAGCGTTTCGTATAATTAGTTTATCGACTTCCTGTGTTAAACATGGAACGTGTCATTTAATTTACTCACGGGGGGTTGGGGTATATAGAGAAGAGCCAATTTATGATGAATTGTTCCCCATTTGCCAAACTGCAACATCTGTATTACTATAAGCTTGTTCCCTGTTATTGTGTTCTGCTACCTATTTGCTGAACTGCAACATAAGCCTTATTGTAAGCATTTTTGTCATGTTTGTCCATCAGCACTCCTCATATTGCGACATATGTTCCCCCACACAAGCAACCGTTATTTACGAAACAATAAACACTCATGTGAAGTGAAATAGAGATCCGATGATAACGGCTGCTGCTAGAGCTGCACGATTTTCAAAACTGAATACCGGTATCGGTATTAAAAAAAAATATCATGTGACCCTTCATTGGAACGAGCTCGCTGAGCTCGTTCCAATGAGATGTCACATGATATAGTTTTGTGGAAATTATTTTTTCAACTGCTGAATTTGTATATTATGCGGGCACACGCGGACGATTCCTTGGGTAAAGGGATAATGTTATTTATTCGAGGCTACAGTTAAAACTCAAGAAATTTTTAAAATGAAATTGTGGGTAAATAAATAATGACGATAAACCGACATTTTTGTAATTACACCGGTATGCAATCGATATTGGTTTGAATACCGGTATATATCGGTTTATCGATATACCGTGCAGCCCTAGCTGCTTCCCGTCGCTTCATATTTCACTAATGTCCAAGCATATTTATTTATTTATTTATTTATTGGTGTTTAAGGTCACATATTTCTGCACAATGGCTAATCATGACCACAACAGTTTTACGGTTGGAGGAAGCCGGAGTACCCGGAGAGAACCACAGAGCAACGGCGCACATCTGTCAGCTCCCTAACATACCAACTCCACACAAGCAGGGTTAGCAGTGGTTGAAGACAGGTGCACCATCGACGTTCAGTACGCCTTAGTCACCGTGCCCCCACGTGGGCAATAGGGGTGCAGTATCTTGCCCAAGGACACAACGCAGTTGCGGCAGGTGGGATTCGAACCGAGCATCTCTAGGCTTGAAGCCTGCACCTCTACCGACTGAGCCACCGCGTCCTCTTCCAAGCATATGATCCAGTTAAATAAACTCTTAAGTCACAGGTACTGACAAAACTTTAGTAATATCAACTTATTCAGAATTTTGGTCTTTTGCAATGGTAGCTCATAATTTTGCTGTGTAATGCAACGATCATATGCAACTCGATCTAGGCTATATGCAGTCAAATTTCAATGTGTTCTTAATCTGAGATTTACCACATTGTAATAATTTTTAAACATGATAATGTCACTTAGACCGAAGATTCAGGTCTCTGCAAAACAGGTTAACCAGAAGTATCGAATTACGATGTGAATAGTTCAGATTCCTCAGTATGAGCGCGCCAAATAAACAAATAGATTGAATCATTTCCCAAGGCGCTCGAGGAACATTGGAGTTTCCTACTGAAGACCGTCTGGTAGCACAATATTATTTACATTACAAGTGATTCTTAAATTACTACTAGCAGGTGTTATCTGGCGTTGCACGGGAGAACATGGTTATGTCAGCCGTTTTCAAAATAGAAGGTCAAAGCCATCAATTTCAAGGTCAAAGTCACCCCGCATTGGCACCTCGATAAAGTCAAAATGATCGATTGGTCAATATACCCGCACATATGAAATTTTAGCCCGATCGGCCCAGCCGTTTTCGAAATAAAAGGTCAAGGTCACCAATTTCAAGGTCAAGGTCACCCCCGCACGGGCACCCCGATAAAGTCAAAATCATCGATGGGTCAATATACCCGCACATATGAAATTTTAGCCCAATCGGCCCAGCCGTTTTCGAAATAAAAGGTCAAGGTCATCAATTTCAAGGTTAAGGTCACCCCGCACGGGCACGGCACCCATCCCATGTTACTCGCAGGGACGAATTACCCCCGCGTACAAAAACTGAGATCGATCGGTCGAGAGACGGAGGAGTTCACCTGGAACAAATATAGATAGAGAGATAGAGAGATAGAGAGAGAAATAGATAGAGACATTCGCATTTATATATTAGATAACAGTTAATTTTAACACTAATGATCAAAACAGTAATATTCCATGATTACCTATTCTACAATATATAAAAAGCCTATGACATAAATTTTACCTTTACACACAAACCGTGGTGAACACGCCAGCAATGGGATTTCAGTAGTTAAAATTTACACCTACAGTAGAACTACATCCAAGTTGATCTTTGGTGACGTCGACCTGAACGCAAACTTGTCTAAATTTATCGCACGTCGCCTCACGAAGAGTGACATGAAAGTGACAATTATTACGTTTTTAAACGAGTTTACCCATAAAACACCAAAACGTAACAAACACGCATTGTCTCGTGTTAATAAAGCATCCATAACTCGAAATGGTATGTTATTATGCTATTAAAAAGAAAGGCTCCGTTTCATTTTCCATTTCGTTTCAAAATAAAATTGACAGCGGAAGCACCGCCCGCCGATGCTCGTGTAAACAAAAACAGATTTGCACGTATGTACGCCTGGTGCTCAGCAAAATCGAGGGAAAATAATAGCGACTCTTAATAATCTGACGATTATCATGGTATAAATAAATTATACCCAAAGTAGCTTTGTGTTCCAAATGTTCACCAAAGTAGCTTTGTGTTCCAAATGTTCACCACTCGTGGTGAACATTTGGTACCCCAAGCTACTATGGGAAAATTCTATATATACGCCATTGTCTTTTTATTTAACTTTGATTCAAGTTCACAACAGCCATTTTCTAACAGGAATTGTGTATTGTTTATGTCACATGTGTGATTTGTTTTGCAACGTATGTAAATAGTTGGAGGATCTACAACAATTCTAATGTATATTATACGTTATGGCGTGCTAAGGTGACGGATAGAGTATCTTATCGTGTCACATGTTTAATTTGACCAATCAACGTGCTCTAATGGCATCGGTTGACTAGGCGAGTTTAGGTTCTTAAATGGGGAACCGGCTGTCGGATTGAGTCCATGCACTGACATTAACCGTGTATGAGCCCATACACCCCCTCTGCTGGGCGCTATTTTATGTCCGAATTAATTTTCCCAGCTCAAATTTTCACCCATTTTCGTGCAAATAAGACAGTTTTCTGATTATTTATTTATTGGTGTTTAAGATCACATACTTATGCACAATGGCTAATCGTGACCGTGACAGTTTTGTGGGTGGAGGGAGCCGGATTACCCGGAGAGAACCACCGAGCAACGACGAGCAGCTGCCAGCTCCCCAACATCGCAACTCCGCACTGCAGCACAGGCAGGGTTAGATTGGATGAAGACATGTGCACCATCGACGTGCAGTATGCCTTAGTACACGGCGTCATCGTGCCCCCACGCGGGCAATGGGGGTGAAGTGTCTTGCCCAAGGACACAACGCGGTTGGCGCAGCCGGGATTCGAACCGAGGACAAGTAATGCGTATAAATGACACAACAGAAGTAATATTTTCTCGTATTTCATAGAGAGTAATCGTTTGACTGGACTGGTTACGTGAAATAATTCATGAGAGGCGAGGGACGTTGTACAAACACGATTGCGCGAATGCGCACGAGTGTTTTACAATACAGTCCCTCGCCTTGAAAAAAATAGGCCTAAAAAAATAAAAATCTGTTTCTCAGGCCCTCCCGCATGGTCCTTTTAGCTGCCGCGTGCTCTCTTTTTATAACCAATCTAAACTTAAAAAAATCTAAATCAAATGGTTTATGTCTGATATTTTACCCAAGTTAATAAAAATTGTCCCTTGAGTGCAAGAAGGCTTTGCAATGCTTTAGCATTGCAAAGTCTTCTTGCACTCAAGGGATGTAATACACCACTACCCATGCTATTCTGTAGGTTATGAGGCCTAAAACATAAAACAAACCAAGAACATGAACTTTTTAATGGTAAAGAAATAATTACAAAAATATAAAATAAAATAAAAAAACGCCCGCCCGCATGCAATTTTACAAAAATGGCCTGAGAAACAGAAGATCTACTTTGTGAGGCCTTAATCAAGGATTTTGTTTGGCAAGTGTCGTCTGCTTTTCATGTTAGATAAAGGGTTAAATAAAATTATCTATTTACAGTACATTCCACCCACAATAATAATAATAATAATAATAATAATAATAATAATAATAATAATAATAATAATAATAATAATAATAATAATAATAATAATAATAATAATAATTTTAAAGCCTAGAATCCACACACGGTGCTCAATGGCTGTAAAATAATTGCATACATACATATACACACATACACGTACATTCTCTCACAGATACATTGACACATAGATAACTATTATCATTTATTGGAGCCCAACGCAACATCGGCAACCAAGGCTATACCGTGGCAATAAGCGACAGAACCTAAAATAAAAAGGGTATTGAATTAAAACAAAATATGCATGAGAAGGAAGGGCAAATGGAAAGAGAGAAGAAAGGAATTGGAGTAATAAGAATACCCAAGACTGCCCAATGCCTAATACAACACCACACATGATCCCAATCTTGATTCCAATCCTCATCCTAATCCTAAACCCTTATATATTTACTATTTATTTAGTGGTGTTTAAGGTCACGTACTTATGCACAATGGCTAATCGTGACCGGGACAGTTTTACGAGTGGAGGAAGCGGAGTACCCGGAGAGAACCACCAAGCATCCACGAGCAACTGTCAGCACCTCAACATTCTAACTCTGTTCAAGCTCCGTTCAAGCAGGGTTACAGCGGTTGGAGACATGTGCACCATCGACGTACAGCACGCCTTAGTACACGCCGTCATCGTGCACCCATGTTGGCAACTGGGATAAAGTGCCTTTCCCAAGGACACAACGCGGGTCGTCCCGGAAGAGGACAGATTTCGGGATCTCCAGCATAGAAGTCAAACAGTCTAACACTGAGCCACTGCGCCCCTACAGTTTTCTGATAAAAATTTAAAATGAAGCAATTTGGATCTTTTAATTTATTATTTAATACGTTTGGTGGCATTATAGATGATTTACATGACGATTGCTTACCAGGTATGGTGCCATGTGAGACTCGGCGCTATCGATATTAGGCTCGGCCTACGGCTCGCCTAATATTAATCTCACTTCGCCTCACATGACGTCATACCCGACAAGTAAACATTCTATAACTTATAATATTAGACAAAGCAAAAACAATATTGAGTGAGGCGGTACGCCAATGTTTTTTTGTTGGTGGTTAACGTCACATATTTATGCACAATGGCTAATCGTGACACAACATGGCGATGAAGTCAAGGATAGCCAATCGTTGATCAACATGTTGCCCATTTTAGAGGACTTTCACCCCAAGCATTGGTGACTGGGTCCTAGTTTACTAGTAAAGCGGAACTGGTTTACCGCAGTAAACAAGTGCTGCTTACTTCCCGGGGTTCCCACGGGGAGGCGGTACGCCAAGCCCAATATTATTTTTGCTGTGCATCCAATGACACCGCATCAGTTAAATAAATACATCACAACATATTTATTTTACCAACTGCTTGATTCACTTAAACGAGAACGTATTAGCAGCCTGGTGTTCGATTTTGTTTTGTTTTCAGAGTGTATTTTCCTCTTTTTCTCCACAACATTTTGCTTCAACGAATTTGGAAATGTTTTCTGGTGCAATTGACCATTTTAACACGTGTGTTTTTGTCGATAAAGAAAACACCTGCTTTGGGAGGTGCAAGGGCACTTATCTAGCTTTCGTTTAAGTTATACATTATCGTTCAGTATATATAAATAATTCAATACTGCAGTGAAGGGACATTTATTGAGAATCCAAAATGGCGTCTGCTCACTCCAAATGGATCCATATGAGGTGACTTCAATTGCAAGGAGACAGTATATTATACGCAATTTTGCGTGACCAATACTGCACGCTTATTGGTTAAAGAAGCTTGCTGGTAAAATAATGAAATTTACAAGTTTATTTATTTATTTATTTATTTATTTATTTATTTATTTATTTATTTATTTATTGGTGTTTAGCGCTACATCAGCAACCAAGGCTATATTGTGGCGATAAAACGTTATATAGAGTAAAATGATTCCTTCATAATGTAAAACATAGAAAAACATAAAAAATGTACATAATCATGACATCGAAATAGAATGTTATCGGGCACTGACAGTGAACATAGGAGCCATTTAGGAGCTGGGAGCTGTATGGGAGCTAGGATCCATATAGCAGGCAGAAGCTGTATAGAAACCATGTGATAGGTATCCGTAAAGCTTGACTTGAGTCGACGAGTCGTATGTGGACTCAGTCGTTCGAGCAAATACTCGACAGCAAATTTTCTCGATAAGATTCGGGTCGACCGAGCGATCCCAGTAACACTCACTACTCAATGGCGCATTTGCTCGATAATATTCGAGTCGCTCAAGCAATACACATCCCTGTTCGATTGTCTTTCGGGTTTTGGAATCATGGAGACATTCGCTATACAGAAGGGAGATATCTCTGTACGGGTAGGTACGGGTTATGGGAAATCAAACAATCTGACTGCTGATTATAAGACTTGGGCTAGGGCAGAGGTCGAAAGAAGGTGTAATCAAGAGTTGTTAGGACTTCATAAACTGTGTCAAGGTGACAGCTAAAAGTTGCAATTTTGTTGTATGAAAGTGTAAATATTTTCGATAATAGTGTTGCCTGGGTTAAATGAAAAGCGTAAAGATAGGTATGTGAGGGACCCTGAAGATAGATTTGTCAAACTAACGTTAATTCTAGAGCTTCTCAATGAAGTATAAAATTCAATGTCCATTATTGCGCACTTGTTGAACGCCACATGGGTTATCTAAAAACAGATCAATAGTAAGAAAGACAATATTCTCTTCTGTATCGATATTTGGGTAATTAAGACCAGTCAAATTGTAATCGTTGGAGACCAGTGCTTCACACATTTTTTTGACACACACCCATATTACGCATCTATCCTGTCTCCGAAATGTCGAAAGTTTTTATTTCAAACGAAATTCAAATTTATATCTCTATCCATATCGAATTACAAAGCACCCGTTAAATCAGAATTAATATGTTTAAATTTTGAGTTCCGACTGTATAAAGAGTGAGGCAGAATTCTGAGAGGCAGTTGGCCTGAGGGCACTCAGAGAAGGTCTGAATTTAGCCTTCGAGGGTCATAGGCACCGAGATTGAAAGTCCGCGTATTGTCGTAACCCTGTGAGGGTTGTAAGGAACCGATAGTAGTTTGTTAACGGTTGCGAACCGTAGTGGCATAGTAGCCAAAGAAGTAAAAGCTGTAACGTTGAGGTCTAGGAACCGTATTAGGAGCTTGAGTAAGCGCTTGAATAGCTCGCGAGTTAAAATAGTTTGAGGCGGTGCGAGAATTGGTGATGTTGAGAACACTCTGCAGAATATTTTTATGTAAGCTTTGTTAAGTATATATCTGAAGGCGATGAATAACTTAACCCCGTGAGAGCCAGACAAGGCGCAAAGTGATCGTGAACTGTGGGAGATGCCGATTGAATTGTGATTGAACTGTGAGAACGCTGATAGAGTCACTCAAGCAGAACATTATATGTGTTAAGCCCGGGTGACTGTGAAGTAACCCTTTCGAGAAGGAAGCAACGAGAAGTGAATAACCACTTTGTATTTATCACAAAACGTGAGAAGATGAAGATTATGTGAGGTTGATCCAGCGGACACAGCTAGCTGTGGGAGACGTCGAGGGCCCTAAAGAATAAACTTTTATCCGCGTAATTAGTGTTTTCTTGTGGATAATTTTGTGAGTAATTTGTTTGATATTATATTTCTTCGTGCATGTAAATAAATGCTCTTTTCAGTGAATTATCGTTGATCACCCTTTGGCGTTGTAAGCCACAGGCACCCTCAGGAATCCTAAAAGTCCCAAGCGGATAGGGCATTGATAAGGTAGCAAATTTTACGTTCGAACTGGGGTTCAGACGACAGTCACTGGCTGTCGGCTGAGCATTGAAAAGAACATACATTTTCCTCCATCACTTAACCCCCGTAATCCTGCGACAAACTGTTAGGGCTAGAGTAGCGTGAATAACATCTGTAACAGGTAGCAGAAACCGGGGATTTAGTGGGAAACCGAACAAGTAAAAGTATTGGATGCGAGGGACTATATTGTAAAACACTCGTGCGCATTCGCGCACTCGTGTTTGTACAATGTCCCTCACCTCTCATGAATTATTTCACGTAACCAGTCCAGTCAAGCGATTACTCTCTATGTTGTGCCACTTGCATGTCAGAAATAAATCCCAATTTTGAATGTCCAGTTCTTAACCAATTAATGAAATATGAAAATACATATCAGTTATATTTATGTACCTTTTTCGAAAAATAAATACCATACACATAATATTTGAGACATTTTCTGTAGAATGGAAGAAAATGGATGTTTACAAATATAAGTAGACACTGCCTTTTAATCAAGCTTTGTTGAAAACATGTGAAGATGAATATTTATCATATGACTCGTCCGTTTTGTTCACTTTAAAACATTTAATATTCTGTTTTCATATTAATCAGTGATAAATAAAGCCTTCCGTCAATTTCAGTGGTCAATTTCAAAACTAGACAATTTGATTGGCTAAACAAAATACAACTGGGTCACATTTGCATAATTTCAGTAGGGAGAATTTACGTTATCAGTCCTATTTAGGGTGGGTTATATTGTATTAATCTTTTACCTACAAGAAAAACGCCATTCATTTTTTTTTTATATTTTCACTTTTTTCTTCCAAAACATAAGTTATGACCCCTCATTGGAACGAGCTCATACTAAGTGGCTAATTTGTGCGTGCGTGTGTGTGTGTCATATGATAAATAGAATATGAAAGGAGTGTTTTTCTCATATAATATTTATGAAACTCGTCCGAATTTTCCGTTTGGGCTCGCCAAAACGGAAAATTCGGACTAGTTTCATAAATATTATATGAGAAAAACACTCATTCCATATCCTCTATATATCAATCAAAAAAGGTAAAAAATTATAGTCTCGTGATTTCATAATGGAAGACACTGCAAGTCAATAACAATGTTCAGCTAGGGGGCCTCAATATCAACGAGGGAGGTACCTGAGAACCAAACACTTTTTTATCTTGTTTGAAAAAGCAATGTGAGCCCTAGAGTTGCACGGTATATCGATAAACCGATATATACCGGCATTCAAACCAATATCGATTGAATACCGGTGAGTAGGTAATAAAGGCCGATATACTATCACTTGTACATGTACGTGTACAACATACGCACACGATGCGTTCACCAACGTGGAATTCAGTGTTAAATCACACGCTTGTTCACAAAAACTGTACATGATTTTGAATCGGCGCATGTACAGTCAGTGACTCCTAGATCGCGGTTTTAGCGTTCAAATACTCGTGGTGAACGCATCGTGTGCGTATGTTGTACATCTTCAGTTGTATCTTGTACGCGATTTTTGGTCTACGTTCGCATCGCAGATCAGACCCATCGATCCATCGTCGGCGAACGCGAGCGAAGGCAAAAGATTCTGGCTCAATATCAAAAAACAGTTTTTGCAATTCTAAATAAGCGATTCAGAATCGGCAATTGCGTTGGTACAGATGATTTAAAATCGGCAATTGGTTTGAGGCGGTGGTGGGTTTTTTTTTTGTTCAAAAAGAGTCGATTGTGAATATATAGTCTGTATTATAGACATTGATGTTTTCTGTTGATGGAATGGATAAAAATTGAGTTTTGGGGTTTTTGTTGAGAATTCCTCCACTATGAGGAAATTCTCAAAAAAAAAACCACTCAGCTGATCGAGCGATCGGATCGCTCGATTCTCGTAATAAAACTCGATCTGAACGAAGAGTGTCTGTGTTTTGGAAATTTGCAAACCCAGTCACGTCTTCCTGAAGTAAGCAACTAACACACGTTATCGTAATTGAGGTGTTTTGTTCAAAAAGAGTCGATTGTGAATATATAGTCTGTATTATAGACATTGATGTTTTCTGTTGATGGGATGGATAAAAATTGAGTTTTGGGTTTTTTTTTGAGAATTCCTCCACAATGAGAAAATTCTCAAAAAAAAAAAAACACTCAGCTGATCGAGCGATCGGATCGCTCGATTCTCGTAATAAAACTCGATCTGAACGAAGAGTGTCTGTGTGTTGGAAATTTGCAAACCCAGTCACGTCTTCCTGAAGTAAGCAACTAACACACGTTATCGTAATTGAGGTGTTTTGTTCAAAAAGAGTCGATTGTGAATATATAGTCTGTATTATAGACATTGATGTTTTCTGTTGATGGGATGGATAAAAATTGAGTTTTGGGTTTTTTTTTGAGAATTCCTCCACTATGAGAAAATTCTCAAAAAACCACTCAGCTGATCGAGCGATCGGATCGCTCGATTCTCGTAATAAAACTCGATCTGAACGAAGAGTGCCTGTATGTTGGAAATTTGCAAACCCAGTCACGTCTTCCTGAAGTAAGCAACTAACACACGTTATCGTAATTGAGGTGTTTTGTTCAAAAAGAGTCGATTGTGAATATATAGTCTGTATTATAGACATTGATGTTTTCTGTTGATGGGATGGATAAAAATTGAATTTTGTTTTTTTTTTTGAGAATTCCTCCACTATGAGAAAATTCTCAAAAAAAAAAAACACTCAGCTGATCGAGCGATCGGATCGCTCGATTCTCGTAATAAAAACTCGATCTGAACGAAGAGTGTCTGTGTGTTGGAAATTTGCAAACCCAGTCACGTCTTCCTGAAGTAAGCAACTAACACACGTTATCGTAATTGAGGTGTTTTGTTCAAAAAGAGTCGATTGTGAATATATAGTCTGTATTATAGACATTGATGTTTTCTGTTGATGGGATGGATAAAAATTGAGTTTTGTTTTTTTTTTTGAGAATTCCTCCACTATGAGAAAATTCTCAAAAAAAAAACCACTCAGCTGATCGAGCGATCGGATCGCTCGATTCTCGTAATAAAAACTCGATCTGAACGAAGAGTGTCTGTGTGTTGGAAATTTGCAAACCCAGTCACGTCTTCCTGAAGTAAGCAACTAACACACGTTATCGTAATTGAGGCGTTTTGTTGTTCAAAAAGAGTCGATTGTGAATATATAGTCTGTATTATAGACATTGATGTTTTCTGTTGATGGGATGGATAAAAATTGAGTTTTGGGTTTTTTTTTTAGAATTCCTCCACTATGAGAAATGAGGTTGACTGTTAAGCGTTCCTTGAATAAAGTCAAGAAACACTTATCAGAATGTTTAAAACGCATTTTCCGCTCAGTTAGGTTTTGAGTGGTAAAATTTTTAATATATTCACGATAGCAATCGGAGAGAGAGATTTGTTAAAATCAGTTTTCCATTGTGTGTTGAAACTGTCTAACAGTCATCAAAAAAAGGATTTTCTCTTAATTCGACACTCGATGAATTGATGTGTGAATGAATGAAGATCTTTTGACAAAAATTTAAACACTACTGCCAAAATGCGTAACATCAGAAACCGGTTTGTCATGTACTGTTTAAAACGTATTTTTTTTTAACTTCAATTAACACCGCGAGTTTGAGATGTGAATATTTTTCAGATATTATATTAAAACGGAAAGAGATTTTAATACTTAAAACATAAAATATAAAAAAAATATAATTAAACATTTAATTTTGAAAAATAAATAAAAACAATTAAAACGAAAGATGTTTTTCCAGATGGATCCGAGACGCCGAGATCGAATTTTAGCCGAGTATTTAAGTGCTAAGAAGGCGATTCAGGCTGCTGATAGGAGCAGACGTCTCGGTGAGATGGAACTCACACGCGAAGCCACAAAAATATTTAAACCCGTGACGGAGGGTCAAGAGCGAAGCAGGAAGGAGATAGTCGAAGAATTGAGACCTATAAAGGAGAGTTCTTTGAGAATGGGTTCGTTGCCTTCTAGTTTTGGAAATCGGTATTCCGTTCAATCTACACCGGATTACGATCCCACGAGAATCGAAACCGACGTGAGTGAGAGCGATGATACGGCTTCGACTATCACCACTGATAGCATCGCATCGTCCGATGATGATGGTGGCGGTAAGAGAGATCTGTTGTATGGAATTCGCGAGGATTCGAGCGGTAGGAAATTCGTGGGCGACACTGAAGTGGAAATGGACGATGATGAATTGATCGTGGGTTCGAATAAATATAAAGTAACCGATGGTCTGCAGAGATTGCTCCTTTTAGATAAGCCCGGAGATTACACGGAACAGGATTTCCACAATTACGGCGACATTCTAGTCCAGACCCACGCCATGAATAGAAATAACGATGCTAGAGAGACGAGACCCAAAGCCAACAGAGGTTACAAGTGGACGAAAATAGTGAAGCCCATATGGAATGCGAACAAGAAGTTCGTCGAATCGATGACCGGCAAAGGGGTGAAAACCACTACTTTTCTTCCGAGCGATCCCAACGCTCTGTCTCAGAGATTGAGTTTGTTGATGGGGAGCAGACGGGCTGGTAACACGGGATTAGATAATCGGATAGTTGCCATATCTGACGAATTGTTGAGACAGAAGGTTTTGAATAAAAACCAGTATAAAAGGCTGATGAACGAATTGAAGGATGGATGTGAATATAATAATAAGTAGAGAGAGAGAAACAAACAAACAAACAAACAAACAAAAATAAAACAGTAAATTCTTACACTAGAATAATAAAAGTATTTAAAAAACGACAAAACGATTTACCAGTGAAAAAAACACAAAATATATCATAAAAATAAAATATGTTGGTGATAAAGAACAGGGGATACGTCAGGACTTACGTTCAAGGCGGTTCTGGCATCGTCGATTCTATAATGCGAGCGTTCACGAGCAATGCGGGTAGAAAACTCGCACCGACCGCGTTTGAGGTCGGTAAGAAGACGGCTTTGGATGCTGGTAAGAAAGCCGCTTCCGAAGCCAGTGGTAGGATAGCTTCTGTGGCTGGCAAGAGGGCAGCCGACGCGTTGATCGACAAGTTGATCAGTCCGCCGGCGAAGCGAGCTGCGTTAGAGCGAACGACGAAAAGTTGGAAAGATTTTGAGGAAGTCGTGGTGCCCATACAAGATTTAGCCAAAATGACGAGTGGATCCGGATTGAAGAGAACTCGCGACGGTGCGATATAAACAAAATAATAATAATAACAACATTAAAAACGGAGTTTGAAAAACATAAAAAAATTTGTGTTTGAAAAGAATCTAAAATAACAAAACAAACAAAAAATAAAACAAAGATGAACATTAAAGATATGTCTTGGAACGACGCCGCGACCAAGAGGTCGAATAACGAGTTCTTTCCCAAGAGCATAAGAGGTTTGATAGTGGGAAAATCGAATTATGGAAAGACCAATCTGTTGATGAATCTGTTGTCCCGACCCGACTGGTTGGATTACGACAGATTGTTCGTGTTTGGCAAGAGCTTGTTTCAACCCGAATACAGATTGCTTCGAGAGTACATGGATCGCAGATTGCCCAAGGACGTCATAGCCAGAATCTTTGACAGTAGGGAGGAATTCGACAAGTGTGGAGCTCCGCTCTCGACCATTTTGGACGGCGCGGCGACGGCGCTGACGAAGAGAAATGCATCTTCGAACGTCGAGTGTCGATTTTATGAGAACGCTAGCGATGTTCCGGATCCTAGAGAACTGAAATCGGAAGATAAGAATCTCATGATTTTCGACGATCTGCTTTTGGAGAGACAGAACCGATGCGAATCGTTTTACGTTAGGGGTCGACACAGCAACGTGGACTGTTTCTACCTGTCGCAGAATTATTTTCGATTGCCCAGACAGACGATAAGGGAGAACGCTAATTTTCTATGTCTCTTTCGCCAATATCTCAATCTCAATCACATTTACGGCGATCACGTCGCAAACGACATGAGCACTGCGGAATTCAGGACATTCTGCAAGAGGGTTTGGGATGGTGGACTTTACAATTTCGTCGTGATCGATTTGATGAGCGAATTTAATCGCGGAAAATATCGGTGCGGATTCGACGAGTTTTATGTTCCCGATGGTGATAATAATAAGATAGAGCGTGAAAATAAAAAAAATTAGAAAAATAATAAATCTTCAAATAATTAGTTTTGAATAAAAAAAAAATAAAATAAAATTAAGATATAATGTTCGAACATGGAAAATTGTTAGAACAGATAGCCGAGAATACGGCTGTGAAACAATCCATTCAAATCGTGGTGAGTGGCGATTCAACTCGATTCACTACGAAATTCGAACCTTCCATCGAATTGAACAGAGAGAAAAGTTACGAGATGGCATTGGTGAATCTGGAGACTTATTATTCCTTTCCCAACGTCACTGAAAAGAATAACTCGTTCAAGTATTCCAACGGAGTGGATTGGTTGGAGATTCGAATTCCCAAAGGGAGTTACGACATAGACAATTTGAACCATTACATTCAGACGCGAATGAAGACGGATGGAAAGGGAACCAAAAAGATCAGCCTCGCTCCCAATCATAATACCTTACAGACGATGTTGGATTTGGAAGATAATTTTCGTGTGGATTTCAACACGGACGATTCAAAAGGCAAGATGTTGGGATTCGATCGAAAGATGTATCGACGCCACGCGGCATCTGAAAATACGGTCGACATTCTCGCTGTCAATAGCATTCTGGTGAACGTGGACGTGATTGCCGGAAGCTACGTGAATGGTAGCGCTCAGCCGACGATCTATTCCTTCTTTCCAAACGTGTCGCCGGGTTATAAGATTGTGGAGCGACCTCGAAATTTAGTTTATCTACCAGTGATTTTAGACACATTGTATAGTCTCAAAACCACGTTGACGGATCAAAATGGTGAACTGTTAGATCTTCGCAGAGAGAGAGTGACGATACGATTTCACATAAGAGAAATATAAAAAGCAAAAAAAAAATATTATATATATATATAGATAACAAAAATAAAATAAACGGTAATATTAATTTTTTACAAAATTATTTTAATATAATTATTAAACAAGAAACAATTGAAGTAAATATATTTAAAAAAAACAAACAGAATTATGACACAATACGTGGTTAAAAACGTGAACATATCCGCAGGACAGAGGAAGAAACTTAAGAGAGCGTTAACAACTCGAGGCGAGGCAGTGAGATTCAAATTCACTCACGAAGATCTGACGAGAGGTGGACAGGATTCGATCGCCTGGACCAGAAGTCAAATCAAAAGGATGGAGAAAGCGATTCGCGATGGAAGAGGGTTGGCGGTGAGATTGAGTCCCGCTCAATTGAGATACAATTTGAGAATGAAAGGCGGTTTCCTACCGCTATTGGCAGGAATCGCCGCAAAAGCATTACCCTTCGCCGCAAAGGTGCTACCCTTTCTCGGAAAGACTCTCGGCGTGGGAGCTCTCACAGGACTCGCTAGTTCGGGAGTTGAGAAATTAATGGGTGGTAATGGACTGTTTTTGAAGAAGGGAGGAGCCATGTGTCGCGTTCACGTAGACGACAGCGGTAAAGGATTGTATCTAGAACCCGTTAGAGGTGGCAACTCTCTGAGAGGAAACGGTCTCTATCTGAAGAGTGGACAGAACGTCAAGCGATTCGGTAAGGGTTTGTTGCTCGGTGAGAATTCGCCATTTAAGAACATACCGATTTTGAATATGTTATTATAAATATAAAATTATATAAAATATATAAAATCATAGAAAGTATAAAATAATATATTTAAAATGGGTGAAAAGGTGGAGAAACAAATTTATCACCTGGATGAATTTGACGATAATGACGAACATCACGAGCCAGAGAGCGAAGAAATAAAAAAATGGTTAGATGCTAATGATGGATATCTAAGGAAAGAGATAGATAAAGCGCGGGATATACGGTTGAGAATGAGACGATGCTTTCCACAGTCACCACTACCTTCTGAAGCGAGTGTTACCAAGAGATGCACAACATTCGTTCATAATTATGATTCGGATAAACAAGAATGTTACCATGAACGTATCACATCACAGAGAAAAAGAAAAAAAGAAAAAGAAGAATCGACGCAGAAATTTGAGAGAAAAGGAAACGTTATTATAATATATCATGATGATAGTGAAGAAGAAGGAAAACAAAAAAAAAAAAAAAGTAAATGAGATCTCATTACTTTTTTCTTTTTTTTCATTTTTTCTTCGCTAAAAATCAATCACTCTATTGTTTATATTTCCAAGTCCGTTATTAGCATGTTGACGCTCGTGTCTACTCCTTTTTCGAAAACGTGTTGAATGTTTATCTTTACTCTTTTGAGTTTTTTTACATCAGTCAACTCGCTCTCACCACCCAATTTCTTCACGAGTTCGAATGAGATGTTTGGAAATATGTAATTTCCATGGGGCAACGACAAATCGTCCTTGTCGAATTCTCTATCTTCGGCGATGACGATGTTCTGCAGATTGCTTTGGTACTCGTAAATCAAATCGAGCGCGGCTTCGTTCAATTTCAGAGGCATCTTATATTTCTCGTATTTGTGCTCTAAGCCCTTCGTCTCGACATTGTTCAATTCGATGGGATCGTGTCGTTGTAATCTATAGATTTTATGACCGAATTTCTTATACGTTTCGACTCGTTTCAATTTCAATTCGCATCTTTTAGGTGTTGTTGTCTTCATGATCGATTATTTGTTTTTTTTTGTTTTTACGAATTCTTGCAATAATGTATATTTCAAATTTTGTATTTAAATAATAATTTGTTAAAAAAAAAAGTTTGTTATTTTTTTTTGCTCTTTATATATATATAAAAAGTTGTTTTTTTAATTTTTAATTTCTTTAATGTAATAATTTTTTTAGTAAAAGTTTTTTTTTCTCTTTATATATATATAAAAAGTTAAATTTTTTTAATTTCAATCTCTCTATTGTTTATATTTCCAAGTCCGTTATTAGCATGTTGACATTCATCATTTTTCCACATACGAAAATGGTGTGAATGTTCATCTTTACTCTTTTGATTTTTTTTTCATAGGCGAATGCGCTCTCACCACCCGATTTCTTCACGAGTTCGGGTGAGATTATTGGATATATGTAACCTCCATGGGACAACAATAAATCACCCCTGTCGAATTCTCTGTCTTCGGCAATGATGATATTAATCAACAGTTCGCTTTGTTACTTGTAAAACAAATCGAGTGCGGCTTCATCCACTTTCAAACACATTCGATATTTGTGGTAGTAGCGCTCTAAGTCCACCATCTCGACCTCATTCAATTCGATGGGATCGTGTGGTTGTAATGTATAGATATTAAAACTGGATTTCTCATACTTTTCGTCTCGTTTCAATTTCAATCTACATCTTTTAGGTGTTGTTGTCATGATCGATTATTTGTTTTTTATGAATTCTTACAAATAATGTTTATTTTAAATTTTGTATTAAAAAAATTGAATTTTAAAATTTAACTTTTTTTTTTTTCTATCATATATATAGAGTAAAAAAGCAAAACTTTTTTAACAAATTATTTAATACAAAATTCCCAAAAAAAAAAAATATTCTTACAAATGAAGCAAACAGATAAAACAATGGTAAATTTAAATGAGAAAACCATACCTCAGTTAAACGAGATTTGTAATCTATTACAAATTTCAGATTTCAGAAAGCATAGAACTGAATCCAAAAAAATTGAAGTCATACAAGAATATTTGCGAAACGCTAGAAAGGCAAACGAAATGTCGATAGCAATGATGTCAAAAGATGCGCCGGTTGTGAAAAATAAGAAGACGACTAAACGAAAAGCCGTTGAAAAACATCAAGTTTCTAAAGAAAAGAAAAGAAAAACTAAAACGAAAATGAGTGATGCACTTCAGATTCAAGACAAACGAGATATATCGAGTGAAATTTTAACGAGCAATCGATGAAGAGAAAGGAGAAGAATATGTAAGATGACTCATTGTGGAACTATTCCAATCGAAACCCGTAGAACGGGAGAGTGCGATCGAAGACATTTTTAAAATTTTCGACGTGTTTCCCTCGTCGAAGAAAGTCGATCTGAAATTGTTCATGGAACGGGTGAAGAAAAAAGTATTGGATTTGTTTCACGAATACACGAACTTGGGATTAAAAATTAAGATGATACTCCATTGCATAATGAATAAAATCGACGTGAAGTCCGGCGAGAGCATTGTGAAAAATGCATATTTCAGATCTAACGTCGAACCCGTATTTCGAGGTTCAGATCTATCAGACGTTTTCGAAAAGGTGAAAGACAAGATGTTGACGTCTCTCGCGAATTATCAAAATGAAGGTAGTAATTGGACATTCGGTGAGGTGTTGAAACTCGAAATTCACATGACTAAAAACGAACCATTGAAAGGATCTTCCTACTTGGAATTACCGTATTTCTTGACTAAGAAACACGCTGTGGTCAACGTGAGAAATAAAGATGATCAGTGTTTTAAATGGGCAGTCACCTCCGCTTTATACCCTGTTGAAATAAACTCCGATAGAGTTTCTCATTACGAGGAAACTTCTAAAAATCTCGATTGGACCGGAGTGACTTTTCCAACAGAGTTAAAACACATCGAACGTTTCGACGTTCAAAATCCCACCGTAGTGGTGAACATCCTAGGATACGACGAAAATCAAAAGATCTATCCTCTCAGACGGACTTCGTATCGTGGAAGAGAAAAGATGATTATTTTATTATCGATTTCATTTCGAATGGTAACAATCATCATTATTGTTGGGTTAAACATCCGAGCCGATTACTGTCGAGACAAAATAATAATCATAGACATAAGATATCTTTATGTTGCAACTGCATGAACATGTTTAAGAGCGAAAAATCATTAGTGAAACATCAGGAATATTGCAACGAAAATCAAGGTGTCGCCGTTGAAATGCCCAAACCCAACACCATCGTGAAGTTTGAAAATCACAACAGAAGGTTAAAAGTACCATTTGTCGTGTACGCCGATTTCGAATGTTTCACTGCGAAAATGAGTTCCTGTCAACCCAACGCTCTTCAAAGTTACGTCGAAAGATATCAAAAACACATACCTTCGGGCTATTGCATTTATGTGAAATGCACTTTCGACTCGCAACACGACATGGGTTCCTTCACCTACATGAAACAGCACG
The DNA here is from genome assembly GCA_031216915.1 of Pictodentalium vernedei. Taxonomy (NCBI): domain Eukaryota; kingdom Metazoa; phylum Mollusca; class Scaphopoda; order Dentaliida; family Dentaliidae; genus Pictodentalium; species Pictodentalium vernedei. The sequence continues at coordinate 72,636,322 of CM062295.1, read as the reverse complement.
AAGATGACGACGTGGCTCAAAGGTTCGTGGAAGAGTTAGAATCGAAAATTCAAATGTTAAACGACAAATTCAAAACTCCGGCGAAAATGATCATCACGCGAGAGCAGCAGGACGAAAATAACAGAGCCACTGAATGTCGCATATGCAGACAATCATTCGACGAGAATTCGGAGGAAAATAAGAAGGTTAGAGACCACGATCATTACACGGGTCTGTATCATGGTCCGGCTCACAGCAAGTGTAATTTAAAATATCGAGACGCCGCTTTCTATCCGGTGATGTTTCACAATCTCTCGGGTTACGACAGTCATCTGTTCGTGAAAAATCTCGGCACTTCACACGAAGAATTAAATTGCATCGCGAACAGCGAAGAAAGATACATTTCCTTCACGAAATGGAAGCTCATGGAGAGGAAAAGAGTAATCGACGGAAATACGTTGAAAGAAAAAACGAAATTCATTCGTAGATGCATACGTTTCATCGACACTTTTAAATTCATGTCGACCGCTCTGGAAAAATTAGTCGATAACATGAGCAAGGATAAATTTAAAATCACGAGCGAACATTTTGGAGAACGAGTAGATGTCATGTTGAGGAAAGGAGTCTATCCTTACGATTACATGAATGATCTAAAGAGATTCGAAGACACCGCACTACCTTCGAAAGATGATTGTTATTCGAAATTATACGAATCCGACATTTTCGACGAGAATTACGAACACGCCAAAAACGTGTGGAAATCATTCGATATGCAAACCATGAGAGATTATCACGATCTCTATCTGAAGACCAACGTTCTGCTCTTGGCAGACGTGTTCGAAAATTTTCGAGACGTCTGTTGTCGAAATTACGATCTGGATCCCGCTTGGTATTTCACCGCACCCGGTCTGGTGTGGGACGCTCTGTTGAAGACCACCGAAGTCCAATTGGAATTATTATCCGATGTGGACATGTTGCTCATGTTCAAAAGGGCTGCGAGAGGCGGCGTCTCGATGATCTCTCACAGACATTCTGAGGCTAACAATCCCTACATGAAAGAAGGTTTCGATACGAAACGGTCGACTAAATACATACAGCATTGGGATGCCAATAATCTGTTTGGTTGGGCTATGAGTCATCCTTTACCGATTGGAAATTTCGAATGGGTGAAGGAACCGGAAGAGATGCAAAAATGGAGAGACTATCCTTGCATTTTAGAAGTCGATTTGAACTATCCGGAAGAATTACACGATCCACACAACGATTATCCACTGGCTCCCGAACGAATGGAACCGAACGAAGGAAACGAGGAAAAACTCATTCCCAATTTATTTAACAAATGTAACTACGTCGTCTACAGCGAGAATTTGAAACAGTACGTCGATTACGGGATGACATTAGTCGACATACATCACATCATTTGATTCGACGAAGAGCCTTGGATGAAAAAATACATCGATCTCAACACAAATCTCAGAACTCGAGCCGAGAACGATTTCGAAAAAGATTTCTTCAAACTCATGAACAACTGCGTGTACGGCAAATCGATGGAAAACATCAGGAAGAGAACCGACGTTCGACTCGTCACGTCTGAGAAAAGAGCTAAAAAATTAGTGGCGAAACCCAATTACAAACACCTAACCATATTCTGCGAAAATCTAGTGGCCGTTCACATGCAAAAGACGCACCTGAAGTTCGACAAACCGTATTATCTCGGACCGATCATCTTAGATGTCAGCAAGCGATTGATGTACGAGTTTCACTACGATTACGTCAAACGAAAATTTGGCGACAAAGCCAAACTACTGTTCACCGACACGGACAGTTTAGTTTATGAGATAGAGACGAAAGACGTCTACCGAGACATATCTCCGGACGTGGTCGAGTGGTTCGCCACGAGCAATTATCCCGTCGATCACCCGTCCAACATTCAATCGAACGACAACAAGAAGGTGTTGGGTAAATTTAAGGACGAGAGCGGCGGTAAACAGATCGTCGAATTCGTGGGCTTGAGACCCAAACTGTATGCTTATCGTCTAGAAGATGATGAAGAGATCAAGAAGTGCAAAGGAGTTAAAGCGTGCGTGTTGAAGAAAAAATCTCTTTCCAAGAGTATAAAGATTGTCTGTTAGGAAGTGGTCCGGTGTATAAGACTATGAAATCGATTCGAAGCGAAAATCACGACTTGTATACCAAAATAGTCAACAAGATTTCGCTGACGGCCGACAGCGACAAGAGATTCGTGTTAGACGATAAAATAAGCACTTTGGCACTTGGACATTGGAGTTTGCATCTAATTTTAGACGATATGAATGGGGATGATTGGATTCCAGATGCGCTTGCAGATGATAAGATTCCAGATACGATTGTGGATGATAGGATTCCAGAAAATCAAGAGGAATTAGATGAACATAAAATTATGGAAATCGATAGTGACATCGAGAAAGTTAGTAGGATTCCAGAAAATCAAGAAGAATTAGATGAATCCAAGATTATAGAAGTCAAGGAATTTGACGGATTCAAGATTGTGGAAGTCAATAGAGTTAGTTTAAAAAGAAAAAGAAAAAAAATAGAAAAAAAATAACGTCACTTTTAGTGAATTATAATAAAATTAATAAAAAAAAATATGTACTTATTTATGAATAAGAAAACAAAGATATCCGTAGAAGGTGTCGTCTTACCCAACGAACCCCTATCCAACATCGGTCTGTTGAATGCGGCAAAAGATTTGAAAATCGAAGATTTTCTAGGAGTGTTTTCCAGAGATGCCTTGCCGAAGAGAAGACCTCGACAATCAGAATGCGGAATTTTAAATCTAGACGATTCATCGGTTGAAGGCACTCACTGGGTGGCATGGTTCAAGAACAGGAAGAAGAAGAAGAATTATTATTTCGACAACTACGGAATCTCGCCGCCAAAAGAAATAAAGAACTATTTCAACAAATCGATGGTTCTTTACAACACGGATCAAGTGCAATCACCAGATCAAGTGTTTTGCGGTCACCTGTGTCTCTACGTTCTCAAGAGATGATCTGAAGGAGATGAATTTCAAGACATTCTCAATGACTTACATTAGAGAGAGATTTTTTTTTTTTATAGTATATATATAAAGATAAAAAATTATTTAAAAAAAAATTTTAATCGAATAAAAAAACGAAAAATAAAATAACATAGTTCATTTTTTAATAAACTGCGTTTAGAACACATTTTTTTTCTAAACAACAACAAAAAAAAAAAATCCCACAACAACATGACAGTTGATAAATTTGGTAGAAGTGACGACAAAAAAGTCAACCCGAGAAAGAAGAGGAAGACGTTCGAAGTCAACGATGGTTACAACGTTGCCAACTTGTTGGACGAGCGTTATGTTCGGAGATACGAACCTCGAGAAGAACCTTTGAACATGAACGATAAGAAGCTCTACAATCTTCCCGAGCCGATAGATCTCGCAGATGCCGCGACTAAAAAATACGTCGACAGGGGGAACGCCGATTTCGAATGAATCCTGCTGGATAATTACGTGGATAAAACTATGACCGACGATCTCGATCTGAAATCCAAACATTTGGTGAACGTCGCGAATCCCGTAGATCCCACCGATGCCGCCACCAAGAAATACGCTGTCGACTCTCATGCAAGATTCAGCGAACACCTGAGAAAAAAATACGTTACGAAAACGATGCACTCGGAATTGAACGCCAATTATAACAAGATAATGAACGTGGCCACTCCCACGAATCCCAAGGACATGGCGACCAAACACTACGTAGATCTGGAACGGAGAAAGTCTGACGGACGTGAAATGAAATCGGATCTGAATGTGGGATTCCACAAGATATTGAAGATCGACAACACGGATGCGGTCTCAACCGTGGTCAACAAGGGCTACGTGGATTCTTCCGTGTTACAATTGCAAGAATACCTAGAATCGCAAGTGGACGATCTCTACCTGAACAAAGAATCTGGCAGAACCATGGAGGGTGGCATCAACATGAACGCTCACAATTTATTAGGTCTCGATCACGATCCCGAATTTGATTCCAGCACTGTCAGCAGAAAGTACGTGGACGACAACTCGGTCTGGAGAACGGGCGACATCATGGACGGTAAACTTGACATGGGTGGACACGCGCTCACGAATCTACCGGATCCCGTGAACATGACAGATGCCTGCACCCTGATTTCGGTGGTGGAGAAAGTAAAATATGCTAGACAATTGATCACCGTGTGGGCCGAAGAGGCCGGCACCTTAGATGAAGGAAAAGCCGAGTGGTCTTTCGGAAATGGAGGTAGCGGATCGAAACACGGTCAGGTTGGATATCCCATGCCGTTGGGAGGTGAAATCCTTCGAATGAGTCTGGCTTCCTTGGATTTGAATAACAGAGCAGTCGTCAATCTCATGGTGAATGGTGTGGAGAGTGATAAGAGATACAGCGTTGAAAAGACTGAGAATCAACATGCAAATGTCAGCACGTTTGGCACGCCTCTCAAAGTGAACGCCGGAGACAGGATTAATTTCGTCACGAAAACCAATAATCCTGAAGCCGCCACTTCCGTGGTGAGTCTACTGATTGAACTGGATCCTTTGAACAAACAGTGAACACATGGAAAATAATGAATTAAAAAAAAAAAAAAAATAATGTGTGATTATTAAAACACAAAAAAAAACTAATGAGATATAGAGAGATGTTCTCTATATCTCATTATTTTTTGTTTTTGTTTTTTTTTTGTTTTTAATAATCACACATTACTTTTTATTTTTTTTTTTTGTTTTTTATTATTTTTTTTTCACACACTCGTCTCTCATCGAATGATCGACATCTTATTTCCGTCCGATTCGAATTGTAATTCTCTGTCCGACAGGACCAGGGCGAAGGCTTCGGTTTTTCTCGGCACGTTCCTATCGAATTGCATCTTGATCTGAATGTCTAACACGCTACTCTTGAGTCGTTCACTCTGTTTACTGACGTTGAACACGAACATGGGATACATCGACTTGTATTCGCCGGGAGATATGTTGGGATTGCTCATCAATTCGTCTAGACCGTGATACTTCTTTCTAAAATCAGTGGCGTCGCCGTACAGCCTGCAGAAATCGTTCTTGTCAAACGATGCGTTGTAATCGATTGCCGGATATCTCGTGGCATTCAGAAACACTTGCATGTTTCTCAAATTGCAGTGATCAAACAGCGACGCATTCTTTTCCTGAGACCCGTCCCTATCGGTCTGAAACACAACCACGATGAAAAGCGGTCTCTCGGAAGCGGATTTCACCGTCAATCTCCAATCGAAGTGATTCGTGGAGGGAGGAATGCTAGCCGTGTCGCACTGTCTCATTCTAAATCCCACGGGTAATTTACTCTTGGATTGTATGATCTTGTAGAGATGCGTTTTTCATCCATCAAAGGCTCCACGTGTGGAACGAACCACGATATCTTGTGTAGAGTTATCTTACCCACATCGGTCGCGGAGAGTCTCACTATTGCGTCGTCGTTTCCTTTTCGAATCAACGTCAGATTGTGTTTGAATCCGTACATGATCTTGTTGTAATCGTCCGCGAATCCGAAGATGTGTTTCAAAGGTATCCTGAACGGAAATGTTCCTTTAGGTCTGGACGTCTTGACGACGTAGTCGAATATTGCGGCGGCGTCGGCGCTAGCAGGGCCGACGGTGTCTTTCACCCACAACTGATTAAGTCCTCTAGATTTCGAAAAATCATCAGGATATGTCAAGAGTCCGAACATCTTGGTGGCCTGACCGGGATGAAAAACAGATTCTATCTCTTGTCCGGATAGCATGTATTTTATGTTACTGAATAGATGCATGATGCCATTATTGGCAAGAGTGACCGTGTCGTCGTCGGCGTAGTCGCTCCCATCTTCCTTGGTGAGACGTCCCTGCACCACTATGTAACTCTCGCTAGGATGTACGAATAGATCTTGAGTTTCGACGTTGATTCTTATCTCTCCCGCATTGTTCAAACTCGTTCCGGTTACCGGTTCGTATTCGTGAACCTCATATTCTTGAATACTTACATCTTTCACTATGCTTTGTGCTATATCTAGTATATTTGTCATTTTAAAGGATTTTCAGGTTTTTTTTTTTTGTTTATTAATTCACTTGCTTTTCTTTATCTAAAAAAATAGTTTTTAATTATTTTTTATTATTATTTATTTTTTTTTCTCTCTTATATATATGTGTGTGTAAACAAGAAAATGTCAAAGAGAGTAAATAAAAAAAAAAAATTGTGTTCTTCGTCAAAACTTCGTCTTCTGTAATTGTTGTTCGTAAAACTTTCCGATGATCTCTTCTCCATCCAAAGCTTCGATTTCGTAAGTCACCGGATCTATGTGAAATATTTTGATGATCACGAAGATTTCCGAGGACCATCGAGGAGTATAACCCTTTTCGAAGTGCTTCTTATAAACGTAGATTCTCACTCGATCGCCGACCGCAAATTTCGGCGTTCTAGACTTCTTCCCGATCTTAGATCTCTCGGGATATAGATTCGCGTAGACCCGTTTAAGGTTTCGAGGATCACTAGCTTCCGCGGGAGTCATCTTGATCGATCTGTGTCGCGTGTCGTTGTAATCTTTCACCAGACCGTTCAGAGCGTATATGTATTTCTTGGTCGAATTCGCCGTGAAGTATCTGTGCATCTTCTCCTTCATCGTTCGATTCCAACGTTCCACCATGCTGGCTTTCTCTTTGTTTTCGATCGAGTAGAGGTCTACCAATCGACGAACGTCCTTGTTGTAGAATTCCTTTCCCTTGTCCACCCACAATTTACTCGGTTTTCGAGAAGACGAGTCGAACACGCTCTTCAGAGCCTCGGCGACGCAAGGTCCCGATTTATTCTTCAAAGCTCTGATCCAGCCGTATTTGGAAAACACGTCGATGACCGTCAATAGATATTTGATGCCCTCGTTCCACCTCGAAAATGATCTCATGTCGACCAAGTCGGCAGACCAAATGTCATCCAAACCCTTCCCGAACACCCTTCTCTTTCGAAATTTACGCACTATGGGTTTGTGTAACTCCTCGGCCAATTCGCTCGTCAATAATCGTTTCTTCTTCTCTTTTTCAGATGCGCTTTTTTTTTTGAACGCCCATTCCGAATCGACGTTTCGCACCGATCAGATTGCCGACCAGCGAACGTTCCATGTTCTCTCTCCTGGTCGGATTCGATATGCCTCTCAATCTCGCCAACATGTTTTTGTCGCAGACGTCGTTGCGAGCCTTGGTGTCGGGATGTCCGGCGTAGCACAGATCGTGATCGTACGCCGCGTCCACCCTATTCATGGGTTTGCTCCAAGATTTGGGTGTCAGATCGGCGTTGAGTCTCTTGTTCAATTTCGTTCCGGGTCCCGTGAAACTGTCACCGGGCAGATGCATTTCGAAAGGTAGATTGTTGATCATTTTATTCACGATGCCTTTACCTTTGCTCGCGTTCTTTTGTTTGACGAATCTAGTCTTTATAGAACCACACACGTCGCAAATTCCGCGAAGCATCCGTCTGTCGTTTTTAGTTCGCACTTCTCTAGAATTACTCGTCTTGGTAACTCTCTTACACTTTACGCAATACATTTTTTTTGAAGAGTTATTTAAATTAATTTCGTTTTTTTTTAATTTTATATATAAATTTAATATTTTTTTTTTTTTTAAATTCTGTTCTTATTATATATATATATATATTTTTTTTTCAATTGCTGCTCTTGAGTTCTATCATCTTACTCAATTCCTCCCTGGCCTCTTTCCTACCCTTTTCCACGAGAGAATCCTTCAACTCTTCCTTGATGATCTGACAAGTCTTGATTCTCACGGCTTCTTTCATGGCATCGTATTTCGTTTTCTCGCTCAATATCGCGAAGTATTCTCCGTCCGATATCCTACCGTCTTTCAATGCCTTAGAGATCATTTCGGATATCGTGTCGATCTTGGAGTCGGCCAAGACGCGAATCTTGTCGTGTTTCCTAGCCTTCAGATATAATTTCCTACTCAAAAAGTTTCCGACCGTGCTAAACAATCCGGCGGCGAGAGCCACTCCTTCTATGGTCAACACGATCGGAATGCCGACCGCGGACGACAACAATCCGATGCCGGCCGCGTGTAAACCCATGGAAATCGTGATGAGTGTCGTGTCGATCGCGTTGACGAATTTCACGAAACGCGAATACTTCTTCTTGAGGGAACGACGAGAATCTCTCTCTCGAGTCAGATACGATTGGATTCTACTGATTTGATCGATGCGATACCTCTCTCCTCTTTCTCTTTCTTCTAGCGATGGCGCCGTCGGCAAGACGCCGTTCGGCTTCTCATCCTCGTCGTCCACTAACGTCGTATACAATTTATTTCTGGTTCTCATTTTTGTGTTTTTTTTCTTTCTTTTCTAATATTAGATAAAAAAAATTTATGGGTGTATTTATTTTTTTTTTTTATTTTCTACTCTCCCTTATTTTTATATCAACGAAAAACAAAACTTAGACGTATGCTTCATTCAGCAATAATTTCTTGATGCATCCCTTGTCTTCTAAAGTCAAACTTCTACGCGCCAATTTCAGTTCTTCCGAATCTGTGGGCCTGTCTCGATTCTTACAGAAGACTAATCTCTTCCAAAACGTGATCACATCGTTCAATTTAACGCGTTCGAACGCCGGTTCAAAATACATGACGACCATATCTTCCCTTTCCATCGTCAGACACGAATGATCCTCGTGATCGAAGTCTAGATGATTCCGACATCCGACGCATCTTTCTAACAAGATGGGACGTAGTTCTTCGTTCACGCAGATTGCGTATGCTCTCATCAGCATGTTTAAAAGAAACCTCGCTCTAATAGTCTGAGAATCGCTCATGATTTACGTATTTTTTTTTTATTATCTATTCGATTTGATATATTTATTTTTCTAAATAACTATTTATTTATATATTTTTTTTCTCTCCTATATTTATATCAATCAGAAACCCACCGCCTCAAAACAATTGCCGATTCTAAATCATCTGTACTAACGCAATTGCCGATTCTGAATCGCTGATTTAGAATTGCAAAAACTGTTTTTTGATGATGAGCCAGAATCTTTTGCCTTCGCTCGCGTTCGCCGACGATGGATCGATGGGTCTGATCTGCGATGCGAACGTAGACCAAAAATCACGTACAAGATACAACTGAAGATGTACAACACACGCACATGATGCGTTCACCACGAGTATTTGAACGCTAAAAGCGCGATCTAGGAGTCACTAACTGTACATGAGCCGATTCAAAATCATGTACAGTTTTTGTGAACAAGCGTGTGATTTAACACTGAATTCCACGTTGGTGAACGCATCGTGAACGTATGTTGTACACGTACATGTACAAGTGATAGTATATCGGCCTTTATTACCTACTCCGGTGAAATTACAAAAACATCGGTTCATCGTCATTATTTTATTTACCCGCAATTTAATTTTCAAGATATCTTGAGTTTTTTAACTGTAGCCCGAATGAATAATATTATCCCTTTACCCAATGAATTGTCTGCACGTGCCCACGTAATATACAAATTCAGCAGTCTAAAAAATAATATTAAAAAATTTCATCAAAATTATATCATGTGACCCCTCATCAATGAGGAGTCACATGATATTGTTTTGTAGAAAGTTTTGGGGAACATCTGATAAACTAATTTTTAAAATAATAAATTTTGATATCGTCTGCGTTGGGTAAAAGTTTTTCGAGCCGCATCATCAAGGCATGCTGATTCGTCCCGACTGTGATGCCTCATGTCTCGATTGTGGTACTTATGTTCATATATCCGAACAGTTTTCGATGAACCATTATGCCGGCGTAATGTTTTTGAATACCGATACCGGTATTCAGTTTTGAATATCGTGCAGTCCAACCAGCCTCTCATTTAGCGTACAAGGGAATAAATGCTACGTTTATCACTGGAAGCCAGCATAGGAACCCCAGAAAGTCTTGTTTACTATGGTATAAGCTCTTCTTTACTGGTACAATATTACGCAGGCACCAGTGTTTGGGTTGGAAGTCCTGGAAAATGGACAACATGGATATGCAGAGTTAAAACTAGAAGCCCTGTTATGAAATGCGCACAAATAGCACGACGATCTGCGCGTTATTACCATTGTAAGGCTATCAAAATCTGCACATATGACCTGTGCACAAGCAGTGTTTCAGCCAATGGACCGGCAGAAACATTGTCTGTGTTTGCTATGAGTAACCGAGAGAACCTGCCGTGCTTTGGATGCCATTCGATATGGCAATTGCGCGCAATTCCTACGCTCAATTAAGTCCAGATAAGCGCACAATTCATGACAGTACTTCTAGTTTTAACTGTAAACGATTGACTAAACTTTGCTTTATCTCCAGGTTGCAATCAGGATTGGACATTATTACCAGTTTATAGGGCGTTCCCTAGTATATTAACAAAGTTTACAAGGACGTAATGCTCAACTTGAAAAGTCACGTGATGTGTCGGGCCGTTAATGGGTTGAACATCTCATTGATAATCCGACACGTCAAGTGACTTTTGTTCCTCGCTGTCGTACACTCGAAATTGGAAACAGTTTCCAAAAATGGTTTCAACTAGTGGTTATGAACGCCTAAATAAATCCCATTGACCACAGTGTTAACCTTTCACTCTCTTTACAACACACCAGGTTGTTTGAAAAAAAATACCTATACATCTACAAAGTACATCATCTCTTGAAAAAATTAAACTGGAAAAAAATATATGTTGCCACATCAAATTTCAGTTTAAATTTCGACTTTTCACAACAACTGTATGGTCTTGCAGTGAATGACCTTCACACTTTTTCCCATGCCTCATGTTTTTGAGAGATTCTCACACATTCCGGCCCCAAATTATAAACAAACTTATTAATCCTTTCTACAGTGGACGAATCAAAATTTTAATTAATGCGTTCAAAGTCAAAATATATTTAACCAATCAGCTGATCAGCCCTATTTAATCCTACTCACAACATTGACAAATGCTCCAAGTCACGTGTTCACTTATTTAGTTGTTCATAATCTATAGTACACAAGGTGATTTTTATTTAAATTATTAAATATGTAAACTATCCAACAAAGTTAGTCCCATAAGAACAAGCAGCTGTTTATAGTTAGAAAGTCTGCAGACAATTTAAGCCTTTATTCCTGATGTAAAAGCGGTAAATATCGGGTCTGTTTTTATGTTTTCTAACTTCGTTGCAATTGAAAGAGTACTGATGCACGACCACGCGATAATCATGTGATACCAGTTTGTTTGAGAACAGACGATAATATCATCTGCCAAAATTTAAAACGTTAAAAATGTCTCAATCAAGCGAATTGAATGAAGACCAATTGGCTGTTTGTAGCTGCCATGTAAGGTACAGGGTCAATCCTTTCTCAGAATCGCAGTAGTAATAATAGTAATAACATGACTCTGTCGGGCCTTGTGTTTTTTTAGCGGCCCAACAGGTGTGATTAACTGCCCTTCAGCTTCTTGTCGAGGGCCTTTTATAAGTTGTCGGGCTGTTATTCACACCTGTTGGGCCGTTAATAAACAACAATGCCCCCCCCCCCCCCCCCAAACTCATGTTATTGTTATATTGTGAAGAAATATGATGATAGCCACCAATAAAAAAATAAATATCACTAGAATACAGAAAATGTTATTCATGTTAAAACATGAACTATAGATTGAAATTTTTTCACTAGCAGTAGTATGTAATGTGGTTTTGGGGCCTTAGTTGAGGGACCTCGGTGTGGACTCCGGAAGTGACGCCATGTCACGTGACCCAGTGCCGCCATGTTGTGTTGTCATGGTAACCCGCGTAAGCAGCCATGTTTTGACGTCATCTCCATAGTGATACGTGGTGTGAGTGCGCATGCACAGCGCATGTTGTTAGGGTGATACGTGTTTCCTTCGGCCATTTTGTATACTGGAGGCCGCCATCTTGGTTTCTATGGTAGCACGTCATTGCTATGTTGCCTAAGGCCTACAATAGGAAAGGGGTATGTTCGGAGGGTATGTTCGATTGTAGAAGAGTAAATCTAATTACCACAAACAACCCGACAATCCTTCCAAATCACCAAAATCCACCCCAAATCACCGAAATTGACTTTATTTGATACGGATTTCCCATTTTATCTGCTTAGCACGTAGTGATATAGTACCGAGAGGGTACCGGGGGTGTGTTCCTTTGAAGAGGGTTCGGATTTTCCTAGAATCCTCGTTCAATTACCCAAATAAACCCGTCAAGTTGTATTATTTCGTGTATTATTTCGAATTCTTTCAGAATCCTATCTTGGATCTCATGACGTTTTTTCCCAATAAGAGTAGCACGTAGTTCTATAGATTTTCAAAAGGTCATGTTCGATTGAAGTGGAGTAATCTTCTCATTTATAGAATATACCATGACGTTTTTCCCTATTAAGAATAGCACGTAGTGCTATAGGACAAATTTACCAAGAATTCTCTGCTTCTATCTATATATGCAATAGTTTATGTCTATTTGGTCATGTTCCTCTATTCTAGAGTATACTCCAGTAGCGTAGAAGAGACTATTGTTTGGAACAGTTTATCTTATTATTACTATATTTAGCATTTTCTGGTCTATTCTTGTTAGTTCTGACCATATTCTAAGTACTCTTGTTGTTTCATTTATCTAGATCATTTATATAAATTATAACTAACCAATCAGATTGCTTGATTTCCCATAATCTGTACTTAATCGTATAGGGTTATTTCCCCTTATTACAACGAAGTTGTATCAGATTCTCATCACATCTATATCCAATGGAAATATCCCCGGGCACCCCAATTTAGGCACCCCTTTTTTGAAAAACATATGACCTTTGGCACCCCTTTTTTCTCATATGTGCTCATGTGAAAATGCACAATGTGACACAATGTGCCCTAGCACATAGGCACATGATTTATGTACCGATATGTGCTTATGTGAAAAGGCACAATGTGACACAATGTGCACTAGCACATAAGCACATACGGGTATTTGAGGATACCTATAGCGTAGTATTGTATTATTCGATGATACCTGCTTACACCCAACAAAGTGGTGCACACTGAATTATTTATCTCTTAATTTAATAACCCTTTTTAATTGAATATACCCTTTAAACACAAAACCATTTACCATACTGTCAAGGTGATAGCTAAAGGTTGCGATTTTCTTGTTTAAAATTGTAAATGTTTTCGATAATCTTTCTGACTCGGTTAAACATAAAACGTAAAGATAGGCATATAACGGACCCCCCTCCCCAACCGCCCCCAGCCCCCCCAGCCCCCCCCCAAAAAAAAACCCCCCGATTTGTCACTTAAACAAACCAGCAATAATTCAAGCGCTGCTAATTAAAGCGTGAAATTTTATGTCCATTATGGCGCACTTGTTGAACGCCACATGGGCCATCTGATAACTGATAAAAGAAATACGAGAGACATGTGTCCTCCTGCAGTCATTATCTACGTATTTATGACCAGCTAATGGATAATTGTTAGAAACACAGTACATCGAACATGTACTGGACACACACCCATATTACGTATCTACCATGTCACCGAAATGTCAGGATATGCCGAAATGTAAGTCTTTCAAAGGAACTTAAACGCGAGTAATAAATTAAGATATGTCTAAGCGGCCAAGTTCTATAGAAGCGTTTAGACTGAGAATTAATATTCTGGCTATGGAAATAAAAATCAGGGAATTTCTCTAAAACTTCCTTCCAGTATGATGGTGTGTAAGCCTGTGGGTCGTTTCGAGTATATGGGGATGTCCTACGCAAAAGGTTGGAGGATGTGCCGCATCGGTGCGAAAGTATAGGCACGTTGTTATGTAAGGGGACACAGAGCTCATAATTAGGATAGGAACAGTCGTGGGCCAAGTCGTTGGCCATATATGAGAATAGGATCAGAAAAAAACGATGTACGAGCTCAGGGAGCTATTCGCATTTAGGTAAAAGGCATTACCTGTTTTTAGAAGGGAGGCTATACGTATGCAGAGTGAATAGGCTTGGCTTGTATGAACATTATTATGAGACAAATGTAAGGGAGAGTTTAACCCCATTGTTGGCGATTGCATGTGTGAAAAAGCGTCAAGGAAAGTGACAATAAGCTAGTGCCCGTACGACGGGAGTGGTAGAGTGACATTCCGTCACTTGTTAGAGCATAGGCGTCCGATAAAGTGACAATACCTTAGTGGCCGTGCGACGGCAGTGAAAGGGTGAAGTGAAGATGCGACAAAGGAAAAAATACCAGCGAAAAGTAGGAAAAAAACAGCGACAACACAGAATGCGGGCTCGCAAGTAATTCAAAAACTGTGTGGGTAGGGGGTGATTGACGTTTTGTCTATCATATTCATCGGATTCCACGTAAGTCACAAATTACCATATTTATTTATATGTATATGTATTAAAATTGTTGTTTTCAGTGAACCGCTGTTGATTTATGCTCTTCGAGGAAAAGATGTCAACTTCTTCAGGATAAGAACCACCCAAATAAAAATGAAATGGGCAGGTTCGTCACGAGGAGATATCCCGTCGCCTGAGTGCTAGAATGTTCTATGTCCCATAGGGACATAGAACATTCTAGCACTCAGGCGACGATACGTTCACGCACGGATTCAGGCGACAGTCCTTGAGTTTTGGCTGAATACGCGGCGTGAATCTATTTCTTCGAGCAGCGACAAAGCCCCGGTTTCCGATACATACCTTCAGCACAGATTTGATCTGTTAATTGCATATTTATTCATTTATTTGGATTCAACGAAACTTTCGACGGCCAAGGTCACTTCGTGACGGACAGTTTTACGGATGGAGGAAGCCGAAGTACCTGGAGAGAACCACGGAACGACGGCGAGCAACTGTCAGGCTCCCCAACGTACTAACTCCAGGGCTATTATTGGTTGAAGACAAGCATACCATCGAAGTGTAGTACGCCTTAGGACACAACGTTACCGTGCCCCTACGTGGGCAATCCGTATTACGTGCCTTGTCCAAGGACAATGTCGCAACCACTGAGCCACTGCGCCCGCGTTAATTGCATATAGATTATAGAGTAAACTTCTTTTGATTGAATAAAAAAATCTTGTAACTTGTCCAAAAGTTACCATAACAATCACTGAATTCCCCTTATCCATATACCCTTTGTACATTAGAAGTTACATAATACACGCAGTTAATCCACTACGTCGTGTCTGACAGAGCAAAATAAGTGTTTATACAAAGTTACGCTATAGTCATAGATGCTGATAACGACACAAAAAGTCATGCTTTAAAAAATTATATACGGGAATTAATTTTGACATGCACTGTAGTACGGTTCGATGAATCAGGTTTCATTTCGACTTTCGCTGTAATATGGTTTAAATTGCTTGAACATAACAATTAATATCGATCCGTACTGCACGATCGAAAAAGACTGAAAGCCGACAGTGAGGACGGAGAGAGAGAGAGAGAGAGAGAGAGAGAGAGAGAGAGAGAGAGAGAGAGAGAGATATATATATATACTCAATTGAAGAGTTGTATGTTGATTTCGATTTTGTGCTCGTATTGGGCAAATGGTGGGTCTGAGTGGGGTAGTTAGATCCGTAAAACACGCTAATCGGAGCGTCATAAAATCTCTCACTGGCGTGGACAACAGGTAAAAATTTATATCTACCAGTAACTATCAAATACCGGTTTTTACTCAATTGAATATAAAATTAAAACAAAAATTATACAGGTTTGTAAATCAGCTGCATCCACATGAATAAATCTATGTCGGAATTTAACGGAATGTCTGCAGAAAATACGACATTTCATCACACCCGGCCTTTAAGGGAATATTAACGAACTTGTGATGTTATATCATTAAATGTACAGAGTTTACTCATTTTTTGCCAGCGAAATCCTTCACTCAACTTGGTGTGACAAGTCTACTCGTTAGGGACCCTACCCATTCGCTCCTTAGCCGCGCCTTGGCATAAAAAAATGAAAGAAAAAGACTTATTTACAGTTATTTGCATCGTTTGCGATAGTGAAATGTAGGACTCTGAAATGTATGTATACGATGATTTCATAGGAACCAGCTTTTACTCAAATGAACAGGAAATTAAAATTTATACAGGTTTGTACAAGTTAAAAAACTGTAAATCGGCTGCTTCAACGGGAATAAATCTAAGTCGGAAGTTAATAAAGTGTCGGCAGAAAATACGCTATTTCATTACACCCAGACTTTAAGCGAATATTGACGAACATGCGATGTTTTATAATTAACCCTTTAACCCAACGAATCGCCCGCATCCGCCCGCGTAATATGCAAATTCAGCAGCTGAAAAAATATTATTTTTCGAAAAATTTCAACAAAACCATATCATGTGTCCCCTCTTTGGAACGAGCTCGTCGAGCTCGTTCCAAAGAGGGGTCAGTAGTATGTCTCGTATGTTTCAGGGAAAGGTTGGATGATCTCATTTGGATGATCTCATCTGACGTCATAGTCACGTGACCTAGTGGCGCCATGTTGTGTTGTTATGGTAACTTGATGAGCTTCGAGTCGTTCGAGCAATGACTTATCAGTAACTGCTCGATAGCTTATTGGCTTTGGGAATGATATTGGCTTTGGGAATGATATTGGCTTTTGTTGTACAGAAGGGAGATAACTCTGCATACAGGTTATTGGAAATCAAGCAATCTGATTGGTTAGTTATAATTTATATAAATGATCTAGATAAATGAAATAACAAGAGTACACGGAATAGGGTCAGAACTAACAAGAATAGACCAGAAATTGCTAAATATAGTAATAATAAGCAAAGCTGTTCCAGTTGATAGGCTCTTCTACGGAACTGGAGTATACTCCAGGATAAAGGAACATGGTCAGATAGACGAAAACTATTGCATATATAGATAGAAGCAGAGAATTCTGGATACATTTGTCCTATAGCACTACGTGCTATTCTTAATAGGGGAAAACGTCATGGGATAAGGATTCAAAAAGGGATTCTGGGTGAATTCCAATCCAGAACATTACTCCTGTTCAATCGAATGCACCCCCTTGTACCCCTTAGTATTATAGCACTACGTGCTAAGCTGACAAATTGGGGAAATAAAGTCAATTTCGGTGATTTTAGGTGGATTTTGGTGATTTGGGGGATTGTCGGGATGTTTGTGGTAATCAGATTTACTCTTCTACAAAGGAACATACCCACCGAACATACCCCTGTCGTGTTAGAAGCCATTGGTAACATAGCAATCACGTGCTACCATAGAAACCAAGATGGCGGCCTCCAGTATACAAAATGGACGATGGAAACACGTATCACCCTAACAACACGCGCTGCGCAAGCGCACTACCACCACGTATCACTATGGAGATGACGTCACAACATGGCCGCTCACGCGGGTTACCATAACAACACAACATGGCGCCACTAGGTCACGTGACTATGACGTCAGATGAGATCATCCAAATGAGATCATCCAACCTTTCCTTGAAACATACGAGACATACTACTGGGGTCACATGATATGGTTTTGTTGAAATTTTTTTTTTAAATTTAAAAAATGATATTTAAAATAATAAATTTTGATATCGTCTGCGTTGGGTAAAGGGTTAAACGTACACAGTATACTCATTTTTGTCTCCGAACTCCTTTACTCAAAGTGTGACAATTCTTCTCGTGAACTGAAACTCGGAATCATAGCTTGTTAAAATTGGGGCAAATCAACAAATATGCCACGTTTCTAATTAAAACACCGATTTTTTATAGTTATGCACAATTCCTAGTCCCCTTGCAGCTCGAGGTCCTGAACCCACACTGCAAAAAATATAGGTTCTCTTTAGAACCAAAACTGGTTCTAATCTTGTCCCTGAGATGGAACCAGCTCTGTTTAAACAGTATTTATTTCAAATCAAATAAATTTACCAAGATTAGCATTCAATTTTAACAGAATATTACAGGAACTGAAGAAGATTCAGCACTAAACGTGGAGCTTATTCAACGCAGTCGACAAACATTTTGAAAGAAAGGAGATATGAACAGTTGGCATATCGAACCAGTTTTGGTTCTGTATAGAACCAAAACTGGTTCGATATGCCAACTGTTCATATCTCCTTTGCTTAATAATGATTTGAGACAACCTCGTATAAGCTCTAAACTTACGGCTTAACCCCCCCCCCCCCCCCAATTTATGTTTAATTCTGTTAATATTTAATGTTAATCTTTATAAATGTATTTTGATTTGAAATAAATACTGTTTTAAACAAAACTGGTTCCATCTCAGGGACAAGATTAGAACCAGTTTTGGTTCTAAAGAGAACCTATATTTTTTTTTTGCAGCCCATTGTGACCGTTTTATACTACTTTTTACAGTGAGAAGGGTATATAAAGGCGAGTACTGCTAATGTTTCCCCTCACAAAACTTGTTCGACGGAAGGGGACTAGGACTGATATGATAATATTTTTTGGGGATAAAGGTCGAAACGTTTATGATAGATTCGTAAGCCTAAAGAAGAAAGACTGGTTCTCTGATAAAACTGCCCATGTCTCAGTAAAATTCTAAAAAATACAGAACCACACTTAAACGCCTCTCCTTGTATCCCTGCATGTTATTCCTGCACCACCCGCTCTCGTCCAGTAATCATTAACCCACTAAACATTAGTGTGGTTCTGTATATTTCCGATTGTACAGTTGACAACTGCAGTGGTCAACGTCTCTATGAAGTCACTTACACAAGATGACGTCACGAAGTCAATCGCAACGTCAACCGTTTCAAGAGGAAAACTTTCAAGAAAACCCAACTTCCCCATCAATTTCCCATTACATACCCTTACTATATAACAAGAGCACTGACAATACATATATCACTACACATGCCATTGCATACTATATATGGTGTACTTACACCACTTGCCGGATGCAGTCTGAATGGTACCGAAATTCTGCACCGGCAAAGCTCCGGTTCCAATAGGAATTTAAACTAGCTGCACTGACAAAGCTCTGTGTAATGAGATGGTTTTTACATGTTATACTTCTTACACTTTAACCCTTTAACCAACGTAACGGGTAAAACCGGCCAGCGCTATTCTCAAAAATCGCCAATTAATTTTCATTATTTTTTCAATTTTTGTCTCAAAAACATAGGTTATGACCCCTCGTTGGAACTGTTGCGAAGTGAGACCACAGGGGTTAACTACACTTGTCAGCTCGGGTAAGAGCTCGAGCTCGTGGGGTCTTTGTTGAGGAATTCAATAGACTCGAGTTTATTTAACTTTTAAGCTGATTTCCATAGTTTTGGAACAGAATTAAACACATTAATGAAATTACATGGAATTGTATAAACTGGCGACAAGAGTACAGACGTACTCTGTAGGTACACGCCAGATGTTCTCTTGGCAATACCAGGCATACCTTTGAGAGCCAGTATTGTCAACAAAGCAGTAACATTTCAGGATTTGTTGACAGATGGGACAATAACATTCGGCAGTATTACTGTGATCTTGGTGTTCGAACTGTCTAACAAATCATAACTTGTACTTGGTGAAACTCCCCATTGAACTGGGGGCGCTGACTTGCATTTTTGCATTAGTCACCGGGGCATTCCGCCGGTTAACTCGCGCCCGGCGGAATACTATTTTAGAGTCAAGATTCCATGGACTACATGCAGACTGATCGACAGTCTGCATGGCAGTATAAGAGTCTACAAAATGGCGACTGCCACGTCAGGGGACTTTCCCTCAGTTTCCCTGAGGTCAGGGAGAAACTGCAGACGGTCGTCACGTACCCCGAGTATTGCATCAGAAATCTGGTGAATATAAGCACCAATTTCTGACTGCTTAGACAAGTTGTCTCCTGGCTCCTGAAGAACACTGACTACTCCACAAGAAGAAACCTGAATGCCGCCACAGTGTAAGGTATGAATTTTGTTGCTTGTACATTTGGTTTCTAAAGCCAGAGACAACGACTTTTTAGTCGCGACGTTTATATCTATTTAGTCTTAATAAAATAGTAGATAACTAGGAAAGTGGTCTCCGTTGTGTTGTACACGACAAGTTCGTGAAATTACTGAACCCAGAATCTGGAGCCTGTGTCTGATATCGTCTGGTAAGGAAACATAAAACGCTACGGGCTGGTGGATCCTCACAGAACCCCCAGTAAACACAACGTGGAAAAAACAAACTTGACGATCCTAGATCGATAAACTTTTCCTTCTGTTCCGCAACAGAACGAGCTCGTTCCAACGAGGGGTCATAACCTATGTTTTTGAGACAAAAAATGAAAAAAAATAGTTATTCAAGAATTATTTTTGCAAGTGTCGTCTGCTTTTCATGTTAGGTAAAGGGTATATTGATATATTTTTTCAGGGTTTTATTGTTTTGTTTATTCTTTAACCACTGTGCTACATTGTATATCAGAACAAGGAGCAAAATGAACGTGTTTTCTGTTTCGAATATCTAAATGGGTTCCCTTGTGCAATAAGCAAATCTTTTGTTTACAAAAATCAAGGATGTGTCACCAAGTAATATAATATATATTATTTTAGATTTTGATCAATATGCTCTGGAGAAGAAAAACAGGTATAACTGTTTTTCTCTCCAGTACCTTTTTGAATGAAACTGATTGTCTTTCATTGAATTTTCAATGATGTACATGTAAGCTGCACACGCTCTATTTACATTATATTAAGTGGCTGTATTTCATGACAATGCTGTACCTAAACTATTTTTTATTTTATTTTTTATTAATATTATTATTATTGGTTATTTATTTTTTTTGTTTTAGCCGGATCAGAATGTGTAAGTAAATTAAGGTTGTGGAAAAGCCAAATTCCCGATCTATTAATACCATGTAATTAGAAAGGACGAAAAGATACATGTAGATTAAGTACCTAAGCAATCTACGCAATATGGGTTATTACAGTTTACTTTGGCATCATACGATCTTAGCAATTTTTTTTATCAACTCCTTTCTTAATGTGTCTCTAAGTGGCATATTGCGCAGTCTTTCATCCAGTCTATTCCAAATTTTCGGGTAATCGAATGTTGGGAAGGCATCTAGAGATCTTGTTCGAGATCTTTCTTCAAGAAACATGCCAGATTGTCTGGTGGATCTTCCACTTCTATTTTCCACAGCACTGAACAAATTATCAAAAGACACGGGGAGTTTATTATTTCTCCAGTCAAATAGAAGCAGAGACATATGGAGCACAAAAAGATCGCTAACCTTTAAAATTTTGTCTTTTTGAAACAAAGGATCTATGTGAGAGTCACATCGTGAATTGTTTAAAATTCTTATAGAGCGTTTTTGCATTAAGAACAGCTTATTTATACCTTTCGAGCTACCCCAAACATGGATCCCATAAATCAAACGACTGTGCTCTAAAGTATAATACAACGTTTTCATTGCAGCATGTGGCAATATAGCTTTTACTTTGTTATGAACATAGTTTGCACGAGCTATTTTTGCGCACAAATTAGAAATGTGAGCCTTATATGAGAGATCAATATGTATGCCTAGAAATTTTAATGACGATTCGTTTTGGTCAGACGCAACTCTATCTATTTTCTTATTGTCTATAACTACATCACTGAGAAGTGGAACTGCTCTCTTGTTGCTGGGGTTTATGATGATAAATTTGGTTTTAGCAGTATTGAGGAGGAGGTAATTAGCCGAACACCACAGAGAAATCTTTTCTAGTTCAAGTTTAATATAATTTACAAGAATATTTACATCTGGCCCCGACGAATACACAGTTGAGTCGTCCGCAAATGACACCAGATTTAGGGATGTAGCCTTACAAAGGACATTAACATACAGCAGGAAAAAGGTCGGCCCTAAATTAGAACCTTGTGGCACTCCGGAAGTAACTGGGATTGTGGATGACTCATTATCTCCGAACGTCTACTGGACAAGTAACTCTTGAACCATTCTAAGCTGACTCCACGAATGCCATAATATTCCAACTTTCTTAATAAGATACTGTGATTTATTGTATCGAAAGCCTTTGAGGGGTCAAGAAAGACAGCGAGTGTGTTATGTGTACTTCCCTTATTATTTTCCTCAGCAATATGACTCAATAATTGAAGAACGGGATGAATTGTGACATGATTTTTACGAAAACCGTATTGCTGAGGGGTTAGGATATCAAATCTGGTTAAAAAATTTATAAGTCGATCAGACATAATTTTCTCCAATACTTTAGAGAAAGTAGGCAAAATACTCACCGGCCGATAATTATTGACGTTCTTTACAGTCCGTGGAGAGTGGACTGTAACTAAATCACCCGCGGAGTGGAGTCATCACCCAATCTATAACTTTCAAATTTTGTACATATCGACAAAAAACACAAGCAATGTTTAACCCGGAGGTCCATTGGCTGAAACTTTGCTGGTGCTGGTTATGCTTTGCAATAAATTTGCAATTATTGCTTGGGTGGAATCTCCACTCTGCGGGTGATTTAGTGATAATACTCTCTCCACGTACTGTATTTAACTCTTTGAACTATGTCAGTTCAATGACTGCAATTGGAAGAGTTTATATCTATATTTGGGGGTATACCAATTAAAATCTTCAACGTAAAAGTTGAAAATATTAATTGGTCTACCCCACACATTCACTTACCTGCCATCCTTCTTAATGAAAGTATGACGTACCATGCTTCCGGGATGGAAAAGCGGTCGCTCGGGTTCAAAAAATTACATTCAAATTACACCAGAGCACAGTTAAAACTAGTCCAGCATACTAGCCTTGGCGATAACGCGTGTGCACACACACAATAGCGAAGTCTAGTTTACTGGACTAAGTTAAAACTAGAAGTCATGTCATGAAATGCGCACAAATAGTACGTCGATCTGCGCGTTAATCTACGCGTTATGACCATAGTAAGGCTATCACACTCTGTACATATAGCCTGAGCACAAGCAGGTCCATTGGCTGAAACATTGCCTGTGTTTGCTATCAGTAATCTGGAGAACCTGCCGTGCTTTGAATGCACAGTTCATGCCAGGACTTCTAGTTTCAACTGTATATGCTGGCTGCAAATTTTTTTGTTTCAGTACAGATATATACATGTACATGAACCACGTGATGTGACCTTACTGTTGAAAGCAATCTTAACCCTTTACCCATCGCAGACGATATCAAAATTTATTATTTTAAATATCATTTTTGACATTTGTCAAAAAATTTCAATAAAACCATATCATGCGACCCCTCGTTGGAACGAGCTCGTTCCAACGAGGGGTCATATGATATGGTTTTGTTGAAATCTTTTGAAAAATTATATTTTTTCAACTGCTGAATTTGCATATTACGCAATCGGATGCGGCTAATTCGTTGGGTAAAGGGTTAAACTGTAAATAACAAATAAACTAACATTCACAGGTACTTATCCAGTCCTAAGGTTATCAAATCCACAGAAATGAAAAAAAATGCACCTCTCAATACTCAATTCAATTTCTTTTATTCACTCAGACAATGTTATACACACACTAAAAACTAAAGTGTTAAAACTGACACCTTCAATGTGTTAAACCCATTCTACTCTTAGGGTTTGATTTTAACACTCGAAGTGCAATGCTTTAAGCACTTAGACATTACAATCGTCAGACATCTAAAACTTGAATGGATGGCACTTCCCATGTGTCTAGCATTGGTGGTTCTTCCAAAATCGTCCATAATTTGAATTGCGCTTGGTGGGTACATAATTAAAAGGACACAACGCAGATGACGCGGATCAGGCTCGAGAGTTCGAGCATGATCCGCGTCATCTGCGTTGTTTCCTTTTAAGTGTCGCGACATTACACTTGTCAAGTGGTATTATTGTAACACCTGTCAAGTTCTGGAATATCTACACTTGAACAAAGTGCTAGTTCAGCTCTAAGTAAGAGTTAAATACAGCACTTCAAGTGTAGTTTTTAACACTTTAGTTTTTAGCGTGTACAAAGTACATGAGGTATTATACGAGTTAAATACAGAATATAAGATATGGAGAGGTCAGATGTATATAGATATGTGGGTTATTATTGGAAAATTTGAGAAAGCATGTGTTGAATCGGTCATATATATACACACATTCGTATACTTATTCATGGTCACTAGTAATTATTAAAGCGATCCAAATCAGCCCTCCCCACGGATACATATACACACCCCACAAATACATGCGACGGAAAGTGTGTGGTTGGAGGAACTCCGCGACCCGTGTGTGCATGGATATATATGAACACATACATTACACATATCGTCTTCAAGTGGTACAGCTTCGTAGCACTCACCAACCATTCCTTGCTCTGTAGGTTCAATAATCCACGCAACCTTTAGATATAAGTTATATCCGTGTACCTTTACATGGGTTGTAATTTATTCTTAGGTGTGATAGTTTTTTTTTAATCCTGACTAGTACCACCTAGTCAATACATTCCCAGCCCATATTCCCAAAGGGAAGTTTGGAGAACAGTATAATGGTTGGAGGTCTTAGTTAGAACTACTACGTGTATTTCTAGAACCTAACATAAGTAACGTTACTATTGGAAAGCGGATCCAGGAACATGTCGAACCTTATTTGTTAGCTGCTTCCTCATACCGAACGTACAAACGTTTTATGTCAACATGGCAAAAAGGCGATATACTTACCTAGTGGCAGTGATGTTTACTTCTTGAGTGAACTGGGTATGCCGAATCGTTGAAGACTACTCGTATTTTTCGAGGTCACAGTTTTATGAGTTATATTAATCGCTTTCAACATAAAATCATTGTCTAAAAGGCGTAATGCCCTTTCAAGTCCCTGTAAATTTGAGTTGCACTGCGGATGTTTCAGCTGTCCAGCTGCGGTATTCAATAGTTTGGTGTCTAGCTTGCGGCGACTCATGTTTAGTAATCGTCGTTCAACGAAACATCAAACTTTTCTTTCGACCATTGGTCAATGGTCCTCGATATTCATTTAAACATCCATCATTCGGAGTTTATCATGTATAGTTAAAACCAGAAGTCCTGTCACTAACTGTGCGCTTATCTAGGCTAAAGCTGCTTTCACATAGATGCGTAAAACGCATGCGTTTTACGGATGCGTTACTAAGCGGTCCGCGATCACCGTTCACATAACTGCGATTATTGTCCGTTAAACGCGTGCGTTTGCCAGTGCGTATAAGAGATTTTTTGAGGAAATTGGAAATCATTCTTCGTCAAAACCACTCTGATAGACTTTTTTAGCATTGTTGACACTACTCGGAAAACGTGGAAATCAAATTACCGCGATCCAAACTACGTGGAAATACCAGGAAATACCCCAAAAATGACAGCTTTAGCGATGTCGCGTCCGTAAAGCGCACGAAAGAATTGCAGTTGCAATTAGAGCCGTCCGCTAAATTTTGCGGAGTCCGTTTGACGCAGTTATGTGAAAGGTCCCGTGCTTTCTCTGTTGTTGAAACCGTGCGCTTTACGTGCGCAAAACGCACCCGTAAAACGCATGCGGTTTACGCATCTATGTGCAAAACAGCTTTAATTGCGCGTAGAAATTGCGCGTAGGAATTGCGCGCAATTGCCATATCGAATGGCACCCAAAGCACGACTGGTTCTCTTTGTTGCACAGAGCAAACACAGGCAATGTTTCAGCCAATGGACCTTCGGATTACCCGGAGGTCCATTGGCTGGAACATTGCTTGTGCACAGGCCATATGTACAAAATTTGATAGCCTTACTATGGTCATACCGCGCAGATTAACGCGTAGATCGGCGAGCTATTTGTGCGCATTTCGTGACAGGACTTCTAGTTTTAACTGTATGTCCTCATGGAAGAGTTCTCAGATTAAATTAGAAACACGAAGTGAGTCACGCCCTGGTCCATACCCCCACTGTGCATACCGCCAATTAATGATAAGAGAAGAAATAAACCACGATAGTGTGAAACCCTTTCCCATAAACAATCTCCATCCCAAATTTCATTGAGATCCGATACCCCAAAGCCCTCAATATGAGGCGAACAGACATAAAATTGGCTATTTTACGAGGCAAAACGCGAAATTATTGGCTTTATTTTACAGCATACATAACCCCCCCCCCCCCCCCACCCAACACACCCCCAGAGAAAAATTGTGAAGACCAGAAGCATCTGTTATTGATGTCTAGTGACGAACGGACCATCCAAATAAGAGATATAGAACAGACATAATGACACATGTGAGGAAGTGATTTGCATGTATTTTCTTTGCTTTTCTGCAGCGACATTACTCATTTGAAAATCTTTCCCATAAACAATCTTCATTCCGAATTTCCAAATTTCATTGAAATCTGATAACCCAAACCTGAAATATAAGTCGAACAAACAACTGGCTGTTCTGCGAGTCAAACGGCGAATTTTCAAAGTTAAAAAGAGGGATATGTCTAAAAAGTGAAAAGTAGGAAGTAATATTATTAAACACTCATTTGAAAGACTTTCCCATAAACAATCTTCACTCCAAATTTCTTTGAAATCCGATAACCCTAACCTGAGATACGAGGCGAACAGACAAATTATAAACTATTTTGTATATTCAAAGGGCCATTTCTCGCAGAAATATATTCCATCAGCAAAACGGCTGTTGGTTCTTCAAGATCTTGTTATACTGATAATGAAATTTCATCGAAATCTGAGGAAGAATGTTTTAGTTATAACGCGAACAGTCATGAGAGTGTGGACGGACAGACATACGGACGGACGGACGGTACGGACGGGCGAGCTATCGGTCGGGCGGGCGGTCGGTCGGGCGGTCGGTCGGTCGGTCGGTCGGGCGGGCGGGCTGGCTGGTGGGCGGGCGGGCGGGTGGGCGGGAGGTCGGGTGGGCTTTGAGCAGGTTTCGAGCGGGCGGACGGACGCAATTCAGTATAGCCTACTTTTTGAAAAATGTGGGGATATAATTATAATACAGTGGAACCCTGTTAATTGAATAGCCACTTTGCCAACTAAAATTATTCAATTAACAGGAGTATTCAATTAACAGGGATTGTGTCACTTTCCTGTATTCTAGAGATAAACTTAGCATTCATTCTATTATATCTTGTTAAGATATAATAGATTAAATGCATGTGTTGGATGTACTGAGGCCAAATAGGTCTATAAACAAAGGAAAACTTTGGAGAGTCAGGGCAGTTTCTCGACAGGTTGCAAGATTTTTTATTCAGTTAATAGGAGTTTACTCTATAGCCATATTCAATTAACAGGTCAAATTTGTATTGGAGGTATGGTAAATGGTTCTGTGTTTGGAAATTTTATTCAATTAACAGGGTTATTCAGTTAAGAGATTCCAATTAAGTGGGCTCCACTATAGTGCATGGACACCAACATCACTTCCAAACCTACAACATTTAACATTGAGATGTCTCGAAACGCGTTTCTCAGTTGAATATATTTTAGTTCGGAGCTTATTTCTTGCTAAAATTTTTCAAATTATTTTGATCGGACACAGTTTTCGCTAGAAATATTCAAAATGCACTTCATAAACCAAGAGAACGCCAAAGCTTTCTCTTCCTGAAGGTCTCATCCTGTTCTGATAATAACTTGAATATAGAGCGCCATCGTGTACAAAAAGAAATACGAGCAGTGGCAACAACGGTCATCGAACATGTGAATTTTTGTACATTCTCTATTTCTTATATTTTCTTGTCGGAAACATGAACCTTGTGCAATGAAATGTTAAATTAAACGTTTCCATATTTACGAAGTGCAATCTACACGAAAAATGTAATTTTGTAGCCAAAATACATTCGTCATGGTTATCCTAATCTTTAGATGAAAAATTAAAAATTGTTCGAGATGGATGAGCATACGTCTTACAGGTCGATTCATTACCAGACAAGTGACTATCTGGATATTAATCACGAACCATTCGTAAAATCACCGTTTCTTATCTTCCTTTGGTAGCAACAAGTAAAGATATGTTCCGCGTTTCACATTATTCTCTGTATTCAAGTGTAAATTATGCACAAAATACCGTATCATATCTCCCTTGTGTGGCAACAAGTAAAGATATAGTCCACGTTATTGAGAGAAAAATTTGTTCTCAGCTTTAGAATTACCAGCTTTCCGTCATTTATCTCAACATCGTCTTCGTAACAGAGGCAAAGACAAGTTCGCATGCAGTATTCACATGTCCAACCACTCCTTGACCTGAATCATTCAGACGCGTTGTTCTCCATATTTATGTGCATTGCGTACAGAATCACTGTATCATATCTCCCTTGGGAAGCAACAAGTAAAGATATGTTCCGCGTTTCACGTTGTTCTTTGTATTCAAGCGTAAATTATGCAAAACATTACCGTATCATATCTTCTTTGGGTCACAAAAAGTAAAGATATATTCCGCGTTATTACACAACAAGCAAAGATAAATTACCCACTATTGCTAACCTCGTCCTGATAACAGAGGCAGGGTCAAGTTCGCATACAGGATTTCACACATCCAACCGAACCTTGACCCAAATCATTCAAAAAGCGCGCCTCCATGCTAGGGTGTCCACCCACTCCTACTTACCCCCCCCCCCCTTCCGTCATACACACACACACATGCGAGCGCGGTGGCTCAGTAGGTAGAGGTGCAGGCTGCAAGCCGAGAGGTCCTCGGTTCGAATCCCACCTGCGGCAACCGCGTTGTGTCCTTGGGCAAGACACTTCATCTCCATTGCCCGCATGCGGGCACGGTGGCGTTGTATACTAAGGCGTACTGCACGTCGATAGTGCACTTGTCCTCAACCAATGCTAACCCTACTTGTGTGGAGTTAGTATGTTGGGGAGCTGACACTTGCTCGCCGTTGCTCGGTGGTTCTCTCCGGGTACTCCCGCTTCCTCCACCCGTAAAACTGTCGCGGTCATGATTAGCCATTGTGCATAAATATGTGACCTTAATCACCAATAAATAAATAACACACACACATATGCATGAAATTTGCAACCACATACACACACTCATCATAATCGCACAACATGTACAGCACGCGGAGAGTGTATTATCACTAAATCATCCGCAGAGTGGAGATTCCACCCGAGCAATAATTGCAAATTGGTTGCAAAGCATAATAAGCACAAGCAAAGTTCCAGCTGATGGACCTCCGGGTTAAACCCGGAGGTCCATTGGCTGAAACATTGCTTGTGTTTTTGTCCATATGTAGAGAATTTGAAAATGATACTTGGGATGATAACACCACTCCACGGGTGATTTAGTTACAATCCACTCTCGACGTACTGTACACGCTATGTTCAACATCAACACGCCTTTATGTGTAATTGCTCTTCACACTAACGTATTCCCCCACCCCCACCAACAAGTTTATAAATGAGAATATTTGGAATCATTCTTGTCTATTGAGTCCATTGAGTTCTAGTGTATGAAGTTTGTTAATCCAAAATGCTCCACGGCCCCCATGTATGCTGAATTTTTTTGATTAATTTGTTTAATTCCAATAATCTTAAAATTGTTTACACTGTGGTTTTCGGTCGGAAAATGATGCGGTATCGCTTCACTCAGAACCTCAAGTTTTATTCCACTCAGATGGTTTTATGTTCTCTCATACAATTGTGTTCCCACCCCTCCCACGTACGCAACTTGATTGGATTTGCAGCAGAGAATCCCATATACTACATTTCTGGATATGCCGGTGATTTTCTTGCCTATGAAGTAGGCCGTTCCGTTTTTGTCCGCGAATTGTTTTGTTTGAAGCGTAAACCACCAGCGTGCACGGTTTCTATCGCATCTGTCAGATCCTGTCCCTTGATTGTTGAACATTGTGTTATACTTGCAATGGACTAAAATGTCTCCCAAATATTTCAGTCTTTTGTACGGAATCGCGGGAGGTTTTTCGAACGCCAACTTCATGTTTGAGTAGTGTAAAATGGGCAGCCGCTCCCGTGTTATTTTCTCAATGTCGGGGAGGCGCCGTGAGTAAGCGACCACAAACTAAACTCATTCGTCGATTGATTTGTTCGATCGTTTTTCAAGTTACTTTTTCCGCTCGATTTGGCCGACCCCTTATAGCTGTTCACTTAAAAACTTTTCGTCGTATCCTCTTGCGTGTCGGTGTTGTTTTATGTCATTTTTGTAGCATTTCTATTCAGCATTATCGGAACAAATTCTTTTTACTCTTGAAGCTGTCCCATATAGTAGAGGCCATTTAGTGTTGATTGGGTAATCCGTCTTGGCGTGCAGGTACTGATGCGTGTCCGTTTTTTTTTGTATATAAACCGGTTTTAAGAAATCCGTCTTCAATTTTGACTATCGTGTCTAAGAATTCTATCCGATTTTCAGACCACTTTAAATCAACTTGTATTCTTGGCGTACTGCGATTTTCCCGATTGTAAATATATATATCTGTAAATTGTCATAATTTATTATACGCTGAACGATAGATTACTGAAGAAATTGCGGAAAGATAAAAATCGTATCCCCCACTGTGAAGATATAGAAATTTTCTCACTTTCACGGTGCCAATCAAAATGGCGGCTTTCAAAGCATCACTTCAAGGTGAATACGAGTCAAATTATCACTGGAAACGATCAATTTGTTCTAAAACATATAATGAAACGTACATCTAGTGTTTTTGAGTGGATGCCGATCATTTCCAGCAATAGTTCAACACGTATTCACCTCAAATTGAAGCATGAAACCCGGTAGTATAGTCCAAACCTGGCATGAAAGTCCGTAATATAAGTTTTTGGTTTGGTACGTCCTTTCAAATTACGTACCAAACTAAAAACGTATATTACGGACTATCAAGCCATGTTTGAACTAGAAACCCGCCATCTGAATCAGAATGCAAGACGATGTCTGTCCCGAGTATCAATCAGATCACCTCCGCGTATCAAGGATTCAATGCGCGGTTTGCGTTCGTGCATCATTTCAAGGTTGAAACGAGTGGAATTGTCAGATTCATATAAAAATCGTATAATAAAAAGAAAATCTAGTTTAAATGGTTATTTTCGCTCGCGCGTCCACTCAAAAACACTAGATTTTTATTTTATTATACGCTGTTTTATAAGAAGCTGATAATTCCACTCGTTTCAACCTTGAATTGAAGCATGAAAGTAAACAGCGCATTGAGTCATTTGATACGCGGAAGTGATTTGATCGATACTCGGAGCAGACAGCGCCATGAAATCTGATTTAGCTGGCGGGTTTCTAGTCCAAACATGGCCGGAAAGTCTGTAATATAAGTTTTGGGTTTGGTACGTCCTTTAGGACGTACCAAACCAAAAACTTATATTACAGACTTTCAGGCCATGTTAGGACTAGCGGGTTTCATAAACATTTGTCTCGGTCACTTATGAGATAATTTTCGTTATCCACTCAAAAACACTAGATATTTTCTATATATCATGTAAAAGTATATTATAAACACAATTTTGATTTTCACATGATTTTGATGCAAATTAACATGATATGAATGAAAAGGAGAAATCACTCAGAAATGGTTATTTATTGTTGACGTTTGTTTTACTGGAACATCCGGTGTTATATTCCCCAGGATATACGACGTATTGTTTCGAATACAAATGAATTCAACCCCATATTGTTTCTGTTTACATCCCGTTTAACGGCGGGGAACGTGTTCAAATGCAAAAACACAAGCTGTCACCCACAATAGTTTGTTGGTGTTATATCCGCCAATATAATCATACCTGACTGAATACATAACGATAATTCCATTTCACAAGAACAGGTTGCTAACACGCAATATGAAATATGCGCATCACATTGAATAAGCCCATTGTCCATTCACCATGCTTGACGTTAATGATATGGAAGGTCAGAGATCGCTTCGGGTAAACATTTCGAACATCTGAACTGGCAAAACTGTCGCACATCCGATAGAAACAAACAAAATGTTTCGTTTGAAACGAGGAAATGTGTGTTTGCGATTTAATATTAATAAAAATATAAAAATTACATATTTTCAACATATTATTTAACCGACAGACCGAAAGAATATTGATTTTTTCCTCAAATAAATACCGCAATGAACCCCTTCACATAAGCGAAGGCAGACTCGACATCATGGATTGTTTGTTGGCGAGTGACAAAATAGCAGATAGATCACTTAAACGACACAAAGATGACCGCGTTAGTGAAAATTCAAACCCCGGGCATACAAAAAACAAATTAATGCAAATATTTTCATAGTTCATTTTCATAACACACAAATGTTCTAGCTGGAAGAGGTTGGGGAGGGGGCGTCGTCCCGAAAAGTTGAAAATCGTCTGCTAGTAGCAGTGTCGGGTGTCTAAATGCTATTTTGTCCATATGCAGTACATGTCAAAATGAGTTGTAGAATAACCACAACCGGTGTAAACTGTAAGTAATGTTTCTTGTACTTATAACACAAGAATCCGATATCTTTTTTGTGAATCTGTAACAAGGAGCTTTCCAAAAAATGGTGTAAGATTCTTGTATTATCAGTGTAGAAGCAGCAGGATTCTTAATTTATTGTAGTTATGTTACAACCTATTTTGAGTTGTAGTGTACATGTATCTTTTTTATATGTATACACAGCACTTAATAGAGTTAATTGCGTTGAAATTCCCGTTACAGGAAGTCTTTCGATGCATAGAAATTCAAAACATAATTTGTAATATCCACGAAATGTAATTTATAATGTCCACGAAAGTATGAAATATCTGGAAAAAAGACTGCATATTAGTATAAATACATGGTACAAGGTAGAAGCATAAGTTAAAGTCTACAAACACTGCATGAATCAAAATAAGTCGTGGCATAACCACAATAAACAAAGTAACCCACTGCCATTACACCAATAACACAAGAACCTAACATCATTTTCAGGAAATATCTGTATGAGAGATTTCCAGAAAATGATGTCAGGTTCGTGTGTTAGTGGTGTAGTTGAAGGTGCATAGTTTAGAGTGGCTAATCTACAATTTATTTCGACTCGTTCTGTTAGTCAAGTGATTTCTGAATTCCATTCGGAGGTCGGAAAGCTGGAATTTTGCGCACGCAAAACAACGCACATGCATGCGTATCAACCACTGACCATACCTGGCAGCCAGTGACTCAACAAGCAAACCTGCCGCTTAAGGACCACTGATTAGTTAGTTATCTGGTGGTCCATAAATTGCAGATTAGCTCGCTTATTACAAGACTGGCAAGAATATGTTGAAAATATCCACCTACTTAGAGGACACGTACAAAATCACCCTGTTTTACTATAATACAATATCCATGTATACACATTTTAGTCATGGATCCAGGGCAGGAGAGAAAGTGGAGCCCATGGTAGTAACCAAGGAACATTGTGCGGGGAGGAGAGGGTGGCAGGCTTGGCCCAGGAGTCAAGGATAACGAATTAAAATCCGGGCTTTCAAGCCATGTTTGGCCTAGTCCCCAGCCCCAAGGTTCTTACTCCCGAGCCAACAGTTTAGAAGAGGGCTGTATCGTGAATGAAGCTATGCACTTGACCAATGGCTGTAATTCTGGACTACATGATTCTTGAAGTAATACCTTTATTAACCCTTTACCCAACGTAACGGCCAAAACCGACCAGCGCTATTCTCAAAAATCGCCAATTAATTTTCAAAATATTTTCATTTTTTGTCTCAAAAACATAGGTTTTGACCCCTCGTTGGAACGAGCTCGTCGAGCTCGTTCCAACGAGGGGTCATAACCTATGTTTTTGAGACAAAAAATGAAAAAAATTAGGCTATTCAAGAATTATTTTTGCAAGTGTCGTCTGCTTTTCACGTTAGGTAAAGGGTTATATCAACTTGACGTAATAATTATCACTTCAAGAACTGTGTAATCAATAGCTATAGCCCTACGTCATTGGATATTCACTGATGAACTTGGAAATTTGAAACATGCTATTAAAAACATCATTTTGACGACCAAAAAATAACGTAAGTTTTATTTCAAAATTTTCCTTTGGGGCCTCCCTTAACAACCCTATGATCGATCGCGTCTTCGGCACTCGCTACAGATACTTTATCATCTATGCAATATCCCGACAGTTGTGAAAGAGTGTGTGTGTGGGGGGGGGGGGGGGGGGGGGGGGGGTTGGTGGGGCATCATAGAATTAACACCGAGTCCATTTCATCTAGTGTTTATACCGGTAGAGGCTATTTTTTAACTCATTTTGGCTTGTAATGTATATGGACAAAATAATTTTAGACACGCGACATTGCCACTAGCAGACGATTTTCACCCTTTAGGGGTCACCACATTCACAATATCTTCCAGCTGGAACATCTGTGTGTTATGCTTGAATATATTTACATTGATTGGTTGTTTAGACAGGGTTGAATTTTCACTCACGCAATCATTTGTGTGTCGTTTGAGTGATCTATCTGCCGTTTTGTCACTCGTAAACAACAAAAAAAAAACGTGATGTCGAGTCTGCCTTCGCTTATGACGGGGGAGGGGTTCATTGCGGTATTCATTTGGCGAAAAATCAATATTATTTTGGTCTGTCGGTTGAATGAAGTGTTGAAACATGCTATTTTTCTATCTTTATTAGTATTAATCCCTTGAGACTTTAATTATTCTGACGTTCAAACGTAAATGGGAATTCAGTTTCTTCAACGTTTTTCAAAATGCGACGTCAAACGACGGGAAGTACAAATTACAAGATATTTTTCACATTAGAGATTATCTGGTCGAGGGCTAGATTATTTTTGGTGGTCTGAATTTGTCATCAAAACTTCTTTTATGACAAGTTATAGGAGAGTGCCCATAGGCACTCCCCAATCTTTTGTAATAAATAAATTTATATAAACAAAATATTATTTGTGTTTGACTGAATATGAAATATAAGCACGGAAGGTGTTGGCTTTTGCTCTGGTATCCTCATTTTTTGAAAGCCTTGATAGTGGGTTCTAGCACACAATCAGTTAAGAAGTCTTGATAGCAGGATTATTTTAGTATTACAAGCTGCGATAAAATTTGGCTCAGAGGTTGTCACTGAGTACTATTCGGGAGAAAATAGGAATTTGAGATCAAAAACTTTAAAAAATCGAAAAATAATAACAAAACAAATGACCACAAAATATCAACGTGCTATTTGATTTCGTTCGTCATAAAATGCACAAAAGTGTCAAGGTGATAGCTAAAAGTTGCGATTTTGTTGTATAAAAGTGTATCCATCTTTGATAATTTTTCTCGTTCGGGCCAAGGTATAAGAATGTGCATTTATATCCAGACCCCGAAAACGAATTTGTCACTCAAACAGACCAGCAATAATTCAAGTGCTGGTAACTAAGTATAAATTTTTTGTCCATTATGGCGCATTTGTTGAACGCCACATGGACTATCTGATAACTGATCAAACGAGTATTCTACTGTAGTCATTCTCTGGGTAATTATGGCCAGTTAATATGTAATTGCTGGGAAACAGTGCATCACACATGTTCTGGACACACACCCGTATTACGCATCTATCCTGTCACCGAATGTCTCGGAGATACCAAAGTTCGAGTCTTTCAAAGGAACTTTAAAGCGAGTATTAAATTAAGATAGATCTGAGCGGCCGAGTTCAAGAGAAGCTATTAAACTGAGAACAAATGCTCTGGCTATGGAAATAAAAATCAGGGGATTTCTCGAAAAATTCATTCCAACCAATTCCAGTCTGAAGGTGTGTAAGACTGTGGGTCGTTGCGAATAGATGGGGATGCCCCATGCTATAGGTTAGAGGAGGTGCCGCATCGGTGCGAATAGGCACGTTGTGATGTAGGGGAGCCACAGAGCTCATATTTAGAATAGGAGCAATTGCGGGCCAAGTCAGTGGCAATATATGAGAATAGGATCACAAAAACGAAGTACGAGCTCAGGGAGCTATTCGCATTTAGATAAACGGCATTACCTGTTTTAGAAGGCAAGCCATACGTAGGTAGAGTAGGTTTTGCCTGTATGAACATTATATTCTAGGACAAACGTAAGGGAGAATTTAACCCTATTGGTGGCGACTGCTTGTGTGAAAAGCGTCAAGTAAAGTGACAATAAGCATGTGGCCATGCGACGGCAGAGGAGAGTGACATTCCGTCACATGTTACAGCAGAGGCGTCCGATAAAGTGACAATGTGTTAGTGGCCGTGCGACGGCAGTGAAAGGGTTAAGTGAAGAGGCGACCACGGAACTCATACCAGCGAAAAGGAGGAAAAACCAGCGACAACAGAAAATGCGGGCCAGCAAGTGACTCAAAAACTGTGTGGTAGGGGGTTGATTGACGTTTAGTTTTCTTATTATGTTGGATTCCATGTAAGTCCCAAATTATCATATTTTTTTATATATGTATTAACTGGTAGAGGAGTGCTGGAAGCCCATATTTGGGCTTTACTCTGAGGTGAAGGTACTACAACTTGAAAGCTTCATACTCAATGGATGTGCTTTGTATTATCTTTGAAGTAATATTATTTAGTCTGTAGGGACTTGTCTTGTTACAATTTATGGGAGAGTGCCTGTAGGCACCCCACCACCACACGCAGCCTGTAGGCACTCTCCCATAAATTGTAACAAGGCAAAGACATGTGAACAAATTTTGATGGCCAAAAACAATTCAGCACTCTACCAGTTAAAACTGTTGTTTACAGTGAACCCCTGTTGATTTATGCTTCTCGAGGAAAAGTTAATAACCCCTCCAGGATAAGAACCACCCCAACAAAAGTGAAATGCGCGGGTTCGTTACGGCGAGACATACGTTTACGCACGGATTCAGGCTTCACTCTTTGAGTTTCGACTGAATACGCGGCGTGAATCTATTTCCTCCATCAACAACAAAGCCACGGTTCCCGACAATAAGTATCAAAGGGTTAAATCGAAAACACACATTTTCTCATTTTAAACGAAACATTTTGTTTGTTTCTATTGCATGTATGTCACAGTCTTCACAGATAGTCTGATCGAAGAGTTTACCCGAAGCGACCTCTGACCTTGCATATTATTAACGTCAAACATGGAGAAAGGGCTATGGGCTGATCGAAACAAGAAATGTTTTTAGTCATTATTTTCTGTCCCTCCACAGTAGGGAAGAAAACCAATCCCTCACTTCCCTTCTCTGAGTTAGCTAAAAAAAAGACTTAACTTGATGACAATATAACAGTTAGCTATGTTTGGAATTAGGATTCCTTCAATTTATTTATTTATTGGTGTTTAAGGTCACCTACTTATACACAATTGGTAATCGTGACCGTGACAGTTTTACGGGTGATTCCTTCAATAAAATTACCAATTCGACAAAGCGAATTATATGACAAAGCGATAATTATGTACACCTTTTGCAAACATTCTGAAAGCACGGTGGTTTATTGGTTGGAACATTGGACATCGAATCGAACGGTCGTAGGCTAGATTCTTACCCGCCCCATCAGTGTCGTGTGGCTGTTAATCTCGATTGCCCAATTAGGACTGTGGGTGAGCAGTGTGCTAAGGCGTTTAGCGTGTCCCGATTGCCCAAGTTAAAGCATGGATGAACAGTCTCTTGAGGCATACTTCGTTTTCCGATTACGAGGTGGAAAACATTTGTTTTTTGATAAAAAGGTTGCCGATTTGCCTGAGTTTGCAACAAAATGACTATTTTCTCTGCTTGCCACAGTTTAAAGGTTCATGTTCCAATGATCTTTTCACTTCTTTAAATAAAACCGTCAGGACAGATTTCAATAACATTCGTGGCATTAAGAAGGTAGAATTCAGCAGTCTTGAGGATGTCTGACATTGTTTTTATTCTGTTACGAAATAACCGGTCAGTGTTATTGGTAATCTCTCTGCGTCTCGGATATCTTTTACAGAATATGGTGTTGGTTTATTTGTTACGTGCCCACATAATGGTGAGAACCGACATCTTTGTCAACTTTTTGATTTATTGGACTAGGTTGAAAAGGGATCATCGCGATCTCGCAAACGACGGGCCATGAATGCGATTTTATGGTTAATGACATAGTTAGTTGTAGTTATTCAAAAATTGGGGAGTGTGTGAAAGTGTCGCCCACGTGTGGTGTTAGATATAGAGAAAGAGTTTAACGGGGAATCGTCTGGGTGAAGTGTTGTTTGCACTTCTTATAAATGAACAGGCCAATTGACATCATTGGCGGCGCTACGGGGGGGGGGGGCATGGGGGCATTTGCCCCCACCCCCACCCCACCCCAAACGAAGGCTTTGCCCCCCCGAACCATCTCGCATGCATTTCCATCCACCCTCACACACAAACACATTCAGTCACTCTCTCTCACACACACACACACCCCTCTCTTTTTTTATTCCCAATAATTTCCCATCCACACTTAGCCCAAAGCCTCAGGCTAGCTGATGAACACATTCAGGCAGGAGAGATTTAAATACTCGGATGCAGATACTTATAAGTTATAATTAAGTTATGAGCCAACAAAGGAATGTCTATCCATATCCCTTGTCTAAAAAAATTCATGGATTTCGCATTATGACAGACGGGCATTATGAGTCTCTCTCTCTCTCTCTCTCTCCCCCCCCCTCTCTCTCTCTCTCTCTCTCTCTCTCTCTCTCTCTCTCTCTCTCATGCACAGACCCACCAGACGCGGATCCAGGATTTTTTGAAAGGAGGACCGCTAATTACCATTACATTTAGTCGAAACTTGGACTCAAAGTCCGTAATATAATTTTTTGGTTTGGTACGTCCACAGGACGTACCAAACCAAAAAAGTATATTACGGACTTTGGGTCGAAGTTTGGACTACCTCATAACAAAGTAATGATATGATCCTTTACGTATTTGCCCCCTTCATGGGAGTCTGCCCCCCTAGTTGCCCCCCCCCCCCACAAAAAAATTTCTGGCGCCGCCACTGATTGACATTATATCTTGACTGCCCACGATCTGAAACTGGTAATAAATTCATCGAATGAAAGGGTGCCTAGAGAGTTCATCGCATAAAAGGGTGCTTAGGAAATTATTAATAGCGCTTCCATAATTAGTATTCGCTTGTTGACAAATAGAAACATATTGGTACAGATACCCCGCAGATCACACATACAGCTAATGGAAACGATACTTTCATTGAAATATTGATCTATTAGTGTAACACGTTGTGCCGAAATCTTTATAAAAGATGAAGCCTAGGAATCATCTCTTCAGTAGAGATTCATCGACCAAAGGTAAGTTCAGATAGTATAAACTATTCGATATATACAGATTATCATGATAATGTGCATGTCCTGTGATTTGCATCAGATTCGAGGTGGTGTTCAGAATGGGATCACAACGAGCCGGCCTTGCCGGCGAGTTGCGATTCCATTCTGGACACCACCGAGAATCTGTTGCAAATCACAGGACATGCACATTATCATGATAATTCATTTATCTAACAATTCTGTCACATAAACAGATTAAATCTTAAATTATTAATACAGTTTTGGGACATAATGTTGGGGGAGAAAAAGTAAAAAAAAACACACTTTATGGAACAATATTGTTGTGCACTTTTAACAAACAATGCGTAACGCGGTCAGCGCAAATTTTCCAAGTTGCGTGCGTTGAAAAATGATTGACTCTCAATGTTACTTCCTGTGATGACACTCTTGAATTTACAAGTGTGTAATATTTAAATGTGCAGTTTCTATTTATTATGTGTGTCTGTGTGGGGTGGGGAGCATTGGCTATTAATAGTTCTGTCGCTAATTGTAAGTAATTTTGTTTTGTTTTGTAAGCGATCAGGTGAGTCGATCACTGAAACGCACGTAGAATGTATTCATGCGCCCGTTGTGACAGCTCGTCCGTTTCTATATGATATGGTACGGATTCAGAATGAGTCGTCTAAATGATAAGGAATAGGTACACATTATGTCATACGTAGCATTTCTTGTGGTTTTCAAGCCAAAATGTACAAGATTGTTAGATAAAGCTGTTTACAGATACCCTTCTTGCTTTTATATATTATGTAAACTGTTGCTACACGGCATATTGCCAGTCGTTGGGCGTGTTGGTTCTAAGAAGCTGGCACAAACACAATTTGTGTACAGTCTTTGTTGCCTGGCTTCTATACCCAGTTAAATACAAATGGTAAGAGAACCCTAGCAACTGTATTCTCAGGTACACCCTAATTTCAGGATGGTTAGAAATCAACCTAAATCAACTGAGTTGGATGAATATGAACCCACTTGGGTTCATATTCACTCAACCCAGTTTATGTGGGTTATTTTTTTTTAACACAACCGATTTTATAATGTATTTCTTACTATAACAAGAACACAATGTATTCTATCGTCGGTGTGATAAATATGTTCAGATGCAATGAATGTCTCGTTTATGTACATTACTGGGACAGCGGGTGCATGATACTCATGTACCAGCCCTCACCTGTTTCGACAGATACGCCACAGAATCAAACGATGAGTTTATATATTACTGACAGGGTAAATTCCAAGAAGACCGGCAATTTTTCCTTAAAATAGATTTTTGGCTATTAACAGTTTACGGTCGTCTATATGTGGTCAGGTTTGACCGAGGCAGAAATCACAAATCACTAAAATACTATATAATGTGTACAGTTAAAACTAGAAGTCCTGTCACGAAATGCGCACAAATAGCACGTCGATCTGCGCGCTAACCTACGCGTTATGACCATAGTAAGACTATCAAATTGTGTACATATGGCCTGTGCACAAGCAATGTTCCAGCCAATGGACCTCCGGGTAACCCGGAGGTCCATTGGCAGAAACGTTACCTGCGTTTGCTCTGCGTAACCAAGAGAACTTTCGACATGGCAATTACGTGCAATTCCTACGCACAATTAAGCCTAGATAAGCGCACAGTTAGTGACAGGACTTCTAACTTGCAGTTTTAACTGCAAAATACAGATCATCTACTGCCCGGGCATCACACTAAAAGATTATTTTGTGTGTTTGATAATATGCAAATCCCCAAGTTATAACAATGCAATGCACGCCGGTTTTTCAGCCTTGGAAATCCTGAAATTCTTTTTTTTTTAAGCAATCGGCGAATGCGAGACGTCAGAGAGTTCAAAACTATATATTGAGCATTTTTAATTTAATAGCAACATCCCCCCCCCCCCCCATGATGGTGCGGGTGAGTAAATAAACAATCAGTTTAGCACGCCCCATTATTATATCCAGTTCTGTAAATATTTGTCAAGAAACAAGCAGTCAGAACGGTATTTGTTTTTGTAAATTTTTTACTCGAATCTGATTGCTTAAATAGCCCGGGAAACCAAATCTAAATGAGGAACTTGGTTTTTTCAAACGATCTCGACTCGACAAATGATTGATGTAATTTATTTAGACGGGTTCCTTCTGTTTACGTTGGAAAAGAAATGAAACGTGTTTTGTTTCACCGCATATGCGATACAATTTTATTTTGATCGTACAGGCAGAACAGTGGAAATCTCGTGTTTTCCAATAAATGATAAGAAAACTACTTGATTTTCTCCTGCTGATGAAAAGATAATAAAAGGATGTGTTTGTGAGGGTGGTGGCGAGGAGTACCGGAAAATATCCTTGGTTATACATCAATATGGGGCAATTCGAATTACTAGGGGAAGGGGGGTTGAGGGATGATATGGAACCGCAGGAAGTGAAGACGTAGAGCTTATTTACTGTGGTAAGCAATTCCTGGTATCGAAGTACTCTACAATGGGCAGCATGGCAATAAATGATGGGCTAAACTTCTCTTCATACCTTTTAACTCTTGTTGTGATCACATTTAACCACCGCTGCAGAAAATGACCATAAACATCAATATTGATTTTTTTGGTGTTTAAGGTCATTTTTTCAGGAACAATGGTTAATTGTGAGCACAAGAGAGATTTAAGTGAAGACAGTCGTTTATACCTATGCTGCTCATTTCATAGGACTTGACCCCCCCCCCCCCCTCCTCTGCATGGTGGAGGGCATTTTAGATAGAAGACAAGTGTCCAGAAGCGTCAGCTGTCCTTACACTGTTCCCTATCCCCTAGCACCTAGAAGTGATATCGCGTTTGTTCGCTAGAATAAACAAGCTACCAATGAAAAACGACATACTGGAGGGTTAATATTTCAGTTGAGGGGACTGAGAAATTACCAGGGAGATGGGGTGGGGTGGGTGTATATGTGTTATATAATCCTTTACTCAATGTAAAGGCCATTTTTAGCAAGTGTCGTTTTTTATTTGCACTGGACAATAAAACAGTTTGAAAGACATTTTTGAACGTTGGCCTTCTTACACCCAATAGTGGCATTTACTCGACTGCATCTTGTTTGTCAGAGTCCAATGAGCTATGCCAAGCAAGCCAGAAAATAAGCAGACTGACATCTGCAAAATGAGGTCCCCAGAGGGTGAATTTAGTGATGCTACCCTGCACAGCAGGGTAGCATCACTAAATTTACCCTCTGAACCTCAGTCTGAATCAAGGTTTCAAAACTAAACAGAATGAGTTGACCAGAGGATAAATTGACTCACTATATGGGATAGCAGGATCAAATTCACCCTCTGGGGACCACATTCTGCAAATGTCAGACGCCTTATTTTCTGGCCTGATGTCAAGCAAGATATAATAGAATAAATACTCAATTTATCACCAGAAGATAGGAAAATGACCCAATTCCAGGCAATTGTAATATTCCTGTCAAATGAGTATTTTTTCCGGCAAATTGGATGTTCAGTTAAGAGGATTCCATTGTATTACTTATTATTGGTGTTTAACCCTTTACCTAAAATGAAAAGCAGACGACATAACTATTTTTTTTCATTTTATGTCTCAAACACATAGGTTATAACCGCTCAAACACATAGGTTATAACCGCTCATTGGAACGAGCTCGACAAGCCCATTCCAAAGAGGGTCATAATCTATGTTTTTGAGACAAGAAATGGATGAAATAATGAAAATTAATTGGCGATTTTTGTGTACAGCGATAGCCGCCGGTTTTGGCTGTTACTTTAGTTAAAGGGTTATGGTCACTTCTGTCCAGCTATGGCGAATTGTATCCACAACAAAAGTTCTTCTAATTGTTTTGTTGCCTATAACACTCTTCCAGAAAATGTAATAAAGCAAATCCATAATTTCAGTTCAATGATACATGTAAGGTTGATGAAACAAAAATGATGTGGTTCTGGTTACATAGCCTCAAAATATGAGGTCGGTCGGTCGGTCAAGGTCTGGTTTATCCCAGCAAAATAACTTGTTTATCACAATAAACAGACATTCTTTGTCTTTGTCTAGTCTCCCTTATTCACACACACACACAAGAAACTTGCAGCAAGTCCAATAATAATTAGATTTAAAAGAATAAGGCTTTATTACTCAGTATTTCAATTAATTTTATGACAACCAGCATTGAATGTTTATATTATTTTCTATCATTAGTCAGATAAATTATTATTGAGATTTTCAGGAAACAAAACAGAATATCTTAATCAGTAACCAAAGATTATTGAAAATTTTCAGATAATCTGCAAGAATTCAGTTGTGAAAAATTACTAAAATTTTAATTATTAATATATAAAAGGACACATGTAATTTATTATTCTTATTATAAGTTTCACACATGTGATTCCACAAATATTTCCATTAAAATTGCCCAACAGTCACGCAAGCAAATTTAACCTGGATAAAAAGTATGTGGAACTAATGTTTTCCCTGTGGGGT
Source organism: Pictodentalium vernedei (assembly GCA_031216915.1). NCBI lineage: Eukaryota > Metazoa > Mollusca > Scaphopoda > Dentaliida > Dentaliidae > Pictodentalium > Pictodentalium vernedei. The sequence continues at coordinate 72,592,782 of CM062295.1, read as the reverse complement.
TTGCTTATTTCCACATACAAATGTGGTACTAATGCTTCCCCTGGGGTTTGCTTATTACCAAATACGTATGTGGATAAAAGCACTCCCTTTAAATTAATAGATGTGTGATAAATCATAATATGGCAGAATTTTGAATCCGTGGCTTGCAAATTACTCGTGCTTTCTCTCGCATCTTAAAAAACGACGCTAATAATTTAATTTTGTTTTTAATTTCAATTCGATGAATGGCAATGGTTACTCCCCGTATGGAATAACTTAGTTCATTGATGTTAAATACATATTTGGCGTTATATTACACACCATTGCCAATAAGTTCTGATTATTATTCTCTTTGTTTTAGTTCAGAGAAACAAACATGTTCAAGATAATTTGTTTATTGCTGATTGTAGCTTTTGGTAAGTTGAATTATCAACATAACGCTGTTTTCTGTATATCCTAAGTACAAGCAATACTTCAGATTATAATTTTGTCTAATATATGTAGCTACATGCCATGTTATTTTCCCTCTTGCCCTGTTAATTTATTCTGTTTGACTCCGTCATGAAGGCTGTGAGAAGGCCTCGTACACGCGATCAAACAATCCATTACAGATTGAACTACGAAACATTTCTGCAAACACAAGCGCGCAGAAAATACCCACACAACACACTTACTTTGTGCGTATATCATGCAATCGTTTCGTATCTGAACATAAACAAGATACATCATGTGAACTAATTAGAATCTCTCTCAATGGAAGAAGGTGAATGCCGCATCTCAATGGATTGTGACTGATGATTCACGAGGAATTAGTTTAAAAAAATCAAGTTTTGGGGACAGGGTTTCTGGCTATGAGGGTTAACATCTTCCTTCGAAAACACTTGAAAGGGCACTACACACACAAAGAAAAACCTCCCAGAAGATCAGCTTTTCAGACGAATTGTCTCTGTATGAAACTCGACATGGGACAAAACGTTTTTGAGAGGAACTGTCACCGTCTCCAAGTAATTTTTTTTTTCACAGAATTTCAAGCCTATTGGTATCTGGGAACTAAATATTTGAATAAGAGTTTCCCGCCTTGAAATGCCGGAAGTGATGCATTCTCTAAAAATAAACAGCCTTGGGAAAATAAATTGTTTCATTAAACGTTTGAAGCATTCTATTGACATCTTGCGTTATTGATGAATATTCCAGATAAAAAAGAGGATAACTTGATTACTTTTGGACCTAAAAATAAAATTTATATTTGGTGTATTTTTGTAAGGAATTCCCTGAAAAATATGTGCACGTGACCGGTACTTCCCTTGCTGTCAATTTTTCTCTCTTATTTGTTGCATGACCCCCTATATTGGGGTCCGAAAAAGTTATCTGAAGGGCTATTCTTGACAAAGATATTTGAATGCCAAAATTAAAGTGATGCGATCATATTTTTTTTTTGCCTGAACGTTATAATGGTCGCCTATGGGAAAATATTTAGTTCCGTGATACCTATTGGACAGGGGAGGAGCTACACTTTGGGAGTTAAGATCTCCAATTGAAAAAAAAACAACTTTGAAAACTACCCTCCCCTTCACACAAAATAAGCAGAATGCTTAAACGTAGGCTACAGATACATCTCAAATGGGGGAAAATATTTACGCAGATATCTCATCTAATATAATCGAGGGGGTGTCTTCCTACTAGACCAATTTCCTTTAGACCAAATCCCGCTAGACCAATTCACAAAATACCAATTACCGTTAGTCCACTTTCCCTGGGGCAAACACTTTATTGTTATTGATTATGGATAATTAGGAAAACATATGTTTAATGACAAACACTTTATTTGATAAAACAAATCCCAAAATATATGTATAAATATAAAACTACATAACATTTCAACACTAGAGCTGTAGGTTAACCGAAACCGAATCGAGGTTTTTAGTTTTTTTAAAAACCGAAACCGAAACCGTCGACATCCCGTAATCTAAGGTTTTTCGTTTTTTATTAAATACTCTCTTGCCAGCTCTTGCTGTAGAAATGCATAGAATGTAGCCATCCCAGAGTAGTGAGATGGCAGTGTCTGGGTACCCTCACCACTCTTGGAAGGCTACATTCTGTGAATTTCCGACATTTCAGTTTAGTTGTGTTTGCAGCTTTCCTGAAGTTGCGTGTAGGTGTCAGACCTCGAAAAATGGCTAAGCACAATAAAAGTTCTGTATATTTAGGTAATTATTATATTGGCCTTCCTGATTCTTCATGTATTATAGCTTATTTCGGGCATTCATTGAGTTTCACTCAATTTCACTACCATTCAGTTATGACTCTAGACATAAGAATGAATTTTATTGAATTTTACTTGGCCTCATGAACAAACCGAAAACCAAACCGAACCGAGGTTTTTCTCCATCTGAAAAACCAAAACCGAACAAGAAATTTAGAAACCTACAGCTCTGTTCAACACAGCTCGATACATATATTTGATATAATTCAATTTCGCACTCCGTTAGCTGTGCATAGACAGATGCAATGCACCTGTACCATAATCTTTGAAACACAAAAAACAGTACATTACACTCTAAAATCAATTGGGTTAAAAATCAACCCAAATCAACTGGGTCGAGTGTATATGAACCCGATTGGGTTCATCTTCACTCAACCCAGTTGATTTGGGTTGATTTGTTACCCAATTGATTTTAGAGTGTTTCTACATTGAACTCCCCCAGCATACACTAACTTTGCCTTCAGTATATGCATACCATACAAAACAATAAAGACAATTCACGCAGACCAGCCACTGTTGGCCTCACATTCACTACAATAACGTATAACGCAAAGGATTGTGTTTGTTTTGTTATGAAAATCAGCCCAACGTCTATTGGTCACAACACAATAACAACAACAAAAATCATATCCTTTGACTCACATGGCAATAAAAGATACATTTATAAATATATCAAATTATCGATATAAAATTATTTTAAAAGTGGAACATATCAGTTGGTCTCAGGGAAATTGGTTCATGGTAATTGTTTTTTGGGGTATTGGTTTAGTGTCGTGGAATTGGTCTAGTGATAAAGCTTCATCGAAGGTGGATGTATCATAACAAAAAATGTTTTAAAAATTACTTCAGTGTTTGAAGGTGTCATAACACAACATGAATATTGATAACACTGAATACGGTAAATCGCAGTTAAACATATCGGTGGATTCGGTATACATATGGTTCCATTGTTCATTGTTTTCCAGATCAATTGAATCGAGCTGAAAATTCAGTACCGCATGATCTGGCGCAATTATTAGTAGCTCAATCAGGGTTATGGTATTCGTATTCAGTATTCAATCTTATTCGAATACAGTTTATCAAGTATTCACATGTATTCAGTATTCACTGAATGTTATGAATACATGTATTCGTATTCGTATTCAAATACATTAAAATTTGAGCTGTATTCATGAATACATTTTGAATACTTTTTGAATACTTTCTATACTTTGGAATTAAAGAAACATATACTGAAAGGTTTCCACAGATCAAGCCCATGGACTCCAGACAACCAATTTACACCTCATATCAATATTAAAGACTTAATAATCCCTGATATTATTTATATACCACCAAACACCTTGTCTGGAATTTATGCATTGAAAGCAGACAATTATTAATTAACTTGTCACAATACAACCTATTTATGTAACAATGACCACATATCCCCATGCCTTTTTAAATTGTTGAAAACATGGACAATAAAAATAAAACCAAAAAACTTGTGTTATTGGACACAACTCAGTTATTCAATGATATTATATTCTAAACTTTAGGGATTTATTTAAAGTTTTTCTGTTTATCCATTATTTCACAGTGAAAACACATATTTATTTATTTATTTATTCCTGTTTAAGGTCACCTTTTACAGCTCAGTATGTACAATTATAATTGGGGAAAGCACGTAAATATTATAAAGAAAATACTACTGCTGTTACTAAACTTTCAGCCAACAGACCTCCAGGTTGAATCATGATATGCATTGTCTAAAACTTTACTAGTCCTTCTTACGTGGTGTCATTGCAATTGATACTTAACGTTCAGGAGGAAACGGGAGCGCGGTGACTCAGTGGTAGACTGTTGGACTTCAATGCTAGAGGTCCCGAGTTCGATCACCATCCGGGACGACCCGCGTTGTGTTCTTGGGGAAGGCACTTTATCCCGATTGAATACATGGGGGCACGATGACACCGTGTACTAAGGCGTATTGCACGTCGATGGTGCTCATTTCTTCAACCGATGTAACCCTGCTTGAGCGGAGCTTGAACAGAGTTAGAATGTTGAGGAGCTGACAGTTGCTCGTCGATGTTCGGTGATTCTCTCCGGGTACTCCAGCTTCCTCCACCCGAAAAACTGTCACGGTCACGATTAGCCATTGTGCATAAGTATGTGACCGTAAAACACCAATGAAATAAATAAATAAATTCAGGAGGAAATGCCAGTCTAAGACTTTTTAGAGGTAATCCACTCACATTTTGTGATGTGTTGTCCATAGAGAGTAGTGTAATTACTATGACACCCATCGAGTGGATTTACTGTCAGGTAATTACTTTAGTTTTCCAACAAAGCATGGTAAGCACAATTAAAGCTTCAGCTAAAGGACCATCAGTTTAAAAATGACTTTAACCCAGCAAACAAAAAGGCCTTGCTATAAATACTTCTAATTTAAAAAGTATTCAAGTATTCAGAAATGTATTCATGAATACATTGTAATGTATTTGTATTCGTATTCAAATACATTTGAAAATTTGTGTATTTGTATTCATATTCGTGTTCATGAAATTTCAAAGTATTCGTATTCGTATTCGAATACATTTACAGAGTATTCGCCCCAAGCCTGATCCCAATATACAAACGCGCGCGCAGCAAATTGGGCAAGCCGAGTTAATGAACTTGTGTATTAGGAATCCCACAGGAGGTTTATTTCTGTCCTTGGAACACTTAAGCACTACGGTGAAGAAAAATGGAACACGAACCAAGCGGTTTAATATAACTGTAAAAGTTCAATAGGATGGGGGGGGGGGGGGGCAGTAGCGAAATTCGCTGTAGAGTTCAAAAGAGGTTAAGAAGAAAGACAGAAAAACGTAATGCTCTGTAAAGGCCCAAAGAGGCTGAGAAAAAAGACAGTAGCGAAATGTGTTGTGGATGCCCAAAGTGGCTGTGAAAAAAGACAGTTGCGAAATGCGCTGTAAAAGTAACACGTAAGATACCAAAAAGGTCGAGAAAGAAAAACAATACCGAAATACACTGTTGAAAAAAAATTAAAATCTGCCAAGTTTTATACTTTCCAGTCCCAAGCCCGGGCAAAAGATAAATTAAAAAAAAAACAAACAAGGAAAAAAAAAAACAGCAGCAAAATTAACTGTAGAAAATTTTGTATAAATTTGCAAGTCTTATAATTACAGGTTCCAACTCCCAAGGCCGGGTAAAGGGTGAGGCGGGATTGATAATTTAAACAAAAACCCAAAAGAGTTGCAAAATTCGCTATAGAAAAACCTCTAAATCTGCCAATTATTATAGTTGCCGATCTTAAGCCTAGGGTGAAAGATGGGGACTGTTGATAATTATAAGCTATTTATTTCTAGTCAAACTCGAAATCTTCAAAATTGTCTTTCTGAAGCCGCGATAGAGGATGGGGACAGTTATTATTGTTATTTACACCTGATAACAACAGGCAAATCCACTTGACAAGTTGAGTGCTGGAAGCCCATATTTGGGCTTTATTCTGAGGTGCAAGTACCACAATTTAAAGGCTTCATATTCTGTGGATGTGTTTCATATTATCTTTAAAATGATATTATTTTATCTGTTAGGATTTGCCTTGTTACAATTTATGGGAGAGTGCTTTCCGGCACTCTCCCATAAATTGTAACAAGGCAAAGATGCACAAAGAAATTTTAAGAACCAAAAATAATTTAGCACTCTACCAGTTAATCGGCTCATTTCACTGAAGGGTTTCCTCATAATCTGTGTATCTATGCCTAGTCGAAAATGAGACTATAAATGTGATTTTCTTTCAGACATGAAACATAAAATAATAGGTTAAAATCAGGAAATTACCACCATCTTGGTAATAAATTTTATACATGATATAGCGTATACGTTTGCGTTTTTTATTTGATGTTTCTAAGATTAATAGTTTACTTGTGGGTCCCTGTGTCTCTGCTTACGAGAATTAAGACCGTTATATATTAAAAGTGGAATTTTAGTGGTTAAAATTAAGACCGCTATATATTAAAAGTGGAATTTTAGTGGTTAAAATTAAGACCGTTATATATTAAAAGTGGAATTTTAGTGGTTAAAATTAAGACCGCTATATATTAAAAGTGGAATTTTAGTGGTTAAAATTAAGACCGCTATATATTAAAAGTGGAATTGTAGTGGTTAAAATTAAGACCGCTATATATTAAAAGTGGAATTTTAGTGGTTAAAATTAAGACCGCTATATATTAAAAGTGGAATTTTAGTGGTTAAAATTAAAATATCACAATCAAAGGTCGGATATTTTTTGACAATATTCAAAATCACGAGTTTTTGAGTTTTAGGTTTACTTGCGGTCTCTTTGCCCAAAGTTGCGGAAACGTGAGACAGAAAGTCGGATATCGCTAAACATTAAAAGTGAATTTTTGTGGGTTAAAGTTAAAATATTGGTACCACACTTCGATTATATATTTAGTGTACCACATATTACTATATATTTTTCTCGCGGAGTCTTGCGATCTCCTGCGGTCTCATTTTCTACCTGAGGTCTCAACGTATTCAATCTCTTACAAAAAATGTGTCGGGCTTTCTAGTCGGATTGTTTTCGTGTCACTGGTGTAAAAACACTCTAGCAGACTGCATAAAGGATATACATATGTATTACGGATTGCTTTGCTTGTGAAGTATAAAACAACGCACAGAAAGCGAAACCAAATGAAGGAGAATTACAAATATTCTTTTTAGATTTTTGCTGACGTTCATTTTTTCCCCAGTCAGCTAAATATTCTTGAATCAGCGTGAACTGTGCCAATTATTGTTCCAAAATAATACGCGCGCATGCGCGCTAAATGACATTTTACGAAAAGGTCTTCCAAGTCGAGTCTGTAAGAAATTCGACGCTGTTTAGGACTATTTGTTTTCCCATTTTTTGTGGAGTCTGAGCGCGGACTACCGTTGATGTAAGGTGATGTTCTTTCACCAAAAAGATAAAGAGATATTCTTTCGTGTCGCAGTGATATATAGAGGATATCTACGCTGCTTTAGTGAATATTGGGAATTATCTCATGAGTGTGGTCCTAAAAGTTTTATTTTTCACGAGCGCTTGCACGAGTGAAAAATAATACTTTCAGATCCACATGAATGAGATAATTCCTGAAATTCACTAAAACAGCGTAGATGTTCTTTTTATTATATACTCCATGACATTTTACTGTGCAATATTCAGCCCAATTCGACTGCAAACAGTTTCAAGACAATAACAAAAGCTGCTGATCGTTCCTTCAAGGCGACGTTAAAAGCGACGTCATGAGACGAAGCGTAACGTCATTTAGGAAGCTGCTGAAAAAAAATTCAACGTGTGAAAAACATTATTTTTCACTCTCTCAAGTGCTCGTGAAAAAATATTTTATTATATGCTAAAAGACATTTTATTGCACAATATTCAGCCCAATTCTACCCCAATTGCGTCCGTTTCAAAACAATAAGAAAGATTAGCAGATCGTTCCTTCAAGGCGGCGTGATGCACCGTAGCGTGACGTAATTTAAGAAGCTACTGGTGGATATCTTGATGTCCATCGAGTCAATGGATATCGAAAAATATCTCTTAGATAATTTGCAATAATTCACAGGCTAGCATATAATAAATATTCCAATGAATAAGAATTTAATTCACCTTGCAGCAATCAAGATATTATCAATTAATGGAACTATGCGTATGATCATAAAACTACGGCTGTTAACCCTTTCCCTAACATGAAAAGCAGACGACACATGCAAAAAAGAAATCTTGAATAATTAATTTGTTTCATTTTTTTGTCTCAAAAACATAGGTTTTGACCCCTCGTTGTAACGAGATCGACGAGCTCGTTCTAACGAGGGGTCATAACCTATGTTTTTGAGAAAAAAATGAAAAAATAATGAAAAACAATTGCCGATTTTTGAGAATAGTGCTGGCCGGCTTTGGCCGTTACATTGGGCATTCCTAATGGCAATATCACCACGAATTATGTCTAATGAAGTCTCAGTTGATCAACACTTCTCGCGTTGATTCAAAGAAAATACAAATTAACCTTTCAAATTATTACCGAACCTCGCCTCGGATTTTTTTGCTCTTTATATGTTGGTCTTTATATCGTCTGCTCGCCCACTACCGATTGGTTCTCACGCAAAAATATGCGCACAGGGGGTGAAAGGGTTAATGGTTTTCCTTTAGATTCCTTGGTCCGGAATATATTAGTTGTTCGGAAAAAGCGAACCACAGGCTCGCTTTTTCCGACCAAGTGGAGTATTCCAAACGAGCGAATCTGAACGTTCGCGATGAACTAATTGAGGGCTAGACTGATCCAGACCATAGCAGCGTTGATTTCCTTATAGATCTAGACTGGTGACCTGGGAGCTTATAACGCTACCGTTTTCAAAACATAATAATAATAATTATAAAAGAATAATTGATCGTATATTGACATTCCACGACAGACTTTGAACATGTCCAACACAATAATCAGATTTGTTATCTCATTCAACTGAGAGCTGGATCGTTTTTGTTTCCATCTATCATTTGTTACAATATAGCTGTAAATTAGCTGTAAACGCAATTTCAATATACAAAAGCTCAAACGGCACATTCTTTTTTTATTACACCCCTAACGTCTAATTATAATAGGAATCGGTAAAAAATAAATTGCGTTCTCCCCCTCACTGGTGGGATCAAACACCTCGGTGATTAACATTTCGTGTAAACTTGAAATTTACAAATAAATTTTCACAAGCGCAAAACAAAAGTTGTTCTCGCCTCACTAGTGAGTATAACAAGACGCGGCAGATCACGATGGAATGCCAAAATGTATTAATGCGTTTCACTATTATTATTTATTTATTTATTGGTGTTTAAGGTCACATACTTATGTACAATGGCTAAGCGTGACCGTGACAGTTTTACGGGTGGAGGAAGCCGGAGTACACGGAGAGAACCACCGAGCAACGACGAGATGCTGTCAGCTCTCCAACATCGTAACTATGAACTCTGCACCACAGCACAGGCAGGGTTAGATTGGTTGAAGACATGCGCACCATCGACGTGCAGTACGCATCAGTACACAGCGTCATCGTGCCCCCATGTAGGCAATCGGGTGAAGTGTCTTGCCCAAGGACACAACGCGGTTGCCGCAGGTGGGATTCGAACCGAGGACCTCTCGGCTTGCGGCCAGCACCTCTACCAACTGAGCCACCGCGCCCCCAATGCGTTTCACTGTTTCAGAATTAAATTGTTGAATTATTTCAATTCAATGTCGAAGAATTATTATTGAAGCGAAAATGAAGTAGAAAGTTCATTTTACTGAATTTGTTTGTGGCTAAAAATTACGTCATTTCGCCAACAATCCCGAAAACTATTTTGTGTGGATGTACACAACATCCAATGTGATCTGTGTCAGCAGAAACAGCGATCAGCTGATTGTGTGAACAGATTTTTTTGCGTGGTATGGGCGAATCTAAACGTTTGCGATGAACTATTTGAGGGCGAGGCTGATCCAGACCATAGCAGCGTCAAATTCCTTGTACAACTAGACTGGTGACTGGGAGCTTATAAGGCCACCGTTTTCAAAACAAAATAATTATAATTATAAAAGAATAACACTATGAATAATTGATCGAATATTGACATTTCACGACAAACTTTGAACAAGTCCAACACACTAATCATATTTGTTATCTCATTCAACTAAGAGCTGGATCTTTTTTTTTCCACCTATCATTTGTCACAATATAGCTGTAAACTATGTTACGCAATTTCAAAATACAAAATCACAAACGGCACTTTCTGTTTTTATTACACCCCTAACGTCTAATTATAATAGGAATCAGTAAAAAATAAATTGCGTTCTCCCCTCACCAGTGGGATCAAACACCTCGGTGATTATCATTTCGTGTGAACTTGAAATTTACAAATGAATTTTCACAAGCGCAAAACAAAAGTTGTTTTCGCTCCACCAGTGAGTGTAACAAGACGCGGCAGATCACGATGGAATGCCAAAATGTATTAATGCGTTTCACTGTTTCAGAATTAAATTGTTGAATTATTTCAATTCAATGTTGAAGAATTATTATTGAAGCGAAAATGAAGTAGAAATTTCATTTTACTGAATTTGTTTGTGGCTAAAAATTACGTCATTTCGCCAACAATCCCGAACACTATTTTGTGTGGATGTACACAACATCCAATGTGATCTGTGTCAGCAGAAACAGCGATCAGCTGATTGTGTGAACAAATTTGTTTGCGTGGTATGGGCGTCGGTTTGGATCGTTTCAGTTGAAGCTTCAAATGAAAAGGGTATAATAAAAAGAAAATCTAATGTTTTCTTGTGAATACCGGGATTTATCTCATGAGTGAGTGAGAGAATTCGTATTTTCACGAGCAGCAAGCTGCCCGTGAAAATACGAATTCTCTCACTCACTCATGAGATAAATCCCGGTATTCACAAGAAAACTTTAGATATTACTCTGTATACAGTACAGCCGCCGTGGAATGTCGAAAACCCACGCGTTGTCTGGTTTTCCCCCGAACGCTTATTTATTATTCATTTATTGGTGTTTAAGGTCACATATTTATGCACAATGGCTAATCGTGACCGTGACCGTTTTACGGGTGTAGTAGGTAGCTGGAGTACCCGGAGAGGACCACCGAGCACCCACGAGCAACTGTCAGCTCCTCAACATTTTTACTCTTTTCAAGCTCCGCTCAAGCAGGGTTCCACGGTTGAAGACATGCGCATCATCGACGTGCTGTACGCCTTAGTACACGCCCTCATCGTGCCCTCATGTTAGCAACCGGGATAAAGTGCCTTGTCGGCGGACATAACGCGGGTCGTCCTAGATGGGAATCGAACTCGGGACCTCTAGCATAGAAGTCCAACAGTCTACCACTGAGCCAACGCCCCCCCCCTCCCCCCACGGGCGCCATGATCTGTGCACTCTAAAATCTGTTGGGTTAAAAATTAGACGAAATCAACTGGGTTGAGTGAATATGAACCCAATTGGGTTCCTATCACTCATCCCAGTTGATTTGGGTTAATTTTTAACTCAACTGATTTTAGAGTGTAGTTTTCAGTAAATATTCAATGAATGAAGTACCAAGTCGTGGGGTGAAACTGTCATTCCGGTTCTCCACAATCAATAGTGAAATTCAGTTTTAATCGACCTCTACATAGCCACAGATCCGGCAATAAGCAACACAGGGGTGAACCTCTCATTCTGACTCTGTAAAACCAAGAGTGAAATTCAGTTTTATTCGACCTGTACATAGCCGCAGGTCTCACAATAACAGGTCTCATTCCGACTGTGTACAGTTTCTTTCTTTTTTTTTATAACACAATGAACCGAAAAAAAACGCATTTAGGCCCACTCTAACCCACGACCCCAGTGTCTGTCTGAAAACTTACGTTGCACGGCGTGAATGAAAAAGAACCCCTGCACGTTCATATTGTTTCAACATGAAAAATAATTGATATTTATCTCATCATATTAAAAAGATTTTCAAAATAAAATTTAATAAACAATGAAATTCTTATCATGCTTTTTATTCAATGTTCAATTTGTTTATACGCAATAGGTGATTGTCTGCGTTCGTCGTTTTACCCAAATCAAACGTAAACAATGGCCGGTCATGATAATCTACAAGCAAAATCCACGCGAACAAAACTTTCCAATTTCCAAATAGCCTGAATGAACTCTTTTTGAGACAAAGTTCAACCAACTTTCATGTCATATGGGTATATATCGAACTCCACATTTACAAACTGTGTTTTCAGCTTCTCAGGAAATGGACAAATTTTTTATTTCAACTCCGCAAAGTACATGTACAGAGTGTTTAAATTGATTGTCCCTTAAGTTTAGTTATAAAGAATGATCGTTTGTTTCTGTCTAGTTCTTGAGTTATGACTGAACAAAAAACAAATGCCAAACTGTGTAAATGGGCTATAAAAAACAAAGACCAAACACAGTGTAATACGCCCATTTACACAGTCTGGTCTTTGTTTTTTGGGGTTCATAACTCAAGAAATATACCGAAATAAACGATCATTCCTTATTTTCATAGCAAATATTATATATGACACAGACTATATGTCTAAGCAAACATTATCAGCAGTGGTCATAGTCAACAAAAACCTCCAGGACTCAACATAGAATTCTGCATATCCAGATAGGTCTGTATGTCCACAAACTTTGCTATAGGAATTCACATAGTAACATTGCATCCATACCGAAATATCAGGGTGAACAAATATGGGATTATATTTCACCTCCTACAAGTATCTGAGAATTTCATTGGTTCAAAGACGTCACATGCAGACTTCATATAAAACCATATACTGCCTTTCAACATCAATATACGCTGACAGCCATGGGTAATCTCCCCTTTGTTCATTGTTTATTCAAAATGGCGGCAGCCGATAAACGCTTAAAGTTGAAAGAGTGAGTGTTGGAAGCCCATATTTGGTCTGAAGTGCAGGTTAGGCAACTTAAAGGGCTTCATATTTTGTGGATGTGCGTCATGTTACCTTCGAAATGAAACTGTTTGGTATGTATGAATTTGCCTTGTTACAATTTATGGGAGAGTGACAACAGGCACTCACCCATAAATTGTAACAAGGCAAAAATACGTGAACACATTGTGAGAATTCGCTCATTTAATTTTGATCTCTGTTAGTTCTGTGCATCGATGCAGCTGTCGGTAAGATATATTCGTTACACAGTTTGTTGGTGGCCTAATATGGTATATATGGTGTCAGTTAATTCCATATTGGACTCGATCTTCGCTCTCGTCCAATATGAAATTAACTGACACCATATATAGCATTTTAGGCCACAAACAAACTGTGTAACTAATAGTATTGTCTACAAAATATCGCTCATTTAATTTTGATCTCTGTTAGTTCTGTGCATCGATGCAGCAGTCGGTAAGATATATTCGTTACTTATTTTGTTGGTGTCTTGCTCCGCTCTCGTCCAATATGAAATATACTGACACCACATATACCATATTAAGCCACCAACAAACTGTGTAACTAATAATAGCCGCAAACTAAAAGACCTATGCAGTCCACTGGGAATACATGTACATATTGCGACTGTACAGACAGTGTCCACTACTATAGTGTAAGTGTATTTCCTGAAAAAATCGGGCAATATGAATGAATTCTGTTTATAATTATATGTTTTGGGAATTATGTATATTATCTGATTTCACATCACTAATTTAGTCAGATGGAATTTGTTTATCATTACTTTCATAGTGTTGATTGTTCTCAGCCACAGGCAGACGACAGTTGATTACTGAAGTTCAATTCTTTTTTGCATTTCAGCTGGTATCCAGGCTAGTCCATCCTGTAAAGAGGGATGGGAATTGCACAGAGGACTATGCTACATATTATGCAGAGACGGTTACTCTCCAAGCGGACACGTATGTTTGGAGAAATGTCCAGCAGGCTACAAGAGTGTACGCTCGCATTGTGTCAAAGGCTGGACTTGGCGTCTCAAAAAATTTTACAGCAGGGGTGCTGGGCGTCGCCCAAGCAGTGGATAAAAATCGGTCCGTCAGTCAGTTTCAGCTGTTTAAATGTCTTTTGAGAAACGTTAAGTGTAAAACGTTAAAAATGAGAGATTAAATGTATCAAAATAAAATAATTTCAGCAACTTGGTTTGTATGAGTTCTATGGAGAGAGAAAAATAAAATGTAGGAGTCGAGAGTAGGAGGAATTAGCATTATCACTCAAACATATGTCGAGTATATGTCGAGTAGTGTCATCCGGATAATTATTATTATTATTTATTGGTGTTTAAGGTCACATATTTCTGCACAATGGCTAATCATGATCATGACAGTTTTACGGATGGAGGAAGCCGGAGTATCCGGAGAGAACCACCGAACAACGGCGAGCAACTGTCAGTTCACCAACATGCCAACTCCACACAAGCAGGGTTAGCATTGGTTGAAGACAGGTGCACCATCGACGTGCAGTACGCCTTAGTACACAACGTCACCGTACCCCCACGTGGGCAATGAGGGTGAAGTGTCTTGCCCAAGGACACAACGTGGAGAGTAGGAGGGATTAGCATTATCCCTCAAACATATGTCGAGTATATGTCGAGTAGTGTCATCATCCGGATAATTATTATTATTATTTATTGGTGTTTAAGGTCACATATTTCTGCACAATGGCTAATCATGACCATGACAGTTTTACGGACGAGGAAGCCGGAGTACCCGGAGAGAACCACCGAACAACGGCGAGCAACTGTCAGCTCACCAACATGCCAACTCCACACAAGCAGGGTTAGCATTGGTTGAAGACAGGTGCACCATCGACGTGCAGTACGCCTTAGTACACAACGTCACCGTACCCCCACGTGGGCAATGAGGGTGAAGTATCTTGCCCAAGGACACAACGCGGTTGCCGCAGGTGGGATTCGAACCGGGGACCTCTCGGCTTGCAGCCTGCACCTCTACCAACTGAGTCCCGCGCCCCCATCTGGATAATAACATATAACATATCTTATGTAAAAAAAAAACAAAAAAAAACAGAACAAAAAACACTTGTCGAGTAGCGTCACCATCCAGATAATATCATATCTTATTACAAAAAACACACTTCGAATAGAGTCACTATCCGCATAATAACATATGAAAAAAAGACATGTCGAATAGAGTCACTATCCGCATAATAACATATGAAAAAAGACATGTCGAATAGAGTCACTATCCGCATAATAACATATGAAAAAAAGACATGTCGAATAGAGTCACTATCCGCATAATAACATATGAAAAAAAGACATGTCGAATAGAGTCACTATCCGCATAATAACATATGAAAAAAAGACATGTCGAATAGAGTCACTATCCGCATAATAACATATAAAAAAAGACATGTCGAATAGAGTCACTATCGCATAATAACATATGAAAAAAGACATGTCGAATAGAGTCACTATCCGCATAATAACATATGAAAAAAAGACATGTCGAATAGAGTCACTATCCGCATAATAACATATAAAAAAAAAGATATGTCGAATAGAGTCACTATTGGGATAATAATATATATTATGTAAAAAAGAAACATGTCGAGTAGGGTCACCATACGGATAATAACATATCTTATATAAACAAAAACATATTTCGAGCAGTGTCACCAACCGGATAATAACATATCTTATGTAAAAAATAGGTCACATCCAGTGAACCTGAGAGTTAAGGCCCCATAATCCTCAATTTTTAAATAGAAAAAAGAAGTCCAAATTCAAACTCTAAAATTCCGAACAAACACAATTAATATAAGGCACCACCAGACACGGTAAAAAACATGCAGTCCAAATTTTGTATGTATAATTGCCCAATGGTTCTTTCTACGATCGCGACATTTACCGAATTTTTCGTCCTTGTTTTATGAGGGGCTGATGTACAAAGCCACCTTCTCCGGTTACCGGTTGTATAAAACTAATGTATAGAGTTTACTGTACGGTATTATAATGATATCGTTGTAAGGTTGAATACAGAGTTTGAATTCACATCACAATTTTGAAATATGCCGATAGAGATGATGTTCTGGTGAGGTTAACTCCACAAGCTGCAAATAATACCACAGTTCTTTGTATGTCTGATGTTAGCCATTTGAACACTGTTGGTATCTTCCATGGCAGTTCAATGGCAGCGATTGGAACAGTCCACATTCATTTTTTGGGGGGTAGACCAATTAATATTTTCAATGTGCAGCCGTGGGGTTGCGCGTTGAAAATATTAATTAGCCTACCCAACACATTCGCTCAGCTGCCATCCCACTTAAGGCAGTTAGGCTTTCAAAGGATTAATCTCAACCCGTAGATCTGTTAAGTGTCTGAGGGTGGGATAAGGCTTTAGATTAGACTGGGGACACCGGGTTCAAGTCCAAAATGTCCACAAAATACAAGAAGCTACATGATTCGTCAATTTAGATGCAAAAAGAATATAAAACATGGCTTTCTAAGACCTATTTTGCATGGTGCAAAAGTATTTCTTAAAACATTACTTTATTTTAGAATGTTACAAGTTGTTGCTAGCCATCTCCTAATTTGGGGACACCCATTACCGGCTGGAATTTGGGGTAATATAAAGGATTTATAAAGAATTGATACAAATATTGGTCTCAAACGCTTTATAGAGTCACTTGTCTTAGGTACTAACTATATTTTTGAGGTATCCTTCAACACACTCAAACGCTCCGATCTGTTTTTGATGGACAACACAGTGTATTCGGACAGAAAGCTGGAGCATAGGCTTAAAAATAGGACCCTGATTTGTGATCCTGCAAACTATTAAGTAGTTTTATACAGACGAACATTGCGGAATACTGGATTTTATTACACACCCATTCAACTTTAAACCCTTGTATTTAACGGCATTGACGCCATGGCATAAAGGATTCTTTATTCAATGAGTGATGTACAAGCCAGAACTTTTCCCCAGCACTGTTCACACCAGTTCCCGTCCCATCGAGTCATTAGTTACGCTTCGAAAAATCTCCAAATTTCGTTATACAATTATCGATTGTCTGTCGCATAGTGTGAAAATGAAAACGTCCAAAGCAAAGTAAAGTCGGTTCGGAAGAAATTAGTTCACCACAAGTGAGAAAATATTAAAAAAAAAACCGATCATTTCCAACCAGAACATTAACCCAGTCCCGTGGCCGTCTCGTTTTTTGGATCAAGTTATATATAAATTGGTTAACTTTATTTCGGTAAATCTTCGTACATCTTGACATGCTTCGAACGTTTAAAACTGTTTCTCCCAGCTGTTTTGCAAATCTGCATAAATTTGTACCTATATTTTTCCTAACAGTAATAGCCATCAAATGGTTAGGCGTGAATGGGCACCAGCCGAAGAGAAACACCGATAAGAATTTCAACAAACACTGGTTCCGTAAAGTTTGTTTTGAATTTTTTATCGATCCATTTGATCAGTACAACTTCAGTCAAAACAAAGGGGCCCTTCACCTTTGGGTTTAAATATCGGAATTAAAATTTGTTTATTTAAATAAATTTTAACGCATGGGTTGTGTAATGAACACAGAACGCGATGTATGTTTGGATCGATGGGTGTTTTACACAACTCGCGAAATATGACTACGCCATTCCTACTCGTTATGTAAAACACACACCGATTCAAATGCACATCGCGTTCTGTCTATTAATCATACAAACATAAATAACATCACAGACCAGTTCTTATTGGGGGTGACCGGCGCTTGCCGAATCAGTTCGTTCGTTACTTCCGCTCGGATTCGTTCCCGATTTTTTCGCAGATTCCTTCCTATTTTAACAAGAATATGCGCGTTTATCGACAACACATGACATAAATAAAGTAGGTACTTAACCAGCAAAGAACACAGGAGGGTTATTACAGTTGCTCTGGGTTCAACCGAGTCCTCGAGTATCTCCAGTTACAAAATGAGAACGTATTTTGTCTACATTCATGTGAAACTGGCACTGACCAATCCAGTTCTCGAAACTTTTCCATAAAACGTGATTTCCGGAACAAGATTGTTGTATGAAAAATATAACAGAGAAACACAATCACTCGCGAAATCTTCAATTCGATAACTCATTAGTTCGGCATAAGATAAATAGTAATATTATCCTACATTGGAGCTGATTCTTTCCACTAATGGCACAGATTTGTAGGCAGGCAGATCCGTTTGGTTCCGTTTCATTGCAAAGCAAATCACGGAACCCTCTCGGAGGAGTGCTCTTAAAATGACCAGTATCACACATAACTCAGTACGGTCGAGAACAAGAAAATAATTCCCACAAGCAATACTATGCCTATAGAAGTATAAAGTATACAATTTTGACAAATTTGTGAAGTATATCAGTTCGAGTCATCGGTATATTGGTTGAGTGGTATTAGAGCTGTAGGTTAACCGAAACCGAACCGAGGTTTTTAGTCTTTTTAAAAAAAAAACCGAAACCGAAACCGTCGACATCCCGTAATCTAAGGTTTTTCGTTTTTTATTAAATACTCTCTTGCCAGCTCTTGCTGCAGAAATTCACAGAATGTAGCCACCCCAGAGTAGCGAGAGTGCCCAGACACTGCCAATGGCAGTGTCTGGGTACTCTCACTACTCTGGGAAGGCTACATTCTGTGAATGTCCGACACTTCAGTTTAGTTGTGTTTGCAGCTTTCCTCAAGCTGCGTATAGGTGTCAGACCTCGAAAAATGGCCAAACACCATAAAAGTTCTGTATATTTAGGTAATTATTATATTAGCCTTCCTGATTCTTCATGTATTATAGCTTATTTCGGGCATTCATTGAATGTCACTCAATTTCACTACCATTCAGTTATGACTCTGGACATGAGAATGAGTTTTATTGAATTTTACTTGGGGTCATGAACAAACCGAAAACCGAACCGAACCGAGGTTTTTCTCCACCTGAAAAACCAAAACCGAACAAGAAATTTAAAAACCTACAGCTCTAAGTGGTATACAAGTATATTCTATCATATAGTATCGTATTAAATACAAATATGAAATGGGCCGCCATATAGCTTCCTGTGCTACGAACTTTAAGTGTTTCGTAGACAAGGAATTACCCAGGCGAGCCTCTCCAATACGAAGACACCCAGCGAAGTGTTTAGAATAAGCATAGATTGTCTTCCTATTCCACCATGTTATGGCTCTGACACCTTCTTCAACAAACTGAAAACTATAGGTGTTACAAGAAATGAATGGCAGATCCAGATTGCGTTGTGACCGACAGAGAAATTCTCACAAAAGTTTGTTGAATTTCTCAGCCGACCAAAAACAATGACCGCGATAGATCTACCATTCATTACCTATGTTTATATACCACAACTTTTCATAAAAATTAGCCGATATTTATAGTAAATTCACCGTTTCCGATGCGAGAATAAGCCTATCCCATGCGATGTACAATTTCGCCCAAAAATTAAATAAATCGCATCAGCTGAAAAGTAGATCGCAGGCACTGAATGAAATTCGCACGACGCGAGAGCATTTCATCATCCGTGCCCTTTATTGGTTGATTGATTATTACTAGCGGGTGTCTGCATGGTCAACTTTTATCGTCATTTACATCTACTTACGAAACGGTTATCTCCCCTGATTGCTAAAAATTGGCTGGCAAAAATTAACACAACTTGAATGAGGAATTTTTATATTCCTCAAAATTATAAAAAAAAACTATGAAAGTTATATTCGCTATGCGC
This sequence comes from Pictodentalium vernedei, assembly GCA_031216915.1. Classification (NCBI taxonomy): domain Eukaryota; kingdom Metazoa; phylum Mollusca; class Scaphopoda; order Dentaliida; family Dentaliidae; genus Pictodentalium; species Pictodentalium vernedei. The sequence goes on along the minus strand of CM062295.1, from coordinate 72,573,317 downwards.
ATCAATCATTTAAGAACAATATATATGCTCTCAGTTTGTGATATTATCGAACGGTTTCATTCGGCCATTTTCCCCCCGTTGATTTAAAATGCTACTGTTATTTCCCGTATAATTCAATGTAAAATGATAGAAAATTGCATTTTCGTGAACTTTTAGCGGTTAATATATTTTGTTTGCTTCAAATTAGCAATGATGTGCGTATACTGGCATATAATATAGTTATTGTCCTATCTAACCACATTCAAATATACAAGCTGACATTTTCCCATTTTTTCCCTTTGATGTTAAAACCAAGACATTTTTATTGTAGTAAAGACAGTTGAAACCACAGTACACAAAATCAGGTAGGTTTCCGCGTGAGTACAAATAAAAATGAGCGTCTTAATTAATTTCTGGTCAACCAGTTAAAAAAAAAATCCTCGTATAACTAAAATTTCATTTTTTTGGCTTCTAACACATGGGTTATGACCCCTCATTGGAACGAGCGCGACGCGCTCGTTCCAATGAGGGGTCATGACCTTTGTTTTAGAAGCAAAAAATGAAAATATAAAAAAAATGAATGCCGATTTTCGTGTATAGCGCTGGAAGGTTCACTCTCAGCTGATTTCTCTCTTTCCGACAACTATTCCCTGGCGATCAAGATTTCATTCACACCTTTCAGAGGTTCAGTGTTAATTGGATTACAGCGAGACTCCAGTATTTACAAGGGGAGATAACTTTACCAAGAGTCAATATCTGTGACGATAAAAGTTGAGGATGGCAGTGAACCTGTGTGAATGCATAGGGTATAACTGAAAAGTACAAGGAGTTGAGCGAAACAAAATCAACAACGAACATAGTTATCCATCTACAGTACGTGGAGGGTAGATTGTTGCTAAATCGCGGCGAGTTAAATTTCATCCAATGAGATGCAATCTTATTTGTAAATCTTGAATTGTGATGTAAAATTATAGATTTTTTTTCGAGTGGAAAATTTACATTACCGCGATTTAGCGACAATCCACCTCAACGTACTCTACTGCAGTGTACTGTTGAAATTTACCACCAGAAAGTAAACCTGCATAAACACAGCTCTTCCAGATATCACGAATTAATAACAACAAAACGGTATCGAGGTCGGTAACCTCGACACGTCTGTTGGTTAACAGCCTGAAGAATTTAAAACATCAAGGTGCCTGTGGCTTACAACGCCAAAGGGTGATCAACGATAATTCACTGAAAAGATTATTTATTTACTTGTACGAAGAAATGTAGTATGAAACAAAGTACTCACAAAATTATCCATAAGAATACACTAATTACGCGGATAAAAGTTTATTCTTTGGGGCACTCGACGTTTCCCACAGCTAGCTGTGGACGCTGGATCAACCTCACATCATCTTCATCCTCTGACGGTTTGTGGCAAATACAAAGTGTCTATTCACTTCTCGTTGCTTCCTCCTTGAGCGTCTTAATTAATTTCTGGTCAACCAGTAAAAAAAATCCTCGTATAACTAAAATTTCATTTTTTGGCTTCTAACACATGGGTTATGACACCTCATTGGAACTTTTATGCATAACCTTCTATTTTTATAGATTACTAAATGAAATCAATGTTAAATCGCCTTCGCATCAGCACCATGAAAGGAACGGACGTGATCGGAACCATGAACTCTCAAACGAATTCGAACGTTCATCATACGGTAGTTTCAAACGCTTCGTACTCTTCAAATACGACTGACTTGGTCCAAATCCTTTCAATGTTTACAGATCTGCGGCACCACCTGCCTGAAGGAACAGAATACAATTTATGTTAACTGTGCGTGTGCTGGACATTTCCAGCAACCACATCGACAATTTCCCTATGGGACATCCTGCACGTGATTGTATTATAAATACGCTAAAATAAAGTTATTATTGTAATGCTTGGCGTCCGTAACCAATATATGATAAATTACCCATGTTAAACGCACATTTCTGTCAAAACTTTAAAAAGAAATAGAGCTTTCGAACGTTTTGAAAATTGTGAACAAATCTGCACGCGGTCGGAAGGAACCAGCGTACAAAAACACGAAACGAACTGATTCTGTAAGCGTCGATCATCCCCAGCGATAGTGTTACTTGTTACCACAAAGTATCTGCGAGCGGAGCGGACGGACTACTGACGCACGGACGGACTGCAGTCCGACAACAGACGTTCCGACGCACAGACGAACGGACACCCTGGTGACACTACTGACGGACGAACAGTAGGGCGGTTGTACATAATCATGACCAAACGCCAATACATTACATGGCTGGGGATATTCATCCGAGAATGAAAAACAATGTGGGACAATAATGAACTTCGAGTTTTGATGTTTTAAGTTCTTCAGGCTGTTAACCAACAGACGTGTCATGTTACCGCGATCGGACCAGACGCATCACGTCCCATCTCGACTGGATCGTGGCCTAAGATGGTCATCTATAAAAAGTGATGATACATTTCATTCTCTGCCTCCTCAAATTTAGATCATTGGCCATAATGTGACAAAGCCTCGCACCGGAGTTCCAAAATCACCACAATCTGATCATCTGTCGCCACAATGTGACCACCCATCTCTTGTCACAATAAGACCAACTCTCGTCACAATATGACCAATTCTTACCACAATGAGACCAACTCTCGCCACAATATGGCCAACTCTTGCCACAATTTGACAAGCTGTTGCCTAAATGAGAAAATTCTCGCCACAATAGGACGACCTCTCTCCACAGTTTGACCAATGTTCGCGAGTCGCTGTCTGCGTAACATGTTTTTTGATAACCTATAATCTTGGAAAACTAGAAATCCGTGCAACGAAGATAAGTCAGAACATGCTGAGCTTGATAAAATAACTTTTTCTACCACTATCATCTTTAGCAAGATCAGTGACGTCCGATGTTCGATGGTGACTGTGCACCACTAATATCAGTACATATCGTCTCCTGAATTCCAATGTGTTCTATGTACCGGTAGGCTGGCAGTAGGCACATAGAACACATTGGAACTCAGTGAACGATATGGATTTCTGGAACGCCCATTGGCCACATACAGAAAAGATTATCACTGTCGCAGGATTGGGGGTTAAGTGATGGAGGAAAATTTATGTTCTTATCAGTGCTCAGCCGACAGCCAGTGACTGTCGTCTGAACCCCAGCTCGAACGTAAACCTTGCCACCCTATCAATGCCCTATCCGCTTGGGACTCTTAGGATTCCAGAAGGTGCCAGTGGCTCACAACGCCAAAGGGTGATCAACGATAATTCACTGAAAAGATTATTTATTTACATGTACGAAGAAATATAGTATGAAACAAATTACTCACAAAATTATCCATAAGAATACACTAACTACGCGGATAAAAGTTTATTCTTTAGGGCCCTCAACGTCTCCCACAGCTTGCCGCGTTCGCTGGATCAACCTCACATCATCTTCATCCTCTGACGGTTTGTGACAAATACAAAGTGTCTATTCACTTCTCGTTGCTTCCTCCTCGCAGGGTTAACTTCACCGTCAGTCGGGCTTAACACATACAATGTTCTGCTTGTATGACTCTACCAGCGGGGAGCGCGGTGGCTCAGTAGGTAGAGGTGCAGGTTGCAAGCCGTGAGGTCCTCGGTTCGAATCCCACCTGCGGCAACCGCGTTGTGTCCTTGGGCAAGACACTTCATCTCCATTGCCCGCGTGGGGGCACGGTGGCGTTGTGTACTAAGGCGTACTGCATGTCGACGGTGCACTTGTCTTCAACCAATGCTAACCCTGCTTGTGTGGAGTTAGTATCATTGGGGAGCTGACAGTTGCTCGCCGTTGCTCGGTGGTTCTCTCCGGGTACTCCGGCTTCCTCCACCTGTAAAACTGTCACGGTCACGATTAGCCGTTGTGCATAAATATGTGACCTTAAACACCAACAAATAAATAAATAAATACTCTACCAGCGTTCTCACATTTCAATCACAATTCAATCGGCGTCTACCACATTTCACGATCACTTTGCGCCTTGCCTGGCTCCTACGGGGTTAAGTTATTCTTCGCCTTCGGATATATACTTAACAAAGCTTTACATAGAAATATTCTGCAAAGTGTTCTCAACATCACTAATTCTCGCACCGCCTAAAACTGTCTTAACTCGCGAGCTATTCAAGCGTTTACTCAAGCTCTTAATACGGTTTCTAGACCTCAACGTCACCGATTTTACTTCTTTGGCTACTGTGCCACTACGGTTCGCAACCATTAACAAGCTACAATCGGTTCCTTACAACCCTCGCAGGGTTATGACAATTCGCGGACTTTCAATCTCGGTGCCTATAACCCTCGACGGCCAAAGCTAGATTCGGACCTTCTCCGAGTGCCCTCAGGCCAACTGCCTCGCAACGACCCACAGCCTTACACACCTTCCGACTGGAATTGGCTGGAATGAATTTTTCGAGAAATCACCCGATTTTTATTTAGATAGCCAGAACATTTATTCTCAGTTAATCGCTTCTCTTGAACTTGGCCGCATAGATCTATCTTAATTTAACACTCGCTTTAAAGTTCCTTTGAAAGACTCGCATTTTGGTATCTTTTGACATTTCGCAGACAGGATAGATGCGTAATATGGGTGTGTGTCCAGAACATATGTGATGCACTGTATTCTACAATTAGATTTTAACTGGCTTTAATTACCCAGATAATTATTACAGAAGAAAATATTGTCTCTCTTACTATTGATCTGTTATTTGATAGCAGCATGTGGCGTTCAACAAGTGCGCCATAATGGATATTAAATTTCATGCCTAATTAGCAGAGTTTGAATTATACATCAATCTTCTGGGTCGGTCATATACCTATCTTTACGCTTTATATTTTAACCCAGGCAGAAATACTATCGAAAATATCTACACTTTTATACAACAAAATCGCAACTTTTGGCTATCACCTTGACAATCACCTGGAGACAGCTTTGGGGGCAGGGCAATTCTTGCCATAAAAATACAATGTTCAACAACAAAAAATCCCGAAAATTTTCAATTTTCTGCCTTGCAATCGTCAATTGCTTTTTAAAGAGGGTATTTTAATAGCGGCAAAAATATACTGATGATGTATAATTTTTCGCAGAATATTTACAAGGGATTTTAATTATTATTGACACAAAACATGATTTGATTACATCCCTTGATTTCCAATGCTCTTCCTTTATGTCCATTGGATAGAGAGGGAAGGGATGGGGTAACTAGTCTATACAGTCTGGTTGTCTCCCTTGATTTTAATGCACTACATTTACGTCCTTTCAAAGGAGTGGCCGTTGAGTACGGGGTGGGTGTGCTAGTTTTTAAAAACAGAACCGTGCTGGTTGTTGTGTTCTAACCCCAATGCAGCTCAGTTGTTAAATATTTTTTATTATATCTTTCGTGACATTCCCTCGCTGTAATTGTCAGAGAGTACTATACTTGATCCGAAAGTTTTATCCATTTAAAGAGAACCGTGGACTGCATACTTTCTAAAAATAGACGAGAAATATTTTAGAAGAGTCAACTGATTGAACACATCTCGCCGTTCAAAGAGATTTGTTTGAATTTATTTTATACCATGATTGCCTCTTCTGCGAAATATAAAACGCTTATGGCATAAATTCTAGCTTTACACACAAACCGCGCTGAACACGGTTGGGATTTCAGTAGTTAAAATTCACACCTACAGTGGAACTACATCCATGCTGACCTTTGGTGACCTCGGCATGAATGCAAACTTGTCTCAATTTATCGCTCGTCGTCTTGCGAAGAGTGAAATGAAAGCGGCAATTATTTATGACGTTTTAAATGAGTTTACCTCAGAAGATACCGAGAATCGTCGAGTTGTTTTTGTAATCGATCACCAAGAGTGTTGAACTTTGGTCACGGTCACTTCCGTTGTAGGGCCTTTCGAAGCTTTTATATTCCACTCGATTCGAAATCGACGCGATGACTAGAATGGATGTTATACTATAATTACCTATTCTACTATATATGAAAAGCCTATGGCATAAATTTTAGCTTTATTCACCAACCGTGATGAACACGTCAGCAATGGGATTTCAATAGTAAACATTTACACCTGTAGTAGAACTACATCCAAGTTGACCTTTGGTGACGTTGAACTGAATGCAAACTTGTCTAAATTTATCGCACGTCGACCCGCGAAGAGTGAAATGGAAGTGGCAATTATTTATTACGTTTTTAAATGGGTTTACCTCATAAGATGCCAAAAATTAACAAACATGCATTGTCTCATGTTAATAAAGCATGCACAACTCGAAATAGTATGTTATTGTGTTATTAAAATGAAAAAGGCCTCGTGATTTGAGCGTTTCGTTTCCCATTTCGTTTCGGTGATAAAATTGACATCGGAAGTACCGCCCGCCGATGCTTACAGTACGTGAAGTGTAACTAAGTCACCCGCGGAGTTGAGTTATCACCCAAGCTATAGCTTTCAAATTTTGTACATATCAACAAAAAATCAGAAGCAATGTTTCAGCCAATGGACCTCCGGGTTTAACCCGGAGGTCCATTGGCTGAAATTTTGCTGGTTCTGGTTATGCTTTGCAACAAATTTGCAGTTATTGCTTGGGTGGAATCTCAACTCAGCGGGTGATTTAGTAATAATACACTCTCCACGTACCGTTTGTAAACAAAAACAGATTCGCACGTACGTACGTCTGCTGCTCAGTGTATTCGAGAAAAAGTAATAGCGGCGACTCTTAATAATCAGACGCTCACGGTATATATAAAATATACCAAACGTAGCTTGGTGTACCAAATGTTCTCACTCGTGGTGAAATGATGTTAACCGCTCGCGAAAGGCTCGTTTTTAACACCACTTCACCACTCGTGGTGAACATTTGGTACACCAAACTACTATGGGTATATTCTATATATATCTTTCGTAACATTCCCTCCCCGTAATTGTCTGAGAGGTACTATACTAGATCCATACTTTATCCATTTAACCCTTTTAACTCTTTGCCCATCGCAGACGATATCAAAATTTAATATTTTAAATATCATTTTTTTTTCAACTGTTGAATTTGCATATTACGTGGGCGGATGCGGCCGATTCGTTGGGTAAAGGGTTAACTCGAGCGGTCGTTTTTCAGGCCCAGGAACATGATGCGTCTTAACCCTTTACCCAACGTAACGGCCAAAACCGGCCAGCGCTATTCTCAAAATCGCCAATTAATTTTCAAAATATTTTCATTTTTTGTCTCAAAAACATAGGTTATGACCCCTCGTTGGAACGAGCTCGTCGAGCTCGTTCCAACGAGGGGTCATAACCTATTTTTTTGAGACAAAAAATGAAAAAATTGATTATTCAAGAATTTTTTTTGCAAGTGTCGTCTGCTTTTCATGTTAGGTAAAGGTGTATTAAATATGATGGCTGCTAAGTGAATGTGTGAGGTAGACCTATCAATACTTTCAAAGTGCTGCCCGAAGGCTGCATGTTGAAAATATTAATTAGTCTACCTCCAGATAATTAAATAACTGTAGTTACGCCCTTATCTTGAGTTGGGCTAATGTCATTTTGCCGCTTTGAAACTCTTTGCATCTCGGCCATCCCTTGTAACAGAATGAATTCCTTTTAACAGCCGCCTACACCTGTACATAGATATAGAGGGCAAGACTTCTTTCCTCGCGTCATTTTTCCTTATGTACCACAACATACAGTGGAGCCAACAAGTAGGCTACTGCTATAGCTTCCACTGCTCAATCAATATACCGAGACGTCAGGGGCGACATTTTGTTAATTTGCGGAGAATCCCCAAGGATGGAGACAGGAGCGTTCCGTGACAATTTTTTTCAGCATCTTGCCCAGCCCAGCGGCCAGTTTTTTACCAGCGGTCCCAGCCCAGCCCAGCCCACCGGTATTTCCCAAATGCCCGTACGGCCAGTCCGCCCCTGTCAGCGGTCACTCTTTTACTTTTTTCCGGGCCTTCATCATTGCTTCTCAGTCCGGCTGGACAAAATCTGAGCGCGTTCCCCCGGAAAACATTCTGGATCGAAACGCTATGCACGTATAGACCTCTCTGTCTCAACAGAACTTCAAATTCAAACTATTCTTAAGCACTAGCTGTTTCCATGTGGTCTTGGCACTCGACAAAGATAAGTAACTGTCGATTAAGGATAGCAGTACTTATTTTGAAAATTTCAAGCAACTCTACTCGGCGTCCTGGGCACATTTTATTTTTGTTCGACGGTACTATTTACATCATCTTCAATGTCTTACCCTATTTATACATTTTTCGACATTAATCCAACAGAGAAATATGTTCACTTTTAACATCTGGAGATCATCTAAGTGTTTTATCCAGCGACGGAACCCGCTAGCGATGGTCTTGTTGATGCAAGTGTTACTTAGTCGCTTTCCAGCGCCAGTAACAGTGAACGACAAGCGTTTAGTGACGCTATTCCAAATAGGAACAGTCCTAGCACCTCCCCGCGTGGTTTCGCACCGACTAGAAATACACCAAACTCTAAAATGTCTGCCTAGCGGGCTACCTGGGACATTTTAAGGCGACGGACTGCAAATGTCTTTTAACCCTTTACCCAACGTAACGGTCAAAACCGGCCAGCGCTATTCTCAAAAATCGTCAGTTAATTTTCTTTATTTTTTCATTTTTTGTCTCAAAAACATAGGTTATGACCCTTCATTGGAACGAGCTCATCGAGCTCGTTCCAATGAGGGGTCATAATCTATGTTTTTGTGACAAAAAATGAAAAAAATTAGTTGTTCAAGATTTTTTTTTTTTTGCAAGTGTCGTCTGCTTTTCATGTTAGGTAAAGGTCTTTTAAAAGTCATCGAGTTATTATACTTTGATAGCTTGACATTGAATCAATTGCGACCTTTCTGGGAATTGCCGTTGGCTCAGTTGGTATGTTCACAGAGCATCTATGGCTAGGCGATTGGGTGTTGTATGCCGAGGATCGACTCCCGCGGAGTCCACCTTCCGAAACACTTTTCAGTTTTCAATCTGGTGGCGCGGTGCTAGGACTATGCCAGGTGGAATTCCTGCTTGACATTAAATTCAAGCAGTTGCATCTTTACGGATCTTCCATTAACTGATATTCCTGTGTTTATCAACTGGGGCCATCGACCATTATAACAGTGATCTGTTCCAGTTGCATTGGATGCTAAAGCAAACGATCCACGGGTAAATCTCACAACACAATACAGGCTACTTGTAGACAGTTAATAATTCCAACATTTCAGTAAAAAAAAAAGAAGAAATTATGAGTTTGATAGCGAACAAGTTTCCGATGTTATCAGTATCAATCGCAAAAAATACGAACAGGTCGGTAATTCCACTGCCTGATAGGAGAGTTCCAACTCCACACTGAGAGAAAGCATATTTTATCCTTTCGTTTCTGATATATTACAAACGCCCGAAGACAATGCGCGACAAGGAAATAAGTTTCGATTTGAACACAAAAATCGGTTACATAACGGTTTCTAACTATAAAAGATAAATCGTGAACTTCGGCAAAATATTGTTTAGAAATGGATCTCTATGCCTCTGTTTCGTAAAATTATAAATTTTGTTGTTGTCGATACGCACGGTATAAAAATGTAGAATATACCCATAGTAGCTTGGCGTACCAAATGTTCACCACGAGTGGTGAAGGGGTGTTAACCGAGAGCCTTTGGCGCGCGGTTAACACCACTTCACCACGAGTGGTGAACATTTGGTACACCAAGCTGCATTGGGTTTATTTTATTTATACCATGATCGTCAGATTATTAATAATCGGTATTATTTTTTCTCGATTTTACTGAGCAGCAGCCGTTCATGCGTGTGAATTTGTTTTTGTTTGGGCGGTATTTCCGCTGTCACTTTTATCACCGAAACGAATTAGAAAAAGAAACAGGGTCTATTTCATTTTAATAACATAATAACATACTATTTCGATTTATGTATGCTTCATTAACATGAGACAATGCATGTCGGCTAATTTTTGGAGTCTTATGAGGTAAACTCATTTAAAAATGTAATAAATAATTGCTACTTTCATTTCACTCTTCGCGAGGTGACGTGCGATAAATTTAGACAAGTTCGCATTCAGGTCGACGTCACCAAAAGTCAATTGGATGTAGTTCCACTGTTAGTGTACATTTTACCTACTGAAATCCCATTGCTGGCGTGTTCACCACGTTGATGTGTAAAGCTAAAATATATGTTATAGGCTTTTCATATGTAGTAGAATAGGTAACCGTGGTATAAAGAGCATTTATTTTGGGCTCTGGATATTGATATGGATTATTGTCATACCGCGTCAATTCTCGTGGTATGTTGAGATGATATGATTTCTTGGAAATCATCTATGGATGGCCCGGGATTTTCTTCAATATCTCCACATTTGAGGAGATTGGTGGATAACCAATAAATTATTATGTCTGGGGTGGGGGATGCCAACAAAAAAGGTAACTCTGGGCCATGATTGGTTGTGCAGTGTATTGGGTTGTGTCGTTTGTTTGACGAAACAGTACCCTTTACAGAGCAGTGGCATGTTTTCCAAAGTGGGTCTTCAGTTGAGTCGACCAAGAGATGTGTTGTGCTGAGATAGTTCAACGGGGAACTGCGTGAGTTAATGTAATTTGAGACATGCATAATGACAACCATTATCGTTAATCATTTAAGACCAAATTTCATGAGAAGGTTGACAGAAATGACACATGGCACATCAATTTTCCTTGTCTTGTACGGTGCTCGGCTCTTGATGCAAACGGACCGACCATTTGATATTCTTATCCATAGAATAGGTAATCATGGTATAAATAGATAATGAGATATGAAACTCAAAATATATCCACTTCAACGTTAATGGTAACAGTGGCGGCGCTACGGGGGGGGGGGGGGGACATGGGGGGGCATTTGCCCCCCCCCAAACGAAGGCTTTGCCCCCAGTTGCCCCCAACCATCTCGCATGCATTTCCATCCATCCACCCTCACACACAAACACATTCACTCACTCTCTCTCTCACACACACAATCCGCAGGCTAGCTGATGAACACATCCAGGCAGTAGATATTTAAAGACTCGGATGCAGATACTTATAAGTTATAATTAAGTTATGAGCCAACAAAGGCGTGTGTATCCATATCCCTTGTCTAAAACAATTCATGGATTTCGCATTATGACAGACGGGCATTATCTCCCTTGCACTGTTCAATTATTTGAAGTCTCTGTCTCTCTCTCTCTCTCTCTCTGTCTGTCTCTCTCTCTCTGTCTGTCTCTCTCTCTCTCTCTCACACACTCTCTCTCTCTCTCTCTCTCTCTCACTCTCTCTCTCACAGACCCACCAGACGCGGATCCAGGATTTTTTGAAAGGAGGACCGCTAATTACCATTACATTTAGTCGAAACTTGGACCCAAAGTCCGTAATGTAATTTTTTGGTTTGGTACGTCCACAGGACGTACCAAACCAAAAAAGTATATTACGGACTTTGGGTCCAAGTTTGGACTACCTCATAACAAAGTAATGATATGATCCTTTACGTATTTGCCCCTCTTCATGGGAGTCTGCCCCCCTAGTTGCCCCCCCCCCCCCCCCACACAAAAACATTTCTGGCGCCGCCACTGAATGGTAATCGTCGGTATTATATTGATACGAATATATTTGATTGAAGGCCAAACTGTATTTATCATAAAACTTCCGGTATTCCATTCCCATGTTTTGTCTGCTACTTAAAAAGTGAAAAATAGGAGAACATCCACGCCTGGAAATGAGCAGACTATCATCTGTAAAATGAGGTCTCCAGGGGATGAATTTAGTGATGCTACCGTGCATAGCAGGGTACTATCACTAAACGTACCCTCTGTGTACCTCATTGTGAATTAAGGTCTCAGACCTATACAGGAAGAGGTAACCGTAGGATAAGTTGGGGGAATTTAGCCCACTGCATGGGATAGCATCAGCAAATTCACCCCCTGGGGACCTCTGGGCAGATTGTTAATTTCCAGGCTCGAGAACATCAACACCTTCACCCCTCCATGTGAACTGAAATTTTAGAACATCGTAAAATTAATTTTCTTAATTAATCTTCGCAATTATGTTCAGTATCAAGTTGATCTGAGTCGATGTTATCGTCGTTAACGCGAGAAAGCCTTGCATTTTGAAACTGGTACCTCTAGAAATCTCATATCAACATGTATCGACAACATAAACACGTCCTCTTGTTTAACTTACCGAAATAAGGAACGAAGCCACATGAAATTACAACTAAATGAACTCATCAACTGTGGCTTTGTTCATGGATTTATTAAGTGGCTATCAAATTAGACTCAAAAAAAGAAATCGGCTATTATTGTTGGATAAATGGCTAGTTCTGGTGACTTTCACGCCTTCTCGGAAATTTTCTACAGGAGGGCGATAAGCTGAAACAAATTATGCTAAGTAAAACATATAGAGAGTAATCGCTTGACTGGACTGATTACGTGAATTAATTCATGAGAGGTGAGGGACGTTGTACAAACACGAGTGCGCGAATGCGCACGAGTGTTTTACGATGTAGTCCCTCGCCTCGAATGAATTATTTCACGTATCTAGTCCAGTCAAGCGATTACTCTGTTTATTACTTTTCATTATTAACAATAATTATATTATTTAACCCTTTACCTAACGTAATGGTAAAAAACGGCCAACGCTATTCTCAAAACTCGCCAATCAATTTTCATTATTTTAAAATTTTTTGTATCTACAACATAGGTTATGACCCCTCATTGGAACGAGCTCGACGAGCTCGTTCCAATGAGGGGTCATAACCTATGTTTTTGAGATAATATGGGAATGTCAGTTTTGATGGCTTTTCCAGCCTTTGTTGCGATAATTCACTTTGGTTTAGCATTCAAATGACAATTGCCATTACTAAACAGAAATGAGACACACAATACCCAATAAATTAATTGCGGTAGATTTTTGCCTTGGTATATCAATGAAATAATTGTTTTGAATTCGATAAGAATGTTTAATCATCTTTTACGGAATAATGGGGTGTAAGTACGGCAAAAAGTGTTCACATTGCACACGCTTCATTTGTCAGTGATGAAGTCCATACCTGTGACTCTGGACTGTATGGAACTGACCTCTGCTGAACCTTCTTCATCAAAACAAAAGGAAAACATAATTTCAGCATTTGGGAATTGTATATACCATGGATTGGAATTAGTCGCCTCGCACGAATGTCAATGATTACAAAATATAACAATCCTATCATCTTGAGGTATTCCATTGTCCCTTTTTTATTTCTTACTTATATCCTAACAGACTTTCAGGCAGTGCTCACAACTGCATGACAGCAGCTCCGTGGAGAATTTCAGTTTTCCTATCTTCTTTGTGTCATTCCAAACAGTCTGGTACCTAATTTGTTGGGGTCATTTCTTTCGTAAAAGTTTTTCGAGCCGCATCATCAAGGCATGCTGATTCGTTCTGACTGTGATGCCTCAAGTCTCGATTGTGGTACTTATGTTCATATATCCGAACAGTTTTCGATGTACCACTATGCCGGCGCAATGTTTTTGAATACCGATACTGGTATTCAGTTTTGAATATCGTGCAGTCCAACCAGCCTCTCATTTAGCGTACAAGGGAATAAATGCCACGTTTATCACTGGAAGCCAGCATGGCAATCCCAGAAAGTCTTGTTTACTAAGGTATAAGCTCTTCTTCACTGGTACAATATTACCCAGTCACCAGTGTTTGGGTTGGAAGTCCTGTAAAATGGACAGCATGGATATACAGTTAAGACTAGAAGTTCTGTCATGAAATGCGCACAAATAGCACGATGATCTGCGCGTTATTCTACGCGTTATTACCATTGTAAGGCTATCAAATTCTGTACATATGGCCTGTGCACAAACAGTGTTTCAGCAAATGGACCTCCGGGTAACCCGGAGGTCCATTGGTAGAAACATTGCCTGTGTTTTCTATGACTAACCTAGAGAACCTGCCATGCTTTGGATGTCATTCGATACGGCAATTGCGCGCAATTCCTACGCGCAATTAAGTCTAGATAAGCGCACAGTTCATGACAGTACTTCTAGTTTTAACTGTAAACGATTGACTAAACTTAGCTTTATCTGCAGGTTGCAATCAGGATTGGACATTATTAGCAGTTTATAGGGCGTTCCCTAGTACATTAACAAAGTTTGCAAGAACGTAATGCTCAACTTAAAAAAGTCACGAGATGTGTCGGGCCGTTAATGTGTTGAACATCTCATTAATAGCCCGACACGTCAAGTGACTTTTTGTTCCTCGCTGTCGTACACACGAAAATGGAAACAGTTTGCAGAAATGGTTTCATCTAGTGGTTATGCACGCCTAAATAAATCCCATTAACCACAGTGTTAACCTTTCACTCTCTGTTCAACACACCAAGTTATTTTGAAAAAAAATACCTATACATCTACAAAGTACGTCATCACTTGAAAAAATTAAACTGGAAAAAAATATATGTTGCCACATCAAATTTCAGTTTAAATTTCGAATTTTTCACAACTACCGTATGGTCTTGCACTGAATGACTTTTTTCCAATGCCTCATGTTTTTTGAGAGATTCTCACACATTCCGGCACCAAATTACAAACAAACTTATTAATCCTTTCTAAAGTGGACGAATCAAAATTTTAATTAATGGTTTCAAAGTCAAAATATATTTAACCAATCAGCTGATCAGCCCTATTTAATCCTACTCACAACGTTTGGGTGACAAATGCTCCAAGTCACGTGTTCACTTATTTTAGTTGTTCATAACCTATAGTACACAATGCGATTTTTTATTTTAAATTATTAAATATGTAAAAATGTCCAGCAAAGTTAGTTCCATAAGAACAAGCAGCTGTATATAGTTAGAAAGTCTGCAGAGAATTTAAGCCTTTATTCCTGAAGTAAAAGCGGTGAATATCGGGTCTGTTTTTTAAGTTTTTCTAACTTCGTTGCAATTGAAAGAGTACTGATGCCGATCACGCGATAATCATGTGATACCAGTTTGTGTGAGAACAGACGATAATATCATCTGCCAAAATTTAAAACGTTAAAAATGTCTCAATCAAGCGAACTGAATGAAGACCAATTGGCTGTTTGTAGCTGCCATTTAAGGTACAGGGTCAATTCTTTTCTCAGTTTGTTTGTTGGTGGTTAACGTCACATATTTATGCACTATGGCTAATCGTGACACAACATGGAGATGAAGTCAAGTTTAGTCAATCGTTGATCAACATGTTGCCCATTTTAGAGGACTTTCACCCCAAGCATTGGTGACTGGGTCCTATTTTACTAGTAAAGCGGAACTGGTTTACCACAGTAAACAAGTGCTGCTTACTTCCCGGGGTTCCCACGGGGAAATTCTTTTCTCAGAATCGCAGTAGTAATAATAGTAATAACATGACTCTGTCGGGCCTTGTGGTTTATTAACGGCCCAACAGGTGTGATTAACTGCCCTTCAGCTTCTTGTCGAGGTCCTTTTATAAGTTGTCGGGCTGTTATTCACACCCGTTGGGCCGTTAATAAACCGCAATGCCCCCCAATGTCATGTTATTGTTATATTGTGAAGAAATATGATCATAGCCACCAATAAAAAAATAAATATCACTAGAATACAGAAAATGTTATTTATGTTAAAACATGAACTATAAATTGAAAATTTATCACTAGCAAAGTTGCTGTTTAATTAACAACATGGTTCCACTGGACTGCTTTAACCCTTTACCTAACATGAAAAGCAGACGACACTTGCAAAAAAAATTCTTGAATAACTAATTTTGTTCATTTTTTGTCTCAAAAACATAGGTTATGACCCCTCGTTGGAACGAGCTCGACGAGCTCGTTCCAACGAGGGGTCATAACCTATGTTTTTGAGACAAAAAATGAAAATATTTTGAAAATTAATTGGCGATTTTTGAGAATAGCGCTGGCCGGTTTTGGCCGTTACGTTGGGTAAAGGGTTAAGGGTTATCCAGAAGGCATATTGGAATACCAGAAAGCAGATTCATAGATGAACCGGACAGTTAGGTTGAAGCTCAAACCACATTTTCTAAAAATAAGAAAACAAGTAAATAAATGAAAAAATAAATGTATATAACAAATTATTTCGATACAAGTATTCCAGTACAATGTATTTTTAGGAGCTGTCACTGAACCTGCTTACACCCAACAAAGGGGTGCACACTGAATTATTTATCTCTTAATTTAATAACCCTTTTTAATTGAATATACCTTTTAAACACAAAACCATTTAACATACTGTCAAGGTGATAGCTAAAGGTTGCGATTTTCTTGTTTTAAAATTGTAAATGTTGTTCGATAATCTTTCTGACTCGGTTAAACATAAAACGTAAAGATAGACATATAACGGATCCCCCCCCCCCCTCCAAAAAAAAAAAAAAAAAAAAAAAACGATTTTGTCACTTAAACAGACCAGCAATAATTCAAGCGCTGCTAATTAAAGAGTGAAATTTTATGTCCATTATGGCGCACTTGATGAACGCCACATGGCCATCTGATAACTGATAAAAGAAATACGAGAGACATGTGTCCTCCTGCAGTCATTATCTACGTATTTATGGCCAGCTAATGGATAATTGTTGGAAACACAGTACATCGAACATGTTCTGGACACACACCCATATTACACATCTACCATGTCACCGAAATGTCAGGATATGCCGAAATGTAAGTCTTTCAAAGGAACTTAAACGCGAGTATTAAATTAAGATAGGTCTAAGCGGCCAAGTTCTAGAGAAGCGATTAGACTGAGAATTCATATTCTGGCTATGGAAATATAAATCAGGGTGTTTCTCTAAAACTTCATTCCAGTCTGATGGTGTGTAAGCCTGCGAGTCGTTTCGAGTATATGGGCATGTCCCACGCTATAGGTTAGAGGAGGTGCCGCATCGGTGCGAAAGTATAGGCACGTTGTTATGTAGGGGGGCACAGAGCTCACAGTTAGGATAGGAACAGTCGTGGGCCAAGTCGGTGGCCATATATGAAAATAGGATCAGAAAAACGAAGTACGAGCTCAGAGAGCTATTCGCATTTAGGTAAACGGCATTACCTGTTTTAGAAGGCAGGCTATACGTAGCCAGAGTGAATAGGCTTTGCCTGTATGAACATTATTATGAGACAAATGTAAGGGAGAGTTTAACCCCATTGTTGGCGATTGCATGTGTGAAAAGCGTGAAGGAAAGTGACAATAAGCTAGTGCCCGTGCGACGGGAGTGGTAGAGTGACATTCCGTCACATGTTAGAGCAGAGGCGTCCGATAAAGTGACAATACGTTAGTGGCCGTGCGACGGCAGTGAAAGGGTGAAGTGAAGATGCGACCAAGGAAAAAATACCAGCGAAAAGTAGGAAAAACCAGCGACAACACAGAATGCGGACTCGCAAGTGATTCAAAAACTGTGTGGGTTGGGGTGATTGACGTCTTGTCTATCATATTCATTGGATTCCACGTAAATCACAAATTACCATATTTATTTATATGTATATGTATTAAAATTGTTGTTTTCAGTGAACCCCTGTTGATTTATGCTCTTCGAGGAAAAGATATTAACTTCTTCAGGATAAGAACCACACCAACAAAAATTAAATGGGCGGGTTCGTCACGAGGAGATATCCCGTCGCCTGAGGGCTAGAATGTTCTAAGTCCCATAGGGACATAGAACATTCTAGCACTCAGGCGACGATACGTTCATGCACGGATTCAGGCGACAGACCTGGAGTTTTGGCTGAATACGCGGCGTGAATCTATTTCTTCGAGCAGCGACAAAGCCCCGGTTTCCAATACATACCTTCAGCACAGATTTGATCTGTTAGTTGCATATTTATTTATTTATTTGGATTCAACGAAAGTTTCGACGGCCAAGGTCACTTCGCGTTTTACGGATGGAGGAAGCCGGAGTACCCGGAGAGAACCACGGAACGACGGCGAGCAACTGTCAGGCTCCCCAACGTACTAACTCCAGGGCTAGTATTGGTTGAAGACAAGCACGCCATAGAAGTGTAGTACGCCTTAGCACACAACGTCACTGCGCCCCTACGTGGGCAATCCGTATTACGTGCCTTGTCCAAGGACAATGCGGCAACCACTGAGCCACCGCGCCCGCGTTAATTGCATATAGATTATAGAGTAAACTTCTTTTCATTGAATAAAAAAATTTTGTAACTTGTCCAAAAGTTACCATAACAATCACTGAATTCCCCTTATCCATATACCCTTTGTACATCAGGATTTACATAATACACGCATTTAATCCACTACGTCGTGTCTGACAGAGCAAAATAAGTGTTTATACAAAGTTACGCTATAGTCATAGCTGCTGATAACGACACAAAGAGACATGCTTAAAAAATTATATACGGGAATTAATTTTAACATGCACTGTAGTACGGTTCGATAAATCAGATTTCATTTCGACTTGCGCTGTAATATGGTTTAAATTGCTTGAACATAACAATTAATATCGATCCGTACTGTACGATCGAAAAAGACTGAAAGCCGACAGTGAGGACGGAGAGAGAGAGAGAGAGAGAGAGAGAGAGAGAGAGAGAGACTCAACTGAAGAGTTGTATGTTGATTTCGATTTTGTGCTCGTATTGGGCAAAGGGTGGGTCTGAGGTCTGAGTGGGGTAGTCAGATCCGTAAAACACGCTAATCGGAGCGTCATAAAATCTCTCAGTGGCGTGGACAACAAGTAAAAAATTATATCTACCAGTAACTATCAAATACCGGCTTTTACTCAACTGAATATAAAATTAAAACAAAAATTATACAGGTTTGTAAATCAGCTGCATCCACACGAATAAATCTATGTCGGAATTTAACGGAATGTCTGCAGAAAATACGCCATTTCATCACACCCGGCCTTTAAGGGAATATTGACGAACTTGTGATGTTTTATAATTAAATGTACAGAGTTTACTCATTTTTTTTGCCAGCGAAATCCTTCACTCAACTTGGAGTGACAAGTCTACTCGTAAATATAACTCGGGATCATAGCTTGTTGAAACTGGATTTTTTGTTGGCCCCTCCTTTGAAGAAAAAAAATGCTCAAGACAACGACACCGCTAAGAACCCTACCCATTCGCTCCTTCGCCGCGCCTAGGCATAAAAAATGAAAGAAAAAGACTTATTTACAGTTATTTGCATCGTTTGCGATAGTGAAATGTAAGACTCTGAAATTTATGTATACGATGATTTCATGGGAACCAGCTTTTACTCAATTGAACACGAAATGAAAATTGATACAGGTTTGTACAAGTTAAAAAACTGTAAACCGGCTGCTTCAACGTGAATAAATCTAAGTCGGTAGTTAACAGAACATACGCTATTTCATTACACCCAGACTTTAAGCGAATATTGACGAACATGCGATGTTTTATAATTAACCCTTTACCCAACGAATCTCCCGCATCCGCCCGCGTAATATGCAAATTCAGCAGCTGAAAAAATATTATTTTTCGAAAAATTTCAACAAAACCATATCATGTGACCCCTCTTTGGAACGAGCTCGTCGAGCTCGTTCCAAAGAGGGGTCACATGATATAGTTTTGTTGAAATTGTTTTTAAAAATTTAAAAAGTGATATTTAAAACAATAAATTTTGATATCGTCTGCGTAGGGTAAAGGGTTAAACATACACAGTTTACTCATTTTTGTCATCGAACCCCTTTACTCAAAGTGTGGCAATTCTTCTCGTCACCTGAAACTCGGTATCACAGCTTGTTAAAACTGGATAATATGTTGGGGCAAACCAACAAATATGCCACGTTTCTAATTAAAACACCGATTTTTTATAGTTATGCACAATTCCTAGTCCTCTTGCAGCTGGAGGTCCTGAGCCCATTGTGACCGTTTATACCACTTTTACAGTGAGAAGGGTATGTAAAGGCGGGTACTGCTGATGTTTCCCACAAAATTTGTAAGACGGAAGGGGGCTGGGACTGTTATGATAATATTTTTGGATAAAGGTCGAAACGTTTATGATAGATTGGTAAGGCCAAAGAAACAAGGCTGGTTCTCTGATAAAACTGCCCATGTCTCAGTAAAATCCTAAAAATACAGAACCAAACTTAAACGCCTCTCGTGGTATCCCTACATGTTATTCCTGCACCACTCACTCTCGTCCAGTAATCATTAACCCACTAAAGATAAGTGTGGTTCTGTATATTTCCGATTGTACAGTTAACAACAACAGTGGTCAACGTCTCTATGAAGTCACTCGCACAACATGATGTCACGAAGTCAATCGCAACGTCAACCGTTTCAAGAGGAAAACTGTCAAGAAAACCCAACTTCCCCATCAATTTTCCATCACATACCCTTACTGTATAACAAGAGCACTGGAAGTACATATAGAACTACACATGCCATTGCATACTATATATGGTGTACGTACCCCACTTGCCGGATGCAGTCTGAATGGTGCCGAAATTCTGCACTGGAATTTGAACCAGCTGTGCTGACAAAGTTCTGGGTAATGAGATGGTTCATACATGTTATACTTCTTACACTTTAACCCTATAACCAACGTAACGGGTAAAACCGGCCAGCGCTATTCCCAAAAATCGCCAATTAATTTTCATTAATTTTTCATTTTTTGTCTCAAAAACATAGGTTATGACCCCTCGTTGGAACGAGCTCGTCGAGCTCGTTCCAACGAGGGGTCATAACCTATGTTTTTGAGACACAAAATGAAAACAAATAGTCATTCAAGAATTATTTTTGCAAGTGTCGTCTGTATTCATGTTAGGTAAAGGGTATATTGGTATATTTTTTAGGGTTTTATTGTTTTATTTGTTTTTTAACCACTGTGCCACATTGTATATCAGAACAAGGAGCAAAATGAAAGTGTTTTCTGTTTCGAAAATCTAAATGGGTTCCCCTGTACAATAAGCAAATCTTTTGTTTACAGAAATCAAGGATGTGTCACCAAGTAATATATAGAGGATATGAAATGAGTGTTTTTCTCATATGCTATTTATGAAACGAGTCTAAGAATTTTCCGTTTGGGCGAGCCCCTGGCGAGCCTCAAACGGAAAATTCGGACGAGTTTCATAAATAGCATATGAGAAAAACACTTATTTCATATTCTATTTATCATATGACACACATATGCACAAATTAACGACTTAGTATGACTTTTTAACCCCTTACCTAAAGTGTGTTGCAGACGACACTTGGAAAAAAACATCATCATATAACTAAACATTTTCATTTTTTGCTTGCAAAACATAGGTTATAACCCCTCATTGGAATGAGCGTGATGCGCTCGTTCCAATGAGGGGGTCATAATCTATGTTTTGGGAGCAAAAAATGAAAATTTGTCGTATGTAGCACTGGTCGGTTTTGGTCGTTATGTTTGCTAAAGGGTTAATGCAGTATAACCCAACCTAAATAGGACAGATGACGTCAATTCTCCCTACTGAAATTATGCAAATGTGACCGAGTTATATTTTATTCAGCTAATCAAACTGCCCATATTTGAAATTGACCAATGAAATCTTTCAACCCCAATTATGCAAATCATGAAAATATGGCCCAGTTGTATTTTGTTCACACAGTCAAATTGTCTAGTTTTGAAATTAACCAATGAAATCGACGGAAGGCTGTATTTATCACAGATTAATATGAAAGCAAAATATCAAATGTTTTAAAGTGAACAAAACGGACGAGTCATATGATAAAATATAATATTTTCGATTTTGATCAATATGCTCTGGAGATGAAAAACAGGTATAAATGTTTTTCTCTCCAGTACCTTTTTGAATCAAACTGATTGTCTTTCATTGAATTTTCAATGATGTATCATGTAAGCTGCATACGCTCTATTTACATTCTATTAAGTGGCTGTATTTCATGACAATGCTGTACCTAAACGCTCTACATTTCACACTTTGTAATATTATTGCCAAGTTAACAGATATATACAGACACAAGAACAACAGTGTTCAAAATTTGTCGAGAACGCTCGTTTCGTTCGAGTGGTGGTTACCCAAATTTAAATCGACGCAAATGGATGACTGGTTCGGCACTCTCCCATCAATTGTAACAATGCAAACTCAGTGGAGATGGAGTAATTGAACTTACAAGATAATATGAAGGACATCCACAGAATACGAAGCTTTTAACTTTAGGTACCTGCAATTCAGAATAACGCCCAAATATGGGCTTCTAGCACTCTACCAGTTAAGCAACCTTTCTTTTTTTCTTGATAGAGTTTAAGACTTTTGCCGTATATATATATATTTCAATTCTATGTAATATATGAATCCTTTTGAATGATAAAATGCAGTTTCCTATGAATTGTTACATAGTCAAGCGCCCTGTTAGCCATTTCCAACCCACGCGAACGGCCAGACCGTTAGAATATTTTTTTGAAAACTTGCACACTGGAACGATTAAAAATTTTCAAAGAAACCTACTGCAATTTTCATTTCAAATTTAATTTCTCAAAACAGAAAAAAAATCAGATACAGACCACCTAACATCGGAAAACAATTTCAATAATTTTATTCCCAGACTGCTTTGTGGTACCTCCACACTTCGAGCATGAGAAACTATTCATTAGAATATTCAACAGCTACACCAAGACAGTATCTACTCTTCTTTTCTTTTTGTGAGATTGTTATTATGTTGTTTTTTATTATCTTCAGTTTCTTATGGGTTTATTGGTTTATTGGTTTACTTTAGGGTATACATAATACAGAAAAGTGTACATTAAACACATTGAAAATAGTAATAGAAATAATAAATAAATAACAATTGTGTTTGTGAACAAATACAAAAATAGTGTATACCGTAGGGAGATGGCATAGCCAGATTGGTTGTCTACTTGTCATCCCCCTGTTAGCTATACAGTATCAGCTTGTGTCAGACCTACAATAAGAAATATAAACTAACAGATAGTTATTTGCATGACAATGCGTACTTATATATAACTAGTTTTCCTGTCAACCTTTCCGTGGATGCTTCCAATGTGGGCATTGTCTTTTGCATTATTAATTGTCATCTGAGAAGTAAGCAGCCCATATCGGAAGCTGATGACAAGACCCAGAGTCAGAGAGCGAAAACTAGTTTTTATTTTATTTTATTATTATTATTATTATTATTAGCTTTTTATTATTTTTTTTAGCCAGATCAGAATGTGTAAGTAAATTAAGGTTGTGGAAAAGCCAAATTCCCGAGCTATTAATACCATATAATTAGAAAGGACGAAAAGATAGATTAAGCTAAGCAATCTACGCAATATGGGTTATTACAGTTTGCATTAGCATCATACGATCTTAGCAATTTTTTTAACAACTCATTTTTAAATGTGCCTCTAAGTGGGATATTGTGCAGTCTTTCATCCAGTCTATTCCAAATTTTCGGGTAATCGAATGGTGGGAGGGCATCTAGAGATCTTGTTCGAGACCTTTCTTCAAGAAACATACCAGATTGTCTGGTGGATCTTCCACTTCTATTTTCCACAGCACTGAACAAACTATCAAAAGACACGGGGAGTTTATTATTTCTCCAGTCAAATAGAAGCAGAGACATATGGAGCACAAAAAGATCGCTAACCTTTAAAATTTTGTCTTTTTGAAACAAAGGATCTGTGAGAGAGTTAAATCGTGAATTGTTTAAAATTTTTATAGAGCGTTTTTGCATTAAAAACAACTTATTTATACCTTTCGAGTTACCCCAAACATGGATCCCATAAATCAAATCACTGTGCACTGAAGTATAATACAGCGTTTTCATTGCAGCATGTGGCAATATAGTTTTTACTTTGTTAAGAAGATAGTTTGCACGAGCTATTTCTGCGTACAAATTAGAAATGTGAGCCTTATCTGAAAGATTCTCATCAATATGTATGCCTCGAAATTTTAATGACGATTCGTTTTGGTCAGACGCAACTCTATCTATTTTCGTATTGTTTATAACTACATCACTGAGAAGTGAAACTGCTCACTTATTGCTGGGGTTTATGATGATAAATTTGGTTTTAGCAGTATTGAGGAGGAGGTAATTAGCTGAACACCACCGAGAAATCTTTTTTCTAGTTCAAGATTAATATAATTTACAAGAATATTTACATCTGGCCCCGACGAATACACAGTTGAGTCGTCCGCAAATGACACCAGATTTAGGGATGTAGTCTTACAAAGGTCATTAACATACAGCAGGAACAAGGTCGGCCCTAGATTAGAGCCTTGCGGCACATACAGAACTGTGCAGCTCGAGTAGTCACTAGAAATAGAAAAACTTGCCACATAACACCTATCCTTAAGGAACTGCATTGGCTGCCAGTATGCCGGAGAATCGAATATAAACTGTGTCTGCTGTTTTTTTAAGAGCCTTCACGGCCTCGCACCACCCTACCTCACTGAGCTTGTAAATCGGTATGAACCAGCCCGAGCTTTAAGATCCGGCAATGAAACTTTGCTCCCACAGCCAAGGGCAAGACTGAAGACCGCAGGTGACAGAGCATTCTGTGTGGCTGCCCCCACTGTGTGGAACTCACTCCCAAAACATATAAAAACTATCAGCACCTTAAATTCATTCAAGAAAAGCATGAAAACATATTTCTTCCAACAGGCATTCCATTAGTTTTTGTAAAGCCAAAGAGCACTTTTGTGGATTTTAGGCTTATAAATTATTTATTATTATTATTAACTGGGACTGTAGATGACTCATTATTTCTGAACGCGACGCATTGTTGCCCATTGAACAAGAGACTCTTGATCCATTCTAAGCTAACTCCACGAATGCCATAATATTCCAACTTTCTTAATAAGATACTGTGATTTATTGTATCGAAAGCCTTTGAGAGGTCAAGAAAGACAGCGAGTGTGTTATGTTTACTTCCTTTATTATTTTCCTCAGAAATATGACTCAATAATTGGAGAACGAGATGAATTGTGGCATGATTTTTACGAAAACCGTATTGCTGAGGGGTTAGAATATCAAATCTGGTTAAAAAATGTATAAGTCGATCAGACATAATTTTCTCCAATACTTTAGAGAAAGTAGGCAAAATACTCACTGGCCGATAATTATTGACGTTCTTTACAGTACGTGGAGAGTGGATTGTAACTAAATCACCCGCGGAGTGGAGTTATCACCCAATCTATAACTTTCAAATTTTGTACATATCGACAAAAAACACAAGCAATGTTTCAGCCAATGGACCTCCGGATTTAACCCGGAGGTCCATTGGCTGAAACTTTGCTGGTGCTGGTTATGCTTTACAATAAATTTGCAATTATTGCTTGGGTGGAATCTCCACTCTGTGGGTGATTTAGTGATAATACACTCTCCACGTACTGTACTTAACCCTGTGAATTCTGGTGGTATTTCCATGTCAGTTCAATGACTGCAATTGGAAGAGTTTATATCTATATTTGGGGATATACCAATTAAAATCTTCAACGTAAAAGTTGAAAATATTAATTGGTCTACCCCACACATTCACTTACCTGCCATCCTTCTTAATGAAAGTATGACATACCATGCTTCCGGGATGGAACAGCGGTCGCTCGGGTTCAAAATATTACATTCAAATTACACCAGAGCACAGTTAAAACTAGACGTCCTGTCATGAAATGCGCACAAATAGTACGTCGATCTGCGCGTTAATCTACGCGTTATGACCATAGTAAGGCTATCACACTCTGTACATATAGCCTGAGCACAAGCAATGTTTCAGCCAATGGACCTCCGGATAACCCGGAGGTCCTTAGATGAAACATTGCCTGTGTTTGCTATGAGTAATCTGGAGAACCTGCCGTGCTTTGAATGCCATTCGATATAGCAGTTGCGCGCAATTACGCCTAGATAAGAGCACAGTTCATGCCAGGACTTCTAGTTTCAACTGTATATGCTGGCTGCAAATTTTTTGTTTCAGTACAGATATATACATGTACATGAACCACATGATATGACCGTACTGTTGAAAGCGATCTTAACCCTTTACCCATCGCAGACGATATCAAAATTTATTATTTTAAACATTTTTTGACATTTGTCAAAAATTTCAACAAAACCATATCACGTGACCCCTCGTTGAAACGAGCTCGACGAGCTCGTTTCAACGATGGGTCACATGATATGGTTTTGTTGAAATCTTTTGAAAAATAATATTTTTTCAACTGCTGAATTTGCATATTTCGCAGACGGATACGGCTGATTCGTTTGGTAAAGGGTTAAACTCTAAATAACAAACAAACTAACATTCACACGTACTTATCCAGTCCTAAGGTTATCAAATCCATAGAAATGCGAAAACTGGACCTCTCAATACTCAATTCAATTTCTTTTACTCATTCAGACAATGTTATATACAAAGTACATGAGGTATTATTCGAGTTAAATACAGACTATAAGATATGGAGAGGTTAAATGTATATATATATGTGGGTTATTATTAGAAAATTGGAGAAAACATGTGTTGAATCGGTCATATATACACACACATTCGTGTACATATTCATGGTCACTAATAATCATTAAAGCGATCCAAATCACAGCCCTCCCCATGGATACATATACACACCCCACATAAATACATGTGACGGAAAGTGTGTGTTGGGAGGAACTCCAAGACCCGTGTGTGCATGGATATATGTGAACACATACATCGATCCACACACATATCGTCTTCAAGTGGTACTGCTTCGTAGCACTCACCCCCACCAACCATTCCTTGCTCTGTACGTTCAATTATCCATACAACCTTTAGATGTAAGTTATATCCGTGTACAGTTACATGGGTTGTAATTTACTCCAAGGTGTGATAGGTTTTATAATCCTGACTAGTACCACACAGTCAATACATTCCCAGCACATATTCCCAAGGGGAAGTTGGAGAACAGTGTAATGGTCGGAGGTCTTAGTTAGGACTACTACGTGTATTTCTAGAACCTAACATAAGTAACGTTAATATAATCAATGTTCTATTCACCAAACTATGAATCAACCTGTATTGTGAGTAAATATTAATATACATAAAACAGCAAAAAAGAATTGGAAAGCGGATCCAGCAACATGTCGAACCTTATTTTTTAGCTGCTTCCTCACACAGAACGTACAAATGTTTCATGTCAACAAAAGGCAATATGCTTACCTAGTGGCAGTGATGTTTACTTCTTCAGTGAACTGGGTATGCCGAATCGGTGAAGACTAGTCGTATTTTTCGAGGTCACAGTTTTATGAGTTATTCTGATCGCTTTCAACATAAAATCATTGTCTAAAAGGCGAAATGCCCTTTCAAGTTCCTATAAATTTGAGTTGCACTGCGGGTGTTTCAGCAGTCCAGCTGCGGTATTCAATAGTTTGGTGTTTAGCTTGCGGCGACTCATGTTTAATAATCACCCTTCAACGGAACATCAAACTTTTCTTTCGACCATTGGTCAGTGGTCCTCTATGGATGGCAATAAGTAATGAAATTAATCATATTCATTTAAACGTTCATCATTCGGAGTTTATCATGCATAGTTAAAACCAGAAGTCCTGTCACTAACTGTGCGCTTATCTAGGTTTAATTGCGCGTAGGAATTGCGCGCAATTGCCATATCGAATGGCATCCAAAGCATGGCTGGTTCTCTTTGTTGCGCAGAGCAAACACATGCAATGTTTCTGCCAATGGACCGCCGGGTTACCCGGAGGTCAATTGTCTGTAACATTGCTTGTGCACGGGTTATATGTACAGAATTTGATAGTCTTACTATGGTCATAACGCGCAGATTAACGCGCAGATCGACGTGCTATTTGTGCGCATTTCGTGACAGGACTTCTAGTTATAACTGTATGTCCTCGTGGAAGAGTTCTCAGATTAAACTAGAACCACGAGGTGAGTCACGCCCTGCTGCATACCCCCACCGTGCATACCGCCAATTAATGGGAAGAGAAGAAATAAACCACGATACTGTGAAACCCTTTCCCATAAACAATCTTCATCCCAAATTTCATTGAGATCCGATAACCCAAAGCCCGCGATATGAGGCGAAGAGACAAAAAAATTAGCTATTTTACGAGGCAAACCGCGAAATTATTGGCTTTATTTTAGAGCAATCCCCCCTCCCCACCCGTCACACCCCCAGAGAAAAATTGTGAAGACCAGAAAGATCTGTTAATGATGTCTAGTGACGAACGGACCATCCAAATAATAATAGAAAAGACATAATGACACATCTGAGGAGGTGGTTTGCATGTATTTTCGTTGCTTTTCTGCAGCAACATGACTCATTTGAAAATTTTTCCCATAAATAATCTTCATTCCAAATATCCGAATTTCATTGAAATCTGATAACCCAAACTTGAAATATAAGTCGGCAGTTCATACATGTCAACCGATTTGGGATCTCTATCTTCTTCGTCGAAGGAATGTTTTAATTGTAAATCTTGAATACTAGTCACTCGGGATTATGGATCAAACCTTAGGGTTCTTGGAAATGTATGTGGACAAATGCCCACTCTAGCCATAACGCGTTGGCTTCCCGAACTTGTTATCCAGATGGCACGTACCGTACTCCAAATTGTTCATGCTGGGCCCCACGGGCTTCCATTTGTTTTATAGACAGTGTAGCTGACATAAGGCCAATTAAGTCGAACAAACAACTGGCTGTTCTGCGAGTCACACAGCGAATTTTCAAAGTTAAAAAAGGGGGATATGTCTAAAAAGTGAAAAGTAAGAAGTAATATTATTAAACACTCATTTGAAAGACTTTCCCATAAACAATCTTCATTCCATATTTCTTTGAAATCCGATAACCCTAATCTGAGATACGAGGCGAACAGACAAGAAATAAGCTATTTTGTATATTCAAAGGGACATACGTCGCAGAAATATATTCCATCAGCAAAGTGGCTGTTGCTTCTTCAAGATTTTGTGATACTGATAATGAAATTTCATCGAAATCTGAGGAAGAATGTTTTAGTTATAACGCGAACAGTCATCAGAGTGTGGACGTATAGACATACGTACGGACGGGCGGGCGGTCGGGCGGGCGGTCGGGCGGGCGGGCGTTCCGGCGAGCGTGCGGATTCGGGCGGCCATGTTTCGGACGGGCGGGCGGACGGACGCAATTCAGTATAGCCTAGTTTTTGAAAAATGTGGGGATATAATTATAATACAGTGGGGGGCGGGCGGGCTCCATGAGCTTTGTCAAACAAGATATAACAGATTAAATGGATGTATTGGATGTACTGAGGCCAAACAGGTCTATAAACAAAGGAAAACTAGGGAGAGTCAGGGTAATTTCTCGACAGGTTACAATATTTTTTATTCAATTAATAGGAGTTTACTCTATAGCCCATATTCAATTAACAGGTCAAATTTGTATTGGAGGTATGGTAAATGGTTCTGTGTTTGGAAATTTTATTCAATTAACAGGGTTATTCAGTTAAGAGATGTCAAATTAAGTGGGCTCCACTGTAGTACATGGACACCAAAATCACTTCCAAACCTACAACATTCAACATTGAGATGTCTCGAAACGCGTTTCTCAGTTGAATATATTTTAGTTCGTAGCTTATTTCTTGCTAAAATTATACAAATTATTTAGATCGGACACAGTTTTCGCTAGAAACAATCGAAATGCACTTCATAAACCAAGAAAACGCCAAAGCTTTCTCTTCCTGAAGGCCTCATCCTGTTCTGATAATAACTTGAATATAGAGCGCCATCGTGTACAAAAAGAAATACGAGCAGTGGCAACAACGGTCATATTCTCTAGTTCTTATAATTAACATGAACCTTGTGCAATGAAATGTTAAATTAAACGTTTCCATATTTACGAAGTGCAATCTACAAGCAAAATGTAATTTTGTAGCTTAAATATGTTGGTCGTGGTTATCCTAATTTTTAGATGAGAATTTAAAAGTTGTTCGAGATGAGCATGCGTCTTACAGGTCGATTTTTTACCTGGCAAGTGACTGTCTGGATCCTGAACGCAGTCGTAAAATCACCGTTTCATATCTTCCTTTGGTGACAATAAGTAAAGATATGTTCCGCGTTTCACATTGTTCTCTGTTTTCAAGGGTAAATTAGGCACAAAATACCGTATCATATGTTCCCTGTGTGGCAACAAGTAAAGATACAGTCCACGTTATTGAGAGCAAAATTTGTTCTCAGCTTTAGAATTACCAGCCTTCCGTCATTTATCTCAACATCGCCCTGGTAACAGAGGCAAAGACAAGTTCGCATACAGTATTCACATGTCCAACCACTCCTTGACCCGAATCATTCAAACGCGTTGTTCTCCATATTTATGTGCATTGCGTACAGAATCACTGTATCACATCTCCCTTGGGTGGCAACAAGTAAAGATATGTTCCGCGTTTCACGTTGTTCTTTATATTCAAGCATAAATTATGCAAAAAATTACCATATCATATCTTCCTTGGGTGACAAAAAGTAAAGTTATATTCCGCGTTATTACACAACAA
This sequence comes from Pictodentalium vernedei, assembly GCA_031216915.1. NCBI lineage: Eukaryota > Metazoa > Mollusca > Scaphopoda > Dentaliida > Dentaliidae > Pictodentalium > Pictodentalium vernedei. The sequence continues at coordinate 72,542,882 of CM062295.1, read as the reverse complement.
GCAAAGATAAATTACCCACTATTGCTAACCTCGTCCTGATAACAGAGACAGGGGCAGTATTTCACACATCCAACCGCTCCTTCACCCAAATCATTCAAAAAGCGCGCATCCATGCTAGGGTGTCCACCCACTCCTACTTGTCCCCTCCTTCCGTCACACACACACACATATGCATGAAATATGCAACCACATACACACACTCATCATAATCGCACAACATATACAGTACGTGGCGAGTGTATTATCAACTAAATCGCCCACAGAGGGGAGATTCCACCCTAGCAATAATTGCAAATTGGTTGCAAAGCATAATAAGCGCAAGCAAAGTTCCAGCTAATGGACCTCCGGGTTAAACCCGGAGGTCCATTGGCTGAAACATTGCTTGTGTTTTTGTCCATATGTAGAGAATTTGAAAATGATACTTGGGATGATAACACCACTCCACGGGTGATTTAGTTACAATCCACTCTCGACGTATTGTACACGCTATGTTCAACATCAACGCGCCTTTATGTGTAATTGCTCTTCACACTAACGTATTCTCCCACCCCCACCCCCACCAATTATAAATGAGAATATTTGGAATCATTCTTGTCTATTGAGTCCATTGGGTTCTAGTGTATGAAGTTTGTTAATCCAAAAATGCTCCACGGCCCTCATGTAAGCTGAATTTTGTTGATTAATTTGTTTAATTCCAATAATCTTAAAATTGTTTATACTGTGGTTTTCGGTCGAAAAATGATGCGGTATCGCTTCACTCAGAACCTCAAGTTTTATTCCACTCAGGTGGTTTTGCGTTCTCTCATACGATTTTGTCCCCGCCTCTCCCACGTACGCAACTTCACTAGATTTGCCGCAGAGAATTTCATAAACTACATTTCTGGACATGCCGGTGATTTTCTTGCCTATGTGGTAGGCCGTTCCGTTTTTGACCGCGAATTGTTTTGTTTGGAGCGTAAACCACCAGCGCGCATAGTTTCTATCGCATCTGTCAGATCCTGTCCCTTGATTGTTGAACATTTTGTTATGCTTGCTATGGACTATAATGTCTCTCAAATATTTCAATCTTTTGTACGAAATCAGGGGAGGTTTTTCGAACGCCAAATTCATGTGTGAGTAGTGTAAAATAGGCAGCCACTCCCGTGTTATTTTCTCAATGTCGGGGACGCGCCCGGAGTAAGCGACCACGAACCGGACTCATTCGTCGATTGATTTGTTTGATCGTTTTTCAAGTAACTGTTTCCGCTCGATTTGGTCGACCCCTTATAGCTGTTCACTTAAAAATGTTTCGTCGTATCCTCTTGCGTGTAGGTGTTGTTTAATGTCATTTGTGTAGCATTCATATTCAGCATTATCGAAACAAATTCTTTTTACTCTTGAAGCTATCCCATCTGGTAGAGGTAATTTTGTGTTGATTGGGTAAGCTGACTTGGCGTGCAGGTATTGATGCGTGTCAGTGCGTTTTCAATATAAACCGGTTTTAAGAAATCCGTCTTCAATTTTGACTATCGTGTCTAAAAATTCTATCCTATTTTCAGACCACTTTAAATCGACTTGTATTATTGGCGTACTGCGATTGTCCCGATTGTTAATATATATATTTGTAAACTGTCATAATTTATTATACTCTAAACGATAGATTATCGAAGAAATTGCGGAGGGATAAAAATCGTATCCCCCACTATGAAGATATAGAAAGTTTCTCACTTTCACGGTATCAAGCAAAATGGCGGCTTCCAAAGCATCACTTCAAAGTGAATACGAGTCAAATTATCACTGGAAATGATCAATTTATTCTAAAAACAGATAATGAAACGTAAATCTAGTGTTTTTGAGTTTCCAGCAATAATTCAACACGTATTCACCTCAAATTGATGCATGAAACCCGATAGTATAGTCCAAACCTGGCCTGAACGTGCGTAATATAAGAGTTTGGTTTGGTACGTCCTTTCAAATGAACGGTATATTACGAACTTTCAAGCCATGTTTGAATTAGAAACTCGACATCTGAATCAGAATGCAAGACAATATCTGTCAAGAGTATATTTCAGATCACCTCCGCTTTTCAATGATTCATTGCACTGTTTACGCTCATGCATCAATTCAAGGTTGGAACGAGTGGAATTGTCAGATTCATATAAAAAGCGTATAATAAAAAGGAAAATCTAGTTTTTTGGAGTGGATACCTAAAATGAATTCACTTGTGACCGAGACAAATGGTTATTTTCGCTCGCGCGTCCACTCAAAAACACTAGATTTCCTTTTTATTATACGCTTTTTATAAGAATCTGATAATTCCACTCGTTTCAACCTTGAATTGATGCATGAAAGTAAACAACGCATTGAGTCATTTGATACGCGGAAGTGATTTGATCGGTACTCGGAGCAGACAGCGCCATGAAATCTGATTTAGCTGGCGGGTTTCTGGTCCAATCATGGCCAGAAAGTCTGTAATATAAGTTTTGGGTTTGGTACGTCCTTTAGGACGTACCAAACCCAAAACTTATATTACAGACTTTCAGGCCATGTTTGGATTAGCGGGTTTCATAAACATTTGTCTCGGTCACTTATGGGATAATTTTCGGTATCCACTCAAAAACACTAGATATTTTCTTTCTATCATGTAAAAGTATACAATAAACACAATTTTGATTTTCACATGATTTTGATGCAAATTAACATGAAATTAATGAAAAGGAGAAATCACTCAGAAATGGTTATTTTTTGTTGACGGTTGTTTTACTGGAACATCCGGTATTATATTCACCAGGATATACGACGTATTGTTTCGTATACAAATGAATTCAACCCCATATTGTTTCTGTTTACATCCCGTCTAACGGCGGGGAACGTGTTCAAATGCAAAAACACAAGCTGTCACCCAGAATAGTTTGTTGGTGTTATATCCGCCAATATAATCATACCTGACTGAATACCTAACGATAATTCCATTTCACAAGAACAGGTTGCTAACACGCAATATGAAATATGCGCATCACATTGAATAAGCTCATTGCCCATTCGTTATGTTTGACGTTAATGATATGGAAGGTCAGAGATCGCTTCGGGTAAACATTTCGAACATCTGAACTGGCAAAACTGTCGCACATCCGATAGAAACAAACAAAATGTTTCGTTTGAAACGAGGAAATGTGTGTTTTCGATTTAATACTAATAAAAATATAAAAATTATATATTTTCAATACATTATTTAACCGACAGACCGAAAGAATATTGATTGTTTCCTCGAATGAATACCGCAATGAACCCCTTCCCATAAGCGAAGGCAGATTCGACATCATGGTTTGTTTGTTGGTGAGTGACAAAATAGCAGATAGATCACTTAAACGACACAAAGATGACCGCGTTAGTGAAAATTCAAACCCCGGGCATACAAAAAACAAATTAATACAAATATTTTCATAGTTCATTTTCATAACACACATATGTTCTAGCTGGAAGAGGTTGGGGAGGGGGCGTCGTCCCTAAAAGTTGAAAATCGTCTGTTTGTAGCAGTGTCGGGGGTCTAAATGCTATTTTGTCCATATGCAGTACATGTCAAAATGAGTTGAAGAATAACCACAACCGGTATAAACAAAAAGTAATGTTTCCTGTACTAATAACACGAGAATCGGATATCTTTTTGTGAATCTGTAACAAGGAGCTTTCCAAAAACTGGTGTAAGATTCTTGTATTATCAGTGTAGAAGCAGCAGGATTCTTAATTTATTGTAGTTATGTTACAACCTATTTTGAGTTGTAGTATACATGTATCTTTTTTATATATATACACAGAGCACTTAATAGAGTTAATTGCATTGAAAGTCCTGTTCCAGTAAATCTTTCGATGCATAGAAATTCAAAACATAATTTGTAATATCCACGAAATGTAATTTATAGTGTCCACGAAAGTATGAAATATCTGGAAAAAAAAACTTCATGTTAGTATAAATACATGGTACAAGGTAGAAGCATAAGTTAAAGTCTACAAATACTGTATGAATCAAAATAAGTCGTGGCATAACCACAAAAAAGTAACCCGCTGCCATTACACCAATAACACAAGAACCTGACATCATTTTCAGGAAAGGTCTGTATGAGAGATTTCCAGAAAATGATGTCAGGTTCGTGTGTTAGTGGTGTAGTTGAAGATGCATAGTTTAGAGTGGTTATTCTACAACTTATTTCGACTCGTTCTGTTAGTCAAGTGATTTCTGAATTCCCTTCGGAGGTCGGAAAGCTGGAATTTTGCACACGCAAAACAACGCACATGCCTGCGTATCAACCACTGACCATACCTGGCAGCCAGTGACTCAACAAGCAACCCTGCCGCTTAAGGACCACTGATTAGTTAGTTATCTGGTGGTCCATGAATTGCAGATTAGCTCGCTTATTACAAGACTGGCAAGAATATGTTGAAAATATCCACCTACTTAGAGGACACGTACAAAATCACCCTGTTTTACTATAATACAATATCCATGTATACACATTTTAGTCATGGATCCAGGGCCGGAGAGAAAGTGGAGCCCATGGTAGTAACCAAGGAACTTTGTGCGGGGAGGAGAGGGTGGCAGGCTTGGCCCAGGAGTCAAGGATAACGAATTAAAATCCGGGCTTTCAAGCCATGTTTGGCCTAGTCCCCAGTCCCAAGGTTCTTACTTCTGAGCCAACAGTTTAGAAGAGGGCTGTATCGTGAATGAAGCTATGCACTTGACCAACGGCTGTAATTCTGGACTACATGATTCTTGAAGTAATAACTTTATTAAATCAACTTGACGTAATAATTATCACCTCAGGAACTGTGCAATCAATAGCTATAGCCCTACGTCATTGGATATGCACTGATGAACTTGGAAATTTGAAACATGCTGTTAAAAACATCATTTTGACGACCAAAAAATAACGTAAGTTTTTATTTCAAAATTTTCGTTGGGGCCTCCCTTAACAACCCTATGATCGATCGCGCCTTCGGCACTTGCTACAGATACTTTATCATCTATGCAATATCCCGACAGTTTTGAAAGAGTGGGGGGGTTGGTGGGGCATCATAGAATTAACACCGAGTCCATTTCATCTTGTGTTTATACCGGTAGTGGCTATTTTTTAACTCATTTTGGCTTGTACTGTATATGGACAAAATATTATTAGACACGCGACATTGCCACTAGCAGACGATTTTCACCCTTTAGGGACCACCACATTCACAATATCTTCCAGCTGGAACATCTGTGTGTTATGCTTGAATATACTTACATTGATTGGTTGTTTGGACGGGGTTGAATTTTCACTCACGCAATCATTTTTGTGTCGTTTGGGCGATCTATCTGCCGTTTTGTCACTCGTAAACAACAAAAAAAAAAAAACGTGATGTCGAGTCAGTCTTCGCTTATGACGGGGAAGAGGTTCATTGCGGTATTCATTTGACAAAACATCAATATTATTTTTGTCTGTCGGTTGAATGAAGTGTTGAAACATGCTATTTTTCTATCTTTATTAGTATTAATCCCTTGAGACTTTAATGATTCTGACGTTCAAACTTAAATGGGAATTCAGTTTCTTCAACGTTTTTCAAAATGCGACGTCAAACGACGGGAAGTACAAATTACAAGATATTTTTCACATTAGAGATTATCTGGTCGAGGGCTAGATTATTTTTGGTGGTCTGAATTTGTCATCAAAACTTCTTTCATGACAAATTATAGGAGAGTGCCCATAGGCACTCTCCAATCATTTGTAATAAATAAATTTACATAAACAAAATATTATTTGTGTTTGACTGAATATGAAATATAAGCACGGAAGGTGTTGGCTTTTACTCTGGTATCCTCATTTTTTGAAAGCCTTGATAGTGGGTTCTAGCACTCAACCAGTTAAGAAGTCTTGATAGCAGGATTATTTTAGTATTACAAGCTGCGATAAAATTTGTCTCAGAGGTTGTCACTGAGTACTATTCGGCAGAAAATAGGAATTTGAGATCAAATACTTTAAAAAATCGAAAAATAATAACAAAACAAATGACCACAAAATATCAACGTGCTGTTTGATTTCGTTCGTCATAAAATGCACAAAAGTGTCAAGGTAATAGCTAAAAGTTGCGATTTTGTTGTATAAAAGTGTATCCATCTTTGATAATTTTTCTCGTTCGGGCCAAGGTATAAGAATGTGCATTTATATCCAGACCCCGAAAACGAATTTGTCACTCAAACAGACCAGCAATAATTCAAGTGCTGGTAACTAAGTATAAATTTTTTGTCCATTATGGCGCATTTGTTGAACGCCACATGGACTATCTGATAACTGATCAAACGAGTATTCTACTGTAGTCATTCTCTGGGTAATTATGGCCAGTTAATATGTAATTGCTGGGAAACAGTGCATCACACATGTTCTGGACACACACCCATATTACGCATCTATCCTGTCACTGAATGTCTCGGAGATACCAAAGTTCGAGTCTTTCAAAGGAACTTTAAAGCGAGTATTAAATTAAGATAGATCTGAGCAGCCGAGTTCAAGAGAAGATATTAAACTGAGAACAAATGCTCTGGCTATGGAAATAAAAATCAGGGGATTTCTCGAAAAATTCATTCCAGCCAATTCCAGTCTGAAGGTGTGTAAGACTGTGGGTCGTTGCGAATAAATGGGGGATGTCCCGTGCTATAGGTTAGAGGAGGTGCCGTATCGGTGCGAATAGGCACGTTGTGATGTAGGGGAGCCACAGAACTCATATTTAGAATAGGAGCAATTGCGGGCCAAGTCAGTGGCAATATATGAGAATAGGATCAGAAAAACGAAGTACGAGCTCAGGGAGCTATTCGCATTTAGATAAACGGCATTACCTATTTTAGAAGGCAAGCCATACGTAGGTAGAGTAGGTTTTGCCTGTATGAACATTATATTCTGAGACAAACGTAAGGGAGAATTTAACCCTATTGGTGGCGACTGCTTGTGTGAAAAGCGTCAAGTAAAGTGACAATAAGCAAGTGGCCATGCGACGGCAGAGGAGAGTGACATTCCGTCACATGTTAGAGCAGAGGCGTCCGATAAAGTGACAATACGTTAGTGGCCGTGCGACGGCAGTGAAAGGGTTAAGTGAAGAGGCGACCAAGAAACTCATACCAGCGAAAAGGAGGAAAAACCAGCGACAACAGAGAATGCGGGCCAGCAAGTGACTCAAAAACTGTGTGGGTAGGGGGTTGATTGACGTTTAGTTTTCTTATTAAGTTGGATTACATATAAGTCCCAAATTATCATATTTTTTTATATATGTATTAACTGGTAGAGTGCTGGTAGCCCATATTTGGGCTTTACTCCGAGGTGAAGGTACTGCAACATGAAGGCTTCATACTCAATGGATGTGCTTTGTATTATCTTTGAAGTAATATCATTTAGTCTGTAGGGACTTGTCTTGTTACAATTTATGGGAGAGTGCCTGTAGGCACCCCACCACCACACGCAGCCTGTAGGCACTCTCCCATAAATTGTAACAAGGCAAAGACATATGAACAAATTTTGATGGCCAAAAACAATTCAGCACTCTACCAGTTAAAATTGTTGTTTACAGTGAACCCCTGTTGATTTATGCTTCTCGAGGAAAAGTTGTTAACACTTCCAGGATAAGAACCACCCCAACAAAAGTGAAGCGGGCGGGTTCGTTACGGTGAGACATACGTTTACGCGCGGATTCAGGCTTCACTCTTTGAGTTTCGACTGAATATGCGGCGTGAATGTATTTCCCCCATCAACAACAAAGCCACGGTTTCCGACAATAAGTATCAAAGGGTTAAATTGAGAACGCACATTTTCTCGTTTCAAACGAAACATTTTGTTTGTTTTTATCGCATGTATGTCACAGTCTTCACAGATTGTCTGATCGAAGAGTTTACCCGAGCGACCTCTGACTTTGCATATTAGTAATGTCAAACATGGAGAAAGGGCTATGGGCTGATCGAAACAAGAAATGTTTTTAGTCATTATTTTCTGTCCCGCCACAGTAGGGAAGAAAACCAACCCCTCACTTTCCTTCTATGAGTTAGCTAAAAAAATGACTTAACTTGATGACAATATAACAGTTAGCTATGTTTGGAATTAGGATTCCTTCAATTTATTTATTTATTGGTGTTTAAGGTCACCTACTTATACACAATTGCTAGTCGTGACCGTGACAGTTTTACGATTGATTCCTTCAATAAAATTACCAATTCAACAAAGCGAATTATATGACAAAGCGATAATAATGTACACCTCTTGCAAACATTCTGAAAGCACGGTGGTTTATTGGTTGGAACATTGGACATCGAATCGAACGGTCGTAGGCTAGATTCTGACCCGCCCCATCAGTGCAGTTGGGCAAAACTGTTAATCTAGATTGCCCAATTAGGACTGTGGATGATTAGTGTGCTAAGGCGTACAGCGTGTCCCGATCGCCCAAGTTAGAGCATGGATGAGCAGTCTCTTGAGGCATACTTCGTTTTCCGATTACGAGGTGAAAAACATTTGTTTTTAGATAAAAAGGTTGCCGATTTGCCTGAATTTGCAACAAAATGACTATTTTCTCTGCTTGTCACAGTTCAAAGGTTCATGTTCCAATGATCTTTTCACTTCTTTAAATATAACCGTTAGGACAGATTTCAATAACATTCGTGGCATTAAGAAGGTAGAATTCATCAGTATTGAGGATGTCTGACATTGTTTTTATTCTGTTACGAAATAACCGGTCAGTGTTATTGGTAATCTCTCTGCGTCTCGGATATCTTTTACAGAATATGGTGTTGGCGTATTTATTACGTGCCCACATAATGTTAAGAACCGACACCTTTGTCAACTTTTTCTTCCAAAACACAATTTATTGGACAAGGTTGAAAAGGGATCATCGCGATCTCCCAAACGAAGGGCCATGAATGCGATTTTATGGTTAATGACATAGTTAGTTGTAGTTATTCAAAAATTGGGGAGTGTGTGAAAGTGTCGCCCACGTGTGGTGTTAGATATAGAGAAAGAGTTCAACCGGGAATCGTCTGGGTGAAGTGTTGTTTGCACTTCTTATAAATGTACAGGCTAATTGACATTATATCTTGACTCCCCACGATCTGAAATTGGTAATAAATTCATCGAATGAAAGGGTGACTAGGGAATTCATCGCATAAAAGTTTGCTTAGGAAATTATTAATAGCGCTTCCATAATTAGTATTCGCTTGTTGACAAATAGAAATATATTGGTACAGATACCCCGCAGATCACACATGCAGCTAATGGAAACGATTCTTTCATTGAAATATTGATCTATTAGTGTAACACGTTGTGCCGAAATCTTTATAAAAGATGAAGCCCAGGAATCATCTCTTCAGTAGAGATTCATCGACCAAAGGTAAGTTCAGATAGTATAAACTATTCGATATATACAGATTATCATGATAATGTGCATGTCCTGTGATTTGCATCAGATTCGAGGTGGTGTTCAGAATGGGATCACAACGAGCCGGCCTTGACGGCGAGTTGCGATTCCATTCTGGACACCACCGAGAATCTGACGCAAATCACAGGACATGCACATTATCATGATAATTCATTTATCTAACAATTCTGTCACATAAACAGATTAAATCTTAAATTACTAATACAGTTTTGGGAGATAATGTTGGGGGAGAAAAAGTAAAAAAAAAACACACTTTATGGAACAATATTGTTGTGCACTTTTAACAAACAATGCGTAACGCGGTCAGCGCAAATTTTCCAAGTTGCGTGCGTTGAAAAATGATTGACTCTCAATGTTACTTCCTGTGATGACACTCTTTAATTTACAAGTGTGTAATATTTAAATGTGCAGTTTCTATTTATTATGTGAGTCTGTGTGGGGTGGGGAGCATTGGCTATTAATAGTTCTGTCGCTAATTGTAAGTAATTTTGTTTTGTTTTGTAAGCGATCAGGTGAGTCGATCACTGAAACGCACGTAGAATGTATTCATGCGCCCGTTGTGACAGCTCGTCCGTTTCTATATGATATGGTACGGATTCAGAATGAGTCGTCAAAATGATAAGGAATAGGTACACATTATGTCATACGTAGCATTTCTTGTGGTTTTCAAGCCAAAATGTACAAGATTGTTAGATAAAGCTGTTTACAGATACCCTTCTTGCTTTTATATATTATGTAAACTGTTGCTACACGGCATATTGCCAGTCGTTGGGCGTGTTGGTTCTAAGAAGCTGGCACAAACACAATTTGTGTACAGTCTTCGTTGCCTGGCTTCTATACCCGATTAAATACAAATGGTAAGAGAAACCTAGCAACTGTATTCTCAGGTACACCCTAATTTCAGGATGGTTAGAAATCAACCTAAATCAACTGAGTTGGATGAATATGAACCCACTTGGGTTCATATTCACTCAACCCAGTTTATGTGGGTTATTGTTTTAACACAACCGATTTTATAATGTATTTTTTACTATAACAAGAACACAATGTATTCTATCGTCGGTGTGATAAATATGTTCAGATGCATTGAATGTCTCGCGTATGTACATTACTTGGTCAACGGGTCCATGATAACCATGTACCAACCCTCACCTGTTTCGACAGATACGCCACAGAATCAAACGATGAGTTTATATATTACTGACAGAGTAAATTCCAAGAAGACCGGCAATTTTTTCATAAAATAGATTTTTGGCTATTAACAGTTTACGGTCATCTCTGAGTGGTCAGGTTTGACCGAAGCAGAAATCACAAATCACTAAAATACTATATAATGTCTACACTTAAAACTAGAAGTCCTGTCACGAAATGCGCACAAATAGCACGTCGATCTGCGCGGTAACCTACGCGTTATGACCATAGTAAGACTGCCAAATTCTGAACATATGGCCGATGCAGAAGCAATGTTTCAGCTAATGGACCTCCGGGTAACCCGGAGGTCCATTGGCAGAAACGTTACCTGCGTTTGCTCTGCGTAACCAGGAGAACTTTCGATATGGCAATTGCGTGCAATTCCTATGCGCAATTAAGCCTAGATAAGCGCACAGTTAGTGACAGGACTTCTAACTTGCAGTTTTAACTGCAAAATACAGATCATCTACTGCCCGGACATCACACTAAAAAATTATTTAGTGTGTTTGATAATATGCAAATCCCCAAGTTATAACAATGCAATGCACGCCGGATTTTCAGCCTTGGAAATACTGGAATTCTATTTTTTTAAGCAATCGGCGAATGCGAGACGTCAGAGAGTTCAAAACTATATATTGAGCATTTTTAATTTAATAGCAACATTTTTACCCCCCCCCCCGCCCCCTCCCCCCCCCCATGATGGTGCGGGTGAGTAAATAAACAATAAGTTTAGCACGCCCCATTATTATATCCAGTTCTGTAAATATTTGTCAAGAAACAAGCAGTCAGAACGGTATTTGATTTTGTAAATTTTTTACCCGAATCTGATTTATTAAATATCCCGGGTAAACAAATCTAAATGAGGAACTTGGTTTTTCCAAACGATCTCGACTCGACAAATGATTGATGTAATTTATTTAGACGGGTTCCTTCTCTGTTTACGTTGGAAAAGAAATGAAACGTGTTTTGTTTCACCGCATATGCGATACAATTTTATTTTGATCGTACAGGCAGAACAGTGGAAATCTCGTGTTTTCCAATAAATGATAAGAAAACTACTTGATTTTCTCCTGCTGGTGAAAAGATAATAAAAGGATGTGTTTGTGAGGGTGGTGGCGAGGAGTACCGGAAAATATCCTTGGTTATACATCAACATGGGCCAATTCGAATTACTAGGGGAAGGGGGGTTGAGGGATGATATGGAACCGCAGGAAGTGAAGACGTAGAGCTTATTTTACTGTGGTAAGCAATTCCTGGAATCGAAGTACTCTACAATGGGCAGCATGACAATAAATGATGGGCTAAACTTCTCTTCATACCTTTTAACTCTTGTTGTGATCACATTTAACCACCGCTTCCGAAAATGACCATAAACATCAATATTGATTTTTTGGGTGTTTAAGGTCATTTTTCAGGAACAATGTTTAATTGTGAGCACAAGAGAGATTTAAGTGAAGACAGTCGTTTAGACCTATGCTGCTCATTTCATAGGACTTGACACCCCCCCCCCCCCATCTCCTCTGCATGGTGAAGGGCATTTTAGATAGAAGACAAGTGTCCAGAAGCGTCAGCTGTCCTTACACTGTTCTCTATCCCCCTAGCACCTAGAAGTGATATCGCGTTTGTTCGCTAGAATAAACAAGCTGCCAATGAAAAACGACATACTGAAGGGTTAATATTTCAGTTGAGGGGACTGAGAAATTACCAGGGAGATGGGGTGGGTGGGTGTATATGTGTTATATAATCCTTTACTCAATGTAAAGGCCATTTTTAGCAAGTGTCGTTTTTTATTTGCACTGGACAATAAAACAGTTTGATAGACATTTTTGGACGTTGGCCTTCTTACACCCAATAGTGGCATTTAATCGACTGCATCTTCTTTGTCAGAGCCCAATGAGCTATGTCAAGCAAGCCAGAAAATACGCAGACTGACGTCTGCAAAATGAGGTCGCAGAGGGTGAATTTAGTGATGCTACCCTGCACAGCAGGGTAGCATCACTAAATTTACCCTCTGAACCTCAGTCTGAATCAGGGTTTCAAAACTAAACAGAATGAGTTAACCAGAGGATAAATTGACCCACTGTATGGGATAGCAGGATCAAATTCAGTCTCTGGGGACCTCATTCTGCAAATGTCAGACGCCTTATTTTCTGGCCTGATGTCAAGCAAGATATAATAGAATAACTACTCAATTTATCACCAGAAGATAGGAAAATGACCCAATTCCAGGCAATTGTAATATTCCTGTCAATTGAATATTTTTTCCGGCAAATTGGATGTTCAATTAAGAGGGTTCCATTGTATTACTTATTATTGGTGTTTAACCCTTTGACTAAAATGAAAAGCAGACGACATAACTAATTTTTTCATTTTATGTCTCAAACACATAGGTTATAACCGCTCAAACACATAGGTTATAACCGCTCATTGGAACGAGCTCGACAAGCCCATTCCAAAGAGGGTCATGATCTATGTTTTTGAGACAAGAAATGGAAGAAATAATGAAAATTAATTGGCGATTTTTGTGTACAGCGATAGCCGCCGGTTTTGGCTGTTACTTTAGTTAAAGGGTTATGGTCACTTCTGTCCAGCTATGGCGAATTGTATCCACAACAAAAGTTCTTCTAATTGTTTTGTTGCCTATAACACTCTTCCAGAAAATGTAATAAAGCAAATCCATAATTTCAGTTCAATGATATACGTAAGGTTGATGAAACAAAAATGATGTAGTTCTGGTTACATAGCCTCAAAATATGAAGTCGGTCGGTCAAGGTCTGGTTTATCCCAGCAAACTAACTTGTTTATCACAATTAACAGACATTCTTTGTCTTTGTCTAGTCTACCTTATTCACACACACACAAGAAACCTGCAGCAAATCCAATAATAATTAGATTTAAAAGAATTAGGCTTTATTACTCAGTATTTCAATTAATTTTATGACAACCAGCATTGAATTTTTATGTTATTTTCTATCATTAGTCAGATAAATTATTATTGAGATTTTCAGGAAACAAAACAGAATATCTTAATCAGTAACCAAAGATTATTGAAAATTTTCAGATAATCTGCAAGAATTCAGTTGTGAAAAATTACTAAAATTTTAATTATTAATATATAAAAGGACACATGTAATTTATTATTCTTATTATAAGTTTCACACATGTGATTCCACAAATATTTCCATTAAAATTGCCCAACAGTCATGCAAGCAAATTTAACCTGGATAAAAAGTATGTGGAACTAATGTTTTCCCTGTGGGATTTGCTTATTTCCACATACGAATGTTGTACTAATGCTTCCCCTGGGGTTTGCTTTTTACCAAATACGTATGTGGAAAAAAAGCTCTCCCTTTAAATTAATAGATGTGTGATAAATCATAATATGGCAGAATTTTAAATCCGTGGCTTGCAAATTACTTGTGCTTTCTCTCGCATCTTAAAAAACGACGCTAATAATTTAATTTTGTTTTTAATTTAAATTCGATGAATGGCAATGGTTACTCCCCGTATGGAATAACTTAGTTCATTGATGTTAAATACATATTTGGCGTTATATTACACACCATTGCCAATAAGTTCTGATTATTATTCTCTTTGTTTTAGTTCAGAGAAACAAACATGTTCAAGATAACTTGTTTATTGCTGATTGTAGCTTTTGGTAAGTTGAATTATCAACATAACGCTGTTTTCTGTATATCCTAAGTACAAGCAATACGTCAGATTATAATTTTGTCTAATATATGTAGCTACATGCCATGTTATTTTCCCTCTTGCCCTGTTAATTTATTCTGTTTGACTCCGTCATGAAGGCTGTGAGAAGGCCTCGTACACGCGATCAAACAACCCATTACAGATTGAACAACGAAACATTTCTGCAAACACAACCGCGCAGAATTTACCCACACAACATACTTACTTTGAACGTATATCATGCAATCGTTTCGTATCTGAACATAAACAAGATACATCATGTGAACTAATTAGAATCTCTCTCAATAGAAGAAGGTGAATGCCACATCTCAATGGATTGTGACTAATGATTCACAAGGAATTAGTTTAAAAAAATCAAGTTTTGGGGACAGGGTTTCTGGCTATGAGGGTTAACATCTTCCTTCGAAAACACATGAAAGGGCACCACACACACAAAGAAAAAACCTCCCAGAAGATCAGCTTTTCAGGCGAATTGTCTGTTATGAAACTCGACATGGGACAAAACGTTTTTGAGAGGTACTGTCACCGTCTCCAAGTAAATTTTTTTTTCACAGAATTTCAAGCCTATTGGTATCTGGGAACTAAATATTTGAATTAGAGTTTCCCGCCTTGAAATGCCGGAAGTGATGCATTCTCTAAAAATAAACAGCCTTGGGAAAATAAATTGTTTCATTAAACGTTTGAAGCATTCTATTGACATCGTGCGTTATTGATGAATATTCCAGATAAAAAAGAGGATGACTTGATTACTTTTGGACCTAAAAAATAAAATTTATATTTGGTGTATTTTTGTAAGGAATTCCCTGAAAAATATGTGCACGTGACCAGTACTTCCCTTGCTGTCAATTTTTCTCTCTTATTTGTTGCATGACCCCCTATATTGGGGTCCGAAAAAAGTTATCTGAAGGGCTATTCTTGACAAAGATATTTGAATGCCAAAATTAAAGTGATGCGATCATATTTTTTTTTTGCCTGAACGTTAAAATGGTCGCCAATGGGAAAATATTTAGTTCCGTGATACCTATTGGACAGGGGAGGAGCTACACTTTGGGAGTTAAGATCTCCAATTGAAAAAAAAACTTTGAAAACTTCCCTCCCCTTCACACAAAATAAGCAGAATGCTTAAACGTAGGCTACAGATACATCTCAAATGGGGGAAAATATTTACGCAGATATCTCATCTAATATAATCGAGGGTTGTCTTCCTACTAGACTAATTTCCTTTAGACCAAATCCCGCTAGACCAATTCACAAAATACCAATTACCGTTAGTCCACTTTCCCTGGGGCAAACACTTTATTGTTATTGATTATGGATAATTAGGAAAACATATGTTTAATGACAAACACTTTATTTGATAAAACAAATCCCAAAATATATGTATAACATATAAAACTACATAACATTTCAACACTAGAGCTGTAGGTTAACCGAAACCGAATCGAGGTTTTTAGTTTTTTTAAAAACCGAAACCGTCGACATCCCGTAATCTAAGGTTTTTCGTTTTTTATTAAATACTCTCTTGCCATCTCTTGCTGTAGAAATGCACAGAATGTAGCCATCCCAGAGTAGTGAGATGGCAGTGTCTGGGTACTCTCACTACTCTGGGAAGGCTACATTCTGTGAATTTCCGACATTTCAGTTTAGTTGTGTTTGCAGCTTTCCTGAAGTTGTGTGTAGGTGTCAGACCTCGAAAAATGGCTAAGCACAATAAAAGTTCTGTATATTTAGGTAATTATTATATTGGCCTTCCTGATTCTTCATGTATTATAGCTTTTTTCGGGCATTCATTGAGTTTCACTCAATTTCACTACCATTCAGTTATGACTCTAGACATAAGAATAAGTTTTATTGAATTTTACTTGGCCTCATGAACAAACCGAAAACCAAACCGAACCGAGGTTTTTCTCCACCTGAAAAACCAAAACCGAAACCGAACAAGAATTTTAAAACCTACAGCTCTGTTCAACACAGCTCGATACATTTATTTATTTACTTATTGATGTTTAAGGTCACATATTTATGCACAATGGCTAACCATGACCGTGACAGTTTTACGGGTGGAGGAAGCCGGAGTACCCGGAGAGAACCACCGAGCAACGACGAGCAGCTGCCAGCTCCCCAACATCGTAACTCCGCACTGCAGCACAGGCAGGGTTAGATTGGTTGAAGACATGCGTACCATCGACGTGCAGTACGCCTTAGTACACGGCGTCATCGTGCCCCCACGCTGGCAATGGAGATGAAGTGTCTTGCCCAAGGACACAACGCGGTTGCCGCAGGTGGGATTCGAACCGAGGACCTCTCGGCTTGCAGCCTGCACCTCTGCCTACTGAGCCACCGCGCTCCCCGCTCGATACATATATTCGATTTAATTCAATTTCTCACTCCGTTAGATGTGCATAGACAGATGCAATGCACCTGTACCATAATCTTTGAAACACAAAAAACAGTACATTACACTCTAAAATCAATTGGGTTAAAAATCAACCCAAATCAACTGGGTTGAGTGTATATGAACCCGATTGGGTTCATATTCACTCAACCAAGTTGATTTGGGTTGATTTGTTACCCAATTGATTTTAGAGTGTTTCTACATTGAACTCCCCCAGCATTCACTAACTTTGCCTTTAGTATATGCATACCATACAAAACAATAAAGACAATTCACGCAGACCAGCCACTATTGGCCTCACATTCACTACAATAACGTATAACGCAAAGGATTGTGTTTGTTTTGTTATGAAAATCAGCCCAACGTCTATTGGTCACAACACAATAACAACAACAACAAAAATCATATCCTTTGACTCACATGGCAATAAAAGATACATTTATAAATATATCAAATTATCGATATAAAATTATTTTAAAAGTGGAACATATCAGTTGGTCTCAGGGAAATTTGTTTCATGGTAATTGGTTTTTGGGGTATTGGTTTAGTGTCGTGGAATTGGTCTAGTGATAAAGCTTCATCGAAGGTGGATGTATCATAACAAAAAATGTTTTAAAAATTACTTCAGTGTTTGAAGGTGGCATAACACAACATGAATATTGATAACACTGAATACGGTAAATCGCAGTTAAACATATCGGTGGATTCGGTATACATATGGTTCCATTGTTCATTGTTTTCCAGATCAATTGAATCGAGCTGAGAATTCAGTACCGCATGATCTGGCGCAATTATTATTAGCTCAATCAGGGTTATGGTATTCGTATTCAGTATTCAATCGTATTCGAATACAGTTTATCAAGTATTCACATGTATTCAGTATTCACTGAATGTTATGAATACATGTATTCGTATTCGTATTCAAATACATTAAAATTTGAGCTGCATTCATGAATACATTTTGAATACTTTTTGAATACTTTCTATACTTTGGAATTAAAGAACCATATACTGAAAGGTTTCCACAGATCAAGCCCATGGACTCCAGACAACCAATTTACACCTCATATCAATATTAAAGACTTAATAATCCCTGATATTATTTATATACCACCAAACACCTTGTCTGAAATTTATGCATTGAAAGCAGACAATTATTAATTAACTTGTCACAATACAACCTATTTATGTAACAATGACCACATATCCCCATGCCTTTTTAAATTGTTGAAAACATGGACAATAAAAATAAAACAAAAAAACTTGTGTTATTGGACACAACTCAGTTATTCAATGATATTATATTCTAAACTTTTGGGATTTATTTAAAGTTTTTCTGTTTATCCATTATTTCACAGTGAAAACACATATTTATTTATTTATTTATTCCTGTTTAAGGTCACCTTTTACAGCTCAGTATGAAAAAATATAATTGGGGAAAGCACGTAAATATTATAAAGAAAATACTACTGCTGTTAGTAAACTTTTAGCCAACAGACCTCCAGGTTGAACCATGATATGCATTGTCTAAAACTTTACTAGTCCTTCTTACGTGGTGTCATTGCAATTGATACTTAACGTTCAGGAGGAAACGGGAGCGCGGTGGCTCAGTGGTAGACTGTTGGACTTCAATGCTAGAGGTCCCGAGTTCGATCACCATCCGGGACGACCCGCGTTGTGTCCTTGGGGAAGGCACTTTATCCCGATTGAATACATGGGGGCACGATGACACCGTGTACTAAGGCGTATTGCACGTCGATGGTGCACATTTCTTCAACCGATGTAACCCTGCTTGAGCGGAGCTTGAACAGAGTTAGAATGTTGAGGAGCTGACAGTTGCTCGTCGATGTTCGGTGATTCTCTCCGGGTACTCCGGCTTCCTCCACCCGTAAAACTGTCACGGTCACGATTAGCCATTGTGCATGAGTATGTGACCGTAAAACACCAATGAAATAAATAAATAAATTCAGGAGGAAATGCCAGTCTATGACTTTTTTAGAGGTAATCCACTCACATTTTGTGATGTGTTGTCCATAGAGAGTAGTCTAATTACTATGACACCCATCGAGTGGATTTCCTGTCAGGTAATTACTTTAGTTTTCCAACAAAGCATGGTAAGCACAATTAAAGCTTCAGCTAAAGGACCATCAGTTTAAAAATGACTTTAACCCAACAAACAAAAAGGCCTTGCTATAAATACTTCTAATTTAAAAAGTATTCAAGTATTCAGAAATGTATTCATGAATACATTGTAATGTATTTGTATTCGTATTCAAATACATTTGAAAATTTGTGTATTTGTATTCATATTCGTGTTCATGAAATTTCAAAGTATTCGTATTCGTATTCGAATACATTTACAGAGTATTCGCCCCAAGCCTGATCCCAATATACAAACGCGCGCGCAGCAAATTGGGCAAGCCGAGTTAATGAACTTGTGTATTTAGGAATCCCACAGGAGGTTTATTTCTGTCCTTGGAACACTTAAGCACTACGGTGAAGAAAAATGGAACACGAACCAAGCGGTTTAATATAACTGTAAAAGTTCAATAGGATGGGGGGGGGGGGGGGGGGGGGAGGGGGGCAGTAGCGAAATTCGCTGTAGAGTTCAAAAGAGGTTAAGAAGAAAGACAGAAAAACGTAATGCACTGTAAAGGCCCAAAGAGGCTGAGAAAAAAGACAGTAGCGAAATGTGTTGTGGATGCCCAAAGTGGCTGCGAAAAAAGACAGTTGCGAAATGCGCTGTAAAAGTAACACGTAAGATACCAAAAAGGTCGAGAAAGAAAAACAATACCGAAATACACAGTTGAAAAAAACTTAAAATCTGCCAAGTTTTATACTTTCCAGTCCCAAGCCCGGGCAAAAGATAAATTAAAAAAAAACAAACAAGGAAAAAAAAAACAGCAGCAAAATTCACTGTAGAAAATTTTGTATAAATTTTCAAGTCTTATAATTGCAGGTTCCAACTCCCAAGGCCGGGTAAATGGTGAGGCGGGATTGATAATTTAAACAAAAACCCAAAAGAGTTGCAAAATTCGCTATAGAAAAACCTCTAAATCTGCCAATTATTATAGTTGCCGATCTTAAGCCTAGGGTGAAAGATGGGGACTGTTAATAATCATAAGCTATTTATTTCTAGTCAAACTCGAAATCTTCAAAATTGTCTTTCTGAAGCCGCGATAGAGGATGGGGACAGTTATTATTGTTATTTACACCTGATAACAACAGGCAAATCCACTTGACTAGAAGAGTGCTGGAAGTCCATATTTGGGCTTTATTCTGAGTTGCAAGTACCACAATTTAAAGGCTTCATATTCTGTGGATGTGTTTCATATTATCTTTAAAATGATATTATTTTATCTGTTAGGATTTGCCTTGTTACAATTTATGGGAGAGTGCTTTCTGGCACTCTCCCATAAATTGTAACAAGGCAAAGATGCACAAAGAAATTTTAAGAACCAAAAATAATTTAGCACTCTACCAGTTAATCGGCTCATTTCACGGAAGGATTTCCTCATAATCTGTGTATCTATGCCTAGTCGAAAATGAGACCATAAATGTGATTTTCTATCAGACATAAAACATAAAATAATAGGTTAAAATCAGGAAATTACCACCATCTTGGGAATAAATTTTATACGTGATATAGCGTATACGTTCGCGTTTTTTATTTGATGTTTCTAAGATTAATAGTTTACTTGTGGGTCCCTGTGACTCTGCTTACGAGAATTAAGACCGCTATATATTAAAAGTGGAATTTTAGTGGTTAAAATTAAGACCGTTATATATTAAAAGTGGAATTTTAGTGGTTAAAATTAAGACCGCTATATATTAAAAGTGGAATTTTAGTGGTTAAAATTAAGACCGTTATATATTAAAAGTGGAATTTTAGTGGTTAAAATTAAGACCGTTATATATTAAAAGTGGAATTTTAGTGGTTAAAATTAAGACCGCTATATATTAAAAGTGGAATTGTACTGGTTAAAATTAAGACCGCTATATATTAAAAGTGGAATTTTAGTGGTTAAAATTAAGACCGCTATATATTAAAAGTGGAATTTTAGTGGTTAAAATTAAAATATCAAAATCAAAGGTCGGATATTTTTTGACAATATTCAAAATCACGAGTTTTTGAGTTTTAGGTTTACTTGCGGTCTCTTTGCCCAAAGTTGCGGAAACGTGAGACAGAAAGTCGGATATCGCTAAACATTAAAAGTGAATTGTTGTGGGTTAAAGTTAAAATATTGGTACCAAACTTCGATTATATATTTAGTATACCACATATTACCATATATTTTTCTCGCGGATTCTTGCGATCTCCTGCGGTCTCATTTTCTACCTGAGGTCTCAACGTATTCAATCTCTTACAAAAAATGTGTCGGGCTTTCTAGTCGGATTGTTTTCGTGTCACTGGTGCAAAAACACTCTAGCAGATTGCATAAAGGATATATATATGTATTACGGATTGCTTTGCTTGTGAAGTATAAAACAACGCACAGAAAGCGAAACCAAATGAAGGAGAATTACAAATATTCTTTTTAGATTTTTGCTGACGTTCATTTTTTCCCCAGTCAGCTAAATATTCTTGAATCAGCGTGAACTGTGCCAATTATTGTTCCAAAATAATACGCGCGCATGCGCGCTAAATGACATTTTACGAAAAGGTCTTCCAAGTCGATTCTGTAAGAAATTCGACGCTGTTTAGGACTATTTGTTTTCCCATTTTTTGTGGAGTCTGAGCGCGGACTACCGTTGATGTAAGGTGATGTTCTTTCACCAAAAAGATAAAGAGATATTCTTTCGTGTCGCAGTGATATATAGAGGATATCTACGCTGCTTTAGTGAATATTGGGAATTATCTCATGAGTGTGGTCCTGAAAGTTTTATTTTTCACGAGCGCTTGCACGAGTGAAAAATAATACTTTCAGATCCACATGAATGAGATAATTCCCGAAATTCACTAAAACAGCGTAGATGTTCTTTTTATTATATACTCCATGACATTTTACTGTGCAATATTCAGCCCAATTCGACTGCAAACAGTTTCAAGACATTAACAAAAGCTGCTGATCGTACCTTCAAGGCGACGTTAAAAGCGACGTCATGAGACGAAGCGTAACGTCATTTAGGAAGCTGCTGAAAAAAATTCAACGTGTGAAAAACATTATTTTTCACTCTCTCAAGTGCCCGTGAAAAAATATTTTATTATATGCTAAAAGACATTTTATTGCACAATATTCAGCCCAATTCTACCCAAATTGCGTACGTTTCAAAACAATAAGAAAGATTAGCAGATCGTTCCTTCAAGGCGGCGTGATGCACCGTAGCGTGACGTCATTTAAGAAGCTACTGGTGGATATCTTGATATCCATCGAGTCAATGGATATCGAAAAATATCTCTTAGACAATTTGCAATAATTCACAGGCTAGCATATAATAAATATTCCAATGAATAAGAATTTAATTCACCTTGCAGCAATCAAGATATTATCAATTAATGGAACTATGCGTATGATCATAAAACTACGGCTGTTAACCGTTTCCCTAACATGAAAAGCAGACGACACATGCAAAAAAGAAATCTTGAATAATTAATTTGTTTCATTTTTTTGTCTCAAAAACATAGGTTTTGACCCCTCGTTGTAACGAGATCGACGAGCTCGTTCTAACGAGGGGTCATAACCTATGTTTTTGAGACAAAAAATGAAAAAATAATGAAAAACAATTGCCGATTTTTGAGAATAGTGCTGGCCGGCTTTGGCCGTTACATTGGGCATTCCTAATGGCAATATCACCAAGAATTAGGTCTAATGAAGTCTCAGTTGATCAACACTTCTCGCGTTGATTCAAAGAAAATACAAGTTAACCTTTCAAATTATTACCGAACCTCGCCTCGGATTTTTTTGCTCTTTATATGTTGGTCTTTATATCGTCTGCTCGCCCACTACCGATTGGTTCTCACGCAAAAATATGCGCACAGGGGGTGAAAGGGTTAATGGTTTTCCTTTAGATTCCTTGGTCCGGAATATATTAGTTGTTCGGAAAAAGCGAACCATAGGCTCGCTTTTTCCGACCAAGTGGAGTATTCCAAACGAGCGAATCTGAAAGTTCGCGATGAACTAATTGAGGGCTAGACTGATCCAGACCATAGCAGCGTTGAATTCCTTATAGAACTAGACTGGTGACCTGGGAGCTTATAACGCTACCGTTTTCAAAACATAATAATAATAATTATAAAAGAATAATTGGTCGTATATTGACATTCCACGACAGACTTTGAACATGTCCAACACACTAATCAGATTTGTTATCTCATTCAACTGAGAGCTGGATCGTTTTTGTTTCCATCTATCATTTGTCACAATATAGCTGTAAACTAGCTGTAAACGCAATTTCAAAACACAAAAGCTCAAACGGCACATTCTTTTTTTATTACACCCCTAACGTCTAATTATAATAGGAATCGGTAAAAAATAAATTGCGTTCTCCCCCTCACTGGTGGGATCAAACACCTCGGTGATTAACATTTCGTGTAAACTTGAAATATACAAATAAATTTTCACAAGCGCAAAACAAAAGTTGTTCTCGCCTCACTAGTGAGTATAACAAGACGCGGCAGATCACGATGGAATGCCAAAATGTATTAATGCGTTTCACTATTATTATTTATTTATTTATTGGTGTTTAAGGTCACATACTTATGCACAATGGCTAATCGTGACCGTGACAGTTTTACGGGTGGAGGAAGCCGGAGTACACGGAGAGAACCACCGAGCAACGACGAGCAGCTGTCAGCTCTCCAACATCGTAACTCTGAACTCTGCACCACAGCACAGGCAGGGTTAGATTGGTTGAAGACATGCGCACCATCGACGTGCAGTACGCCTCAGTACACAGCGTCATCGTGCCCCCATGTAGGCAATCGGGGTGAAGTGTCTTGCCCATGGAAACGCGGTTGCCGCAGGTGGGATTCGAACCGAGGGCCGCTCGGCTTGCAGCCTGCACCTCTACCAACTGAGCCACCGCGCCCCCGATGCGTTTCACTGTTTCAGAATTAAATTGTTGAATTATTTCAATTCAATGTTGAAGAATTATTATTGAAGCGAAAATGAAGTAGAAATTTCATTTTACTGAATTTGTTTGTGGCCAAAAATTACGTCATTTCGCCAACAATCCCGAAAATTATTTTGTGTGGATGTACACAACATCCAATGTGATCTGTGTCAGCAGAAACAGCGATCAGCTGATTGTGTGAACAAATTTGTTTGCGTGGTATGGGCGTCGGTTTGGATCGTTTCAGTTGAAGCTTCAAATGAAAAGGGTATAATAAAAAGAAAATCTAAAGTTTTCTTGTGAATACCGGGATTTATCTCATGCGTGAGTGAGAGAATTCGTATTTTCACGAGCAGCAAGCTGGTCGTGAAAATACGAATTCTCTCACTCACTCATGAGATAAATCCCGGTATTCACAAGAAAACTTTAGATATCCTCTGTATAATATACAGTACAGCCACCGTGGAATGTAGAAAACCCACGCGTTGTCTGGTTTTCCCTCGAACGCTTATTTATTATTCATTTATTGGTGTTTAAGGTCACATACTTATGCACAATGGCTAATCGTGGCCGTGACCGTTTTACGGGTGTAGTAGGTAGCTGGAGTACCCGGAGAGAACCACCGAGCACCCACGAGCAACTGTCAGCTCCTCAACATTTTTACTCTTTTCAAGCTCCGCTCAAGCAGGGTTCCACGGTTGAAGACATTCGCATCATCGACGTGCTGTACGCCTTAATACACGCCCTCATCGTGCCCTCATGTAAGCAACCGGGATAAAGTGCCTTGTCCGCGGACATAACGCGGGTCGTCCTAGATGGGGATCGAACTCGGGACATCTAGCATAGAAGTCCAACAGTCTACCACTGAGCCAACGCCCCCCCCCCCCCGGGCGCCATGATCTGTGCACTCTAAAATCTGTTGTGTTAAAAATTAGACGAAATCAACTGGGTTGAGTGAATATGAACCCAATTGGGTTCCTATCACTCATCCCAGTTGATTTGGGTTAATTTTTAACTCAACTGATTTTAGAGTGTAGTTTTCAGTAAATATTCAATGAATGAAGTACCAAGTCGTGGGGTGAAACTGTCATTCCGGTTCTCCACAATCAATAGTGAAATTCAGTTTTAATCGACCTCTACATAGCCACAGATCCGGCAATAAGCAACACAGGGGTGAACCTCTCATTCTGACTCTGTAAAACCAAGAGTGAAATTCAGTTTTATTCGACCTGTACATAGCCGCAGGTCTCACAATAACAGGTCTCATTCCGACTGTGTACAGTTTCTTTCTTTTTTTTTATAACACAATGAACCGAAAAAAAACGCATTTAGGCCCACTCTAACCCACGACCCCAGTGTCTGTCTGAAAACTTACGTTGCACGGCGTGAATGAAAAAGAACCCCTGCACGTTCATATTGTTTCAACATGAAAAATAATTGATATTTATCTCATCATATTAAAGAGATTTTCAAAATAAAATTTAATAAACAATGAAATTCTTATCATGCTTTTTATTCAATGTTCAATTTGTTTATACGCAATAGGTGATTGTCTGCGTTCGTCGTTTTACCCAAATCAAACGTAAACAATGGCCGGTCATGATAATCTACAAGCAAAATCCACGCGAACAAAACTTTCCAATTTCCAAATAGCCTGAATGAACTCTTTTTGAGACAAAGTTCAACCAACTTTCATGTCATATGGGTATATATCGAACTCCACATTTACAAACTGTGTTTTCAGCTTCTCAGGAAATGGACAAATTTTTTATTTCAACTCCGCAAAGTACATGTACAGAGTGTTTAAATTGATTGTCCCTTAAGTTTAGTTATAAAGAATGATCGTTTGTTTCTGTCTAGTTCTTGAGTTATGACTGAACAAAAAACAAATGCCAAACTGTGGGCTATAAAAACAAAGACCAAACACAGTGTAATACGCCCATTTACACAGTCTGGTCTTTGTTTTTTGGGGTTCATAACTCAAGAAATATACCGAAATAAACGATCATTCCTTATTTTCATAGCAAATATTATATATGACACAGACTATATGTCTAAGCAAACATTATCAGCAGTGGTCATAGTCAACAAAAACCTCCAGGACTCAACATAGAATTCTGCATATCCAGATAGGTCTGTATGTCCACAAACTTTGCTATAGGAATTCACATAGTAACATTGCATCCATACCGAAATATCAGGGTGAACAAATATGGGATTATATTTCACCTCCTACAAGTATCTGAGAATTTCATTGGTTCAAAGACGTCACATGCAGACTTCATATAAAACCATATACTGCCTTTCAACATCAATATACGCTGACAGCCATGGGTAATCTCCCCTTTGTTCATTGTTTATTCAAAATGGCGGCAGCCGATAAACGCTTAAAGTTGAAAGAGTGAGTGTTGGAAGCCCATATTTGGTCTGAAGTGCAGGTTAGGCAACTTAAAGGGCTTCATATTTTGTGGATGTGCGTCATGTTACCTTCGAAATGAAACTGTTTGGTATGTATGAATTTGCCTTGTTACAATTTATGGGAGAGTGACAACAGGCACTCACCCATAAATTGTAACAAGGCAAAAATACGTGAACACATTGTGAGAATTCGCTCATTTAATTTTGATCTCTGTTAGTTCTGTGCATCGATGCAGCTGTCGGTAAGATATATTCGTTACACAGTTTGTTGGTGGCCTAATATGGTATATATGGTGTCAGTTAATTCCATATTGGACTCGATCTTCGCTCTCGTCCAATATGAAATTAACTGACACCATATATAGCATTTTAGGCCACAAACAAACTGTGTAACTAATAGTATTGTCTACAAAATATCGCTCATTTAATTTTGATCTCTGTTAGTTCTGTGCATCGATGCAGCAGTCGGTAAGATATATTCGTTACTTATTTTGTTGGTGTCTTGCTCCGCTCTCGTCCAATATGAAATATACTGACACCACATATACCATATTAAGCCACCAACAAACTGTGTAACTAATAATAGCCGCAAACTAAAAGACCTATGCAGTCCACTGGGAATACATGTACATATTGCGACTGTACAGACAGTGTCCACTACTATAGTGTAAGTGTATTTCCTGAAAAAATCGGGCAATATGAATGAATTCTGTTTATAATTATATGTTTTGGGAATTATGTATATTATCTGATTTCACATCACTAATTTAGTCAGATGGAATTTGTTTATCATTACTTTTATAGTGTTGATTGTTCTCAGCCACAGGCAGACGACAGTTGATTACTGAAGTTCAATTCTTTTTTGCATTTCAGCTGGTATCCAGGCTAGTCCATCCTGTAAAGAGGGATGGGAATTGCACAGAGGACTATGCTACATATTATGCAGAGACGGTTACTCTCCAAGCGGACACGTATGTTTGGAGAAATGTCCAGCAGGCTACAAGAGTGTACGCTCGCATTGTGTCAAAGGCTGGACTTGGCGTCTCAAAAAATTTTACAGCAGGGGTGCTGGGCGTCGCCCAAGCAGTGGATAAAAATCGGTCCGTCAGTCAGTTTCAGCTGTTTAAATGTCTTTTGAGAAACGTTAAGTGTAAAACGTTAAAAATGAGAGATTAAATGTATCAAAATAAAATAATTTCAGCAACTTGGTTTGTATGAGTTCTATGGAGAGAGAAAAATAAAATGTAGGAGTCGAGAATAGGAGGGATTAGCATTATCACTCAAACATATGTCGAGTATATGTCGAGTAGTGTCATCCGGATAATTATTATTATTATTTATTGGTGTTTAAGGTCACATATTTCTGCACAATGGCTAATCATGACCATGACAGTTTTGCGGATGGAGGAAGCCGGAGTATCCGGAGAGAACCACCGAACAACGGCGAGCAACTGTCAGTTCACCAACATGCCAAATCCACACAAGCAGGGTTAGCATTGGTTGAAGACAGGTGCACCATCGACGTGCAGTACGCCTTAGTACACAACGTCACCGTACCCACACGTGAGCAATGAGGGCGAAGTGTCTTGCCCAAGGACACAACGTGGAGAGTAGGAGGGATTAGCATTATCCCTCAAACATATGTCGAGTATATGTCGAGTAGTGTCATCATCCGGATAATTATTATTATTATTTATTGGTGTTTAAGGTCACATATTTCTGCACAATGGCTAATCATGACCATGACAGTTTTACGGACGAGGAAGCCGGAGTACCCGGAGAGAACCACCGAACAACGGCGAGCAACTGTCAGCTCACCAACATGCCAACTCCACACAAGCAGGGTTAGCATTGGTTGAAGACAGGTGCACCATCGACGTGCAGTACGCCTTAGTACACAACGTCACCGTACCCCCACGTGGGCAATGAGGGTGAAGTGTCTTGCCCAAGGACACAACGCGGTTGCCGCAGGTGGGATTCGAACCGGGGACCTCTCGGCTTGCAGCCTGCACCTCTACCAACTGAGTCCCGCGCCCCCATCTGGATAATAACATATAACATATCTTATGTAAAAAAAACCAAAAAAAACAAAACAAAAAACACTTGTCGAGTAGCGTCACCATCCAGATAATATCATATCTTATTACAAAAAACACACTTCGTATAGAGTCACTATCCGCATAATAACATATGAAAAAAAGACATGTCGAATAGAGTCACTATCCGCATAATAACATATGAAAAAAAGACATGTCGAATAGAGTCACTATCCGCATAATAACATATGAAAAAAGACATGTCGAATAGAGTCACTATCCGCATAATAACATATGAAAAAAAGACATGTCGAATAGAGTCACTATCCGCATAATAACATATGAAAAAAAGACATGTCGAATAGAGTCACTATCCGCATAATAACATATGAAAAAAAGACATGTCGAATAGAGTCACTATCCGCATAATAACATATAAAAAAAGACGAGTCGAATAGAGTCACTATCGCATAATAACATATGAAAAAAGACATGTCGAATAGAGTCACTATCCGCATAATAACATATGAAAAAAAGACATGTCGAATAGAGTCACTATCCGCATAATAACATATAAAAAAAAAGATATGTCGAATAGAGTCACTATTGGGATAATAATATATATTATGTAAAAAAGAAACATGTCGAGTAGGGTCACCATACGGATAATAACATATCTTATATAAACAAAAACATATTTCGAGCAGTGTCACCAACCGGATAATAACATATCTTATGTAAAAAATAGGTCACATCCAGTGAACCTGAGAGTTAAGGCCCCATAATCCTCAATTTTTAAATAGAAAAAAGAAGTCCAAATTCAAACTCTAAAATTCCGAACAAACACAATTAATATAAGGCACCACCAGACACGGTAAAAAACATGCAGTCCAAATTTTGTATGTATAATTGCCCAATGGTTCTTTCTACGATCGCGACATTTACCGAATTTTTCGTCCTTGTTTTATGAGGGGCTGATGTACAAAGCCACCTTCTCCGGTTACCGGTTGTATAAAACTAATGTATAGAGTTTACTGTACGGTATTATAATGATATCGTTGTAAGGTTGAATACAGAGTTTGAATTCACATCACAATTTTGAAATATGCCGATAGAGATGATGTTCTGGTGAGGTTAACTCCACAAGCTGCAAATAATACCACAGTTCTTTGTATGTCTGATGTTAGCCATTTGAACACTGTTGGTATCTTCCATGGCAGTTCAATGGCAGCGATTGGAACAGTCCACATTCATTTTTTGGGGGGTAGACCAATTAATATTTTCAATGTGCAGCCGTGGGGTTGCGCGTTGAAAATATTAATTAGCCTACCCAACACATTCGCTCAGCTGCCATCCCACTTAAGGCAGTTAGGCTTTCAAAGGATTAATCTCAACCCGTAGATCTGTTAAGTGTCTGAGGGTGGGATAAGGCTTTAGATTAGACTGGGGACACCGGGTTCAAGTCCAAAATGTCCACAAAATACAAGAAGCTACATGATTCGTCAATTTAGATGCAAAAAGAATATAAAACCGGGCTTTCTAAGACCTATTTTGCATGGTGCAAAAGTATTTCTTAAAACATTACTTTATTTTAGAATGTTACAAGCTGTTGCTAGCCGTCTCCTAATTTGGGGACACCCTTTACCGGCTGGAATTTGGGGTAATATAAAGGATTTATAAAGAATTGATACAAATATTGGTCCCATACGCTTTATAGAGTCACTTGTCTTAGGTACTAACTACATTTTTGAGGTATCCTTCAACACACTCAAACGCTCCGATCTGTTTTTGATGGACAACACAGAGTATTCGGACAGAACGCTGGAGCATAGGCTTAAAAATAGGACCCTGATTTGTGATCCTGCAAACTATTAAGTAGTTTTATACAGACGAACATTGCGGAATACTGGATTTTATTACACACCCATTCAACTTTAAACCCTTGTATTTAACGGTATAGACGCCATGGCATAAAGGATTCTTTATTCAATGAGTGATGTACTAGCCAGAACTTTTCCCCAGCACTGTTCACACCAGTTCCCGTCCCATCGAGTCATTAGTTACGCTTCGAAAAATCTCCAAATTTCGTTATACAATTATCGATTGTCTGTCGCATAGTGTGAAAATGAAAACGTCCAAAGCAAAGTAAAGTCGGTTCGGAAGAAATTAGTTCACCACAAGTGAGAAAATATTAAAAAAAAAAACGATCATTTCCAACCAGAACATTAACCCAGTCCCGTGGCCGTCTCGTTTTTTGGATCAAGTTATATATAAATTGGTTAACTTTATTTCGGTAAATCTTCGTACATCTTGACATGCTTCGAACGTTTAAAACTGTTTCTCCCAGCTGTTTTGCAAATCTGCATAAATTTGTACCTATATTTTTCCTAACAGTAATAGCCATCAAATGGTTAGGCGTGAATGGGCACCAGCCGAAGAGAAACACCGATAAGAATTTCAACAAACACTGGTTCCGTAAAGTTTGTTTTGAATTTTTTATCGATCCATTTGATCAGTACAACTTCAGTCAAAACAAAGGGGCCCTTCACCTTTGGGTTTAAATATCGGAATTAAAATTTGTTTATTTAAATAAATTTTAACGCATGGGTTGTGTAATGAACACAGAACGCGATGTATGTTTGGATCGATGGGTGTTTTACACAACTCGCGAAATATGACTACGCCATTCCTACTCGTTATGTAAAACACACACCGATTCAAATGCACATCGCGTTCTGTCTATTAATCATACAAACATAAATAACATCACAGACCAGTTCTTATTGGGGGTGACCGGCGCTTGCCGAATCAGTTCATTCGTTACTTCCGCTCGGATTCGTTCCCGACTTTTTCGCAGATTCCTTCCTATTTTAACAAGAATATGCGCGTTTATCGACAACACATGACATAAATAAAGTAGGTACTTAACCAGCAAAGAACACAGGAGGGTTATTACAGTTGCTCTGGGTTCAACCGAGTCCTCGAGTATCTCCAGTTACAAAATGAGAACGTATTTTGTCTACATTCATGTGAAACTGGCACTGACCAATCCAGTTCTCGAAACTTTTCCATAAAACGTGATTTCCGGAACAAGATTGTTGTATGAAAAATATAACAGAGAAACACAATTACTCGCGAAATCTTCAATTCGATAACTCATTAGTTCGGCATAAGATAAATAGTAATATTATCCTACACTGGAGCTGATTCTTTCCACTAATGGCACAGATTTGTAGGCAGGCAGATCCGTTTGGTTCCGTTTCATTGCAAAGCAAATCACGGAACCCTCTCGGAGGAGTGCTCTTAAAATGACCAGTATCACACATAACTCAGTACGGTCGAGAACAAGAAAATAATTCCCACAAGCAATACTATGCCTATAGAAGTATAAAGTATACAATTTTGACAAATTTGTGAAGTATATCAGTTCGAGTCATCGGTATATTGGTTGAGTGGTATTAGAGCTGTAGGTTAACCGAAACCGAACCGAGGTTTTTAGTCTTTTTAAAAAAAAAACCGAAACCGAAACCGTCGACATCCCGTAATCTGAGGTTTTTCGTTTTTTATTAAATACTCTCTTGCCAGCTCTTGCTGCAGAAATTCACAGAATGTAGCCACCCCAGAGTAGCGAGAGTGCCCAGACACTGCCAATGGCAGTGTCTGGGTACTCTCACTACTCTGGGAAGGCTACATTCTGTGAATGTCCGACATTTCAGTTTAGTTGTGTTTGCAGCTTTCCTCAAGCTGCGTATAGGTGTCAGACCTCGAAAAATGGCCAAACACCATAAAGGTTCTGTATATTTAGGTAATTATTATATTAGCCTTCCTGATTCTTCATGTATTATAGCTTATTTCGGGCATTCATTGAATGTCACTCAATTTCACTACCATTCAGTTATGACTCTGGACATGAGAATGAGTTTTATTGAATTTTACTTGGGGTCATGAACAAACCGAAAACCGAACCGAACCGAGGTTTTTCTCCACCTGAAAAACCAAAACCGAAACCGAACAAGAAATTTAAAAACCTACAGCTCTAAGTGGTATACAAGTATATTCTATCATATAGTATCGTATTAAATACAAATATGAAATGGGCCGCCATATAGCTTCCTGTGCTACGAACTTTAAGTGTTTCGTAGACAAGGAATTACCCAGCCGAGCCTCTCCAATACGAAGACACCCAGCGAAGTGTTTAGAATAAGCATAGATTGTCTTCCTATTCCACCATGTTATGGCTCTGACACCTTCTTCAACAAACTGAAAACTATAGGTGTTACAAGAAATGAATGGCAGATCCAGATTGCGTTGTGACCGACAGAGAAATTCTCACAAAAGTTTGTTGAATTTCTCAGCCGACCAAAAACAATGACCGCGATAGATCTACCATTCATTACCTATGTTTATATACCACAACTTTTCATAAAAATTAGCCGATATTTATAGTAAATTCACCGTTTCCGATGCGAGAATAAGCCTATCCCATGCGATGTACAATTTCGCCCAAAAATTAAATAAATCGCATCAGCTGAAAAGTAGATCGCAGGCACTGATTGAAATTCGCACGACGCGAGAGCATTTCATCATCCGTGCCCTTTATTGGTTGATTGATTATTACTAGCGGGTGTCTGCATGGTCAACTTTTATCGTCATTTACATCTACTTACGAAACGGTTATCTCCCCTGATTGCTAAAAATTGGCTGGCAAAAATTAACACAACTTGAATGAGGAATTTTTATATTCCTCAAAATTATAAAAAAAAAACTATGAAAGTTATATTCGCTATGCGCATCAATCATTTAAGAACAATATATATGCTCTCAGTTTGTGATATTATCGAACGGTTTCATTCGGCCATTTTCCCCCCGTTGATTTAAAATGCTACTGTTATTTCCCGTATAATTCAATGTAAAATGATAGAAAATTGCATTTTCGTGAACTTTTAGCGGTTAATATATTTTGTTTGCTTCAAATTAGCAATGATGTGCGTATACTGGCATATAATATAGTTATTGTCCTATCTAACCACATTCAAATATACAAGCTGACATTTTCCCATTTTTTCCCTTTGATGTTAAAACCAAGACATTTTTATTGTAGTAAAGACAGTTGAAACCACAGTACACAAAATCAGGTAGGTTTCCGCGTGAGTACAAATAAAAATGAGCGTCTTAATTAATTTCTGGTCAACCAGTTAAAAAAAAATCCTCGTATAACTAAAATTTCATTTTTTTGGCTTCTAACACATGGGTTATGACCCCTCATTGGAACGAGCGCGACGCGCTCGTTCCAATGAGGGGTCATGACCTATGTTTTAGAAGCAAAAAATGAAAATATAAAAAAATGAATGCCGATTTTCGTGTATAGCGCTGGAAGGTTCACTCTCAGCTGATTTCTCTCTTTCCGACCACTATTCCCTGGCGATCAAAATTTCATTCACACCTTTCAGAGGTTCAGTGTTAATTGGATTACAGCGAGACTCCAGTATTTACAAGGGGAG
The DNA here is from genome assembly GCA_031216915.1 of Pictodentalium vernedei. Taxonomy (NCBI): domain Eukaryota; kingdom Metazoa; phylum Mollusca; class Scaphopoda; order Dentaliida; family Dentaliidae; genus Pictodentalium; species Pictodentalium vernedei. Next base: position 72,509,160 of record CM062295.1, on the reverse strand, counting down.
ATAACTTTACCAAGAGTCAATATCTATGACGATAAAAGTTGAGGATGGCAGTGAACCTGTGTGAATGCATAGGGTATAACTGAAAACTACAAGGAGTTGAGCGAAACAAAATCAACAACGAACATAGTTACCAATCCGAAGTACGTGGAGGGTAGATTGTTGCCAAATCGCGGCGAGTTAAATTTCATCCAATGAGATGCAATCTTATTTGTAAATCTTGAATTGTGATGTAAAATTATAGATTTTTTTTCGAGTGGAAAATTTACATTACCGCGATTTAGCGACAATCCACCTCAACGTACTCTACTGCAGTGTACTGTTGAAATTTACCACCAGAAAGTAAACCTGCATAAACACAGCTCTTCCATATATCACGAATTAATAACAACAAAACGGTATCGAGGTCGGTAACCTCGACACGTCTGTTGGTTAACAGCCTGAAGAATTTAAAACATCAAGGTGCCTGTGGCTTACAACGCCAAAGGGTGATCAACGATAATTCACTGAAAAGATTATTTATTTACTTGTACGAAGAAATATAGTATGAAACAAATTACTCACAAAATTATCCATAAGAATACACTAATTACGCGGATAAAAGTTTATTCTTTAGGGCACTCGACATCTCCCACAGCTAGCTGTGGACGCTGGATCAACCCCTCACATCATCTTCATCCTCTGACGGTTTGTGACATATACAAAGTGTCTATTCACTTCTCGTTGCTTCCTCCTTGAGCGTCTTAATTAATTTCTGGTCAACCAGTAAAAAAAATCCTCGTATAACTAAAATTTCATTTTTTTGGCTTCTAACACATGGGTTATGACACCTCATTGGAACTTTTATGCATAACCTTCTATTTATATAGATTACTAAATGAAATCAATGTTAAATCGCCTTCGCATCAGCACCATGAAAGGAACGGACGTGATCGGAACCATGAACTCTCAAACGAATTCGAACGTTGATCATACGGTAGTTTCAAACGCTTCGTACTCTTAAAATACGACTGACATGGTCCAAATCCTTTCATTGTTTACAGAACTGCGGCACCACCTGCCCAAAGGAACAGAATACAATTTATGTTAACTGTGCGTGTGCTGGACATTTCCAGCAACCACATCGACAATTTCCCTATGGGACATTCTGCACGTGATTGTATTATATGCCACAAAACTATTCTAGGACGCTAAAATAAAGTTATTATTGTAATGCTTGGCGTCCGTAACCAATATTTGATAAATTACCCATGTTAAACGCACATTTCTGTCAAAACTTTAAAAAAAATAGAGCTTTCGAACGTTTTGAAAATTGTGAACAAATTTGCACGCGGTCGGAAGGAACCAGCGTACAAAAGCACGAAACGAACTGATTCTGTAAGCGTCTATCATCCGCAGCGATAGTGATACTTGTTACCACAAAGTATCTGCGAGCGGAGCGGACGGACTACTGACGCACGGACGGACTGCACTCCGACCAACAGACGTTCCGACGCACAGACGAACGGACACCCTGGTGACACTACTGACGGACTAACAGTAGGGCGGTTGTACATAATCATGACCAAACGCCAATACATTACATGGCTGGGGATATTCATCCGAGAATGAAAAACAACGTGGGACAACAATGAACTTCAAGTTTTGATGTTTTAAGTTCTTCAGGCTGTTAACCAACAGACGTGTCATGTTACCGCGATCGGACCAGACGCATCACGTCCCATCTCGACTAGATCGTGGCCTAAGATGGTCATCTATAAAAAGTGATGATACATTTCATTCTCTGCCTCCTCAAATTTAGATCATTGGCCATAATGTGACAAAGCCTCGCACCGGAGTTCCAAAATCACCACAATGTGATCATCTGTCGCCACAATGTGACCCCCATCTCTGGTCACAATAAGACAAACTCTCGTCACAATATGACCAATTCTTACCACAATGAGACCAACTCTCGCCACAATATGGCCAACTCTTGCCACAATTTGACAACCTGTTGCCTAAATGAGAAAATTCTCGCCACAATAGGACGACCTCTCTCCACAGTTTGACCAATGTTCGCGAGTCGCTGTCTGCGTAACATGTTTGTTTGATAACCTATAATCTTGGAAAACTAGAAATCCGTGCAACGAAGATAAGTCAGAACATGCTGAGCTTGATAAAATAACTTTTTCTACCACTATCATCTTTAGCAAGATCAGTGACGTCCGATGTTCGATGGTGACTGTGCACCACTAATATCTGTACATATCGTCTCCTGAATTCCAATGTGTTCTATGTACCAGTAGGCTGCCAGTAGGCATATAGAACACATTGGAACTCAGTGAACGATATGGATTTCTGGATTGGGGGTTAAATGATGGAGGAAAATTTATGTTCTTATCAGTGCTCAGCCGACACTCAGTGACTGTCGTCTGAACCCCAGCTCGAACGTAAACCTTGCCACCCTATCAATGCTCTATCCGCTTGGAACTCTTAGGATTCCAGAAGGTGCCTGTGGCTCACAACGCCAAAGGGTGATCAACGATAATTCACTGAAAAGATTATTTATTTACATGTACGAAGAAATATAGTATGAAACAAATTACTCACAAAATTATCCATAAGAATACACTAACTACGCGGATAAAAGTTTATTCTTTAGGGCCCTCAACGTCTCCCACAGCTAGCCGTGTTCGCTGGATCAACCTTACATCATCTTCATCCTCTGACGGTTTGTGACAAATACAAAGTGTCTATTCACTTCTCGTTGCTTCCTCCTCGCAGGGTTAACTTCACCGTCAGTCAGGCTTAACACATACAATGTTCTGCTTGTATGACTCTACCAGCGGGGAGCGCGGTGGCTCAGTAGGTAGATGTGCAGGTTGCAAGCCGTGAGGTCCTCGGTTCGAATCCCACCTGCAGCAACCGCGTTGTGTCCTTGGGCAAGACACTTCATCTCCATTGCCCGCGTGGGGGCACGGTGGCGTTGTGTACTAAGGCGTACTGCATGTCGACGGTGCACTTGTCTTCAACCAATGCTAACCCTGCTTGTGTGGAGTTAGTATCATTGGGGAGCTGACAGTTGCTCGCCGTTGCTCGGTGGTTCTCTCCGGGTACTCCGGCTTCCTCCACCTGTAAAACTGACACGGTCACGATTAGCCGTTGTGCATAAATATGTGACCTTAAACACCAACAAATAAATAAATACTCTACCAGCGTTCTCACATTTCAATCACAATTCAATCGGCGTCTACCACAGTTCACGATCACTTTGCGCCTAGCCTGGCTCCTACGGGGTTAAGTTATTCTTCGCCTTCGGATATATACTTAACAAAGCTTTACATAGAAATATTCTGCAAAGTGTTCTCAACATGACCAATTCTCGCACCGCCTAAAACTCTCTTAACTCGCGAGCTATTCAAGCGTTTACCCAAGCTCTTAATATGGTTTCTAGACCTCAACGTCACCGATTTTACTTCTTTGGCTACTGTGCCACTACGGTTCGCAACCATTAACAAGCTACAATCGGTTCCTTACAACCCTCGCAGGGTTATGACAATTCGCGGACTTTCAGTCTCAGTGCCTATGACCCTCGACGGCCAAAGCTAGATTCGGACCTTCTCCGAGTGCCGTCAGGCCAACTGCCTCGCAACGACCCACAGCCTTACACACCTTCCAACTGGAATTGGCTGGAATGAATTTTTCGAGAAATCACCCGATTTTTATTTAGATAGCCAGAACATTTATTCTCAGTTAATCGCTTCTCTTGAACTTGGCCGCATAGATCTATCTTAATTTAACACTCGCTTTAAAGTTCCTTTGAAAGACTCGCATTTTGGTATCTTTTGACATTTCGGAGACAGGATAGATGCGTAATATGGGTGTGTGTCCAGAACATATGTGATGCACTGTATTCTGCAATTAGATTTTAACTGGCTTTAATTACCCAGATAATTATTACAGAAGAAAATATTGTCTCTCTTACTATTGATCTGTTATTTGATAGCAGCATGTGGCGTTCAACAAGTGCGTCATAATGGATATTAAATTTCATGCCTAATCAGCAGAGTTTGAATTATACATCAGTCTTCTGGGTCCGTCATATATCTTTACACTTTATATTTTAACCCAGGCAGAAATATTATCGAAAATATCTACACTTTTATACAACAAAATCGCAACGTTTGGCTATCACCTTGACAATCACCAGGAGATAACTTTGGAGTGAGGGCAATTCTTGCCATAAAAATACAATCTTCAACAACAAAAAATCCCGAAAATTTTCAATTTTCTGCCTTGCAATCGTCAATTGCTTTTTAAAGAGGGTATTTTAATAGCGGCAAAAATATACTGATGATGTATAATTTTTCGCAGAATATTTACAAGGGATTTTAATTATTATTGACACAAAACATGATTTGATTACATCCCTTGATTTCCAATGCTCTTCCTTTATGTCCATTGGATAGAGAGGGAAGGGATGGGGTAACTAGTCTATACAGTCTGGTTGTCTCCCTTGATTTTAATACACTACATTTACGTCCTTTCAAAGGAGTGGCCGTTGAGTACGGGGTGGGTGTGCTAGTCTTTAAAAACAGAACCGTGCTGGTTGTTGTGTTCTAACCCCAATGCAGCTCAGTTGTTAAATATTTTTTTTATTATATCTTTCGTGACATTCCCTCGCTGTAATTGTGAGATAGTACTATACTAGATCCGAAAGTTTTATCCATTTAAAGAGAACCGTGGACTGCATACTTTCTAAAAATAGACGAGAAATATTTTAGAAGAGTCAACTGATTGAACACATCTCGCCGTTCAAAGAGATTTGTTTGAATTTATTTTATACCATGATTGCCTCTTCTGCGAAATATAAAAAAAGCCTCTGACATAAATTTTAGCTTTAAACGCCAACAGTGCTGAACACGGTTGGGATTTCAGTAGTTAAAATTCACACTTACAGTGGAACTACATCCATGCTGACCTTTGGTGACCTCGGCATGAATGCAAACTTGTCTCAATTTATCGCTTGTCGACTTGCGAAGAGTGAAATGAAAGCGGCAATATGTTTATTACGTTTTAAATGAGTATACCTCAGAAGATACCGCAAATCGCGTTGTGTCATGTTAAAAAAGCACCCATAACTCGAAATAGTATGTTATTGTGTTATTAAAATGAAAAAGGCCCTGTGATTTGAGCGTTTCGTTTTCCATTTCGTTTCGGTGATAAAATTGACATCGGAAGTACCGCCCACCGGTGCTTACAGTACGTGGAGAGTGGATTGTAACTAAATCACCCGCGGAGTGGAGTTATCACCCAAGCTATAACTTTCAAATTTTGCACATATCAACAAAAAATCAGAAGCAATGTTTCAGCCAATGGACCTCCGGGTTTAACCCGGGGGTCCATTGGCTGAAACTTTGCTGGTGCTGGTTATTCTTTGCAACAAATTTGCAATTATTGCTTGGGTGGAATCTCAACTCAGCGGGTGATTTAGTAATAATACACTCTCCACGTACTGTATGTAAACAAAAACAGATTCGCACGTACGTACGTCTGCTGCTCATTATATTCGAGGAAAAGTTATAGCGGCGACTCTTAATAATCAGACGCTCACGGTATATATAAAATACACCAAACGTAGCTTGGTGTACCAAATGTTCTCACTCGTGGTGAAATGATGTTAACCGCTCGCGAAAGGCTCGTTTTTAACACCACTTCACCACTTGTACGTGGTGAACATTTAGTACACCAAGCTACTGTGGGTATATTCTATATATATCTTTCGTAACATTCCCTCCCCGTAATTGTCTGAGAGGTACTATACTAGATCCATACTTTATCCATTTAACCCTTTTAACTCTTTGCCCATCGCAGACGATATCAAAATTTAATATTTTAAATATCATCTTTTTTTTCAACTGTTGAATTTGCATATTATGCGGGCGGATGCGGCCGATTCGTTGGGTAAAGGGTTAACTCGAGCGGTCGTTTTTCAGGCCCAGGAACATGATGCGTCTTAACCCTTTACCCAACGTAACGGCCAAAACGGCCAGCGCTATTCTCAAAAATCGCCAATTAATTTTCAAAATATTTTCATTTTTTGTCTCAAAAACATAGGTTATGACCCCTCGTTGGAACGAGCTCGTCGACAAAAAATGAAAAAAATTAATTATTCAAGAATTTTTTTTGCAAGTGTCGTCTGCTTTTCATGTTAGGTAAATGGTTAATTGTATTAAAAATGATGGCTGCTAAGTGAATGTGTGAGGTAGACCAATCAATACTTTCAACGTGCTGCCCGAAGGCTACATGTTGAAAATATTAATTAGTCTACCTCCAGATAATTAAATAACTCTAGTTACGCCCTTACCTTGGGTTGGGCTAATATCATTTTACCTCTTTGAAACCCTTTGCATCTCGGCCATCTCTTGCAACAGAATGAATTCCTTTTAACAACCGCCTACGCCGGTACATAGATCTAGAGGGAAAGCCTTCTTTCCTCGCGTCATTTTCCCTTATGCACCACAGCATGCAGTGGAACCAACAAGTAGGCTACTGCTATAGCTTCCACTGCTCAATCAGTATAATGAGACGTCAGGGGCGACATTTTGTTAATTTGCGGGGAATCCCCGGGGATGGAGACAGGAGCGTTCCGTGACAATATTTTTCAACATTTTGCCCAGCCCAGCGGCCAGTTTTTTACCAGCGGTCCCAGCCCAGCCCACCGGTATTTCCCAAATGCCCGTACGGCCAGTCCGCCCCTGTCAGCGGTCACTCTTTTATTTTTTTCCGGGCCTTCATCATTGCTTCTCAGTCCGACTGGACAAAAGCTGAGCGCGTCCCCCCGGAAAACATTCTGGATCAAAACGCTATGCACGTATAGACCTCTCTGTCTCAACAGGACTTCAAATTCAAACTATTCTTAAGCACAAGCTCTTTCCACATGGTCTTGGCACTCGACAAAGATACGTAACTGTCTATTAAGGATCGCAGTACTTATTTTAAAAATTTCAGGCAACTCTACTCAGCGTCCTGGACACATTTTATTTTTGTTCGACGCTACTGTTTTTATCGTCTTCAATGTCTAACCCTATTTATACATTGCAAGTTCGCCATTAATCCCACAGCGAAATATGTTCACTTTTAACTTCTGGAGATAATCTAAGTGTTTTATCCAGCGACGGGACCCGCTAGCGATGGTCTTGTTGATGCACGTGTTACTTAGCCACATCCCTGCACCAGTAACAGTGAACGACAAGCGTTCAGTGACACCATTCTAAAAAGGGAGCAGTCCTAGCATATCCCCACGTCGTTTCGCACCAACTAGAAAAACACCAAACTCTGAAATATTTGCCTAGCGGGCTATCTGTGGCATTTTATGGCGACGGACTGCAAATGTCTTTTAAAAGTCATCGGGTTATCATACTTTGATAGCTTGACACTGAATCAATTACGACCTTTCTGGGAATTGTTGTTGGCTCAGTTGGTATGTTCACAGAGCATCTATGGCTAGGCGATTGGGTGTTGCATGCCCAGGATCGACTCCCGCGGAGCCCACCTTCCGAAACACTTTACAGTTTTCAATCTGATGGCGCGGTGCTAGGACTATGCCAGGTTGAATTCCTGTTTGGCATTAAATTCAAGCAGTTGCATCTTTACGGATCTTCCATTAACTGAGATTCCTGTGTTTATCAACTGGGGCCATCGACCATTATAACAGTGATCTGTCCCAGCCACATTGGATGCTAAAGCAAACGATCCACGGGTAAATCTCACAACAGGCTACTTGTAGACAGTTAATAATTCCAACATTTCAGTGAAAGAAAAGAAATTATGAGTTTGATAGCAAACAAGTTTCCAATGTTATCAGTAATCAATCGCAAAAAATACGAACAGGTCGGTAATTCCACTGATTGGGTTTCAAATAGGAGACTTCCAACTCCATACTCAGAAGAGGAAGCATATTTTATCGTTTCGTTTCTGATATATTACAAACGCCGAAGACAATGCTCGACAAGGAAATAAGCTTCGATCTGAACACAAAAATCGGTTACATAACGGTTTCTGACCATATAAGATAAATCGTGAACTTCGGCAAAATATTGTTTAGAAATGGATCTCTATGCCTCTGTTTCGTTATATTATAAATTTTGTTGTTGTCGATACACACGATATAATAATATACCCATAGTAGCTTGGCGTACCAAATGTTCACCACGAGTGGTGAAGGGGTGTTAACCGAGAGCCTTTGGCGCGCGGTTAACACCACGAGTGGTGAACATTTGGTACACCAAGCTACTTTGGGTATATTTTATTTATACCATGATCGTCAGAGTATTAAGAGTCGCTATTATTTTTTCTCGATTTTACTGAGCAACAACCGTTCGTGCGTGTGAATTTGTTTCTTTTTTGGGCGGATTTCCGCTGTCAGTTTTATCACCGAAGCGAATTAGAAAAAGAAACAGGGACTTTTTCATTTTAATAACATAACATACTATTTCGAGTTATGTATGCTTTATTAACATGAGACAATGCATGGTTGTTAATTTTTGAAGGCTTATGAGGTAAACTCATTTAAAAACGTAATAAATAATTGCCACTTTCATTTCACTCTTCGCGAGGTGACGTGCGATAAATTTTGACAAGTTCGCATTCAGGTCGACGTCACCAAAGGTCAGTTGGATGTAGTTCCACTGCTGGTGTAAATTTATTAAACTATTGAAATCCCATTGCTGATGTGTTCACCACGGTTGGTGTGTAAAGCTAAAATATATGTTATAGGCTTTCCATATGTAGTAGAATAGGTAATCATGGTATAAATAGATAATGAGATATGAGTAGGTATAAAAAGGCCGATTCACGACCACATGTACAAGATTTCGTACATGTACACGTACATCGATGCACACCTCCATAGGATTTAGTGTTAAAATCGTGTACAGGTACACGATTTGTCGTTTTTTATGGTGGTACAGAATCGACTTGGCGATTCTACACCACTGGATTCTATATACACATCGCTCAAGAGTGAAAAAAATGTATGAAATTTTAAGGAAAAAGAGGTGTATCGTCTGGTACAGAATCGGCAAATGGGTTTCCCCCCATAGGATTCAGTGTTAAAAATCGCGAGCAAAAACATGTTGCCGTTTCTGGACCAGCGTCGAAAAGTGGTTTGCCGATTCTGGACCATCCCGTGTCTGTACACGGTTTTAACACTGAATCCCTACGGAGGCGTACACGGAAATCCATTTCTGGATTGTACATCAGAAATCGACTTATGTACGGTACACGGAAAAGAGGTGGTACTGAACCGGCAAACCCACTGCCACGTTTCCCGAGGAAATAAAAAAAGTGATTGATATATATAGGAGAGAAATGAAAATATAAATAAATAGTTATTTAAAAATAAATATATCAAATCGAATAGATAATAAAAAAATACGTAAATCATGAGCGCTTCCCAGACTATTAGAGTAAGGTTTCTTTTAAAAATGCTGAGGAGAGCCTACGCATTCTGCGTGAACGAACAACTAGGTCGCCTCTTGTTAGAACGATGCGTCGGATGTCGGGATCACCTAGACTTCGATCATGAGAATCATTCGTGTCTGTCGATGGAAAGGGAAGATATGATCGTCAAGTATTTCGAACCGGCGTTCGAACGCGTTCAAATCGACGAAGTGATCACGTTTTGGAAGAGATTACTCTTCTATAAGGATCGAAGCAAGCCCACAGTTTCGGAAGAACTGATATTGGCGCGTAAAAGTCTGACTTTAGAAGACAAGGGACGCGTCATGAAATTATTGTTCAATGAAGCATACGTTTAAGTTTTCTCGTTGACATAAAATAAGGGAGAATAGAAAATAAAAATAAATACACACATAAATTTTTTATCTAATATTAGAAAGAAAAAAAAAACACAAAAATGAGAACCAGAAATAAATTGTATCCGACGTTAGATGACGACGAGGATGAGAAGCCGAATGGCGTTTTGCCGACGGCACCGTCGCTAGAAGAAAAAGAAAGAGGAGAGAGGTATCGCATCGATCAAATCAGTAGAATCCAAGCGTATCTAACTCGAGAGAGAGATTCTCGCCGTTCTCTCAAGAAGAAGTATTCGCGTTTCGTGAAATTCGTCAACGCGATCGACACGACACTCATCACGATTTCCATGGGTTTTCACGCGGCCGGCATCGGATTGTTGTCGACCGCGGTCGGCATTCCAATCGTGTTGACCGTAGAAGGAGTGGCTCTCGCCGCCGGATTGTTTAGCACGCTCGGAAACTTTTTGAGTAGGAAATTATATCTGAAGGCGAGGAAACACGACAAGATTCGCGTCTTGGCCGACTCCAAGATCGACACGATATCTGAAATGATCTCGATGGCGTTGAAAGACGGTAGGATATCGGACGGAGAATACTTCGCGATATTGGGTGAGAAAACGAAATACGAAGCCATGAAAGAAGCCGTGAGAATCAAGACTCGTCAGATCATCAAGGAAGAGATGAAGGATTCTCTCATGGAAAAGGGGAGGAAAGAGGCCAGGGAGGAGTAAGATGATAGAACTCAAGAGCAGCGATTGAAAAAAAAAAAATATATATAATAAGAACAGAATTTAAAAAAAAAAAATATTAAATTTATATATAAAATAAAAACGAAATTAATTTAAATAACTCTTAAAAATGTATTGCGTAAAGTGTAAGAGAGTTACCGAGACGAGTAATTTTCGAGAAGTACGAACTAAAAACGACAGACAGATGCTTCGCGGAATTTGCGACGTGTGTGGTTCTATCAAGACTCGATTCGTCAAAAAACGAACGCGAGCAAATGCAAAGGCATCGTGAATAAAATGATCAATAATCTACCTTTCGAAATTCATCTTCCTGGTCACAGTTTCACGGGACCCGGAACGAAATTGAACAAGAGACTCAACGCCGATCTGACTCCTAAATCTTGGAGCAAACCTGTGAATAGGGTGGACGCGGCCGCGTATGATCACGATCTGTGCTACGCCGGACATCCCGACACCAAGACTCGCAACGACGTCTGCGATAAAAACATGTTGGGGAAATTGAGAGGCATATCGAATCCGACCAGGAGAGAGAAGATAGAACGTTCGCTGGTCGGTAATCTGATCGGTTCGAAACGTCGATTCGGATGGGGCGTTAAAAAAAAAGCGCATCTGAAAAGAAGAAGAAACGATTATTGACGAGCGAATTGGCCGAGGAGTTACACAAACCCATCATGCGTAAATTTCGAAAGAGAAGGGTGTTCGTGAAGGGTTTGGATGATATTTGGTCTGCCGACTTGGTCGACATGAGATCGTTTTCGAGGTGGAACGAGGGTGTCAAATATCTATTGACGGTCATCGACGTGTTTTCCAAATACGGTTGGATCAGAGCTTTGAAGAATAAATCGGGACCATGCGTCGCCGAGGCTCTGAAGAGCGTGTTCGACTCGTCTTCTCGAAAACCGAGTAAATTGTGGGTGGATAAGGGAAAGGAATTCTAGAACAAGCACGTTCATCGATTGGTCGACCTCTACTCGATCGAAAACGAAGAGAAAGCCAGCGTAGTGGAACGTTGGAATCGAACGATGAAGGAAAAGATGCACAGATACTTCACGGCGAATTCGACCAAGAAATACATATACGCTCTGAACGGTCTGGTCAAAGATTACAACAACACGCGACACAGATCGATCAAGATGACTCCCGTGGAAGCTAGCGATCCTCAAAATGAAAAACGGGTCTACGCGAATCTATATCCTGTGAGATCTAAGATTAGGAAAAAGTCTAGAACGCCGAAATTTGCGGTCGGTGATCGAGTGAGAATCTACGCTTATAAGAAGCACCTCGAAAAGGGTTATACTCCTCGATGGACCTCGGAAATCTTCGTGATAATCAAAATATTTCACACCGATCTGGTGACTTATGAAATCGAAGCTTTGGATGGAGAAGAGATCATTGGAAAGTTTTACGAACAACAATTACAGAAGACAAAGTTTTGATAAAGAAAACAAATTTCTTTTATTTACTCTCTTTAACATTCTCTTGTTTACACACATATATATATAAGAGAGAAAAATAATAATAAAAAAATAAATTAAAACTATTTTTAGATAAAAAAAGCAAGCTAATAAATAAACCAAAAAACCAAAAATCCTTTAAAAATGACAAATATACTGGATATAGCACAAAGCATAGTGAAAGATGAAAGTATTCAAAAATATGAGGTTCACGAATACGAACCGGTGACTGGAACGAGTTTGAACAATACGGGAGAGATAAGAATCAACATTGAAACTCAAGATCTATTCGTCCATCCTAGCGAGAGTTACATAGTGGTGCAGGGACGTCTCACCAAGGAAGATGGGAGCGACTACGCCGACGACGACACGGTTACTCTAGCTAATAATGGCATCATGCATCTATTCAGTAATATAAAATACATGCTATCCGGACAAGAGATAGAATCTGTGTTTCATTCCGGTCAGGTCACCACGATGTTCGGACTCTTGACGTATCCTGATGATTTTTCGAAATCCAGAGGACTTAATCAGTTGTGGGTGAAAGACGCCGTCGGCCCTGCTAGCGCCGGCGGCGCCGCGATATTCGACTACGTCGTCAAGGCGTCCAGACCTAAAGGAACGTTTTCGTTCAGGATACCTTTGAAACACATCTTCGGATTTGCGGACGATTACAACAAGATCATGTACGGATTCAAACATAATCTGACGTTGATTCGAAAAGGAAACGACGACGCAATAGTGAGATTCACTGCGACCGATGTGGGTAAGATAACTCTACACAAGATATCGTGGTTCGTTCCGCACGTGGAGCCTTCGATCGTGGAAAAAGTGCATCTCTACAAGATCATAGAATCCAAGAGTAAATTACCCTAGGGATTTAGAATGAGACAGCGCGACACGGCTAGCATTCCTCTTTCCACGAATCACTTCGATTGGAGATTGCTGGTGAAATCCGCTTCCGAGAGACCGCATTTCATCGTGGTTGCGCTTCAGACCGATAGGGACGGGTCTCAGGAAAAGAATGCGTCGCTGTTCGATCACTGCCATTTGAGAAACATGCAAGTGTTTCTGAACGCCACGAGATATCCAGCAATCGATTACAATGCATCGTTCGACAAGAACGATTTCTGCAGACTGTATGGCAATGCCGCTGATTTTAGAAAGAAGTATCACGGTCTAGACGAATTGATGAGCAACCCTAAAATATCTTCCAGCGAATACAAGTCAGTGTATCCCATGTTCGTATTCGACGTCAGTAAACAGAGTGAATGACTCAAAAGAGTAGCATCTTAGATATTCAGATCAAGATGCAATTTGATAGGAACGTGCCGAGAAAAACCGAAGCCTTCACCCTGGTCCTGTCGGACAGAGAATTACAATTCGAATCGGATGGAAATAAGATGTCGATCATTCGATGAGAGACGAGTGTGAAAAAAAATAAAAAACAAAAATAAAAAAAGTAATGAGTAATTATTAAAAAAAACAAAAAAAAAAGTAATGAGATTTTAAAAAGATATTCAATCTCTCTAGATCTCATTACTTTATTTATTTTTTTTTGTTTTTTTTTGTTTTTTAATAATCATACATTATTTTTTTTAATTCATTATTTTCCATGCGTTCACTGTTTGTTCAAAGGAACTAGTTCGATCAGTAGACTCACCACAGAAGTGGCGGCTTCGGGATTATTGGTTTTCATAACGAAATTAATCCTGTCTCCGGCGTTCACTTTGAGAGGCATGCCGAACGTGCTAACATTCGCGTGTTGATTCTCAGTCTTTTTGACGCTGTATCTCTTATCGCTCTCTACTCCATTCACCATGAGATTGACGACCACTCTGTTATTCAAATCCGAAGAAGCAATGCTCATTCGAAAGATTTCACCACCCAGCGGCATGGGATATCCCACCTGACCATGTTGCGATCCACTACCTCCATTTCCAAAAGACCACTCAGCTTTTCTCTCATCTAAGGTGCTGGCCTCCTCGGCCCACACGGTGATCAATTGTTTAGCATATTTGACTTTCTCCACCACCGAAATCAGGGTGCAGGCATCCGTCATGTTCACAGGATCCGGTAGATTCGTGAGCGCGTGTCCACCCATGTCTAGTTTACCTTCCATGATGTCGCCCTTTCTTCAGACCGCATTGTCGTACACGTACTTCCTGCTGACTGTGCTGGAATCAAAATCGGGATCGTGACTGAGTCCGAATAAATTCTCACCGTTCATGTCGATACCACCCTCCATGGTTCCGTCAGATTGTTTGTTCAGGTAGAGATCATCCACTTGCGATTCTAAGTATTCTTATGATCATATCACGGCAGAATCTATGTAGCCCTTGTTGACTGCGGTTGAGTCCACATCCATGTCGTCGACCTTCGACAGATTCAATATCTTGTTGAATCCCGCATTCAGATCCGATTTCATTTCTCGTCTGTCAGACTTTCTCTGTTCCAGATCTACATAGTGTTTGGTTGCCACGTCCTTGGGATTCATAGGAGTGGCCACGTTCGTTATCTTGTTAGAATTGGCGTTCAATTCCGAGTGCATCATTTTCTGAATGTATCTATTTCTCAGGTGTTCACTGAATCTCGCGTGAGAGTCGTCCACGTATTTCTTAGTTGTGGCATCCATGGGATCTATGGGATTTGCGACGTTCACCAAACGTTTGGATTTCAGATCGAGATCGTTGGTCATGGTTTTATCCACGTAATTATCTAGCATGATTCGTTCAAAATCGGCGTTCCCCCTGTCAACGTATTTTTTAGTCGCAGCTTCTGCGAGATCTATCGGCTCGGGAAGATTGTAGAGCTTCTTATCGTTCATGCTCAAAGGTTCCTCTCGAGGTTCATATCTCCGAACGTAACGTTCGTCCAAGTTGGCAACGTCATAACCATCGTCGACTTCGAACGTCTTCCTCTTCTTTCTTAGGTTGACTTTTTCATCGTCACTTCTACCAAATTTATCGACTGGCATGTTGTTTTGAGATTTTTTTATTTTTTTTTTTTAAATATATTTCAAAACGCAGTTTATTAAAAAATGAATTATTTTATTTTTATTTTTCGTTTTTATTCGATTAAAATTTTTTTAAATAATTTTTTATCTTCATATACTATAAAAAAAAAATCTCTCTCTAATGTAAATCATTGAGAATGTCTTGAAACCGATCTCCTTCAGACCATCTCTTGAGAATGTAGAGACAGAGGTGACCGCAAAACACTTGATCTGGTGATTGCACTCGTTCCATGTTGTAACAAACCATTGATTTGTTGAAATAGTTCTTTATTTCTTTCGGCGGCGAGATTCCGTAGCTGTCGAAATAATAATTCTTCTTCCCGTTCTTGAACCACGCCACCCAATGAGTGCCTTCACCTGATAAATCGTCTAGATCTAAAATGCATTCTGATTATCAAGATCTTTTCTTCGGCAAGGCATCTCTGGAAAACACGCCTAGAAAATCTTTGATTTTCAAATCCTTCGCCGCATTCGACAGATCGATGTTGGATAGGGGTTCGTTAGGTAAGATGACACCTTCTACGGATATCTCTATTTTCTTATTCATAAATGCGTATATATATTTTTTTTTATTTATTTATTTTATTATAATTCACTAAAATGACGTTATTTTTCTTTTTTTTTTCTTTTTCTTTTTAAACTAACTCTCTCGATGTCTCTATCGATTTCCATAAGCTCGAATCCCTCTAATTCCTCTTGATTTTCTGGAATCCTATCATTCTTACTTATATCTGGAATCCAAACATCCACAATCGTATCTAAAATCCTATCGTCTAAACTCCTATCGTCTAAAATTAGATCCAAAATCCAAAGTCCGCATGCCAAAGTGCTTATTTTATCATCTAACATGAATCTCTTATCATCATCGGCCGTCAGCGAAATCTTGTTGACTATTTTGGTATACAAGTCGTGATTTTCACTTCAAATCGATTTCATAGTCTTATACACCGGACCACTTCCTAACAGACAATCTTTATACTCTTGGAAAGAGATGTTTTTCTTCACCACACACGCTTTAACCCCTTTGCACTTCTTGATCTCTTCATCTTCTAGACGATAAGCATACAGTTTGGTTTTCAAGCCCAAGAATTCGACGATATGTTTACTGCCGCTCTCATCCTTAAATTTACCCAACACCTTCTTGTTGTCGTTCGATTGAATGTTGGATGGGTGATCGACGGGATAATTGCTCGTGTCGAACCATGCGGCCACGTCCGGAGATATGTCTCGGTAGACGTCTTTTGCCTCTATCTCATAAACTAAACTGTCTGTGTCGGTGAAGAGTAGTTTGGCTTTATCACCAAATTTTCGTTTGACGTAATCGTAGTGAAACTCGTAATCAATCACTTGCTGATATCTAAGATGATCGGTCCAAGATAATACGGTTTGTCGAACTTCAGGTGCATCTTTTGCATGTAAACGGCCACTAGATTTTCGTTGAATATGGTTCGGCGTTTGTAACTGGGTTTCGCCACTAATTTTTTAGCTTTTTTCTCAGACGTGACGAGTCGAACGTCGGTTCTCTTCCTGATGTTTTCCATTGATTTACTGTACACGCAGTTGTTCATGAGTTTGAAGAAATCTTTTTCGAAATCGTTCTCGGCTTGAATTCTGAGATTCGTGTTGAGATCAATGTAATTTTTCATCCAAGGCTCTTCGTCGAATCGAATGATGCGAAGTATGTTGACTAATTTCATCCCGTAATCGACGTATTGTTTCAAATTCTCGCTGTAGATGACGTAGTTACATTTGTTAAATAAATTGGGAATGAGTTTTTCCTCGTCTCCTTCGTTCAGTTCCATTCGTTCAGGAGCCAGCGGCTAATCGTTGTGTAGATCGTGTAATTCTTCAGGATAGTTCAAATCAACTTCTAAAATGCAAGGATAGTCTCTCCATTTTTGCATCTCTTCCTGTTCCGTCACCCATTCGAAATTTCCAATTGGTAAAGGATGATGACTCATAGCCCAACAGTACAGATTTTTGGCGTCCCAATACTGTATGTATTTATTCGACCGTTTCGAATCGAAACCTTCTTTCAAGTAGGGATTGTTAGCTTCAGAATATCTGTGGGAGATCATCGAGATGCCACCTCTCGCAGCCCTTTTGAACATGAGCAACATGTTCACGTCAGATAATAATTCCAATTGGACATCGGTGGTCATCTGCAGAGCGTCCCACGCCAGACCGGGTGCGGTGAAATACCAAGTGGGATCCAGATCATAATTTCAATGACAGACGTCTCGAAAATTTTCGAACACGTCTGCCAAGAGCAGAACATCGGTCTTCAGATAGAGATCATGATAATCTCTCATGGTTTTCGTATCAAATGATTTCCACACGTTTTTGGTGTGTTCAGAATTCTCGTCGGAAATGTTGAATTCGTATAATTTCGAATAAAAATCTTCTTTCGAAGGTAGTGTGGTGTCTTCGAATCTCTTTAGATCATTCATGTAATCGTAAGGATAGACTCCTTTCCTCAACATGACATCTACTCGTTCTCCGAAATGTTTGCTCGTGATTTTAAATTTATCCTTGCTCATGTTATCGGATAATTTTTCCAGAGCGGTCGACATGCATTTAAAACTATCGATGAAACGTATGCTTCTACGAATGGATTTCGTTTTTTCTTCCAACGTCTCTCTGTCGATTACTCTTTTTTTCGCCATGAGCTTCCATTTTGTGAAGGAAATGTATCTTTCTTCGCTGTTCGCGATGCAATTTAATACTTCGTGGGAAGTGCTGAGATTTTTCACAGATAGATGACTGTTGTAACCCGAGAGATTGTGAAATATCACCGGATAGAAAATGCCGTCTCGATATTTTAAATTACACTTGCTGTGAGCTGGACCACGATACAGACCCGTGTAATGATCGTGGTCTCTGACCTTCTTATTTTCCTCTGAATTCTCATTGAAAGATTGTCTGCATATGTGACATTTGGTGGCTCTGTTATTTTCGTCCTGCTGCTCTCACGTGATGATCATTATCGCCGGAGTTTTGAATTTGTCGTATAACATTTGAATTTTCAATTCTAATTCTTCCACGAACCTTTGGGCCACGTCGTCGTCTTCACACTGTTTCGTGTAGGTGAAGGGACCCATGTCGTGTTGCGAGTCGAAAGTGCATTTCACGTAAATGCAATAGCCCGAAGGTATGTGTTTTTGATTTCTTTCGACATAACTTTGAAGAGCGTTGGGTTAACAGGAACTCATTTTTGTGGTGAAACATTCGAAATCGGCGTACACGACGAATGGTACTTTTAACCTTCTATTGTGATTTTCAAACTTCACGATGGTGTTGGGTTTGGTCATTTCGACAGCGACACCTTGATTTTCGTTGCAATATTTCTGATGTTTCGTTAACGATTTTTCGCTCTGAAATGAATTCATGCAGTTGCAACATAAACATATCTTATGTTCATGTTTATTATTTTGTCTTGACAGTAATCGGCTTGGATGTTTAATCCAACAATAATGACGATTGTCACCATTCGAAATCAATAATAAAATAATCGTCTTTTCTCTTTCGAGATACGAAGTCTGAGAGGATAGATCGTTCGTTTTTCATCGTCGTATCCCAAGACGTTCACCGCTATGGTGGGACTTTGAGCCTCAAAACAATTGATGTGTTTTAACTCTGTTGGAAAAGTCACTCCGGGCTAATCAAGATTTTTAGAAGTCTCCTCGTAACAAGAAACTCTATTGGAGTGTATATTGACAGGGTATAAAGCAGAGGTGACTGACCATTTAAAACACTGATCATCTTTATTTCTCACGTTCACCACGGAGTGTTTTTTAGCTAGGAAATACGGTAATTTCACATAGGAAGACCCTTTCAACGAATTGTTTTCAGTTATGTGAATTTTGAGTTTCAACACCTCATCGAACGTCCAATTACTACCTTCATGTTGATAATTCGCGAGAGACGTCAACATCTTGTCTTTCATCTTTTCGAAAACGTCCGATAAATCTGAACCTCGAAATACGGGTTCGACGTTAGATCTGAAATATGCAGTTTTCACGGTGCTCTCGCTGGACTTCACGTTGATTTTATTCATCACGCAATGGAGTATCATCTTAATTTTTAGTCCCATGTTCATGTATTCGCGAAACAAATCCAATACTTTTTTCTTCACCCGTTCCATAAACAATTTCGGATCAATTTTCTTGAATGAGGGAACCACATCAAAAGTTTTAAAAATGCCTTTGATCGCACTCTCCTGTTCTAGGGCTTCGATTGGAATAGTTCCGCGATGAGTCGTGCTATATATTCTTCTCCTTTCCCTTCGTTCATTGCTTGTCGAATTTCGCTCGATATATCTCATTTGTCTAGAATCTGAAGTGCATCACTCGTTTTCATTTTAGTTTTTCTTTTCTTTTCTTTTGAAACTTGAAGTTCTTCAACGGCTTTTCGTTTAATCGTCTTCTTATTTTTCACAATCGAAACGTTTTCGTTTTTTTTAACATCGGCATTTTGATTCCTTTTACTATCTTTTTCTTCTTCTTCTTCTCATTTTACACAACCGATGCATTTTTTGACGTCGTTGCTATCAACATTTTATTTGCCTTTCCATCGTTTCACAAATATTTCTGTATGACTTCAATTTTTTTTCATTTAGTTCTATGATTTCTGAAATGTGGAATTTTTAATAGTTTACAAATCTCGTTTAACTGAGGTATGGTTTTCTCATTTAAATTTTCCATTTTTTTTATCTGTTTGCTCCATTTGTAAGAATATTATTTTTTTTCCGAATTTTGTATTAAAATAATTTGTTAAAAAGTTTTGTTTTTTTACTCTTTATATATAAAAAAGATTTTTTTTAATTCAATTTTTTATTTAATGTGAAAAATATCTTTTTTTTGATGAAATTAATCAATTTTTATGTTCCTTAACGTGAAAAAAATTGAATTAATACGAGAAAAAAAGGATGTTAAAATTTAACTTTTTATTTATATATATAAAGAGAAAAAAAACTTTTACAAAAACATTTTCACATTAAAGAAAATTAAAATTAAAAACTTTTTTTTATATATATATAAAGAGTAAAAAAAAAAACAACTTTTTAAACAAATTATTATTTAAATACAAAATTTAAGATATACATTATTTGCAAGAATTCATAAAACAAAAAAACCCAAATAATCAATCATGATAACAACACCTAAAAGATGCAAATTGAAATTGAAACGAGTCGAAACGTGTAAGAAATTCGGTTTTAAAATCTATAGATTACAATGACACGATCCCATTGAATTGAACGAGGTCGAGACGAAGGGCTTAGAGCACAACTACGACAAATATCGCATGCCTTTGAAATTGGACAAAGCCACGCTCGATTTGTTTTACGAGTACGAAAGTGATCTGCAGAATATTGTCATCGCCAAAGATAGAGAATTCAACAAGGACGATTTGACATTGCCCTATGGAAGGTACATATTTCCAAACATCTCACGTGAACTCGTGAAGAAATCGGGTGGTGAGAGCGCTTTGACCGAAGTAACAAAACTCAAAAAAGTAAGGATAAACATTCAACACATTAGCGAAAAAGGAGAAAACACGAGTGTCAACATGCTAATAACGGACTTGGAAATATAAAAAATAGAGAGATTGATTTTTTTAGCGAAGAAGAAGGAAAAAAAAGTAATGAGATCATCTTTAGATCTCATTACTTTTTTTATTTTTTTGTTTTCCTTCTTCACTATTACCCATATATTATAATAACGTTTCCTTTTTTCTTAAATTTCAGTGTCGATTCTTCTTTTCTTTTTTTTTTTTTGTAATATGCTACATTTTTATAACAACACATTTGTTTATCCGAATCATAATTATGAATGAATGTTGTGCATCTCTTGGTAACACTCGCATAATTACCATTCTCTTCAGATGGTAGTGGTAATGGTGGAAAATGTCTCATTCTTTTAAATTTCAACCGCATATCCCAAATTTTATTTAACTCTTTTATCAGTTCTTTCCTAAGATATCCATCATTAGCGTCTAATCGTTTTTCCACATATTTTCACACTCTATCTCTCGATATTCATCATTATCGTCTAATTGTGTCTCCACCTTTTTATCCACTTTATATTATTTTGTACTTTCTATGATTGATATTTATATAATTTTTTTTTACATTATAATAACATATTCAAAATCGGTGTATTCTTAAACGTCGAATTCTCTCTAAGCAAGAAATCCTTGCTGAGTCGCACAACATCCCGTCCATGAGTCATATAGAGACCGTTTCCACTCAAAGAGTTGTCACCACTAACGGGTTCTAGATGCTATTCTTTACCGCTGTCCTCGACGTGGACGCGACACACGGCTCCTCCCTTCTTCAAAAACAATTTCAACCGCATATCCCATTTCAAATGCATATCCCATTCTTTTTTGAACTTTTCTATCTGTTCTAACAATTTCAACCGCATATCCCAATCTTTACGCATATCCCAATCTTTATTTAAATCTTCTATCAGTTCTTTCCTAAGATATTCAACATCAGCGTCTAATCGTTTTTCCACATCTTTTTCCCAAACTATATTGCAATATTCATCCTTAGCGTTAATCGTTTTTCCACATCTTTTTCGCACTCTATCTCCCGATATTCATCATTATCGTCTAATTGTTTCTCCACTTTTTATCCATTTTATATATATTATTTTATACTTTCTATGATTTATATTTTATATAGTTATATATTTTTTTTATATTATAATAACATATTCAAAATCGGTATATTCTTAAATGGCGAATTCTCACCAAGCAACAAACCCTTGCCGAGTCGCTTAACGTTCCGTCCACTCGTCAGATAGAGACCGTTTCCACTCAAAAAGTTGTCACCTCTAACGGGTTCTAGATACAATCCTTTACCGCTGTCGTCTACGTGGATGCGACACACGGCTCCTCCCTTCTTCAAAAACAGTCCGCTGCCACCCATTAATTTCTCAACTGCCGAACTCGCGAGTCCCATGAGAGCTCCCACGCCGAAAGTCTTTCCGAGAAAGGGTAGTGCCTTTGCGGCGAAGGGTAATGCTTTTGCGGAGATTCCTGCCAATAGCGGTATGAAACCGCCTTCCATTCTCAAATTGTATCTCAATTGAGCGGGACTCAATCTCACCGTCAACCCTCTTCCATCACAAATCGCTTTCTCCATCCTTTTGATTTGACTTCTGGTCCAGGTGATCGAATCCTGACCGCCTTTCGTCAGATCTTCGTGAGTGAATTTGAATCTCACCGTCTCGCCTCGAGTTGTTAACGCTCTCTCAAGTTTCTTCCTCTGTCCTGCGGATATGTTCACGTTTTTAGTCACGTATTTTGTCATAATTCTTTTTTTAAAAATATATTTTCTTCAGTTGTTTTCTTGTTTTAATGATAATTATTTATATTAAATAATTTTTGTAAAATTAATATTGCGTTTATTTTTTTTCTGTTATTTATATATATACACAATATTTTTTTTTTGCTTTTATATTTCTCTTATGTGAAATCGTATCGTCACCCTCTCTCTGAGAAGATCTAACAGTTCACCATTTTGATCCGTCAACGTGGTTTTGAGACTATACAACATGTCTAAAATCACTGGTAGATAAACTAAATTTCGAGGTCGCTCCACGATCTTATAACCCGGCGACACGTTTGGAAAGAAGGAATAGATCGTCAGTTGAGCGCTACCATTCATATAGCTTCCAGCAATCACATCCACGTTCACCAGAATGCTATTGACTGCGAGAATGTCGACCGTATTTTCCGATGCTGCGTGGTCTCGATACATCTTTCGATCGAATCCCTACATCTTGCCTATAGAATCGTCCGTGTTGAAATCCACTCGAAAATTATCTTCCAAATCCAACATCGTCTGTAAGGTATTAGGATTGGGAGCGAGTCTGATCTTGTTGCTTCCCTTTCCATCCGTCTTCATTCGCGTCTAAATGTAATTGTTCAATCGTCTATGTCGTAACTTCCTTTGGGAATTCGAATCTCTAACCAATCCACTCCGTTGGAATACTTGAACGAGTTATTCTTTTCGGTGATGTTGGGAAAGGACTAATAAGTCTCCAGATTCACCAACGCCATCTCGTATCTTCTCTCTCTATTCAATTCGATGGAAGGTTCGAATTTCGTAGTGAATCAAGTCGAATCGCCACTCACCACGATTTGAATGGATTGTTTTGCAGCCGTATTCTCGGCCATCCGTTCTAACAATTCTCCTTGTTCAAACATTATATTTTAATTTTATTTTTATTTTTTTTCAAAACTAATTATTTGAAGATTGATTATTTTCTAAATTTTTTTTATTTTCACGCTCTATCTTATCATCAGAAACATAAAACTTGTCGAATCCGCACCGATATTTTCCGCGATTAAATTCACTAGTCAAATCGATCACAACGAAATTGTAAAGTCCTCCATCCCAAACCTTCTTGCAGAATCTCCTGAATTCCGCCACGCTCATGTCGTTTGCGACGTGATCGCCGTGGATGTGATTGAGATTCTTGAGATCTTGGCGAAAGAGACATAGAAAATTGGCGTTCTCCCTTATCGTCTGTCTGGGCAATCGAAAATAATTCTGCGACAGGTAGAAACAGTCCACGTTGCTGTGTCGACCCCTAACGTAATATGATTCGCATCGGCTCTGTCTCTCCAAAAGCAGATCGTCGAAAATCATGAGATTCTTATCTTCCGATTTCAATTCTCTAGGATCCGGAACGTCGCTAGCGTTCTCATAAAATCGACACTCGACGTTCGAAGATGCATTTCTCTTCAGCAGTTCCATCGCTGTACCGTCCAAAATGGTCGAAAGAGGAGCTTCACTTTTGTCGGATTCCTCCCTACTGTCAAAGATTCTGGCTATGACGTCCTTGGGCAATCTACGATCCATGCACTCTCGAAGCAATCTGTATTCGGGTTGAAACAAGCTCTTGCCAAACACAAACAATCTGTCGTAATCCAACCAGTCGGGTCGGGACAACAGATTCATCAACAGATTGGTCTTTCCACAATTCGATTTTCCCACTATCAAGCCTCTTATGCTTTTGGGAAAGAACTCGTTATTTGACCTCTTGGTCGCGGCGTCGTTCCAAGACATATCTTTAATTAATCTTTGTTTATTTTTTTGCTTGTTATTTTAGATTCTTTCAAACACAATTTTTATGTTTTTTTCAAACTCAGTTGTTTTAATATTATTATTTATTTATATTATACCGTCGCGAGTTCTCTTCAATCCAGATCCACTCGTCATTTTCGCTAAATCTTGTATGGGTACCACAGCATCCTTAAAATTTTTCCAATTTTTCGGCGTTCGCTCTAACGCACCTCGCTTCGCCGGTGGACTGATCAACTTGTCGATCAACGCGTCGGCTGCCCTCTTGCCAGCCACAGAAGCTATCCTACCACTGGCTTCGGAAGCGGCTTTCTTACCAGCATCCAAAGCCGTCTTCTTACCGACCTCAAAAGCGGTCGATGCGAGTTTTCTACCTGCATCGCTCGTGAACGCTCGCATTATAGAATCAACGATGCCAGAACCGCCTTGAACGTAAGTTCTGGCGTATCCCCTGTTCTTTATCACCAACATATTTTTATTTTATAATATATTTTGTTTTTTTTTCACTGGTAAATCGTTTGTTGTTTAAATACTTTTATTATTCTAGTGTAAAAATTTACTGTTTTATTTTATATATTTTTGTTTGTTTGTTTGTTTCTCTCTACTTATTATATACATCAATCCTTCAATTCGTTCATCAGCCTTTTATAATGGTTTTTATTCAAAACCTTCTGTCTTAACAATTCGTCAGATATAGTAACTATTTCATTATCTAACCCTGTGTTACCAGCACGTCTACTCGCCATCAACAATCTCAATCTCTGAGACAGAGCGTCAGAATCGCTCGGAAGAAAAGTGGTTTTCACCCCTTTGCCAGTCACCGATTCGACGAACTTCTTATTCATATCCCATATGGGTTTCACTATTTTCGTCCACTTGTAACCTCAGTTGGCTTTGGGTCTCGTCTCTCTGGCATCGTTATTTCTCAGCATGGCGTGGGTCTGAGCCAGAATGTCGCCGTAATTGTCGAAATCCTGTTCCGTGTAATCTACAGGCTTGTCGAAAAGGAGCAATTTGCGCAGTCCATCAGTTATTTTATCATCCATTTCCACTTCTGTGTCGCCTACAAAAGTTCTGCCCTCAGAATTCTTATAAATTCCATACAACAGATCTCTCTTACCGCCATCCTCGGACGACGCGACGCTATCAGTGGTGATAGTCGAAGCTGTATCGTCGCTCACGTCGGTTTGAATTCCTGTGGGAACGTAACCCGGTGTAGATTGAAAGGAATATCTATTTCCAAAACTACCGGGCAACGAACCCATTCGCAAAGAACTCTCTTTTATGGGTCTCAATTCTTCGACTATCTCCTTCTTGCTTCGCTCTTGAACCTCCGTCACGGATTTAAATATTTTTGTGGTCTTGCATTTGAGTTCGATCTCTCCAAGTCGTCTGCTTCTGTCAGCCGATTGAATGCCCTTCTTGGCACGTTGATATTCGTCTAAAATTTGATCTCGACGTTTATAATCCATCTGTAAAAACATGTTTCATTTTTAATTGTTAATGTTCCTTTGAGTATGCTAATGTGAGTTATTTATTATTTTCAAAATTAAATGTATAATTATTTTTTTTTATGTTTTCAAGTAAATAAAAATCTTCTGTCTTTAATATAATAACTAAAAAATTCATATCTCAACTCAGTGTTGAACTGGAAAAACTTGAAAAATTTGAAAAGTTTAAGCACATGACAAACCGGTTTCTGATTTAACGCATTTTAACTGGGAAAACTTGAAAAAGTTTGAAAAGTTTAAGCACATGACAAACCGGTTTCTGATTTAACGCATTTGAGAATAATTTACGTTTGTTAAAAGGAATTTCATTCATATATCAAAACCATTCACTCAATGTCCAATTGAGAGAGAACTTTGAAAACAGTTTAAAAATTTTAGCACACAAAGAAACCGGTTTCTAATTTAACGTTAAAAGGATTTCATTCACATCTCCGAACATTATCATGATTATATTAAACATTTACCACTCAAACCTAATTGAGTGGAAAAAATGCATTTTATTATCTATTAAAACGATCCATTAAAAACGAAAACCTTCATTCACACCACAACAAAAACATGAGTGTCAATTTGATCAAACATTCCATAAAGTGTTTTATTAAGATTTACTTCACAAAATTAACAGTGACAAAACGTGAACAAACGATTTTTTACCTCTGATTTTTTCTAATTTTTCTAAACTCAATTTTTTTTCGTTACATTGAAACAAAACATGAATGTCTATTTTTACAGATCATATTTTATAGTCGACTCTTTTGAACGAATGCCTTTCATTCACGCGACTCTTTTGAACGAAAACCTTTCATTCATGCCAGAAACAAAAAAAACTGACACTCATATTTATAGTCGACTGTTTTGAACGAAAACCTTCATTCACACCACAACAAAAACATGAGTGTCAATTTGATCAAACATTCCATAAAGTGATTTATTAAGATTTACTTCACAAAATTAACAGTGACAAAACGTGAACAAACGATTTTTTACCTCTGATTTTTTCTAATTTTTCTAAACTCAATTTTTTTTTCGTTACATTGAAACAAAACATGAATGTCTATTTTTACAGATCATATTTTATAGTCGACTCTTTTGAACGAAAACCTTTCATTTACGCCAGATACAAAAAAAAACTGACACTCATATTTATAGTCGACTCTTTTGAACGAAAACCTTCATTCACGCCAGAACAAAAACATGAGTGTCAGTTTTTACTCTCATCGTGGCAGTGTGTTTGCCGGTTCAGTACCACCTCTTTTCCGTGTACCGTACATAAGTCGATTTCTGATGTACAATCCAGAAATGGATTTCCGTGTACGCCTTCGTAGGGATTCGGTGTTAAAATCGTGTACAGATACGGGATGGTCCAGAATCAGCAAACCACTTTTCGACGCTGGTCCAGAAACGGCAACATGTTTTTGCTCGCGATTTTTAACACTGAATCCTATGGGGGAAACCCATTTGCCGATTCTGTACCAGACGATACACCTCGTTTTCCTTAAAATTTCATACATTTTTTTCACTCTTGAGCGATGTGTATAT
This sequence comes from Pictodentalium vernedei, assembly GCA_031216915.1. NCBI lineage: Eukaryota > Metazoa > Mollusca > Scaphopoda > Dentaliida > Dentaliidae > Pictodentalium > Pictodentalium vernedei. The sequence continues at coordinate 72,481,997 of CM062295.1, read as the reverse complement.
AGAATCCAGTGGTGTAGAATCGGCAAGTCGATTCTGTACCACCACAAAAAAAACGATAAATCGTGTACCTGTACACGATTTTAACACTAAATCCTATGGAGGTGTACATCGATGTACGTGTACATGTACGAAATCTTGTACATGTGGTCGTGAATCGGCCTTTTATACCTACTGATATGAAACCCAAAATATATCCACTTCAACATTAATGGTAATCGTCGGTATTATGTTGATACGAAAATATTTGTTTGAAGGACAAACTATATTTATCATAAAACTTACGGTATTCCATTCCATGTTTTGTCTGCTACTTAAAAAGTGAAAAATAGAGGACTCCCACGCCTGGAAATAAGCAGACTATCATCTGTAAAATGAGGTCTCCAGGGGGTGAATTTAGTGATGCTACCGTGCATAGCAGGGTACCATCACTAAACGTACCCTCTGTGTACCTCATTGTGATTTAAGGTCTCACGCCGAAACAGGAAGAGGTAACCGTAGGATAAGTTGGGGTAAATTAGCCCACTGTATGGGACAGCATCAGCAAATTCACCCCCTGGGGACCTCTGGGCAGATTGTTAATTTCCAGGCTCGAGAACATCAACACTTTCACCTCTTCATGTGAACTGAAATTTTAGAACATCGTAAAATTAACTTTCTTAATTAATCTTCGCAATTATGTTCAGTATCAAGTTGATCTGTGTCGATGTTATCGTCGTTAGCGTGAGAAAACCTTGCAATTTGAAATTGGTACCTCTGGAAATCTCATATCAACATGTATCGAAAACATTAACACGTCCTCGTGTTTAACTTACCGAAATAAGGCACGAAGCCACATGGAATTACAGATAAATGAACTCATAAACCGTGGCTTTGTTCATGGATTTATTAAGTGGCTATTAAATTAGATTCAAAAAAGAAATCGGCTATTATTGTTGGATAAATGGCTAGCTCTGGTGACATTCACGCCTTCTCGGAAATTTCCTACAGGAGGGCGATAAGCTGAAACAAATTATGCTAAGTAAAACATATAGAGAGTAATCGCTTAACTGGACTGGTTACGTGAACTAATTCATGAGAGGTGAGGGACGTTGTACAAACACGAGTGCGCACGAGTGTTTTACGATATAGTCCCTCGCCTCGAATGAATTATTTCACGTAACTAGTCCAGTCAAGCGATTACTCTGTTTATTACTTTTCATTATTAACAATAATTATATTATTTGACCCTTTACCTAACGTAACGGTAAAAAGTGGCCAACGCTATTCTCAAAACTCGCCAATTAATTTTCATTATTTTTTAATTTTTTGTATCTACAACATAGGTTATGACCCCTCATTGGAACGAGCTCGTCGAGCTCGTTCCATTGAGGGGTCATAACCTATGTTTTTGAGATAAAACATGAAAATAATAGTTATTCAAGAATTTTTTTTGCAAGTGTCGTCTGCTTTTCATGTTAGGTAAAGGGTTAAAAAAAACAACGATGTCCCAATAACACCCACGACAAAGCGTCTTCGTTTGCGCTTTGGGATGCATGTCCCAATTGTTGATTGCATAATTCACTTGTGAAGTTATCGTTTATAATCAAACCCGGAAATCTAAGTAAATCACACTTTGGAAAGTAATAAGCTAAGTAAAACACACGCTCTAAACCCAAACATTTGGTTGATATAAATTTTCTTAATATGGGAATGTCATTTTTGATGGCTTTTCCAGCCTTTGTTGCGATAATTCACTTTGGTTTAGCATTCAAATGACAATTGCCATTACTAAACAGAAATGAGACACACAATACCCAATAAATTAATTGGGGTAGATTTTTGCCTTGGTATATCAATGAAATAATTGTTTTGAATTCGATAAGAATGTTTAATCATCTTTTACGGAATAATGAGGTGTAAGTACGGCAAAAAGTGTTCACATTGCACACGCTTCATTTGTCAGTGATGAAGTCCATACCTGTGACTCTGGACTGTATGGAACTGACCTCTGCTGAACCTTCTTCATCAAAACAAAAAGAAAACATAATTTCAGCATTTGGGAATTGTATATACCATGGATTGGAATTAGTCGCCTCGCACGAATGTCAATGATTACAAAATATAACAATCCTATCATCTTGAGGTATTCCATTGTCCCTTTTTTATTTCTTACTTATATCCTAACAGACTTTCAGGCAGTGCTCACAACTGCATGACAGCAGCTCCGTGGAGAATTTCAGTTTTCCTATCTTCTTTGTGTCATTCCAAACAGTCTGGTACCTAATTTGTTGGGGTCATTTCTTTCGTAAAAGTTTTTCGAGCCGCATCATCAAGGCATGCTGATTCGTTCTGACTGTGATGCCTCAAGTCTCGATTGTGGTACTTATGTTCATATATCCGAACAGTTTTCGATGTGCCACTATGCCGGCGCAATGTTTTTGAATACCGATACTGGTATTCAGTTTTGAATATCGTGCAGTCCAACCAGCCCTCTCATTTAGCGTACAAGGGAAGAAATGCTGTGTTTATCACTGGAAGCCAGCATGGGAATCCCAGAAAGTCTTGTTTACTAAGGTATAAGCTCTTCTTTACTGGTACAATATTACCCAGTCACCAGTGTTTGGGTTGGAAGTCCTGTAAAATGGACAACATGGATATACAGTTAAAACTAGAAGTCCTGTCACGAAAGGCGCACAAATAGCACGGTGATCTGCGCGTTATTCTACGCGTTATTACCACTGTAAGGATATCAAATTCTGTACATATGACCTGTGCACAAACAGTTTTTCAGCCAATGGACCTCCGGGTAACCCGGAGGTCCATTGGTAGAAACATTGCCTGCGTTTGCTATGAGTAACCTAGAGAACCAGCCGTGCTTTGGATGCCATTCGATGTGGCAATTGCGCGCAATTCCTACGCGCAATTAAGTCTAGATAAGCGCACAGTTCATGACAGTACTCCTAGTTTTAACTGTAAAGGATTGACAAAACTTACCTTTATCTCCAGGTTGCAATCAGGATTGGACATTATTAGCAGTTTATAGGGCGTTCCCTAGTACATTAACAAAGTTTACAAGAACGTAATACTCAACTTAAAAAAGTCACGTGATGTGTCGGGCCGTTAATGTGTTGAACATCTCATTAATAGCCCGACACGTCAAGTGACTTTTTGTTCCTCGCTGTCGTACACTCGAAAATGGAAACAGTTTCCAGAAATGGTTTCAACTGGTGGTTATGAACGCCTAAATAAATCCTATTGTCCACAGTGTTTACCTTTCACTCTCTGTACAACACACCAAGTTATTTTGAAAAAAAAATACCTATGCATCTACAAAGTATATCATCTCTTGAAAAAATTAAACTGGAAAAAAATATATGTTGCCACATCAAATTTCAGTTTAAATGTCGAATTTTTCACACCTACCGTATGGTCTTGCACTGAATGACCTTCACACTTTTTTCCCATGCCTCATATTTTTGGAGAGATTCTCACACATTCCGGCACCAAATTACAAACAAACTTATTAATCCTTTCTAAGGTGGACGAATCAAAATTTTAATTAATGGTTTCAAAGTCAAAATATATTTAACCAATCAGCTGATCAGCCCTATTTAATCCTACTCACAACTTTTGGGTGACAAATGCTCCAAGTCACGTGTTCACTTATTTTAGTTGTTCATAACCTATAGTACACAATGTGATTTTTTATTTTAAATTATTAAATATGGTAAAAATGTCCAGCAAAGTTAGTCCCATAAGAACAAGCAGCTGTATATAGTTAGAAAGTCTGCAGACAATTTAAGCCTTTATTCCTGACGTAAAAGCGGTGAATATCGGGTCTGTTTTTTAAATTTTTCTAACTTCGTTGCAATTGAAAGAGTACTGATGCCGATCACGCGATAATCATGTGATACCAGTTTGTTTGAGAACAGACGGTAATATCATCTGCCAAAATTTAAAACATTAAAAATGTCTCAATCAAGCGAACTGAATGAAGACCAATTGGCTGTTTGTAGCTGCCATGGTAGGTACAGGGTCAATCCTTTCTCAGAATCGCAGTAGTAATAATAGTAATAACATGACTCTGTCGGGCCTTGTGGTTTATTAGCGGCCCAAGAGGTGTGATTAACTGCCCTTCAGCTTCTTGTCGAGGTCCTTTTTATAAGTTGTCGGGCTGTTATTCACACCTGTTGGGCCGTTAATAAACCGCAATGCCCCCAAAGTCATGTTATTGTTATATTGTTAAGAAATATGATCATAGCCACCAATAAAAAAATAAATATCACTAGAATACAGAAAATATTATTTATGTTAAAACATGAACTATAAATTGAAAATGTTTCACTAGCAAAGTTGCTGTTTAATTAACAACATGGTTCTACTGGACTGCTTTAACCCTTTACCTAACATGAAAAGCAGACGACACTTGCAAAACAAATTCTTGAATAACTAATTTTGTTCATTTTTTGTCTCAAAAACATAGGTTATGACCCCTCGTTGGAACGAGCTCGACGAGCTCGTTCCAACGAGGGGTCATAACCTATGTTTTTGAGTCAAGAAATGAAAATATTTTGAAAATTAATTGGCGATTTTTGAGAATAGCGCTGGCCGGTTTTGGCCGTTATGTTGGGTAAAGGGTTAAGGGTTTTTCCAGAAGGCATATTGGAATAGCAGAAAGCAGATTCATAGATGAACCGGACAGTTAGGTTGAAGCTCAAACCACATTTTCTAAAAAAAAATAAATAGAAAACAAGTAAATAAATGAAAAAATAAATGTATATAACAAATTATTTCGATACAAGTATTCCGGTACAATGTATTTTTAGGAGCTGTCATTGAACCTGCTTACACCCAACAAAGGGGTGCACACTGAATTATTTATCTCTTAATTTAATAACTTTTTTTAATTGAATATACCCTTTAAACACAAAACTATTTAACATACTGTCAAGGTGATAGCTAAAGGTTGCGATTTTCGTGTTTTAAAATTGTAAATGTTTTTCGATAATCTTTCTGACTCGGTTAAACATAAAACGTAAAGATAGGCAGATAACGGCCCCCCCCCCCCCCCCCCTCCAAAAGAAAAACAAAACAAACAAAAAACAAAAAACGATTTTGTCACTTAAACAGACCAACAATAATTCAAGCGCTGCTAATTAAAGCGTGAAATTTTTATGTCCATTATGGCGCACTTGATGAACGCCACATGGGCCATCTGATAACTGATAATATGAGAGATATGTGTCCGCCTGCAGTCATTATCTAAGTATTTATGGCCAGCTAATGGGTAATTGTTGGAAACACAGTACATCGAACATGTTCTGAACACACACCCCTATTACGTATCTACCATGTCACCGAAATGTCAGGATATGCCGAAATGTAAGTCTTTCAAAGGAACTTAAACGCGAGTATTAAATTAAGATAGATCTAAGCGGCCAAGTTCTAGAGAAGCGATTAGACTGAGAATTAATGTTCTGGCTATGGAAATAAAAATCAGGGTGTTTCTCTAAAACTTCATTCCAGTCTGATGGTGTGTAAGCCTGTGGGTCGTTTCGAGTATATGAAGATGTCCCACGCTATAGGTTAGAGGAGGTGCCGCATCGGTGCGAAAGTATAGGCACGTTGTTATGTAGGGGGACACAGGGCTCATAATTAGGATAGGAACAGTCGTGGGCTAAGTCGGTGGCCATATACGAGAATAGGATCAGAAAAACGAAGTACGAGCTCAGGGTGCTATTTGCATTCAGGTAAACGGCATTACCTGTTTTAGAAGGCTATACGTAGGTAGAGTGAGTAGGCTTTGCCTATATGAACATTATTATGAGACAAATGTAAGGGAGAGTTTAACCCCATTGTTGGCGATTGCATGTGTGAAAAGCGTGAAGGAAAGTGACAATAAGCTAGTGCCCGTGCGACGGGAGTGGTAGAGTGACATTCCGTCACATGTTAGAGCAGAGGCGTCCGATAAAGCGACAATACGTTAGTGGCCGTGCGACGGCAGTGAAAGGGTGAAGTGAAGATGCGACCAAGGAAAAAATACCAGCGAAAAGTAGGAAAAACCAGCGACAACACAGAATGCGGACTCGCAAGTGATTCAAAAACTGTGTGGGTTGGGGTGATTGACGCTTTGTTTATCATTTTATCATATTCATTGGATTCCACGTAAGTCACAAATTACCATATTTATTTATATGTATATGTATTAAAATTGTTGTTTTCGGTGAACCCCTGTTGATTTATGCTTTTCGAGGAAAAGATATTAACTTCTTCAGGATACGAACCACCCCAACAAAAATGAAATGGGCGGGTTCGTCACGAGGAGATAACCCGTCGCCTGAGTACTAGAATGTTCTATGTCCCATAGGGACATAGAACATTCTAGCACTCAGGCGACGATACGTTCACGCACGGATTCAGGCGACAGTCCTTGAGTTTTGGCTGAATACGCGGCGTGAATCCATTTCTTCGAGCAGCGACAAAGCCCCGGTTGCCGATACATACCTTCAGCACAGATTTGATCTGTTAATTGCATATTTATTTATTTGTTTGGATTCAACGAAACTTTCGACGGCCAAGGTCACTTCGCGTCGGACAGTTTTACGGATGGAGGAAGCCGGAGTACCCGGAGAGAACCACGGAACGACGGCGAGCAACCGTCAAGCTCCCCAACTTACTAACTCCAGGGCTAGTATTGGTTGAAGACAAGCACACCATAGAAGTGTAGTACGCCTTAGCACACAACGTCACTGCGCCCCTACGTGGGCAGTCCGTATTACGTGCCTTGTCCAAGGACAATGCGGCAACCACTGAGCCACCGCGCCCGCGTTAATTGCATATAGATTATAGAGTAAACTTCTTTTCATTGAATAAAAAAATCTTGTAACTTGTCCAAAAGTTATCATAACAGTCACTGAATTCCCCTTATCCATATACTTTTTTTACATCAGGATTTACATAATACACGCATTTAATCCACTACGTCGTGTCTGACAGAGCAAAATAAGTGTTTATACAAAGTTACGCTATAGTCATAGCTGCTGATAACGACACAAAGAGACATGCTTAAAAAAATTATATACGGGAATTAATTTTGACATGCACTGTAGTACGGTTCGATGAATCAGATTTCATTTCGACTTGCGCTGTAATATGGTTTAAATTGCTTGAACATAATTAATATCGATCCCTACTGACTGAAAGCCGAGAGAGAGAGAGAGAGAGAGAGAGAGAGAGAGAGAGAGAGAGAGACTCAATTGAAGAGTTGTATGTTGATTTCGATTTTGTGCTCGTATTGGGCAAAGAGTGGGTCTGAGTGGGATAGTTAGATCCGTAAAACACGCTAATCGGAGCGTCATAAAATCTCTCAGTGGCGTGGACAACAAGTAAAAATTTATATCTACCAGTAACTATCAAATACCGGTTTTTACTCAATTGAATATAAAATTAAAACAAAAATTATACAGGTTTGTAAATCAGCTGCATCCACATGAATAAATCTATGTCGGAATTTAACGGAATGTCTGCAGAAAATACGCCATTTCATCACACCCGGCCTTTAAGGGAATATTGACGAACTTGCGATGTTTTATAATTAAATATACAGAGTTTACTCATTTTTTTGCCAGCGGAATCCTTTACTCAACTCGGTGTGACAAGTCTACTCGTAAATGTAACTCGGGATCATAGCTTGTTGAAGCTGGATTTATTATTGGCCCCTCCTTTGAAGAAAAAAAAACGCGCAAGACACCGACACCGCTAAGGACCCTACCCATTCGCTCCTTCGCCGCGCCTAGGCATGACAAAAATGAAAGAAAAAGACTTATTTACAGTCATGTGCATCGTTTTGCGATAGTGAAATGCAGGACTCTGAAATTTATGTATACGATGATTTCATAGGAACCAGCTTTTACTCAATTGAACACGAAATTAAAATTTATACGAGTTTGTACAAGTTGAAAAAAACTGGAAATCGGCTGCTTCAACGTGAATAAATCTAAGTCGGAAGTTAACAGAGTGTCAGCAGAAAATACGCTATTTCATTACACCCAGACTTTAAGCGAATATTGACGAACATGCGATGTTTTATAATTAACCCTTTACCCAACGAATCTCCCGCATCCGTCCGCGTAATATGCAAATTCAGCAGCTGGAAAAATATTATTTTTCGAAAAAGTTCAACAAAACCATATCATGTGACCCCTCTTTGGAACGAGCTCGTCGAGCTCGTTCCAAAGAGGGGTCACATGATATGGTTTTGTTGAAAATTTTTTAAAAATTTAAAAAATAATATTCAAAATAATAAATTTTGATATCGTCTGCGTTGAGTAAAGGGTTAAACGTACACAGTTTACTCATTTTTGTCATCGAACTTCTTTACTCAAAGTGTGGCAATTCTCCTCGTCACCTGAAACTCGGAATTATACATGTAGCTTGTTAAAACTGGATAATATGTTGGGGCAAACCAACAAATATGCCACGTTTCTAATTAAAACACCGAATTTTTTATAGTTATGCACAATTCCTAGTCCCCTTGCAGCTCGAGGTCCTGAACCCACACTGCAAAAAATATAGGTTCTCTTTAAAACCAAAACTTGTTCTAATCTTGTCCCTGAGATGGAACCAGCTCTGTTTAAACAGTATTTATTTCAAATCAAATAAATTTACCAAGATTTTCATTCAATTTTAACAGAATATTACATGAAGTGAAGTAGATTCAGCACTAAACGTGGAGCTTATTCAACGCAGTAGTCAAACATTTTGAAACAAAGGAGATATGAACAGTTGGCATATTCTGTATAGAACCAAAACTGGTTCGATAAGCCAACTGTTCATATCTCCTTTTTCTTAATAATGATTTGAGACAACCTCGTATAAGCTCTAAACTTACGACTGAACCCTCCCCTCCCCCAATTTATGTTTAATTCTGTTAATATTTAATGTTAATCTTTATAAATGTATTTTGATTTGAAATAAATACTGTTTTAAACAGAACTGGTTCCATCTCAGGGACAAGATTAGAACCAGTTTTGGTTCTAAAGAGAACCTATATTTCTTTTGCAGCCAATTGTGACCGTTTTATACCACTTTTTACAGTAAGAAGGGTATGTAAAGGCGAGTACTGCTAATGTTTCCCCCCACAAAACTTGTTCGACGGTAGGGGACTAGGACTGTTATGATAATATTTTTTTGGATAAAGGTCGAAACGTTTATGATAGATTGGTAAGGCCAAAGAAGCAAGACTGGTTCTCTGATAAAACTGACCATGTCTCAATAAAATCCTAAAAAATACAGAACCACACTTATAACGGCTCTCGTGGTATCCCTACTCGGTATTCGTACACCACTCGCTCTCGTCCAGTAATCATTAACCCACAAAACATAAGTGTGGTTCTGTATATTTCCGATTGTACAGTTAACAACAACAGTGGTCAACGTCTCTGTGAAGTCACTTGCACAACATGACGTCACGAAGTCAATCGCAACGTCAACCGTTTCAAGAGGAAAACTTTCAAGAAAATCCAACTTCCCCATCAATTTTCCATCAATCACATACCCTTACTATATAACAAGAGCACTGGCAGTACATATAGCACTACACCTGCCATTGCATACTATATATGGTGTACTTACACCACTTGCCGGATGCAGTCTGAATGGTGCCGAAATTCTGCACCGGCAAAGCTCCGGTTCCTATAGGAATTTAAACTAGCTGCGCTGACAAAGCTCTGGGCAATGAGATGGTTCATACTTGTTATACTTCTTACACTTTAACCATATAACCAACGCAACGGGTAAAACCGGCCAGTGCTATTCTCAAAAATCGCCAATTAATTTTCGTTCCAACGAGGGGTCATAACCTATGTTTTTGAGACAAAAAATAAAAAAAATAGTCATTCAAGAACTATTTTTGCAAGTGTCGTCTGCTTTTCATGTTAGGTAAAGGGTATATTGGTATATTTTTTTAGGGTTTTATTGTTTTATTTGTTTTTTAACCAATGTGCTACATTGTATATCAGAACAAGGAGCGAAATGAAAATGTTTTCTGTTTCGAATATCTAAATGGGTTCCCTTGCACAATAAGCAAATCTTTTGTTTACAGAAATCAAGGACGTGTCACCAAGTAATATATAGAGGATATGAAATGAGTGTTTTTCTCATATGATATTTATGAAACGAGTCTAAGAATTTTCCGTTTGGGCGAGCCCCTGGCGAGCCTCAAACGGAAAATTCGGACGAGTTTCATAAATATCATGTGAGAAAAACACTTATTTCATATTCTATTTATCATATGACACACATATGCACAAATTAACGACTTAGTATGACTTTTTAACCCTTTACCTAAAGTGTGTTGCAGACAACACTTGGAAAAAACATCATCATATAACTAAAAATTTTCATTTTTTGCTTGCAAAACATAGGTTATAACCCCTCATTGGAATGAGCGTGATGAGGGGTCATAATCTATGTTTTGGAAGCAAAAAATGAAAAATTTTCGTATGTAGCACTGGCCGGTTTTGGTCGTTGTGTTTGGTAAAGGGTTAATGCAGTATAACCCAACCTAAATAGGACAGATAACGTAAATTCTCCCTACTGAAATTATGCAAATGTGACCCAGTTGTTTTTTATTCAGCTAATCAAACTGTCCATATTTGAAATTGACCAATGAAATCTTTCAACCCCAATTATGCAAATTATGAAAATATGGCCCAGTTGTATTTTGTTCACCCAGTCAAATTGTCTAGTTTTGGAATTAACCAATGAAATCGACGGAAGGCTTTATTTATCACTGATTAATATGAAAGCAAAATATCAAATGTTTTAAAGTGAACAAAACGGACGAGTCATATGATAAAATATAAAATTTTAGATTTTGATCAATATGCTCCGGAGATGAAAAACAGGTATAAATGTTTTTATCTCCAGTACCTTTTTGAATCAAACTGATTGTCTTTCATTGAATTATCAATGATGTACATGTAAGCTGCATACGCTCTATTTACATTCTATTAAGTGGCTGTATTTCATGACAATGCTGTACGTAAACGCTCTACACTTCATACTTTGTAATATTATTGCCAAGTTAATAGATATATAGACACAAGAACAACAGTGTTCAAAATTTGTCAAGAACGCTCGTTTCGTTCGAGTGGTGGTTACCCAAATTTAAATCTACGCGAACGGATGACTGGTTCGGCACTCTCCCATCAATTGTAACAATGCAAACTCAGTGGAGATGAAGTAATTGTACTTACAAGATAATATGAAGGACATCCACAGAATACGAAGTTTTTAACTTTAGGTACCTGCAATTCAGAATAACGCCCAAATATGGGCTTCTAGCACTCTACCAGTTAAGCAACCTTTCTTTGGTATTGATAGAGTTTAAGACTTTTTGCCGTATATACATATTTCAATTCTATGTAATACATGAATCCTTTTGAATGATAAAATGCAGTTTCCTAAGAATTGTTACAAAGTCAAGCGCTCTGTTAGCCATATCCAACCCACGTGAACGGCCAGTCCGTTAGAGTAATTTTTGAAAACTTGCACACTGGAATGATTAAACATTTTCAAAGAAACCTACTGCAATTTTTCATTTCAAATTTAATTTCTCAAAATAGAAAAAAATCAGATACAGACCACCTAACATCGGAAAACAATTTCAATAATTTCTTCCCAGACTGTTTTGTGGTACCTCCACACTTCGAGCATTTGAAACTATTCATTAGAATATTCAACAGCTACACCTAGACAGTATCTACTCTTCTTTTCTTTTTGTGAGATTGTTATTATGTTGTTTTTTATTATCTTCAGTTTCTTATGGGTTTATTGGTTTATTGGTTTACTTTAGGGTAGACATAATACAGAAAAGTGTACATTAAACACATTGAAAATAGTAATAAAAATAATAAATAAAAACAATTGTGTTTGTGAACAAATACAAAAATAGTGTATACCGTAGGGAGATGGCATAGCCAGATTGGCTGTCTACTTGTCATCCCCCTGTTAGCTATACAGTATCAGCTTGTGTCAGACCCACAATAAGAAATATAAACTAACAGATAGTTATTTGCATGTACTATGTATACTTATATATAACTAGTTTTCCTTTCGACTTTTCCGTGGATGCTTCCAATGTGGGCATTGTCTTTTGCATTATTAATGATTGTGATCTGAGAAGTAAGCAGCCCATATCGGAAGCTGATGACAAGACCCAGAGTTAGAGAGCGAAAACTAGTTTTTATTTTATTTTATTATTATTATTATTATTAGTTATTTATTATTTTTTTAGCCAGATCAGAATGTGTAAGTAAATTAAGGTTGTGAAAAAGCCAAATTCCCGAGCTATTAATACCATATAATTAGAAAGGACGAAAAGATAGATTAAGCTAAGCAATATTCGCAATATGGGTTATTACAGTTTGCATTAGCATCATACGATCTTAGCAATTTTTTTAACAACTCATTTTTAAATGTGTCTCTAAGTGGGATATTGTGCAGTCTTTCATCCAATCTATTCCAAATTTTCGGGTAATCGAATGGTGGGAGGGCATCTAGAGATCTTGTTCGAGATCTTTCTTCAAGAAACATACCAGATTGTCTGGTGGATCTTCCACTTCTATTTTCCACAGCACTGAACAAATTATCAAAAGACACGGGGAGTTTATTATTTGTCCAGTCAAATAGAAGCAGAGACATATGGAGCACAAAAAGATCGCTAACCTTTAAAATTTTGTCTTTTTGAAACAAAGGATCCGTGAGCGAGTTAAATCGTGAATTGTTTAAAATTTTTATAGAGCGTTTTGCATTAAAAACAACTTATTTATACCTTTCGAGTTACCCCAAACATGGATCCCATAAATCAACTCACTGTGCACTGAAGTATAATACAGCGTTTTCATTGCAGTATGTGGCAATATTGTTTTTACTTTGTTAAGAAGATAGTCTGCACGAGCTATTTATACGTACAAATTAGAAATGTGAGCCTTCTATGAAAGATTCTCATCAATATGTATGCCTCGAAATTTTAATGACGATTCGTTTTGGTCAGACGCAACTCTATCTATTTTCTTATTGTTTATAACTACATCACTGAGAAGTGAAACTGCTCACTTATTGCTGGGGTTTATGATGATAAATTTGGTTTTAGCAGTATTGAGGAGGAGGTAATTAGCTGAACACCACCGAGAAATCTTTTTCTAGTTCAAGATTAATATAATTTACAAGAATATTTACATCTGGCCCCGATGAATACACAGTTGAGTCGTCCGCAAATGACACCAGATTTAGGGATGTAGTCTTACAAAGGTCATTAACATACAGCAGGAACAAGGTCGGCCCTAGATTAGAGCCTTGCGGCATATACAGAACTGTGCAGCTCGAGTAGTCACTAGAAATAGAAAAACTTGCCACATAACACCTATCCTTAAAGAACTGCATTGGCTGCCAGTATGCTGGAGAATCGAATATAAACTGTGTCTGCTGGTTTTTAAAGAGCCTTCACGGCCTCGCACCACCCTACCTCACTGAGCTTGTAAATCGGTATGAACCAGCCCGAGCTTTAAGGTCCGGCAATGAAACTTTGCTCTCACAGCCAAGGGCAAGACTGAAGACCGCAGGTGACAGAGCATTCTCTGTGGCTGCCCCCACTGTGTGGAACTCACTCCCACAGCATATAAAAACTATCAGCACCTTAAATTCATTCAAGAAAAGCATGAAAACATATTTCTTCCAACAGGCATTCCATTAGTTTTTGTAAAGCCAAAGAGCACTTTTGTGGATTTTAGGCTTATAAATGATTTATTATTATTATTAACTGGGACTGTAGATGACTCATTATTTCCGAACGCGACGCATTGTTGCCCATTGAACAAGTGACTCTTGATCCATTCTAAGCTAACTCCACGAATGCCATAATATTCCAACTTTCTTAATAAGATACTGTGATTTATTGTATCGAAAGCCTTTGAGAGGTCAAGAAAGACAGCGAGTGTGTTTTGTTTACTTCCTTTATTATTTTCCTCAGAAATATGACTCAATAATTGGAGAACGGGATGAATTGTGGCATGATTTTTACGAAAACCGTATTGCTGAGGGGTTAGGATATAAAATCTGGTTAAAAAGTTTATAAGTCGATCAGACATAATTTTCTCCAATACTTTAGAGAAAGTAGGCAAAATACTCACCGGCCGATAATTATTGACGTTCTTTACAGTACGTGGAGAGTGGATTGTAACTAAATCACCCGCGGAGTGGAGTTATCACCCAGTCTATAACTTTCAAATTTTGTACATATCGACAAAAAACACAAGCAATGTTTCAGCCAATGGACCTCCGGGTTTAACCCGGAGGTCCATTGGCTGAAACTTTGCTGGTGCTGGTTATGCTTTGCAACAAATTTGCAATTATTGCTTGGGTGGAATCTCCACTCTGCGGGTGATTTAGTGATAACACACTCTCCACGTACTGTACTTAACCCTGTGAATTCTGGTGGTATTTCCATGTCAGTTCAATGACTGCAATTGGAAGAGTTTATATCTATATTTGGGGATATACCAATTAAAATCTTCAACGTAAAAGTTGAAAATATTAATTGGTCTACCCCACACATCCACTTACCTGCCATCCTTCTTAATGAAAGTATGACGTATCATGCTTCCGGGATGGAACAGCGGTCGCTCGGGTTCAAAAAATTACATTCAAATTACACCAGAGCACAGTTAAAACTAGACGTCCTGTCATGAAATGCGCACAAATAGTACGTCGATCTGCGCGTTAATCTACGCGTTATGACCATAGTAAGGCTATCACACTCTGTACATATAGCCTGAGCACAAGCAATGTTTCAGCCAATGGACCTCCGGATAACCCGGAGGTCCATTGGCTGAAACATTGCCTGTGTTTGCTATCAGTAATCTGGAGAACCTGCCGTGCTTTGAATGCACAGTTCATGCCAGGACTTCTAGTTTTAACTGTATATGCTGGCTGCAAATTTTTTGTTTCAGTACAGATATATACATGTACATGAACCACGTGATGTGACCTTACTGTTGAAAGCAATCTTAACCCTTTACCCATCGCAGACGATATCAAAATTTATTATTTTAAATATCATTTTTGACATTTGTCAAAAAATTTCAATAAAACCATATCATGCGACCCCTCGTTGAAACGAGCTCGTTCCAACGAGGGGTCATATGATATGGTTTTGTTGAAATCTTTTGAAAAATTATATTTTTTCAACTGCTGAATTTGCATATTACGCAATCGGATGCGGCTAATTCGTTGGGTAAAGGGTTAAACTGTAAATAACAAATAAACTAACATTCACAGGTACTTATCCAGTCCTAAGGTTATCAAATCCACAGAAATGCAAAAAAAATGCACCTCTCAATACTCAATTCAATTTCTTTTATTCACTCAGACAATGTTATACACACACTAAAAACTAAAGTGTTAAAACTGACACCTTCAATGTGTTAAACCCATTCTACTGTTAGGGTTTGATTTTAACACTCGAAGTGCAATGCTTTAAGCACTTAGACATTACAATCCTCAGACATCTGAAACTTGAATGGATGGCACTTCCCATGTGTCTAGCATTGGTGGTTCTTCCAGAATCGTCCATAATTTGAATTGCGCTTGGTGGGTACATAATTAAAAGGACACAACGCAGATGACGCGGATCAGGCTCGAGAGTTCGAGCATGATCCGCGTCATCTGCGTTGTTTCCTTTTAAGTGTCGCGACATTACACTTGTCAAGTGGTATTATTGTAACACCTGTCAAGTTCTGGAATATCTACACTTGAACAAAGTGCTAGTTCAGCTCTTAGTAAGAGTTAAATACAGCACTTCAAGTGTAGTTTTTAACACTTTAGATTTTAGCGTGTACAAAGTACATGAGGTATTATACGAGTTAAATACAGAATATAAGATATGGAGAGGTCAGATGTATATAGATATGTGGGTTATTATTGGAAAATTTGAGAAAGCATGTGTTGAATCGGTCATATATATACACACATTCGTATACTTATTCATGGTCACTAGTAATTATTAAAGCGATCCAAATCACAGCCCTCCCCATGGATACATATACACATCCCACAAATACATGCGACGGAAAGTGTGTGGTTGGAGGAACTCCGCGACCCGTGTGTGCATGGATATATATGAACACATACATTACACATATCGTCTTCAAGTGGTACAGCTTCGTAGCACTCACCAACCATTCCTTGCTCTGTAGGTTCAATAATCCACGCAACCTTTAGATATAAGTTATATCCGTGTACCTTTACATGGGTTGTAATTTATTCTTAGGTGTGATAGTTTTTTTTTAATCCTGACTAGTACCACCTAGTCAATACATTCCCAGCCCATATTCCCAAAGGGAAGTTTGGAGAACAGTATAATGGTTGGAGGTCTTAGTTAGAACTACTACGTGTATTTCTAGAACCTAACATAAGTAACGTTACTATTGGAAAGCGGATCCAGCAACATGTCGAACCTTATTTGTTAGCTGCTTCCTCATACCGAACGTACAAACGTTTTATGTCAACATGGCAAAAAGGCGATATACTTACCTAGTGGCAGTGATGTTTACTTCTTGAGTGAACTGGGTATGCCGAATCGTTGAAGACTACTCGTATTTTTCGAGGTCACAGTTTTATGAGTTATATTGATCGCTTTCAACATAAAATCATTGTCTAAAAGGCGTAATGCCCTTTCAAGTCCCTGTAAATTTGAGTTGCACTGCGGATGTTTCAACTGTCCAGCTGCGGTATTCAATAGTTTGGTGTCTAGCTTGCGGCGGCTCATGTTTAGTAATCGTCGTTCAACGAAACATCAAACTTTTCTTTCGACCATTGGTCAATGGTCCTCGATATTCATTTAAACATCCATCATTCGGAGTTTATCATGTATAGTTAAAACCAGAAGTCCTGTCACTAACTGTGCGCTTATCTAGGCTAAAGCTGCTTTCACATAGATGCGTAAAACGCATGCGTTTTACGGATGCGTTACTAAGCGGTCCGCGATCACCGTTCACATAACTGCGATTATTGTCCGTTAAACGCGTGCGTTTGCCAGTGCGTATAAGAGATTTTTTGAGGAAATTGGAAATCATTCTTCGTCAAAACCACTCTGATAGACTTTTTTAGCATTGTTGACACTACTCGGAAAACGTGGAAATCAAATTACCGCGATCCAAACTACGTGGAAATACCAGGAAATACCCCAAAAATGACAGCTTTAGCGATGTCGCGTCCGTAAAGCGCACGAAAGAATTGCAGTTGCAATTAGAGCCGTCCGCTAAATTTTGCGGAGTCCGTTTGACGCAGTTATGTGAAAGGTCCCGTGCTTTCTCTGTTGTTTAAACCGTGCGCTTTACGTGCGCAAAACGCACCCGTAAAACGCATGCGTTTTACGCATCTATGTGCAAAACAGCTTTAATTGCGCGTAGAAATTGCGCGTAGGAATTGCGCGCAACTGCCATATCGAATGGCACCCAAAGCACGACTGGTTCTCTTTGTTGCACAGAGCAAACACAGGCAATGTTTCAGCCAATGGACCTTCGGATTACCCGGAGGTCCATTGGCTGGAACATTGCTTGTGCACAGGCCATATGTACAGAATTTGATAGCCTTACTATGGTCATACCGCGCAGATTAACGCGTAGATCGGCGAGCTATTTGTGCGCATTTCGTGACAGGACTTCTAGTTTTAACTGTATGTTCTCATGGAAGAGTTCTCAGATTAAATTAGAAACACGAAGTGAGTCACGCCCTGGTCCATACCCCCACTGTGCATACCGCCAATTAATGATAAGAGAAGCAATAAACCACGATAATGTGAAACCCTTTCCCATAAACAATCTTCATCCCAAATTTCATTGAGATCCGATACCCCAAAGCCCTCAATATGAGGCGAACAGACATAAAATTGGCTATTTTACGAGGCAAAACGCGAAATTATTGGCTTTATTTTACAGCATACATACCCCCCCCCCCACCCAACACACCCCTAGAGAAAAATTGTGAAGACCAGAAGCATCTGTTATGGATGTCTAGTGACGAACGGACCATCCAAATAAGAGATATAGAACAGACATAATGACACATCTGAGGAAGTGATTTGCATGTATTTTCTTTGCTTTTCTGCAGCGACATTACTCATTTGAAAATCTTTCCCATAAACAATCTTCATTCCGAATTTCCAAATTTCATTGAAATCTGATAACCCAAACCTGAAATATAAGTCGAACAAACAACTGGCTGTTCTCCGAGTCAAACAGCGAATTTTCAAAGTTAAAAAGGGGGAAAAGTGAAAAGTAGGAAATAATATTATTAAACACTCATTTGAAAGACTTTCCCATGAACAATCTTCACTCCAAATTTCTTTGAAATCCGATAACCCTAACCTGAGATACGAGGCGAACAGACAAAATATAAACTATTTTGTATATTCAAAGGGCCATTTCTCGCAGAAATATATTCCATCAGCAAAACGGCTGTTGGTTCTTCAAGATCTTGTTATACTGATAATGAAATTTCATCGAAATCTGAGGAAGAATGTTTTAGTTATAACGCGAACAGTCATGAGAGTGTGGACGGACAGACATACGGACGGACGGACGGACGGTACGGACGGGCGAGCTATCGGTCGGGCGGGCGGTCGGTCGGGCGGTCGGTCGGGCGGTCGGTCGGTCGGTCGGGCGGGCGGGCTGGCGGGCGGGCGGGCGGGCGGGTGGGCGGGAGGGCGGGTGGGCTTTGAGCAGGTTTCGAGCGGGCGGACGGACGCAATTCAGTATAGCCTACTTTTTGAAAAATGTGGGGATATAATTATAATACAGTGGAACCCTGTTAATTGAATAGCCACTTTGCCAACTAAAATTATTCAATTAACAGGAGTATTCAATTACCAGGGATTGTGTCACTTTCCTGTATTCTAGAGATAAACTTAGCATTCATTCTATTATATCTTGTTAAGATATAATAGATTAAATGCATGTGTTGGATGTACTGAGGCCAAATTGGTCTATAAACAAAGGAAAACTTTGGAGAGTCAGGGCAGTTTCTCGACAGGTTACAAGATTTTTTATTCAGTTAATAGGAGTTTACTCTATAGCCCATATTCAATTAACAGGTCAAATTTGTATTGGAGGTATGGTAAATGGTTCTGTGTTTGGAAATTTTATTCAATTAACAGGGTTATTCAGTTAAGAGATTCCAATTAAGTGGGCTCCACTATAGTGCATGGACACCAACATCACTTCCAAACCTACAACATTTAACATTGAGATGTCTCGAAACGCGTTTCTCAGTTGAATATATTTTAGTTCGGAGCTTATTTCTTGCTAAAATTTTTCAAATTATTTTGATCGGACACAGTTTTCGCTAGAAATATTCAAAATGCACTTCATAAACCAAGAGAACGCCAAAGATTTCTCTTCCTGAAAGTCTCATCCTGTTCTGATAATAACTTGAATATAGAGCGCCATCGTGTACAAAAAGAAATACGAGCAGTGGCAACAACGGTCATCGAACATGTGAATTTTTGTACATTCTCTATTTCTTATATTTTCTTGTCGGAAACATGAACCTTGTGCAATGAAATGTTAAATTAAACGTTTCCATATTTACGAAGTGCAATCTACACGAAAAATGTAATTTTGTAGCCAAAATACATTGGTCATAGTTATCCTAATCTTTAGATGAGAATTTAAAAATTGTTCGAGATGGATGAGCATACGTCTTACAGGTCGATTCATTACCAGACAAGTGACTATCTGGATATTAATCACGAACCAGTCGTAAAATCACCGTTTCTTATCATCCTTTGGCAGCAACAAGTAAAGATATGTTCCTCATTTCACATTATTCTCTGTATTCAAGTGTAAATTATGCACAAAATACCGTATCATATCTCCCTTGTGTGGCAACAAGTAAAGATATAGTCCACGTTATTGAGAGCAAAATTTGTTCTCAGCTTTAGAATTACCAGCTTTCCGTCATTTATCTCAACATCGTCTTCGTAACAGAGGCAAAGACAAGTTCGCATGCAGTATTCACATGTCCAACCACTCCTTGACCTGAATCATTCAAACGCGTTGTTCTCCATATTTATGTGCATTGCGTACAGAATCACTGTATCATATCTCCCTTGGGAAGCAACAAGTAAAGATATGTTCCGCGTTTCACGTTGTTCTTTGTATTCAAGCGTAAATTATGCAAAACATTACCGTATCATATCTTCTTTGGGTCACAAAAAGTAAAGATATATTCCGCGTTATTACACAACAAGCAAAGATAAATTACCCACTATTGCTAACCTCGTCCTGATAACAGAGGCAGGGTCAAGTTCGCATACAGGATTTCACACATCCAACCGAACCTTGACCCAAATCATTCAAAAAGCGCGCCTCCATGCTAGGGTGTCCACCCACTCCTACTTACCCCCCCCCCCCCTCCGTCATACACACACACATGCGAGCGCGGTGGCTCAGTAGGTAGAGGTGCAGGCTGCAAGCCGAGAGGTCCTCGGTTCGAATCCCACCTGCGGCAACCGCGTTGTGTCCTTGGGCAAGACACTTCATCTCCATTGCCCGCATGCGGGCACGGTGGCGTTGTATACTAAGACGTACTGCACGTCGATAGTGCACTTGTCCTCAACCAATGCTAACCCTACTTGTGTGGAGTTAGTATGTTGGGGAGCTGACACTTGCTCGCCGTTGCTCGGTGGTTCTCTCCGGGTACTCCCGCTTCCTCCACCCGTAAAACTGTCGCGGTCATGATTAGCCATTGTGCATAAATATGTGACCTTAATCACCAATAAATAAATAACACACACACATATGCATGAAATTTGCAACCACATACACACACTCATCATAATCGCACAACATCTACAGCACGCGGAGAGTGTATTATCACTAAATCACCCGCAGAGTGGAGATTCCACCCGAGCAATAATTGCAAATTGGTTGCAAAGCATAATAAGCACAAGCAAAGTTCCAGCTGATGGACCTCCGGGTTAAACCCGGAGGTCCATTGGCTGAAACATTGCTTGTGTTTTTGTCCATATGTAGAGAATTTGAAAATGATACTTGGGATGATAACACCACTCCACGGGTGATTTAGTTACAATCCACTCTCGACGTACTGTACACGCTATGTTCAACATCAACACGCCTTTATGTGTAATTGCTCTTCACACTAACGTATTCCCCCACCCCCACCAACAAGTTTATAAATGAGAATATTTGGAATCATTCTTGTCTATTGAGTCCATTGGGTTCTAGTGTATGAAGTTTGTTAATCCAAAATGCTCCACGGCCCCCATGTATGCTGAATTTTTTTGATTAATTTGTTTAATTCCAATAATCTTAAAATTGTTTACACTGTGGTTTTCGGTCGGAAAATGATGCGGTATCGCTTCACTCAGAACCTCAAGTTTTATTCCACTCAGATGATTTTATGTTCTCTCATACAATTGTGTTCCCACCCCTCCCACGTACGCAACTTCATTGGATTTGCAGCAGAGAATCCCATATACTACATTTCTGGATATGCCGGTGATTTTCTTTCTTGCCTATGAAGTAGGCCGTTCCGTTTTTGTCCGCGAATTGTTTTGTTTGAAGCGTAAACCACCAGCGTGCACGGTTTCTATCGCATATGTCAGATCCTGTCCCTTGATTGTTGAACATTGTGTTATACTTGCTATGGACTAAAATGTCTCCCAAATATTTCAGTCTTTTGTACGGAATCGCGGGAGGTTTTTCGAACGCCAAATTCATGTTTGAGTAGTGTAAAATGGGCAGCCGCTCCCGTGTTATTTTCTCAATGTCGGGGAGGCGCCGTGAGTAAGCGACCACAAACTAAACTCATTCGTCGATTGATTTGTTCGATCGTTTTTCAAGTTACTTTTTCCGCTCGATTTGGCCGACCCCTTATAGCTGTTCACTTAAAAACTTTTCGTCGTATCCTCTTGCGTGTCGGTGTTGTTTTATGTCATTTTTGTAGCATTTCTATTCAGCATTATCGGAACAAATTCTTTTTACTCTTGAAGCTGTCCCATATAGTAGAGGTCATTTAGTGTTGATTGGGTAATCCGTCTTGGCGTGCAGGTACTGATGCGTGTCCGTTTTTTTTTGTATATAAACCGGTTTTAAGAAATCCGTCTTCAATTTTGACTATCGTGTCTAAGAATTCTATCCGATTTTCAGACCACTTTAAATCAACTTGTATTCTTGGCGTACTGCGATTTTCCCGATTGTAAATATATATATCTGTAAATTGTCATAATTTATTATACGCTGAACGATAGATTACTGAAGAAATTGCGGAAAGATAAAAATCGTATCCCCCACTGTGAAGATATAGAAATTTTCTCACTTTCACGGTGTCAATCAAAATGGCGGCTTTCAAAGCATCACTTCAAGGTGAATACGAGTCAAATTATCACTGGAAACGATCAATTTGTTCTAAAAAACATATAATGAAACGTACATCTAGTGTTTTTGAGTGGATGCCGATCATTTCCAACAATAATTCAACACGTATTCACCTCAAATTGAAGCATGAAACCCGGTAGTATAGTCCAAACCTGGCATGAAAGTGCGTAATATAAGATTTTGGTTTGGTACGTCCTTTCAAATTACGTACCAAACTAAAAACGTATATTACGGACTTTCAAGCCATGTTTGAACTAGAAACCCGCCATCTGAATCAGAATGCAAGACGATGTCTGTCCCGAGTATCATTCAGATCACTTCCGCGTTTCAATGATTCAATGCGCTGTTTTCTTTCGTGCATCAATTCAAGGTGGAAACGAGTGGAATTGTCAGATCATATAAAATCGTATAATAAAAAGAAAATCTAGTTTTTTTGAGTGGATACCTAAAATGAACTCACTTGTGACCGAGATAAATGGTTATTTTCACTCGCGCGTCCACTCAAAAACACTAGATTTTTTTTTTATTATACGCTGTTTTATAAGAAGCTGATAATTCCACTCGTTTCAACCTTGAATTGAAGTATGAAAGTAAACAGCGCATTGAGTCATTTGATACGCGGAAGTGATTTGATCGATACTCGGAGCAGACAGCGCCATGAAATCTGATTTAGCTGGCGGGTTTCTGGTCCAATCATGGCCAGAAAGTCTGTAATATAAGTTTTGGGTTTGGTACGTCCTTTAGGACGTACCAAACCAAAAACTTATATTACAGACTTTCCGGCCATGTTTGGACTAGCGGGTTTCATAAACATTTGTCTCGGTCACTTATGAGATAATTTTCGTTATCCACTCAAAAACACTAGATATTTTCTATATATCATGTAAAAGTATACAATAAACACAATTTTGATTTTCACATGATTTTGATGCAAATTAACATGAAATGAATGAAAAGGAGAAATCACTCAGAAATGGTTATTTATTGTTGACGTTTGTTTTACTGGAACATCCGGTGTTATATTCCCCAGGATATACGACGTATTGTTTCGAATACAAATGAATTCAACCCCATATTGTTTCTGTTTACATCCCGTTTAACGGCGGGGAACGTGTTCAAATGCAAAAACACAAGCTGTCACCCAGAATAGTTTGTTGGTGTTATATCCGCCAATATAATCATACCTGACTGAATACATAACGATAATTTCATTTCACAAGAACAGGTTGCTAACACGCAATATGAAATATGCGCATCACATTGAATAAGCTCATTGCCCATTCGTTATGTTTGACGTTAATGATATGCAAGGTCAGAGATCACTTCGGGTGAACATTTCGATCATCCGAACTGGCAAAACTGTCGCACATCCGATAGAAACAAACAAAATGTTTCGTTTGAAACGAGGAAATGTGTGTTTTCGATTTAATACTAATAAAAATATAAAAATTATATATTTTCAATACATTATTTAACCGACAGACCGAAAGAATATTGATTGTTTCCTCGAATGAATACCGCAATGAACCCCTTTCCCTAAGCGCAGGCAGATTCGACATCATGGTTTGTTTGTTGGTGAGTGACAAAATAGCAGATAGGTCACTTAAACGACACAAAGATGACCGCGTTAGTGAAAATTCAAACCCCGGGCATACAAAAAACAAATTAATACAAATATTTTCATAGTTCATTTTCATAACACACATATGTTCTAACTGGAAGAGGTTGGGGAGGGGGCGTCGTCCCTAAAAGTTGAAAATCGTCTGCTTGTAGCAGTGTCGGGTGTCTAAATGCTATTTTGTCCATATGCAGTACATGTCAAAATGAGTTGAAGAATAACCACAACCGGTATAAACTATAAGTAATGTTTCCTGTACTAATAACACGAGAATCGGATATCTTTTTTGTGAATCTGTAACAAGGAGCTTTCCAAAAACTGGTGTAAGATTCTTGTATTATCAGTGTAGAAGCAGCAGGATTCTTAATTTATTGTACATGTAGTTATGTTACAACCTATTTTGAGTTGTAGTATACATGTATCTTTTTTATATATATACACAGCACTTAATAGAGTTAATTGCATTGAAAGTCCTGTTACAGTAAATCTTTCGATGCATAGAAATTCAAAACATAATTTGTAATATCCACGAAATGTAATTTATAGTGTCCACGAAAGTATGAAATATCTGGAAAAAAAAACTTCATGTTAGTATAAATACATGGTACAAGGTAGAAGCATAAGTTAAAGTCTACAAATACTGTATGAATCAAAATAAGTCGTGGCATAACCACAAAAAAGTAACCCGCTGCCATTACACCAATAACACAAGAACCTGACATCATTTTCAGGAAAGGTCTGTATGAGAGATTTTCAGAAAATGATGTCAGGTTCGTGTGTTAGTGGTGTAGTTGAAGATGCATAGTTTAGAGTGGTTATTCTTCAACTTATTTCGACTCGTTCTGTTAGTCAAGTAATTTCTGAATTCCATTCGGAGGTCGGAAAGCTGGAATTTTGCGCACGCAAAATAACGCACATGCCTGCGTATCAACCACTGACCATACCTGGCAGCCAGTGATTCAACAAGCAACCCTGCCGCTTAAGGACCACTGATTAGTTAGTTATCTGGTGGTCCATAAATTGCAGATTAGCTCGCTTATTACAAGACTGGCAAGAATATGTTGAAAATATCCACCTACTTAGAGGACAAGTACAAAATCACCCTGTATTACTATAATACAGTATCCATGTATACACATTTTAGTCATGGATCCAGGGCCGGAGAGAAAGTGGACCCCATGGTAGTAACCAAGGAACTTTTTGCGTGGGAGGGGGGGGGGGGGTGGGGTGGGTGGCAGGCTTGGCTCAGGAGTCAAGGAAAACGAATTAAAATCCGGGCTTTCAAGCCATGTTTGGCCCAGTCCCCACCCCCAAGGTTCTTACTCCTGAGTCAACAGTTTAGAAGGGGGCTGTATCGTGAATGAAGCTATGCACTTGACTAACGGCTGTAATTCTGGACTACATGATTCTTGAAGTAATAACTTTATTAACCCTTTACCCAACGTAACGGCCAAAACCGACCAGCGCTATTCTCAAAAATCGCGAATTAATTTTCAAAATATTTTCATTTTTTGTCTCAAAAACATAGGTTATGACCCCTCGTTGGAACGAGCTCGTCGAGCTCGTTCCAGCGAGGGGTCATAACCTATGTTTTTGAGACAAAAAATGAAAAAAATTAGTTATTCAAGAATTTTTTTTGCAAGTGTCGTCTGCTTTTCATGTTAGGTAAAGGGTTAAATTAACTTGACGTAATAATTATCACTTCAAGAACCGTGCAATCAATAGCTATAGACCTACGTCATTGGATATTCACTGATGAACTTGGAAATTTGAAACATGCTGTTAAAAACATCATTTTGACGACCAAAAAATAACGTAAGTTTTTATTTCAAAATTTTCTTTGGGGCCTCCCTTAACACCCCTATGATCGATCGCGCCTTCGGCACTCGCTACAGATACTTTATCATCTATGCAATATCCCGACAGTTTTGAAAGAGTGGGGGGTTGGTGGGGCATCACAGAATTAACACCGTGTCCATTTCATCTTGTGTTTATACCGGTAGTGGCTATTTTTTAACTCATTTTGGCTTGTACTGTATATGGACAAAATATTATTAGACACGCGACATTGCCACTAGCAGACGATTTTCACCCTTTAGGGACCACCACATTCACAATATCTTCCCGCTGGAACATCTGTTTGTTATGCTTGAATATATTTACATTGATTGGTTGTTTGGACAGGGTTGAATTTTCACTCACGCAATCATTTGTGTGTCGTTTGAGTGATCTATCTGCCGTTTTGTCACTCGTAAACAACAAAAAAAAAGTGATGTCGAGCCTGCCTTCGCTTATGACGGGGAAGGGGTTCATTGCGGTATTCATTTGACAAAAAATCAATATTATTTTGGTCTGTCGGTTGAATGAAGTGTTGAAGCATGCTATTTTTTCTATCTTTATTAGTATTAATCCCTTGAGACTTTAATTATTCCGACGTTCAAACGTAAATGGGAATTCAGTTTCTTCAACGTTTTTTAAAATGCGACGTCAAACGACGGGAAGTACAAATAGCAAGATATTTTTCACATTAGAGATTATCTGGTCGAGGGCTAGATTATTTTTGGTGGTCTGAATTTGTCATCAAAACATCTTTTATTGCAAATTATTGGAGAGTGTAATAAATAAATTTACATAAACAAAATATTATTTGTGTTTGACTGAATATGAAATATAAGCACGGAAGGTGTTGGCTTTTACTCTGGTATCCTCATTTTTTGAAAGCCTTGATAGTGGGTTCTAGCAGTCAATCAGTTAAGAAATCTTGATAGCAGGATTATTTTAGTATTACAAGCTGCGATAAAATTTGGCTCAGAGGTTGTCACTGAGTATTATTCGGCAGAAAATAGGAATTTGACATCAAAAACTTTAAAAAATCGAAAAATAATAACAAAACAAATGACCACAAAATATCAACGTGCTGTTTGATTTCGTTCGTCATAAAATGCACAAAAGTCAAGGTGATAGCTAAAAGTTGCGATTTTGTTTTATAAAAGTGAATCCATCTTTGATAATTTTTCTCGTTCGGGCCAAGGTATCAGAATGTGTATTTATATGGCAGACCCAGAAAACGAATTCGTCACTCAAATTGACCAGCAATAATTCAAGTGCTGGTAACTAAGTATAAATTTATTGTCCATTATGGCGCATTTGTTGAGCGCCACATGGACTATCTGATAACTGATCAAACGAGTATTCTCCTGTAGTCATTCTCTGGGTAATTATGGCCAGTTAATATGTAATTGCTGGGAAACAGTGCATCACACATGTTCTGGACACACACCCATATTACGCATCTATCCTGTCACCGAATGTCTCGGAGATACCACAGTTCGAGTCTTTCAAAGGAACTTTAAAGCGAGTATTAAATTAAGATAGATCTGAGCGGCCGAGTTCAAGAGAAGCTATTAAACTGAGAATAAATGCTCTGGCTATGGAAATAAAAATCGGGGGATTTCTCGAAAAATTCATTCCAGCCAATTCCAGTCTGAAGGTGTGTAAGACTGAGGGTCGTTGCGAATAGATGGGGATGTCCCATGCTATAGGTTAGAGGAGGTGCCGCATCGGCGCGAATAGGCACGTTGTGATGTAGGGGAGCCACAGAGCTCATATTTAGAATAGGAGCAATTGCGGGCCAAGTCAGTGGCAATATATGAGAATAGGATCAGAAAAACGAAGTACGAGCTCAGGGAGCTATTCGCATATAGATAAACGGCATTACCTGTTTTAGAAGGCAAGCCATACGTAGGTAGAGTAGGTTTTGCCTGTATGAACATTATATTCTAGGACAAACGTAAGTGAGAATTTAACCCTATTGGTGGCGACTGCTTGTGTGAAAAGCGTCAAGTAAAGTGATAATAAGCATGTGGCCATGCGACGGCAGAGGAGAGTGACATTCCGTCACATGTTACAGCAGAGGCGTCCGATAAAGTGACAATGCGTTAGTGGCCGTGCGACGGCAGTGAAAGGGTTAAGTGAAGAGGCGACCACGGAACTCATACCAGCAAAAAGGAGGAAAAACCAGCGACAACAGAAAATGCGGGCCAGCAAGTGACTCAAAAACTGTGTGGGTAGGGGGTTGATTGACGTTTAGTTTTCTTATTATGTTGGATTCCATGTAAGTCCCAAATTATCATATTTATTTTTTTATATATGTATTAAAATTGTTGTTTATAGTGAACCCCTGTTGATTTATGCTTCTTGAGGAAAAGTTGTTAACCCCTCCAGGATAAGAACCACCCCAACAAAAGTGAAATGGGCGGGTTCGTTACGGCGAGACATACGTTTACGCACGGATTCAGGCTTCACTCTTTGAGTTTCGACTGAATTCGCGGCGTGAATCTATTTCCTCCATCAACAACAAAGCCACGGTTCCCGACAATACGTATCAAAGGGTTAAATCGAAAACACACAATTTCTCGTTTCAAACGAAACATTTTGTTTGTTTTTATCGCATGTATGTCACAGTCTTCACAGATAGTCTGATCGAAGAGTTTACCCGAAGCAACCTCTGACCTTGCATATTATTAACGTCAAACATGGAGAAAGGGCTATGGGCTGATCGAAACAAGAAATGTTTTTAGTCATTATTTTCTGTCCCTCCACAGTAGGGAAGAAAACCAATCCCTCACTTCCCTTCTATGAATTAGCTAAAAAAAAAGACTTAACTTGATGACAATATAACAGTTAGCTATGTTTGGAATTAGGATTCCTTCAATTTATTTATTTATTGGTGTTTAAGGTCACCTGCTTATACACAATTGCTAATCATGACCGTGACAGTTTTACGGGTGATTCCTTCAATAAAATCACCAATTCGACTAAGCGAATTATATGACAAAGCGATAATTATGTACACCTTTTGCAAACATTCTGAAAGCACGGTGGTTTATTGGTTGGAACATTGGACATCGAATCGAACGGTCGTAGGCTAGATTCTGACCCACCCCATCAGTGCCCTGTGGGCAAAACTGTTAATCTCGATTGCCCAATTAGGACTGTGGGTGAGCAGTGTGCTAAGGCGTACAGCGTGTCCCGATTGCCCAAGTTAGAGCATGGAAGAGCAGTCTCTTGAGGCATACTTCGTTTTCCGATTACGAGGTGGAAAACATTTGTTTTTAGATAAAAAGGTTGCCGATTTGCCTGAGTTTGCAACAAAATGACTATTTTCTCTATTTGTCACAGTTTAAAGGTTCATGTTCCAATGATTTTTTCACTTCTTTAAATATAACCGTTAGGACAGATTTCAATAACATTCGTGGCATTAAGAAGGTAGAATTCAGCATTATTGAGGATGTCTGACATTGTTTTTATTCTGTTACGAAATAACCGGTCAGTGTTATTGGTAATCTCTCTGCGTCTCGGATATCTTTTACAGAATATGGTGTTGGCTTATTTGATACGTGCGCGCATAATGGTAAGAACCGACACCTTTGTCAACTTTTTCTTCCAAAATACAATTTATTCGACTCGGTTGAAAAGGGATCATCGCGATCTCCCAAACGAAGGGCCATGAATGCGATTTTATGGTTAATGACATAGTTAGTTGTAGTTATTCAAAAATTGGGGAGTGTGTGAAAGTGTCGCCCACGTGTGGTGTTAGATATAGAGAAAGAGTTTAACCGGGAATCGTCTGGGTAAAATGTTGTTCGCACTTCTTATAAATGAACAGGCTAATTGACATCAGTGGCGGCGCTACGGGGGGGGGGGGGGGGAGGGCATGGGGGGGGGGGGGCATTTGCCCCCCCCCCCCCCCAAAAAAAAACAAACAATACTTTGCCCCCCCCCCAGTTGCCCCCTCCCCCCCAACCATCTCGCATGCATTTCCATCCACCCTCACACACAAACACATTCAGTCACTCTCTCTCACACACACACACACACACCCCTCTCTTTTTTTATTCCCAATAATTTCCCATACACACTTAGCCCAAAGCCTCAGGCTAGCTGATGAACACATCCAGGCAGTAGAGATTTAAAGACTCGGATGCAGATACTTATAAGTTATAATTAAGTTATGAGCCAACAAAGGCATGTCTATCCATATCCCTTGTCTAAAAAAATTCATGGATTTCGCATTATGACAGACGGGCATTATGAGTCTCTCTCTCTCTCTCTCTCTCTCTCTCTCTCTCTCACGCACAGACCCACCAGACGCGGATCCAGGATTTTTTGAAAGGAGGACCGCTAATTACCATTACATTTAGTCGAAACTTGGACCCAAAGTCCGTAATATAATTTTTTGGTTTGGTACGTCCACAGGACGTACCAAACCAAAAAAGTATATTACGGACTTTGGGTCCAAGTTTGGACTACCTCATAACAAAGTAATGATATGATCCTTTACGTATTTGCCCCCCTTCATGGGAGTCTGCCTCCCTAGTTGCCCCCCCCCCCCCCAAAAAAAAAAAAATTTCTGGCGCCGCCACTGATTGACATTATATCTTGACTGCCCACGATCTGAAACTGGTAATAAATTCATCGAATGAAAGGGTGCCTAGAGAATTCATCGCATAAAAGGGTGCTTAGGAAATTATTAATAGCGCTTCCATAATTAGTATTCGTTTGTTGACAAATAGAAATATATTGGTACAGATACCCCGCAGATCACACATGCAGCTAATGAAAACGATACTTTCATTGAAATATTGATCTATTAGTGTAACACGTTGTGCCGAAATCTTTATAAAAGATGAAGCCTAGGAATCATCTCTTCAGTAGAGATTCATCGACCAAAGGTAAGTTCAGATAGTATAAACTATTCGATATATACAGATTATCATGACAATGTGCATGTCCTGTGATTTGCATCAGATTCGAGATGGTGTTCAGAATGCGATCACAACGAGTCGGCCTTGTCGGCGAGATGCGATTCCATTCTGGACACCACCGAGAATCTGATGCAAATCACAGGACATGCACATTTTCATGATAATTCATTTATCTAACAATTCTGTCACATAAACAGATTAAATCTTAAATTATTAATACAGTTTTGGGACATAATGTTGGGGGAGAAAAAGTAAAAAAAAACAGACTTTATGGAACAATATTGTTGTGCACTTTTAACAAACAATGCGTATCGCGGTCAGCGCAAATTTTCCAAGTTGCGTGCGTTGAAAAATGATTGACTCTCTATGTTACTTCCTGTGATGACACTCTTGAATTTACAAGTGTGTAATATTTAAATGTGCAGTTTCTATTTATTATGTGTGTCTGTGTGGGGTGGGGAGCATTGGCTATTAATAGTTCTGTCGCTAATTGTAAGTAATTTTGTTTTGTTTTGTAAGCGATCAGGTGAGTCGATCACTGAAACGCACGTAGAATGTATTCATGCGCCCGTTGTGACAGCTCGTCCGTTCCCATATGATATGGTACGGATTCAGAATGAGTCGCCTAAATGATAAGGAATAGGTACACATTATGTCATACGTAGCATTTCTTGTGGTTTTCAAGCCAAAATGTACAAGATTGTTAGATAAAGCTGTTTACATATACCCTTCTTGCTTTTATATATTATGTATATAAGTAGTATGTCTCGTATGTTTGAGGGAACATTTGGGGGGATCTCATCGGGGGATCTCATGTGACGTCATAGTCACGTGACGTAGTGGCGCCATGTTGTGTTGTCATGGTAACCCGCGTGAGCGGCCATGTTGTGACGTCATCCCCATAGTGATACGTGGTGTGAGTGCGCATGCGCAGCGCGTGTTGTTAGGGTGATACGAGCTTCCGTCGTCCATTTTGTATACTGGAGGCCGCCATCTTGGTTTCTATGGTAGCACGTGATTGCTATGTTACCCAATTTTTCTGTAATAGGACGGGGTATGTTTTGAGGGTATGTTCGATTGTAGAAGAGTAAATCTAATTACCACAAACAACCCGACAATCCTTCCAAATCACCAAAATCCACCCGAACTTTTACTATTTCGAATTCTTCCAGAATTCTCTGTTTCTATCTATATATGTAATAGTTTTCCTCTACCTAGGCATGTTCCTTTGTTCTAGTGTATACTCCAGTAGCGTAGAAGAGCAGATTTACTTATTATTACTATATTTAGCAATTTCTGGTCTATTCTTGTTAGTTCTGACCCTATTCCAAGTACTCTTGTTGTTTCGTTTATCTAGATTATAACCAACCAACCAGATTGCTTGATTTCCCATAGTCTGTATGCAGGGTTATCTCCCTTGTGTATAACAAAAGCAGTCCCAAAGCCAATAAGCTATCGAGCAGTTACTGATAAGTCATTGCTCGAACGACTCTAAGCCCATCGAGCAAATGAGCTATCGAGCAATTGCTCGATCGAGTGACTCCTCGAACGACTCTTCGACTCATTTCAGTATTTGAGGATACCCATGACCCGGTATTGTATTATTTGAGGATACCTATACCAAATATCCCTTATAAGCTAAAGAGCCAAGCGAGTAATTGCTCCATGAGCAATTGCTCGAACGACTCGAAGCTCATCGAGCAAATGAGCCTTAGAGCAACTGCTCGTTCGAGTGACTCCTCGAACGACTCTACGACTCATTTCAGAAAAAAGGGATTCTAGGGCCTAAAGGGATTCCGTAAGTAGGGCTTTTTCCCAAATAAGCCAAAGAGCCAAGAGAGTAATTGCTCCATGAGCAATTGCTCGAACGACTCGAAGCTCATCGAGCAAATGAGCCTTAGAGCAAATGCTCGATCGAGTGACTCCTCGAACGACTCTTAGACTCATTTCAGTATTGGGGATACTTGTTGGACTTTACATCCGGGTACTTCTGTTGGGGTAGTAGATAAAAAACAAACAACAATATATATAACATTTCATTTTTATTCAAGTATACAATTCAATGTCTCAATGCATTTCTCTTTGTAGTTCTTCTTGCATGGGCTAACCATTTCATCTTCTTGTGGGTTGGAGCTTCTTCCCATCGCATGGCTAGGTTCTTGATAAAACACATTCTCTCATTTGATAACTTGGCTTTGTTGGTTGCTTTAATTTCCTGGCTGGCATCTTTTGGTTCCTCTTCCTCTAGCTGTTTCATAGTAGTAACTTCAGTCTTCTTAGTAGTAACTTCATTTGTGGTTTGAGTGGAAACATCCTTCGTATCTTCAGTAGTAACTTCATTCGTGGTTTGAGTGGAAACATCTTTCTTGACTTCAGTCGAAACTTTGTTCTTAGTGGTAACTTCATTCTTTATGGGAGCTGGCATCTTTTTCTTGACTCCAGTAGAAACTTTGTTCTTAGTGGAAACTTCTTTCTTTGTGGGAGCTGGCATCTTTTTCTTGTCTTCTGTAGAAACTTCGTTCTTAATGGAAACATCTTTCTTTGTTTCTGTAGAAACTTTGTTCGCAGTAGTAACTTCGTTCCTGTTTATATTGGGAGTCAGTTCTTCTGTCTTTATTCTTTTGTTTACTGATCGGCCAGTATCCACACATCTTTGTTTCTTTCCATCAGCATCCATGTCTAGATTTTTTCTCTTGGCTGCATTTACCACACGATTCACTTGGGTCAGTTCCTGGGATGTCAGCTTTAATCCAGCATCATTCTTGAAGATCTGTATATGTAAGTCATCTTTGAATCTGAGCACTGTTGTTGACACAGACATCTTCACTCTTCGACGTTCAAAACGGAAATGAATTTATTTTTATACCAACACTCCTTTTATACTTTTCTAATCGTCTTCTTCTTCTTCATCATCATCATCTACTCGGAATGAGTAGTTTGTCATAAGGTTGTCGAACAGAAATCTTCGCTTTTCCAATGCATATTTCTGGGATTCTTCAAAGTCAAAGTCCTCTTCTTCACGAAGACGCTTGGCAGTTTCTTGAATTTTCTTGTGAATTGCGTCGTTGCAAAAATTTCGAATGTACACAAGGGTATGAATGTATTTCTCACTAATGGCTTCTCTGACATTCTTTTGAAGTGTTCTATATGCTGTTTCAACTGCATCTTCACTATCCATTCCATCTTCGATATATTTGTTCATGAGGTTGTCAAAATCGTTTTGGTATTTGTCAAAGGCACTTTGAACGATACCTCCCATCATAGAAACGTCTTCTTCTTCGTCTTCTTCTTCTTCTTCATATTCCATATCTTCTGATAGTTCCGACGATTCATCAGAGTCCGAATCTCTTGACCAGTGTTTTGGTGCAGAGCTGGATTGCATTGTGTCCGCTCTCTTCGAAGGTCAGATTACAAATAGCAAATTTCTTATGAGCACGACCCTTTTATAGGATATCGGACAGTGCATTGATGACGGGTCTGATCAACTTTCCTAAAAATCCTCCTTTCTGTATGATCCGTCTTCTTTTCCGATAAGATAGTTCTCTCGTTGGTGAGGCAATTCTCCTTATTTCGTACTTGTGTGGAATCAGCTTAGCTCTCTCAGATTTGGTTATAGGTACTGCGCCCGTCAAGATGTTTGAAGCACAATCACATATGCATTGTATCAAATCATCACTAGCCATCTTCAACATAGTCTTGGCTTCATATCGATCCGCATCAGATAGGATTCGCAGTGTATCTAGATTTCTTTCTAATCTTGTAGTGTTGCTCGATTTTTCCGTTTGTCGGTTTGGGCAAACTTCTTCTTTGTGCCTCTTCATGTTAAATTTTCGAGAAAATGTTTTTCCACAGTACTCGCAGTTATGTATCGCCATGTCTTTACTCTTTCGTGGTCGTAGAACAAATGAATTTATTTTCACACCAACACTCCTTTTATACTTTTTTCAGAGCTAGGACTGGGTTGATAAGCGCCGAGAGAAAGCAACTCTTTCGCAATATACATCTTTTTATATCTGGAGAAATTCCATCATCTGCTAGCAGCTTCAATACATGTTCGTATTTTCGCAGGTCATCAAATTCAGCTAAATTCAGTGGTATCTTATCTTCGAGAATGTTGGTAGCACATTTACATAAACAGGTAATCAAATCTTCATCAGCAGCACGTAGAACGGCATCGATTTCCACCTTGTCAGCATCCCGTAAAAATTCTAAAAGTGCTTTATTCTGGTCAGTCAGTCCAGTATCTCTCTCCTCTTCTGTTCTTCTTGGACAGTAATGTTCTTCATGCCTCTTACGTGTGAAGCTCCTGGAGAATTCTTTATCACAATATCTGCAGTGGAGCCGATGATGGTTCTTCTCGTGTCTTCGAGCATTATCCGATCTTGAAAATAACTTGGAACAGTATCTGCAACGAATTGGTAACATGTCTTCACTCGACGACGGTCAGAACACAAATGAATTTATTTTCGTACCAACACCCCTTTTATACCTTTCCCAACAGAAGTACCCGGATGTAAAGTCCAACAAGTATCCCCAATACTGAAATGAGTCTAAGAGTCGTTCGAGGAGTCACTCGATCGAGCATTTGCTCTAAGGCTCATTTGCTCGATGAGCTTCGAGTCGTTCGAGCAATTGCTCATGGAGCAATTACTCTCTTGGCTCTTTGGCTTATTTGGGAAAAAGCCCTACTTACGGAATCCCTTTAGGCCCTAGAATCCCTTTTTTTCTGAAATGAGTCGTTCGAGGAGTCACTCGAACGAGCAGTTGCTCTAAGGCTCATTTGCTCGATGAGCTTCGAGTCGTTCGAGCAATTGCTCATGGAGCAATTACTCTCTTGGCTCTTTAGCTTATAAGGGATATTTGGTATAGGTATCCTCAAATAATACAATACCGGGTCATGGGTATCCTCAAATACTGAAATGAGTCGAAGAGTCGTTCGAGGAGTCACTCGAT
Source organism: Pictodentalium vernedei (assembly GCA_031216915.1). Classification (NCBI taxonomy): domain Eukaryota; kingdom Metazoa; phylum Mollusca; class Scaphopoda; order Dentaliida; family Dentaliidae; genus Pictodentalium; species Pictodentalium vernedei. The sequence continues at coordinate 72,446,220 of CM062295.1, read as the reverse complement.
CGAGCAATTGCTCGATAGCTCATTTGCTCGATGGGCTTAGAGTCGTTCGAGCAATGACTTATCAGTAACTGCTCGATAGCTTATTGGCTTTGGGACTGCTTTTGTTATACACAAGGGAGATAACCCTGCATACAGACTATGGGAAATCAAGCAATCTGGTTGGTTGGTTATAATCTAGATAAACGAAACAACAAGAGTACTTGGAATAGGGTCAGAACTAACAAGAATAGACCAGAAATTGCTAAATATAGTAATAATAAGTAAAGCTGTTCCAATTAATAGGCTCTTCTACGCTACTGGAGTATACACTAGAACAAAGGAACATGCCTAGGTAGAGGAAAACTATTACATATATAGATAGAAACAGAGAATTCTGGAAGAATTCGAAATAGTAAAAGTTCGGGTGGATTTTGGTGATTTGGAAGGATTGTCGGGTTGTTTGTGGTAATTAGATTTACTCTTCTACAATCGAACATACCCTCAAAACATACCCCGTCCTATTACAGAAAAATTGGGTAACATAGCAATCACGTGCTACCATAGAAACCAAGATGGCGGCCTCCAGTATACAAAATGGACGACGGAAGCTCGTATCACCCTAACAACACGCGCTGCGCATGCGCACTCACACCACGTATCACTATGGGGATGACGTCACAACATGGCCGCTCACGCGGGTTACTATGACAACACAACATGGCGCCACTACGTCACGTAACTATGACGTCACATGAGATCCCCCGATGAGATCCCCCAAATGTTCCCTCAAACATACGAGACATACTACTTATATATTATGTAAACTGTTGCTACACGGCATATTGCCAGTCGCCGGGCGTGTTGGTTCTAAGAAGCTGGCACAAACACAATTTGTGTACAGTCTTCGTTGCCTGGCTTCTATACCCGATTAAATACAGTTGGTAAGACAACCCTAGCAACTGTATTCTCAGGTACACCCTAATTTCAGGATGGTTCATATTCACTCAACCCAGTTTATGTGGGTTATTTTTTAACACAACTGATTTTATTATGTATTTCTTACTATAACAAGAACACAACGTATTCTATAGTCGGTGTGATAAATATGTTCAGGTGCTGAATGTCTCGTGTATGTACATTACTTGGTCAGCGGGTCCATGATAACCATGTACCAACCCTCACCTGTTTCGACAGATACGCCACAGAATCAAACGATGAGTTTATATATTACTGACAGAGTAAATTCCAAGAAGACCGGCAATTTTTCCTTAAAATAGATTTTTGGCTATTAACAGTTTACGGTCATCTCTAAGTGGTCAGGTTTGACCGAAGCAGAAATCACAAATCACTAAAATACTATATAATGTCTACACTTAAAACTAGAAGTCCTGTCACGAAATGCGCACAAATAGCACGTCGATCTGCGCGGTAACCTACGCGTTATGACCATAGTAAGACTATCAAATTCTGTACATATGGACGGTGCACAAGCAATGTTCCAGCTAATGGACCTCCGGGTAACCCGGAGGTCCATTGGCAGAAACGTTACCTGCGTTTGCTCTGCGTAACCAGGAGAACTTTCGATATGGCAATTGCGTGCAATTTCTACGCGCAATTAAGCCTAGATAAGCGCACAGTTAGTGACAGGACTTCTAACTTGCAGTTTTAACTGCAAAATACAGATCATCTACTGCCCGGACATCACACTAAAAAATTATTTAGTGTGTTTGATAATATGCAAATCCCCAAGTTATAACAATGCAATGCACGCCGGATTTTCAGCCTTGGAAATACTGAAATTCTTTTTTTTTAAGCAATCGGCGAATGCGAGGCGTCAGAGAGTTCAAAACTATATATTGAGCATTTTTCATTTAATAGCAACATTTTCACCCCCCCCCCCCCCCCCATGATGGTGCGGGTGAGTAAATAGCCAATACGTTTAGCACGCCCCATTATTATATCCAGTTCTGTAAATATTTGTCAAGAAACAAGCAGTCAGAACGGTATTTGTTTTTGTAAATTTTTTACCCGAATCTGATTGCTTAAATAGCCCGGGTAAACAAATCTAAATGAGGAACTTGGTTTTTCCAAACGATCTCGACTCGACAAATGATTGATGTAATTTATTTAGACGGGTTCCTTCTCTGTTTACGTTGGAAAAGAAATGAAACGTGTTTTGTTTCACCGCATATGCGATACAATTTTATTTTGATCGTACAGACAGAACAGTGGAAATCTCGTGTTTTCCAATAAATGGTAAGAAAACTGCTTGATTTTCTCTTGCTGGTGAAAAGATAATAAAAGGGTGTGTTTGTGAGGGTGGTGGCGAGGAGTACCGGAAAATATCCTTGGTTATACATCAATATGGGCCAATTCGAATTACTAGGGGAAGGGGGGTTGAGGGATGATATGGAACCGCAGGAAGTGAAGACGTTTAACCACCGCTTCCGAAAATGACCATAAACATCAATATTGATTTTTTGGGTGTTTAAGGTCATTTTTCAGGAACAATGTTTAATTGTGAGCACAAGAGAGATTTAAGTGAAGACAGTCGTTTACACCTATGCTGCTCATTTCATAGGACTTGACCCCCCAACCCTCCTCTGCATGGTGGAGGGCATTTTAGATAGAAGACAAGTGTCCAGAAGCGTCAGCTGTCCTTACACTGTTCCCTATCCCCCTAGCACCTAGAAGTGCTATCGCGTTTGTTCGCTAGAATAAACAAGCTACCAATGAAAAACGACATACTGAAGGGTTAATATTTCAGTTGAGGGGACTGAGAAATTACGAGGGAGATGGGGTGGGTGGGTGTATATGTGTTATATAATCCTTTACTCAATCTAAAGGCCATTTTTAGCAAGTGTCGTTTTTTATTTGCACTGGACAATAAAACAGTTTGAAAGACATTTTTGGACATTGGCCTTCTTACACCCAATAGTGGCATTTACTCGACTGCATCTTGTTTGTCAGAGCCCAATGAGCTATGCCAAGCAAGCCAGAAAATAAGCAGACTGACATCAGCAAAATGAGGTCCCCAGAGGGTGAATTTAGTGATGCTACCCTGCGCAGCAGGGTAGCATCACTAAATTTACCCTTTGAACCTCAGTCTGAATCAGGGTTTCAAAACTAAACAGAATGAGTTAACCAGAGGATAAACAGACCCACTGTATGGGATAGCAGGATCAAATTCACCCTCTGGGGACCTCATTCTGCAAATGTCTGAGGCTTTATTTTCTGGCCTGATGTCGAGCAAGATATAATAGAATAAATACTCAATTTATCACCAGAAGATAGGAAAATGACCCAATTCCAGGCAATTGTAATATTCCTGTTAATTGAATATTTTTTCTGGCAAATTGGATGTTCAATTAAGAGGGTTCCATTGTATTACTTATTATTGGTATTTAACCCTTTACCTAAAATGAAAAGCAGACGCCATAACTATTTTTTTCATTTTATGTCTCAAACACATAGGTTATAGCCGCTCAAACACATAGATTATAACCGCTCATTGGAACTAGCTCGACAAGCCCATTCCAAAGAGGGTCATAATCTATGTTTTTGAGACAAGAAATGGAAGAAATAATGAAAATTAATTGGCGATTTTTGTGTACAGCGATAGCCGGTTTTGGCTGTTACTTTAGTTAAAGGGTTATGGTCACTTCTGTCCAGCTATGGCGAATTGTAACCACAACAAAAGTTCTTCTAATTGTTTTGTTGCCTATAACACTCTTCCAGAAAATGTAATAAAGCAAATCCATAATTTCAGTTCAATGATATACGTAAGGTTGATGAAACAAAAATGATGTAGTTCTGGTTACATAGCCTCAAAATATGAAGTCGGTCGGTCAAGGTCTGGTTTATCCCAGCAAACTAACTTGTTTATCACAATTAACAGACATTCTTTGTCTTTGTCTAGTCTACCTTATTCACACACACACAAGAAACCTGCAGCAAATCCAATAATAATTAGATTTAAAAGAATAAGGCTTTATTACTCAGTATTTCAATTAATTTTATGACAACCAGCATTGAATTTTTATATTATTTTCTATCATTAGTCAGATAAATTATTATTGAGATTTTCAGGAAACAAAACAAAATATCTTAATCAGTAACCAAAGATTATTAAAATTTTCAGATAATCTGCAAGAATTCAGTTGTGAAAAATTACTAAAATTTTAATTATTAATAAATAAATATACACATGTAATTTATTATTCTTATTATAAGTTTCACACATGTGATTCCACAAATATTTCCATTAAAATTGCCCAACAGTCACGCAAGCAAATTTAACCTGGATAAAACGTATGTGGAACTAATGTTTTCCCTGTGGGATTTGCTTATTTCCACATACGAATGTGGTACTAATGCTTCCCCTGGGGTTTGCTTATTACCACATACGTAATAATTAATAGATGTGTGATAAATCATAATATGGCAGAATTTTGAATCCGTGGCTTGCAAATTACTTGTGCTTTCTCTCGCTTCTTAAAAAACGACGCTAATAATTTAATTTTGTTTTTAATTTCAATTCGATAAATGGCAATGGTTACTCCCCGTATGGAATAACTTAGTTCATTGATGTTAAATACATATTTGGCGTTATATTACACACCATTGCCAATAAGTTCTGATTATTATTCTCTTTGTTTTAGTTCAGAGAAACAAACATGTTCAAGATAATTTCTTTATTGCTGATTGTAGCTTTTGGTAAGTTGAATTATCAACATAACGCTGTTTTCTGTATATCCTAAGTACAAGCAATACTTCAGATTATAATTTTGTCTAATATATGTAGCTACATGCCATGTTATTTTCCCTCTTGCCCTGTTAATTTATTCTGTTTGACTCCGTCATGAAGGCTGTGAGAAGGCCTCGTACACTCGATCAAACAATCCATTACAGATTGAACAACGAAACATTTCTGCAAACACAAGCCCGCAGAAAATACCACACAACACACTTACTTTGTGCGTATATCATGCAATCGTTTCGTATCTGAACATAAACAAGATACATCATGTGAACTAATTAGAATCTCTCTCAATAGAAGAAGGTGGATGCCACATCTCAATGGATTGTGACTGATGATTCACAAGGAATTAGTTTAAAAAAATCAAGTTTTGGGGACAGTTTTTCTGGCTATGAGGGTTAACATCTTCCTTCGAAAACACATGAAAGGGCACCACACACCCAAAGAATAAACCTCCCAGAAGATCAGCTTTTCAGGCGAATTGTCTCTGTATGAAACTCGACATGTGACAAAACGTTTTTGAGAGGAACTGTCACCGTCTCCAGGTAATTTTTTTTTTTCACAGAATTTCAAGCCTATTGGTATCTGGGAACTAAATATTTGAATTAGAGTTTCCCACCTTGAAATGCCGGAAGTGATGCATTCTCTAAAAATAAACAGCCTTGGGAAAATAAATTGTTTCATTAAACGTTTGAAGCATTCTATTGACATCTTGCGTTATTGATGAATATTCCAGATAAAAATGAGGATGACTTGATTACTTTTGGACCTGAAAAATAAAATTTATATTTGGTGTATTTTTGTAAGGAATTCCCTGAAAAATATGTGCACGTGACCGGTACTTCCCTTGCTGTCAATTTTTCTCTCTTATTTGTTGCATGACCCCCTATATTGGGGTCCGAAAAAAGTTATCTGAAGGGCTATTCTTGACAAAGATATTTGAATGCCAAAATTAAAGTGATGCGATCATATTTTTTTTTTGCCTGAACGTTAAAATGGTCGCCAATGGGAAAATATTTAGTTCCGTGATACCTATTGGACAGGGGAGGAGCTACACTTTGGGAGTTAAGATCTCCAATTGAAAAAAAAACTTTGAAAACTTCCCTCCCCTTCACACAAAATAAGCAGAATGTTTAAACGTAGGCTACAGATACATCTCAAATGGGGGAAAATATTTACGCAGATATCTCATCTAATATGATCGAGGGGGTGTCTTCCTACTAGACTAATTTCCTTTAGACCAAATCCCGCTAGACCAATTCACAAAATACCAATTACCGTTAGTCCACTTTCCCTGGGGCAAACACTTTATTGTTATTGATTAAGGATAATTAGGAAAACATATGTTTAATGACAAACACTTTATTTGATAAAACAAATCCCAAAATATATGTATAACATATAAAACTATATAACATTTCAACACTAGAGCTGTAGGTTAACCGAAACCGAATCGAGGTTTTTAGTTTTTTTAAAAACCGAAACCGAAACCGTCGACATCCCGTAATCTAAGGTTTTTCGTTTTTTATTAAATACTCTCTTGCCAGCTCTTGCTGTAGAAATGCACAGAATGTAGCCATCCCAGAGTAGTGAGATGGCAGTGTCTGGGTACTCTCACTACTCTGGGAAGGCTACATTCTGTGAATTTCCGACATTTCAGTTTAGTTGTGTTTGCAGCTTTCCTGAAGTTGCGTGTAGGTGTCAGACCTCGAAATGGCTAAGCACAATAAAAGTTCTGTATATTTAGGTAATTATTATATTGGCCTTCCTGATTCTTCATGTATTATAGCTTATTTCGGGCATTCATTGAGTTTCACTCAATTTCACTACCATTCAGTTATGACTCTAGACATAAGAATGAGTTTTATTGAATTTTACTTGGCCTCATGAACAAACCGAAAACCAAACCGAACCGAGGTTTTTCTCCACCTGAAAAACCAAAACCGAAACCGAACAAGAATTTTAAAAACCTACAGCTCTGTTCAACACAACTCGATACATATATTTGATTTAATTCAATTTCTCACTCCGTTAGATGTGCATAGACAGATGCAATGCACCTGTAACATAATCTCTGAAACACAAAAAACAGTACATTACACTCTAAAATCAATTGGGTTAAAAATCAACCCAAATCAACTGGGTTGAGTGTATATGAACCCCCGATTGGGTTCATATTCACTCAACCCAGTTGATTTGGGTTGATTTGTTACCCAATTGATTTTAGAGTGTTTCTACATTGAACTCCGCCAGCATTCACTAACTTTGCCTTCAGTATATGCATACCATACAAAAAAATAAAGACAATTCACGCAGACCAGCCACTGTTGGCCTCACATTCACTACAATAACGTATAACGCAAAGGATTGTGTTTGTTTTGTTATGAAAATCAGCCCAACGTCTATTGGTCACAACACAATAAGAACAACAAAAATCATATCTTTTGACTCACATGGCAATAAAAGATACATTTATAAATATATCAAATTATCGATATAAAATTATTTTAAAAGTGGAACATATCAGTTGGTCTCAGGGAAATTGGTTTCATGGTAATTGTTTTTTGGGGTATTGGTTTAGTGTAGTGGAATTGGTCTAGTGATAAAGCTTCATCGAAGGTGGATGTATCATAACAAAAAATGTTTTAAAAATTACTTCAGTGTTTGAAGGTGGCATAACACAACATGAATATTGATAACACTGAATACGGTAAATCGCAGTTAAACATATCGGTGGATTCGGTATACATATGGTTCCATTGTTCATTGTTTTCCAGATCAATTGAATCGAGCTGAGAATTCAGTACCGCATGATCTGGCGCAATTATTATTAGCTCAATCAGGGTTATGGTATTCGTATTCAGTATTCAATCGTATTCGAATACAGTTTATCAAGTATTCACATCTATTCAGTATTCACTGAATGTTATGGATACATGTATTCGTATTCGTATTCAAATACATTAAAATTTGAGCTGCATTCATGAATACATTTTGAATACTTTTTGAATACTTTCTATACTTTGGAATTAAAGAACCATATACTGAAAGGTTTCCACAGATCAAGCCCATGGACTCCAGACAACCAATTTACACCTCATATCAATATTAAAGACTTAATAATCCCTGATATTATTTATATACCACCAAACACCTTGTCTGAAATTTATGCATTGAAAGCAGACAATTATTAATTAACTTGTCACAATATAACCTATTTATGTAACAATGACCACATATCCCCATGCCTTTTTAAATTGTTGAAAACATGGACAATAAAAATAAAACAAAAAAACTTGTGTTATTGGACACAACTCAGTTATTCAATGATATTATATTCTAAACTTTTGGGATTTATTTAAAGTTTTTCTGTTTATCCATTATTTCACAGTGAAAACACATATTTATTTATTTATTCCTGTTTAAGGTCACCTTTTACAGCTCAGTATGTACAATTATAATTGGGGAAAGCACGTAAATATTATAAAGAAAATACTACTGCTGTTAGTAAACTTTCAGCCAACAGACCTCCAGGTTGAACCATGATATGCATTGTCTAAAACTTTACTAGTCCTTCTTACGTGGTGTCATTGCAATTGATACTGAACGTTCAGGAGGAAACGGGAGCGCGGTGGCTCAGTGGTAGACTGTTGGACTTCAATGCTAGAGGTCCCGAGTTCGATCACCATCCGGGACGACCCGCGTTGTGTCCTTGGGGAAGGCACTTTATCCCGATTGAATACATGGGGGCACGATGACACCGTGTACTAAGGCGTATTGCACGTCGATGGTGCACATTTCTTCAACCGATGTAACCCTGCTTGAGCGGAGCTTGAACAGAGTTAGAATGTTGAGGAGCTGAGAGTTGCTCGTCGATGTTCGGTGATTCTCTCCGGGTACTCCGGCTTCCTCCACCCGTAAAACTGTCACGGTCACGATTAGCCATTGTGCATAAGTATGTGACCGTAAAACACCAATGAAATAAATAAATAAATTCAGGAGGAAATGCCAGTCTATGACTTTTTTAGAGGTAATCCACTCACATTTTGTGATGTGTTGTCCATAGAGAGTAGTCTAATTACTATGACACCCATCGAGTGGATTTCCTGTCAGGTAATTACTTTAGTTTTCCAACAAAGCATGGTAAGCACAATTAAAGCTTCAGCTAAAGGACCATCAGTTTAAAAATGACTTTAACCCAACAAACAAAAAGGCCTTGCTATAAATACTTCTAATTTAAAAAGTATTCAAGTATTCAGAAATGTATTCATGAATACATTGTAATGTATTTGTATTCGTATTCAAATACATTTGAAAATTTGTGTATTTGTATTCATATTCGTGTTCATGAAATTTCAAAGTATTCGTATTCGTATTCGAATACATTTACAGAGTATTCGCCCCAAGCCTGATCCCAATATACAAACGCGCGCACAGCAAATTGGACAAGCCGAGTTAATGAACTTGTGTATTTAGGAATCCCACAGGAGGTTTATTTCTGTCCTTGGAACACTTAAGCACTACGGTGAAGAAAAATGGAACACGAACCAAGCGGTTTAATATAATTGTAAAGGTTCAATAGGCTGGGGGGGGGGGGGGCGCAGTAGCAAAATTCGCTGTAGAGTTCAAAAGAGGTTAAGAAGAAAGACAGAAAAACGTAATGCACTTTAAAGGCCCAAAGAGGCTGAGAAAAAAGACAGTAGCGAAATGTGTTGTGGATGCCCAAAGTGGCTGAGAAAAAAGACAGTTGCGAAATGCGCTGTAAAAGTAACACGTAAAATACCAAAAAGGTCGAGAAAGAAAAACAATACCGAAATACACTGTTGAAAAAAACTTAAAATCTGCCAAGTTTTATACTTTCCAGTCCCAAGCCCGGGCAAAAGATAATTAAAAAAAACAAACAAGGAAAAAAAACAGCAGGAAAATTCACTGTAGAAAATTTTGTATAAATTTGCAAGTCTTATAATTGCAGGTTCCAACTCCCAAGGCCGGGTAAAGGGTGAGGCGGGATTGATAATTTAAACAAAAACCCAAAAGAGTTGCAAAATTCGCTATAGAAAAACCTCTAAATCTGCCAATTATTATATTTGCCGATCTTAAGCCTAGGGTAAAAGATGGGGACTGTTGATAATTATAAGCTATTTATTTCTAGTCAAACTCGAAATCTTCAAAACTGTCTTTCTGAAGCCGCGATAGAGGATGGGGACAGTTATTATTTTTATTTACACCTGATAACAACAGGCAAATCCACTTGACTAGTAGAATGCTGGAAGCCCATATTTGGGCTTTATTCTGAGGTGCAAGTACCACAATTTAAAGGCTTCATATTCTGTGGATGTGTTTCATATTATCTTTAAAATGATATTATTTTATCTGTTAGGATTTGCCTTGCTACAATTTATGGGAGAGTGCTTTCTGGCACTCTCCCATAAATTGTAACAAGGCAAAGATGCACAAAGAAATTTTAAGAACCAAAAATAATTTAGCACTCTACCAGTTAATCGGCTCATTTCACGGAAGGATTTCCTCATAATCTGTGTATCTATGCCTAGTCGAAAATGAGACCATAAATGTGATTTTCTATCAGACATGAAACATAAAATAATAGGTTAAAATCAGGAAATTACCACCATCTTGGGAATAAATTTTATACATGATATAGCGTATACGTTCGCGTTTTTTATTTGATGTTTCTAAGATTAATAGTTTACTTGTGGGTCCCTGTGTCTCTGCTTACGAGAATTAAGACCGCTATATATTAAAAGTGGAATTTTAGTGGTTAAAATTAAGACCGTTATATATTAAAAGTGGAATTTTAGTGGTTAAAATTAAGACCGCTATATATTAAAAGTGGAATTATAGTGGCTAAAATTAAGACCGTTATATATTAAAAGTGGAATTTTAGTGGTTAAAATTAAGACCGTTATATATTAAAAGTGGAATTTTCGTGGTTAAAATTAAGACCGCTATATATTAAAAGTGGAATTGTAGTGGTTAAAATTAAGACCGCCATATATTAAAAGTGGAATTTTTCGTGGTTAAAATTAAGACCGCTATATATTAAAAGTGGAATTTTAGTGGTTAAAATTAAAATATCAAAATCAAAGGTCGGATATTTTTTGACAACATTCAAAATCACGAGTTTTTGAGTTTTAGGTTTACTTGCGGTCTTTTTGCCCAAAGTTGCGGAAACGTGAGACAGAAAGTCGGATATCGCTAAACATTAAAAGTGAATTTTTGTGGGTTAAAGTTAAAATATTGGTACCACACTTCGATTATATATTTAGTATACCACATATTACCAAATATTTTTCCCGCGGATTCTTGCGATCTCCTGCGGTCTCATTTTCTACCTGAGGTCTCAACGTATTCAATCTCTTACAAAAAATGTGTCGGGCTTTCTAGTCGGATTGTTTTCGTGTCACTGATGCAAAAACACTCTAGCAGACTGCATAGAGGATATATATATGTATTACGGATTGCTTTGCTTGTGAAGTATAAAACAACGCACAGAAAGCGAAACCAAATGAAGGAGAATTACAAATATTCTTTTTAGATTTTTGCTGACGTTCATTTTTTCCCCAATCAGCTAAATATTCTTGAATCAGCGTGAACTGTGCCAATTATTGTTCCAAAATAATACGCGCGCATGCGCGCTAAATGACATTTTACGAAAAGGTCTTCCAAGTCGATTCTGAAAGAAATTCGACGCTGTTTAGGACTATTTGTTTTCCCATTTTTTGTGGAGTCTGAGCGCGGACTACCGTTGATGTTCTTTCACCAAAAAGATAAAGAGATATTCTTTCATGTCGCAGTGATATATAGAGGATATCTGCGCTGCTTTAGTGAATATTGGGAATTATCTCATGAGTGTGGTCCTGAAAGTTTTGTTTTTCACGAGCGCTTGCACGAGTGAAAAATAATACTTTCAGATCCACATGAATGAGATAATTCCCGAAATTCACTAAAACAGCGTAGATGTTCTTTTTATTATATACTCCCTGACATTTTACTGTGCAATATTCAGCCCAATTCGACTGCAAACAGTTTCAAGACAATAACAAAAGCTGCTGATCGTTCCATCAAGGCGACGTTAAAAGCGACGTCATGAGACGAAGCGTAACGTCATTTAGGAAGCTGCTGAAAAAATTTCAACGTTTGAAAAACATTATTTTTCACTCTCTCAAGTGCTCGTGAAAAAATATTTTATTATATGCTAAAAGACATTTTATTGCACAATATTCAGCCCAATTCTACCCCAATTGCGTACGTTTCAAAACAATAAGAAAGATTAGCAGATTGTTCCTTCAAGGCGGCGTAATGCACCGCAGCGTGACGTCATTTAAGAAGCTACTGGTGGATATCTTGATATCCATCGAGTCAATGGATATCGAAAAATATCTCTTAGATAATTTGCAATAATTCACAGGCTAGCATATAATAAATATTCCAATGAATAAGAATTTAATTCACCTTGCAGCAATCAAGATATTATCAATTATTGGAACTATGCGTATGATCATAAAACTACGGCTGTTAACCCTTTCCCTAACATGAAAAGCAGACTACACATGCAAAAAAGAAATCTTGAATAATTAATTTGTTTCATTTTTTTGTCTCAAAAACATAGGTTTTGACCCCTCGTTGTAACGAGATCGACGAGCTCGTTCTAACGAGGAGTCATAACCTATGTTTTTGAGAAAAAAAATGAAAAAATAATGAAAAACAATTGCCGATTTTTGAGAATAGTGCTGGCCGGCTTTGGCCGTTACATTGGGCATTCCTAATGGCAATATCACCAAGAATTAGGTCTAATGAAGTCTCAGTTGATCAACACTTCTCGCGTTGATTCAAAGAAAATACAAGTTAACCTTTCAAATTATTACCGAACCTCGCCTCGGATTTTTTTGCTCTTTATATGTTGGTCTTTATATCGTCTGCTCGCCCACTACCGATTGGTTCTCACGCAAAAAATATGCGCACAGGGGGTGAAAGGGTTAATGGTTTTCCTTTAGATTCCTTGGTCCGGAATATATTAGTTGTTCGGAAAAAGCGAACCACAGGCTCCGACCAAGTGGAGTATTCCAAACGAGCGAATCTGAACGTTCGCGATGAACTAATTGAGGGCTAGACTGATCCAGACCATAGCAGCTTTGAATTCCTTATAGAACTAGACTGGTGACCTGGGAGCTTATAACGCTACCGTTTTCAAAACACAATAATAATAATTATAAAAGAATAATTGGTCGTATATTGACATTCCACGACAGACTTTGAACATGTCCAACACACTAATCAGATTTGTTATCTCATTCAACTGAGAGCTGGATCGTTTTTGTTTCCATCTATCATTTGTCACAATATAGCTGTAAACTAGCTGTAAACGCAATTTCAAAATACAAAATCACAAACGGCACATTCTTTTTTTATTACACCCCTAACGTCTAATTATAATAGGAATCGGTAAAAAATAAATTGCGTTCTCCCCCTCACTGGTGGGATCAAACACCTCGGTGATTAACATTTCGTGTAAACTTGAAATTTACAAATAAATTTTCACAAGCGCAAAACAAAAGTTGTTCTCGCCTCACTAGTGAGTATAACAAGACGCGGCAGATCACGATGGAATGCCAAAATGTATTAATGCGTTTCACTATTATTATTTATTTATTTATTGGTGTTTAAGGTCACATACTTATGCACAATGGCTAATCGTGACCGTGACAGTTTTACGGGTGGAGGAAGCCGGAGTACACGGAGAGAACCACCGAGCAACGACGAGCAGCTGTCAGCTCTCCAACATCGTAACTCTGAACTTTGCACCACAGCACAGGCAGGGTTAGATTGGTTGAAGACATGCGCACCATCGACGTGCAGTACGCCTCAGTACACAGCGTCATCGTGCCCCCATGTAGGCAATCGGGGTGAAGTGTCTTGCCCAAGGAAACGCGGTTGCCGCAGGTGGGATGCGAACCGAGGGCCGCTCGGCTTGCAGCCTGCACCTCTACCAACTGAGCCACCGCGCCCCCAATGCGTTTCACTGTTTCAGAATTAAATTGTTGAATTATTTCAATTCAGTGTTGAAGAATTATTATTGAAGCGAAAATGAAATAGAAATTTCATTTTACTGAATTTGTTTGTGGCCAAAAATTACGCCATTTCGCCAACAATCCCGAAAACTATTTTGTGTGGATGTACACAACATCCAATGTGATCTGTGTCAGCGGAAACAGCGATCAGCTGATTGTGTGAACAAATTTGTTTGCGTGGTATGGGCGTCGGTTTGGATCGTTTCAGTTGAAGCTTCAAATGAAAAGGGTATAATAAAAAGAAAATCTAATGTTTTCTTGTGAATACCGGGATTTATCTCATGAGTGAGTGAGAGAATTCGTATTTTCACGAGCAGCAAGCTGCCCGTGAAAATACGAATTCTCTCACTCACTCATGAGATAAATCCCGGTATTCACAAGAAAACTTTAGATATTACTCTGTATACAGTACAGCCGCTGTGGAATGTCGAAAACCCACGCGTTGTCTGGTTTTCCCCCGAACGCTTATTTATTATTCATTTATTGGTGTTTAAGGTCACATATTTATGCACAATGGCTAATCGTGACCGTGACCGTTTTACGGGTGTAGTAGGTAGCTGGAGTACCCGGAGAGGACCACCGAGCACCCACGAGCAACTGTCAGCTCCTCAACATTTTTACTCTTTTCAAGCTCCGCTCAAGCAGGGTTCCACGGTTGAAGACATGCGCATCATCGACGTGCTGTACGCCTTAGTACACGCCCTCATCGGGCCCTCATGTAAGCAACCGGGATAAAGTGCCTTGTCCGCGGACATAACGCGGGTCGTCCTAGATGGGGATCGAACTCGGGACCTCTAGCATAGAAGTCCAACAGTCTACCACTGAGCCAACGCCCCCCCCCCCCCCCCCCCCCCGTGCGCCATGATCTGTGCACTCTAAAATCTGTTGGGTTAAAAATTAGACGAAATCAACTGGGTTGAGTGAATATGAACCCAATTGGGTTCCTATTACTCATCCCAGTTGATTTGGGTTAATTTTTAACTCAACTGATTTTAGAGTGTAGTTTTCAGTAAATATTCAATGAATGAAGTACCGAGTCGTGGGGTGAAACTGTCATTCCGGTTCTCCACAATCAATAGTGAAATTCAGTTTTAATCGACCTCCACATAGCCACAGATCCGGCAATAAGCAACACAGGGGTGAACCTCTCATTCTGACTCTGTAAAACCAAGAGTGAAATTCAGTTTTATTCGACCTGTACATAGCCGCAGGTCTCACAATAACGATGCAGTGGGTAAAACTCTCATTCCGACTGTGTACAGTTTCTTTCTTTTTTTTTTATAACACAATGAACCGATAAAAACGCATTTAGGCCCACTCTAACCCACGACCCAGTGTCTGTCTGAAAACTTACGTTGCACGGTGTGAATGAAAAAGAACCCCTGCACGTTCATATTGTTTCAACATGAAAAATAATTGATATTTATCTCATCATATTAAAAAGATTTTCAAAATAAAATTTAATAAACAATGAAATTCTTATCATGCGTTTTATTCAATGTTCAATTTGTTTATACGCAATAGGTGATCGTCTGCGTTCGTCGTTTTACCCAAATCAAACGTAAACAATGGCCGGTCATGATAATCTACAAGCAAAATCCACGCGAACAAAACTTTCCAATTTCCAAATAGCCTGAATGAACTCTTTTTGAGACAAAGTTCAACCAACTTTCATGTCATATGGGTATATATCGAACTCCACATTTACAAACTGTGTTTTCAGCTTCTCAGGAAATGGACAAATTTTTTATTTCAACTCCGCAAAGTACATGTACAGAGTGTTTAAATTGATTGTCCCTT
Source organism: Pictodentalium vernedei (assembly GCA_031216915.1). Classification (NCBI taxonomy): domain Eukaryota; kingdom Metazoa; phylum Mollusca; class Scaphopoda; order Dentaliida; family Dentaliidae; genus Pictodentalium; species Pictodentalium vernedei. Next base: position 72,430,593 of record CM062295.1, on the reverse strand, counting down.
AAGTTTAGTAATAAAGATTGATCGTTTGTTTCTGTCTAGTTCTTGAGTTATGACTGAACAAAAAACAAATGCCCAACTGTGTAAATGGGCTATAAAAACAAAGACCAAACACAGTGTAATACGCTCATTTACACAGTCTGGTCTTTGTTTTTTGGGGTTCATAACTCAAGAAATATACCGAAATAAACGATCATTCCTTATTTTCATAGCAAATATTATATATGACACAGACTATATGTCTAAGCAAACATTATCAGCAGTGGTCATAGTCAACAAAAACCTCTAGGACTCAACATAGAATTCTGCATATCCAGATAGGTCTGTATGTCCACAAACTTTGCTATAGGAATTCACATAGTAACATTGCATCCATACCGAAATATCAGGGTGAACAAATATGGGATTATATTTCACCTCCTACAAGTATCTGAGAATTTCATTGGTTCAAAGACGTCACATGCAGACTTCATATAAAACCATATACTGCCTGTCAACATCAATATACGCTGACAGCCATGGGTAATCTCCCCTTTGTTCATTGTTTATTCAAAATGGCGGCAGCCGATAAACGCTTCAAGTTGAAAGAGTGAGTGTTGGAAGCCCATATTTGGTCTGAAGTGCAGGTTAGGCAACTTAAAGGGCTTCATATTTTGTGGATGTGCGTCATGTTACGTTCGAAATGAAACTGTTTGGTATGTATGAATTTGCCTTGTTACAATTTATGGGAAAGTGACAACAGGCACTCACCCATAAATTGTAACAAGGCAAAAATGCGTGAAGACATTGTGAGAATTCGCTCATTTAATTTTGATCTCTGTTAGTTCTGTGCATCGATGCAGCAGTCGGTAAGATATATTCGTTACTTATTTTGTTGGTGTCTTGCTCCGCTCTCGTCCAATATGAAATATACTGACAACACATATACCATATTAAGCCACCAACAAACTATGTAACTAATAATAGCCGCAAACTAAAAGACCTATGCAGTCCACTGGGAATACATGTACATATTGCGACTGTACAGATAGTGTCCACTACTATAGTGTAAGTGTATTTCCTAAAAAAATCGGACAATATGTATGAATTCTGTTTATAATTATATGTTTTGGGAATTATGTATATTATCTGATTTCACATCACTAATTTAGTCAGATGGAATGTGTTTATCATTACTTTCATAGTGTTGGTTGTTCTCAGCCACAGGCAGACGACAGTTGATTACTGAAGTTCAATTCTTTTTTGCATTTCAGCTGGTATCCAGGCTAGTCCATCCTGTAAAGAGGGATGGGAATTGCACAGAGGACTATGCTACATATTATGCAGAGACGGTTACTCTCCAAGCGGACACGTATGTTGGGAGAAATGTCCAGCAGGCTACAAGAGTGTACGCTCGCATTGTGTCAAAGGCTGGACTTGGCGTCTCAAAAAATTTTACAGCAGGGGTGCTGGGCGTCGCCCAAGCAGTGGATAAAAATCGGTCCGTCAGTCAGTTTCGGCTGTTTAAATATCTTTTGAGAAACGTTAAGTGTAAAACGTTAAAAATGAGAGATTAAATGTATCAAAATAAAATAATTTCAGCAACTTGGTTTGTATGAGTTCTATGGAGAGAGAAAAATAAAATGTAGGAGTCGAGAGTAGGAGGGATTAGCATTATCACTCAAACATATGTCGAGTATATGTCGAGTAGTGTCATCCGGATAATTATTATTATTATTTATTGGTGTTTAAGGTCACATATTTCTGCACAATGGCTAATCATGACCATGACAGTTTTACGGATGGAGGAAGCCGGAGTATCCGGAGAGAACCACCGAACAACGGCGAGCAACTGTCAGTTCACCAACATGCCAACTCCACACAAGCAGGGTTAGCATTGGTTGAAGACAGGTGCACCATCGACGTGCAGTACGCCTTAGTACACAACGTCACCGTACCCCCACGTGGGCAATGAGGGTGAAGTGTCTTGCCCAAGGACACAACGTGGAGAGTAGGAGGGATTAGCATTATCCCTCAAACATATGTCGAGTATATGTCGAGTAGTGTCATCATCCGGATAATTATTATTATTATTTATTAGTGTTTAAGGTCACATATTTCTGCACAATGGCTAATCATGACCATGACAGTTTTACGGACGAGGAAGCCGGAGTACCCGGAGAGAACCACCGAACAACGGCGAGCAACTGTCAGCTCACCAACATGCCAACTCCACACAAGCAGGGTTAGCATTGGTTGAAGACAGGTGCACCATCGACGTGCAGTACGCCTTAGTACACAACGTCACCGTACCCCCACGTGGGCAATGAGGGTGAAGTGTCTTGCCCAAGGACACAACGCGGTTGCTGCAGGTGGGATTCGAACCGGGGACCTCTCGGCTTGCAGCCTGCACCTCTACCAACTGAGTCCCGCGCCCCCATCTGGATAATAACATATAACATATCTTATGTAAAAAAAAAACAAAAAAAACCCCAAAAAACTCTTGTCGAGTAGCGTCACCATCCAGATAATATCATATCTTATTACAAAAAACACACATCGAATAGAGTCACTATCCGCATAATAACATATGAAAAAAGACATGTCGAATAGAGTCACTATCCGCATAATAACATATGAAAAAAGACATGTCGAATAGAGTCACTATCCGCATAATAACATATGAAAAAAAGACATGTCGAATAGAGTCACTATCCGCATAATAACATATGAAAAAAAAGACATGTCGAATAGAGTCACTATCCGCATAATAACATATGAAAAAAAGACATGTCGAATAGAGTCACTATCCGCATAATAACATATGAAAAAAAGACATGTCGAATAGAGTCACTATCCGCATAATAACATATGAAAAAAAGACATGTCGAATAGAGTCACTATCCGCATAATAACATATGAAAAAAAGACATGTCGAATAGCGTCACTATCCGCATAATAACATATAAAAAAAGACATGTCGAATAGAGTCACTATCCGCATAATAACATATGAAAAAAGACATGTCGAATAGAGTCACTATCCGCATAATAACATATAAAAAAAAGATATGTCGAATAGAGTCACTATTGGGATAATAACATATATTATGTAAAAAAGAAACATGTCGAGTAGGGTCACCATACGGATAATAACATATCTTATATAAACAAAAACATATTTCGAGCAGTGTCACCAACCGGATAATAACATATCTTATGTAAAAAATAGGTCACATCCTGTGAACCTGAGAGTTAAGGCCCCATAATCCTCAATTTTTAAATAGAAAAAGGAAGTCCAAATTCAAACTCTAAAATTCCGAACAAAACAATTGATATAAGGCACCACCAGACACGGTAAAAAACATTCAGTCCAAATTTTGTATGTATAATTGCCCAATGGTTCTTTCTACGATCGAGACATTTATCGAATTTTTCGTCCTTGTTTTATGAGGGCTGATGTACAAAGCCACCTTCTCCGGTTACCGGTTGTAAGATAAGATAAGATAAGATAAAGTTTATTGCACGACCAAGAATAAAAAAGGTATTGCATAATAATGGTTGTATAAAACTAATGTATGGAGTTTACTGTACGGTATTATAATGATATCTTTGTAAGGTTGAATACAGAGTTTGAATTCACATCACAATTTTGAAATATGCCGATAGAGATGATGTTCTGGTGAGGTCAACTCCACAAGCTGCAAATAATACCACAGTTCTTTGTATGTCTGATGTTAGCCATTTGAACACTGTTGGTATCTTCCATGGCAGTTCAATGGCAGCGATTGGAAGAGTCCACATTCATTTTTTGGGGGGTAGACCAACTAATATTTTCAACGTGCAGCCGTGGGGTTGCGCGTTGAAAATATTAATTAGCCTACCCAACACATTCGCTCAGCTGCCATCCCACTTAACCCTTTACCCAACGTAACGGCCAAAACCGGCCAGCGCTATTCTCAAAAATCGCCAATTAATTTTCACTATTTTTTTCATTTTTTGTCTCAAAAACATAGGTTATGACCCCTCGTTGGAACGAGCTCGTCGAGCTCGTTCCAACGAAGGGTCATAACCTATGTTTTTGAGACAAAAAATGAAAAAAATTAGTTATTCAAGAATTTTCTTTGCAAGTGTCGTCTGCTTTTCACGTTAGGTAAAGGGTTAAGGCAGTTAGGCTTTCAAAGGGTTAATCTCAACCCGTAGATCTGTTAAGTGTCTGAGGGTGGGATAAGGCTTTAGATTAGACTGGGGACACCGGGTTCAAGTCCAAAATGTCCACAAAATACAAGAAGCTACATGATTAGTCAATTTAGATGCAAAAAGAATATAAAACAGGGCTTTCTAAGACCTATTTTGCATGGTGCAAAAGTATTTCTTAAAACATTACTTTATTTTAGAATGTTACAAGCTGTTGTTAGCCATCTCCTAATTTGGGGACACCCTTTACCGGCTGGAATTTGGGGTAATATAAAGGATTTATAAAGAATTGATACAAATATTGGTCTCATACGCTTTATAGAGTCACTTGTCTTAGGTACTAACTATATTTTTGAGGTATCCTTCAACACACTCAAACGCTCCGATCTGTTTTTGATGGACAACACAGTGTGTTCGGACAGAACGCTGGAGCATAGGCTTAAAAATAGGACCCTGATTTGTGATCCTGCAAACTATTAAGTTGTTTTATACAGACGAACATTGCGGAATACTGGATTTTATTACACACCCATTCAACTTTAAACCCTTGTATTTAACGGTATAGACGCCATGGCATAAAGGATTCTTTATTCAATGAGTGATGTACTAGCCAGAACTTTTTCCCAGCACTGTTCACACCAGTTCCTGTCCCATCGAGTCATTGGTTACGCTTCGAAAAATCTCCAAATTTCGTTATACAATTATCGATTGTCTGTCGCATAGTGTGAAAATGAAAACGTCCAAAGCAAAGTAAAGTCGGTTCGGAAGAAATTAGTTCACCACAAGTGAGAAAATATTAAAAAAAAAAAACGATCATTTCCAACCAGAACATTAACCCAGTCCCGTGGCCGTCTCGTTTTTTGGATCAAGTTATATATAAATTGGTTAACTTTATTTCGGTAAATCTTCGTACATCTTGACATGCTTCGAACGTTTAAAACTGTTTCTCCCACCTGTTTTGCAAATCTGCATAAATTTGTACCTATATTTTTCCTAACAGTAATAGCCACCAAATGGTTAGGCGTGAATGGGCACCAGCCGAAGAGAAACGGCGATAAAAATTTCAACAAACACTGGTTCCGAAAAGGTTGTTTTGAATTTTTATCGATCCATTTGGTCAGTACAACTTCAGTCAAAACAAAGGGGCCCTTCACCTTTGGGTTTAAATATCGGAATTAAAATTTGTTTATTTAAATGAATTTTAACGCATGGGTTGTGTAATGAACACAGAACGCGATGTATGTTTGGATCGATGGGTGTTTTACACAACTCGCGAAGTATGACTACGCCATTCCTACTCGTTATGTAAAACACACACCGATTCAAATGCACATCGCGTTCTGTCTATTAATCATACAAACATAAATAACATCACAGACCAGTTCTTATTGGGGGTGACCGGCGCTTGCCGAATCAGTTCGTTCGTTACTTCCGCTCGGATTCGTTCCCGACTTTTTCGCCTATTCCTTCCTATTTTAACAAGAATATGCGCGTTTATCGACAACACATGACATAAATAAATTAAGTATTTAACCAGCAAAGAACACAGGAGGATTATTACAGTTGCTCTGGGTTCAACTAAGTACTCGAGTATCTCCAGTTACAAAATGGGAACGTTTTTTGTTTCCATTCATGTGAAACTGGCACTGACCAATCCAGTTCTCGAAACTTTTCCATAAAACGTGATTTCTGGTGTGACAGGAATGGAAGTCCGTAGGAACGTTAGTCCCTCTGGACTATTATTCCGCGGAATTATAGTCCTAGGTCTAACATTTCTAGGATTAGTAGTCCGCCGGACTACTATTTCTAGAAATGTTAGACATAGGACTATAATTCCGCGGAATAATAGTCCTAGGTCTAACAATTCTAGGAATAGTAGTCCGCCGGACTACTATTTCTAGAAATGTTAGACCTAGGACTATAATTCCGCGGAATAATAGTCCAGAGGGACTAACGTTCCTACGGACTATCAATCCTGTCTTACCGGAACAAGATTGTTGTATGAAAAATATAACAGAGAAACACAATTACTCGCGAAATTTTCAATTCTATAACTCATAAGTTCGGCATAAGATAAATAGTAATATTATCCTACATTGGCGCTGATTCTTTCCACTAATGGCACAGATTTGTAGGCAGGCAGATCCGTTTGGCTCCGTTTCATTGCAACGCAAATCAAGGAGAGCTCTCGGAGGAGTGCTCTTAAAATGACCAGTATCACACATAACTCAGTACGGTCGAGAACAAGAAAATAATTCCCACAAGCAATACTATGCCTATAGAAGTATAAAGTATACAATTTTGACAAATTTGTGAAGTATATCAGTTTGAGTCATCGGTATATTGGTTGAGTGGTATTAGAGCTGTAGGTTAACCGAAACCGAACCGAGGTTTTTAGTTTTTTTAAAAAAACGAAACCGAAACCGTCGACATCCCGTAATCTAAGGTTTTTCGTTTTTTATTAAATACTCTCTTGCCAGCTCTTGCTGCAGAAATTCACAGAATGTAGCCATCCCAGAGTAGCGAGAGTGCCCAGACACTGCCAATGGCAGTGTCTGGGTACTCTCACTACTCTGAGAAGGCTACATTCTGTGAATTTCCGACATTTCAGTTTAGTTGTGTTTGCAGCTTTCCTCAAGTTGCGTGTAGGTGTCAGACCTCGAAAAATGGCCAAGCACCATAAAAGTTCTGTATATTTAGGTAATTATTATATTGGCCTTCCTGATTCTTCATGTATTATAGCTCATTTCGGGCATTCATTGAGTTTCACTCAATTTCACTACCATTCAGTTATGACTCTGGACATAAGAATGAGTTTTATTGAATTTTACTTGGCCTCATGAACAAACCGAAAAACCGAACCGAACCGAGGTTTTTCTCCACCTGAAAAACCAAAACCGAAACCGGACAAGAAATTTAAAAACCTACAGCTCTAAGTGGTATACAAGTATATTCTATCATATAGTATCGTATTAAATACAAATATGAAATGGGCCGCCATATAGCTTCCTGTGCTACGAACTTTAAGTGTTTCGTAGACAAGGAATTACCCAGCCGAGCCTCTCCAATACGAAGACACCCAGAGAAGTGTTTAGAATAAGCATAGATTGTCTTCCTATTCCACCATGTTATGGCTCTGACACCTTCTTCAACAAACTGAAAACTATAGGTGTTACAAGAAATGAATGGCAGATCCAGATTGCGTTGTGACCGACAGAGAAATTCTCACAAAAGTTTGTTGAATTTCTCTGCCGACCAAAAACAATGACCGTGATAGATCTACCATTCATTACCTATGTTTATATACCACAAGTTTTCATAAAAATTAGCCGATATTTATAGTAAATTCACCGTTTCCGATGCGAGAATAAGCCTATCCCATGTGATGTACAATTTCGCCCAAAAATTAAATAAATCGCATCAGCTGATAAGTAGATCTCAGTCACTGATTGAAATTCGCACGACGCGAGAGCATTTCATCATCCGTGCCCTTTATTGGTTGATTGATTCTTACTAGCGGGTGTCTGCATGGTCAACTTTTATCGTCATTTACATCTACTTACGAAACGGTTATCTCCCCTGATTGCTAAAAATTGGCTGGCAAAAATTAACACAACTTGAATGAGGAATTTTTATATTCCTCAAAATTATAAAAAAAACTATGAAAGTTATATTCGCTATGCGCATCAATCCTTTAAGAACAATATATATGCTCTCAGTTTGTGATATTATCGAACGGTTTCATTCGGCCATTTTTCCCCCCGTTGATTTAAAATGCTACTGTTATTTCCCGTATAATTCAATGTAAAATGATAGAAAATTGCATTTTCGTGAACTTTTAGCGGTTAATATATTTTGTTTGCTTCAAATTAGCAATGATGTGCGTATACTGGCATATAATGTAGTTATTGTTCTATCTAACCACATTCAAATATACAAGCTGACATTTTCCCATTTTTTCCCTTTGATGTTAAAACCAAGACATTTTTATTGTAGTAAAGACAGTTGAATCCACAGTACACACAATCAGGTAGGTTTCCGCGTGAGTACAAATAAAAATGAGCGTCTTAATTAATTTCTGGTCAATCAGTTAAAAAAAAAAAATCCTCGTATAACTAAAATTTCATTTTTTTGGCTTCTAACACATGGGTTATGACCCCTCATTGGAACGAGCGCGACGCGCTCGTTCCAATGAGGGGTCATGACCTATGTTTTAGAAGCAAAAAATGAAAATATAAAAAAAATGAATGCCGATTTTCGTGTATAGCGCTGGAAGGTTCACTCTCAGCTGATTTCTCTCTTTCCGACAACTATTCCCTGGCGATCAAGATTTCATTCACACCTTTCAGAGGTTCAGTGTTAATTGGATTACAGCGAGACTCCAGTATTTACAAGGGGAGATAACTTTACCAAGAGTCAATATCTATGACGATAAAAGTTGAGGATGGCAGTGAACCTGTGTGAATGCATAGGGTGTAACTGAAAACTACAAGGAGTTGAGCGAAACAAAATCAACAACGAACATAGTTATCCATCTACAGTACGTGGAGGGTAGATTGTTGCTAAATCGCGGCGAGTTAAATTTCATCCAATGAGATGCAATCTTATTTGTAGATCTTGAATTGTGATGCAAAATTATAGAATATTTTCGAGTGGAAAGTTTACATTACCGCGATTTAGCGACAATCCACCTCCACGTACTGTACTGCAGTGTACTGTTGACATTTACCACCTCCATAAACACAGCTCTTCCATATATCACGGATTAATAACAACAAAACGTTATCGAGGTCGGTATTGTGGAGTTTTATGCATAACCTTCTATTTATTAGAGCTGTAGGTTAACCGAAACCGAACCGAGGTTTTTAGTTTTTTTAAAAAACCGAAACCGTCGACATCCCGTAATCTAAGGTTTTTCGTTTTTTATTAAATACTCTCTTGCTGCAGAAATTCACAGAATGTAGCCATCCCAGATTAGCGAGAGTACCCAGACACTGTCAATGGCAGTGTCTGGGTACTCTCACTACTCTGGAAAGGCTACATTCTGTGAATTTCTGACATTTCAGTTTAGTTGTGTTTGCAGCTTTCCTCAAGTTGCGTGTAGGTGTCAGACCTCAAAAATGGCCAAGCACAATAAAAGTTCTGTATATATTTAGGTAATTATTACATTGGCCTTCCTGATTCTTCATGTATTATAGCTTTTTTAGGGCATTCATTGGGTTTCACTCAATTTCACTGCCATTCAGTTATGACTCCGGATATAAGAATGAGTTTTATTGAATTTTACTTGGCCTCATGAACAAACCGAAAACCGAACCGAACCGAGGTTTTACTCCACCTGAAAAACCAAAACCGAAACCGAACAAAAAATTTAAAAACCTACAGCTCTACTATTTATATAGATTACTAAAGGAAATCAATGTTAAATCGCCTTCGCATCAGCACCATGAAAGGAACGGACGTGATCGGAACCATAAACTCTCAAACGAATTCGCGCGTTCATCATACGGTAGTTTCAAACGCTTCGTACTCTTAAAATACGACTGACTTGGTCCAAATCCTTTTCATGTTTACAGATCTGCGGCACCACCTGCCTAAAGGAACAGAATACAATTTATGTTAACTGTGCGTGTGCTGGACATTTCCAGCAACCACATCGACAATTTTCCTATGGGAAATTCTGCACGTGATTGTATTATATGTCACAAAACTATTCTAGGACGCTAAAATAAAGTTATTATTGTAATGCTTGGCGCCCGTAACCAATATTTGACAAATTACCCATGTTAAACACACATTTCTGTCAAATTTAAAAAAAAAAATAGAGCTTTCGAACTTTTTGAAAATTCTGAACAAATCTGCACGCGGTCGGAAGGAAATAGCGTACAAAAACACGAAACGAACAGATTCTGTAAGCGTCGATCACCCCCAGCGATAGTGTTACTTGTTACCACAAAGTATCTGCGAGCGGAGCGGACAGACTACTGGCGGACGGACGGATGGACAGACGGACAGACGGACTGCGGTTCGACCAACAGACGTTCCGACGCACAGATGATCGGGTACCCTGGTGACACTACTGACAGACGAACAGTTGGGCGGTTGTACATAATCGTGACCAAACGCCAATACACTACATGGCTGGGGATATTCATCCGAGAATGAAGAACAATGTGGGACAATAATGAACTTCAAGTTTTGATGTTTTAAATTCTTCAGGCTGTGAACCAACAGACGTGTCATGTTACCGCGATCGGACCAGTCGCATCACGTCCCATCTCGACTGGATCGTGGCCTACGATGGTCATCTACAAAAAGTGATGATACATTGCATTCTATGCCTCCTCAAATTTAGTTCATTGGCCATAATGTGACAAAGCCTCGCACCGGGGGGCCAAGATCACCACAATGTGATCATCTCTCGCCACAATGTGACCGACCATCTCCTGTCACAATAAGACCAACTCTCGCCACAATATGACCAATTCTTACCACAATGAGACCAACTCTCGCCACAATATGGCCAGCCCTTGCCACAATTTGACAAGCTGTTGCCTAAATGAGAAAATTCTCGCCACAATAGGACGACCTCTCTCCACGGTGTGACCAATTTCGCGAGTCGCTGTCTGGGTAACATGTTTGTTTGATAACCTGTAATCTTAGAAAACTAGAAATCCGTGCAACGAAGATAAGTCAGAACATGCTGATCTTGATAAAATAACTTTTTCTACCACTATCATCTTTAGCAAGATCAGTGACGTCCGATGTTCGATGGTGACTGTGCACCACTAATATCTGTACATATCGTCTCCTGAATTCCAATGTGTTCTATGTACCAGTGGGCTGCCAGTAGGCATATAGAACACACTGGAACTCAGTGAACGATATGGATTTCTGGAACGCCCATTGGCCACATACAGAAAAGTTTATCACTGTCGCAGGATTGGGGGTTAAGTGATGGAGGAAAATTTATGTTATTATCAGCGCTCAGCCGAGAGTCAGTGACTGTCGTCTGAACCCCAGTTCGAACGTAAACCTTGCCACCCTATCAATGCCCTATCCGCTTGGGACTCTTAGGATTCCCGAAGGTGCCTGTAGCTTACAACGCCAAAGGGTGATCAACGATAATTCACTGAAAAGATTATTTATTTACATGTACGAAGAAATATAGTATGAAACAAATTACTCACAAAATTATCCATAAGAATACACTAATTACGCGAATAAAAGTTTATTCTTTAGGGCCCTCGACGTCTCCCACAGCTAGCTGTGTCCGCTGGATCAACTTCACATCATCTTCATCCTCTGACGGTTTGTGACAAATACAAAGTGTCTATTCACTTCTCGTTGCTTCCTCCTCGCAGGGTTAACTTCACCGTCAGTCGGGCTTAACACATATAATGTTCTGCTTGTATGACTCTGCCAGCGTTCTCACATTTCAATCACAATTCAATCGGATTCTACGGGGTTAAGTTATTCTTCGCCTTCGGATATATACTTAACAAAGCTTTACATAAAAATATTCTGCAAAGTGTTCTCAAGATCACCAATTCTCGCACCGCCTAAAACTGTCTTAACTCGAGAGCTATTCAAGCGTTTACTCAAGCTCTTAATACGGTTTCTAGACCTCAACGTCACCGATTTTACTTCTTTGGCTACTGTGCCATTACGGTTCGCAACCGTTAACAAACTACAATCGGTTCCTTACAGCCCTCGCAGGGTTACGACAATTCGCGGACTTTCAATCTCGGTGCCTATGACCCTCGACGGCCAAAGCTAAATTCGGATCTTCTCTGAGTGCTCTCAGGCCAACTGCCTCGCAACGACCCACAGCCTTACACACCTTCCGACTGGAATTGGCTGGAATGAATTTTTCGAGAAATCACCCGATTTTTATTAAGATAGCCAGAACATTTATTCTCAGTTAATCGCTTCTCTTGAACTTGGCCGCATAGATCTATCTTAATTTAACACTCGCTTTAAAGTTCCTTTGAAAGACTCGCATTTTGGTATCTTTTGACATTTCGGAGACAGGATAGATGCGTAATATGGGTGTGTGTCCAGAACATATGTGATGCACTGTATTCTGCAATTAGATTTTAACTGGCTTTAATTACCCAGATAATTATTACAGAAGAAAATATTGTCTCTCTTATTATTGATCTGTTATTTGATAACAGCATGTGGCGTTCAATAAGTGCGCCATAATGGATATTAAATGTCATGCCTAATTAGCAGAGTTTGAATTATACATCAGTTTTCTGGGTCCGTCATATACCTATCTTTACACTTTATATTTTAACCCAGGCAGAAATATTATCGAAAATATCTACATTTTTATACAACAAAATCGCAACGTTTGGCTATCACCTTGACAATCACCTGGAGACAGCTTTGGAGTGAGGGCAATTCTTGCCATAAAAATACAATGTTCAACAACAAAAAATCCCGAAAATTTTCAATTCTCTGCCTTGCAATCGTCAATTGCTTTTTAAAGAGGGTATTTTAATAGCGGCAAAATTATACTGATGATGTATAATTTTTCGCAGAATATTTACAAGGGATTTTAATTATTATTGACACAAAACATGATTTGATTACATCCCTTGATTTCCAATGTCTTTCTTTATGTCCATTGGTTAGAGAGGGAAGGGATGGGGTAACTAGTCTATACAGTCTGGTTGTCTCCCTTGATTTTAATGCACTACATTTACGTCCTTTCAAAGGAGTGGCCGTTGAGTACGGGGTGGGTGTGCTAGTCTTTAAAAACAGAACCGTGCTGGTTGTTGTGTTCTAACCCCAATGCAGCTCAGTTGTTAAATATTATTTATTATATCTTTCGCGACATTCCCTCGCTGTAATTGTGAGAGAGTACTATACTAGATCCGTAAGTTTTATCCATTTAAACAGAACCGTAGACTGAACACTTTCTAAAAATAGATCAGAAATATTTTAGAGAAGTCAACTGGTTGAACACAACCCGCCGTTCAAAGAGATTTGTTTGAATTTATTTTATTCCATGATTGCCTCTTCTACAAAATATAAAAAAAAAACCTCTGACATAAATTTTAGCTTTAAACGCCAACAGTGCTGAACACGGTTGGGATTTCAGTTGTTAAAATTCACACTTACAGTGGAACTACATCCATGATGACCTTTGGTGACCTCGGCATGAATGCAAACTTGTCTCAATTTATCGCTCGTCGTCTTGCGAAGAGTGAAATGAAAGCGGCAATTATTTATTACGTTTTAAATGAGTATACCTCAGAAGATATCGAAAATTGCGTTGTGTCATGTTAAAAAGGCACCCATAACTCGAAATAGTATGTTATTATGTTATTAAAATGAAAAAGGCTCCGTGATTTGAGCGTTTAGTTTTCCATTTCGTTTCGGTGATAAAATTGACATCGGAAGTACCGCCCACCGGTGCTTACAGTACGAGGAGAGTGGATTGTAACTAAATCACCCGCGGAGTGGAGTTATCACCCAAGCTATAACTTTCAAATTTTGCACATATCAGTAGTATGTAATGTGGTTTTGGGGCCTAGGTTGGATGATCTCATGGATGATCTCTTGTGACGTCATAGTCACGTGACGTAGTGGCGCCATGTTGTATTGTCATGGTAACCCGCGTGAGCGGCCATGTTGTGACGTCATCTCCATAGTGATACGTGGTCTGAGTGCGCATGCGCAGCGCGTGTTGTTAGGGTGATACGTGTTTCCGTCGTCCATTTTGTATACTGGAGGCCGCCATCTTGGTGTCTATGGTAGCACGTGATTGCTATGTCACCCAATTGTTCTGTAATAGGACGGGGTATGTTCGGAGGGTGTGTTCCTTTGTAGAAGAGTAAATCTAATTACCACAAACAAACCGACAAGCCATCCAAATCACCAAAATCCACCCGAAATCAACGAAAGTGACTTTATTTCCCCATTTTATCTGCTTAGCACGTAGTGCTATAGTACTAAGGGGTACAAGGGGTGCATTCGACTGAAGTGGAGTTAATTTCTGGTTCGGATTTTCCCAGAATCCTCATTTAATTACCCAAATAAACCCGTCAAGTTGTATTATTTCGAATTCCTTAAGAATCCTTTTTTTTTGGATCCCATGACGTGTTTTTTCCCTATTAAGAGTAGCACGTAGTGCTATAGGACAAATTTACCCAGAAATCCTCTGCTTCTACTTGGAACTATATTTTTTATAAATTCCTACGCTCTATTTTTAGTAACATCCTTAACTGACCCCCTAACTAATTGTTAGTGTCTATATTTCGCAATTTCTTTAAACGACCCTCCTAACTACATGATTTTAAATAATAAAATGAATGAGGATCAAGATGTTTTTACACTGACCAATCAGAGCGAAGTTAATCCACCAATCAGATTTCTGGATTCCCATTGTGTTTCTTTCCCATTACTTTCTATACTAATTTTCTACATTTCCCAACTTTAACCTATAATCCTATAGGAAACAAACACAAACGCCCATCGAGAATGAAAATATCGATGAAAAAACGTTGTGACGTCGCGACGTTTTCAAAAACGTCCGTCACGTCGAAATAAATTCCGGAGAAGAATAACGTCGCGTCATTCTGTTTCGATCCTTCGAACTGAACACATCGCTAGAGAGTTTTCTATAGCAATTTTGCCTTCGCAAAAAATTTATGAAGATGTCTGAAGCTGCTACTGCCGTTACCAGAACTGATGTCTACGCCTGTGAAGAGTGTGGAAAGACCTTTACTGCAAGAACGAATCGAGATCGCCATGTACGCACCCAGCACGCCACCGGAGAGAAGAAGACCCACGATTGTACCAACTGCAACAAGAGTTATGCTTCCAAGCAGAAGCTGGATCAACACCTGAAGAAATGTTTGGAGATATATACATGTATGGGATGCGGCCAGGAGTTCAACCAACTACTCCATTTTAATCGACACAAGAGCGTTGCCCACCGACCAGTTCCTGTACCATCTAAAAGGAAGACTGATGAACCGAAGAGAGGACCACCTAAACAACCACGGACCACGACGACCACCCATTATGATGTTGAACCAATGGAGTTTGAAAAGAATATGATGTCTGAAGAAGAGCCAGATGAGATATTGACCGTGTACGAAGATAACTGGAGTTCTATTAGAACTCGCCACATGATGAACAGAAGAGTCCAAGACCAATATAACTACCGGATCAACGATGTGAACCTGAAAATGACGACTGATGAATTGATGACTACCATATTTCTGCCACAACAGCTAAGATTTAAAATTAATCTTAGTTTTGGTTTTATCCTGCGACACAATGAAACGAATGAACTGAAGTATTACCATCCATCACAAAACAACGCCCGGGTACTTGATGTTCCACAACTAGTATGCTGCCAAGAAGACTTCGAAGAATTCCTTGATGATGTCATGGAAGAAGATATGCTGGAATGGGCCAAATTAAAACGACCCAACACCAAATGGCTTGTTAAGAGAGTTACCAACGTCACAGTTTATGTGAACAAGCTGAAAGACCACCCAATTGGAATGGCAGAAGATCTTCCTGACTACATTTTCCAGAACAAAGCAGTAAATGCTTTGGTGAAAGATAAAAATAACTATTTTACCTATGATGACAACCTGTGTATTTTCCGCTGTTTAGCTTTATGGAGTGGTTCCAAAGCACACACATTGAATAATACAACAGATGCCATGTACAACAAGTATACAAAGAAGCCAAAGAATGAATTCCGTGGAGTAACTTTAGCCGAATTACCTGACTTGGAGAAATGTTTTGAAGTAAATATCCAAGTATATGAACTTGTCAAGAATGATGATGACCAAATTGTTGCCAAATTAGTACAGAGATCTCACAGAAAGTATGAAGATACCATGTATGTGAACATTTACAAGAACCATTTTAGCTACATCATCGATATAGACCAATACTGCAAATCCTTTGAATGCCGCAAATGCGGCAAATTATGGAAGACCTCCTGGGCAATAAATCGTCACGAAAAAACCTGTACAGATGAAGTCAAGTACCAGTATGTTGGCGGTGTATACCATCCATCCCAGTCCATATTTGATCTGTTAGAAGATGAAGGTATAGAAGTATCTGAAGAGAAGAAGTTTTATCCATACCGTGCAACATTTGATTTTGAAAGTTACTTTGACAAATCCAGTCTACCTGCTGACAGTGATAAACTGATATGGGAAGCAGAACACCGACCATTGAGTGTTAGCATATGTAGTAATGTTCCAGAATACCAAGAACCGAAATGTTTTATTACAAATGGAAATTCTCAAGAACTTGTTGAAGAAATGATGACATACCTCACAGCTATTTCATCTCATTGCCACCAACTGATGCAGACCTATCATGCTTGGACCTTGTTTAAACTCAGAAGCCAGAGCTACTGGAGAAGATACATCCACGATGCACCCTTTACAAAAATTGGAGAAGAAATTTCAAGATTACCTGCAAGAGATGCCCGTCATCGGATTCAACTCTGGAAAATATGATATGAATGTAATCAAGCGTGAACTGATGACATACCTGAAGAGACAGAATCCACTCAAGTTTGCAGTGAAGAAATCGAATAACTACATGTGCGTCTCGACAGAATCTTTCAAGTTTGTTGATATTTGCAACTACCTCGCTCCAGGATTCAGCTATGACAAGTTTTTGAAAGCATTTGGCTGCTCCGTGACAAAGGGATTTTTACCATATGAATGGATCGACAGCTTGAACAAATTGGATCAAGACCACCTACCAGACCATGAAGCCTTCTACAGTTCTCTCAAGAAAGAAAATATATCCAATGAAGAATACCAGTACTGCTAGCATGTATGGAACAACCTGGAGATGACAACTTTCCGTGATTTTCTAATCTGGTATAATAACCGAGATGTAAAACCATTCCTTGAAGCAGTTGACAAGCAGTTTGCTTTCTACCAAGAACGCCACATCGACATGTTTAAAGATGGTATCAGTGTTCCGGGCCTCACGTTGAAATACCTGTTCCAGACCATGAATGATGACACTTACTTCACGTTATTTAACCAGAAGAATAAAGACTTGCATCACTTGGTGAAAGATAATATCGTTGGTGGACCTTCAATTATCTTCAACCGATACCACGAGAAAGATGTTACCCGAATCAGAGAAACAAAATATGGCAAAGAAGCAAAACCATGTGGAAGTATTATAGGCTTTGATGCGAATGCATTATATCTTTGGTGCCTAATGCAAGAGATGCCAACGGGTTGGAGTATTAGACGTCGTGAAGAAAACCAGTTTAAACCAGAACATCCAATGAAGTATGGTAAAATGGCTGAACAATGGTTAGAGTTTTTATCCATGAGAGATGACATCCACATCAGACATCAGTTTAACGGAGCTGAAAAAATGATTGGTCGAAGACAGTTGCCTGTTGATGGTTGGTGCAAAGAGACACAGACTGTATACCAGTTCCATGGCTGCTTCTGGCACGGACATACCTGCATGAAAGACAAGAATGGCCTTCCTATCATCCATAATGAAGTCAGAGATAAACCGATGAAAGAAATGCCACAAGACACCCGTACCAATGCAAAGTACATCACCGATTTGGGCTATAAACTTATTGAAATCTGGGAGTGTGAGTGGAGAGAGATGAAGAAAACCGATGCCACACTCAAAGCCTTCCTGAAAGAGAACTTTTCAGACAAAATAGATGGTGCGATGACAGAGGAAGAAATACTGAACAAAGTGAAGTCCGGTGAACTGTTTGGTGTAGTCGAATGTGATATACATGTACCAGATCACCTGAAATAGTACTTTGAAGAGATGACACCTATCTTCAAGAATACAGATATTTCCATAGATGATATTGGTGAACACATGAAGGCGTTTGCCGAGAAGAATGGAATCATGAAGAAACCCCGTAGAAGTTTGATCGGAAGCTATGTAGCGAAAAAAATGTTGTTTGCAACCCCTTTACTGCAGTGGTACCTCCAGCATGGTATTGAAGTTGATCACGTCTATCAAGTTATCCAATATAAACCAAGAAGATGTTTTGAAAAATTTGGAGATGAAGTATCTGAAGCAAGAAGACAAGGAGATGTTGACCCTGACAAGTCGATCGCTGCCGACACCATGAAGCTGTTGGGAAATTCTGGATATGGCAAAACATTCACCAACAAAGAGAAGCATCGACGTGTGTGCTATTGCGACGACGAAGAAGTTACCAAAGCTGTAAATGACATGTCCTTCAGAGCCTTGAATCCATTAGATGATACATTATATGAAGTCGAACTCAACAAGAAGACCATCAAGTTGGATCTGCCACTTCACATCGGATTCTTTGTTTACCAGTATGCGAAACTCCGGATGCTTCAGTTCTATTATGATATCATCGATACTTTTATCAACCGCCAAGATTTCGAATATGCTGAAATGGACACAGATTCTGCATATATATGTACTTCGTCACCATCCATAGATGAATTAGTGAAACCAGAGAAGAGAGTAGAATTTTACAAAGAGAATCACAAGTGGTTTCCATCAGAGAGTTGTGATTTCCACAGAGATGATTATGTGAAAACCAAATTAGAAGGCAAAGAATGGCTGTCACCCTCATGCTGCCAAGAAAGAAAGCGTTTTGACAGGAGAACTCCAGGCTTGTTTAAGGTAGAATGGCAAGGAACCGGCATTGTTGGACTGTGTAGTAAAACATATTATTGTTTCGGAGCCACCAATAAATTCAGTTGTAAGGGAATCAGCAAACGCCACAATGATTTGACGAAAGACAGATATTTGCAAGTTTTGAAGACTCAACAAAGTGGATCTGGCATCAA
This sequence comes from Pictodentalium vernedei, assembly GCA_031216915.1. Taxonomy (NCBI): domain Eukaryota; kingdom Metazoa; phylum Mollusca; class Scaphopoda; order Dentaliida; family Dentaliidae; genus Pictodentalium; species Pictodentalium vernedei. Next base: position 72,411,599 of record CM062295.1, on the reverse strand, counting down.
CCGAGGATTTGTGATGAATGACAACAGTATGTATACCTACCAGCAGAGCAGAGATGGACTATCATATATTTCTACGCAAAACGAAGAGTTTTAGAAGATGGAGTTAGTACCATACCACTAGAGATTTAAAGAAGAAACAATTGAGTGAGTGTCATATTTTTCTACAACCTGAACCAAGTCTAGCTTTTGCCTACAAAAAAATCCTAAAAAAAAAAACCGAAATGGTTTTTAGGTGGTCTACTCAATCATATTAGGCTCATCAAATTTTTAAAGTCCTTTATGGCATTCTCTAAAGTCCTTTATGGCAGTCCTCATAAAGTCCTTTATGGCAGTCCTCATAAAGTCCTATATGGCATTCTCTAAAGTCCTTTATGGCAGTCCTCATAAAGTCCTATATGGCAAGTTTTTCTCAAAGTAAAAAGTCCTTTATGGCAGTCCTCATAAAGTCCTATATGGCATTCTCTAAAGTCCTATATGGCATTCTTTAAAATCCTTTATGGCATTCCTCATAAAGTCCTATATGGCATTCTCTAAAGTACTTTATGCCAGTCCTCATAAAGTCCTACATGGCAAGTTTTTCTCAAAGTAAAAAGTCCTATATGGCATTCTCTAAAGTCCTTTATGGCAGTCCTCATAAAGTCCTACATGGCAAGTTTTTTCTCAAAGTAAAAAGTCCTATATGGCATTCTCTAAAGTCCTTTATGGCAGTCCTCATAAAGTCCTATATGGCATTCTCTAAAGTCCTTTATGGCAGTCCTCATAAAGTCCTATATGGCATTCTCTAAAGTCCTTTATGGCAGTCCTCATAAAGTCCTATATGGCAAGTTTTTCACAAAGTAAAAAGTCCTATATGGCAGTCCTCATAAAGTCCTACATGGCAGTCTTCAAAAAAAAAATCTAAATGGCAAGTCTTACAAGGCAATACATTTTTTCTAGTGTAAAGATTTTTTCATTTTTTTTTATTTATTCTAATACAGAGAGTTTTTTCATCATCACCATCATCATGTTCCTGATATACTTTAGGCTAACCCTATTGGAAGTGGAGGATACTTCTTTAGTTTCATTCAAAACTTAGTTTCATTAAAAACTTTTTAGTTCAATTTATTTTTTTTAAAAATGTTGATTCATGGTATCTTTTAGGTTATACCTATTGGAACCAGATGATACTTCTTTATTCAAAATTTAGTTTCATTCAAAACTTTTTAGTTCCATTTATTTTAAAAACATGTTGATTCATGGTATCTTTTAGGTTACACCTATTGGAACCAGATGATACTTCTTTACTTTTTAGTTTCATTCAAAACTTTTCAGTTTCATTCAAAACTTTTTAGTTCCATTTATTTTAAAAGACATGTTGATTCATGGTATCTTTTAGGTTACACCTATTGGAACCAGATGATACTTCTTTACTTTTTAGTTTCATTTCCTTTTTTAAAAAAGGTTGATCCCTGGTGTCTTTTAGGCTACCCCTATTGTATAACCAAAGGAATAAATCATCATCATCATCATTACTAAGAAATTCTCTGTTGTGAATATTTAAAAGAAATGAGAAATTTTTATGATAGAAAAACTAAATTGCTAAGTTGGACATGTTGTTTTCGTTTTTTTCTTTTTTGATGAACCAAAAAAAATTCCCTCAAAGAGGATACGAACTGTAGGGGGTGGGAATGCACTCGAGCTATTTGACTTATCTCCATTGGACAGAGGTTTGTAGCTTGACCTGTCCCAAGCCAGTATAAAATGCAGAGGGCCATATCCTACAGTTTAAGGATCAAGATTGCAGTTTGATCGCCAAACTGACCAATCAGATCGAAGTTAATCAACCAATCAAATTTCTGTATTCTCATTGTGTTTCTTTCCCATTACTTTCTATACTAATTTTCTAAATTTTCCAACTTTAACCTATAATCCTATAGGAAACAAACACAAAGCCCAACCAAGAATCAAAAACTCAATCAAAATTTGTTCAACTGGGGTGATGTTTTCAATCACGTCCGTCAAAGATATATAAGATTAGGCAAAGCATGGACTTGGCATCATTCACGATCGAACCATTGACCAGAAAAGATGTTCCGAATTGGCACCAAGAAGACTTATGCTAACGTCACCCAGTACCAGGGTGAACTGAAGATTCATCTCAGAAGATACTTTGAGAGAAAAGACCAGAAACCTTATCCTACGAAGACTGGTATTGCTCTATCTTTAGAAGAATGGAATGCCTTGAAATCTCAAATAGAAGAAGTAGATGCAGCCATCAAAACCCAACAAACAACTTTAACTGAAGACACTAAACCTACTAACCATGAAGACTTCGAAAAAACAAATCAAGAACCACCTTTGAAGAAGAAGAAGAAGATCACAGTGAGAATAACCCAACCACGACCATTGATCGTTGATGAAATTGATAGTGAACTCAGGCAAGTTCGCTTGCAGCATGAACTTTGCTTGGCATATGCTCATTATGTCGAAGAGAACATTGACGCTGTAATGAAAGAAAAATGCAATGGATGTACAGTCGATCACCCAAGTCAGATTCAGCATAATGTATGCCTAATGATGTCTGAAGAAGAGAAGATTATAACATGTTTTAGTGACGCACTTGAAAGAGTTAACAAGAATGATGTTCATCTACTGTGGCACCATAATACTTCTAGAATGAATCCACCACCAGTACAGAAAGAATATGAAGATATGTTCGAGAAACCTCTCACAAATGAACAGAGACGTTGTATTATGGATTTGGTGATTGAATTTATGACCATCAAGAAACCTGTTACAATTGGATTCTAATTGAAGATGTAAATAGATGTTGTAAATAGATGATTTTTTTATAAAAAAAAGAAGAAAAAAGAAGAAAAAAAGTATAAAATGAAGAAACAAGAAAAAAAGGTGGTAATGACGCTTAAGTTATTTGATGATTATCTTCTTGACAAATATCAAACAAACTTAAACTGTCCCCAGCCAGTAAGTCAGAGGGCCACCAATTTTAAATATTTTTTTGGATGATGGTTCATATTGACCACCTCTCCAAAAGGTATAAAAGGGGAGTAGTCCCCACGTTCAGTGGGGGCCACCTCCCCAAAAGGTATAAAAGGGAAGTAGTACCCACATAGAACAACAAAAATGGATCCTCGTTGGAAGCATCCATTCACTTGTTTATTGTGTGGTCCCACGGGTAGTGGTAAATCATCCTTTGTAAATCGGGTTATTCAAAACATTCCAAATATTATATCACCTGTCCCAAGTCACATCATTTGGCGTTATAGTGAATGGCAACCATTATACAATACTTTACCCCAAGTAGAATTCGTAGAGGGTCTCCCTCAAGAATTAAAATCTGATAGTTTAGTCATATTGGATGATCTGATGCTCGATGCAGATGTTCGAGTGTCTAGATTATTTACTAAAGGTAGTCATCACTGTAACATTAGTGTGATCTACATTGTTCAAAATTTATTCGATAAAAATAAAGTCCATAGGAGTGTAGCTCTCAATAGTCATTACATGATCTTGTTTAAAAATCCTAGGGATCGTTCTCAGATCTCACACTTGGCAGCACAGATGTATCCTGGTCATTCCAAGTTTCTGAGAGAAGTTTTCGAAGATGCCACTTCGACACCATATGGTTACATTTTAATAGATCTCAAACAAGATACTCCTGAACACATGAGATTAAGAAGTCAAATTTTTCCTGGGGAAACCCAATATGTGTACCTCCGAAAAGAATAAAAGGGGAGCAACAAGTCTGACTCGAGTCAGAAGCATGTCTGACCGTCTCAAGCGCAACATCGCTCTTCTCAAGGTTCTTATTAAATCGAAACCCGCACTCGTCAAATCCATAATAAAACATACAGACAAAGAATTGATAACTTGTTTGTGTGACTGTGCCTCGAATATACTGAAGGAAGCAGTACCTCTGACCAAAGCTCAGAGAACCAAACTCGTTCGTCAGAAACAACTAGTGAGGGCAGTGGCAAACAAAGGTACCTCTGACAAAAAGAGGAGACAAATCTTGTAGAAAGGGGGATTCTTGGGGGCATTGCTACCTCCTGTACTATTGGGAGCTGTTAAAGGTATATTTGGATGATGGAATATGCAAAGAAGATGGCTTTGGTAGAACCAAGGTTATTGGAACGTCTACAAGAGACTCCAAGACAACCGAATGAACTGGCTGTTTCATCACTGGATACAGAAATGAGAGATATTCTCGATGCCCCTTTTCTTTCGGCTGATGAAAAGATGACTCAATATAATCAAATTTTACAAAGATACTTGACATTTCAACAAAAGGTAATGGCTCCTCGACCAATTAAAGTCGAATTCGAGAAAGATAATAAAGACGAAGACATTCTCGATTCTGTACCTATGACAATGAAGAGAAAGGCAAGTTGTTGTTGAATCGTATTAGAAATGACCCAAATATATCTTGGAATGAGAAGGGTGAATTAGTCTACAAAGATCAAACAGTGGTAGGGTCGAATGTAACAGATCTTCTAAACGATTTACTTAGAAGACGAAAATCTTTCCAACCAAAGGGATGGGAAATGTTGGCCGAAGCTTTGAGAGATAGTAACATACCCCAGGAATTAATTGGTCATAAAGAACGTTGGGATTTTATGAAACAGGCACCGATAAAGTCGGAACCAAAACAACCAAAGAAAACAGAAACACCAAAGTGGACCGAAAAAAGGTACAAATAGAGTTGACACTTGAACAAGGCAGTCATGGAAGCATTGTACTATGATTCTGAAGTGCCTGGTAGTTTTGGTGGTGTAGTCGCTCTTCGTAGAGCGTCCAAGAAAAAAACCAAACAAGTTGTAAAATGGTTAGAGACTCAAGACACATACACTCTTCACAAACCTGTTCGTCGTACATTTCGTAGAAGAAAAGTAATAGTTAGTGGTATAGATGCACAATGGCAAGCTGACTTGGTAGATGTTTCAAACATAAGTAAATTCAACAAAAACATAAATTTTTTTTTGACATGTATAGATGTGTTTAGTAAATATGCTTGGGTGATACCATTACAAAACAAACTTGGTGATTCCATCGTGAAAGCTTTTAGTAAAATTTTCAAACAAGGTCGTAAACCAGAAAAATTACAAACTGATCAAGGCAAAGAATTTCTAAACAGAAAATTTCAGAATTTTCTCAAAGATCACAAAGTCGACTTTTTCACAACACAAAATGTGGAAACAAAATGTTCCATAGTAGAAAGATTCAATAGAACTTTGAAAACCAAAATGTGGAAATATTTTACCAAGAATGATACACTAACTTTTCCACTTCAAAACTTGGTGAAATCATATAATCATTCTCATCATCGCAGTATAGGTATGGCCCCCATCGCCGTGAACTTTGAAAATCAAGAAGAGGTTTGGCAAAGGTTGTATGGACAACCCATAAAACACAAGACACCAAAGTACAAAGTAGGAGACAGAGTGAGAATCAATAAAGTTAAGAAAACTTTTGAGAAAGGTTATTTGCCCAATTGGACCGAAGAGTTATTCGCAGTAGTAGCCATCAAGAAAGGACATCCAGTCACATACATGTTACTAGATGATAATGGAGAAATATTGAAAGGGTCATTCTACACTGAAGAGCTTCAGCGAGTTTCACATAAAACTATTTACAAAATCGAACACGTACTCAAGAAACGTGGTCGAGGTAAGAAAAGGGAATTGTTCGTAAAATGGTTGGGATACCCAACTTCGTTCAATTCGTGGATCAAACAGAGTCAGCTCACCTATAAAAGGAAGTGAACCTCTGAAGTTTCTTCAAAATGGAAGAAGGATCGAACGGTTCTTGGCCTCTGTTTGGTAAATTTTTGTAAAAATTTCACAAATAATCATTTTGTATATCATCATCATTACCAGTGTCGTTAATCTCACTCTCGAAAACACAGACAGCAAGTTGTGGACTGCCCTCTTGAGTAGTAGCATAGGATATTTGTTATCAAATCCAACCATTAAGAAAAAGTAATGTTTTATTTGACTCTACCAAGTAATAGTTCTATGAACGTGTTTCCAGAAAACACGTTGACTACGTACACCACTCAGTTATCACAACCAGTGAATCTCACGGGAGAATGGGAAGTAGGTCTGGCAGAGATTCAGTATCCAAATACTTGGTTCAATATTCGTGGAGAAGAAGCTTTCGTTACAGTGTTCTGGTCTTCGAAAAAGAATTACTGACTTACTCTCAAGGAAGGTCGTTATTCGGATCCCATTGATGTGATACGAGCTATCAATGGTGTTAAAGAATTACTCTTACCTCGTCACGATAAGGTAGCTTTTGAACTGGATAGAGTGACTGGTAAAGTTCGTATCACGGTACGTGATGGAGTCGTGGTCACATTGAGCCCTACTCTTCAAAATATTTTGGGTCTTTTTAAATCAGGAACTTACAATTCTTCCAGAGTTGCCGATGTCAACCAAGGATTGTATTCACTCTATGTATATTGTGACTTGGTTCGTGACCAAGTCGTAGGAGATACAAGAATACCACTTCTTCGTATCGTACCCGTACGTGGGAAATATGGGGATATAATCTCTAAAACATTTGAGAATGTGTATTATGTACCAGTAGAACGAAAACATTTCAGTACCGTCCAGGTGTATATAAGGGGTGACACAGGAGCCATAGTACCATTCGAGTTCGGGAAAGTGACAGTGACATTTCATTTCAGAAATCGTAGATCTCTTCATTTCACATAAACATGACTTACTGTTGTAAGGTCAAATTTATGAAGAATATTACACGAAACAAGCTGGGAATGGTCTACCGGCTTTTTCTGGAGCTCCAATACAGAGAGGATATGGTTTGGGAAGTATATTGGGAGGACTGAAGAATATGGTGTTACCTTTATTGAAAACTACAGCCAGGACCGTGGGGAAACAGTTATTGAGAAAAGGAGCAGCCTTTGCCGAAGATGTCATTGAAGGGAAAAATGTAAAAAAGGCAGCAATCAAAAGAGTCAAAGAGGCTGGTGCAGGAGCTTGGAATGAAGTGGTTGGTGGTTCAAAACCACCCGGTAGGAAAAATATGTTGTTTGTTTTCCATACCACCAACACAGACTAGTGTGGAACATGGGCAATGGGTAGAACACAGGCCTTTGGCGACTATAGGAAACAGAGGTCCAATAGAATTCCACATTGCAGGATTAGGAGATGACTATTTGAATTTGGCACAGACATACTTGTATGTTAAAGCAACGGTTGTAGATTCCAATGGGGCATCAATTGCACCCGATGCCAAAGTGGGCCCAGTCAATTTATGGATGCATTCCTTATTTAATCAAATCGATATCAGCTTGAATGAAAAACTGGTATCTCCTTCCAACAACACTTATCATTACAGAGCTTTCATAGAAACTTTGTTGAGTTATGGACCAGCTGCCAAGAAGTCACAACTGACTAATGCATTATGGTACAAGGATACGGCCGGACACATGGAAGATTTGACAGATGATAACAAGGGATTTCTTCTTCGAAAGAAATTTATAGAGAAAAGTAAAATCGTGGACATGACTGGAAGATTACATTTGGACATGTTTTTCCAAACTCGTTACTTGCTGAATGGAGTTAATGTTCATGTTAAAATGAATAGAGCCAAAGATGCTTTCGCATTGATGGCCGATACCGCTACATACACGATCAAAATTCTAGATGTATCCATGTTTGTACGCAAAGAGAGACTCCAATCATTCGTGAGAATGGCTCACGAGAAAGCACTAACAAAAGCAACTGCAAAATATCCTATCGATCGTGTGGAAACCAAGGTGTTTTCAGTGCCGAAAGGAAATCTGAGTATTACACAAGAAAATTTATTTTTAGGCCAACTACCTAAACGCATCGTAGTGGGATGTGTAGACAACGATGCTTTCAATGGAAACTTTTCAAAGAATCCATATAATTTCAAGAAGTACAAAATCAATTACTTGGCATTGTACGTGGATGGGCGGCAGATTCCAGCCAAACCATTACAACCTAGATTCGAACAACAAGAAGTGGCCAGATGTTATGCAACTCTGTTCCAGGGAACTGGACAAATGTATGAGAATGAAGGAAACCACATCAGCCGAGAAGAGTACATAAATGGATACACCCTATTCGTATTCGACCTGACTCCAGATCTATCACATGGACAACACTTCGATCTGGTGAAGAGCGGAAACTTGAGACTAGAAGTCCATTTCGAAAATCCATTACCAACCACAATCAACGTACTGGTGTATGCAGAATTCCAGAACATCATAGAAGTGGATAAGAATAGACAAGTAATCTTCGATTACTCAACATGAACACGTTGCAGTTAGAGAATGCACTTCGATCAGACAGTTGTTTGAAGAGAATATGTTTGGGTGTATTTTCAAGAAACAAATTACCATAAAGATTACCAGATCACAGACCAGTGGCTTTGATAGCCAACACGGATCCAGATCACAGAAAAGGAGAACATTGGGTGGCTCTCTTTGTGAGTCACCGCAACGCAGAATACTTTGATTCCTATGGATTACCACCACAACACAGACCATTCGAGAATTTCCTGAAGAAGAATTCCAGATATTGGAAGTATAATACGAAAATCCTTCAAGGACCATTACCAGTGTGTGGACAATACTCTCTGTTTTACTTGAAACATCGCTGTCGCGGTGTACCGATGGAAACCATATCCAACATGTTTACCACTGATCTAACGGATAATGATGTGTTGGTTAATGACGTCATAGAGGAAACCAGTCACTTGATGTCGCTGCATTGAAGGAAAACTATAAAAACTGGTGCACTTGGTGTTCAGCTCATTTGTGTTTCGACAGCCAAAGAAGAAGGATGTCTACTAATGTGACCGTCTTCAAACTTAACAACGACTTACAGATTCAACTGTTCAAGAACGACGTTGGGTTCCAGTTTACCACCAGAGATTGGGAACAAGTGACCAAAGCAGTGGATATTGCAAAGAAGAGAAGTCTTGAAATAGGAGAACCCAAACCAAAAAGAGAAAGAAAACCAAAGAAGAATGAAGATAAAAAGGATTGAAGAATGTTCACTATTCCATGTTTGATCAGGATGGCACTGAATGATTATCAATCAAGAAACCAAGAAACAAGAAATTCAAGAGACTTTGTACAGAGAATGAGCGTTTCATTCGAAACGTATTTTCGTGATGTTCCGCCACCGGTACTGGAGCAGTTATTACGTGGAGAAGAAAAAATAAGAAAGACACCAGAACAAAGACCACCAAAACACATCAAGTATGCATTGGAGGAAAATCGTCTCAAGACATTTCCATTCATGTTACAAAGTGAAAGTGTGAAAACCCCGAATGAACTGACAAAAGCTGGATTCTTTTATTTGGGGACAGGAGACAGAACTCAATGTTTTCATTGTGGTATTATTGTTCGTTTCTGGGAAACAGAAGATGATGTTATAGAAGAACACAGAAAATATTCTCCAGACTGTTATTACATTCATAATGTACCACCTGAATTCATGGACGTTGAAAAAGAAGAAGAAATGGCCATCAGAGAAGAAGAAGAAATGGACACATCATTTCAAGAAGAAGAAGATTCACGGAGGACAAAATGTAGTGTGTGTTTATTAGCTGAAGCCAATGTCGCTCCGCGACCATGTAACCATTTGTGCCTGTGCAAAGACTGCTGTAAACCACTGAGAAGATGTCCAATCTGCTGAAAGACTGTTTATGAATATCTGACAATCTACATACCATAAAAAGATGTATTTTTGTTGTTGAATAAAAGAAATTTAAATTTATATTTAGTGTTATTATTTTTTAACTTTCCATCGAAGTACAAAGAAAAATCAAAATGAGGGATAGTAAATTAGACCTCGTACGACACATCTGTTGGGTAGATCCTCATATGAGTATATGGTGGAACTTAGCTTCATGGCCTTCATGTACACATATGGGTCCTACTTATAATTTTAATAATGGATTTCTGGGTAAATTTATCCTATAGCACTACGTGCTACTCTTAATAAGGAAATAAAACGTCATGGGATCCAAAAAAAAGAGATTCTGAAAGAATTCGAAATAATACAACTTGACGGGTTTATTTGGGTAATTAAATGAGGATTCTGGGAAAATCCGAACCAGAAAATTACTCCACTTCAATCGAATGCACCCCCGATAGCCTCTCGGTACTATAGCACTACGTGCTAAGCCGATCAATTGGGGAAATAAAGTCAATTTCGGTGATTTCGGGTGGATTTTAGTGATTTGGAGGGATTGTCGGGTTGTTTGTGGTAATTAGATTTACTCTTCTACAAAGGAACACACCCTCCGAACATACCCCGTCTTATTGCAGAACAATTGGGTAACATAGCAATCACGTGCAGAAACCAAGATGGCGGCCTCCAGTATACAAAATGGACGACGGAAACACGTATCACCCTAACAACACGCGCTGCGCATGCGCTCTAACACCACGTATCACTATGGAGATGACGTCACAACATGGCCGCTCACGCGGGTTACCATGACAACACAACATGGCGCCACTAGGTCACGTGACATGACGTCACTTCCGAGGTCCCCCACCGAGGTCCCCCAACTAACCCCTCAAAACCACATGACATACTACTCATATCAACAAAAAACCAGAAGCAATGTTTCAGCCAATGGACCTCCGGGTTTAACCCGGAGGTCCATTGGCTGAAACTTTGCTGGTGCTGATTATTCTTTGCAACAAATTTGCAATTTTTGCTTGGGTGGAATCTCAACTCAGCGGGTGATTTAGTAATAATACACTCTCCACGTACTGTATGTAAACAAAAACATATTCGCACGTACGTACGTCTGCTGCTCATTGTATTCGAGAAAAAGTAATAGCGGCGACTCTTAATAATCAGACGCTCACGGTATATATAAAATATACCAAACGTAGCTTGGTGTACCAAATGTTCTCACTCGTGGTGAAATGATGTTTACCGCTCGCGAAAGGCTCGTTTTTAACACCACTTCACCACTCGTGGTGAACATTTGGTACACCAAACTACTATGGGTATATTCTATATATATCTTTCGTAACATTTCCTCCCCGTAATTGTCTGAGAGGTACTATACTAGATCCATACTTTATCCATTTAACCCTTTTAACTCTTTGCCCAACGCAGACGATATCAAAATTTAATATTTTAAATATCATTTTTTTTTCAACTGTTGAATTTGCATATTACGCGGGCGGATGCGGGCGATTCGTTGGGTAAAGGGTTAACTCGAGCGGTCGTTTTTCAGGCCCAGGAACATGATGCGTCTTAACCCTTTACCCAACGTAACGGCCAAAACCGGCCAGCGCTATTCTCAAAAATCGCAAATTAATTTTCAAAATATTTTCATTTTTTGTCTCAAAAACATAGGTTATGACCCCTCGTTGGAACGAGCTCGACGAAAAAATTAATTATTCAAGAATTTTTTTTGCAAGTGTCGTCTGCTTTTCATGTTAGGTAAAGGTGTATTAAATATGATATCTGCTAAGTGAATATGTGAGGTAGACCTATCAATACTTTCAACGTGCTGCCCGAAGGCTGCATGTTGAAAATATTAATTAGTCTACCTCCAGATAATTAAATAACTGTAGTTACGCCCTTACCTTGAGTTGGGCTAATGTCATTTTGCCGCTTTGAAACTCTTTGCATCTCGGCCATCCCTTGTAACAGAATGAATTCCTTTTAACAACCGCCTACACCTGTACATAGATCTAGAGGGCAAGGCTTTTTTCCTCGCGTCAGTTTCCCTTATCTACCACAACATGCAGTGGAGCCAACAAGTAGGCTACTGCTATAGTTTCCACTGCTCAATCAATATAATGAGACGTCAGGGGCGACATTTTTTTAATTTGCGGGGAATCCCCGGGGATGGAGACAGGAGAGTTCCGTGACAATTTTTTTCAGCATTATGCCCAGCCCAGCGGCCCGTTTTTTACCAGCGGACCCAGCCCAGCCCAGCCCACCGATATTTCCCAAGTGCCCGTACGGCCAGTCCGCCCCTGTCAGCGGTCACCCTTTTACTTTTTCCCGGGCCTTCATCATTGATTCCCAGTCCGACTGGACAAAAGCTGAACGCGTCGCCCCGAAAAACATTCTGGATCGAAAAGCTATGCACGTATAGACCTCTCAGTCTCAACAGAACTTCAAATTCAAACTATTCTTAAGCACAAGCTGTTTTCACGTGGTCTAGGCACTCGACAAAGATATGTAACTGTCAATTAAGGATCGCAGTACTTATTTTGAAAATTTCAAGCAACTCTACTCGGCGTCCTGGACACATTTTATTTTTGTTCGACGCTACCATTTACATCATCTTCAATGTCTTACCCTATTTATACATTTTTCGCCATTAATCCAACATCGAAATATGTTCACTTTTAACATCTGGAGATCATCTAAGTGTTTTATCCAGCGACGGAACCCGCTAGCGATGGTCTTGTTGATGCACGTGTTATGTAGTCGCTTCCCTGCACCAGTAACAGTGAACGACAAGCGTCTAGTGACACTATTCTAAAAAGGAAGCAGTCCTAGTACATTCCCACGTCGTTTCGCACCAACTAGAAAAACACCAAACTCTGAAATGTTTTCCTAGCGGGCTACCTGGGGCATTTAAGGCGACGGACGGCAAATGTCTTTTAACTCTTTACCTAACGTAACGGCCAAAACCGGCCAGCGCTATTCTCAAAAATCGCCAATTAATTTTCATTATTTTTTTCATGTTTTGTCTCAAAAACATAGGTTATGACCCCTCATTGGAACGAGCTCATCGAGCTCGTTCCAATGAGGGGTCATAACCTATGTTCTTGAGACAAAAAATTAAAAAAATTAGTTATTCAAGAATTATTTTTGCAAGTGTCGTCTGTTTTTCATGTTAGGTAAAGGGTTAAAAGTCATCGAGTTATCATACTTTGATAGCTTGACCTTGAATCAATTGCGACCTTTCTGGGGGTTGCCGTTGGCTCAGTGGTATGTTCGCAGAGCATTTATGGCTAGGCGACTGGGTGTTGTATGCCCAGGATCGACCCCCGCGGAGCCCACCTTCCGAAACATTTTACAGTTTTCAATCTGGTGGCGCGGTGGTAGGACTATGCCAGGTGGAATTCCTGCTTGACATTAAATTCAAGCAGTTGCATCTTTACGGATCTTCCATTAATTGAGATCCCTGTGTTTATCAACTGGGGCCATCGGCCATTATAACAGTGATCTGTCCCAGCTGCATTGGATGCTAAAGCAAACGATCCACGAGTAAATCTCACAACACATTACAGGCTGCTTGTAGACAGTTAATAATTCCAACATTTCAGTAAAAAAAACAAAGAAATTATGAGTCTGATAGCAAACAAGTTTCCAATGTTATCAGTATTCGTTCCCAATGAGGGGTCATAACCTATGTTTTTGAGATAAAACAAGAAAATAATAGTTATTGAAGATTTTTTTTGCAAGTGTCGTCTTCTTTGCATGTTAGGTAAAGGGTTCAAAAAACAATGATGTCCCAATAACACCCACGACAAAGCGTCTTCGTTTGCGCGCTCGGATGCATGTCCCAATTGTTGATTGCATAATTCACTTGTGAAGTTATCGTTTATAATCAAACCCGGAAATCTTAGTAAATCACACTTTGGAAAGTAAGTAAAACACACGCTCTAAACCCAAACATTTGGGTGATACAAATTTTCTTAATATGGGAATGTCAATTTTGATGGCTTTTCCAGCCTTTGTTGCGGCGACAATTCACTTTGGTTAAGCATTCAAATGACAATTGCCATTACTAAACAGAAATGAGACACACAATACCCAATAAATTAATTGGGGTAGATTTTTGCCTTGGTATATCAATGAAATAATTGTTTTGAATTCGATAAGAATGTTTAATCATCTTTAATGGAATAATGAGGTGTAAGTACGGCAAAAAGTGTTCACATTGCACACGCTTCATTTGTCAGTGATGAAGCGCACACCTGTGACTCTGGAGTGTATGGAACTGACCTCTGCTGAACCTTCTTCATCAAAACAAAAGGAAAACAAAATTTCAGCATTTGGGAATTGTATATACCATGGATTGGAATTAGTCGCCTCGCACGAATGTCAATGATTACAAAATATAACAATCCTATCATCTTGAGGTATTCCATTGTCCCTTTTTTATTTCTTACTTATATCCTAACAGACTTTCAGGCAGTGCTCACAACGGCATGACAGCAGCTCCGTGGAGAATTTCAGTTTTCCTATCTTCTTTGTGTCATTCCAAACAGTCTGGTACCTAATTTGTTGGGGTCATTTCTTTCGTAAAAGTTTATCGAGCCGCATCATCAAGACATGCTGATTCGTTCTGACTGTGATGCCTCAAGTCTCGATTGTGGTACTTATGTTCATATATCCGAACAGTTTTCGATGTACCACTATGCCGGCGTAATGTTTTTGAATACCGATACCGGTATTCAGTTTTGAATATCGTGCAGTCCAACCAGCCCTCTCATTTAGCGTACAAGGGAATAAATGCAGCGTTTATCACTGGAAGCCAGCATGGGAATCCCAGAAAGTCTTGTTTACTAAGGTATATGCTCTTCTTTACAAGTACAATATTACCCAGTCACCAGTGTTTGGGTTGGAAGTCCTGTAAAATGGACAACATGGATATACAGTTAAAACTAGAAGTCCTGTCATGAAATGCGCACAAATAGCACGATGATCTGCGCGTTATTCTACGCGTTATTACCATTGTAAGGCTATCAAATTCTGTACATATGACTTGTGCACAAACAGTTTTTCAGCCAATGGACCTCCGGGTAACCCGGAGGTCCATTGGTAGAAACATTGCCTGTGTTTGCTATGAGTAACCTAGAGAACCAGCCGTGCTTTGGATGCCATTCGATGTGGCAATTGCGCGCAATTCCTACGCGCAATTAAGTCTAGATAATCGCACAGTTCATGACAGTACTTCTAGTTTTAACTGTAAAGGATTGACAAAACTTAGCTTTATCTCCAGGTTGCAATCAGGATTGGACATTATTAGCAGTTTATAGGGCATTCCCTAGTACATTAACAAAGTTTACAAGAACGTAATACTCAACTTAAAAAAGTCACGTGATGTGTCGGGCCGTTAATGTGTTGAACATCTCATTAATAGCCCGACACGTCAAGTAACTTTTTGTTCCTCGCTGTCGTACACTCGAAAATGGAAACAGTTTCCAGAAATGGTTTCAACTGGTGGTTATGAACGCCTAAATAAATCCTATTGTCCACAGTGTTTACCTTTCACTCTCTGTACAACACACCAAGTTATTTTGAAAAACAAAATACCTATACATCTACAAAGTTGAAAAAATTAAACTGGAGAAAAATATATGTTGCCACATCACATTTCAGTTTAAATTTCGAATTTTTCACAGCTACCGTATGGTCTTGCACTGAATGACCTTCACACTTTTTTTCCCATGCCTCATGTTTTTAAGAGATTCTCACACATTCCGGCACCAAATTACAAACAAACTTATTAATCCTTTCTAAAGTGGACGAATCAAAATTTTAATTAATGGTTTCAAAGTCAAAATATATTTAACCAATCAGCTGATCAGCCCTATTTAATCCTACTCACAACTTTTGGGTGACAAATGCTCCAAGTCACGTGTTCACTTATTTTAGTTGTTCATAACCTATAGTACATAATGTGATTTTTTATTTTAAATTATTAAATATGGTAAAAATGTCCAGCAAAGTTAGTCCCATAAGAACAAGCAGCTGTATATAGTTAGAATGTCTGCAGACAATTTAAGCCTTTATTCCTGACGTAAAAGCGGTGAATATCGGGTCTGTTTTTTAAGTTTTTCTAACTTCGTTGCAATTGAAAGAGTACTGATGCCGATCACGCGATAATCATGTTATACCAGTTTGTTTGAGAACAGACGATCACATCATCTGCCAAAATTTAAAACGTTAAAAATGTCTCAATCAAGCGAATTGAATGAAGACCAATTGGCAGTTTGTAGCTGCCATGGTAGTTACAGGGTCAATTCTTTTCTCAGAATCGCAGTAGTAATAATAGTAATAACATGACTCTGTCGGGCCTTGTGGTTTATTAGCGGCCCAAGAGGTGTGATTAACTGCCCTTCAACTTCTTGTCGAGGTCCTTTTATAAGTTGTCGGGCTGTTATTCACACCTGTTGGGCCGTTAATAAATCGCAATGCCCCCAAAGTCATGTTATTGTTATATTGTTAAGAAATATGATCATAGCCACCAATAAAAAAAATAAATATCACTAGAATACAGAAAATGTTATTTATGTTAAAACATGAACTATAAATTGAAAATTTTTCACTAGCAAAGTTGCTGTTTAATTAACAACATGGTTCTACTGGACTGCTTTAACCCTTTACCTAACATGAAAAGCAGACGACACTTGCAAAAAAAATTCTTGAATAACTAATTTTTTTCATTTTTTGTCTCAAAAACATAGGTTATGACCCCTCGTTGGAACGAGCTCGTTCCAACGAGGGGTCATAACCTATGTTTTTGAGACAAAAAATGAAAATATTTTGAAAATTAATTGGCGATTTTTGAGAATAGCGCTGGCCGGTTTTGGCCGTTACGTTGGGTAAAGGGTTAAGGGTTTTCCAGAAGACATATTGGAATACCAGAAAGCAGATTCATAGATGAACCGGACAGTTAGGTTGAAGCTCAAACCACAATTTCTAAAAAAAAAAAAAAATAGAAAACAAGTAAATAAATGAAAAAATAAATGTATATAAAAAATTATTTCGATACAAGTATTCCAGTACAATGTATTTTTAGGAGCTGTCATTGAACCTGCTTACACCCAACAAAGGGGTGCACACTGAATTATTTATCTCTTAATTTAATAATCCTTTTTAAATGAATATACCTTTTAAACACAAAACCATTTAACATACTGTCAAGGTGATAGCTAAAGGTTGCGATTTTCGTGTTTTAAAATTGTAAATGTTTTTCGATAATCTTTCTGACTCGGTTAAACATAAAACGTAAAGATAGGCATATAACGGACCCCCCCCCACCCCTCCAAAAAAACAAAACAAAAAAACCCCAAAAAACAAAAAACGATTTTGTCACTTAAACAGACCAACAATAATTCAAGCGCTGCTAATTAAAGCGTGAAATTTTTATGTCCATTATGGCGCACTTGATGAACGCCACATGGGCCATCTGATAACTGATAATATGAGAGATATGTGTCCGCCCGCAGCCATTATCTACGTATTTATGGCCAGCTAATGGGTAATTGTTGGAAACACAGTACATCGAACATGTTCTGAACACACACCCATATTACGTATCTACCATGTCACCGAAATGTCAGGATATGCCGAAATGTAAGTCTTTCAAAGGAACTTAAACGCGAGTATTAAATTAAGATAGATCTAAGCGGCCAAGTTCTAGAGAAGCGATTAGACTGAGAATTAATGTTCTGGCTATGGAAATAAAAATCAGGGTGTTTCTCTAAAACTTCATTCCAGTCTGATGATGTGTAAGCCTGTGGGTCGTTTCGAGTATATGAAGATGTCCCACGCTATAGGTTAGAGGAGGTGCCGCATCGGTGCGAAGGTATAGGCACGTTGTTATGTAGGGGGACACAGAGCTCATAATTAGGATAGGAACAGTCGTGGGCCAAATCGGTGGCCATATATGAAAATAGGATCAAAAAAACGAAGTACGAGCTCAGAGAGCTATTCGCATCTAGGTAAACGGCATTACCTGTTTTAGAAGGCTATACGTAGCCAGAGTGAGTAGGCTTTGCCTGTATGAACATTATTATGAGACAAATGTAAGGGAGAGTTTAATCTCATTGTTGGCGATTACATGTGTGAAAAGCGTCAAGGAAAGTGACAATAAGCTCGTGCCCGTGCGACGGGAGTGGTAGAGTGACATTCCGTCACATGTTAGAGCAGAGGCGTCCGATAAAGTGACAATACGTTAGTGGCCGTGCAACGGCAGTGAAAGGGTGAAGTGAAGATGCGACCAAGGAAAAAATACCAGCAAAAAGTAGGAAAAACCAGCGACAACACAGAATGCGGGCTCGCAAGTGATTCAAAAACTGTGTGGGTTGGGGTTGATTGACGTCTTGTCTATCATATTCATTGGATTCCACGTAAATCACAAATTACCATATTTATTTATATGTATATGTATTAAAATTGTTGTTTTCAGTGAACCCCTGTTGATTTATGCTTTTCGAGGAAAAGATATTAACTTCTTCAGGATACGAACCACCCCAACAGAAATGAAATGGGCGGGTTCGTCACGAGGAGATATCCCGTCGCCTGAGTTCTAGAATGTTCTATGTCCCATAGGGACATAGAACATTCTAGCACTCAGGCGACGATACGTTCACGCACGGATTCAGGCGACAGTCCTTGAGTTTTGGCTGAATACGCAGCGTGAATCTATTTCTTCGAGCTGCGACAAAACCCCGGTTGCCGATACATACCTTCAGCACAGATTTGATCTGTTAATTGCATATTTATTTATTTATTTGGATTCAACGAAACTTTCGACGGCCAAGGTCACTTCGCGTCGGACAGTTTTACGGATGGAGGAAGCCGGAGTACCCGGAGAGAACCACGGAACGACGGCTAGCAACTGTCAAGCTCCCCAACGTACTAACTCCAGGGCTAGTATTGGTTGAAGACAAGCACACCATAGAAGTGTAGTACGCCTTAGCACACAACGTCGCCGTGCCCCTACGTGGGCAATCCGTATCACGTGCCTTGTCCAAGGACAATGCGGCAACCACTGAGCCACCGCGCCCGCGTTAATTGCATAAAGATTATAGAGTAAACTTCTTTTCATTTAATAAAAAAATCTTGTAACTTGTCCAAAAGTTATAACAGTCACTGAATTCCCCTTATCCATATACATTTTTTACATCAGGATTTACATAACACACACATTTAATCCACTACGTCGTGTCTGACAGAGCAAAATAAGTGTTTATACAAAGTTACGCTATAGTCATAGCTGCTGATAACAACACAAAGAGAAATGCTTAAAAAAATTATATACGGTAATTAATTTTGACATGCACTGTATTACGGTTCGATGAATCAGATTTCATTTCGACTTACTTGCGCTGTAATATGGTTTAAATTGCTTGAACATAACAATTAATATCGATCCGTACTGCACGATCTAAAAAGACTGAAAGCCGAGAGAGAGAGAGAGAGAGAGAGAGAGAGAGAGAGAGAGAGAGAGAAGAGAGAGAGAGAGAGAGAGACTCAGTTGAAGAGTTGTATGTTGCTTTCGATTTTGTTCTCGTATTGGGCAAAGGGTGGGTCTGAGTGGGGTAGTCAGATCCGTAAAACACGCTAATCGGAGCGTCATAAAATCTCTCAGTGGCGTGAACAACAGGTAAAAATTTTTATCTGATAACCATAGAGTATAACAACCGTTGTATATACTTGAAGTATATACAACGGGTGTTGTATATAATTATAATTTATGCGAACGACCTCTGACCTCTTTCAATTCCATTTTCATTCATTCATTCATGAAACATCGTTATATCACAGGGCAGGTTTTAATTGTACGCTTATTGCACTTTGTCAAAATCCTCTGATGGTGTCATTTCTTATTTATTTTGATTCAATAAAGGCAGCCTAAAATTTTGCTTCAAAACATTGTAGAAATTACTTGAATGTTAAAAGAAATTAGTATGCGGCGACTGCAAACTATTTATAGTCACGGCCTCGATCAAAAGTACTCGCGGAACTGCGCTAATTAAAAGTTCGTCTGCTCTACCTGAAAAAAAAAACTTCGTAAAAATTGTAAACAAACGCAAAATTATTTGTTATATTGGGACTACAGCATAAAACACGGAAGAAAACTGGAACTATGTCAAAAAAAGAATAACTCTACCGAAACACCGTTTTGTTACTGTTAATAAAATAGTTGAAATTTATTTTGTTCCAGCGCAGTTACATGATGCAAGAAGTGCAATCGCACTTTACAATCGACGTCATCGATCTATGCGTCTTGTCCTATTTCTTTTGTCTCGTAGACTGGTTTTCTTTGGAGGCCCGTGGGAAGCATATATAAGTCGGGTAGACGCACGAGACGCGTGTCTGTTTGTTATCAGATAAAAACAATAAACATATAGTGTGTTTTTATATCTGTGTTATACAACTCGTTGAAATATGGTTTATTTTTTCTCGGCGAAGCCTCGAAAAAATAAACCATATTTCAACTCGTTGTATAACACAGATATAAAAACACACTATATGTTTATTGTCTATATATCTACCAGTAACTATCAAATGCCGGTTTTTACTCAATTGAATATAAAATTAAAACAAAAATTGTACAGGTTTGTAAATCAGCTGCGTCAACATGAATAAATCTATGTCGGAATTTAACGGAATGTCTGTAGAAAATACGCCATTTCATCACACCCGGCCTTTAAGGGAATATTAACGAACTTGTGATGTTATATAATTAAATGCACAGAGTTTACTCATTTTTTTTTGCCATCGGAATCCTTCACTCAACTTGGTGTGATAAGTCTACTCGTAAATGTAACTTGGGATCATAGCTTGTTGAAGCTGGATTTATTATTGGCCCCTCCTTTGAAGAAAAAAAAACGCGCAAGACACCGACACCGCTAAGGACCCTACCCATTCGCTCCTTCGCCGCGCCTAGGCATAAAAAATGAAAGAAAAAGACTTATTTACAGTTATTTGCATCGTTTGCGATAGTGAAATGTAGGACTCTGAAATTTATGTATACGATGATTTCATAGGAACAAGCTTTTACTCAATTGAACAGGAAATTAAAATTTATACAGGTTTGTACAAGTTAAAAAACTGTAAACCGTCTGCTTCAACGTGAATAAATCTAAGTCAGAAGTTAACAAAGTGTCAGCAGAAAATACGTCATTTCATTACACCCAGACTTTAAGCGAATATTGACGAACATGCGATGTTTTATAATTAACCGTTTAACCCAACGAATCGCCCGCATCCGCCCGCGTAATATGCAAATTCAGCAGCTGAAAAAATATTATTTTTCGAAAAATTTCAACAAAACCATATCATGTGACCCCTCTTTGGAACGAGCTCGTCGAGCTCGTTCCAAAGAGGGGTCTCATGATATGGTTTTGTTGAAATTTTTTTTTTAAATTTAAAAAATAATATTTAAAATAATAAATTTTGATATCGTCTGCGTTGGGTAAAGGGTTAAACATACACAGTTTACTCACTTTTGTCATCGAACTCCTTTACTCAAAGTGTGGCAATTCTTCTCGTCACCTGAAACTCGGTATCATAGCTTGTTAAAACTGGATAATATGTTGGGGCGGGGGCGCGGTGGCTCAGTTGGTAAAGGTGCAGGCTGCAAGCCGAGAGGTCCTCGGTTCGAATCCTACCTGCGGCAACCGCGTTGTGTCCTTGGGCAAGACACTTCACCCCGATTGCCTACATGGGAGCACGATGACGCTGTGTACTGTGGCGTACTGCACGTCGATGGTGCGCATGTCTTCAACCAATCTAACCCTGCCTGTGCTGTGGTGCAGAGTTCAGAGTTACGATGTTGGAGAGCTGACAGCTGCTCGTCGTTGCTCGGTGGTTCTCTCCGGGTACTCCGGCTTCCTCCACCCGTAAAACTGTCACGGTCACGATTAGCCATTGTGCATAAGTATGTGACCTTAAACACCAATAAATAAATAAATAATATGTTGGGGCAAACCAACAAATATGTCACGTTTCTAATTAAAACACCGATTTTTTTATAGTTATGCACAATTCCTAGTCCCCTTGCAGCTCGAGGTCCTGAACCCACACTGCAAAAAATATAGGTTCTCTTTAGAACCAAAACTGGTTCTAATCTTGTCCCTGAGATGGAACCAGCTCTGTTTAAACAGTATTTATTTCAAATCAAATAAATTTACCAAGATAAGCATTCAATTTTAACAGAATATTACATGGAGTGAAGTAGATTCAGCACTAAACGTGGAGCTTATTCAACGCAGTCGACAAACATCTTGAAAGAAAGGAGATATGAACAGTTGGCATATCGAACCAGTTTTGGTTCTATATAGAACCAAAGCTGGTTCGATATGCCAACTGTTCATATCTCCTTTGCTAAATAATGATTTGAGACAACCTCGTATAAGCTCTAAACTTACGGCTGACCCCCCCCCCCCCAATTTATGTTTAATTCTGTTAATATTTAATGTTAATCTTTATAAATGTATTTTGATTTGAAATAAATACTGTTTTAAACATCTCAGGGACAAGATTAGAACCAGTTTTGGTTCTAAAGAGAACCTATATTTTTTTGCAGCCCATTATGATCGTTTTATACCACTTTTTACAGTGAGAAGGGAATGTAAAGGCGAGTACTGCTAATGTTTCCCCCCACAAACCTTGTTCGACGGTAGGGGACTAGGACTGTTATGATAATATTGTTTTTGGATAAAGGTCGAAACGTTTATGATAGATTGGCAAGGCCAAAGAAGCAAGACTGGTTCTCTGATAAAACTGTCCATGTCTCAGTAAAATCCTAAAAAATACAGAACCACACTTATAACGGCTCTCGTGGTATCCCTACGTGGCATTCCTGCACCACTCGCTCTCGTCCAGTAATCATTAACCCACTAAACATAAGTGTGGTTCTGTATATTTCCGATTGTACAGTTGACAACAACAGTGGTCAACGTCTCTATGAAGTCACTTGCACAACATGACGTCACGAAGTCAATCGCAACGTCAACCGTTTCAAAAGGAAAACTTTCAAGAAAACCCAACTTTCCCATCAATTTTCCATTACATACCCTTACTATATAACAAGAGCACTGGAAGTACATATAGCACTACACATGCCATTGCATACTATATATGGTGTACTTACACCACTTGCCGGATGCAGTCTGAATGGTACCGAAATTCTGCACCGGCAAAGCTCCGGTTCCAACAGGAATTTAAACTAGCTGCACTGACAAAGCTCTGTGTAATGAGATGGTTTTTACATGTTATACTTCTTACACTTTAACCCTTTAACCAACGTAACGGGTAAAACCGGCCAGCGCTATTCTCAAAAATCGCCAATTAATTTTCATTATTTTTTCAATTTTTGTTTCAAAAACATAGGTTATGACCCCTCGTTGGAACTGTTGCGAAGTGAGACCACAGGGGTTAACTACACTTGTCAGCTCGGGTAAGAGCTCGAGCTCGTGGGGTCTTTGTTGAGGAATTCAATAGACTCGAGTTTATTTAACTTTTAAGCTGATTTCCATAGTTTTGGAACAGAATTAAACACATTAATGAAATTACATGGAATTGTATAAACTGGCGACCAGAGTACAGACGTACTCTGTAGGTACACGCCAGATGTTCTGTTGGCAATACCAGGCATACCTTTGAGAGCCAATATTGTCAACAAAGCAGTAACATTTCAGGATTTGTTGACAGATGGGACAATAACATTCGGCAGTATTACTGGGATCTTGGTGTTCGAACTGTCTAACAAATCATAACTTGTACTTGGTGAAACTCCCCATTGAACTGGGGACGCTGACTTCCATTTTTGAATCAGTCACCGGGGCATTCCGCAGGTTAACTCGCGCCCGGCGGAATACTATTTTAGAGTCAAGATTCCATGGACTACATGCAGACTGATCGACAGTCTGCATGGCAGTATAAGAGTCTACAAAATGGCGACTGCCACGTCAGGGGACTTTCCCTCAGTTTCCCTGAGGTCAGGGAGAAACTGCTGACGGTCGTCACGTACCCCGAGTATTGCATCAGAAATCTGGTGAATATAAGCACCAATTTCTGACTGCTTAGACAAGTTGTCTCCTGGCTCCTGAAGAACACTGACTACTCCACTAGAAGAAACCTGAATGCCGCCACAGTGTAAGGTATGAATTTTGTTGCTTGTACATTTGGTTTCTAAAGCCAGAGACAACGACTTTTTAGTCGCGACGTTTATATCTATTTAGTCTTAATAAAATAGTAGATAACTTGGAAAGTGATCTCCGTTGTGTTGTACACGACAAGTTCGTGAAATTACTGAACCCAGAATCTGGAGCCTGTGTCTGATATCGTCTGGTAAGGAAACATAAAACGCTACGGGCTGGTGGATCCTCACAGAACCCCAAGTAAACACAACGTGGAAAAACCAAACTTGACGATCCTAGATCGATAAACTTTTCCTTCTATTCCGCAACAGAACGAGCTCGTTCCAACGAGGGGTCATAACCTATGTTTTTGAGACAAAAAATGAAAAAAAATAGTTATTCAAGAATTATTTTTGCAAGTGTCGTCTGCTTTTCATGTTAGGTAAAGGGTATATTGGTATATTTTTTCAGGGTCTTATTGTTTTGTTTATTCTTTAACCACTGTGCTACATTGTATATCAGAACAAGGAGCAAAATAAAAGTGTTTTCTGTTTCGAATATCTAAATGGGTTCCCTTGTGCAATAAGCAAATCTTTTGTTTACAAAAATCAAGGATGTGTCACCAAGTAATATAATATATATTATTTTAGATTTTGATCAATATGCTCTGGAGATGAAAAACAGGTATAACTGTTTTTCTCTCCAGTACCTTTTTGAATGAAACTGATTGTCTTTCATTGAATTTCCAATGATGTACATGTAAGCTGCATACGCTCTATTTACATTATATTAAGTGGCTGTATTTCATGACAATGCTGTACCTAAACTATTTTTTATTTTATTTTTTATTAATATTATTATTATTGGTTATTTATTTTTTTTGTTTTAGCCGGATCAGAATGTGTAAGTAAATTAAGGTCGTGGAAAAGCCAAATTCCCGATCTATTAATACCATGTAATTAGAAAGGACGAAAAGATACATGTAGATTAAGTACCTAAGCAATCTACGCAGTATGGGTTATTACAGTTTACATTGGCATCATACGATCTTAGCAATTTTTTTATCAACTCCTTTCTTAATGTGTCTCTAAGTGGCATATTGCGCAGTCTTTCATCCAGTCTATTCCAAATTTTCGGGTAATCGAATGTTGGGAAGGCATCTAGAGATCTTCTTCGAGATCTTTCTTCAAGAAACATGCCAGGTTGTCTGGTGGATCTTCCACTTCTATTTTCCACAGCACTGAACAAATTATCAAAAGACACGGGGAGTTTATTATTTCTCCAGTCAAATAGAAGCAGAGACATATGGAGCACAAAAAGATCGCTAACCTTTAAAATTTTGTCTTTTTGAAACAAAGGATCTATGTGAGAGTCACATCGTGAATTGTTTAAAATTCTTATAGAGCGTTTTTGCATTAAGAACAACTTATTTATACCTTTCGAGTTACCCCAAACATGGATCCCATAAATCAAATGACTGTGCTCTAAAGTATAATACAACGTTTTCATTGCAGCATGTGGCAATATAGCTTTTACTTTGTTAAGAACATAGTTTGCACGATCTATTTTTGCGCACAAATTAGAAATGTGAGCCTTATATGAGAGATCAATATGTATGCCTAGAAATTTTAATGACGATTCGTTTTGGTCAGACGCAACTCTGTCTATTTTCTTATTGTCTATAACTACATCACTGAGAAGTGGAACTGCTCTCTTGTTGCTGTGGTTTATGATGATAAATTTGGTTTTAGCAGTATTGAGGAGGAGGTAATTAGCCGAACACCACCGAGAAATCTTTTCTAGTTCAAGATTAATCTAATTTACAAGAATATTTACATCTGGCCCCGACGAATACACAGTTGAGTCGTCCGCAAATGACACCAGATTTAGGGATGTAGCCTTACAAAGGACATTAACATACAGCAGGAAAAAAGGTCGGCCCTAAATTAGAACCTTGTGGCACTCCGGAAGTAACTGGGATTGTGGATGACTCATTATCTCCGAACGCGACGTATTGTTGTCTACTGGACAAGTAACTCTTGAACCATTCTAAGCTGACTCCACGAATGCCATAATATTCCAACTTTCTTAATAAGATACTGTGATTTATTGTATCGAAAGCCTTTGAGAGGTCAAGAAAGACAGCGATTGTGTTATGTGTACTTCCCTTATTATTTTCCTCAGCAATATGACTCAATAATTGAAGAACGGGATGAATTGTGACATGATTTTTACGAAAACCGTATTGCTGAGGGGTTAGGATATCATATCTGTTTAACAAATTTATAAGTCGATCAGACATAATTTTCTCCAATACTTTAGAGAAAGTAGGCAAAATACTCACTGGCCGATAATTATTGACGTTCTTTACAGTACGTGGAGAGTGGATTGTAACTAAATCACCCGCGGAGTGGAGTTATAACCCAAGCTATAACTTTCAAATTTTGTACATATCGACAAAAAACACAAGCAATGTTTCAGCCAATGGACCTCCGGGTTTAACCCGGAGGTCCATTGGCTGAAACTTTGCTGGTGCTGGTTATGCTTTGCAGCAAATTTGCAATTATTGCTTGGGTGGAATCTCCACTCTGTGGGTGATTTAGTGATAACACACTCTCCACGTTCTGTATTTAACCCTTTGAACTCTGGTGGTATTTCCATGTCAGTTCAATGACTGCAATTGGAAGAGTTTATATCTATATTTGGGGATATACCAATTAAAATCTTCAACGTAAAAGTTAAAAATATTAATTGGTCTACCCCACACATTCACTGAGCTGTCATCCTTCTTAATGAAATTATGACGTCACATACTTCCGGTATGGAAAGCGGTCGCTCGGGTTAAAAAAATTACATTTAAATTACACCAGAGTATATGCTGGCTGCAAAATGTTTGTTTCACTACAGATATATACATGTACATGAACCACGTGATAGGACCTTACTGTTGAAAGCGATCTTAACCCTTTACCCAACGCAGACGATATCAAAATTTATTATTTTAAATATCATTTTTTGAAAATTTTCAAAACAATTCAACAAAACCACATCATGTGACCTCTCGTTGAAACGAGCTCGTTCCAGTGAGGGGTCAAATGATATGGTTTTGTTGAAATCTTTTGAAAAATAATATTTTTTCAACTGCTGAATTTGCATATTTCGCAGGCGGATACGGCTGATTCGTTTGGTAAAGGGTTAAACTCTAAATAACAAATAAACTAACATTCACACGTACTTATCCAGTCCTAAGGTTATCAAATCCACAGAAATGCGAAAAATTGGACCTCTGAATACTCAATTCAATTTCTTTTATTCACTCAGACAATGTTACAATGTACATGAGGTATTATTCGAGTTAAATGCAGAATATAAGATATGGAGAAGTCAGATGTATATAGATATGTGGGTTATTATTGGAATATTGGAGAAAGCATATGTTGAATCGGTCATATTTTTACACACATTCGTATACTTATTCGTAGTCACTGGTAATCATTAAAGCGATCCAAATCACAGCCCTCCCCACGGATACATATACACACCCCACATAAATACATGTGGCGGAAAGTGTGTGGTTGGAGGAACTCCAAGACCCGTGTGTGCATGGATATATGTGAACACATACATCGATCCACACACATATCGTCTTCAAGCGGTACTGCTTCGTAGTACTCACCCCACCAACCATTCCTTGCTCTGTAGGTTCAATTATCCATGCAACCTTTAGATGTAAGTTATATCCGTGTACCTTTACACGGGTTGTAATTTACTCCAAGGTGTGATAGTTTTTTTTATAATCCTGACTTGTACCACCCAGTCAATACATTCCCAGCCCATATTCCCAAAGGAAAGTTGGAGAACAGTGTTATGATTGGAGGTCTTAGTTAGGACTACTACGTGTATTTCTAGAACCTAACATAAGTAACGTTAATATAATCAATGTTCTATTTACCAAACTATGAATCAACCTGTATTGTGAGCAAATATTAATACACATAAAACAGCAAAAAAGAATTGGAAAGCGGATCCAGCAACATGTCGAACCTTATTTTTTAGCTGCTTCCTCACACAGAACGTACAAACGTTTCATGTCAACATGGCAAAAAGGCAATATACTTACCTAGTGGCAGTGATGTTTACTTCTTGAGTGAACTGAGTATGCCGAATCGTTGAAGACTAGTCGTAGTTTTCGAGGTCACAGTTTTATGAGTTATATTGATCGCTTTCAACATAAAATCATTGTCTAAAAGGCGAAATGCCCTTTCAAGTTCCTATAAATTTGAGTTGCACTGCGGATGTTTCATCTGTCCAGCTGCGATATTCAATAGTTTGGTGTTTAGCTTGCGGCGACTCATGTTTAATAATCGCCATTCAACGAAACATCAAACTTTTCTTTCGACCTTTGGTCAATGGTCCTCGATGGAAGGCAATAAGTAATGAAATTAATCATTTTCATTTAAACGTTCATCATTCGGAGTTTATCATGTATAGTTAAAACCAGAAGTCCTGTCACTAACTGTGCGCTTATCTAGGCTAAAGCTACTTTCACATAGATGCATAAAACGCATGCGTTTTACGATGCGTTAGTAAGCGGTCCGCGAACACCGTTCACATTACTGCGTTTACTGTCCGTTAAATGCGTGCGTTTGCCAATGCGTATTAGAGATTTTTTGAGGAAATTGGAAATCATTCACGACGGATTCTTCTTCCGACGACGAGGACATTCTTATGTTGGGGGCCTACGTATATAATGGGAGAAAGAGAAGGCCCAGACGTTTTTGGGAACATCCTATTGTCAAGAAAAGGAAAACACAAGGGACTTTTGAGAACCTGATTTTGAAAGATTTAGATCTTCGTCAAAACCACTCTGATAGACTTTTTTTGGCATTGTTGACACTACTCGGAAAACGTGGAAATCAAATTACCGCGATCCAAACTACGGGGAAATACCAGGAAATACCCATAAAAATGACGGCATTAGCGATTTAACGTCCGTAAAGCGCGAAAGAATTGCAGTTGCAATTAGAGCAATCCGCTAGATTTTGCGGACTCCGTTTTACGCAGTTATGTGAAAGGTCCCGTGCTTTCTCTGTTGTTGAAACCGTGCGCTTTACGTGCGCCAAACGCATCCTTTATCCGCATGCGTTTTACGCATCTATATGAAAGCAGCTTTAATTGCGCGTAGGAATTGCGCACAATTGCCATATCGAATGGCATCCAAAGCACGGCTGGGTCTCTTTGTTGCGCAGAGCAAACACATGCAATGTTTCTGCCAATGGACCTCCGGGTTACCCGGAGGTCCATTAGCTGGAACATTGCTTGTGCTCAGGTTTTATGTACAGAATTTGATAGCCTTACTATGGTCATAACGAGCAGATTAACGCGAAGATCGACGTGCTATTTGTGCGCATTTCGTGACAGGACTTCTAGTTTTAACTGTATGTCCTCGTGGAAGAGTTCTCAAATTAAATTAGAACCACGAGGCGAGTCGCGCCCTGCTGCATACCCCCTCCGTGCATACCGCCAATTAATGACAAGAGAAGAAATAAACACGATACTGTGAAACCCTTTCCCATAAACAATCCCAAATTTCATTGAGATCCGATAACCCAAAGCCCGCGATATGAGGCGACAGATGAGGCAAAACT
Organism: Pictodentalium vernedei; assembly: GCA_031216915.1. Lineage (NCBI taxonomy): Eukaryota > Metazoa > Mollusca > Scaphopoda > Dentaliida > Dentaliidae > Pictodentalium > Pictodentalium vernedei. Next base: position 72,382,079 of record CM062295.1, on the reverse strand, counting down.
TGGCTATTTTACGAGGCAAACCGCGAAATTATTGGCTTTATTTCACAGCAAAAATACCCCCCCCCCCTCCTTCCCACCCAACACACCCCCAGAGAAAAATTGTGAAGACCAGAAACATCTGTTATTGATGTCTAGTGACGAACGGACCATCCAAATAAGAGATATAGAACAGACATAATAACGCATCTGAGGTGGTGATTTGCATGTATTTTCTTTGCTTTTCTGCAGCAACATGACTCATTTGAAAATCTTGCCCATAAACAATCTTCATTCCAAATTTCATTGAAATCTGATAACCCAAACCTGAAATATAAGTCGAACAAAGAAACAACTGGCTATTCTGCGAGTCAAACAGCGAATTTTCAAAGTTAAAAAGAGGGATATGTCTAAAAAGTGAAAAGTAGGAAGTAATATTATTAGAGACTCATTTGAAAGACTTTCCCATAAACAATCTTCATTCCAAATTTCTTTGAGATCCGATAACCCTAACCTGAGATACGTGGCGAACAGACAAGAAATAAGCTATTTTGTATATTCAAAGGGCCAGAAGTATATTCCATCAGCAAAATTATATCGGCGTTGAAAAAATATATGTCATTGAAACGAGTAGAATTGTCAGATTCATATAAAAAGCTTATAATAAAAAGAAAATCTAGTGTTTTTGAGTGGATACCTAAAATGAATTCACTTGTGACCGAGATAAATGGTTGTTTTCGCTCGCGCAGGCGCTCACGAAAAATGAACATTTGTCTCGGTCACTTATGAGATAATTTTCGGTATCCACTCAAAAACACTAGATATCTTCTAAAAATCATGTAAAAGTATACAATAAACACAATTTTGGTTTTCACATGATTTTGATTTAAAATAACATGAAATAAATGAAAAGGAGAAATCACTCAGAAATGGTTATTTATTGTTGACGTTTGTTTTGCTGGCACATCCGGTGTTATATTTCCCAGGATATACGACGTATTGTTTCGAATACAAATGAATTCAACCCCATATTGTTTCTGTTTACATCCCGTTTAACGGCGGGGAACGTGTTCAAATGCAAAAACACAAGCTGTCACCCAGAATAGTTTGGTTTTATCTCCGCCAATATAATCATACGTGACTGGATACATAACGATAATTTCATTTCACAAGTACAGGTTGCTAACACGCAATATGAAATATGCGCATCACATTGAATAAGCCCATTGCCCATTCACCATGCTTGACGTTAATGATATGGAAGGTCAGAGATCGCTTCGGGTAAACATTTCGATCATCCGAACTGGCAAAACTGTCGCACATCCGATAGAAACAAACAAAATGTTTCGTTTGAAACGAGGAAATGTGTGTTTGCGATTTAATATTAATAAAAATATAAAAATTACATATTTTCAACATATTATTTAACCGACAGACCGAAAGAATATTGATTTTTTCCTCAAATAAATACCGCAATGAACCCCTTCCCATAAGCGAAGGCAGACTCGACATCATGGTTTGTTTGTTGGTGAGTGACAAAATAGCAGATAGATCACTTAAACGACACAAAGATGACCGCGTTAGTGAAAATTCAAACCCCGGGCATACAAAAAAACAAATTAATACAAATATTTTCATAGTTCATTTTCATAACACACAAATGTTCTAGCTGGAAGAGGTTGGGGAGGGGGCGTCGTCCCTAAAAGTTGAAAATCGTCTGCTAGTAGCAGAGTCGGGTGTCTAAATGCTATTTTGTCCATATGCAGTACATGTCAAAATGAGTTGTAGAATAACCACAACCGGTGTAAACTGTAAGTAATGTTTCTTGTACTAATAACACAAGAATCCGATATCTTTTTTGTGAATCTGTAACAAGGAGCTTTCCAAAAAATGGTGTAAGATTCTTGTATTATCAGTGTAGAAACAGCAGGATTCTTAATTTATTGTAGTTATATTACAACCTATTTTGAGTTGTAGTGTACATGTATCTTTTTTATATGTATACACAGCACTTAATAGAGTTAATTGCGTTGAAATTCCCGTTACAGGAAGTCTTTCGATGCATAGAAATTCAAAACATAATTTGTAATATCCACGAAATGTAATTTATAATGTCCACGAAAGTATGAAATATCTGGAAAAAAGACTGTATATTAGTATAAATACATGGTACAAGGTAGAAACATAAGTTAAAGTCTACAAACACTGCATGAATCAAAATAAGTCGTGGCATAACCACAATAAACAAAGTAACCCACTGCCATTACACCAATAACACAAGAACCTAACATCATTTTCAGGAAATATCTGTATGAGAGATTTCCAGAAAATGATGTCAGGTTCGTGTGTTAGTGGTGTAGTTGAAGGTGCATAGTTTAGAGTGGCTAATCTACAACTTATTTCGACTCGTTCTGTTAGTCAAGTGATTTCTGAATTCCATTCGGAGGTCGGAAAGCTGGAATTTTGCGCACGCAAAACAACGCACATGTATGCGTATCAACCACTGACCATACCTGGCAGCCAGTGACTCAACAAGCAAACCTGCCGCTTAAGGACCACTGATTAGTTAGTTATCTGGTGGTCCATAAATTGCAGATTAGCTCGCTTATTACAAGACTGGCAAGAATATGTTGAAAATATCCACCTACTTAGAGGACACGTACAAAATCACCCTGTTTTACTATAATACATTATCCATGTATACACATTTTAGTCATGGATCCAGGGCCGGAGAGAAAGTGGAGCCCATGGTAGTAACCAAGGAACTTTGTGCGGGGAGGAGAGGGTGGCAGGCTTGGCCCAGGAGTCAAGGATAACGAATTAAAATCCGGGCTTTCAAGCCATGTTTGGCCTAGTCCCCAGCCCCAAGGTTCTTACTCCTGAGCCAACAGTTTAGAAGAGGGCAGTATCGTGAATGAAACTATGCACTTGACCAACGGCTGTAATTCTGGACTACATGATTCTTGAAGTAATAACTTTATTAACCCTTTACCCAACGTAACGGCCAAAACCGACCAGCGCTATTCTCAAAAATCGCCAATTAATTTTCAAAATATTTTCATTTTTTGTCTCAAAAACATAGGTTATGACCCCTCGTTGGAACGAGCTCGTCGAGCTCGTTCCAACGAGGGGTCATAACCTATGCTTTTGAGACAAAAAATGAAAAAAATTAGTTATTCAAGAATTTTTTTTGCAAGTGTCGTCTGCTTTTCATGTTAGGTAAAGGGTTAAATTAACTTGACGTAATAATTATCACCTCAAGAACTGTGCAATCAATAGCTATAGCCCTACGTCATTGGATATGCACTGATGAACTTGGAAATTTGAAACATACTGTTAAAAACATCATTTTGACGACCAAAAAATAACGTAAGTTTTTATTTCAAAATTTTCTTTGGGGCCTCCCTTAACAACCCTATGATCGATCGCGCCTTCGGCACTCGCTACAGATACTTTATCATCTATGCAATATCCCGACAGTTTTGAAAGAGTGGGGGGTTGGTGGGGCATCACAGAATTAACACCGAGTCCATTTCATCTTGTGTTTATACCGGTAGTGGCTATTTTTTAACTCATTTTGGCTTGTACTGTATATGGACAAAATATTATTAGACACGCGACATTGCCACTAGCAGACGATTTTCACCCTTTAGGGACCACCACATTCACAATATCTTCCCGCTGGAACATCTGTGTGTTATGCTTGAATATATTTACATTGATTGGTTGTTTGGACAGGGTTGAATTTTCACTCACGCAATCATTTTTGTATCGTTTGAGTGATCTATCTGCCGTTTTGTCACTCGTAAACAACAAAAAAAAAAACGTGATGTCGAGCCTGCCTTCGCTTATGACGGGGAAGGGGTTCATTGCGGTATTCATTTGACAAAAAATCAATATTATTTTGGTCTGTCGGTTGAATGAAGTGTTGAAACATGCTATTTTTCTATCTTTATTAGTATTAATCCCCTGAGACTTCAATTATTCTGACGTTCAAATGTAAATGGGAATTCAGTTTCTTCAAGGTTTTTCAAAATGCGACGTCAAACGACGGGAAGTACAAATAACAAGATATTTTTCACATTTGAGATTATCTGGTCGAGGGCTAGATTATTTTTGGTGGTCTGAATTTGTCATCAAAACTTCTTTTATGACAAATTATTGGAGAGTGCCCATAGGCACTCTCCAATTTTTTGTAATAAATAAATTTATATAAACAAAATATTATTTGTGTTTGACTGAATATGAAATATAAGCACGGAAGGTGTTGGCTTTTGCTCTGGTATCCTCATTTTTTGAAAGCCTTGATAGTGGGTTCTAGCACTGAAGCAGTTAAGAAATCTTGATAGCAGGATTATTTTAGTATTACAAGCTGCGATAAAATTTGGCTCAGAGGTTGTCACTGAATACTATTCGGGAAAAAATAGAAATTTGAGATCAAAAACTTTAAAAAATCGAAAAATAATAACAAAACAAATGACCACAAAATATCAACGTGCTGTTTGATTTCGTTCGTCATAAAATGCACAAAAGTGTCAAGGTGATAGCTAAAAGTTGCGATTTTGTTGTATAAAAGTGTATCCATCTTTGATATTTTTTCTCGTTCGGGCCAAGGTATAAGAATGTGCATTTATATCGCAGACCCCGAAAACGAATTTGTCACTCAAACAGACCAGCAATAATTCAAGTGCTGGTAACTAAGTATAAATTTATTGCCCATTATGGCGCATTTGTTGAACGCCACATGGACTATCTGATAACTGACCAAACGAGTATTCTCCTGTAGTCATTCTCTGGGTAATTATGGCCAGTTAATATGTAATTGCTGGGAAACAGTGAATCACACATGTTCTGGACACACACCCATATTACGCATCTATCCTGTCACCGAATGTCTCGGAGATACCAAAGTTCGAGTCTTTCAAAGGAACTTTAAAGCGAGTATTAAATTAAGATAGATCTGAGCGGCCGAGTCCAAGAGAAGCTATTAAACTGAGAACAAATGCTCTGGCTATGGAAATAAAAATCAGGGGATTTCTCGAAAAATTCATTCCAGCCAATTCCAGTCTGAAGGTGTGTAAGACTGCGGGTCGTTGCGAATAGATGGGGATGTCCCATGCTATAGGTTAGAGGAGGTGCCGCATCGGTGCGAATAGGCACGTTGTGATGTAGGGGAGCCACAGAGCTCATATTTAGAATAGGAGCAATTGCGGACCAAGTCAGTGGCAATATATGAGAATAGGATCAGAAAAACGAAGTACGAGCTCCGGGAGCTATTCGCATTTAGATAAACGGTATTACCTGTTTTAGAAGGCAAGCCATACGTAGGTAGAGTAGGTTTTGCCTGTATGAACATTATATTCTGATACAAACGTAAGGGAGAATTTAACCCTATTGGTGGCGACTGCTTGTGTGAAAAGCGTCAAGTAAAGTGACAATAAGCAAGTGGCCATGCGACGGCAGAGGAGAGTGACATTCCGTCACATGTTAGAGCAGAGACGTCCGATAAAGTGACAATACGTTAGTGGCCGTGCGACGGCAGTGAAAGGGTTAATTGAAGAGGCGACCAAGGAACTCATACCAGCGAAAAGGAGGAAAAACCAGCGACAACAGAGAATGCGGGCCAGCAAGTGACTCAAAAACTGTGTGGGTAGGGGATTGATTGACGTCTAGTTTTCTTATTATGTTGGATTCCATGTAAGTCCCAAATTATCATATTTTTTATATATGTATTAACTGGTAGAGGAGTGCTGGAAGCCCATATTTGGGCTTTACTCTGAGGTGAAGGTACTGCAACTTGAAGGCTTCATACTCAATGGATGTGCTTTGTATTATCTTTGAAGTAATATTATTTAGTCTATAGGGACTTGTCTTGTTACAATTTATGGGAGAGTGCCTGTAGGCACTCTCCCATAAATTGTAACAAGACAAAGACATGTGAACAAATTTTGATGGCCAAAAACAATTCAGTACTCTACCAGTTAAAATTGTTGTTTACAGTGAACCGCTGTTGATTTATGCTTTTTGTGGAAAAGTTATTAACTCCTCCAGGATAAGAACCACCCCACCAAAAGTGAAACGGGCGGGTTCGTTACGGCGAGACATACGTTTACGCACGGATTCAGGCTTCACTCTTTGAGTTTCGACTGAATTCGCGGCGTGAATCTATTTCCCCCATCAACAACAAAGCCACGGTTTCCGACAATAAGTATCAAAGGGTTAAATCGAAAACACACATTTTCTCGTTTTAAACGAAACATTTTGTTTGTTTCTATTGCATGTATGTCACAGTCTTCACAGATTGTCTGATCGAAGAGTTTACCCGAAGCAACCTTTGACCTTGCATATTATTAACGTCAAACATGGAGAAAGGGCTGTGGGCTGATCGAAACAAGAATTTTTTTTAGTCATTTCTGTCCCTCCCCAGTAGGGAAGAAAACCAATCCCTCACTTTCCTTCTATGAGTTAGCTAAAAAGAAGACTTAACTTGATGACAATATAACAGTTAGCTATGTTTGGAATTAGGATATTAGGGTTCCTTCAATTTATTTATTTATTGGTAAGGTCACCTACTTATATACAATTCCTAATCGTGACCGTGACAGTTTTACGAGTGATTCCTTCAATAAAATTACCAATTCGACAAAGCGAATTAAATGACAAAGCGATAATTATGTACACCTTTTGCAAACATTCTGAAAGCACGGTGGTTTATTGGTTGGAACATTGGACATCGAATCGAACGGTCGTAGGCTAGATTCTGACCCGCCCCATCAGTGCCCTGTGGGCAAAACTGTTAATCTCGATTGCCCAATTAAGACTGTTGGTGAGCAGTGTGCTAAGGCGTACAGGGTGTCCCGATTGCCCAAGTTAGAGCATGGATGAGCAGTCTCTTGAGGCATACTTCGTTTTCCGATTACGAGGTGGAAAACATTTGTTTTTAGATAAAAAGGTTGCCGATTTGCCTGAGTTTGCAACAAAATGACTATTTTCTCTATTTGTCACAGTTTAAAGGTTCATGTTCCAATGATTTTTTCACTTCTTTAAATATAACCGTTAGGACAGATTTCAATAACATTCGTGGCATTAAGAAGGTAGAATTCAGCAGTATTGAGGATGTCTGACATTGTTTTTATTCTGTTACGAAATAACCGGTCAGTGTTATTGGTAATCTCTCTGCCTCTCGGATATCTTTTACAGAATATGGTGTTGGCTTATTTGTTACGTGCCCACATAATGGTAAGAACCGAGACCTTTGTCAACTTTTTCTTCCAAAACACAATTTATTGGACTAGGATGAAAAGGGATCATCGCGATCTCCCAAACGAAGGGCCATGAATGCGATTTTATGGTTAATGACATAGTTAGTTGTAGTTATTCAAAAATTGGGGAGTGTGTGAAAGTGTCGCCCACGTGTGGTGTTAGATATAGAGAAAGAGTTCAACCGGGAATCGTCTGGGTGAAGTGTTGTTTGCACTTCTTATAAATGAACAGGCTAATTGACATCAGTGGCGGCGCTACGGGGGGGGGGGCATTTGCCCCTCCCCCCCAAAAAAAAAAACGAAGGCTTTGCCCCCCCCCAACCATCTCGCATGCATTTCCATCCACACTCACACACAAACACATTCAGTCACTCTCTCTCACACACACACACACCCCTCTCTTTTTTTATTCCCAATAATTTCCCATACACACTTAGCCCAAAGCCTCAGGCTAGCTGATGAACACATCCAGGCAGTAGAGATTTAAAGACTCGGATGCAGATACTTATAAGTTATAATTAAGTTATGAGCCAACAAAGGCATGTCTATCCATATCCCTTGTCTAAAAAAATTCATGGATTTCGCATTATGACAGACGGGCATTATGAGTCTCTCCCTCTCTCTCTCTCTCTCTCTCTCTCTCTCACACACACAGACCCACCAGACGCGGATCCAGGATTCTTTGAAAGGAGGACCGCAAATTACCATTACATTTAGTCGAAACTTGGACCCAAAGTCCGTAATATAACTTTTTGGTTTGGTACGTCCACAGGACGTACCAAACCAAAAAAGTATATTACGGACTTTGGGTCCAAGTTTGGACTACCTCATAACAAAGTAATGATATGATACTTTACGTATTTGCCCCCCTTCATGGGAGTCTGCCCCCCTAGTTGCCCCCCCCCCCCTCCCACAAAAAAAATTCTGGCGCCGCCACTGATTGACATTATATCTTGACTGCCCACGATCTGAAACTGGTAATAAATTCATCGAATGAAAGGGTGCCAAGAGAATTCATCGCATAAAAGGGTGCTTAGGAAATTATTGATAGCGCTTCCATAATTAGTATTCGCTTGTTGACAAATAGAAATATATTGGTACAGCTACCCCGCAGATCACACATGCAGCTAATGAAAACGATACTTTCATTGAAATATTGATCTATTAGTGTAACACGTTGTGCCGAAATCTTTATAAAAGATGAAGCCCAGGAATCATCTCTTCAGTAGAGATTCATCGACCAAAGGTAAGTTCAGATAGTATAAACTATTCGATATATACAGATTATCATGACAATGTGCGTGTCCTGTGATTTGCAGCAGCTTCGAGATGGTGTTCAGAATGGGATCACAACGAGCCGGCCTTGCCGGCGAGTTGCGATTCCATTCTGGACACCACCGAGAATCTGATGCAAATCACAGGACATGCACATTATCATAATAATTCATTTATCTAACAATTCTGTCACATAAACAGATTAAATCTTAAATTATTAATACAGTTTTGGGACATAATGTTGGGGGAGAAAAAGTAAAAAAAAAAACACACTTTATGGAAAAATATTGTTGTGCACTTTTAACAAACAATGCGTAACGCGGTCACCGCAAATTTTCCAAGTTGCGTGCGTTGATTGACTCTCAATGTTACTTCCTGTGATGACACTCTTGAATTTACAAGTGTGTAATATTTAAATGTGCAGTTTCTATTTATTATGTGTGTCTGTGTGGGGTGGGGAGCATTGGCTATTAATAGTTCTGTCGCTAATTGTAAGTAATTTTGTTTTGTTTTGTAAGCGATCAGGTGAGTCGATCACTGAAACGCACGTAGAATGTATTCATGCGCCCGTTGTGACAGCTCGTCCGTTTCTATATGATATGGTACGGATTCAGAATGAGTCGTCTAAATGATAAGGAATAGGTACACATTATGTCATACGTAGCATTTCTTGTGGTTTTCAAGCCAAAATGTACAAGATTGTTAGATAAAGCTGTTTACATATACCCTTCTTGCTTGTATATATTATGTAAACTGTTGCTACACGGCATATTGCCAGTCGTCGGGCGTGTTGGTTCTAAGAAGCTGGTACAAACACAATTTGTGTACAGTCTTCGTTGTATGGGTTCTATACCCGATTAAATACAGTTGGTAAGACAATCCTAGCAACTGTATTCTCATGTACACCCTAATTTCAGGATGATTCATATTCACTCAACCCAGTTTATGTGGGTTATTTTTTAACACAACTGATTTTATTATGTATTTCTTACTAAAACAAGAACACAACGTATTCTATAGTCGGTGTGATAAATATGTTCAGATGCATTGAATGTCTCGCGTATGTACATTACTTGGTCAGCGGGTCCATGATAACCATGTACCAACCCTCACCTGTTTCGACAGACACGCCACAGAATCAAACGATGAGTTTATATATTACTGACAGAGTAAATTCCAAGAAGACCGGCAATTTTTTCTTAAAATAGATTTTTGGCTATTAACAGTTTACGGTCATCTCTAAGTGGTCAGGTTTGACCGAAGCAGAAGTCACAAATCACTAAAATACTATATAATGTCTACACTTAAAACTAGAAGTCCTGTCACGAAATGCGCACAAATAGCACGTCGATCTGCGCGCTAACCTACGCGTTATGACCATAGTAAGACTATCAAATTCTGAACATATGGCCGATGCACAAGCAATGTTTCAGCTAATGGACCTCCGGGTAACCCGGAGGTCCATTGGCAGAAACGTTACCTGCGTTTGCTCTGCGTAACCAGGAGAACTTTCGATATGGCAATTGCGTGGAATTCCTACGCGCAATTAAGCCTAGATAAGCGCACATTTAGTGACAGGACTTCTAACTTGCAGTTTTAACAGCAAAATACAGATCATCTACTGCCCGGACATCACACTAAAAAATTATTTAGTGTGTTTGATAATATGCAAATACTCAAGTTATAACTATGCAATGCACGCCGGATTTTCAGCCTTGGAAATACTGAAATTCTTTTTTTTTAAGCAATCGGCGAATGCGAGGCGTCAGAGAGTTCAAGACTATATATTGAGCATTTTTAATTTAATAGCAACATTTTCACACGCCCCCCCCCCTCCACCCCCCCCCCCCCCCATGATGGTACGGGTGAGTAAATAAACAATAAGTTTAGCACGCCCCATTATTATATCCAGTTCTGTAAATATTTGTCAAGAAACAAGCAGTCAGAACGGTATTTGATTTTGTAAATTTTTAACCCGAATCTGATTTATTAAATATCCCAGGTAAACAAATCTAAATGAGGAACTTGGTTTTTCCAAACGATCTCGACTCGACAAATGATTGATGTAATTTATTTAGACAGGTTCCTTCTCTGTTTACGTTGGAAAAGAAATGAAACGTGTTTTGTTTCACCGCATATGCGATACAATTTTATTTTGATCGTACAGGCAGAACAGTGGAAATCTCGTGTTTTCCAATAAATGATAAGAAAACTACTTGATTTTCTCCTGCTGGTGAAAAGATAATAAAAGGATGTGTTTGTGAGGGTGGTGACGAGGAGTACCGGAAAATATCCTTGGTTATACATCAATATGGGCCAATTCGAATTACTAGGGGAAGGGGGGTTGAGGGATGATATGGAACCGCAGGAAGTGAAGACGTAGAGCTTATTTTACTGTGGTAAGCAATTCCTGGAATCGAAGTACTCTACAATGGGCAGCATGACAATAAATGATGGGCTAAACTTCTCTTCATACCTTTTAACTCTTGTTGTGATCACATTTAACCACCGCTTCCGAAAATGACCATAAACATCAATATTGATTTTTTGGGTGTTTAAGGTCATTTTTCAGGAACAATGTTTAATTGTGAGCACAAGAGAGATTTAAGTGAAGAGAGTCGTTTACACCTATGCTGCTCATTTCATAGGACTTGACACCCCCCCCCCCCCCCCTCTCCTCTGCATGGGGGAGGGCATTTTAGATAGAAGACAAGTGTCCAGAAGCGTCAGCTGTCCTTACACTGTTCTCTATTCCCCTAGCACCTAGAAGTGATATCGCGTTTGTTCGCTAGAATAAACAAGCTGCCAATGAAAAACGACATACTGAAGGGTTAATATTTCAGTTGAGGGGACTGAGAAATTACCAGGGAGATGGGGTGGGTGGGTGTATATGTGTTATATAATCCTTTACTCAATGTAAAGGCCATTTTTAGCAAGTGTCGTTTTTTATTTGCACTGGACAATAAAACAGTTTGATAGACATTTTTGGACGTTGGCCTTCTTACACCCAATAGTGGCATTTAATCGACTGCATCTTGTTTGTCAGAGCCCAATGAGCTATGTCAAGCAAGCCAGAAAATACGCAGACTGACGTCTGCAAAATGAGGTCGCAGAGGGTGAATTTAGTGATGCTACCCTGCACAGCAGGGTAGCATCACTAAATTTACCCTCTGAACCTCAGTCTGAATCAGGGTTTCAAAACTAAACAGAATGAGTTAACCAGAGGATAAATTGACCCACTGTATGGGATAGCAGGATCAAATTCACTCTCTGGGGACCTCATTCTGCAAATGTCAGACGCCTTATTTTCTGGCCTGATGTCAAGCAAGATATAATAGAATAACTACTCAATTTATCACCAGAAGATAGGAAAATGACCCAATTCCAGGCAATTGTAATATTCCTGTCAATTGAATATTTTTTCCGGCAAATTGGATGTTCAATTAAGAGGGCTCCATTGTATTACTTATTATTGCTGTTTAACCCTTTGACTAAAATGAAAAGCAGACGACATAACTAATTTTTCATTTTATGTCTCAAACACATAGGTTATAACCCCTCAAACACATAGGTTATAACCGCTCATTGGAACGAGCTCGACAAGCCCATTCCAAAGAGGGTCATGATCTATGTTTTTGAGACAAGAAATGGAAGAAATAATGAAAATTAATTGGCGATTTTTGTGTACAGCGATAGCCGCCGGTTTTGGCTGTTACTTTAGTTAAAGGGTTATGGTCACTTCTGTCCAGCTATGGCGAATTGTATCCACAACAAAAGTTCTTCTAATTGTTTTGTTGCCTATAACACTCTTCCAGAAAATGTAATAAAGCAAATCCATAATTTCAGTTCAATGATATACGTAAGGTTGATGAAACAAAAATGATATAGTTCTGGTTACATAGCCTCAAAATATGAAGTCGGTCGGTCAAGGTCTGGTTTATCCCAGCAAAATAACTTGTTTATCACAATTAACAGACATTCTTTGTCTTTGTCTAGTCTACCTTATTCCCACACACACAAGAAACCTGCAGCAAATCCAATAATAATTAGATTTAAAAGAATAAGGCTTTATTACTCAGTATTTCAATTAATTTTATGACAACCAGCATTGAATTTTTATGTTATTTTCTATCATTAGTCAGATAAATTATTATTGAGATTTTCAGGAAACAAAACTGAATATCTTAATCAGTAACCAAAGATTATTGAAAATTTTCAGATAATCTGCAAGAATTCAGTTGTGAAAAATTACTAAAATTTTAATTATTGATATATAAAAGGACACATGTAATTTATTATTCTTATTGTAAGTTTCACACATGTGATTCCACAAATATTTCCATTAAAATTACCCAACAGTCACACACGCAAATTTAACCTGGATAAAAAAAGTATGGGGAACTAATGTTTTCCCTGTGGGATTTGCTTATTTCCACATAAGAATGTGGTACTAATGCTTTCCCCTGGTCTTTGCTTATTACCACATACGTACAGCACGTGGAGAGTGGATTGTAACTAAATAGCCCGCAATGTGGTGTTATCACCCAAGCTATAAATTTCAAATTTTGTACATATCGACAAAAAACACAAGCAATGTTTCTGCCAATGGACCTCCGGGTTTAACCCGGAGGTCCGTTGACTGAAACTTTGCTTGTGCTGGTTAGGCTTTGCAACAAATTTGCAATTATTGCTTGGGTGGAGTCTCTACTCTGCGGGTGATTTAATGATAATACACTCTCCACGTACTGTATGTGGAAAAAAAGCACTCCTTTTAAATTAATAGGTGTGTGATAAATCATAATATGGCAGAATTTTGAATCCATGGCCTGCAAATTACCTGTGGTTTCTCTCGATCTTTAAAAAACGACGCTAATAGATTAATTTTGTTTACAATTTCAATTCGATGAATGTCAATGGTTACTCCCCGTATGGAATAACTTAGTTCATTGATGTTAAATACATATTTGGCGTTATATTACACACCATTGCCAATAAGTTCTGATTATTATTCTCTTTGTTTTAGTTCAGAGAAACAAACATGTTCAAGATAATTTGTTTATTGCTGATTGTAGCTTTTGGTAAGTTGAATTATCAACATAACGCTGTTTTCTGTATATCCTAAGTACAAGCAATACTTCAGATTATAATTTTGTCTAATATATGTAGCTACATGCCATGTTATTTTCCCTCTTGCCCTGTTAATTTATTCTGTTTGACTCCGTCATGAAGGCTGTGAGAAGGCCTCGTACACTCGATCAAACACTCCATTACAAATTGAACAACGAAACATTTCTGCAAACACAAGCGCGCAGAAAATACCCACGCAACACACTTACTTTGTGCGTATATCATGCAATCGTTTCGTATCTGAACATAAACTAGATACATCATGTGAACTAATTAGAATCTCTCTCAATAGAAGAAGGTGAATGCCACATCTCAATGGATTGTGACTGATGATTCACAAGGAATTAGTTTAAAAAAATCAAGTTTTGGGGACAGGGTTTCTGGCTATGAGGGTTAACATCTTCCTTCGAAAACACTTGAAAGGGCACCACACACCCAAAGAGTAAACCTCCCAGAATATCAGCTTTTCAGGCGAATTGTCTGTGTATGAAACTCGACATGGGACAAAACGTTTTTGAGAGGAACTGTCACCGTCTCCAGGTAAATTTTTTTTTCACAGAATTTCAAGAGTATTGGTATCTGGGAACTAAATATTTGAATTAGAGTTTCCCGCCTTGAAATGCCGGAAGTGATGCATTCTCTAAAAATAAACAGCCTTGGGAAAATAAATTGTTTCATTAAACGTTTGAAGCATTCTATTGACATCTTGCGTTATTGATGAATATTCCAGATAAAAATGAGGATGACTTGATTACTTTTGGACCTGAAAAATAAAATTTATATTTGGTGTATTTTTGTAAGGAATTCCCTGAAAAATATGTGCACGTGACCGGTACTTCCTTTGCTGTCAATTTTTCTCTCTTATTTGTTGCATGACCCCCTATATTGGGGTCCGAAAAAGTTATCTGAAGGGCTATTCTTGACAAAGATATTTGAATGCCAAAATTAAAGTGATGCGATCATATTTTTTTTTGCCTGAACGTTATAATGGTCGCCTATGGGAAAATATTTAGTTCCGTGATACCTATTGGACAGGGGAGGAGCTACACTTTGGGAGTTAAGATCTCCAATTGAAAAAAAAACTTTGAAAACTACCCTCCCCTTCACACAAAATAAGCAGAATGCTTAAACGTAGGCTACAGATACATCTCAAATGGGGGAAAATATTTACGCAGATATCTCATCTAATATAATCGAGGGGGTGTCTTCCTACTAGACCAATTTCCTTTAGACCAAATCCCGCTAGACCAATTCACAAAATACCAATTACCGTTAGTCCACTTTCCCTGGGGCAAACACTTTATTGTTATTGATTATGGATAATTAGGAAAACATATGTTTAATGACAAACACTTTATTTGATAAAACAAATCCCAAAATATATGTATAACATATAAAACTACATAACATTTCAACACTAGAGCTGTAGGTTAACCGAAACCGAATCGAGGTTTTTAGTTTTTTTAAAAACCGAAACCGAAACCGTCGACATCCCGTAATCTAAGGTTTTTCGTTTTTTATTAAATACTCTCTTGCCAGCTCTTGCTGTAGAAATGCACAGAATGTAGCCATCCCAGAGTAGTGAGATGGCAGTGTCTGGGTACTCTCACTACTCTGGGAAGGCTACATTCTGTGAATTTCCGACATTTCAGTTTAGTTGTGTTTGCAACTTTCCTGAAGTTGCGTGTAGGTGTCAGATCTCGAAAAATGGCTAAGCACAATAAAAGTTCTGTATATTTAGGTAATTATTATATTGGCCTTCCTGATTCTTCATGTATTATAGCTTATTTCGGGCATTCATTGAGTTTCACTCAATTTCACTACCATTCAGTTATGACTCTAGACATAAGAATGAGTTTTATTGAATTTTACTTGGCCTCATGAACAAACCGAAAACCAAACCGAACCGAGATTTTTCTCCATCTGAAAAACCAAAACCGAAACCGAACAAGAATTTTAAAACCTACAGCTCTGTTCAACACAGCTCGATACATATATTTGATTTAATTCAATTTCTCACTCCGTTAGATGTGCATAGACAGATGCAATGCACCTGTACCATAATCTTTGAAACACAAAACAGTACATTACACTATAAAATCAATTGGGTTAAAAATCAACCCAAATCAACTGGGTTGAGTGTATATGAACCCGATTGGGTTCATATTCACTCAACCCAGTTGATTTGGGTTGATTTGTTACCCAATTGATTTTAGAGTGTTTCTACATTGAACTCCGCCAGCATTCACTAACTTTGCCTTCAGTATATGCATACCATACAAAAAAATAAAGACAATTCACGCAGACCAGCCACTGTTGGCCTCACATTCACTACAATAACGTATAACGCAAAGGATTGTGTTTGTTTTGTTATGAAAATCAGCCCAACGTCTATTGGTCACAACACAATAAGAACAACAAAAATCATATCTTTTGACTCACATGGCAATAAAAGATACATTTATAAATATATCAAATTATCGATATAAAATTATTTTAAAAGTGGAACATATCAGTTGGTCTCAGGGAAATTTGTTTCATGGTAATTGGTTTTTGGGGTATTGGTTTAGTGTCGTGGAATTGGTCTAGTGATAAAGCTTCATCGAAGGTGGATGTATCATAACAAAAAATGTTTTAAAAATTACTTCAGTGTTTGAAGGTGGCATAACACAATATGAATATTGATAACACTGAATACGGTAAATCGCAGTTAAACATATCGGTGGATTCGGTATACATATGGTTCCATTGTTCATTGTTTTTCAGATCAATTGAATCGAGCTGAGAATTCAGTACCGCATGATCTGGCGCAGTTATTATTAGCTCAATCAGGGTTATGGTATTCGTATTCAGTATTCAATCGTATTCGAATACAGTTTATCAAGTATTCACATGTATTCAGTATTCACTGAATGTTATGAATACATGTATTCGTATTCGTATTCAAATACATTAAAATTTGAGCTGTATTCATGAATACATTTTGAATACTGTCTATACTTTGGAATTAAAGAACCATATACTGAAAGGTTTCCACAGATCAAGCCCATGGACTCCAGACAACCAATTTACACCTCATATCAATATTAAAGACTTAATAATCCCTGATATTATTTATATACCACCAAACACCTTGTCTGAAATTTATGCATTGAAAGCAGACAATTAATAATTAACTTGTCACAATACAACCTATTTATGTAACAATGACCACATATCCCCATGCCTTTTTAAATTGTTGAAAACATGGACAATAAAAATTAAGGTCACCTTTTACAGCTCAGTATGTACAATTATAATTGGGGAAAGCACGTAAATATTATAAAGAAAATACTACTGCTGTTAGTAAACTTTCAGCCAACAGACCTCCAGGTTGAACCATGATATGCATTATCTAAAACTTTACTAGTCCTTCTTATGTGGTGTCATTGCAATTGATACTTAACGTTCAGGAGGAAACGGGAGCGCGCTGGCTCAGTGGTAGACTGTTGGACTTCAATGCTAGAGGTCCCGAGTTCGATCACCATCCGGGACGACCCGCGTTGTGTCCTTGTGGAAGGCACTTTATCCAGATTGAATACATGGGGGCACGATGACACCGTGTACTAAGGCGTATTGCACGTCGATGGTGCACATTTCTTCAACCGATGTAACCCTGCTTGAGCGGAACTTGAACAGAGTTAGAATGTTGAGGAGCTGACAGTTGCTCGTCGATGTTCGGTGATTCTCTCCGGGTACTCCGGCTTCCTCCACCCGTAAAACTGTCACGGTCACGATTAGCCATTGTGCATAAATATGTGACCGTAAAACACCAATGAAATAAATAAATAAATTCAGGAGGAAATGCCAGTCTATGACTTTTTAGAGGTAATCCACTCACATTTTGTGATGTGTTGTCCATAGAGAGTAGTCTAATTACTATGACACCCATCGAGTGGATTTCCTGTCAGGTTATTACTTTAGTTTTCCAACAAAGCATGGTAAGCACAATTAAAGCTTCAGCTAAAGGACCATCAGTTTAAAAATGACTTTAACCCAACAAACAAAAAGGCCTTGCTATAAATACTTCTAATTTAAAAAGTATTCAAGTATTCAGAAATGTATTCATGAATACATTGTAATGTATTTGTATTCGTATTCAAATACATTTGAAAATTTGTGTATTTGTATTCGTATTCGTGTTCATGAAATTTCAAAGTATTCGTATTCGAATACATTTACAAAGTATTCGCCCCAAGCCTGATCCCCATATACAAACGCGCGCGCGCAGCAAATTGGGCAAGCCGAGTTAATGAAGTTGAGTATTTAGGAATCCCACATGAGGTTTATTTCTATCCTTGGGACACTGAAGTACTACGGTGAAGAAAAATGGAACACGAACCAAGCGGTTTAATATAACTGTAATGGTTCAATAGGATGGGGGGGGGGGGGGGGGGGCAGTAGCGAAATTCGCTGTAGAGTTCAAAAGAGGTTAAGAAGAAAGACAGAAAAACGTAATGCACTGTAAAGGCCCAAAGAGGCTGAGAAAAAAGACAGTAGCGAAATGTGTTGTGGATGCCCAAAGTGGCTGAGAAAAAAGACAGTAGCGAAATGTGTTGTAGATGCCCAAAGTGGCTGCGAAAAAAGACAGTTGCGAAATGCGCTGTAAAAGTAACACGTAAGATACCAAAAAGGTCGAGAAAGAAAAACAATACCGAAATACACTGTTGAAAAAAACTTAAAATCTGCCAAGTTTTATACTTTCCAGTCCCAAGCCCGGGCAAAAGATAAATTAAAAAAAAAAAAAACAAGGAAATAAAAACAGCAGCAAAATTCACTGTAGAACATTTTGTATAAAATTTGCAAGTCTTATAATTGCAGGTTCCAACTCCCAAGGCCGGGTAAAGGGTGAGGCGGGATTGATAATTTAAACAAAAACCCAAAAGAGTTGCAAAATTCGCTATAGAAAAACCTCTAAATCTGCCAATTATTATATTTGCCGATCTTAAGCCTAGGGTGAAAGATGGGGACTGTTGATAATTATAAGCTATTTATTTCTAGTCAAACTCGAAATCTTCAAAATTGTCTTTCTGAAGCCGCGATAGAGGATGGGGACAGTTATTATTGTTATTTACACCTGATAACAACAGGCAAATCCACTTGACTAGTAGAGTGCTGGAAGCCCATATTTGGGCTTTATTCTGAGGTGCAAGTACCACAATTTAAAGGCTTCATATTCTGTGGATGTGTTTCATATTATCTTTAAAATGATATTATTTTATCTGTTAGGATTTGCCTTGTTACAATTTATGGGAGAGTGCTTTCTGGCACTCTCCCATAAATTGTAACAAGGCAAAGATGCACAAAGAAATTTTAAGAACCAAAAATAATTTAGCACTCTACCAGTTAATCGGCTCATTTCACGGAAGGATTTCCTCATAATCTGTGTATCTATGCCTAGTCGAAAATGAGACCATAAATGTGATTTTCTATCAGACATGAAACATAAAATAATAGGTTAAAATCAGGAAATTACCACCATCTTGGGAATACATTTTATACATGATATAGCGTATACGTTCGCGTTTTTTATTTGATATTTCTAAGATTAATAGTTTACTTGTGGGTCCCTGTGTCTCTGCTTACGGGAATTAAGACTGTTATATATTAAAAGTGGAATTTTAGCGGTTAAAATTAAGACCGTTATATATTAAAAGTGGAATTTTAGTGGTTAAAATTAAGACCGCTATATATTAAAAGTGGAATTTTAGTGGTTAAAATTAAGACCGTTATATATTAAAAGTGGAATTTTAGTGGTTAAAATTAAGACCGCTATATATTAAAAGTGGAATTTTAGTGGTTAAAATTAAGACCGCTATATATTAAAAGAGGAATTTTAGTGGTTAAAATTAAAATATCAAAATCAAAGGTCGGATATTTTTTGACAACATTCAAAATCACGAGTTTTAGGTTTACTTGCGGTCTCTTTGCCCAAAGTTGCGGAAACGTGAGACAGAAAGTCGGATATCGCTAAACATTAAAAGTGAATTTTTGTGGGTTAAAGTTAAAATATTGGTACCACACTTCGATTATATATTTAGTATACCACATATTACCATATATTTTTCTCGCGGATTCTTGCGATCTCCTGCGGTCTCATTTTCTACCTGAGGTCTCAACGTATTCAATCTCTTACAAAAAAATGTGTCGGGCTTTCTAGTCGGATTGTTTTCGTGTCACTGGTGTAAAAACACTCTAGCAGACTGCATAAAGGATATATATATGTATTACGGATTGCTTTGCTTGTGAAGTATAAAACAACGCACAGAAAGCGAAACCAAATGAAGGAGAATTACAAATATTCTTTTTAGATTTTTGCTGACGTTCATTTTTTCCCCAGTCAGCTAAATATTCTTGAATCAGCGTGAACTGTGCCAATTATTGTTCCAAAATAATACGCGCGCATGCGCGCTAAATGACATTTTACGAAAAGGTCTTCCAAGTCGATTCTGTGAGAAATTCGACGCTGTTTAGGACTATTTGTTTTCCCATTTTTTGTGGAGTCTGAGCGCGGACTACCGTTGACGTAAGGTGATGTTCTTTCACCAAAAAGATAAAGAGATATTCTTTCGTGTCGCAGTGATATATAGAGGATATCTACGCTGCTTTAGTGAATATTGGGAATTATCTCATGAGTGTAGTCCTGAAAGTTTTATTTTTCACGAGCGCTTGCACGAGTGAAAAATAATACTTTCAGATCCACATGAATGAGATAATTCCCGAAATTCACTAAAACAGCGTAGATGTTCTTTTTATTATATACTCCATGACATTTACTGAGCAATATTCAGCCCAATTCGACTGCAAACAGTTTCATGACAATAACAAAAAGCTGCTGATCGTTCCTTCAAGGCGACGTTAAAAGCGACGTCATGAGACGAAGCGTAACGTCATTTAGGAAGCTGCTGAAAAAACTTTAACGTGTGAAAAACATTATTTTTCACTCTCTCAAGTGCTCGTGAAAAAATATTTTATTATATGCTAAAAGACATTTTATTGCACAATATTCAGCCCAATTCTACCCCAATTGCGTGCGTTTCAAAACAATAAGAAAGATTAGCAGATCGTTCCTTCAAGGCGGCGTGATGCACCGTAGCGTGACGTCATTTAAGAAGCTACTGGTGGATATCTTGATATCCATCGAGTCAATGGATATCGAAAAATATCTCTTAGATAATTTGCAATAATTCACAGGCTAGCATATAATAAATATTCCAATGAATAAGAATTTAATTCACCTTGCAGCAATCAAGATATTATCAATTAACGGAACTATGCGTATGATCATAAAACTACGGCTGTTAACCCTTTCCCTAACATGAAAAGCAGACGACACATGCAAAAAAGAAATCTTGAATAATTAATTTGTTTCATTTTTTTGTCTCAAAAACATAGGTTTTGACCCCTCGTTGTAACGAGATCGACGAGCTCGTTCTAACGAGGGGTCATAACCTATGTTTTTGAAAAAAAAATAAAAAAATAATGAAAAACAATTGCCGATTTTTGAGAATAGAGCTGGCCGGCTTTGGCCGTTACATTGGGCATTCCTAATGGCAATATCACCAACAATTAGGTCTAATGAAGTCTCAGTTCATCAACAGTTCTCGCGTTGATTCAAAGAAAATACAAGTTAACCTTTCAAATTATTACCGAACCTCGCCTCGGATTTTTTTGCTCTTTATATGTTGGTCTTTATATCGTCTGCTCGCCCACTACCGATTGGTTCTCACGCAAAAAATATGCGCACAGGGGGTGAAAGGGTTAATGGTTTTCCTTTAGATTCCTTGGTCCGGAATATATTAGTTGTTCGGAAAAAGCGAACCATAGGCTCCGACCAAGTGGAGTATTCCAAACGAGCGAATCTGAACGTTCGCGATGAACTAATTGAGGGCTAGACTGATCCAGACCATAGCAGCGTTGATTTCCTTATAGAACTAGACTGGTGACCTGGGAGCTTATAACGTTACCGTTTTCATAATAATAATAATTATAAAAGAATAATTGATCGTATATTGACATTCCACGACAGACTTTGAACATGTCCAACACACTAATCATATTTGTTATCTCATTCAACTAAGAGCTGGATCTTTTTTGTTTCCACCTGTCATTTGTCACAATATAGCTGTAAACTATGTTACGCAATTTCAAAATACAAAATCACAAACGGCACTTTCTGTTTTTATTACACCCCTAACGTCTAATTATAATAGGAATCAGTAAAAAATAAATTGCGTTCTCCCCTCACCAGTGGGATCAAACACTTCGGTGATTAACATTTCGTGTGAACTTGAAATTTACAAATGAATTTTCACAAGCGCAAAACAAAAGTTGTTTTCGCTCCACCAGTGAGTGTAACAAGACGCGGCAGATCACGATGGAATGCCAAAATGTATTAATGCGTTTCACTGTTTCAGAATAATATTGTTGAATTATTTCAATTCAATGTTGAAGAATTATTATTGAAGCGAAAATGAAGTAGAAATTTCATTTTACTGAATTTGTTTGTGGCTAAAAATTACGTCATTTCGCCAACAATCCCGAACACTTTTTTGTGTGGATGTACACAACATACAATGTGATCTGTGTCAGCAGAAACAGCGATCAGCTGATTGTGTGAACAAATTTGTTTGCGTGGTATGGGCGTCGGTTTGGATCGTTCAGTTGAAGCTTCAAATGAAAAGGGTATAATAAAAAGAAAACCTAATGTTTTCTTGTGAATACCGGGATTTATCTCATGAGTGAGTGAGAGAATTCGTATTTTCACGAGCAGCAAGCTGCTCGTAAAAATACGAATTCTCTCACTCACTCATGAGATAAATCCCGGTATTCACAAGAAAACTTTAGATATTACTCTGTATACAGTACAGCCGCCGTGGAATGTCGAAAACCCACGCGTTGTCTGGTTTTCCCCCGAACGCTTATTTATTATTCATTTATTGGTGTTTAAGGTCACATATTTATGCACAGTGGCTAATCGTGACCGTGACCGTTTTACGGGTGTAGTAGGTAGCTGGAGTACCCGGAGAGAACCACCGAGCACCCACGAGCAACTGTCAGCTCCTCAACATTTTTACTCTTTTCAAGCTCCGGTCAAGCAGGGTTCCACGGTTGAAGACATGCGCATCATCGACGTGCTGTACGTCTTAGTACACGCCCTCATCGTGCCCTCATGTTAGCAACCGGGATAAAGTGCCTTGTCGGCGGACATAACGCGGGTCGTCCTAGATGGGGATCGAACTCGGGACCTCTAGCACAGAAGTCCAACAGTCTACCACTGAGCCAACGCCCCCCCCCCCCCCCACGGGCGCCATGATCTGTGCACCCTAAAATCTGTTGGGTTTAAAATTAGACGAAATCAACTGGGTTGAGTGAATATGAACCCAATTGGGTTCCTATCACTCATCCCAGTTGATTTGGGTTAATTTTTAACTCAACTGATTTTAGAGTGTAGTTTTCAGTAAATATTCAATGAATGAAGTACCGAGTCGTGGGGTGAAACTGTCATTCCGGTTCTCCACAATCAATAGTGAAATTCAGTTTTAATCGACCTCCACATAGCCACAGATCCGGCAATAAGCAACACAGGGGTGAACCTCTCATTCTGACTCTGTAAAACCAAGAGTGAAATTCAGTTTTATTCGACCTGTACATAGCCGCAGGTCTCACAATAACGATGCAGTGGGTAAAACTCTCATTCCGACTGTGTACAGTTTCTTTCTTTTTTTATAACACAATGAACCGAAAAAAAACGCATTTAGGCCCACTCTAACCCACGACCCCAGTGTCTGTCTGAAAACTTACGTTGCACGGTGTGAATAAAAAAGAACCCCTGCACGTTCATATTGTTTCAACATGAAAAATAATTGATATTTATCTCATCATATTAAAAAGATTTTCAAAATAAAATTTAATAAACAATGAAATTCTTATCATGCTTTTTATTCAATGTTCAATTTGTTTATACGCAATAGGTGATTGTCTGCGTTCGTCGTTTTACCCAGATCAAACGTAAACAATGGCCGGTCATGATAATCTACAAGCAAAATCCACGCGAACAAAACTTTCCAATTTCCAAATAGCCTGAATGAACTCTTTTTGAGACAAAGTTCAACCAACTTTCATGTCATATGGGTATATATCGAACTCCACATTTACAAACTGTGTTTTCAGCTTCTCAGGAAATGGACAATTTTTTTATTTCAACTCCGCAAAGTACATGTACAGAGTGTTTAAATTGATTGTCCCTTAAGTTTAGTTATAAAGAATGATCGTTTGTTTCTGTCTAGTTCTTGAGTTATGACTGAACAAAAAACAAATGCCAAACTGTGTAAATGGGCTATAAAAACAAAGACCAAACACAGTGTAATACGCCCATTTACACAGTCTGGTCTTTGTTTTTTGGGGTTCATAACTCAAGAAATATACCGAAATAAACGATCATTCCTTATTTTCATAGCAAATATTATATATGACACAGACTATATGTCTAAGCAAACATTATCAGCAGTGGTCATAGTCAACAAAAACCTCTTGGACTCAACATAGAATTCTGCATATCCAGATAGGTCTGTATGTCCACAAACTTTACTATAGGAATTCACATAGTAACATTGCATCCATACCGAAATATCAGGGTGAACAAATATGGGATTATATTTCACCTCCTACAAGTATCTGAGAATTTCATTGGTTCAAAGACGTCACATGCAGACTTCATATAAAACCATATACTGCCTTTCAACATCAATATACGCTGACAGCCATGGGTAATCTCTCCTTTGTTCATTGTTTATTCAAAATGGCGGCAGCCGATAAACGCTTAAAGTTGAAAGAGTGAGTGTTGGAAGCCCATATTTGGTCTGAAGTGCAGGTTAGGCAACTTAAAGGGCTTCATATTTTGTGGATGTGCGTCATGTTACCTTCGAAATGAAACTGTTTGGTATGTATGAATTTGCCTTGTTACAATTTATGGGAGAGTGACAACAGGCACTCACCCATAAATTGTAACAAGGCAAAAATACGTGAACACATTGTGAGAATTCGCTCATTTAATTTTGATCTCTGTTAGTTCTGTGCATCGATGCAGCTGTCGGTAAGATATATTCGTTACACAGTTTGTTGGTGGCCTAATATGGTATATATGGTGTCAGTTAATTCCATATTGGACTCGATCTTCGCTCTCGTCCAATATGAAATTAACTGACACCATATATAGCATTTTAGGCCACAAACAAACTGTGTAACTAATAGTATTGTCTACAAAATATCGCTCATTTAATTTTGATCTCTGTTAGTTCTGTGCATCGATGCAGCAGTCGGTAAGATATATTCGTTACTTATTTTGTTGGTGTCTTGCTCCGCTCTCGTCCAATATGAAATATACTGACACCACATATACCATATTAAGCCACCAACAAACTGTGTAACTAATAATAGCCGCAAACTAAAAGACCTATGCAGTCCACTGGGAATACATGTACATATTGCGACTGTACAGACAGTGTCCACTACTATAGTGTAAGTGTATTTCCTGAAAAAATCGGGCAATATGAATGAATTCTGTTTATAATTATATGTTTTGGGAATTATGTATATTATCTGATTTCACATCACTAATTTAGTCAGATGGAATTTGTTTATCATTACTTTCATAGTGTTGATTGTTCTCAGCCACAGGCAGACGACAGTTGATTACTGAAGTTCAATTCTTTTTTGCATTTCAGCTGGTATCCAGGCTAGTCCATCCTGTAAAGAGGGATGGGAATTGCACAGAGGACTATGCTACATATTATGCAGAGACGGTTACTCTCCAAGCGGACACGTATGTTTGGAGAAATGTCCAGCAGGCTACAAGAGTGTACGCTCGCATTGTGTCAAAGGCTGGACTTGGCGTCTCAAAAAATTTTACAGCAGGGGTGCTGGGCGTCGCCCAAGCAGTGGATAAAAATCGGTCCGTCAGTCAGTTTCAGCTGTTTAAATGTCTTTTGAGAAACGTTAAGTGTAAAACGTTAAAAATGAGAGATTAAATGTATCAAAATAAAATAATTTCAGCAACTTGGTTTGTATGAGTTCTATGGAGAGAGAAAAATAAAATGTAGGAGTCGAGAGTAGGAGGGATTAGCATTATCACTTAAACATATGTCGAGTATATGTCGAGTAGTGTCATCCGGATAATTATTATTATTATTTATTGGTGTTTAAGGTCACATATTTCTGCACAATGGCTAATCATGACCATGACAGTTTTACGGATGGAGGAAGCCGGAGTATCCGGAGAGAACCACCGAACAACGGCGAGCAACTGTCAGTTCACCAACATGCCAACTCCACACAAGCAGGGTTAGCATTGGTTGAAGACAGGTGCACCATCGACGTGCAGTACGCCTTAGTACACAACGTCACCGTACCCCCACGTGGGCAATGAGGGTGAAGTGTCTTGCCCAAGGACACAACGTGGAGAGTAGGAGGGATTAGCATTATCCCTCAAACATATGTCGAGTATATGTCGAGTAGTGTCATCATCCGGATAATTATTATTATTATTTATTGGTGTTTAAGGTCACATATTTCTGCACAATGGCTAATCATGACCATGACAGTTTTACGGACGAGGAAGCCGGAGTACCCGGAGAGAACCACCGAACAACGGCGAAACTGTCAGCTCACCAACATGCCAACTCCACACAAGCAGGGTTAGCATTGGTTGAAGACAGGTGCACCATCGACGTGCAGTACGCCTTAGTACACAACGTCACCGTACCCCCACGTGGGCAATGAGGGTGAAGTGTCTTGCCCAAGGACACAACGCGGTTCCGCAGGTGGGATTCGAACCGGGGACCTCTCGGCTTGCAGCCTGCACCTCTACCAACTGAGTCCCGCGCCCCCATCTGGATAATAACATATAACATATCTTATGTAAAAAAAAACAAAAAAAAACACCAAAAAACACTTGTCGAGTAGCGTCACCATCCAGATAATATCATATCTTATTACAAAAAACACACTTCGAATAGAGTCACTATCCGCATAATAACATATGAAAAAAAGACATGTCGAATAGAGTCACTATCCGCATAATAACATATGAAAAAAGACATGTCGAATAGAGTCACTATCCGCATAATAACATA
Organism: Pictodentalium vernedei; assembly: GCA_031216915.1. NCBI lineage: Eukaryota > Metazoa > Mollusca > Scaphopoda > Dentaliida > Dentaliidae > Pictodentalium > Pictodentalium vernedei. Next base: position 72,355,267 of record CM062295.1, on the reverse strand, counting down.
TGGAAAAAGACATGTCGAATACAGTCACTATCCGCATAATAACATATGAAAAAAAGACATGTCGAATAGAGTCACTATCCGCATAATAACATATGAAAAAAAGACATGTCGAATAGAGTCACTATCCGCATAATAACATATGAAAAAAAGACATGTCGAATAGAGTCACTATCCGCATAATAACATATAAAAAAAGACATGTCGAATAGAGTCACTATCGCATAATAACATATGAAAAAAGACATGTCGAATAGAGTCACTATCCGCATAATAACATATGAAAAAAAGACATGTCGAATAGAGTCACTATCCGCATAATAACATATAAAAAAAAAGATATGTCGAATAGAGTCACTATTGGGATAATAACATATATTATGTAAAAAAGAAACATGTCGAGTAGGGTCACCATACGGATAATAACATATCTTATATAAACAAAAACATATTTCGAGCAGTGTCACCAACCGGATAATAACATATCTTATGTAAAAAATAGGTCACATCCAGTGAACCTGAGAGTTAAGGCCCCATAATCCTCAATTTTTAAATAGAAAAAAGAAGTCCAAATTCAAACTCTAAAATTCCGAACAAACACAATTAATATAAGGCACCACCAGACACGGTAAAAAACATGCAGTCCAAATTTTGTATGTATAATTGCCCAATGGTTCTTTCTACGATCGAGACATTTATCGAATTTTTCGTCCTTGTTTTATGAGGGCTGATGTACAAAGCCACCTTCTCCGGTTACCGGTTGTATAAAACTAATGTATAGAGTTTACTGTACGGTATTATACTGATATCGTTGTAAGGTTGAATACAGAGTTTGAATTCACATCACAATTTTGAAATATGCCGATAGAGATGATGTTCTGGTGAGGTTAACTCCACAAGCTGCAAATAATACCACAGTTCTTTGTATGTCTGATGTTAGCCATTTGAACACTGTCGGTATCTTTCATGGCAGTTCAATGGCAGCGATTGGAAGAGTCCACATTCATTTTTTTTTGGGGGGGGGGGGATAGACCAACTAATATTTTCAACGTGCAGCCGTGGGGTTGCGAGTTGAAAATATTAATTAGCCTACCCAACACATTCGCTCAGCTGCCATCCCACTTAACCCTTTACCCAACGTAACGGCCAAAACCGGCCAGCGCTATTCTCAAAAATCGCCAATTAATTTTCACTATTTTTTTCATTTTTTGTCTCAAAAACATAGGTTATGACCCCTCGTTGGAACGAGCTCATCGAGCTCGTTCCAACGAGGGGTCATAACCTATGTTTTTGAGACAAAAAATGAAAAAAATTAGTTATTCAAGAATTTTTTTTGCAAGTGTCGTCTGCTTTTCATGTAGGTAAAGGGTTAAGGCAGTTAGGTTTTCAAAGGGTTAATCTCAACCCGTAGATCTGTTAAGTGTCTGAGGGTGGGATAAGGCTTTAGATTAGACTGGGGACACCGGGTTCAAGTCCAAAATGTCCACAAAATACAAGAAGCTACATGATTCGTCAATTTAGATACAAAAAGAATATAAAACAGGGCTTTCTAAGACCTATTTTGCATGGTGCAAAAGTATTTCTTAAAACATTTCTTTATTTTAGAATGTTACAAGCTGTTGCTAGCCATCTCCTAATTTGGGGACACCCTTTACCGGCTGGAATTTGGGGTAATATAATGGATGTATAAAGAATTGATACAAATATTGGTCTCATACGCTTTATAGAGTCACTTGTCTTATGTACTAACTATATTTTTGAGGTATCCTTCAACACACTCAAACGCTCCGATCTGTTTTTGATGGACAACACAGTGTATTCGGACAGAACGCTGGAGCATAGGCTTAAAAATAGGACCCTGATTTGTGATCCTGCAAACTATTAAGTAGTTTTATACAGACGAACATTGCGGAATACTGGATTTTATTACACACCCATTCAACTTTAAACCCTTGTATTTAACGGTATAGACGCCATGGCATAAAGGATTCTTTATTCAATGAGTGATGTACTAGCCAGAACTTTTTCCCAGCACTGTTCACACCAGTTCCTGTCCCATCGAGTCATTAGTTACGCTTCGAAAAATCTCCAAATTTCGTTATACAATTATCGATTGTCCGTCGCATAGTGTGAAAATGAAAACGTCCAAAGCAAAGTAAAGTCGGTTCGGAAGAAATTAGTTCACCACAAGTGAGAAAATATTAAAAAAAAAAAAACGATCATTTCCAACCAGAACATTAACCCAGTCCCGTGGCCGTCTCGTTTTTTGGATCAAGTTATATATAAATTGGTTAACTTTATTTCGGTAAATCTTCGTACATCTTGACATGCTTCGAACGTTTAAAACTGTTTCTCCCAGCTGTTTTGCAAATCTGCATAAATTTGTACCTATATTTTTCCTAACAGTAATAGCCACCAAATGGTTAGACGTGAATGGGCACCAGCCGAAGAGAAACGGCGATAAAAATTTCAACAAACACTGGTTCCGAAAAGGTTGTTTTGAATTTTTATCGATCCATTTGGTCAGTACAACTTCAGTCAAAACAAAGGGGCCCTTCACCTTTGGGTTTAAATATCGGAATTAAAATTTGTTTATTTAAATGAATTTTAACGCATGGGTTGTGTAATGAACACAGAACGCGATGTATGTTTGGATCGATGGGTGTTTTACACAACTCGCGAAGTATGACTACGCCATTCCTACTCGTTATGTAAAACACACACCGATTCAAATGCACATCGCGTTCTGTCTATTAATCATACAAACATAAATAACATCACAGACCAGTTCTTATTGGGGGTGACCGGCGCTTGCCGAATCAGTTCGTTCGTTACTTCCGCTCGGATTCGTTCCCGACTTTTTCGAAAATTCCTTCCTATTTTAACAAGAATATGCGCGTTTATCGACAACACATGACATAAATAAAGTAGGTACTTAACCAGCAAAGAACACAGGAGGGTTATTACAGTTGCTCTGGGTTCAACCGAGTCCTCGAGTATCTCCAGTTACAAAATGAGAACGTATTTTGTCTACATTCATGTGAAACTGGCACTGACCAATCCAGTTCTCGAAACTTTTCCATAAAACGTGATTTCCGGAACAAGATTGTTGTATGAAAAATATAACAGAGAAACACAATTACTCGCGAAATCTTCAATTCGATAACTCATTAGTTCGGCATAAGATAAATAGTAATATTATCCTACATTGGAGCTGATTCTTTCCACTAATGGCACAGATTTGTAGGCAGGCAGATCCGTTTGGTTCCGTTTCATTGCAAAGCAAATCACGGAACCCTCTCGGAGGAGTGCTCTTAAAATGACCAGTATCACACATAACTCAGTACGGTCGAGAACAAGAAAATAATTCCCACAAGCAATACTATGCCTATAGAAGTATAAAGTATACAATTTTGACAAATTTGTGAAGTATATCAGTTCGAGTCATCGGTATATTGGTTGAGTGGTATTAGAGCTGTAGGTTAACCGAAACCGAACCGAGGTTTTTAGTCTTTTTAAAAAAAAAACCGAAACCGAAACCGTCGACATCCCGTAATCTAAGGTTTTTCGTTTTTTATTAAATACTCTCTTGCCAGCTCTTGCTGCAGAAATTCACAGAATGTAGCCACCCCAGAGTAGCGAGAGTGCCCAGACACTGCCAATGGCAGTGTCTGGGTACTCTCACTACTCTGGGAAGGCTACATTCTGTGAATGTCCGACATTTCAGTTTAGTTGTGTTTGCAGCTTTCCTCAAGCTGCGTATAGGTGTCAGACCTCGAAAAATGGCCAAACACCATAAAAGTTCTGTATATTTAGGTAATTATTATATTAGCCTTCCTGATTCTTCATGTATTATAGCTTATTTCGGGCATTCATTGAATGTCACTCAATTTCACTACCATTCAGTTATGACTCTGGACATGAGAATGAGTTTTATTGAATTTTACTTGGGGTCATGAACAAACCGAAAACCGAACCGAACCGAGGTTTTTCTCCACCTGAAAAACCAAAACCGAAACCGAACAAGAAATTTAAAAACCTACAGCTCTAAGTGGTATACAAGTATATTCTATCATATAGTATCGTATTAAATACAAATATGAAATGGGCCGCCCTATAGCTTCCTGTGCTACGAACTTTAAGTGTTTCGTAGACAAGGAATTACCCAGCCGAGCCTCTCCAATACGAAGACACCCAGCGAAGTGTTTAGAATAATCATAGATTGTCTTCCTATTCCACCATGTTATGGCTCTGACACCTTCTTCAACAAACTGAAAACTATAGGTGTTACAAGAAATGAATGGCAGATCCAGATTGCGTTGTGACCGACAGAGAAATTCTCACAAAAGTTTGTTGAATTTCTCAGCCGACCAAAAACAATGACCGCGATAGATCTACCATTCATTACCTATGTTTATATACCACAACTTTTCATAAAAATTAGCCGATATTTATAGTAAATTCACCGTTTCCGATGCGAGAATAAGCCTATCCCATGCGATGTACAATTTCGCCCAAAAATTAAATAAATCGCATCAGCTGAAAAGTAGATCGCAGGCACTGATTGAAATTCGCACGACGCGAGAGCATTTCATCATCCGTGCCCTTTATTGGTTGATTGATTATTACTAGCGGGTGTCTGCATGGTCAACTTTTATCGTCATTTACATCTACTTACGAAACGGTTATCTCCCCTGATTGCTAAAAATTGGCTGGCAAAAATTAACACAACTTGAATGAGGAATTTTTATATTCCTCAAAATTATAAAAAAAAACTATGAAAGTTATATTCGCTATGCGCATCAATCATTTAAGAACAATATATATGCTCTCAGTTTGTGATATTATCGAACGGTTTCATTCGGCCATTTTCCCCCCGTTGATTTAAAATGCTACTGTTATTTCCCGTATAATTCAATGTAAAATGATAGAAAATTGCATTTTCGTGAACTTTTAGCGGTTAATATATTTTGTTTGCTTCAAATTAGCAATGATGTGCGTATACTGGCATATAATATAGTTATTGTCCTATCTAACCACATTCAAATATACAAGCTGACATTTTCCCATTTTTTCCCTTTGATGTTAAAACCAAGACATTTTTATTGTAGTAAAGACAGTTGAAACCACAGTACACAAAATCAGGTAGGTTTCCGCGTGAGTACAAATAAAAATGAGCGTCTTAATTAATTTCTGGTCAACCAGTTAAAAAAAAATCCTCATATAACTAAAATTTCATTTTTTTGGCTTCTAACACATGGGTTATGACCCCTCATTGGAACGAGCGCGACGCGCTCGTTCCAATGAGGGGTCATGACCTTTGTTTTAGAAGCAAAAAATGAAAATATAAAAAAAATGAATGCCGATTTTCGTGTATAGCGCTGGAAGGTTCACTCTCAGCTGATTTCTCTCTTTCCGACCACTATTCCCTGGCGATCAAAATTTCATTCACACCTTTCAGAGGTTCAGTGTTAATTGGATTACAGCGAGACTCCAGTATTTACAAGGGGAGATAACTTTACCAAGAGTCAATATCTATGACGATAAAAGTTGAGGATGGCAGTGAACCTGTGTGAATGCATAGGGTATAACTGAAAACTACAAGGAGTTGAGCGAAACAAAATCAACAACGAACATAGTTACCAATCCGAAGTACGTGGAGGGTAGATTGTTGCTAAATCGCGGCGAGTTAAATTTCATCCAATGAGATGCAATCTTATTTGTAAATCTTGAATTGTGATGTAAAATTATAGATTTTTTTTCGAGTGGAAAATTTACATTACCGCGATTTAGCGACAATCCACCTCAACGTACTTTACTGCAGTGTACTGTTGAAATTTACCACCAGAAAGTAAACCTGCATAAACACAGCTCTTCCAGATATCACGAATTAATAACAACAAAACGGTATCGAGGTCGGTAACCTCGACACGTCTGTTGGTTAACAGCCTGAAGAATTTAAAACATCAAGGTGCCTGTGGCTTACAACGCCAAAGGGTGATCAACGATAATTCACTGAAAAGATTATTTATTTACTTGTACGAAGAAATATAGTATGAAACAAATTACTCACAAAATTATCCATAAGAATACACTAATTACGCGGATAAAAGTTTATTCTTTAGGGCACGTCTCCCACAGCTAGCTGTGGACGCTGGATCAACCTCACATCATCTTCATCCTCTGACGGTTTGTGACAAATACAAAGTGTCTATTCACTTCTCGTTGCTTCCTCCTTGAGCGTCTTAATTAATTTCTGGTCAACCAGTAAAAAAAATCCTCGTATAACTAAAATTTCATTTTTTTGGCTTCTAACACATGGGTTATGACACCTCATTGGAACTTTTATGCATAACCTTCTATTTATATAGATTACTAAATGAAATCAATGTTAAATCGCCTTCGCATCAGCACCATGAAAGGAACGGACGTGATCGGAACCATGAACTCTCAAACGAATTCGAACGTTCATCATACGGTAGTTTCAAACGCTTCGTACTCTTCAAATACGACTGACTTGGTCCAAATCCTTTCAATGTTTACAGATCTGCGGCACCACCTGCCTAAAGGAACAGAATACAATTTATGTTAACTGTGCGTATGCTGGACATTTCCAGCAACCACATCGACAATTTCCCTATGGGACATCCTGCACGTGATTGTATTATATGCCACAAAACTATTCTAGGACGCTAAAATAAAGTTATTATTGTAATGCTTGGCGTCCGTAAACAATATTTGATAAATTACCCATGTTAAACGCACATTTCTGTCAAAACTTAAAAAAAATAGAGCTTTCGAACGTTTTGAAAATTGTGAACAAATCTGCACGCGGTCGGAAGGAACCAGCGTACAAAAACACGAAACGAACTGATTCTGTAAGCGTCGATCATCCCCAGCGATAGTGTTACTTGTTACCACAAAGTATCTGCGAGCGGAGCGGACGGACTACTGACGCACGGACGGACTGCAGTCCGACAACAGACGTTCCGACGCACAGACGAACGGACACCCTGGTGACACTACTGACGGACGAACAGTAGGGCGGCTGTATATAATCATGACCAAACGCCAATACATTACATGGCTGGGGATATTCATCCGAGAATGAAAAACAATGTGGGACAATAATGAACTTCAAGTTTTGATGTTTTAAGTTCTTCAGGCTGTTAACCAACAGACGTGTCATGTTACCGCGATCTGACCAGACGCATCACGTCCCATCTCGACTGGATCGTGGCCTAAGATGGTCATCTATAAAAAGTGATGATACATTTCATTCTCTGCCTCCTCAAATTTAGATCATTGGCCATAATGTGACAAAGCCTCGCACCGGAGTTCCAAAATCACCACAATGTGATCATCTGTCGCCACAATGTGACCACCCATCTCTTGTCACAATAAGACCAACTCTCGTCACAATATGACCAATTCTTACCACAATGAGACCAACTCTCGCCACAATATGGCCAACTCTTGCCACAATTTGACAAGCTGTTGCCTAAATGAGAAAATTCTCGCCACAATAGGACGACCTCTCTCCACAGTTTGACCAATGTTCGCGAGTCGCTGTCTGGGTAACATGTTTGTTTGATAACCTATAATCTTGGAAAACTAGAAATCCGTGCAACGAAGATAAGTCAGAACATGCTGAGCTTGATAAAATAACCTTTTCTACCACTCTCATCTTTAGTAAGATCAGTGATGTCCGATGTTCGATGGTGACTGTGCACCACTGATATCAGTACATATCGTCTCCTGAATTCGAATGTGTTCTATGTACCAGTAGGCTGCCAGTAGGCACATAGAACACATTGGAACTCAGTGAACGATATGGATTTCTGGAACGCCCATTGGCCACATACAGAAAATATTATCACTGTCGCAGGATTGGGGGTTAAGTGATGGAGGAAAATTTATGTTCTTATCAGTGCTCAGCCGACAGCCAGTGACTGTCGTCTGAACCCCAGCTCGAACGTAAACCTTGCCACCCTATCAATGCCCTATCTGCTTGGGACTCTTAGGATTCCAGAAGGTGCCAGTGGCTCACAACGCCAAAGGGTGATCAACGATAATTCACTGAAAAGATTATTTATTTACATGTACGAAGAAATATAGTATGAAACAAATTACTCACAAAATTATCCATAAGAATACACTAACTACGCGGATAAAAGTTTATTCTTTAGGGCCCTCAACGTCTCCTTCAGCTTGCCGCGTTCGCTGGATCAACCTCACATCATCTTCATCCTCTGACGGTTTGTGACAAATACAAAGTGTCTATTCACTTCTCGTTGCTTCCTCCTCGCAGGGTTAACTTCACCGTCAGTCGGGCTTAACACATACAATGTTCTGCTTGTATGACTCTACCAGCGGGGAGCGCGGTGGCTCAGTAGGTAGAGGTGCAGGTTGCAAGCCGTGAGGTCCTCGGTTCGAATCCCACCTGCGGCAACCGCGTTGTGTCCTTGGGCAAGACACTTCATCTCCATTGCCCGCGTGGGGGCACGGTGGCGTTGTGTACTAAGGCGTACTGCATGTCGACGGTGCACTTGTCTTCAACCAATGCTAACCCTGCTTGTGTGGAGTTAGTATCATTGGGGAGCTGACAGTTGCTCGCCGTTGCTCGGTGGTTCTCTCCGGGTACTCCGGCTTCCTCCACCTGTAAAACTGTCACGGTCACGATTAGCCGTTGTGCATAAATATGTGACCTTAAACACCAACAAATAAATAAATAAATACTCTATCAGCGTTCTCACATTTCAATCACAATTCAATCTACCACAGTTCACGATCACCTTGCGCCTTGCCTGGCTCCTACGGGGTTAAGTTATTCTTCGCCTTCCGATATATACTTAACAAAGCTTTACATAGAAATATTCTGCAAAGTGTTCTCAACATCACTAATTCTCGCACCGCCTAAAACTGTCTTAACTCGCGAGCTATTCAAGCGTTTACTCAAGCTCTTAATACGGTTTCTAGACCTCAACGTCACCGATTTTACTTCTTTGGCTACTGTGACAATTCGCGGACTTTCAATCTCGGTGCCTATAACCCTCGACGGCCAAAGCTAGATTCGGACCTTCTCCGAGTGCCCTCAGGCCAACTGCCTCGCAACGACCCACAGCCTTACACACCTTCCGACTGGAATTGGCTGGAATGAATTTTTCGAGAAATCCCCCGATTTTTATTTAGATAGCCAGAACATTTATTCTCGGTTAATCGCTTCTCTTGAACTTGGCCGCATAGATCTATCTTAATTTAACACTCGCTTTAAAGTTCCTTTGAAAGACTCGCATTTTGGTATCTTTTGACATTTCGGAGACAGGATAGATGCGTAATATGGGTGTGTGTCCAGAACATATGTGATGCACTGTATTCTACAATTAGATTTTAACTGGCTTTAATTACCCAGATAATTATTGCAGAAGAAAATATTGTCTCTCTTACTATTGATCTGTTATTTGATAGCAGCATGTGGCGTTCAACAAGTGCGCCATAATGGATATTAAATTTCATGCCTAATTAGCAGAGTTTGAATTATACATCAATCTTCTGGGTCGGTCATATACCTATCTTTACGCTTTATATTTTAACCCAGGCAGAAATACTATCGAAAATATCTACACTTTTATACAACAAAATCGCAACTTTTGGCTATCACCTTGACAATCACCTGGAGACAGCTTTGGGGGCAGGGCAATTCTTGCCATAAAAATACAATCTTCAACAACAAAAAATCCCGAAAATTTTCAATTTTCTGCCTTGCAATCGTCAATTGCTTTTTAAAGAGGGTATTTTAATAGCGGCAAAAATATACTGATGATGTATAATTTTTCGCAGAATATTTACAAGGGATTTTAATTATTATTGACACAAAACATGATTTGATTACATCCCTTGATTTCCAATGCTCTTCCTTTATGTCCATTGGATAGAGAGGGAAGGGATGGGGTAACTAGTCTATACAGTCTGGTTGTCTCCCTTGATTTTAAGGGACGTCCTTTCAAAGGAGTGGCCGTTGAGTACGGGGTGGGTGTGCTAGTTTTTAAAAACAGAACCGTGCTGGTTGTTGTGTTCTAACCCCAATGCAGCTCAGTTGTTAAATATTTTTTATTATATCTTTCGTGACATTCCCTCGCTGTAATTGTCAGCGAGTACTATACTAGATCCGAAAGTTTTATCCATTTAAAGAGAACCATGGACTGCATACTTTCTAAAGATAGACGAGAAATCTTTTAGAAGAGTCAACTGATTGAACACATCTCGCCGTTCAAAGAGATTTGTTTGAATTTATTTTATACCATGATTGCCTCTTCTGCGAAATATAAAACGCTTATGGCATAAATTTTAGCTTTACACACAAACCGCGCTGAACACGGTTGGGATTTCAGTAGTTAAAATTCACACCTACAGTGGAACTACATCCATGCTGACCTTTGGTGACCTCGGCATGAATGCAAACTTGTCTCAATTTATCGCTCGTCGTCTTGCGAAGAGTGAAATGAAGGCGGCAATTATTTATTACGTTTTAAATGAGTTTACCTCAGAAGATACCGAGAACCGTCGAGTTGTTTTTGTAATCGATCACCAAGAGTGTTGAACTTTGGTCACGGTCACTTCCGTTGTAGGGCCTTTCGAAGCTTTTATATTCCACTCGATTCGAAATCGACGCGATGACTAGAATGGATGTTATACCATGATTACCTATTCTACTATATATGAAAAGCCTATGGCATAAATTTTAGCTTTATACACCAACCGTGGTGAACACGACAGAAATGGGATTTCAATAGTAAACATTTACACCTGTAGTAGAACTACATCCAAGTTGACCTTTGGTGACGTTGAACTGAATGCAAACTTGTCTAAATTTATCGCACGTCGACCCGCGAAGAGTGAAATGGAAGTGGCAATTATTTATTACGTTTTTAAATGGGTTTACCTCATAAGATGCCAAAAATTAACAAACATGCATTGTCTCATGTTAATAAAGCATGCACAACTCGAAATAGTATGTTATTGTGTTATTAAAATGAAAAAGGCCTCGTGATTTGAGCGTTTCGTTTCCCATTTCGTTTCGGTGATAAAATTGACATCGGAAGTACCGCCCGCCGATGCTTACAGTACGTGGAGTGTAACTAAATCACCCGCGGAGTTGAGTTATCACCCAAGCTATAGCTTTCAAATTTTGTACATATCAACAAAAAATCAGAAGCAATGTTTCAGCCAATGGACCTCCGGGTTTAACCCGGAGGTCCATTGGCTGAAATTTTGCTGGTTCTGGTTATGCTTTGCAACAAATTTGCAGTTATTGCTTGGGTGGAATCTCAACTCAGCGGGTGATTTAGTAATAATACACTCTCCACGTACCGTTTGTAAACAAAAACAGATTCGCACGTACGTACGTCTGCTGCTCAGTATATTCGAGAAAAAGTAATAGCGGCGACTCTTAATAATCAGACGCTCACGGTATATATAAAATATACCAAACGTAGCTTGGTGTACCAAATGTTCTCACTCGTGGTGAAATGATGTTAACCGCTCGCGAAAGGCTCGTTTTTAACACCACTTCACCGCTCGTGGTGAACATTTGGTACATCAAATTACTATGGGTATATTCTATATATATCTTTCGTAACATTCCCCCCCCCCCCCGTAATTGTCTGAGAGGTACTATACTAGATCCATACTTTATCCATTTAACCCTTTTAACTCTTTGCCCATCGCAGACGATATCAAAATTTAATATTTTAAATATCATTTTTTTTTCAACTGTTGAATTTGCATATTACGTGGGTGGATGCGGCCGATTCGTTGGGTAAAGGGTTAACTCGAGCGGTCGTTTTTCAGGCCCAGGAACATGATGCGTCTTAACCCTTTACCCAACGTAACAGCCAAAACCGGCCAGCGCTATTCTCAAAATCGCCAATTAATTTTCAAAATATTTTCATTTCTTGTCTCAAAAACATAGGTTATGACCCCTCGTTGGAACGAGCTCGTTCCAACGAGGGGTCATAACCTATTTTTTTTTAGACAAAAAATGAAAAAAATTGATTATTCAAGAATTTTTTTTGCAAGTGTCGTCTGCTTTTCATGTTAGGTAAAGGTGTATTAAATATGATGGCTGCTAAGTGAATGTGTGAGGTAGACCAATCAATACTTTCAACGTGTTGCCCGAAGGCTGTATGTTGAAAATATTAATTTGGTCTACCTCCAGATAATTAAATAACTCTAGTTAAGCCGTTACCTTGAGTTGGGCTAATGTCATTTTGCCGCTTTGAAACTCTTTGCATCTCGGCCATCCCTTGTAACAGAATGAATTCCTTTTAACAGCCGCCTACACCTGTACATAGATCTAGAGGGCAAGGCTTCTTTCCTCGCGTCATTTTCCCTTATGTACCACAACATGCAGTGGAACCAACAAGTAGGCTACTGCTATAGCTTCCACTGCTCAAGCAATATAATGAGACATCAGGGGCGACATTTTGTTAATTTGCGGGGAATCCACGGGGATGGAGGCAGGGGCGTTTCGTGACAATTTTTTCAGCATTTCAGCGGCCCGTTTTTTACCAGCGGACCCAGCCCACCGATATTTCCCAAGTACCCGTACGGCCAGTCCACCCCTGTCAGCGGTCACCCTTTTACTTTTTCCCGGGCCTTCATCATTGATTCCCAGTCCGACTGGACAAAAGCTGAACGCGTCGCCCCGAAAAACATTCTGGATCGAAAAGCTATGCACATATAGACCTCTCAGTCTCAACAGAACTTCAAATTCAAACTATTCTTAAGCACAGGCTGTTTTCACGTGGTCTAGGCACTCGACAAAGATATGTAACTGTCGATTAAGGATCGCAGTACTTATTTTGAAAATTTCAAGCAACTCTACTCGGCGTCCTGGACACATTTTATTTTTGTTCGACGCTACTATTTACACCATCTTCAATGTCTTACCCTATTTATACATTTTTCGCCATTAATCCAACAGCGAAATATGTTCACTTTTAACATCTGAATATGATCTAAGTGTTTTAGCCAGCGACTGAATCCACTGCCGATGGTCTTGTGGATGCAAGTGTTACTTAGTCGCTTCCCAGCGCCAGTAACAGTGAACGACAAGCGTTTAGTGACACTATTCTAAATAGGAGCAGCCCTAGCACCTCCCCACGTCGTTTCGCACCAACTAGAAAAACACCAAACTCTGAAATGTTTTCCTAGCGGGCTACCTGGGACATTTTAAGGCGACGGACTGCAAATGTATTTTAACCCTTTACCCAACGTAACGGCCAAAACCGACCAGCGCTATTTTCAAGAATCGTAAGTTAATTTTCTTTATTTTTTCATTTTTTTGTCTCAAAACATAGGTTATGACCCCTCATTGGGACGAGCTCGTCCCAATGAGGGGTCATAATCTATGTTTTTGTGACAAAAAATGAAAAAAAATATTTCTTCAAGATTTTTTTTTTTTGCAAGTGTCGTCTGCTTTTCATGTTAGGTAAAGGGTTAAAAGTCATCGAGTTATCATACTTTGATAGCTTGACCTTGAATCAATTGCGACCTTTCTGGGAATTGCCGTTGGCTCAGTGGTATGTTCGTAGAGCATTTATGGCTAGGCGATTGGGTATTGTATGCACAGGATCGACTCCCGTCGAGCCCACCTTCCGAAACACATTACAGTTTTCAATCTGGTGGCGCGGTGCTAGGACTATGCCAGGTGGAATTCCTGCTTGGCATTAAATTCAAGCAGTTGCATCTTTACGGATCTTCCATTAACTGAGATTCCTGTGTTTATCAACTGGGGCCATCGACCATTATAACAGTGATCTGTTCCAGTTGCATTGGATGCTAAAGCAAACGATCCACGAGTAAACCTCACAACACAATACAGGCTACTTGTAGACAGTTAATAATTCCAACATTTCAGTGAAAAAAAAGAAATTATGAGTTTGATAGCAAACAAGTTTCCAATGTTATCAGTAATCAATCGCAAAAATACGAACAGGTCGGTAATTCCACTGATTGGGTTTCAAATAGGAGACTTCCAACTCCATACTCAGAAGAGGAAGCATATTTTATCATTTCGTTTCTGATATATTACAAACGCCCGAAGACAATGCTCGACAAGGAAATAAGCTTCGATTTGAAAACAAAAATCGGTTACATAACGGTTTCTAACCATATAAGATAAATCGTGAACTTTGGCAAAATATTGTTTAGAAATGGATCTCTATGCCTCTGTTTCGTTATATTATAAATTTTGTTGTTGTCGATAAACACGATATAAAAATATAGAATATACCCATAGTAGCTTGGCGTACCAAATGTTCACCACGAGTGGTGAAGGGGTGTTAACCGAGAGCCTTTGGCGCGCGGTTAACACCACGAGTGGTGAACATTTGGTACACCAAGCTACTTTGGGTATATTTTATTTATACCATGATCGTCAGAGTATTAAGAGTCGCTATTATTTTTTCTCGATTTTACTGAGCAACAACCGTTCGTGCGTGTGAATTTGTTTCTTTTTTGGGCGGATTTCCGCTGTCAGTTTTATCACCGAAGCGAATTAGAAAAAGAAACAGGGACTTTTTCATTTTAATAACATAATAACATACTATTTCGAGTTATGTATGCTTTATTAACATGGGACAATGAATGTTTGTTATTTTTTGAAGTGTTATGAGGTAAACTCATTTAAAAATGTAATAAATAATTGTTACTTTCATTTCACTCTTCGCGAGGTGACGTGCGATAAATTTAGACAAGTTCGCGTTCAGGTCGACGTCACCAAAAGTCAATTGGATGTAGTTCCACTATTGGTGCACATTTTAACTATTGAAATCCCATTGCTGACGTGTCCACCACGGTTGGTGTGTAAAGCTAAAATATATGTTATAGTAGAATAGGTAACCGTGGTATAAAGAGCATTTATTTTGGGCTCTGGATATTGATATGGATTATTGTCATACCGCGTCTATTCTCGTGGTATGTTGAGATGATATGATTTCTTGGGTATCATCTATGGATGGCCCGGGATTTTCTTCAATATCTCCACATTTGAGGAGATTGGTGGATAACCAATAAATCATTATGTCGGGGGTGGGGGATGTCAACAAAAAAGGTAACTCTGGGCCATGATTGGTTGTGCAGTGTATTGGGTTGTGTCGTTTGTTTGACGAAACAGTACCCTTTACAGAGCAGTGGCATGTTTTCCAAAGTGGGTCTTCAGTTGAGTCGACCAAGAGATGTGTTGTGCTGAGATAGTTTAACGGGGAACTGCGTGAGTTAATGTAATTTGAGACATGCATAATGACAACCATTATCGTTAATCATTTAAGACCAAATTTCATGAGAAGGTTGACAGAAATGACACATGGCACATAAATTTTCCTTGTCTTGTACGGTGCTCGGCTCTTGATGCAAACGGACCGACCATTTGATATTCTTATCCATAGAATAGGTAATCATGGTATAAATAGATAATGAGATATGATGGTAACAGTGGCGGCGCTACGGGGGGGGGGGGGGGGCATGGGGGCATTTGCTCCCCCCCAAACGAAGGCTTTGCCCCCCCAGTTGCCCCCCCCCCAACCATCTCGCATGCATTTCCATCCACCCTCACACACAAACACATTCACTCACTCTCTCTCTCACACACACAAACCGCTCTCTATTTTTATTCCCAAAAATTTCCCATACACACTTAGCCCAAATCCTCAGGCTAGCTGATGAACACATCCAGGCAGTAGAGATTTAAAGACTCGGATGCAGATACTTATAAGTTATAATTAAGTTATGAGCCAACAAAGGCGTGTGTATCCATATCCCTTGTCTAAAAAAATTCATGCATTTCGCATTATGACAGACGGGCATTATCTCCCTTGCACTGTTCAATTGTTTGAAGTCTCTTTCTCTCTCTCTCTCTCTCTCTCTCTCTCTCTCTCTCTCTCACACACAGACCCACCAGATGCGGATCCAGGATTTTTTGAAAGGAGGACCGCTAATTACCATTACATTTAGTCGAAACTTGGACCCAAAGTCCGAAATATAATTTTTTGGTTTGGTACGTCCACAATATATTACGGACTTTGGGTCCAAGTTTGGACTACCTCATAACAAAGTAATGATATGATCCTTTACGTATTTGCCCCCCTTCATGGGAGTCTGCCCCCCCCCCCCTAGTTGCCCCCCCCCCCCCCCACAAAAAAATTTCTGGCGCCGCCACTGAATGGTAATCGTCGGTATTATATTGATACGAAAATATTTGATTGAAGGCCAAACTGTATTTATCATAAAACTTCCGGTATTCCATTCCCATGTTTTGTCTGCTACTTAAAAAGTGAAAAATAGGAGAACACCCACGCCTGAGCAGACTATCATCTGTAAAATGAGGTCTCCAGGGGGTGAATTTAGTGATGCTACCGTGCATAGCAGGGTACTATCACTAAACGTACCCTCTGTGTACCTCGTTGTGAATTAAGGTCTCAGACCTATACAGGAAGAGGTAACCGTAGGATAAGTTGGGGAATTTAGCCCACTGTATGGGATAGCATCAGCAAATTCACCCCGTGGGGACCTCTGGGCAGACTGTTAATTTCCAGGCTCGAGAACATCAACACCTTCACCCCTCCATGTGAACTGAAATTTTAGAACATCGTAAAATTAACTTTCTTAATTAACCTTCACAATTATATTCAGTATCAAGTTGATCTGTGTCGGTGTTATCGTCGTCAGCGCGAGAAAACCTTGCAATTTGAAATTGGTACCTCTGGAAATCTCATATCAACATGTATCGACAACATAAACACGTCCTCGTGTTTAACTTACCGAAATAAGGCACGAAGCCACATGGAATTACAGATAAATGAACTCATCAACCGTGGCTTTGTTCATGGATTTATTAAGTGGCTATTAAATTAGATTCAAATAAATGAATAGTTCTGGTGACATTCACGCCTTCTCGGAAATTTTCTACAGGAGGGCGATAAGCTGAAACAAATTATGCTAAGTAAAACATATAGAGAGTAATCGCTTGACTGGACTGGTTACGTGAACTAATTCATGAGAGGTGAGGGACGTTGTACAAACACGAGTGCGCGAATGCGCACGAGTGTTTTACGATATAGTCCCTCGCCTCGAATGAATTATTTCACGTAACTAGTCCAGTCAATCGATTACTCTGTTTATTACTTTTCATTATTAACAATAAATTATATTATTTAACCCTTTACCTAACGTAACGGTAAAAAACGGTCAACGCTATTCTCAAAACTTGCCAATTAATTTTCATTATTTTTTAATTTTTTGTCTCTACAACGTAGGTTATGACCCCTCGTCGAGCTCGTTCCAATGAGGGGTCATAACCTATGTTTTTGAGATAAAACAAGAAAATAATAGTTATTCAAGATTTTTTTTGCAAGTGTCGTCTGCTTTGCATGTTAGGTAAAGGGTTCAAAAAACAATGATGTCCCAATAACACCCACGACAAAGCGTCTTCGTTTGCGCGCTCGGATGCATGTCCCAATTGTTGATTGCATAATTCACTTGTGAAGTTATCGTTTATAATCAAACCCGAAAATCTCAGTAAATCACACTTTGAAAGTAATAAGCTAAGTAAAACACACGCTCTAAACCCAAACATTTGGTTGATATAAATTTTCGTAATATGGGAATGTCAGTTTTGATGGCTTTGTCAGCCTTTGTTGCGATAATTCACTTTGGTTTAGCATTCAAATGACAATTGCCATTACTAAACAGAAATGAGACACACAATACCCAATAAATTAATTGGGGTAGATTTTTGCCTTGGTATATCAATGAAATTATTGTTTTGAATTCGATAAGAATGTTTAATCATCTTTAACGGAATAATGGGGTGTAAGTACGGCAAAAAGTGTTCACATTGCACACGCTTCATTTGTCAGTGATGAAGTCCATACCTGTGACTCTGGACTGTATGGAACTGACCTCTGCTGAACCTTCTTCATAAAAACAAAAAGAAAACATAATTTCAGCATTTGGGAATTGTATATACCATGGATTGGAATTAGTCGCCTCGCATGAATGTCAAACGGATTGTTCCGAGTCTGCAATAGGATTACAAAATACAACAATCCAATCGTTTTGAGGTATTTTATTGTCCCTTTTTATTTCTTACTTGTGTCCTAACAGACTTTCAGGCAGTGCTCACAACTGCATGACAGCAGCTCCGTGGAGAAATTCAGTTTTCTTATCATCTATGTGTCATTCCAAACAGTCTGGTACCTAATTTATTGGGGTCATTTCTTTCGTAAAAGTTTTTCGAGCCGCATCATCAAGGCGTGCTGATTCGTTCTGACTGTGATGCCTCAAGTCTCGATTGTGGTACTTATGTTCATATATCCGAACAGTTTTCGATGTACCACTATGCCGGCGTAATGTTTTTGAATACCGATACCGGTATTCAGTTTTGAATATCGTGCAGTCCAACCAGCCCTCTCATGTAGCGTACAAGGGAATAAATGCTGCGTTTATCACTTGAAGCCAGCATGGGAATCCCAGAAAGTCTTGTTTACTAAGGTATAAGCTCTTCTTTACTGGTACAATATTACCCAGTCATCAGTGTTTGGATTGGAAGTCCTGTAAAATGGACAACATGGATATACAGTTAAAACTAGAAGTCCTGTCATGAAATGCGCACAAATAGCACGATGATCTGCGCGTTATTCTACGCGTTATTACCATTGTAAGGCTATCAAATTCTGTACATATGACCTGTGCACAAACAGTTTTTCAGCCAATGGACCTCCGGGTAACCCGGAGGTCCATTGGTAGAAACATTGCCTGTGTTTGCTATGAGTAACCTAGAGAACCAGCCGTGCTTTGGATGCCATTCGATGTGGCAATTGCGCGCAATTCCTACGCGCAATTAAGTCTAGATAAGCGCACAGTTCATGACAGTACTTCTAGTTTTAACTGTAAAGGATTGACTAAACTTAGCTTTATCTCCAGGTTGCAATCAGGATTGGACATTATTAGCAGTTTATAGGGCGTTCCCTAGTACATTAACAAAGTTTACAAGAACGTAATACTCAACTTAAAAAAGTCACGTGATGTGTCGGGCCGTTAATGTGTTGAACATCTCATTAATAGCCCGACACGTCAAGTAACTTTTTGTTCCTCGCTGTCGTACACTCGAAAATGGAAACAGTTTCCAGAAATGGTTTCAACTGGTGGTTATGAACGCCTAAATAAATCCTATTGTCCACAGTGTTTACCTTTCACTCTCTGTACAACACACCAAGTTATTTTGAAAAAAAAATACCTATACATCTACAAAGTACATCATCTGTTGAAAAAATTAAACTGGAAAAAAATATATGTTGCCACATCAAATTTCCGTTTAAATTTCGAATTTTTCACAGCTACCGTATGGTCTTGCACTGAATGACCTTCACACTTTTTTCCCATGCCTCATATTTTTTGAGAGATTCTCACACATTCCGGCACCAAATTACAAACAAACTTATTAATCCTTTCTACAGTGGACGAATCAAAATTTTAATTAATGGTTTCAAAGTCAAAATATATTTAACCAATCAGCTGATTAGCCCTATTTAATCCTACTCACAACTTTTGGATGACAAATGCTCCAAGTCACGTGTTCACTTATTTTAGTTGTTCATAACCTATAGTACATAATGTGATTTTTTATTTTAAATTATGAAATATGGTAAAAATGTCCAGCAAAGTTAGTCCCATAAGAACAAGCAGCTGTATATAGTTCGAAAGTCTGCAGAGAATTTAAGCCTTTATTCCTGACGTAAAAGCGGTGAATATCGGGTCTGTTTTTTAAGTTTTTCTAACTTCGTTGCAATTGAAAGCGTACTGATGCCGATCACGTGATAATCATGTGATACCAGTTTGTTTGAGAACAGACGATAAAATCATCTGCCAAAATTTAAAACGTTAAAAATGTCTCAATCAAGCGAACTGAATGAAGACCAATTGGCTGTTTGTAGCTGCCATGGTAGGTACAGGGTCAATCCTTTCTCAGTATCGCAGTAGTAATAATAGTAATAACATGACTCTGTCGGGCCTTGTGGTTTATTAGGGGTCCAACAGGTGTGATTAACTGCCCTTCAGCTTCTTGTCGAGGTCCTTTTATAAGTTGTCGGGCTGTTATTCACACCTGTTGGGCCGTTAATAATAACAATGCCCCCCAAACTCATGTTATTGTTATATTGTGAAGAAATATGACCATAGCCACCAATAAAAAAATAAATATCACTAGAATACAGAAAATGTTATTTATGTTAAAACATGAACTATAAATTGAAAATTTGTCACTAGCAAAGTTGCTGTTTAATTAACAACATGGTTCTACTGGACTGCTTTAAGGGTTATCCAGAAGGTATATTGGAATAGCAGAAAGCAGATTCATAGATGAACCGGACAGTTAGGTTGAAGCTCAAACCACATTTTCTAAAAAAAAAATAGAAAACAAGTAAATAAATGAAAAAATAAATGTATATAAAAAATTATTTCGATACAAGTATTCCAGTACAATGTATTTTTAGGAGCTGTCATTGAACCTGCTTACACCCAACAAAGGGGTGCACACTGAATTATTTATCTCTTAATTTAATAACCCTTTTTAATTGAATATACCTTTTAAACACAAAACCTTTTAACATACTGTCAAGGTGATAGCTAAAGGTTACGATTTTCTTGTTTTAAAATTGTAAATGTTTTTCGATAATCTTTCTGACTCGGTTAAACATAAAACGTAAAGATAGACATATAACGGACCACCCCCCACCCCACCCCCCTCCAAAAAAACGATTTTGTCACTTAAACAGACTAACAATAATTCAAGCGCTGCTAATTAAAGCGTGAAATTTTATGTCCAATATGGCGCACTTGATGAACGCCACATGGCCATCTGATAACTGATAAAAGAAATACGAGAGATATGTGTCCTCCTGCAGTCATTATCTACGTATTTATGAACCAGCTAATGAATAATGTTTGGAAACACAGTACATCGAACATGTTCTGGACACACACCCATATTACGCATCTACCATGTCACCGAAATGTCAGGATATGCCGAAATGTTAGCCTTTCAAAGGAACTTAAACGCGAGTATTAAATTAAGAAAGATTTAAGCGGCCAAGTTCTGGAGAAGCGATTAGACTGAGAATTAATATTCTGGCTATGGAAATAAAAATCAGGGTGTTTTTCTAAAACTTCATTCCAATCTGATGGTGTGTAAGCCTGTGGGTCGTTTCGAGTATATGGGGATGTCCCACGCTATAGGTTAGAGGAGGTGCCGCATCGGTGCGAAAGTACAGGCACGTTGTTATGTAGGGGGACTGCTTTAACCCTTTACCTAACATGAAAAGCAGACGACACTTGCAAAAAAAATTCTTGAATAACTAATTTTGTTCATTTTTTGTCTCAAAAACATAGGTTTTGACCCCTCGTTGGAACGAGCTCGTTCCAACGAGGGGTCATAACCTATGTTTTTGAGTCAAAAAATGAAAATATTTTGAAAATTAATTGGCGATTTTTGAGAATAGCGCTGGCCGGTTTTGGCCGTTACGTTGGGTAAAGGGTTAAGGGTTATCCAGAAGGCATATTGGAATAGCAGAAAACAGATTCATAGATGAACCGGACAGTTAGGTTGAAGCTCAAACCACATTTTCTAAAAATAAGAAAACAAGTAAATAAATAAAAAAATAAATGTATATAACAAATTATAATAATTGAATATACCTTTTAAACACAAAATCATTTAACATACTGTCGAGGTGATAGCTAAAGGTTGCGATTTTCTTGTTTAAAATTGAAAATAATTTCGATAATATTTCTGACTGGGTTAAACATAAAACGTAAAGATAGATATAACACGGACCCCTCAAAACCGACTTGTCACTTAAACAGGCCAGCAATAATTCAAGCGCTGCTAAATAAAGCATGAAATTTTATGTCCATTATGGCGCACTTGTTGAACGCCACATAGGCCATCTGATAACCGATAAAAGAAATACGAGAGACATGTGTCCTCCTGCAGTCATTATCTACGTATTTATGGCCAGCTAATGGATAATTGTTGGAAACACAGTACATCGAACATGTTCTGGACACACACCCACATAACGTATCTACCATGTCACCGAAATGTCAGGATATGCCGAAATGTAAGTCTTTCAAAGGAACTTAAACGCGAGTATTAAATTAAGATAGATCTAAGCGGCCAAGTTCAAGAGAAGCGATTAGACTGAGAATTAATATTCTGGCTATGGAAATAAAAATTGGGGTGTTTCTCTAAAACTTCATTCCAGTCTGATGGTGTGTAAGCCTGTGGGTCGTTTCGAGTATATGTGGATGTCCCACGCTATAGGTTAGAGGAGGTGCCGCATCGGTGCGCAAGTATAGGCACGTTGTTATGTAGGGGGGCACAGAGCTCATAATTAGGATAGGAACAGTCGTGGGCCAAGTCGGTGGCCATATACGAGAATAGGATCAGAAAAACGAAGTACGAGCTCAGGGTGCTATTTGCATTTAGGTAAACGGTATTACCTGTTTTAGAAGGCAGGCTATACGTAGGCAGAGTGAATAGGCTTTGCCTGTATGAACATTATTGTGAGACAAATGTAAGGGAGAGGTTAACCCCATTGATGGCGATTGCATGTGTGAAAAGCGTCAAGAAAAGTGACAATTAGCTCGTGCCCGTGCGACGGGAGTAATAGAGTGACATTCCGTCACATGTTAGAGCAGAGGCGTCCGATAAAGTGACAATACGTCAGTGGCCGTGCGACGGCAGCGAAAGGGTGAAGTGAAGATGCGACCAAGGAAAAAATACCAGCGAAAAGTAGGAAAAACCAGCGACAACACAGAATGCGGACTCGCAAGTGATTCAAAAACTGTGTGGGTAGGGGGTGATTGACGTTTTGCCTATTATATTCATTGGATTCCACGTAAATCACAAATTACCATATTTATTTATATGTATATGTTTTGAAATTGTTGTTTTCAGTGAACCCCTGTTGATTTATGCTTTTCGAGGAAAGGATATTAACTTCTTCAGAATACGAACCACCCCAACAAAAATGAAATGGGCGGGTTCGTCACGAGGAGATATCCCGTCGCCTGAGTGCTAGAATGTTCTATGTCCCATAGGGACACAGAACATTCTAGCACTCAGGCGACGATACGTTCACGCACGGATTCAGGCGACAGTCCTAGAGTTTGGGCTGAATACGCGGCGTGAATCTATTTTTTCGCGGCGTGAATCTATTTCTTCGAGCAGCGACAAAGCCCCGGTTTCCGATACATACCTTCAGCATAGATTTGATCTGTTAATTGCATATTTATTTATTTATTTGGATTCAACGAAACTTTCGACGGCCAAGGTCACTTCGCGTCGGACAGTTTTACGGATGGAGGAAGCCGTAGTACCCGGAGAGAACCGCGGAACGACGGCGAGCAACTGTCAGGCTCCCCCAACGTACTAACTCCAGGGCTAGTATTGGTTGAAGGCATGCACACCATCGAAGTGTAGTACGCTTCATTACACAACGTCACCGTGCCCCTACGTGGGCAATCCGTATTACGTGCCTTGTCCAAGGACAATGCAGCAACCACTGAGCCACCGCGCCCGCGTTAATTGCATATAGATTATAGAGTAAGCTTCTTTTGATTGAATAAAAAAATCTTGTAACTTGTCCAAAAGTTACCATAACAATCACTGAATTCCCCTTATCCATATACCTTTTGTACATCAGAATCTACAGAATACACGCATTTAATCCACTACGTCGTGTCTGACAGAGCAAAATAAGAGTTTATACAAAGTTACGCTATAGTCATAGCTGCTGATAACGACACAAAGAGACATGCTTAAAAAAATTATATACGGGAATTAATTTTGACATGCACTGTAGTACAGGCTCGATGAATCAGATTTCATTTCGACTTGCGCTGTAATATGGTTTAAATTGCTTGAACATGACAATTAATATCGATCCGTACTGCACAATCGAAAAAGACTGAAAGCCGACAGTGAGGACGGAGAGAGAGAGAGAGAGAGAGAGAGAGAGAGAGAGATACTCGTTTGAAGAGTTGTATGTTGATTTCGATTTTGTGCTCGTATTTGGCAAAGGGTGGGTCTGAGTGGGGTAGTCAGATCCGTAAAACACGCTAATCGGGACGTCATAAAATCTCTCAGTGGCGTGGACAACAAGTAAAAATGTATATCTACCAGTAACTATCAAATGCCGGTTTTTACTCAATTGAATATAAAATTAAAACAAAAATCATACAGGTTTGTAAATCAGCTGCGTCCACATGAATAAATCTATGTCGGAATTTAACGGAATGCCTGTAGAAAATACGCCATTTCATCACACCCGGCCTTTAAGGGAATATTGACGAACTTGCGATGTTTTATAATTAAATGTACAGAGTTTACTCATTTTTTTGCCAGCGAGATCCTTCACTCAACTTGGTGTGACAAGTCTACTCGTAAATGTAACTTGGGATCATAGCTTGTTGAAGCTGGATTTATTATTGGCCCCTCCTTTGAAAAAAAACGCGCAAGACACCAACACCGCTAAGGACCCTACCCATTCGCTCCTTCGCCGCGCCTAGGCATGAAAAAAATGAAAGAAAAAGACTTATTTACAGTCATTTGCATCGTTTGCGA
This sequence comes from Pictodentalium vernedei, assembly GCA_031216915.1. Taxonomy (NCBI): domain Eukaryota; kingdom Metazoa; phylum Mollusca; class Scaphopoda; order Dentaliida; family Dentaliidae; genus Pictodentalium; species Pictodentalium vernedei. The sequence goes on along the minus strand of CM062295.1, from coordinate 72,330,585 downwards.
TAGTGAAATGTAGGACTCTGAAATTTATGTGTACGACGATTTCATAGGAACCTGCTTTTACTCATTTGAACACGAAATTAAAATTTATACAGGTTTGTACAAGTTAAAAAACTGTAAACCGGCTGCTTCAACGTGAATAAATCTAAGTCGGAAGTTAACAGAGTGTCAGCAGAAAATACGTTATTTCATTACACCCAGACTTTAAGCGAATATTGATTATTGACGAACACGCGATGTTTTATAATTACACGTACACAGTTTACTCATTTTTTGTCATCGAAACCTTTTACTCAAAGTGCACTGCAAAAAATATAGGTTCTCTTTAGAACTGGTTCTAATCTTGTCCCTTAGATGGAACCAATTCTGTTTAAACAGTATTTATTTCAAATCAAATAAATTTACCAAGATTAGCATTCAATTTTAACAGAATATTACATGAACTGAAGTAGATTCAGCAGTAAACTTGGAGCTTATTCAACGCAGTTGCGAAACATTTTGAAACAAAGGAGATGTGAACAGTTGGCATATCGAACCAGTTTTGGTTCTGTATAGAACCAAAACTGGTTCGATATGCCAACTGTTCATATCTCCTTTGCTTAATAATGATTTGAGACAACCTCGTATAACCTCTAAACTTACGGCTGAAACCCCCTTCATTTATGTTTAATTCTATTAATATTTAATGTTAATCTTTTTATAAATTTATTTGATTTGAAATAAATACTGTTTAAACAGAACTGGTTCCATCTCAGGGACAAGATTAGAACCAGTTTTGGTTCTAAAGAGAACCTATCTTTTTGGCAGTGTGTGGCAATAATTCTCCTCGTGACCTGGAACTCGGAATCATAGCTTGTTAAACCTGGATAATATGTTGGGGCAAATCAACAAATATGCCACGTTTCTAATTAAAACACCGAATTTTTATAGTTCTGCACAATTCCTAGTCCCCTTGCAGCTCGATGCCCTGAGCCCATTGTGATCGTTTATACCACTTTTACAGTGAGAGGGTTTTTGGATAAAGGTCGAAACGTTTATGATAGATTGGCAAGGCCAAAGAAGCAAGACTGGTTCTCTGATAAAACTGTCCATGTCTCAGTAAAATCCTAAAAAATACAGAACCACACTTATAACGGCTCTCGTGGTATCCCTACGCGGTATTCGTACGCCACTCGCTCTCGTCCAGTAATCATTAACCCACAAAACATAGGTGTGGTTCTGTATATTTCCGATTGTACAGTTGACAACAACAGTGGTCAACGTCTCTATGAAGTCACTTGCACAACATGACGTCACGAAGTCAATCGCAACGTCAACCGTTTCAAGAGGAAAACCTTCAAGAAAGCCCAACTTCTCCATCAATTTTCCATCACATACCCTTACTATATAACAAGAACATTGATAGTTCATATAGCACCACACGTGCCATTGCATACTATATATGGTGTACGTACCACAATCGCCAATTAATTTTCATTATTTTTTTTCATTTTTTTGTCTCAAAAAACATAGGTTATGACCCCTCGTTGAAACGAGCTCGTTCCAACGAGGGGACATAACCTATGTTTTTTGAGACAAAAAATGAAACAAATTTATTATTCAAGAGTTTTTGTTTTGTATGTGTCGTCTGCTTTTCATGTTATGATCATAAGCATAGTTCCACTAATTGTTAATATCTTGATTGCTGCGAGGTGAATTAATTTCTTATTGATTGGAATATTTATTATATGCTAGCCTGTGAATTATTGCAAATTATCTAAAAGATATTTCTTGATATCTATTGACTCGATGGATATCAAGATATCCCCAGAAGCTTCTTAAATGATGTCACCCTTTAACCAACATAACGGGTAAAACCGGCCAGCGCTATTCTCAAAAATCGCCAATTAATTTTTCATTATTTTTTCATTTTTTTATCTGAAAAATATAGGTTATGACCTCTCGTTGGAACGAGCTGGTCGAGCTCGTTCCAACGAGGGGTCATAACCTATGTTTTTTGAGAAAAAAATGACAAAAAAATAGTTATTCAAGAATTATTTTTGCAAGTGTCGTCTGCTTTTCATGTTAGGTAAAGGGTATATTGGTATATTTTTTTAGGGTTTTATTGTTTTGTTTATTCTTTAACCACTGTGCTACATTGTATATCAGAACAAGGAGCAAAATGAAAGTGTTTTCTGTTTCGAATATCTAAATGGGTTCCCTTGTACAATAAGCAAATCTTTTGTTCACAGAAATCAAGGATGTGTCACCAAGTAATATAATATATATTATTTTAGATTTTGATCAATATGCTCTGGAGATGAAAAACAGGATGCAGTCTGAACGGTGCCGAAATTCTGCACCGGCAAAGCTCCGGTTCCTATAGGAATTCAAACTAGCTGCGCTGACAAAGCTCTGGGTAATGAGATGGTTCATACATGTTATACTTCTTACAATTTAACCCTATAACCAACGTAACGGGTAAAACCGGCCAGCGCTATTCTCAAAAATCGCCAATTAATTTTCATTATTTTTTCATTTTTTGTATCAAAAACATCGGTTATGACCTCTCGTTGGAACGAGCTCGTCGAGCTCGTTCCAACGAGGGGTCATAACCTATGTTTTTGAGACAAAAAATGAAAAGAAAATAGTCATTCAAGAATTATTTTTGCAAGTGTCGTCTGCTTTTCATGTTAGGTAAAGGGTATATTGGTATATTTTTTTCAGGGTCTTATTGTTTTGTTTATTCTTTAACCACTGTGCTACATTGTATATCAGAACAAGGAGCAAAATGAAAGTGTTTTCTGTTTCGAATATCTAAATGGGTTTCCTTGTACAATAAGCAAATCTTTTGTTTACAGAAATCAAGGATGTGTCACCAAGTAATATAATATATATTATTTTAGATTTTGATCAATATGCTCTGGAGATGAAAAACAGGTATAACTGTTTTTCTCTCCAGTGCCTTTTTGAATGAAACTGATTGTCTTTCATTGAATTTTCAATGATGTACCTGTAAGCTGCATACGCTCTATTTACATTCTATTAAGTGGCTGTATTTCATGACAATGCTGTACCTAAACACTCTACATTTCACACTTTGTAATATTATTGCCAAGTTAACAGATATATACAGACACAAGAACAACAGATTTGTTCAAGATTTGTCGAGAACGCTCGTTTCGTTCGAGTGGTGGTTACCCAAATTTAAATCTACGCGAACGGATGACTGGTTCGGCACTCTCCCATCAATTGTAACAATGCAAACTCAGTGGAGATGAAGTAATTGTACTTACAAGATAACATGAAGGACATCCACAGAATACGAAGCTTTTAACTTTAGGTACCTGCAATTCAGAATAACGCCCAAATATGGGCTTCTAGCACTCTACCAGTTAAGCAACCTTTCTTTTGTCTTGATAGAGTTTAAGACTTTTGGCGTATATATATATATTTCAATTCTATGTAATATATGAATCCTGTTGAATGATAAATGCAGTTTCCTAAGAATTGTTACATAGTCAAGCGCTCTGTTAGCCATCTCCAACCCACGTGAACGGCCAGTCCGTTAGAATAAGTTTGGAAACTTGCATACTGGAACGATTAAAAATTTTCAAAGAAACCTCCTGCAATTTTCATTTCAAATTTAATTTCTCAAAACAGAAAAATATTCAGATACAGACCACCTAACACCGGAAAACAATTTCAATAATTTCTTCCCAGACTGTTTTGTGGTACCTCCACACATCGAGCATTTGAAACTATTCATTAGAATATTCAACAGCTACACCAAGACAGTATCTACTCTTCTTTTCTTTTTGTGACATTGTTATTATGTTGTTTTTTATTATCTTCAGTTTCTTATGGGTTTATTGGTTTATTGGTTTACTTTAGGGTATACATAATACAGAAAAGTGTACATTAAACACATTGAAAATAGTAATAAAAATAATAAATAAATAACAATTGTGTTTGTGAACAAATACAAAAATAGTGTATACCGTAGGGAGGTGGCATAGCCAGATTGGCTGTCTACCTGTCATCCCCCTGTTAGCTATACAGTATCAGCTTGTGTCAGACCAACAATAAGAAATATAAATTAACAGATAGTTATTTGCATGCACTATGTGTACTTATATGTAACTAGTTATCCTGTCGACTTTTCCATGGTTGCTTCCAATGTGGGCATTGTCTTTTGCATTATTAATGATTGTGATCTGAGAAGTAAGCAGCCCATATCGGAAGCTGATGACAAGACCAAGAGTCAGAGAGCGAAAACTATTTTTTTATTTTATTTTTTATTAATATTATTATTATTATTAGTTATTTATTTTTTTTGTTTTAGCCGGATCAGAATGTGTAAGTAAATTAACGTTGTGGAAAAGCCAAATTCCCGAGCTATTAATACCATGTAATTAGAAAGGACGAAAAGATACATGTAGATTAAGCACCTAAGCAATCTAGGCAATATGGGTTATTACAGTTTACATTGGCGTCACACGATCTTAGCAATTTTTTTATCAACTCCTTTCTGAATGTGTCTCTAAGTGGCATATTGCGCAGTCTTTCATCCAGTCTATTCCAAATTTTCGGGTAATCGAATGTTGGGAAGGCATCTAGAGATCTTGTTCGAGATCTTTCTTCAAGAAACATGCCAGATTGTCTGGTGGATCTTCCACTTCTATTTTCCACAGCACTGAACAAATTATCAAAAGACACGGGGAGTTTATTATTTCTCCAGTCAAATAGAAGCAGAGACATATGGAGCACAAAAAGATCGCTAACCTTTGAAATTTTGTCTTTTTGAAACAAAGGATCTATGTGAGAGTTACATCGTGAATTGTTTAAAATTCTTATAGAGCGTTTTTGCATTAAGAACAACTTATTTATACCTTTCCAGTTACCTCAAACATGGATCCCATAAATCAAATGACTGTGCTCTAAAGTATAATACAACGTTTTCATTGCAGCATGTGGCAATATAGTTTTTACTTTGTTAAGAACATAGTTTGCACGAGCTATTTTTTCGCACAAATTAGAATTATGAGGCTTATATGAGAGATGCTCATCAATATGTATGCCTAGAAATTTTAATGACGATTCGTTTTGGTCAGACGCAACTCCATCTATTTTCTTATTGTTTATAACTACATCACTGAGAAGTGGAACTTTTCTCTTATTGCTGGGGTTTATGATGATAAATTTGGTTTTAGTAGTATTGAGGAGGAGGTAATTAGCCGAACACCACCAAGAAATCTTTTCTAGTTCAAGATTAATATAATTTACAAGAATATTTACATCTGGCCCCGACGAATACACAGTTGAGTCGTCCGCAAATGACACCAGATTTAGTGATGTAGCCTTACAAAGGACATTAACATACAGCAGGAACAAGGTCGGCCCTAAATTAGAACCTTGTGGCACTCCGGAAGTAACTGGGATTGTGGATGACTCATTATCTCCGAACGCGACGTATTGTTGTCTACTAGACAAGTAACTCTTGAACCATTCTAAGCTGACTCCACGAATGCCATAATATTCCAACTTTCTTAATAAGATACTGTGATTTATTGTATCGAAAGCCTTAAAAAGGTCAAGAAAGACAGCGAGTGTGTTATGTGTACTTCCCTTATTATTTTCCTCAGCAATATGACTCAATAATTGGAGAACGGGATGAATAGTGACATGATTTTTACGAAAACCGTATTGCCGAGGGGTAAGGATATCAAATCTGGTTAAAAAATGTATAAGTCGATCAGACATAATTTTCTCCAATACTTTAGAGAGAGTAGGCAAAATACTCACTGGCCGATAATTATCGACGTTCTTTACAGTACGTGGAGAGTGGATTGTAACTAAATCACCCGCGGAGTGGAGTCATCACCCAAGCTATAACTTTCAAATTTTGTACATATCGACAAAAAACACAAGCAATGTTTCAGCCAATGGACCTCTGGGTTTAACCCGGAGGTCCATTGGCTGAAACTTTGCTGGTGCTGGTTATGCTTTGCAACAAATTTGCAATTATTGCTTGGGTGGAATCTCCACTCTGTGGGTGATTTAGTGATAATACACTCTCCATGTACTGTATTTAACCCTTTGAACTCTGGTGGTATTTCTATGTCAGTTCAATGACTGTAATTGGAAGAGTTTATATCTATATTTGGGGATGTACCAATTAAAATCTTCAACGTAAAAGTTGAAAATATTAATTGGTCTACCCCACACATTCACTTACCTGCCATCCTTCTTAATGAAAGTATGACGTACCATGCTTCCGGGATGGAAAAGCGGTCGCTCGGGTTCAAAAAATTACATTTAAATTACACCAGAGTATATGCTGGCTGCAAATTTTTTGTTTCACTTCAGATATATACATGTACATGAACCACGTGATATGACCTTACTGTTGAAAGCGATCTTAACCCTTTACCCAACGCAGACGATATCAAAATTTATTATTTTCAATATCATTTTTTGAAAGTTTTCAAAAAAATTCAACATAACCACATCATGTGACCTCTCGTTGAAACGAGCTCGACGAGCTCGTTCCAACGAGGGGTCACATGATATGGTTTTGTTGAAATCTTTTGAAAAATAATATTTTGTCAACTGCTGAATTTGCATATTACGCGAGAGGATGCGGCTGATTCGTTTGGTAAAGGGTTAAACTCTAAATAACAAATAAACTAACATTCACACGTACTTATCCAGTCCTAAGGTTATCAAATCCATAGAAATGCAAAAAATTGGACCTCTCAATACTCAATTCAATTTCTTTTATTCACTCAGACAATGTTATATACAAAGTACATGAGGTATTATTCGAGTTAAATACAGAATATAAGATATGGAAAGGTTAAATGTATATAGATATGTGGGTTATTATTAGAAAATTGGAGAAAGCATGTATTGAATCGGTCATATATACACACACATTCGTATACATATTCATGGTCACAAGTAATCATTAAAGCGATCCAAATCACAGCCCTCCCCATGGATACATATACACACCCCACATAAATACATGTGACGGAAAGTGTGTGGTGGGAGGAACTCCAAGACCCGTGTGTGCATGGATATATGTGAACACATACATCGATCCACACACATATCGTCTTCAAGTGGTACTGCTTCGTAGCACTCACCCCCACCAACCATTCCTTGCTCTGTACGTTCAATTATCCATACAACCTTTAGATGTAAGTTATATCCGTGTACAGTTACATGGGTTGTAATTTACTCCAAGGTGTGATAGGTTTTATAATCCTGACTAGTACCACACAGTCAATACATTCCCAGCACATATTCCCAAGGGGAAGTTGGAGAACAGTGTAATGGTCGGAGGTCTTAGTTAGGACTACTATGTGTATTTCTAGAACCTAACATAAGTAACGTTAATATAATCAATGTTTTATTTACCAAACTATGAATCAACCTGTATTCTGAGCAAATATTAATATACATAAAACAGCAAAAAAGGATTGGAAAGCGGATCCAGCAACATGTCGAACCTTATTTTTTAGCTGCTTCCTCACACAGAACGTACAAATGTTTCATGTCAACAAAAGGCAATATGCTTATCTAGTGGCAGTGATGTTTACTTCTTCAGTGAACTGGGTATGCCGAATCGGTGAAGACTAGTCGTATTTTTCGAGGTCACAGTTTTATGAGTTATTCTGATCGCTTTCAACATAAAATCATTGTCTAAAAGGCAAAATACCCTTTCAAGTTCCTATAAATTTGAGTTGCACTGCGGGTGTTTCAGCTGTCCAGCTGCGGTATTCAATAGTTTGGTGTTTAGCTTGCGGCGACTCATGTTTAATAATCGCCGTTCAACGGAACATCAAACTTTTCTTTCGACCATTGGTCAATGATCCTCTATGGATGGCAATAAGTAATGAAATTAATCATATTCATTTAAACGTTCATCATTCGGAGTTTATCATGCATAGTTAAAACCAGAAGTCCTGTCACTAACTGTGCGCTTATCTAGGTTTAATTGCGCGTAGGAATTGCGCGCAATTGCCATATCGAATGGCATCCAAAGCATGGCTGGTTCTCTTTGTTGCGCAGAGCAAACACATGCAATGTTTCTGCCAATGGACCGCCGGGTTACCCGGAGGTCAATTGTCTGTAACATTGCTTGTGCACGGGTTATATGTACAGAATTTGATAGTCTTACTATGGTCATAACGCGCAGATTAACGCGCAGATCGACGTGCTATTTGTGCGCATTTCGTGACAGGACTTCTAGTTATAACTGTATGTCCTCGTGGAAGAGTTCTCAGATTAAATTAGAACCACGAGGTGAGTCACGCCCTGCTGCATACCCCCACCGTGCATACCGCCAATTAATGGCAAGAGAAGAAATAAACCACGATACTGTGAAACCCTTTCCCATAAACAATCTTCATCCCAAATTTCATTGAGATCCGATAACCCAAAGCCCGCGATATGAGGCGAAGAGACAAAAAAATTGGCTATTTTACGAGGCAAACCGCGAAATTATTGGCTTTATTTTAGAGCAATCCCCCCTCCCCACCCGTCACACCCCAGAGAAAAATTGTGAAGACCAGAAAGATCTGTTATTGATGTCTAGTGACGAACGGACCATCCAAATAAGAGATATAGAAAAGACATAATGACACATCTGAGGAGGTGGTTTGCATGTATTTTCGTTGCTTTTCTGCAGCAACATGACTCATTTGAAAATTTTTCCCATAAATAATCTTCATTCCAAATATCCGAATTTCATTGAAATCTGATAACCCAAACTTGAAATATAAGTCGGCAGTTCATACATGTCAACCGATTTGGGATCTCTATCTTCTTCGTCGAAGGAATGTTTTAATTGTAAATCTTGAATACTAGTCACTCGGGATTATGGATCAAACCTTAGGGTTCTTGGAAATGTATGTGGACAAATGCCCACTCTAGCCATAACGCGTTGGCTTCCCGAACTTGTTATCCAGATGGCACGTACCGTACTCCAAATTGTTCATGCTGGGCCCCACCGGCTTCCATTTGTTTTATAGACAGTGTAGCTGACATAAGGCCAATTAAGTCGAACAAACAACTGGCTGTTCTGCGAGTCACACAGCGAATTTTCAAAGTTAAAAAAGGGGGATATGTCTAAAAAGTGAAAAGTAAGAAGTAATATTATTAAACACTCATTTGAAAGACTTTCCCATAAACAATCTTCATTCCATATTTCTTTGAAATCCGATAACCCTAATCTGAGATACGAGGCGAACAGACAAGAAATAAGCTATTTTGTATATTCAAAGGGACATACGTCGCAGAAATATATTCCATCAGCAAAGTGGCTGTTGCTTCTTCAAGATTTTGTGATACTGATAATGAAATTTTATCGAAATCTGAGGAAGAATGTTTTAGTTATAACGCGAACAGTCATCAGAGTGTGGACGTATAGACATACGTACGGACGGGCGGGCGGGCGGTCGGGCGGGCGGGCGGTCGGGCGGGCAGGCGTTCCGGCGAGCGGGCGGATTCGGGCGGCCATGTTTCGGGCGGGCGGACGGACGGACGCAATTCAGTATAGCCTACTTTTTGAAAAATGTGGGGATATAATTATAATACAGTGGGGGGCGGGCGGGCTCCATGAGCTTTGTCAAACAAGATATAATAGATTAAATGGATGTATTGGATGTACTGAGGCCAAACAGGTCTATAAACAAAGGAAAACTAGGGAGAGTCAGGGTAATTTCTCGACAGGTTACAATATTTTTTATTCAATTAATAGGAGTTTACTCTATAGCCCATATTCAATTAACAGGTCAAATTTGTATTAGAGATATGGTAAATGGTTCTGTGTTTGGAAATTTTATTCAATTAACAGGGTTATTCAGTTAAGAGATGTCAAATTAAGTGGGCTCCACTGTAGTACATGGACACCAAAATCACTTCCAAACCTACAACATTCAACATTGAGATGTCTCGAAACGCGTTTCTCAGTTGAATATATTTTAGTTCGTAGCTTATTTCTTGCTAAAATTATACAAATTATTTAGATCGGACACAGTTTTCGCTAGAAACAATCGAAATGCACTTCATAAACCAAGAAAACGCCAAAGCTTTCTCTTCCTGAAGGCCTCACCCTGCTCTGATAATAACTTGAATATAGAGCGCCATCGTGTACAAAAAGAAATACGAGCAGTGGCAACAACGGTCATTTTCTCTAGTTCTTATAATTAACATGAACCTTGTGCAATGAAATGTTAAATTAAACGTTTCCATATTTACGAAGTGCAATCTACAAGCAAAATGTAATTTTGTAGCTTAAATATGTTGGTCGTGGTTATCCTAATTTTTAGATGAGAATGTAAAAGTTGTTCGAGATGAGCATGCGTCTTACAGGTCGATTTTTTACCTGGCAAGTGACTGTCTGGATCCTGAACGCAGTCGTAAAATCACCGTTTCATATCTTCCTTTGGTGACAATAAGTAAAGATATGTTGCGCGTTTCACATTGTTCTCTGTTTTCAAGGGTAAATTAGGCACAAAATACCGTATCATATGTTCCCTGTGTGGCAACAAGTAAAGATACAGTCCACGTTATTGAGAGCAAAATTTGTTCTCAGCTTTAGAATTACCAGCCTTCCGTCATTTATCTCAACATCGTCCTGGTAACAGAGGCAAAGACAAGTTCGCATACAGTATTCACATGTCCAACCACTCCTTGACCCGAATCATTCAAACGCGTTGTTCTCCATATTTATGTGCATTGCGTATAGAATCACTGTATCACATCTCCCTTGGGTGGCAACAAGTAAAGATATGTTCCGCGTTTCACGTTGTTCTTTATATTCAAGCATAAATTATGCAAAAAATTACCATATCATATCTTCCTTGGGTGACAAAAAGTAAAGTTATATTCCGCGTTATTACACAACAAGCAAAGATAAATTACCCACTATTGCTAACCTCGTCCTGATAACAGAGACAGGGGCAGTATTTCACACATCCAACCGCTCCTTCACCCAAATCATTCAAAAAGCGCGCATCCATGCTAGGGTGTCCACCCACTCCTACTTGTCCCCTCCTTCCGTCACACACACACACATATGCATGAAATATGCAACCACATACACACACTCATCATAATCGCACAACATATACAGTACGTGGCGAGTGTATTATCACTAAATCGCCCACAGAGGGGAGATTCCACCCTAGCAATAATTGCAAATTGGTTGCAAAGCATAATAAGCGCAAGCAAAGTTCCAGCTAATGGACCTCCGGGTTAAACCCGGAGGTCCATTGGCTGAAACATTGCTTGTGTTTTTGTCCATATGTAGAGAATTTGAAAATGATACTTGGGATGATAACACCACTCCACGGGTGATTTAGTTACAATCCACTCTCGACGTATTGTACACGCTATGTTCAACATCAACGCGCCTTTATGTGTAATTGCTCTTCACACTAACGTATTCTCCCACCCCCACCCCCACCAATTATAAATGAGAATATTTGGAATCATTCTTGTCTATTGAGTCCATTGGGTTCTAGTGTATGAAGTTTGTTAATCCAAAATGCTCCACGGCCCCCATGTAAGCTGAATTTTGTTGATTAATTTGTTTAATTCCAATAATCTTAAAATTGTTTATACTGTGGTTTTCGGTCGAAAAATGATGCGGTATCGCTTCACCCAGAACCTCAAGTTTTATTCCACTCAGGTGGTTTTGCGTTCTCTCATACGATTTTGTCCCCGCCTCTCCCACGTACGCAACTTCACTAGATTTGCCGCAGAGAATTCCATATACTACATTTCTGGACATGCCGCTGATTGTCTTGCCTATGTGGTAGGCCGTTCCGTTTTTGTCCGCGAATTGTTTTGTTTGGAGCGTAAACCACCGGAGTGCACAGTTTCTATCGCATCTATCAGATCCTGTCCCTTGATTGTTGAACATTTTGTTATGCTTGCTATGGACTATAATGTCTCCCAAATATTTCAATCTTTTGTACGAAATCAGGGGAGGTTTTTCGAACGCCAAATTCATGTGTGAGTAGTGTAAAATAGGCAGCCACTCCCGTGTTATTTTCTCAATGTCGGGGACGCGCCCGGAGTAAGCGACCACGAACCGGACTCATTCGTCGATTGATTTGTTTGATCGTTTTTCAAGTAACTGTTTCCGCTCGATTTGGTCGACCCCTTATAGCTGTTCACTTAAAAACGTTTCGTCGTATCCTCTTGCGTGTAGGTGTTGTTTAATGTCATTTGTGTAGCATTCATATTCAGCATTATCGAAACAAATTCTTTTTACTCTTGAAGCTATCCCATCTGGTAGAGGTAATTTTGTGTTGATTGGGTAATCTGACTTGGCGTGCAGGTATTGATGCGTGTCAGTGGGTTTTCAATATAAACCGGTTTTAAGAAATCCGTCTTCAATTTTGACTATCGTGTCTAAAAATTCTATCCTATTTTCAGACCACTTTAAATCGACTTGTATTATTGGCGTACTGCGATTGTCCCGATTGTTAATATATATATTTGTAAACTGTCATAATTTATTATACGCTAAACGTTAGATTATCGACGAAATTGCGGAGGGATAAAAATCGTATCCCCCACTATGAAGATATAGAAAGTTTCTCACTTTCACGGTATCAAGCAAAATGGCGGCTTTCAAAGCATCACTTCAAAGTGAATACAAGTCAAATTATCACTGGAAATGGTCAATTTATTCTAAAAACAGATAATGAAACGTAAATCTAGTGTTTTTGAGTTTCCAGCAATAATTCAACACGTATTCACCTCAAATTGATGCATGAAACCCGGTAGTATAGTCCAAACCTGGCCTGAAAGTGCGTAATATAAGATTTTGGTTTGGTACGTCCTTTCAAATGAACGGTATATTACGAACTTTCAAGCCATGTTTGAACTAGAAACCCGCCATCTGAATCAGAATGCAAGACGATATCTGTCACGAGTATCTTTCAGATCACCTCCGCTTTTCAATGATTCATTGCGCTGTTTACTCTCATGCATCAATTCAAGGTTGGAACGAGTGGAATTGTCAGACTCATATAAAAGGCGTATAATAAAAAGAAAATCTAGTTTTTTTGAGTGGATACCTAAAATTAATTCACTTGTGACCGAGACAAATGGTTATTTTCGCTCGCGCGTCCACTCAAAAACACTAGATTTTCTTTTCATTATACGCTTTTTATAAGAATATGAAAATTCCACTCGTTTCAACCTTGAATTGATGCATGAAAGTAAACAGCGCATTCAGTCATTTGATACGCGGAAGTGATTTGATCGATACTCGGAGCAGACAGCGCCTTGAAATCTGATTTAGCTGGCGGGTTTCTAGTCCAAACATGGCCGGAAAGTCTGTAGTATAAGTTTTGGGTTTGGTACGTCCTTTAGGACGTACCAAACCAAAAACTTATATTACAGGCTTTCAGGCCATGTTTGGACTAGCGGGTTTCATAAACATTTGTCTCGGTCACTTATGGGATAATTTTCGGTATCCACTCAAAAACACTAGATATTTTCTATATATCATGTAAAAGTATAATATGAAAATACGTGACACGTAATGGTGCACACCCAATATTGTTAATTTCGGTAAATATTGCAGGCCCCAAGCATGATTTTTCATGAAAGAGATGGTATATATCGTAGAAATAACAGCGGTTATGTGAAATATAACAATTTGCCAAAACGTGTTGTACAGTGACATGCAATAAACACAGAACCACGCATGTATGTTCATATGTTACTGTGGCGACAAATATGGCAATCGAGAAATTTTGAAAGATTGCGGAAGGATCAAACTTCAGACAAGCTATAGTAAAACAAACCTTCATTTTTTAAACTGACAAAAGATCATAATTCAATGGCAAATAGGTTCATTAGGGTTTAACAACACTTTCAAAAACCAAGGCTATATTATAAGCGGGATTGTACGTCAATTTCAATAACTAAAGTTATTATATCACGTTGTTAGTTCTCAAGATCCTTCCCATCCTTCAATACCTAGACGAGCAAAATAGTCGTACGTGGAGTCACTCGTTCAGGCAATTACTCTATGGCTCATTTGTTCGATGGGATTCTGGTCGTTCGAGCAATCTGAGATAGTTAGCAAGCCTGTACCAGTGCTAGTAATGGTACAAGGCCGCAAGAGTGGAAGAAGACTGCGGGATTTGGTGACTACTGTAAAAGCTAATCATAGGACAGACGATGGCAATATTGGGAAAATCAGTAATTGTGGTGTTCGAGATATGAAGATCATGGAGTGGTCTAGAACTGGGCAGATGCTAGGAGCTAAATTATTATCAGGTATATACAGTGCTACATCATCATGTCATAGGTATCCTCCTATACCCCGATGAGTATTAAGAGCCGTAAAAGAAATCGCTCTTTCGATACTCATCTGCTCAATGGGATTTGAGTCGTTCGAGTAGAGACTTTTTCAGTAACTGCTCAAAAGCTTATTTGCTCGATAAGATTCGAGTCGTTCGAATAATACCTAACTCTTCTTGATTGTATTTTGAGTTTGAGGATCATAGAGGACTTCGTTATACACAGGAAAGGCAAAAACAGAGACGGCCAAGACAAAATAGTCTGCTGGGATAGGCAGAAATAGGACCAGTAAAAGGCAAAACAGGCCAGGAAATAGGATAAACCACAGAAAATATCGAGATAGATAAAATACCGAGACTATGGTGCACATCCGAAACAATAAAGTTAATCATATACAAAGAAATGTGTCTATTGTTGGGCAAAAATAAGAATTCTAGGGGACAACAGATAGAAACCGAATATTTAGTGGGAAATCCGCACTAGTAAAAGAACTGTTTGTTTCATTTGGGTAATTTTACAAAGTATTCGAACAAATACAATTACTCATACCAGGAAACGCACCTTAAAGCACTGTATGCTACTCTTTTAAGTCCAGTATTGAGGAATCCGTGCCAAATAAAGTTGTTTTGATGGTTTAGAGAGATTGGCTGGATGTTTGTGGTAAATCGATGTACTCTAGTTCACTTCAATTTATCCACATGAGACCTCTCATCATTCATTTAGCACTACGTGCTAGTATTATAAACCCTAGGTGGGGGTTTTCTAAGCCCGTCTCGGTAGTTTTGGATTATTAAGAGGGATTGTCGGGTTGTTTTCTGTAATTAAAATTACTCCTATTCAATCGAACACACCCTCCGAACACACCCCTTTCCTACTAGAAGGTTTTGGGTCACATAGCAAACATGTGCTACCATAGAAACCAAGATGGCAGCCTCGGATATACAAAATGGACGACGTACACTCGTCTCACCTCAACAAAACGCGCTGCGCATGAACACTAGGACCACGTATCACTATGGGGATGTTGTCACAAGATGACGCTCACGCACGCTACCATGACAACCAAAAATGAAGTAACTGGGCCATGTGTCTATGACGTCACATGAGATCCGGCCAATGTGGGTCGATCGGGTACATGATCTACTACTAACATCAAGCCGAGAGATACACGGTTCGATCCCCAGCAGGGGTAGCTGCGTTGTGTCATTGGGCAAGGCACTTAATCACGATTGCTCAAGTGGGGGAACGGTGGCGCAGCCATGGGGGCGTTCAGGGGGCACCCCCCCCCCCACAAAACAAAAATAATTCCGATAGGATCACCGATCCAATGTCGAGTTGTGACAGTACAATAGTGACTTTAATCATTATCATTTTATCATCCGGAAACTAATTGTTTACAATTTACTATGTGAAGGGTCACTGTGACCTTGACCTTTGACCTCCTGATTCCAAAATAAATAGGGCTCTTTCTTGCAATAATGCCAACCTACCTATGAAGTTCCATGAACGTGGGTGGAACCATTGTCAAATTATCATCTGGAAACCAATTGTTTACGATTTATTATGTTCAATGTCACTGTGACCTTGACCTTTGACCTAGCGAGGCCAAGATAAATAGGTGTCTTCCACTCACCTAGGCCAACCTACCTATGAAGTTTCATGAATGTGGCTTCAACCGTAGTCAAGTTAGCATCCGGAAACCAATTGTTTACAATTTACTATGTTGAAGGTCACTGTGACCTTGACCTTTCACCTAGCAAGTCCAAAATAAATAGAGTTCTTCATCTCACTGATGCCATCCTACCTATGAAGTGTTATGAACGTGGGTCGAACCATTATCAAGTTGTCATCCGGAAACCAATTGTTTTGATTTACTATGTTCTGGGTCACTGTGGCCTTGACCTTTGACCTAGTGAGTCCAAAATAATAGGGGTTATTCCTCTCAGAAACGCCAACCATTACCCACGTGGGGGCACGGCGACGCTGTGTACTAAGGCGTACTGCACGTTGATGGTGCACTGTCTTCAACCAATGCTAACCCTGCTCGTGTGGAGTCAGTAAAATGGGGAGCTGACAGTTGCTCGCCGTTGCTCGGTGGTTCTCTCCGGGTACCCCGGCTTCCTCCGCCCATAAAACTGTCATGGTCATGATTAGCCATTGTGCAGAAATATGTGACCTTAAACACCAATAAATAAATAAATAAATAACTTCCTGACTTCCAAAGTCAGATCCGTGTCACATGAGTCTTAGAGTTTTAGAGCTCATACAACAAGCTGAATAGTATATGTAGCCCTTGAAAAAAAAAGAAGAAGCCCTTGAAAAACCCTTGAACTTTGAGAGCAAATTTTTGTATGAACCCTGTTGACGGATGACGGATGGAGAGCGATGAGATTAGCTCAGCTTGATTTTGTCAAGATGAGCTAAAAAAGCCAGTTTTCCCAGTTAAGGCACCTAGAGTCATTGGTATGGAACTGACAAAAACATAAAACACTGCTTTTTTCAACAGTATGACCAGTACTGCTCATGTAGTATCTCTTAGCACTGTTAAAATGCCTAAAAACATCCAATATTGATTCTGTGGTGCTGTGCTTGAGCAGCAAGTATCCATTAGGGCACTTTCACAACCTTAGATTTAATCCCCACAAATACCCATTCTGATAAAAAGTGTGAAATTGTGGAAAATATGTCTCCAAGGAGGATGAAGGAGATATTTGCTTAAAAAATTTGTTTTTTTTAGTGTTTTGAAAGTCTACACAGAAATAAAAACTGACATACAATGAAAAATTTTGTTAGAAGAGCCAAGACAAGATTGTCAAACAGAAAAAACCTCAATGGACCCTGAGTTCTGCAGTACCTAAGCAAATCATAGGAAACTGAGAGAGTATGAGATTGACTTTAGTTTCCAAAACATACTGTACAGTCTTTCCTATTGTTTCTCATCAACTGAGGCTGCAGTATGGGGGTTGGGGAGGGGGGGGGGGGGGGACTTGATTCAAGGAGAGAACAATATTTCACAGCTGTTACTGTAGTTTTGTGCTGTAACATGGGAACCGTGACAACAACGCTCGATCTGAACAAAATTTGATCGCATCTCTTTAATTTTGGGATTCAAATATCTTTGTCAAGTATAACCCTTCAGAGAACTTTTTCCGACCCCAAAACAGGGGGGCATGCATCAAATAAGAGGGAAAATTTAGTACTAGACTACTTTACTGGTAGCTGTGCACAAATGCCATTCACTCACATTTGCAACTTTATTGTGTTATTTTTTCCACTGTACCCCACCCCCAAATTTGTGTTCTAAAATACTCTTTCAATGAAGAAATTATTTTTTAACACTTTTTAACCCTTTACCAAACATAACGGTCAAAAGCTGCTGGTGCTATTCACAAGTATTGCCATTCCATGTTCATTATTTTCTCATTTTTTTGTGTCAAACACATAGCTTATGATCCCCTCATTGGAATGGGGTCATTCCAATGGTGTGAAAAGTCATTTTTTGACACAAAAAATTAGTAAGTCAATAAGTTTGTAGGCAAGGGTAATCAGCTTTTCATGTTACATGTAAGTAAAGGGTTAACAGTATAATTCAGGCAAACATCTAAATGCCAGTAAATAAAAGTGCAATATGGGTTTTCTGGCTGTGGGTTTGAATGGTGATTTGGAAGGGGCCAAGGGGGTTGGAAGATTGGACTCCCCCTCTGTCTCTAATACTATGATGGGGAACCATGGTTTAATTACATTTGTTAATACATGTGTACATGTAGAGTACAATAGGTTGTTATTTGGCATTTGCTGGTGGCTGTAGTGTGCCACTGGAGGCTACACTTGCTCAAGATGTGAATTTGCTTGCAATATATAGCCCTTATTGCTGATGATGACAAAAACATACTTTTCAAAACAATAAAAAAGTATTGTAAGGTGTGTGGTACCCCAATGAATTTTTTAATGTGAAATAATCTCTCAAAATAATAATTAAATCAGGTTCGGAAGCCAAATTATGTATTTCCTTAATCAACCCCAATCCTATCAAAGATACAGTTTACCTCTTTCATGTGACAAAAGAGTCATTTCTGCATGAGAATTCAACTTTTGGCTTCCACTGAGTTAAAAACATGGGAAATTTGTTCTTTTAAAGAAAACTGTCCAAACTGTGTCAAATGGCTTAAAAACTGCTGTTGCCTCCAATACATTTTTCTACTCTGTTTTGCCCTGTTACCTAAAGGAATTTATGTAGATTTTTTTGAAAACTAACCTAGTCCCCAAATGAAACTAAAATCTGCATCAGCATGTAATACTTTGAGGAAAACATTGTCTCCTTTAACCATACAGCAAGACAAAGAGTGGTGTTCCAACCCCATGAAACCATATAAATGTCAATTTTGATTCAAAAATTGGGGTTGCAACTATATAATTCACCAATATCAATAGACAGTACCATTTTGTCCCAACAACTGATGTCAAATTTTCTTCTACATACTGATGTGGCAAAATATGGCCCTGAAGGTGTCCCCCTAGTATGCCCCTTTTTATCAAAAACTAGGATAAAATTCACAAATTAATTGATGTTGACATATAACAAACCACTTGTGATATTAAATTTCTCATTTGTGATAATTTCTAAATCACATTCTGGCTTCTGAAGATATTTCACATTGCGCTTGATGAATGTTTTGCCATTCTTGTGAAAAAAGCCTCACTTTCTCAGTTAAGACACCTAGAGTCATTGGTATGGCACTGACACAACATTAAACACTGATTTTTTCCAACATCATGGCCAGATGAGCACTGCTCCTATGTTATAGCATAGCACTGTTAAAATGCCTAAAACCATCAAATATTGATTCTGTAGTGATGTACATGTCCTACAAGTACATGTACCCACAAGGGCTCATTTACAACCTTGGATTTAATCCCCTCAGGCACCCATTCTGATAAAAAGAGTGAAATTAGCGAAAATATATGCATGCCTAGTATCCAGTGAGGATGACTCAGATATTTGCTTCAGGAATGTAGTGCTCTTTTATGTTTAATATATTTGTGTATGTGTGTGTATGGGTGTGTGTATGTGTGGGGGGGGGGGGGGGGGCAATTGTCAGTTATTGAAAATGTAGAACTGTGCAAATGGAAACAAACCAACACTTTGCATGATGGACAGACCGACATGCAATCACATATCTTGAAAGAGACAGTCTACATGTACATAGGAATGTTATAATGGACAGACAGACATGCAATCACATATTTTGAAAGTGACATTCTACATGTACATAGGAATACTGACTGACATACAATGAAAAATATAGCGAGAAGAGCCAGGACAGGGTTATCAAAACAGAAAAAAACTCAGTGAACCCTGAGTGCTGCAGTACTAAAGCAAATCAATGGAAACTGAGAGTGCATGCTGTTAACTTTCTCATCAGCTGAAGGGTTTAGTATGGGTGGTAGAGGGACAATTGTCAATGCAGTTTTGTGCTATAACATGGGGACCAACAGCACTAGTATCAGACTACTATATTGGTAGCTGTGCACAGAAGCCATTCATTCACATTTGCAACTTTGTTACTTTTCCCACTCTACCCCCACCCCTTCTCCCCAAATTTATGTTCCAAAATACTCTGTGAATGAAAAAATTGTTTTTCAACATTTTTAATCACTCACTCAATGTAATGGCCAAAACAGGCTAGCACCATTCACCGAAACAGCCATTCAATGTTCATTATTTTTGCACCAAAGACATAGCTTATAACCCCTCATTGGAATGAGCTCGTTCAGCTCAATCCAGTAGAGGTCATAACTATGTTTTTGACGCAAAAAAATGAAAAGAAATTAGTTATTCAAAAGTGCTATCTTCTTTTCATGTGAGGTAAAGGGTTAACATCATAAAATGGAGAAAGCTTCTATTAATCATTCACTCAATGTAATGGCCAAAACCGGCTAGCACCATTCACCAAAACTGCCATTCAATATTAATTTTTTTTGGCATTTTTTGGCATCAAAAACATAACTTATGCCCCCCTTATTGGAATGAGCTTGTTCAGCGAATACAAGTGAAGTATGGGCGAATACAAGTGACACCCTTATTGGAATGAGCCTGTTCAGCGAATACAAGTAAAGTATGGGTTTTCTGGCTAAATGATTGGATGGTGATTTGGGAGAGGATTGGAATATAATTGGAATCCCCTCTTTCACAAGTACAATGAGGGGAAAGCATGGTTTCATTAGATGTGTTAATAGGGTAAAAAAGGTGGTTACATGTGTACATGTATTTGTCATTTGCCAGAGGTTATAGTGTGCTTCTCAGTTCTGGATG
Source organism: Pictodentalium vernedei (assembly GCA_031216915.1). Lineage (NCBI taxonomy): Eukaryota > Metazoa > Mollusca > Scaphopoda > Dentaliida > Dentaliidae > Pictodentalium > Pictodentalium vernedei. The sequence continues at coordinate 72,309,956 of CM062295.1, read as the reverse complement.
CCACACTTGCTCAAGATGCATTTAACTGCATAATTTTTAGCAATATGTGGCCCTTTATTGCCGACTGTGACAAAAATATAACTTTTCCAAAAATAAAACAGTATTATTCAGTCTGTGGTTCTCGAATGAACATTTAAAAGTGAAATATGTGTAAAATCCAAAAAAATATAATTAAATCAGTGTTGGAAGCCAAAATAATGTACATTTACAATGTACATGTACTTATTTCCTATAATCAAACCCAAACCTTTCGAAGGGGAACCTACAAAACTTGTCCCTGACAAAATCCCCCCCCCCCCCCAATCATTTTCACACAATGCGCAAAAATCACACCCCCCCCCCCCATGTTTTTTTCAGGTAAACAGAAATTCCTCCCTCCATAATTTCTGGTGAACAAACCCTCCCACCTCCCTAATTTTTTAGAAGTACATGTATATTTAAAGCCATACAAAAATGTCCAAAGCTTTTTACCACTTGAGGCCGAGCACTTGTCACTTCAATCAATGCTAACTTTGCCTGTTGGATAATTGCTCACTGTTGCCAGGTGGTTCTCTCGGTGCACTTTAGTTTCCTCCACCCAAAAAACTGTCCGACACGAGGTGACACTGGCTGTTGAAAGTGTCCTTAAACTCCAATAACTAAATAACTGTGTTGATAAATAGTTATTGAGGCATGTTTTCTTGTAAATAGTGATGAGTGTTTATGTAATTTACAAATTAAATACATAAGTTTTTAAATCCTTTTGGACTGCCTTTTAATCTTTTGGTGTAAGAGGCCGGGCGGGTTTTTTTTGTACTGCTCTTAAAATAATGTGAGAGAATGTGGTACTACTCAAAAACTGTGGGAGGAATTTTTGCTAAGTGTTTAAAAATGATTGGGGGTATTTTTTGTAGGGGGGATTTTAACCTACATTCTAATCCTTCCAAAGATACATTTTATCTCTTTCATTTGATAAAAGAGTCATTTTTACATGAGAATTCACTGCTTTCTTTAAAAAAATCTGCATTAGCAGACAATAGTTTTGGGAAAAATCTGTTTCATTTAACCATACTGCAAGAGAAAGAGTGGTGTTCACCATCCCCCCCCCTCCACTCCACACAAAATGAATGTCAATTTTGATTTAAAAACTGGTGTTGCAGCTATATAAATCACCAATATCAATAGACAGTGCCATTTTATCCTAACAAATTATGTCAAATTTTCTTCTACATATTGATGCGGTAAAATATAGCCCTGAATGTGTTTCCTGGACCCCCAGCATACCTACTTTCATCACAAATTATGATATTATTCATAAATTAATTGATGTTGACACAAAACAAACCTCTTATAATATTAAATTTCACATTTCTGATAGTTTTTAAATCACATTCTGGCTTCTTAAGATATTTCACATTGTGTTTGATGAATATTTTGCAATATTTTAACCAAAAATTTTTTTTTTAAATACCTCACATTTCTTAATTAAGGTACTTTGAGTCATTGGTATGGTATGTCTCTGATAAAACATTACACATTGATTTTTTGATTTTTTTTCCAACAGCATGACAGTGCAGGTCATATGTTATCTCATAGCACCATTAAAATGCCTGAAACCATCAAATATTGATTCTGTAGTGCAGTGCCAAATATTATTTAGAGGTCAGTTCTGGGGAGGTTGGTATTTAGGCTTTTAAAAAGTTTTTTGCCATTTTTGGAGAAACACACTCAAGACTAAATATCAGAATCCCCACCTCCAGATGTTGGTCAAACGAGGAGGGCGACATTGACTAGTTTGAAGATGAATTCAGTTCTATTCTGGTTGCAATGCCTTAAGCATCCAGGAATTAAAACATTGTTTACCAAAACACAGAGGAAGTGTGCATGTAATTTAATTTGGAGTTCTGAGTGATTCTGGTATTTAGTCTTCAGGAAAGCACGTCGGATCACAAAATTGGCTGGCCGCTACACTGTAATTCTGACAGTCTTAAACTGACATTGTATTATATCATTGGTAAAAATAGTTCATAGACCGGATACTGTGAACTTGTGAAGAAAAATCTAGGAAATAAATGAATAGGTATCGCTGTTCGCGTGCATGTCTGTTTCTGTAAAATTTTACTACAACAAGACTGCATGCCCGTGTTTTGAGAACAAAGATTTCCCCAGACCTTACGTCAACATAACTTGAATTCATCCGAACTCCGGCTGTTTCTAAGGAAATCGCGCTAAGTTCCCCAAAAATTAAAAAAGGCCCACTAAAAGTGTCAATAAATCACTTGTTTTATTTTTTATTCGTTGTCAACAATTTGTGAAGTGTACGTTCTCAATTAAAATTGAAACTGGGCTTCAAATCTGACGAAACCGGCAACGGACGGCATTGGCACTTCGAACTTTCAAATAATACCTAACTCGCCAACAACTACCTAACTTCGAAAGTCACTTCATTACTTGATTATTTATCATAGTTTCCAGCATTCTGCAACAATATATTTTACATAATGTCCTTTGAAAGGCCCAAAACAATTAAGTATCCGTTACAATGATTCTGGATTTTTTGCCAGTGGGAGAGCCACGCCGCCAGATGGCACCCCAAACTCTGTTGCATGGTATATAGAAAAATTATAAAATCATGGACACGTACCCATTACCTATGTGCGCACACGCCACTGCGTGGGTGTGCACTACTATAAACACAATTTTGATTTTCACATGATTTTGATGCAAATTAACATGAAATTAATGAAAAGGAGAAATCACTCAGAAATGGTTATTTATTGATGACGTTTGTTTTACTGGCACATCCGGTGTTATATTCCCCAGGATATACTACGTATTGTTTCGAATACAAATGAATTCAACCCCATATTGTTTCTGTTTACATCCCGTTTAACGGCGGGGAACGTGTTCAAATGCAAAAACACAAGCTGTCACCCAGAATAGTTTGGTGTTATATCCGCCAATATAATCATACGTGACTGAATACAGAACGATAATTTCGTTTCACAAGAACAGGTTGCTAACACGCAATATGAAATATGCGCATCACACTGAAAAAGCCCATTGCCCATTCGCCATGTTTGACGTTAATGATATGCAAGGTCAGATATCGCTTCGGGTAAACATTTCGATCATCCGAACTGGCAAAACTGTCGCACATCCGATAGAAACAAACAAAATGTTTCGTTTGAAACGAGGAAATGTGTGTTTTCGATTTAATACTAATAAAAATATAAAAATTATATATTTTCAACACATTATTTAACCGACAGACCGAAAGAATATTGATTGTTTCCTCAAATGAATACCGCAATGAACCCCTTCCCATAAGCGAAGGCAGACTCGACATCATGGTTTGTTTGTTGGCGAGTGACAAAATAGCAGATAGATCACTTAAACGACACAAAGATGTTCTAGCTGGAAGAGGTTGGGGATGGGGCGTCGTCCCTAAAAGTTGAAAATCGTCTGCTAGTAGCAGTGTCGGGTGTCTAAATGCTCTCTTTTGTCTATATGCAGTACATGTCAAAATGAGTTGAAGAATAACCACAACCGGTATAAACTATAAGTAATGTTTCCTGTACTAATAACACAAGAATCGGATATCTTTTTTGTGAATCTGTAACAAGGAGCTTTTCAAAAAATGGTGTACGATTCTTGTATTATCAGTGTAGAAGCAGCAGGATTCTTAATTTATTGTAGTTATGTTACAACCTATTTTGAGTTGTAGTGTACGTGTATCTTTTTTATATGTATACACAGCACTTAATAGAGTTAATTGCGTTGAAATTCCCGTTACAGTAAGTCTTTCGATGCATAGAAATTCAAAACATAATTTGTAATATCCACGAAATGTAATTTGTAATGTCCACGAAAGTATGAAATATCTGGAAAAAAGACTTCATATTAGTATAAATACATGGTACAAGGTAGAAGCATAAGTTAAAGTCTACAAATACTATATGAATCAAAATAAGTCGTGGCATAACCAGAATAAACAAAGTAACCCACTGCCATCACACCAATAACACAAGAACCTGACATCATTTTCATGAAAGATCTGTGTGAGAGATTTCCTGAAAATGATGTCAGGTTCGTGTGTTAGTGGTGTAGTTGAAGATGCATAGTTATTAGTGGTTATTCTACAACTTATTTCGACTCGTTCTGTTAGTCAAGTGATTTCTGAATTCCATTCGGAGATCGGAAAGCTGGAATTTTGCGCACGCAAAACAACGCACATGCATGCGTTTCAACCACTGACCATACCTGGCAGCCAGTGACTCAACAAGCAAACCTGCCGCTTAAGGACCACTGATTAGTTAGTTATCTGGTGGTCCATAAATTGCAGATTAGCTCGCTTTTTACAAGACTGGCAAGAATATGTTGAAAATATCCACCTACTTAGAGGACAAGTACAAAATCACCCTGTTTTACTATAATACAATATCCATGTATACACATTTTAGTCATGGATCCAGGGCCGGAGAGAAAGTGGAGCCCATGGTAGTAACCAAGGAACTTTATGCGGGGAGGAGAGGGTGGCAGTCTTGGCCCAGGAGTCAAGGATAACGAATTAAAATCCGGGCTTTCAAGCCATGTTTGACCTAGTCCCCAGCCCCAAGGTTCTTACTCCTGAGCCAACAGTTTAGAAGAGGGCTGTATCGTGAATGAAGCTATGCACTTGACCAACGGCTGTAATTCTGGACTACATGATTCTTGAAGTAAACGTAACGGCCAAAACCGGCCAGCGCTATTCTCAAAAATCGCCAATTAATTTTCAAAATATTTTCATTTTTTGTCTCAAAAACATAGGTTATGACCCCTCGTTGGAACAATCAATAGCTCTACCCCTACGTCATTGGATATTTTCTTTGGGGCCTCCCTTAACAACCCTATGATCGATCGCGCCTTCGGCACTCGCTACAGATACTTTATCATCTATGCAATATCCCGACAGTTTTGAAAGAGTGGGGGGTTGGTGGGGCATCACAGAATTAACACCGAGTCCATTTCATCTAGTGTTTATACCGGTAGTGGCTATTCCGATTTTTTAAAGTTTTTGATCTCAAATTCCTATTTTCTCCCGAATAGTAGGTAGAGTAGGTTTTGCCTGTATGAACATTATATTCTGAGACAAACGTAAGGGAGAATTTAACCCTATTGTTGGCGACTGCTTGTGTGAAAAGCGTCAAGTAAAGTGACAATAAGCAAGTTGCCATGCGACGGCAGAGGAGAGTGACATTCCGTCACATGTTAGAGCAGAGGCGTCCGATAAAGTGACAATACGTTAGTGGCCGTGCGACGGCAGTGAAAGGGTTAATTGAAGAGGCGACCAAGGAACTCATACCAACGAAAAGGAGGAAGAACAAGCGACAACAGAGAATGTGGGCCAGCAAGTGCTTCAAAAACTGTGTGGTAGGGGGATGATTGACGTTTAGTTTTCTTATTATTTTGGATTCCATGTAAGTCCGAAATTATCATATTTATGTTTTTTATATATGTATTAAAATTGTTGTTTACAGTGAACCCCTGTTGATTTATGCTTCTGGAGGAAAAGTTATTAACCCCTCCAGGATAAGAACCACCCCAACAAAAGTGAAACGGGCGGGTTCGTTACGGCGAGACATACGTTTACGCACGGATTCAGGCTTCACTCTTTGAGTTTCGACTCAATATGCGGCGTGAATGTATTTACCCCATCAACAACAAAGCCACGGTTCCCGACAATAAGTATCAAAGGGTTAAATCGAAAACACACATTTTCTCGTTTTAAACGAAACATTTTGTTTGTTTCTATCGCACGTATGTCAGTCTTCACAGATTGTCTGATCGAAGAGTTTACCCGAAGCGACCTCTGACCTTGCATATTATTAACGTCAAACATGGAGAAAGGGCCATGTGCTGATCGAAACAAGAAATGTTTTTAGTCATTATTTTCTGTCCCTCCACAGTAGGGAAGAAAACCAATCCCTCACTTTCCTTCTATGAGTTAGCTAAAAAATGACTTAACTTGATGACAATATAACAGTTAGCTATGTTTGGAATTAGGATTCCTTCAATTCATTTATTTATTGGTGTTTAAGGTCACCTACTTATACACAATTGCTAATCGTGACCGTGACAGTTTTACGGGTGATTCCTTCAATAAAATTACCAATTCGACAAAGCGAATTATATGACAAAGCGATAATTATGTACACCTTTTGCAAACATTCTGAAAGCACGGTGATTTATTGGTTGGAACATTGGACATCGAATCGAACGGTCGTAGGCTAGATTCTGACCCGCTCCATCAGTGCCCTGTGGGCAAAACTGTTAATCTCGATTGCCCAATTAGGACTGTGGGTGAGCAGTGTGCTAAGGCGTACATCGTGTCCCGATTGCCCAAGTTAGAGCATGGATGAGCAGTCTGTTGAGTCATACTTCGTTTTCCGATTACGAGGTGGAAAACATTTGTTTTTAGATAAAAAGGTTGCCGATTTGCCTGAGTTTGCAACAAAATGACTATTTTCTCTATTTGTCACAGTTTAAAGGTTCATGTTCCAATGATTTTTTCACTTCTTTAAATATAACCGTTAGGACAGATTTCAATAACATTCGTGGCATTAAGAAGGTAGAATTCAGCAGTATTGAGGATGTCTGACATTGTTTTTATTCTGTTACGAAATAACCGGTCAGTGTTATTGGTAATCTCTCTGCGTCTCGGATATCTTTTACAGAATATGGTGTTGGCTTATTTGTTACGTGCCCACATAATGGTAAGAACCGAGACCTTTGTCAACTTTTTCTTCCAAAACACAATTTATTGGACTAGGTTGAAAAGGGATCATCGCGATCTCCCAAACGAAGGGCCATGAATGCGATTTTATGGTTAATGACATAGTTAGTTGTAGTTATTCAAAAATTGGGGAGTGTGTGAAAGTGTCGCCCACGTGTGGTGTTAGATATAGAGAAAGAGTTTAACCGGGAATCGTCTGGGTGAAGTGTTGTTTGCACTTCTTATAAATGAACAGGCTAATTGACATCAGTGGCGGCGCTACGCCCCCCCCCCCAAAAAAAAAACGAAGGCTTTGCCCCCCCCCCCCCCCCCCGCCCCCCCACCCCAACCATCTCGCATGCATTTCCATCCACACTCACACACAAACACATTCAGTCACTCTCTCTCACACACACACACACCCCTCTCTTTTTTTTATTCCCAATAATTTCCCATACACACTTAGCCCAAAGCCTCAGGCTAGCTGATGAACACATCCAGGCAGGAGAGATTTAAAGACGCGGATGCAGATACTTATAAGTTATAATTAAGTTATGAGCCAACAAAGGCATGTCTATCCATATCCCTTGTCTAAAAAAATTCATGGATTTCGCATTATGACAGACGGGCATTATGAGTCTCTCTCTCTCTCTCTCTCTCTCTCTCTCTCTCTCTCTCTCTCTCTCACGCACAGACCCACCAGACGCGGATCCAGGATTTTTTGAAAGGAGGACCGCTAATTACCATTACATTTAGTCGAAACTTGGACCCAAAGTCCGTAATATAATTTTTTGGTTTGGTACGTCCACAGGACGTACCAAACCAAAAAAGTATATTACGGACTTTGGGTGCAAGTTTGGACTACCTCATAACAAAGTAATGATATGATCCTTTACGTATTTGCCCCTCTTCATGGGAGTCTGCCCCCCTAGTTGCCCCCCCCCCCCCACAAAAAAATTCTGATTGACATTATATCTTGACTGCCCACGATCTGAAACTGGTAATAAATTCATCGAATGAAAGGGTGCCTAGAGAATTCATCGCATAAAAGGGTGCTTAGGAAGTTTTTAATAGCGCTTCCATAATTAGTATTCGCTTGTTGACAAATAGAAATATATTGGTATAGATACCCCGCAGATCACACATGCAGCTAATGGAAACGATACTTTCATTGAAATATTGATCTATTAGTGTAACACGTTGTGCCGAAGTCTTTATAAAAGATGAAGGCTAGGAATCATCTCTTCAGTAGAGATTCATCGACCAAAGGTAAGTTCAGATAGTATAAACTATTCGATATATACAGATTATCATGATAATGTGCATGTCCTGTGATTTGCATCAGATTCGAGGTGGTGTTCAGAATGGGATCACAACGAGCCGGCCTTGCCGGCGAGTTGCGATTCCATTCTGGACACCACCGAGAATCTGTTGCAAATCACAGGACATGCACATTATCATGATAATTCATTTATCTAACAATTCTGTCACATAAACAGATTAAATCTTAAATTATTAATACAGTTTTGGGACATAATGTTGGGGGAGAAAAAGTAAAAAAAAAAACACACTTTATGGAACAATATTTTTGTGCACTTTTAACAAACAATGCGTAACGCGGTCAGCGCAAATTTTCCAAGTTGCGTGCGTTGAAAAATGATTGACTCTCAATGTTACTTCCTGTGATGACACTCTTGAATTTACAAGTGTGTAATATTTAAATGTGCAGTTTCTATTTATTATGTGTGTCTGTGTGGGGTAGGGAGCATTGGCTATTAATAGTTCTGTCGCTAATTGTAAGTAATTTTGTTTTGTTTTGTAAGCGATCAGCTGAGTCGATCACTGAAACGCACGTAGAATGTATTCATGCGCCCGTTGTGACAGCTCGTCCGTTCCTATATGATATGGTACGGATTCAGAATGAGTCGTCTAAATGATAAGGAATAGGTACACATTATGCCATACGTAGCGTTTCTTGTGGTTTTCAAGCCAAAATGTACAAGATTGTTAGATAAAGCTGTTTACAGATACCCTTCTTGCTTTTATATATTATGTAAACTGTTGCTACACGGCATATTGCCAGTCGTCGGGCGTGCTGATTCTAAGAAGCTGGCACAAACACAATTTGTGTACAGTCTTCGTTGCATGGCTTCTATACCCGATTAAATACAGTTGGTAAGACAACCCTAGCAACTGTATTCTCAGGTACACCCTAATTTCAGGATGGTTCATATTCACTCAACCTAGTTTATGTGGGTTATTTTTTAACACAACTGATTTTATTATGTATTTCTTACTATAACAAGAACACAACGTATTCTATAGTCGGTGTGATAAATATGTTCAGATGCATTGAATGTCTCGTGTATGTACATTACTTGGTCAGCGGGTCCATTATAACCATGTACCAACCCTCACCTGTTTCGACAGATACGCCACAGAATCAAACGATGAGTTTATATATTACTGACAGAGTAAATTCCAAGAAGACCGGCAATTTTTTCATAAAATAGATTTTTGGCTATTAACAGTTTACGGTCATCTGTAAGTGGTCAGGTTTGACCGAAGCAGAAATCACAAATCACTAAAATATTATATAATGTCCTGTCACGAAATGCGCACAAATCGCACGTCGATCTGCGCGCTAACCTACGCGTTATGACCATAGTAAGACTATCAAATTCTGTACATATGGCCGGTGCACAAGCAATGTTCCAGCTAATGGACCTCCGGGTAACCCGGAGGTTCATTGGCAGAAACGTTACCTGCGTTTGCTCTGCGTAACCAGGAGAACTTTCGATATGGCAATTGCGTGCAAAATACAGATCATCTACTGCCCGGACATCACACTAAAAAATTATTTAGTGTGTTTGATAATATGCAAATCCCCAAGTTATAACAATGCAATGCACGCCGGATTTTCAGCCTTGGAAATACTGAAATTCTTTTTTTTTTAAGCAATCGGCGAATGCGAGGCGTCAGAGAGTTCAAAACTATATATTGAGCATTTTTAATTTAATAGCAACATTTTCACCCCCCCCCCCCCTCCCGCCTCCCCACCCCCCCCACCCCCATGATGGTGCGGGTGAGTAAATGAACAATCAGTTTAGCACGCGCCCCATTATTATATCCAGTTCTGTAAATATTTGTCAAGAAACAAGCAGTCAGAACGGTATTTGATTTTGTAAATTTTTAACCCGAATCTGATTGATTAAATATCCCGGGTAAACAAATCTAAATGAGGAACTTGGTTTTTCCAAACGATCTCGACTCGACAAATGATTGATGTAATTTATTTAGACGGGTTCCTTCTCTGTTTACGTTGGAAAAGAAATGAAACGTGTTTTGTTTCACCGCATATGCGATACAATTTTATTTTGATCGTACAGACAGAACAGTGGAAATCTCGTGTTTTCCAATAAATGGTAAGAAAACTGCTTGACTTTCTCTTGCTGGTGAAAAAATAATAAAAGGATGTGTTTGTGAGGGTGGTGGCGAGGAGTACCGGAAAATATCCTTGGTTATACATCAATATGGGCCAATTCGAATTACTAGGCGAAGGGGGGTTGAGGGATGATATGGAACCGCAGGAAGTGAAGACGTAGAGCTTATTTACTGCGGTAAGCAATTCCTGGAATCGAAGTACTCTACAATGGGCAGCATGACAATAAATGATGGGCTAAACTTCTCTTCATACCTTTTAACTCTTGTTGTGATCACATTTAACCACCGCTTCCGAAAATGACCATAAACATCAATATTGATTTTTTGGGTGTTTAAGGTCATTTTTCAGGAACAATGGTTAATTGTGAGCACAAGAGAGATTTAAGTGAAGACAGTCGTTTACACCTATACTGCTCATTTCATAGGACTTGACCCCCCCCCCCCCCTCCTCTGCATGGTGGAGGGCATTTTAGATAGAAGACAAGTGTCCAGAAGCGTCAGCTGTCCTTACACTGTTCCCTATCCCCTAGCACCTAGAAGTGCTATCGCGTTTGTTCGCTAGAATAAACAAGCTACCAATGAAAAACGACATACTGAAGGGTTAATATTTCAGTTGAGGGGACTGAGAAATTACCAGGGAGATGGGGTGGGTGGATGTATATGTGTTATATAGTCCTTTACTCAATGTAAAGGCCATTTTTAGCAAGTGTCGTTTTTTATTCGCACTGGACAATAAAACAGTTTGATAGACATTTTTGGACGTTGGCCTTTTTACACCCAATAGTGGCATTTAATCGACTGCATCTTGTTTGTCAGAGCCCAATGAGCTATGTCAAACAATCCAGAAAATAAGCAGACTGACATCTGCAAAATGAGGTCCCCAGAGGGTGAATGTAGTGATGCTACCCTGCACAGCAGGGTAGCATCACTAAATTTACCCTCTGAACCTCAGTCTGAATCAGGGTTTCAAAACTAAACAGAATGAGTTAACCAGAGGATAAATTGACCCACTGTATGGGATAGCAGGATCAAATTCACCCTCTGGGGACCTCATTCTGCAAATGTCAGACGCCTTATTTTCTGGCCTGATGTCAAGCAAGATATAATAGAATAACTACTCAATTTATCACCAGAAGATAGGAAAATGACCCAATTCCAGGCAATTGTAATATTCCTGTCAAATGAGTATTTTTTCCGGCAAATTGGATGTTCAGTTAAGAGGATTCCATTGTATTACTTATTATTGGTGTTTAACCCTTTACCTAAAATGAAAAGCAGACGACATAACTATTTTTTTCATTTTATGTCTCAAACACATAGGTTATAACCGCTCAAACACATAGGTTATAACCGCTCATTGGAACGAGCTCGACAAGCCCATTCCAAAGAGGGTCATAATCTATGTTTTTGAGACAAGAAATGGATGAAATAATGAAAATTAATTGGCGATTTTTGTGTACAGCGATAGCCAGCTTTGGTTGTTACTTTAGTTAAAGGGTTAAGGTCATTTCTGTCCAGCTATGGCGAATTGTAACCAAAACAAAAGTTCTTCTAATTGTTTTGTTGCCTATAACACTCTTCCAGAAAATGTAATAAAGCAAATCCATAATTTCAGTTCAATGATACATGTAAGGTTGATGAAACAAAAATGATGTGGTTCTGGTTACATAGCCTCAAAATATGAGGTCGGTCGGTCGGTCAAGGTCTGGTTTATCCCAGCAAAATAACTTGTTTATCACAATAAACAGACATTCTTTGTCTTTGTCTAGTCTCCCTTATTCGCACACACACACAAGAAACTTGCAGCAAATCCAATAATAATTAGATTTAAAAGAATAAGGCTTTATTACTCAGTATTTCAATTAATTTTATGACAACCAGCATTGAATTTTTATATTATTTTCTATCATTAGTCAGATAAATAATTATTGAGATTTTCAGGAAACAAAACAAAATATCTTAATCAGTAACCAAAGATTATTGAAAATTTTCAGATAATCTGCAAGAATTCAGTTGTGAAAAATTACTAAAATTTTAATTATTAATAAATAAAAGGACACATGTAATTTATTATTCTTATTATAAGTTTCACACATGTGATTCCACAAAAATTTCCATTAAAATTGCCCAACAGTCACGCAAGCAAATTTAACCTGGATAAAACGTATGTGGAACTAATGTTTTCCCTGTGGGATTTGCTTATTTCCACACGAATGTGGTACTAATGCTTCCCCTGGGAAAAGCTTATTACCACATACGTATGTGGATAAAAGCACTCCCTTTAAATTAATAGATGTGTGATAAATCATAATATGGCAGAATTTTGAATCCGTGGCTTGCAAATTACTTGTGCTTTCTCTCGCATCTTAAAAAACGACGCTAATAATTTAATTTTGTTTTTAATTTCAACTCGATGAATGGCAATGGTTACTCCCCGTATGGAATAACTTAGTTCATTGATGTTAAATACATATTTGGCGTTATATTACACACCATTGCCAATAAGTTCTGATTATTATTCTCTTTGTTTTAGTTCAGAGAAACAAACATGTTCAAGATAATTTGTTTATTGCTGATTGTAGCTTTTGGTAAGTTGAATTATCAACATAACGCTGTTTTCTGTATATCCTAAGTACAAGCAATACTTCAGATTATAATTTTGTCTAATATATGTAGCTACATGCCATGTTATTTTCCCTCTTGCCCTGTTAATTTATTCTGTTTGACTCCGTCATGAAGGCTGTGAGAAGGCCTCGTACACTCGATCAAACAATCCATTACAGATTGAACAACGAAACATTTCTGCAAACACAAGCCCGCAGAAAATACCACACAACACACTTACTTTGTGCGTATATCATGCAATCGTTTCGTATCTGAACATAAACAAGATACATCATGTGAACTAATTAGAATCTCTCTCAATATAAGAAGGTGAATGCCACATCTCAATGGATTGTGACTGATGATTCACAAGGAATTAGTTTAAAAAAATCAAGTTTTGGGGACAGGGTTTCTGGCTATGAGGGTTAACATCTTCCTTCGAAAACACTTGACAGGCCACCACACACCCAAAGAATAAACCTCCCAGAAGATCAGCTTTTCAGGCGAATTGTCTGTGTATGAAACTCGACATGTGACAAAACGTTTTTGAGAGGAACTGTCACCGTCTCCAGGTAAATTTTTTTTTCACAGAATTTCAAGCCTATTGGTATCTGGGAACTAAATATTTGAATTAGAGTTTCCCACCTTGAAATGCCGGAAGTGATGCATTCTCTAAAAATAAACAGCCTTGGGAAAATAAATTGTTTCATTAAACGTTTGAAGCATTCTATTGACATCTTGCGTTATTGATGAATATTCCAGATAAAAATGAGGATGACTTGATTACTTTTGGACCTGAAAAATAAAATTTATATTTGGTGTATTTTTGTAAGGAATTCCCTGAAAAATATGTGCACGTGACCGGTACTTCCCTTGCTGTCAATTTTTCTCTCTTATTTGTTGCATGGCCCCCTATATTGGGGTCCGAAAAAGTTATCTGAAGGGCTATTCTTGACAAAGATATTTGAATGCCAAAATTAAAGTGATGCGATCATATTTTTTTTTTGCCTGAACGTTATAATGGTCGCCTATGGGAAAATATTTAGTTCCGTGATACCTATTGGACAGGGGAGGAGCTACACTTTGGGAGTTAAGATCTCCAATTGAAAAAAAAACTTTGAAAACTACCCTCCCCTTCACACAACATAAGCAGAATGCTTAAACGTAGGCTATATATATATAGATACATCTCAAATGGGGGAAAATATTTACGCAGATATCTCATCTAATATAATCGAGGGGGTGTCTTCCTACTAGACCAATTTCCTTTAGACCAAATCCCGCTAGACCAATTCACAAAATACCAATTACCGTTAGTCCACTTTCCCTGGGGCAAACACTTTATTGTTATTGATTATGGATAATTAGGAAAACATATGTTTAATGACAAACACTTTATTTGATAAAACAAATCATATGTATGACATATAAAACTACAGAACATTTCAACACTAGAGCTGTAGGCTAACCGAAACCGAATCGAGGTTTTTAGTTTTTTTTAAAAACCGAAACCGAAACCGTCGACATCCCGTAATCTAAGGTTTTTCGTTTTTTATTAAATACTCTCTTGCCAGCTCTTGCTGTAGAAATGCACAGAATGTAGCCATCCCAGAGTAGTGAGATGGCAGTGTCTGGGTACTCTCACTACTCTGGGAAGGCTACATTCTGTGAATTTCCGACATTTCAGTTTAGTTGTGTTTGCAACTTTCCTGAAGTTGCGTGTAGGTGTCAGACCTCGAAAAATGGCTAAGCACAATAAAAGTTCTGTATATTTAGGTAATTATTATATTGGCCTTCCTGATTCTTCATGTATTATAGCTTATTTCGGGCATTCATTGAGTTTCACTCAATTTCACTACCATTCAGTTATGACTCTAGACATAAGAATGAGTTTTATTGAATTTTACTTGGCCTCATGACCAAACCGAAAACCAAACCGAACCGAGATTTTTCTCCACCTGAAAAACCAAAACCGAAACCGAACAAGAAATTTAAAAACCTACAGCTCTGTTCAACACAGCTCGATACATATATTTGATTTAATTCAATTTCTCACTCCGTTAGATGTGCATAGACAGATGCAATGCACCTGTAACATAATCTTTGAAACACAAAAAAAAAGTACATTACACTCTAAAATCAATTGGGTTAAAAATCAACCCAAATCAACTGGGTTGAGTGTATATGAACCCGATTGGGTTCATATTCACTCAACCCAGTTGATTTGGGTTGATTTGTTACCCAATTGATTTTAGAGTGTTTCTACATTGAACTCCCCCAGCATACACTAACTTTGCCTTTAGTATATGCATACCATACAAAACAATAAAGACAATTCACGCAGACCAGCCACTGTTGGCCTCACATTCATTACAATAACGTATAACGCAAAGGATTGTGTTTGTTTTGTTATGAAAATCAGTCCAACGTCTATTGGTCACAACACAATAACAAAAAAAAAAATCATATCCTTTGACTCACATGGCAATAAAAGATACATTTATCAATATATCAAATTATCGATATAAAATTATTTTAAAAAGGGAACATATCAGTTGGTCTCAGGGAAATTGGTTTCATGGTAATTGTTTTTTGGGGTATTGGTTTAGTGTCGTGGAATTGGTCTAATGATAAAGCTTCATCGAAGGTGGATGTATCATAACAAAAAATGTTTTAAAAAGTACTTCAGTGTTTGAAGGTGGCATAACACAACATGAATATTGATAACACTGAATACGGTAAATCGCAGTTAAACATATCGGTGGATTCGGTATACATATGGTTCCATTGTTCATTGTTTTCCAGATCAATTGAATCGAGCTGAGAATTCAGTACCGCATGATCTGGCGCAATTATCATTAGCTCAATCAGGGTTATGGTATTCGTATTCAGTATTCAGTCGTATTCGAATACAGTTTATCAAGTATTCACATGTATTCAGTATTCACTGAATGTTATGAATACATGTATTCGTATTCGTATTCAAATACATTACAATTTGAGCTGTATTCATGAATACATTTTGAATACTTTTTGAATACTTTCTATACTTTGGAATTAAAGAACCATATACTGAAAGGTTTCCACAGATCAAGCCCATGGACTCCAGACAACCAATTCACACCTCATATCAATATTAAAGACTTAATAATCCCTGATATTATTTATATACCACCAAACACCTTGTCTGAAATTTATGCATTGAAAGCAGACAATTATTAATTAACTTGTCACAATACAACCTATTTATGTAACAATGGCCACACATCCCCATGCCTTTTTAAATTGTTGAAAACATGGACAATAAAAATAAAACAAAAAAACTTGTGTTATTGGACACAACTGAGTTATTCAATGACATTATATTCTAAACTTTTGGGATTTATTTAAAGTTTTTCTGTTTATCCATTATTTCACAGTGAAAACACATATTTATTTATTTATTTATTCCTGTTTAAGGTCACCTTTTACAGCTCAGTATGTACAATTATAATTGGTGAAAGCACGTAAATATTATAAAGAAAATACTACTGCTGTTAGTAAACTTTCAGCCAACAGACCTCCAGGTTGAACCATGATATGCATTGTCTAAAGCTTTACTAGTCCTTCTTATGTGGTGTCATTGCAATTGATACTTAACGTTCAGGGGGAAACGGGAGCGCGGTGGCTCAGTGGTAGACTGTTGGACTTCAGTGCTAGAGGTCCCGAGTTCGATCAACATCCGGGACGACCCGCGTTGTGTCCTTGGGGAAGGCACTTTATCCCGATTGAATACATGGGGGCACGATGACACCGTGTACTAAGGCGTATTGCACGTCGATGGTGCACATTTCTTCAACCGATGTAACCCAACTTGAGCGGAGCTTGAACAGAGTTAGAATGTTGAGGAGCTGACAGTTGCTCGTCGATGTTCGGTGATTCTCTCCGGGTACTCCGGCTTCCTCCACCCGTAAAACTGTCACGGTCACGATTAGCCATTTTGCATAAGTATGTGACCGTAAAACACCAATAAAATAAATAAATAAATTCAGGAGGAAATGCCAGTCTATGACTTTTTAGAGGTAATCCACTCACATTTTGTGATGTGTTGTCCATAGAGAGTAGTCTAATTACTATGACACCCATCGAGTGGATTTCCTGTCAGGTAAATACTTTAGTTTTCCAACAAAGCATGGTAAGCACAATTAAAGCTTCAGCTAAAGGACCATCAGTTTAAAAATGACCTTAACCCAACAAACAAAAAGGCCTTGCTATAAATACTTCTAATTTAAAAAGTATTCAAGTATTCAAAAATGTATTCATGAATACATTGTAATGTATTTGTATTTGTATTCAAATACATTTGAAAATTTGTGTATTTGTATTCGTATTCGTGTTCATGAAATTTCAAAGTATTCGTATTCGTATTCGAATACATTTACAAAGTATTCGCCCCAAGCCTGATCCCAATATACAAACGCGCGCGCGCAGCAAATTGGGCAAGCCGAGTTAATGAAGTTGAGTATTTAGGAATCCCACATGAGGTTTATTTCTATCCTTGGAACACTTAAGTACTACGGTGAAGAAAAATGGAACACGAACCAAGCGGTTTAATATAATTGTAAAGGTTCAATAGGCTGGGGGCTGGGGGGGGGGGGGGCAGTAGCGAAATTCGCTGTAGAGTTCAAAAGAGGTTAAGAAGAAAGTCAGAAAAACGTAATGCACTGTAAAGGCCCAAAGAGGCTGAGAAAAAAGACAGTAGCGAAATGTGTTGTGGATGCCCAAAGTGGTTGCGAAAAAAGACAGTAGCGAAATGTATTGTGGATGCCCAAAGTGGCTGCGAAAAAAGACAGTTGCGAAATGCGCTGTAAAAGTAACACGTAAGATACCAAAAAGGTCGAGAAAGAAAAACAATACCGAAATACACTGTTGAAAAAAAATTAAAATCTGCCAAGTTTTATACTTTCCAGTCCCAAGCCCGGGCAAAAGATAAATTAAAAAAAACAAACAAGGAAAAAAAAAACAGCAGCAAAATTCACTGTAGAAAATTTTGTATAAATTTGCAAGTCTTATAATTGCAGGTTCCAACTCCCAAGGCCGGGTAAAGGGTGAGGCGGGATTGATAATTTAAACAAAAACCCAAAAGAGTTGCAAAATTCGCTATAGAAAAGCCTCTAAATCTGCCAATTATTATAGTTGCCGATCTTAAGCCTAGGGTGAAAGATGGGGACTGTTGATAATTATAAGCTATTTATTTCTAGTCAAACTCGAAATCTTCAAAATTGTCTTTCTGAAGCCGCGATAGAAGATGGGGACAGTTATTATTGTTATTTACACCTGATAACAACAGGCAAATCCACTTGACTAGTAGAGTGCTGGAAGCCCATATTTGGGCTTTATTCTGAGGTGCAAGTACCACAATGTAAAGGCTTCATATTTTGTGGATGTGTTTCATATTATCTTTAAAATGATATTATTTTATCTGTTAGGATTTGCCTTGTTACAATTGATGGGAGAGTGCTTTCTGGCACTCTCCCATAAATTGTAACAAGGCAAAGATGCACAAAGAAATTTTAAGAACCAAAAATAATTTAGCACTCTACCAGTTAATCGGCTCATTTCACGGAAGGATTTCCTCATAATCTGTGTATCTATGCCTAGTCGAAAATGAGACCATAAATGTGATTTTCTATCAGACATGAAACATAAAATAATAGGTTAAAATCAGGAAATTACCACCATCTTGGGAATAAATTTTATACACGATATAGCGTATACGTTCGCGTTTTTTATTTGATGTTTCTAAGATTAATAGTTTACTTGTGGGTCCCTGTGTCTCTGCTTACGGGAATTAAGACTGCTATATATTAAAAGTGGAATTTTAGTGGTTAAAATTAAGACCGTTATATATTAAAAGTGGAATTTTAGTGGTTAAAATTAAGACCGCTATATATTAAAAGTGGAATTTTAGTGGTTGAAATTAAGACCATTATATATTAAAAGAGGAATTTTAGTGGTTAAAATTAAGACCGCTATATATTAAAAGTGGAATTTTAGTGGTTAAAATTAAGACCGCTATATATTAAAAGTGGAATTTTAGTGGTTAAAATTAAAATATCAAAATCAAAGGTCGGATATTTTTTGACAATATTCAAAATCACGAGTTTTTGAGTTTTAGGTTTACTTGCGGTCTCTTTGCCCAAAGTTGCGGAAACGTGAGACAGAAAGTCGGATATCGCTAAACATTAAAAGTGAATTTTTGTGGGTTAAAGTTAAAATATTGGTACCACACTTCGATTATATATTTAGTATACCACATATTACCATATATTTTTCTCGCGGATTCTTGCGATCTCCTGCGGTCTCATTTTCTACCTGAGGTCTCAACGTATTCAATCTCTTACAAAAAATGTGTCGGGCTTTCTAGTCGGATTGTTTTCGTGTCACTGGTGTAAAAACACTCTAGCAGACTGCATAAAGGATATATATATGTATTACGGATTGCTTTGCTTGTGAAGTATAAAACAACGCACAGAAAGCGAAACCAAATGAAGGAGAATTACAAATATTCTTTTTAGATTTTTGCTGACGTTCATTTTTTCCCCAGTCAGCTAAATATTCTTGAATCAGCGTGAACTGTGCCAATTATTGTTCCAAAATAATACGCGCGCATGCGCGCTAAATGACATTTTACGAAAAGGTCTTCCAAGTCGATTCTGTGAGAAATTCGACGCTGTTTAGGACTATTTGTTTTCCCATTTTTTGTGGAGTCTGAGCGCGGACTACCGTTGACGTAAGGTGATGTTCTTTCACCAAAAAGATAAAGAGATATTCTTTCGTGTCGCAGTGATATATAGAGGATATCTACGCTGCTTTAGTGAATATTGGGAATTATCTCATGAGTGTAGTCCTGAAAGTTTTATTTTTCACGAGCGCTTGCACGAGTGAAAAATAATACTTTCAGATCCACATGAATGAGATAATTCCCGAAATTCACTAAAACAGCGTAGATGTTCTTTTTATTATATACTCCATGACATTTACTGAGCAATATTCAGCCCAATTCGACTGCAAACAGTTTCAAGACAATAACAAAAAGCTGCTGATCGTTCCTTCAAGGCGACGTTAAAAGCGACGTCATGAGACGAAGCGTAACGTCATTTAGGAAGCTGCTGAAAAAAATTCAACGTGTGAAAAACATTATTTTTCACTCTCTCAAGTGCTCGTGAAAAAATATTTTATTATATGCTAAAAGACATTTTATTGCACAATATTCAGCCCAATTCTACCCCAATTGCGTGCGTTTCAAAACAATAAGAAAGATTAGCAGATCGTTCCTTCAAGGCGGCGTGATGCACCGTAGCGTGACGTCATTCAAGAAGCTACTGGTGGATATCTTGATATCCATCGAGTCAATGGATATCGAAAAATATCTCTTAGATAATTTGCAATAATTCACAGGCTAGCATATAATAAATATTCCAATGAATAAGAATTTAATTCACC
Source organism: Pictodentalium vernedei (assembly GCA_031216915.1). Classification (NCBI taxonomy): domain Eukaryota; kingdom Metazoa; phylum Mollusca; class Scaphopoda; order Dentaliida; family Dentaliidae; genus Pictodentalium; species Pictodentalium vernedei. The sequence goes on along the minus strand of CM062295.1, from coordinate 72,289,690 downwards.
TTGCAGCAATCAAGATATTATCAATTAACGGAACTATGCGTATGATCATAAAACTACGGCTGTTAACCCTTTCCCTAACATGAAAAGCAGACGACACATGCAAAAAAGAAATCTTGAATAATTAATTTGTTTCATTTTTTTGTCTCAAAAACATAGGTTTTGACCCCTCGTTGTAACGAGATCGACGAGCTCGTTCTAACGAGGGGTCATAACCTATGTTTTTGAAAAAAAAATAAAAAAATAATGAAAAACAATTGCCGATTTTTGAGAATAGAGCTGGCCGGCTTTGGCCGTTACATTGGGCATTCCTAATGGCAATATCACCAACAATTAGGTCTAATGAAGTCTCAGTTCATCAACACTTCTCGCGTTGATTCAAAGAAAATACAAGTTAACCTTTCAAGTTATTACCGAACCTCGCCTCGGATTTTTTTGCTCTTTATATGTTGGTCTTTATATCGTCTGCTCGCCCACTACCGATTGGTTCTCACGCAAAAAATATGCGCACAGGGGGTGAAAGGGTTAATGGTTTTCCTTTAGATTCCTTGGTCCGGAATATATTAGTTGTTCGGAAAAAGCGAACCATAGGCTCCGACCAAGTGGAGTATTCCAAACGAGCGAATCTGAACGTTCGCGATGAACTAATTGAGGGCTAGACTGATCCAGACCATAGCAGCGTTGATTTCCTTATAGAACTAGACTGGTGACCTGGGAGCTTATAACGTTACCGTTTTCATAATAATAATAATTATAAAAGAATAATTGATCGTATATTGACATTCCACGACAGACTTTGAACATGTCCAACACACTAATCATATTTGTTATCTCATTCAACTAAGAGCTGGATCTTTTTTGTTTCCACCTATCATTTGTCACAATATAGCTGTAAACTATGTTACGCAATTTCAAAATACAAAATCACAAACGGCACTTTCTGTTTTTATTACACCCCTAACGTCTAATTATAATAGGAATCAGTAAAAAATAAATTGCGTTCTCCCCTCACCAGTGGGATCAAACACCTCGGTGATTAACATTTCGTGTGAACTTGAAATTTACAAATGAATTTTCACAAGCGCAAAACAAAAGTTGTTTTCGCTCCACCAGTGAGTGTAACAAGACGCGGCAGATCACGATGGAATGCCAAAATGTATTAATGCGTTTCACTGTTTCAGAATAATATTGTTGAATTATTTCAATTCAATGTTGAAGAATTATTATTGAAGCGAAAATGAAGTAGAAATTTCATTTTACTGAATTTGTTTGTGGCTAAAAATTACGTCATTTCGCCAACAATCCCGAACACTATTTTGTGTGGATGTACACAACATCCAATGTGATCTGTGTCAGCAGAAACAGCGATCAGCTGATTGTGTGAACAAATTTGTTTGCGTGGTATGGGCGTCGGTTTGGATCGTTCAGTTGAAGCTTCAAATGAAAAGGGTATAATAAAAAGAAAACCTAATGTTTTCTTGTGAATACCGGGATTTATCTCATGAGTGAGTGAGAGAATTCGTATTTTCACGAGCAGCAAGCTGCTCGTGAAAATACGAATTCTCTCACTCACTCATGAGATAAATGCCGGTATTCACAAGAAAACTTTAGATATTACTCTGTATACAGTACAGCCGCCGTGGAATGTCGAAAACCCACGCGTTGTCTGGTTTTCCCCCGAACGCTTATTTATTATTCATTTATTGGTGTTTAAGGTCACATATTTATGCACAATGGCTAATCGTGACCGTGACCGTTTTACGGGTGTAGTAGGTAGCTGGAGTACCCGGAGAGAACCACCGAGCACCCACGAGCAACTGTCAGCTCCTCAACATTTTTACTCTTTTCAAGCTCCGCTCAAGCAGGGTTCCACGGTTGAAGACATGCGCATCATCGACGTGCTGTACGTCTTAGTACACGCCCTCATCGTGCCCTCATGTTAGCAACCGGGATAAAGTACCTTGTCGGCGGACATAACGCGGGTCGTCCTAGATGGGGATCGAACTCGGGACCTCTAGCATAGAAGTCCAACAGTCTACCACTGAGCCAACGCCCCCCCCCCCCCCCCCCCCACGGGCGCCATGATCTGTGCACCCTAAAATCTGTTGGGTTAAAAATTAGACGAAATCAACTGGGTTGAGTGAATATGAACCCAATTGGGTTCCTATCACTCATCCCAGTTGATTTGGGTTAATTTTTAACTCAACTGATTTTAGAGTGTAGTTTTCAGTAAATATTCAATGAATGAAGTACCGAGTCGTGGGGTGAAACTGTCATTCCGGTTCTCCACAATCAATAGTGAAATTCAGTTTTAATCGACCTCCACATAGCCACAGATCCGGCAGTAAGCAACACAGGGGTGAACCTCTCATTCTGACTCTGTAAAACCAAGAGTGAAATTCAGTTTTATTCGACCTGTACATAGCCGCAGGTCTCACAATAACGATGCAGTGGGTAAAACTCTCATTCCGACTGTGTACAGTTTCTTCTTTTTTTTTTATAACACAATGAACCGAAAAAAACGCATTTAGGCCCACTCTAACCCACGACCCCAGTGTCTGTCTGAAAACTTACGTTGCACGGTGTGAATGAAAAAGAACCCCTGCACGTTCATATTGTTTCAACATGAAAAATAATTGATATTTATCTCATCATATTAAAAAGATTTTCAAAATAAAATTTAATAAACAATGAAATTCTTATCATGCTTTTTATTCAATGTTCAATTTGTTTACCCAAATCAAACGTAAACAATGGCCGGTCATGATAATCTACAAGCAAAATCCACGCGAACAAAACTTTCCAATTTCCAAATAGCCTGAATGAACTCTTTTTGAGACAAAGTTCAACCAACTTTCATGTCATATGGGTATATATCGATCTCCACATTTACAAACTGTGTTTTCAGCTTCTCAGGAAATGGACAAATTTTTTATTTCAACTCCGCAAAGTACATGTACAGAGTGTTTAAATTGATTGTCCCTTAAGTTTAGTTATAAAGAATGATCGTTTGTTTCTGTCTAGTTCTTGAGTTATGACTGAACAAAAAACAAATGCCAAACTGTGTAAATGGGCTATAAAAACAAAGACCAAACACAGTGTAATACGCCCATTTACACAGTCTGGTCTTTGTTTTTTGGGGTTCATAACTCAAGAAATATACCGATATAAACGATCATTCCTTATTTTCATAGCAAATATTATATATGACACAGACTATATGTCTAAGCAAACATTATCAGCAGTGGTCATAGTCAACAAAAACATCTAGGACTCAACATAGAATTCTGCATATCCAGATAGGTCTGTATGTCCACAAACTTTGCTATAGGAATTCACATAGTAACATTGCATCCATACCGAAATATCAGGGTGAACAAATATGGGATTATATTTCACCTCCTACAAGTATCTGAGAATTTCATTGGTTCAAAGACGTCACATGCAGACTTCATATAAAACCATATACTGCCTGTCAACATCAATATACGCTGACAGCCATGGGTAATCTCTCCTTTGTTCATTGTTTATTCAAAATGGCGGCAGCCGATAAACGCTTCAAGTTGAAAGAGTGAGTGTTGGAAGCCCATATTTGGTCTGAAGTGCAGGTTAGGCAACTTAAAGGGCTTCATATTTTGTGGATGTGCGTCATGTTACCTTCGAAATGAAACTGTTTGGTATGTATGAATTTGCCTTGTTACAATTTATGGGAGAGTGACAACAGGCACTCACCCATAAATTGTAACAAGGCAAAAATACGTGAACACATTGTGAGAATTCGCTCATTTAATTTTGATCTCTGTTAGTTCTGTGCATCGATGCAGCAGTCGGTAAGATATATTCGTTACTTATTTTGTTGGTGTCTTGCTCCGCTCTCGTCCAATATGAAATATACTGACACCACATATACCATATTAAGCCACCAACAAACTGTGTAACTAATAATAGCCGCAAACTAAAAGACCTATGCAGTCCACTGGGAATACATGTACATATTGCGACTGTACAGACAGTGTCCACTACTATAGTGTAAGTGTATTTCCTGAAAAAATCGGGCAATATGAATGAATTCTGTTTATAATTATATGTTTTGGGAATTATGTATATTATCTGATTTCACATCACTAATTTAGTCAGATGGAATTTGTTTATCATTACTTTCATAGTGTTGATTGTTCTCAGCCACAGGCAGACGACAGTTGATTACTGAAGTTCAATTCTTTTTTGCATTTCAGCTGGTATCCAGGCTAGTCCATCCTGTAAAGAGGGATGGGAATTGCACAGAGGACTATGCTACATATTATGCAGAGACGGTTACTCTCCAAGCGGACACGTATGTTGGGAGAAATGTCCAGCAGGCTACAAGAGTGTACGCTCGCATTGTGTCAAAGGCTGGACTTGGCGTCTCAAAAAATTTTACAGCAGGGGTGCTGGGCGTCGCCCAAGCAGTGGATAAAAATCGGTCCGTCAGTCAGTTTCAGCTGTTTAAATGTCTTTTGAGAAACGTTAAGTGTAAAACGTTAAAAATGAGAGATTAAATGTATCAAAATAAAATAATTTCAGCAACTTGGTTTGTATGAGTTCTATGGAGAGAGAAAAATAAAATGTAGGAGTCGAGAGTAGGAGGGATTAGCATTATCACTCAAACATATGTCGAGTATATGTCGAGTAGTGTCATCCGGATAATTATTATTATTATTTATTGGTGTTTAAGGTCACATATTTCTGCACAATGGCTAATCATGACCATGACAGTTTTACGGATGGAGGAAGCCGGAGTATCCGGAGAGAACCACCGAACAACGGCGAGCAACTGTCAGTTCACCAACATGCCAACTCCACACAAGCAGGGTTAGCATTGGTTGAAGACAGGTGCACCATCGACGTGCAGTACGCCTTAGTACACAACGTCACCGTATCCCCACGTGGGCAATGAGGGTGAAGTGTCTTGCCCAAGGACACAACGTGGAGAGTAGGAGGGATTAGCATTATCCCTCAAACATATGTCGAGTATATGTCGAGTAGTGTCATCATCCGGATAATTATTATTATTATTTATTGGTGTTTAAGGTAACATATTTCTGCACAATGGCTAATCATGACCATGACAGTTTTACGGACGAGGAAGCCGGAGTACCCGGAGAGAACCACCGAACAACGGCGAGCAACTGTCAGCTCACCAACATGCCAACTCCACACAAGCAGGGTTAGCATTGGTTGAAGACAGGTGCACCATCGACGTGCAGTACGCCTTAGTACACAACGTCACCGTACCCCCATGTGGGCAATGAGGGTGAAGTGTCTTGCCCAAGGACACAACGCGGTTGCCGCAGGTGGGATTCGAACCGGGGACCTCTCGGCTTGCAGCCTGCACCTCTACCAACTGAGTCCCGCGCCCCCATCTGGATAATAACATATAACATATCTTATGTAAAAAAAACCAAAAAAACAAAAACAAAAAACACTTGTCGAGTAGCGTCACCATCCAGATAATATCATATCTTATTACAAAAAACACACTTCGAATAGAGTCACTATCCGCATAATAACATATGAAAAAAAGACATGTCGAATAGAGTCACTATCCGCATAATAACATATGAAAAAAAGACATGTCGAATAGAGTCACTATCCGCATAATAACATATAAAAAAAAGACATGTCGAATAGAGTCACTATCCGCATAATAACATATGAAAAAAAGACATGTCGAATAGAGTCACTATCCGCATAATAACATATGAAAAAAGACATGTCGAATAGAGTCACTATCCGCATAATAACATATAAAAAAAGACATGTCGAATAGAGTCACTATCGCATAATAACATATGAAAAAAGACATGTCGAATAGAGTCACTATCCGCATAATAACATATGAAAAAAAGACATGTCGAATAGAGTCACTATCCGCATAATAACATATAAAAAAAAGATATGTCGAATAGAGTCACTATTGGGATAATAACATATATTATGTAAAAAAGAAACATGTCGAGTAGGGTCACCATACGGATAATAACATATCTTATATAAACAAAAATATATTTCGAGCAGTGTCACCAACCGGATAATAACATATCTTATGTAAAAAATAGGTCACATCCAGTGAACCTGAGAGTTAAGGCCCCATAATCCTCAATTTTTAAATAGAAAAAAGAAGTCCAAATTCAAACTCTAAAATTCCGAACAAACACAATTAATATAAGGCACCACCAGACACGGTAAAAAACATGCAGTCCAAATTTTGTATGTATAATTACCCAATGGTTCTTTCTACGATCGAGACATTTACCGAATTTTTCGTCCTTGTTTTATGAGGGGCTGATGTACAAAGCCACCTTCTCCGGTTACCGGTTGTATAAAACTAATGTATAGAGTTTACTGTACGGTATTATAATGATATCGTTGTAAGGTTGAATACAGAGTTTGAATTCACATCACAATTTTGAAATATGCCGATAGAGATGATGTTCTGGTGAGGTTAACTCCACAAGCTGCAAATAATACCACAGTTCTTTGTATGTCTGATGTTAGCCATTTGAACACTGTTGGTATCTTCCATGGCAGTTCAATGGCAGCGATTGGAAGAGTCCACATTCATTTTTTGGGGGGTAGACCAATTAATATTTTCAATGTGCAGCCGTGGGGTTGCGCGTTGAAAATATTAATTAGCCTACCCAACACATTCGCTCAGCTGCCATCCCACTTAACCCTTTACCCAACGTAACGGCCAAAACCGACCAGCGCTATTCTCAAAAATCACCAATTAATTTTCACTATTTTTTTCATTTTTTGTCTCAAAAACATAGGTTATGACCCCTCGTTGGAACGAGCTCGTCGAGCTCGTTCCAACGAGGGGTCATAACCTATGTTTTTGAGACAAAAAATGAAAAAAATTAGTTATTCAAGAATTTTTTTTTCAAGTGTCGTCTGCTTTTCACGTTAGGTAAAGGGTTAAGGCAGTTAGGCTTTCAAAGGGTTAATCTCAACCCGTAGATCTGTTAAGTGTCTGAGGGTGGGATAAGGCTTTTTAGATTAGACTGGGGACACCGGGTTCAAGTCCAAAATGTCCACAAAATACAAGAAGCTACATGATTCGTCAATTTAGATGCAAAAAGAATATAAAACAGGGCTTTCTAAGACCTATTTTGCATGGTGCAAAAGTATTTCTTAAAACATTTCTTTATTTTAGAATGTTACAAGCTGTTGCTAGCCATCTCCTAATTTGGGGATACCCTTTACCGGCTGGAATTTGGGGTAATATAAAGGATTTATAAAGAATTGATACAAATATTGGTCTCATACGCTTTATAGAGTCACTTGTCTTAGGTACTAACTATATTTTTGAGGTATCCTTCAACACACTCAAACGCTCCGATCTGTTTTTGATGGACAACACAGTGTATCGGACAGAACGCTGGAGCATAGGCTTAAAAATAGGACCCTGATTTGTGATCCTGCAAACTATTAAGTTGTTTTATACAGACGAACATTGCGGAATACTGGATTTTATTACACACCCATTCAACTTTAAACCCTTGTATTTAACGGTATAGACGCCATGGCATAAAGGATTCTTTATTCAATGAGTGATGTACTAGCCAGAACTTTTTCCCAGCACTGTTCACACCAGTTCCTGTCCCATCGAGTCATTAGTTACGCTTCGAAAAATCTCCAAATTTCGTTATACAATTATCGATTGTCTGTCGCATAGTGTGAAAATGAAAACGTCCAAAGCAAAGTAAAGTCGGTTCGGAAGAAATTAGTTCACCACAAGTGAGAAAATATTTTTAAAAAAAACGATAATTTCCAACCAGAACATTAACCCAGTCCCGTGGCCGTCTCGTTTTTTGGATCAAGTTATATATAAATTGGTTAACTTTATTTCGGTAAATCTTCGTACATCTTGACATGCTTCGAACGTTTAAAACTGTTTCTCCCAGCTGTTTTGCAAATCTGCATAAATTTGTACCTATATTTTTCCTAACAGTAATAGCCATCAAATGGTTAGGCGTGAATGGGCACCAGCCGAAGAGAAACGGCGATAAAAATTTCAACAAACACTGGTTCCGAAAAGGTTGTTTTGAATTTTTATCGATCCATTTGATCAGTACAATTTCAGTCAAAACAAAGGGGCCCTTCACCTTTGGGTTTAAATATCGGAATTAAAATTTGTTTATTTAAATGAATTTTAACGCATGGGTTGTGTAATGAACACAGAACGCGATGTATGTTTGGATCGATGGGTGTTTTACACAACTCGCGAAATATGACTACGCCATTCCTACTCGTTATGTAAAACACACACCGATTCAAATGCACATCGCGTTCTGTCTATTAATCATACAAACATAAATAACATCACAGACCAGTTCTTATTGGGGGTGACCGGCGCTTGCCGAATCAGTTCGTTCGTTACTTCCGCTCGGATTCGTTCCCGACATTTTCTCAGATTCCTTCCTATTTTAACAAGAATATGCGCGTTTATCGACAACACATGACATAAATAAAGTAAGTATTTAACCAGCAAAGAACACAGGAGGATTATTACAGTTGCTCTGGGTTCAACCGAGTCCTCGAGTATCTCCAGTTACAAAATGAGAACGTATTTTGTCTCCATTCATGTGAAACTGGCACTGACCAATCCAGTTCTCAAAACTTTTCCATAAAACGTGATTTCCGGAACAAGATTGTTGTATGAAAAATATAACAGAGAAACACAATTACTCGCGAAATCTTCAATTCTATAACTCATAAGTTCGGCATAAGATAAATAGTAATATTATCCTACATTGGAGCTGATTCTTTCCACTAATGGCACAGATTTGTAGGCAGGCAGATCCGTTTGGTTCCGTTTCATTGCAAAGCAAATCACGGAACCCTCTCGGAGGAGTGCTCTTAAAACCAGTATCACACATAACTCAGTACGGTCGAGAACAAGAAAATAATTCCCACAAGCAATACTATGCCTATAGAAGTATAAAGTATACAATTTTGACAAATTTGTGAAGTATATCAGTTCGAGTCATCGGTATATTGGTTGAGTGGTATTAGAGCTGTAGGTTAACCGAAACCGAACCCAGGTTTTTAGTTTTTTTTTAAAAAAACCGAAACCGAAACCGTCGACATCCCGTAATCTAAGGTTTTTCGTTTTTTATTAAATACTCTCTTGCCAGCTCTTGCTGCAGAAATTCACAGAATGTAGCCACCCCAGAGTAGCGAGAGTGCCCAGACACTGCCAATGGCAGTGTCTGGGTATCTCACTACTCTAAGCACCATAAGTTCTGTACATTTAGGTAATTATTATATTGGCCTTCCTGATTCTTCATGTATCATAGCTTATTTCGGGCATTCATTGAGTTTCACTCAATTTCACTACCATTCAGTTATGACTCTGGACATAAGAATGAGTTTTATTGAATTTTACTTGGCCTCATGAACAAACCGAAAAACCGAACCGAACCGAGGTTTTTCTCCACCTGAAAAACCAAAACCGAAACCGAACAAGAAATTTAAAAACCTACAGCTCTAAGTGGTATACAAGTATATTCTATCATATAGTATCATATTGGGAGCGCGGTGGCTCAGTTGGTAGAGGTGCAGACTGCAAGCCGAGAGGTCCTCGGTTCGAATCCCACCTGCGCAACCGCGTTGTGTCCTTGTGCAAGACACTTCATCTCCATTGCCCATGTGGGGGAACGATGACGCCGTGTACTAAGGCGTACTGCACGTCGATGGTACGCATGTCTTCAACCAATCTAACCCTGCCTGTGCGGCAGTGCGGAGTTACGATGTTGGGGAGCTGGCAGCTGCTCTTCGTTGCTCGGTGGTTCTCTCCGGGTACTCCGGCTTCCTCCACCCGTAAAACTGTCACGGTCATGATTAGCCATTGTACATAAATATGTGACCTTAAACATCATTAAAATAAATAAATAAATAGTATCGTATTGAATACAAATATGAAATGGGCCGCCATATACCTTCCTCTGCTACGAACTTTAAGTGTTTCGTAGACAAGGAATTACCCAGTCGAGCCTCTCCAATACGAACACACGCAGCGAAGTGTTTAGAATAAGCATACATTGTGTTCCTATTCCACCATGTTATGGCTCTGACACGTTCAACAAACTGCAAACTGTAGGTGTTACAAGAAATGAATGGCAGATCCAGATTGCGTTGTGACCGACAGAGAAATTCTCACAAAACTTAAACTTTGATGAATTTCTCTGCCCACCAAAACAAATGACAGCGATAGATATACCAGTCATTACCTATGTTTATATACCACAACTTTTCATAAAAATTAGCCGATATTTATAGTAAATTCGCCGTTTCCGATGCGGGAATAAGCCTATCCCATGCGATGTACAATTTCGCCCAAAAATTAAATAAATCGCATCAGCTGATAAGTAGATCGCAGTCACTGATTAAAATTCGCACGACGCGAGAGCATTTCATCATCCGTGCTCTTTATTGTTGACTGATTATTACTAGCGGATATCTGCACGGTCAACTTTTATCGTCATTTACATCGACTTACGAAACGGTTATCTCCCCTGATTGCTAAAAATTGGCTGGCAAAAATTAACACAACTTGAATGAGGAATTTCTGTATTCCTCAAAATTACAAAAAAAACTATGAAAGTTATATTCGCTCTGCGCATCAATCCTTTAAGAACAATATATATGCTCTCAGTTTGTGATATTATCGAACGATTTCATTCGGCCATTTTTCCCCCGTTGATTTAAAATGCTACTGTTATTTCCCGTATAATTCAATGTAAAATGATAGAAAATTGCATTTTCGTGAACTTTTAGCGGTTAATATATTTTGTTTGCTTCAAATTAGCAATGATGTGCGTATACTGGCATATAATATAGTTATTGTCCTACCTTACCACATTCAAATATACAAGCTGACATTTTTCCATTTTTTTCCTTTGATGTTAAAACCAAGACATTTGTATTGTAGTAAAGACAGTTAAAACCACAGTACACAAAATCAGGTAGATTTCCGCGTGAGTACAAATAAAAATGAGCGTCTTAATTAATTTCTGGTCAACCAGTTAAAAAAAATCCTCGTATAACTAAAATTTCATTTTTCTGGCTTCTAACACATGGGTTATGACCCCTCATTGGAACGAGCGCGACGCACTCGTTCCAATGAGGGGTCATAACCTATGTTTTGGAAGCAAAAAATGAAAATATAAAAAAATGAATACCGATTTTCGTGTATAGCGCTGGAAGGTTCACTCTCAGCTGATTTCTCTCTTTCCGACAACTATTCCCTGGCGATCAAGATTTCATTCACACCTTTCAGAGGTTCAGTGTTAATTGGATTACAGCTGGACTCTAGTATTTACAAGGGGAGATAACTTTCCCAAGAGTCAATATCTATGACGATAAAAGTTGAGGATGGCAGTGAACCTGTGTGAATGCATAGGGTATAACTGAAAACTACAAGGAGTTGAGCGAAACAATATCAACAACGAACATAGTTATCCATCTACAGTACGTGGAGGGTAGATTGTTGCTAAATCGCCGCGAGTTAAATTTCATCCAATGAGATGCAATCTTATTTGTAGATCTTGAATTGTGATGCAAAATTATAGAATATTTTCGAGTGGAAAGTTTACATTACCGCGATTTAGCGACAATCCACCTCCACGTACTGTACTGCAGTGTACTGTTGACATTTACCACCTGCATAAACACAGCTCTTCCATATATCACGGATTAATAACAACAAAACGTTATCGAGGTCGGTATTGTGGAGTTTTATGCATAACCTTCTATTTATTAGAGCTGTAGGTTAACCGAAACCGAACCGAGGTTTTTAGTTTTTTTAAAAAACCGAAACCGTCGACATCCCGTAATCTAAGGTTTTTCGTTTTTTACTAAATACTCTCTTGCTGCAGAAATTCACAGAATGTAGCCATCCCAGATTAGTGAGAGTACCCAGACACTGTCAATGGCAGTGTCTGGGTACTCTCACTACTCTGGAAAGGCTACATTCTGTGAATTTCTGACATTTCAGTTTAGTTGTGTTTGCAGCTTTCCTCAAGTTGCGTGTAGGTGTCAGACCTCGAAAAATGGCCAAGCACAATAAAAGTTCTGTATATATTTAGGTAATTATTACATTGGCCTTCCTGATTCTTCATGTATTATAGCTTTTTTAGGGCATTCATTGGGTTTCACTCAATTTCACTGCCATTCAGTTATGACTCCGGATATAAGAATGAGTTTTATTGAATTTTACTTGGCCTCATGAACAAACCGAAAACCGAACCGAACCGAGGTTTTACTCCACCTGAAAAACCAAAACCGAAACCGAACAAAAAATTTAAAAACCTACAGCTCTACTATTTATATAGATTACTAAAGGAAATCAATGTTGAATCGCCTTCGCATCAGCACCATGAAAGGAACGGACGTGATCGGAACCATGAACTCTCAAACGAATTCGCGCGTTCATCATACGGCAGTTTCAAACGCTTCGTACTCTTAAAATACGACTGACATGGTCCAAAAAAAAAATGTTTACAGATCTGCGGCACCACCTGCCTAAAGGAACAGAATACAATTTATGTTAACTGTGCGTGTGCTGGACATTTCCAGCAACCACATCGACAATTTTCCTATGGGAAATTCTGCACGTGATTGTATTATATGTCACAAAACTATTCTAGGACGCTAAAATAAAGTTATTATTGTAATGCTTGGCGTCCGTAACCAATATTTGATAAATTACCCATGTTAAACACACATTTCTGTCAAATTTAAAAAAAAAAAATAGAGCTTTCGAACTGTTTGAAAATTGTGAACAAATCTGTACGCGGTCGGAAGGAAATAGCGTACAAAAACACGAAACGAACAGATTCTGTAAGCGTCGATCACCCCCAGCGATAGTGTTACTTGTTACCACAAAGTATCTGCGAGCGGAGCGGACAGACTACTGGCGGACGGACGGATGGACGGACGGACAGACGGACTGCGGTTCGACCAACAGACGTTCCGACGCACAGATGATCGGATACCCTGGTGACACTACTGACAGACGAACAGTTGGGCGGTTGTACATAATCATGACCAAACGCCAATACACTACATGGCTGGGGATATTCATCCGAGAATGAAGAACAATGTGGGACAATAATGAACTTCAAGTTTTGATGTTTTAAATTCTTCAGGCTGTGAACCAACAGACGTGTCATGTTACCGCGATCGGACCAGTCGCATCACGTCCCATCTCGACTGGATCGTGGCCTACGATGGTCATCTACAAAAAGTGATGATACATTGCATTCTATGCCTCCTCAAATTTAGTTCATTGGCCATAATGTGACAAAGCCTCGCACCGGGGGGCCAAGATCACCACAATGTGATCATCTCTCGCCACAATGTGACCGACCATCTCCTGTCACAATAAGACCAACTCTCGTCACAATATGACCAATTCTTACCACAATGAGACCAACTCTCGCCACAATATGGCCAGCCCTTGCCACAATTTGACAAGCTGTTGCCTAAATGAGAAAATTCTCGCCACAATAGGACGACCTCTCTCCACAGTTTGACCAATGTTCGCGAGTCGCTGTCTGGGTAACATGTTTGTTTGATAACCTATAATCTTAGAAAACTAGAAATCCGTGCAACGAAGATAAGTCAGAACATGCTGATCTTGATAAAATAACTTTTTCTACCACTATCATCTTTAGCAAGATCAGTGACGTCCGATGTTCGATGGTGGCTGTGCACCACTAATATCTGTACATATCGTCTCCTGAATTCCAATGTGTTCTATGTACCAGTAGGCTGCCAGTAGGCATATAGAACACACTGGAACTCAGTGAACGATATGGATTTCTGGAACGCCCATTGGCCACATACAGAAAAGTTTATCACTGTCGCAGGATTGGGGGTTAAGTGATGGAGGAAAATTTAAGTTCTTATCAGCGCTCAGCCGAGAGTCAGTGACTGTCGTCTGAACCCCACTTCGAACGTAAACCTTGCCACCCTATCAATACCCTATCCGCTTGGGACTCTTAGGATTCCCGAAGGTGCCTGTAGCTTACAACGCCAAAGGGTGATCAACGATAATTCACTGAAAAGATTATTTATTTACATGTACGAAGAAATATAGTATGAAACAAATTACTCACAAAATTATCCATAAGAATACACTAATTACGCGAATAAAAGTTTATTCTTTAGGGCCCTCGACATCTCCCACAGCTAGCTGTGTCCGCTGGATCAACTTCACATCATCTTCATCCTCTGACGGTTTGTGACAAATACAAAGTGTCTATTCACTTCTCGTTGCTTCCTCCTCGCAGGGTTAACTTCACCGTCAGTCGGGCTTAACACATATAATGTTCTGCTTGTATGACTCTGCCAGCGTTCTCACATTTCAATCACAATTCAATCGGATTCTACGGGGTTAAGTTATTCTTCGCCTTCGGATATATACTTAACAAAGCTTTACATAAAAATATTCTGCAAAGTGTTCTCAAGATCACCAATTCTCGCACCGCCTAAAACTGTCTTAACTCGCGAGCTATTCAAGCGTTTACTCAAGCTCTTAATACGGTTTCTAGACCTCAACGTTACCGATTTTACTTCTTTGGCTACTGTGCCATTACGGTTCGCAACCGTTAACAAACTACAATCGGTTCCTTACAGCCCTCGCAGGGTTACGACAATTCGCGGACTTTCAATCTCGGTGCCTATGACCCTCGACGGCCAAAGCTAAATTCGGATCTTCTCTGAGTGCTCTCAGGCCAACTGCCTCGCAACGACCCACAGACTTACACACCTTCCGACTGGAATTGGCTGGAATGAATTTTTCGAGAAATCACCCGATTTTTATTTAGATAGCCAGAACATTTATTCTCAGTTAATCGCTTCTCTTGAACTTGACCGCATAGATCTATCTTAATTTAACACTCGCTTTAAAGTTCCTTTGAAAGACTCGCATTTTGGTATCTTTTGACATTTCGGAGACAGGATAGATGCGTAATATGGGTGTGTGTCCAGAACATATGTGATGCACTGTATTCTGCAATTAGATTTTAACTGGCTTTAATTACCCAGATAATTATTACAGAAGACAATATTGTCTCTCTTATTATTGATCTGTTATTTGATAGCAGCATGTGGCGTTCAACAAGTGCGCCATAATGGATATTAAATTTCATGCCTAATTAGCAGAGTTTGAATTATACATCAGTTTTCTGGGTCCGTCATATACCTATCTTTACACTTTATATTTTAACCCAGGCAGAAATATTATCGAAAATATCTACATTTTTATACAACAAAATCGCAACGTTTGGCTATCACCTTGACAATCACCTGGAGACAGCTTTGGAGTGAGGGCAATTCTTGCCATAAAAATACAATGTTCAACAACAAAAAATCCCGAAAATTTTCAATTTTCTGCCTTGCAATCGTCAATTGCTTTTTAAAGAGGGTATTTTAATAACGGCAAAATTATACTGATGATGTATAATTTTTCGCAGAATATTTACAAGGGATTTTAATTATTATTGACACAAAACATGATTTGATTACATCCCTTGATTTCCAATGTCTTCCTTTATGTCCATTGGATAGAGAGGGAAGGGATGGGGTAACTAGTCTATACAGTCTGGTTGTCTCCCTTGATTTTAATGCACTACATTTACGTCCTTTCAAAGGATTGGCCGTTGAGTACGGGGTGGGTGTGCTAGTCTTTAAAAACAGAACCGTGCTGGTTGTTGTGTTCTAACCCCAATGCAGCCAGTTGTTAAATATTTTTTATTATATCTTTCGTGACATTCCCTCGCCGTAATTGTGAGAGAGTACTATACTAGATCCGAAAGTTTTATCCATTTAAACAGATCCGTAGACTGAACACTTTCTAAAAATAGATCAAAAATATTTTAGAAAAGTCAACTGGTTGAACACAACCCGCCGTTTAAAGAGATTTGTTTGAATTTATTTTATTCCATGATTGCCTCTTCTACGAAATATAAAAAAAACCTCTGACATAAATTTTAGCTTTAAACGCCAACAGTGCTGAACACGGTTGGGATTTCAGTTGTTAAAATTCACACTTACAGTGGAACTACATCCATGATGACCTTTGGTGACCTCGGTATGAATGCAAACTTGTCTCAATTTATCGCTCGTCGTCTTGCGAAGAGTGAAATGAAAGCGGCAATTATTTATTACGTTTTAAATGAGTATACCTCAGAAGATACCGAAAATTGCGTTGTGTCATGTTAAAAAGGCACCCATAACTCGAAATAGTATCTTATTATGTTATTAAAATGAAAAAGGCTCCGTGATTTGAGCGTTTTGTTTTCCATTTCGTTTCGGTGATAAAATTGACATCGGAAGTACCGCCCACCGGTGCTTACAGTACGAGGAGAGTGGATTGTAACTAAATCACCCGCGGAGTGGAGTTATCACCCAAGATATAATTTTCAAATTTTGCACATATCAGTAGTATGTAATGTGGTTTTGGGGCCTAGGTTGGATGATCTCATGTGACGTCATAGTCACGTGACGTAGTGGCGCCATGTTGTATTGTCATGGTAACCCGCGTGAGCGGCCATGTTGTGACGTCATCTCTATAGTGATACGTGGTGTGAGTGCGCATGCGCAGCGCGTGTTGTTAGGGTGATACGTGTTTCCGTCGTCCATTTTGTATACTGGAGGCCGCCATCTTGGTTTCTATGGTAGCACGTGATTGCTATGTCACCCAATTGTTCTGTAATAGGACGGGGTATGTTCGGAGGGTGTGTTCCTTTGTAGAAGAGTAAATCTAATTACCACAAACAAACCGACAAGCCATCCAAATCACCAAAATCCACCCGAAATCACCGAAAGTGACTTTATTTCCCCATTTTATCTGCTTAGCACGTAGTGCTATAGTACTAAGGGGTACAAGGGGTGCATTCGACTGAAGTGGAGTTAATTTCTGGTTCGGATTTTCCCAGAATCCTCATTTAATTACCCAAATAAACCCGTCAAGTTGTATTATTTCGAATTCCTTAAGAATCCTTTTTTTTGGATCCCATGACGTGTTTTTTCCCTATTAAGAGTAGCACGTAGTGCTATAGGACAAATTTACCCAGAAATCCTCTGCTTCTACTTGGAACTATATTTTTTATAAATTCCTACGCTCTATTTTTAGTAACATCCTTAACTGACCCCCTAACTAATTGTTAGTGTCTATATTTAGCAATTTCTTTAAACGACCCCCCTAACTACATGATTTTAAATAATAAAATTAATGAGGATCAAGATGTTTTTACACTGACCAATCAGAGCGAAGTTAATCCACCAATCAGATTTCTGGATTCCCATTGTGTTTCTTTCCCATTACTTTCTATACTAATTTTCTAAATTTCCCAACTTTAACCTATAATCCTATAGGAAACAAACACAAACGCCCATCGAGAATGAAAATATCGATGAAAAAACGTTGTGACGTCGCGACGTTTTCAAAAACGTCCGTCACGTCGAAATAAATTCCGGAGAAGAATAACGTCGCGTCATTCTGTTTCGATCCTTCGAACTGAACACATCGCTAGAGAGTTTTCTATAACAATTTTGCCTTCGCAAAAAATTTATGAAGATGTCTGAAGCTGCTACTGCCGTTACCAGAACTGATGTCTACGCCTGTGAAGAGTGTGGAAAGACCTTTACTGCAAGAACGAATCGAGATCGCCATGTACGCACCCAGCACGCCACCGGAGAGAAGAAGACCCACGATTGTACCAACTGCAACAAGAGTTATGCTTCCAAGCAGAAGCTGGATCAACACCTGAAGAAATGTTTGGAGATATATACATGTATGGAATGCGGCCAGGAGTTCAACCAACTACTCCATTTTAATCGACACAAGAGCGTTGCCCACCGACCAGTTCCTGTACCATCTAAAAGGAAGACTGATGAACCGAAGAGAGGACCACCTAAACAACCACGGACCACGACGACCACCCATTATGATGTTGAACCAATGGAGTTTGAAAAGAATATGATGTCTGAAGAAGAGCCAGATGAGATATTGACCGTGTACGAAGATAACTGGAGTTCTATTAGAACTTGCCACATGATGATTAGAAGAGTCCAAGACCAATATAACTACCGGATCAACGATTTGAACCTGAAAATGACGACTGATGAATTGATGACTACCATATTTCTGCCACAACAGCTAAGATTTAAAATTAATCTTAGTTTTGGTTTTATCCTGCGACACAATGAAACGAATGAACTGAAGTATTACCATCCATCACAAAACAACGCCCGGGTACTTGATGTTCCACAACTAGTATGCTGCCAAGAAGACTTCGAAGAATTCCTTGATGATGTCATGGAAGAAGATATGCTGGAATGGACCAAATTAAAACGACCCAACACCAAATGGCTTGTTAAGAGAGTTACCAACGTCACATTTTATGTGAACAAGCTGAAAGACCACCCAATTGGAATGGCAGAAGATCTTCCTGACTACATTTTCCAGAACAAAGCAGTAAATGCTTTGGTGAAAGATAAAAATAACTATTTTACCTATGATGACAACCTGTGTATTTACCGCTGTTTAGCTTTATGGAGTGGTTCCAAAGCACACACATTGAATAATACAACAGATGCCATGTACAACAAGTATACAAAGAAGCCAAAGAATGAATTCCGTGGAGTAACTTTAGCCGAATTACCTGACTTGGAGAAATGTTTTGAAGTAAATATCCAAGTATATGAACTTGTCAAGAATGATGATGACCAAATTGTTGCCAAATTAGTACAGAGATCTCACAGAAAGTATGAAGATACCATGTATGTGAACATTTACAAGAACCATTTTAGCTACATCATCGATATAGACCAATACTGCAAATCCTTTGAATGCCGCAAATGCGGCAAATTATGGAAGACCTCCTGGGCAATAAATCGTCACGAAAAAACCTGTACAGATGAAGTCAAGTACCAGTATGTTGGCGGTGTATACCATCCATCCCAGTCCATATTTGATCTGTTAGAAGATGAAGGTATAGAAGTATCTGAAGAGAAGAAGTTTTATCCATACCGTGCAACATTTGATTTTGAAAGTTACTTTGACAAATCCAGTCTACCTGCTGACAGTGATAAACTGATATGGGAAGCAGAACACCGACCATTGAGTGTTAGCATATGTAGTAATGTTCCAGAATACCAAGAACCGAAATGTTTTATTACAAATGGAAATTCTCAAGAACTTGTTGAAGAAATGATGACATACCTCACAGCTATTTCATCTCATTGCCACCAACTGATGCAGACCTATCATGCTTGGACCTTGTTTAAACTCAGAAGCCAGAGCTACTGGAGAAGATACATCCAAGATGCACCCTTTACAAAAATTGGAGAAGAAATTTCAAGATTACCTGCAATAGATGCCCGTCATCGGATTCAACTCTGGAAAATATGATATGAATGTAGTCAAGCGTGAACTGATGACATACCTGAAGAGACAGAATCCACTCAAGTTTGCAGTGAAGAAATCGAATAACTACATGTGCGTCTCGACAGAATCTTTCAAGTTTGTTGATATTTGCAACTACCTCGCTCCAGGATTCAGCTATGACAAGTTTTTGAAAGCATTTGGCTGCTCCGTGACAAAGGGATTTTTACCATATGAATGGATCGACAGCTTGAACAAAATGGATCAAGACCACCTACCAGACCATGAAGCCTTCTACAGTTCTCTCAAGAAAGAAAATATATCCAATGAAGAATACCAGTACTGCTAGCATGCATGGAACGACCTGGAGATGACAACTTTCCGTGATTTTCTAATCTGGTATAATAACCGAGATGTAAAACCATTCCTTGAAGCAGTTGACAAGCAGTTTGCTTTCTACCAAGAACGCCACATCGACATGTTTAAAGATGGTATCAGTGTTCCGGGCCTCACGTTGAAATACCTGTTCCAGACCATGAATGATGACACTTACTTCACGTTATTTAACCAGAAGAATAAAGACTTGCATCACTTGGTGAAAGATAATATCGTTGGTGGACCTTCAATTATCTTCAACCGATACCACGAGAAAGATGTTACCCGAATCAGAGAAACAAAATATGGCAAAGAAGCAAAACCATGTGGAAGTATTATAGGCTTTGATGTGGAAGTATTATAGGCTTTGATGCGAATGCATTATATCTTTGGTACCTAATGCAAGAGATGCCAACGGGTTGGAGTATTAGACGTCGTGAAGAAAACCAGTTTAAACCAGAACATCCAATGAAGTATGATAAAATGGCTGAACAATGGTTAGAGTCTTTATCCATGAGAGATGACATCCACATCAGACATCAGTTTAACGGAGCTGAAAAAATGATTGGTCGAAGATAGTTGCCTGTTGATGGTTGGTGCAAAGAGACACAGACTGTATACCAGTTCCATGGCTGCTTCTGGCACGGACATACCTGCATGAAAGACAAGAATGGCCTTCCTATCATCCATAATGAAGTCAGAGATAAACCGATGAAAGAACTGCTACAAGACACCCGTACCAATGCAAAGTACATCGCCGATTTGGGCTATAAACTTATTGAAATCTGGGAGTGTGAGTGGAGAGAGATGAAGAAAACCGATGCCACACTCAAAGCCTTCCTGAAAGAGAACTTTTCAGACAACATAGATGGTGCGATGACAGAGGAAGAAATACTGAACAAAGTGAAGTCCGGTGAACTGTTTGGTTTAGTCGAATGTGATATACATGTACCAGATCACCTGATATAGTACTTTGAAGAGATGACACCTATCTTCAAGAATACAGATATTTCCATAGATGATATTGGTGAACACATGAAGGCGTTTGCCGAGAAGAATGGAATCATGAAGAAACCCCGTAGAAGTTTGATCGGAAGCTATGGAGCGGAAAAAATGTTGTTTGCAACCCCTTTACTGCAGTGGTACCTCCAGCATGGTATTGAAGTTGATCACATCTATCAAGTTATCCAATATAAACCAAGAAGATGTTTTGAAAAATTTGGAGATGAAGTATCTGAAGCAAGAAGACAAGGAGATGCTGACCCTGACAAGTCGATCGCTGCCGACACCATGAAGCTGTTGGGAAATTCTGGATATGGCAAAACATTCACCAACAAAGAGAAGCATCGACGTGTGTGCTATTGCGACGACGAAGAAGTTACCAAAGCTGTAAATGACATGTCCTTCAGAGCCTTGAATCCATTAGATGATACATTATATGAAGTCGAACTCAACAAGAAGACCATCAAGTTGGATCTGCCACTTCACATCGGATTCTTTGTTTACCAGTATGCGAAACTCCGGATGCTTCAGTTCTATTATGATGTCATCGATACTTTTATCAACCGCCAAGATTTCGAATATGCTGAAATGGACACAGATTCTGCATATATATGTACTTCGTCACCATCCATAGATGAATTAGTGAAACCAGAGAAGAGAGTAGAATTTTACAAAGAGAATCACAAGTGGTTTCCATCAGAGAGTTGTGATTTCCACAGAGATGATTATGTGAAAACCAAATTAGAAGGCAAAGAATGGCTGTCACCCTCATGCTGCCAAGAAAGAAAGCGTTTTGACAGGAGAACTCCAGGCTTGTTTAAGGTAGAATGGCAAGGAACCTGCATTGTTGGACTGTGTAGTAAAACATATTATTGTTTCGGAGCCACCAATAAATTCAGTTGTAAGGGAATCAGCAAACGCCACAATGATTTGACGAAAGACAGATATTTGCAAGTTTTGAAGACTCAACAAAGTGGATCTGGCATCAACCGAGGATTTGTGATGAATGACAACACTATGTATACCTACCAGCAGAGCAGAGATGGACTATCATATATTTCTACGCAAAACGAAGAGTTTTAGAAGATGGAGTTAGTACCATACCACTAGAGATTTAAAGAAGAAACAATTGAGTGAGTGTCATATTTTTCTACAACCTGAACCAAGTCTAGCTTTTGCCTACAAAAAATTCCTAAAAAAAAAAAAACCGAAATGGTTTTTAGGTGGTCTACTCAATCATATTAGGCTCATCAAATTTTTAAAGTCCTTTATGGCATTCTCTAAAGTCCTTTATGGCAGTCCTCATAAAGTCCTTTATGGCACTCCTCATAAAGTCCTATATGGCATTCTCTAAAGTCCTTTATGGCAGTCCTCATAAAGTCCTATATGGCAAGTTTTTCTCAAAGTAAAAAGTCCTTTATGGCAGTCCTCATAAAGTCCTATATGGCATTCTCTAAAGTCCTATATGGCATTCTTTAAAATCCTTTATGGCATTCCTCATAAAGTCCTATATGGCATTCTCTAAAGTCCTTTATGGCAGTCCTCATAAAGTCCTACATGGCAAGTTTTTCTCAAAGTAAAAAGTCCTATATGGCATTCTCTAAAGTCCTTTATGGCAGTCCTCATAAAGTCCTACATGGCAAGTTTTTTCTCAAAGTAAAAAGTCCTATATGGCATTCTCTAAAGTCCTTTATGGCAGTCCTCATAAAGTCCTATATGGCATTCTCTAAGTCCTTTATGGCAGTCCTCATAAAGTCCTATATGGCATTCTCTAAAGTCCTTTATGGCAGTCCTCATAAAGTCCTATATGGCAAGTTTTTCACAAAGTAAAAAGTCCTATATGGCAGTCCTCATAAAGTCCTACATGGCAGTCTTCAAAAAAAAATTCTAAATGGCAAGTCTTACAAGGCAATACATTTTTTCTAGTGTAAAGATTTTTTCATTTTTTTTTATTTATTCTAATACAGAGAGTGGAATGGGAAGGGTGAATTAGTCTACAAAGATCAAACAGTGGTAGGGTCGAATGTAACAGATCTTCTAAACGATTTACTTAGAAGACGAAAATCTTTCCAACCAAAGGGATGGGAAATGTTGGCCGAAGCTTTGAGAGATAGTAACATACCCCAAGAATTTATTGGTCATAAAGAACGTTGGGATTTTATGAAACAGGCACCGATAAAGTCGGAACCAAAACAACCAAAGAAAACAGAAACACCAAAGTGGACCGAAAAAAGGTATAAATAGAGTTGACACTTGAACAAGGCAGTCATGGAAGCATTGTACTATGATTCTGAAGTGCCTGGTAGTTTTGGTGGTGTAGACGCTCTTCGTAGAGCGTCCAAGAAAAAAACCAAACAAGTTGTAAAATGGTTAGAGACTCAAGATACATACACTCTTCACAAACCTGTTCGTCGTACATTTCGTAGAAGAAAAGTAATAGTTAGTGGTATAGATGCACAATGGCAAGCTGACTTGGTAGATGTTTCAAACATAAGTAAATTAAAAAAAAACATAAAAAAATTTTTGACATGTATAGATGTGTTTAGTAAATATGCTTGGGTGATACCATTACAAAACAAACTTGGTGATTCCATCGTGAAAGCTTTTAGTAAAATTTTCAAACAAGGTCGTAAACCAGAAAAATTACAAACTGATCAAGGCAAAGAATTTCTAAACAGAAAATTTCAGAATTTTCTCAAAGATCACAAAGTCGACTTTTTCACAACACAAAATGTGGAAACAAAATGTTCCATAGTAGAAAGATTCAATAGAACTTTGAAAACCAAAATGTGGAAATATTTTACCAAGAATGATACACTAACTTTTCCACTTCAAAACTTGGTGAAATCATATAATCATTCTCATCATCGCAGTATAGGTATGGCCCCCATCACCGTGAACTTTGAAAATCAAGAAGAGGTTTGGCAAAGGTTGTATGGACAACCCATAAAACACAAGACACCAAAGTACAAAGTAGGTGACAGAGTGAGAATCAATAAAGTTAAGAAAACTTTTGAGAAAGGTTATTTGCCCAATTGGACCGAAGAGTTATTCACAGTAGTAGCCATCAAGAAAGGACATCCAGTCACATACATGTTACAAGATGATAATGGAGAAATATTGAAAGGGTCATTCTACACTGAAGAGCTTCAGCGAGTTTCACATAAAACTATTTACAAAATCGAACACGTACTCAAGAAACGTGGTCGAGGTAAGAAAAGGGAATTGTTCGTAAAATGGTTGGGATACCCAACTTCGTTCAATTCGTGGATCAAACAGAGTCAGCTCACCTATAAAAGGAAGTGAACCTCTGAAGTTTCTTCAAAATGGAAGAAGGATCGAACGGTTCTTGGCCTCTGTTTGGTAAATTTTTGTAAAAATTTCACAAATAATCATTTTGTATATCATCATCATTACCAGTGTCGTTAATCTCACTCTCGAAAACACAGACAGCAAGTTGTGGACTGCTCTCTTGAGTAGTAGCATAGGATATTTGTTATCAAATCCAACCATTAAGAAAAAGTAATGTTTTATTTGACTCTACCAAGTAATAGTTCTATGAACGTGTTTCCAGAAAACACGTTGACTACGTACACCACTCAGTTATCACAACCAGTGAATCTCACGGGAGAATGGGAAGTAGGTCTGGCAGAGATTCAGTATCCAAATACTTGGTTCAATATTCGTGGAGAAGAAGCTTTCGTTACAGTGTTCTGGTCTTCGAAAAAGAATTACCGACTTACTCTCAAGGAAGGTCGTTATTCGGATCCCATTGATGTGATACGAGCTATCAATGGTGTTAAAGAATTACTCTTGCCTCGTCACGATAAGATAGCTTTTGAACTGGATAGAGTGACTGGTAAAGTTCGTATCACGGTACGTGATGGAGTCGTGGTCACATTGAGCCCTACTCTTCAAAATATTTTGGGGTTTAATGAGTGTGTTTTTAAATCAGGAACTTACAATTCTTCCAGAGTTGCCGATGTCAACCAAGGATTTTATTCACTCTATGTATATTGTGACTTGGTTCGTGACCAAGTCGTAGGAGATACAAGAATACCACTTCTTCGTATCGTACCCGTACGTGGGAAATATGGGGATATCATCTCTAAAACATTTGAGAATGTGTATTATGTACCAGTAGAACGAAAAAATTTCAGTACCGTCCAGGTGTATATAAGGGGTGACACAGGAGCCATAGTACCATTCGAGTTCGGGAAAGTGACAGTGACACTTCATTTCAGAAATCGTAGATCTCTTCATTTCACATAAACATGACTTACTGTTGTAAGGTCAAATTATATGAAGAATATTACACGAAACAAGCTGGGAATGGTCTACCGGCTTTTTCTGGAGCTCAAATACAGAGAGGATATGTAAAATGTAAAAAAGGCAGCAATCAAAAGAGTCAAAGAGGCTGGTGCAGGAGCTTGGAATGAAGTGGTTGGTGGTTCAAAACCACCCGGTAGGAAAAGTATAAAAAGGCCCGCACCACGCAAAACTAGCAAATCGACAAAAGGAGGAGAACTGTTCAGACCCAAGACCATCTCGGTGCATGATGTCTCTCATTAATGAAAAATCTTGTGAGTGTGTCAACAGCGAACTCGACTTGTTTTCCATACCACCAACACAGACTAGTGTGGAACATGGGCAATGGGTAGAACACAGGCCTTTGGCGACTATAGGAAACAGTGGTCCAATAGAATTCCACATTGCAGGATTAGGAGATGATTATTTGAATTTGGCACAGACATACTTGTATGTTAAAGCAACGGTTGTAGATTCCAATGGGGCATCAATTGCACCCGATGCCAAAGTGGGCCCAGTCAATTTATGGATGCATTCCTTATTTAATCAAATCGATATCAGCTTGAATGAAAAACTGGTATCTCCTTCCAACAACACTTATCATTACAGAGCTTTCATAGAAACTTTGTTGAGTTATGGACCAGCTGCCAAGAAGTCACAACTGACTAATGCATTATGGTACAAGGATACGGTCGGACACATGGAAGATTTGACAGATGATAACAAGGGATTTCTTCTTCGAAAGAAATTTATAGAGAAAAGTAAAATCGTGGACATGACTGGAAGATTACATTTGGACATGTTTTTCCAAACTCGTTACTTGCTGAATGGAGTTAATGTTCATGTTAAAATGAATAGAGCCAAAGATGCTTTCGCATTGATGGCCGATACCGCTACATACAAGATCAAAATTCTAGATGTATCCATGTTTGTACGCAAAGAGAGACTCCAATCATTCGTGAGAATGGCTCACGAGAAAGCACTAACAAAAGCAACTGCAAAATATCCTATCGATCGTTGGAAACCAAGGTGTTTTCAGTGCCGAAAGGAAATCTGAGTATTACACAAGAAAATTTATTTTTAGGCCAACTACCTAAACGCATCGTAGTGGGATGTGTAGACAACGATGCTTTCAATGGAAACTTTTCAAAAAATCCATATAATTTCAAGAACTACAAAATCAATTACTTGGCATTGTACGTGGATGGGCAGCAGATTCCAGCCAAACCATTACAACCTAGATTCGAACAACAAGAAGTGGCCAGATGTTATGCAACTCTGTTCCAAGGAACTGGACAAATGTATGAGAATGAAGGAAACCACATCAGCCGAGAAGAGTACATAAATGGATACACCCTATTCGTATTCGACCTGACTCCAGATCTATCACATGGACAACACTTCGATCTGGTGAAGAGCGGAAACTTGAGACTAGAAGTCCATTTCGAAAATCCATCACCAACCACAATCAACGTACTGGTGTATGCAGAATTCCAGAACATCATAGAAGTGGATAAGAATAGACAAGTAATCTTCGATTACTCAACATGAACACGTTGCAGTTAGAGAATGCACTTCGATCAGATAGTTGTTTGAAGAGAATATGTTTGGGTGTATTTTCAAGAAACAAATTACCAAGAAGATTACCAGATCACAGACCAGTGGCTTTGATAGCCAACACGGATCCAGGCCACAGAAAAGGAGAACATTGGGTGGCTCTCTTTGTGAGTCACCACAACGCAGAATACTTTGATTCCTATGGATTACCACCACAACACACACCATTCGAGAATTTCCTGAAGAAGAATTCCAGATATTGGAAGTATAATACGAAACGCCTTCAAGGACCATTACCAGTGTGTGGAGAATACTCTCTGTTTTACTTGAAACATCACTGTCGCGGTGTACCGATGGAAACCATATCCAACATGTTTACCACTGATCTAACGGATAATGATGTGTTGGTTAATGACGTCATAGAGGAAACCAGTCACTTGATGTCGCTGCATTGAAGGAAAACTATAAAAACTGGTGCACTTGGTGTTCAGCTCATTTGTGTTTCGACAGCCAAAGAAGAAGGATGTCTACTAATGTGACCGTCTTCAAACTTAACAACGATTTACAGATTCAACTGTTCAAGAACGACGTTGGGTTCCAGTTTACCACCAGAGATTGGGAACAAGTGACCAAAGCAGTGGATATTGCAAAGAAGAGAAGTCTTGAAATAGGAGAACCCAAACCAAAAAGAGAAAGAAAACCAAAGAAGAATGAAGATAAAAAGGATTGAAGAATGTTCACTATTCCATGTTTGATCAGGATGGCACTGAATGATTATCAATCAAGAAACCAAGAAACAAGAAATTCAAGAGACTTTGTACAGAGAATGAGCGTTTCATTCGAAACGTATTTTCGTGATGTTCCACCACCGGTACTGGAGCAGTTATTACGTGGAGAAGAAAAAATAAGAAAGACACCAGAACAAAGACCACCAAAACACATCAAGTATGCATTGGAGGAAAATCGTCTCAAGACATTTCAATTCATGTTACAAAGTGAAAGTGTGAAAACCCCGAATGAACTGACAAAAGCTGGATTCTTTTATTTGGGGACAGGAGACAGAACTCAATGTTTTCATTGTGGTATTATTGTTCGTTTCTAGGAAACAGAAGATGATGTTATAGAAGAACACAGAAAATATTCTCCAGACTGTTATTACATTCATAATGTACCACCTGAATTCATGGACGTTGAAAAAGAAGAAGAAATGGCCATCAGAGAAGAAGAAGAAATGGACACATCATTTCAAGAAGAAGAAGATTCACGGAGGACAAAATGTAGTGTGTGTTTATTAGCTGAAGCCAATGTCGCTCCGCGACCATGTAACCATTTGTGCCTGTGCAAAGACTGCTGTAAACCACTGAGAAGATGTCCAATCTGCAGAAAGACTGTTTATGAATATCTGACAATCTACATACCATAAAAAGATGTATTTTTGTTGTTGAATAAAAGAAATTTAAATTTATATTTAGTGTTATTATTTTTTAACTTTCCATCGAAGTACAAAGAAAAATCAAAATGAGGGATAGTAAATTAGACCTCGTACGACACATCTGTTGGGTAGATCCTCATATGAGTACATGGTGGAACTTAGCTTCATGGCCTTCATGTACACATATGGGTCCTACTTACAATTTTAATAATGGATTTCTGGGTAAATTTGTCCTATAGCACTACGTGCTACTCTTAATAAGGAAATAAAACGTCATGGGATCCAAAAAAAAGAGATTCTGAAAGAATTCTGAAAGACGGGTTTATTTGGGTAATTAAATGAGGATTCTGGGAAAATCCGAACCAGAAAATTACTCCACTTCAATCGAATGCACCCCCGATAGCCTCTCGGTACTATAGCACTACGTGCTAAGCCGATCAATTGGGGAAATAAATTCAATTTCGGTGATTTCGGGTGGATTTTGGTGATTTGGAGGGATTGTCGGGTTGTTTGTGGTAATTAGATTTACTCTTCTACAAAGGAACACACCCTCCGAACATACTCCGTCTTATTGCAGAACAATTGGGTAACATAGCAATCACGTGCTACCATAGAAACCAAGATGGCGGCCTCCAGTATACAAAATGGACGACGGAAACACGTATCACCCTAACAACACGCGCTGCGCATGCGCACTAACACCACGTATCACTATGGAGATGACGTCACAACATGGCCGCTCACGCGGGTTACCATGACAACACAACATGGCGCCACTAGGTCACGTGACATGACGTCACTTCCGAGGTCCCCCACCGAGGTCCCCCAACTAACCCCTCAAAACCACATGACATACTACTCATATCAACAAAAAACCAGAAGCAATGTTTCAGCCAATGGACCTCCGGGTTTAACCCGGAGGTCCATTGGCTGAAACTTTGCTGGTGCTGATTATTCTTTGCAACAAATTTGCAATTTTTGCTTGGGTGGAATCTCAACTCAGCGGGTGATTTAGTAATAATACACTCTCCACGTACTGTATGTAAACAAAAACATATTCGCACGTACGTACGTCTGCTGCTCATTGTATTCGAGAAAAAGTAATAGCGGCGACTCTTAATAATCAGACGCTCACGGTATATATAAAATATACCAAACGTAGCTTGGTGTACCAAATGTTCTCACTCGTGGTGAAATGATGTTAACCGCTCGCGAAAGGCTCGTTTTTAACACCACTTCACCACTCGTGGTGAACATGTGGTACACCAAACTACTATGGGTATATTCTATATATATCTTTCGTAACATTCCCCCCCCCCCGTAATTGTCTGAGAGGTACTATACTAGATCCATACTTTATCCATTTAACCCTTTTAACTCTTTGCCCATCGCAGACGATATCAAAATTTAATATTTCAAATATCTTTTCTTTTTTTTCAACTGTTGAATTTGCATATTACGCGGGCGGATGCGGGCGATTCGTTGGGTAAAGGGTTAACTCGAGCGGTCGTTTTTCAGGCCCAGGAACATGATGCGTCTTAACCCTTTACCCAACGTAACGGCCAAAACCGGCCAGCGCTATTCTCAAAAATCGCCAATTAATTTTCAAAATATTTTCATTTTTTGTCTCAAAAACATAGGTTATGACCCCTCGTTGGAACGAGCTCGTCGAGCTCGTTCCAACGAGGGGTCATAACCTATGTTTTTGAGACAAAAAATGAAAAAAATTGATTATTCAAGAATTTTTTTTTGCAAGTGTCGTCTGCTTTTCATGTTAGGTAAAGGTGTATTAAATATGATGGCTGCTAAGTGAATGTGTGAGGTAGACCAATCAATACTTTCAACGTGCTGCCCGAAGGCTGCATGTTGAAAATATTAATTAGTCTACCTCCAGATAATTAAATAACTCTAGTTACGCCCTTACCCCGAGTTGGGCTAATGTCATTTTTCCGCCTTGAAACTCTTTGCATCTCTGCCATCCCTTGTAACAGAATGAATTCCTTTTAACAACCGCCTACGCCTGAACATAGATCTAGAGGGCAAGGCTTCTTTCCTCGCGTCATTTTTCCTTATGTACCACAACATGCAGTGGAGCCAACAAGTAGACTACTGCTATAGCTTCCACTGCTCAATCAATATAATGAGACGTCAGGGGCGACATTTTGTTAATTTGCGGGGATCCCCGGGGATGGAGACAGGAGAGTTCCGTGACAATTTTTTTTCAGCATTATGCCCATCCCAGCGGCCCGTTTTTTACCAGCGGTCCCAGCCCAGCCCATCCAACCGGTATTTCCCAAATGCTTGTACGGCCAGTCCGCCCCTGTCAGCGGTCACTCTTTTACTTTTTTCCGGGCCTTCATCATTGATTCTCATACCGACTGGACAAAAGCTGAGCGCGTCCCCCCGAAAAACATTCTGGATCGAAAAGCTATGCACGTATAGACCTCTCTGTCTCAACAGAACTTCAAATTCAAACTATTCTTAAGCACAGGCTGTTTTCACGTGGTCTAGGCACTCGACAAAGATATGTAACTGTCGATTAAGGATCGCAGTACTTATTTTGAAAATTTCAAGCAACTCTACTCGGCGTCCTGGACACATTTTATTTTTGTTCGACGCTATCATTTACATCATCTTCAATGTCTTACCCTATTTATACATTTTTCGCCATTAATCCAACAGCGAAATATGTTCACTTTTAACATCTGGATATGATCTAAGTGTTTTAGCCAGCGACGGAACCCGCTAGCGATGGTCGTGTTGATGCACGTGTTATGTAGTCGCTTCCCTGCACCAGTAACAGCGAACGACAAGCGTCTTGTGACACTATTCTAAAAAGGAAGCAGTCCTAGCACATTCCCACGTCGTTTCGCACCAACAAGAAAAACCCCAAACTCTGAAATGTTTTCCTATCGGGCTACCTGGGGCATTTTAAGGCGACGGACGGCAAATGTCTTTTAACTCTTTACCTAACGTAACGGCCAAAACCGGCCAGCGCTATTCTCAAAAATCGCCAATTAATTTTCATTATTTTTTTCATGTTTTGTCTCAAAAACATAGGTTATGACCCCTCATTGGAACGAGCTCATCGAGCTCGTTCCAATGAGGGGTCATAACCTATGTTCTTGAGACAAAAAATTAAAAAAATTAGTTATTCAAGAATTATTTTCGCAAGTGTCGTCTGTTTTTCGGGTTAGGTAAAGGGTTAAAAGTCATCGAGTTATCATACTTTGATAGCTTGACCTTGAATCAATTGCGACCTTTCTGGGGTTGCCGTTGGCTCAGTGGTATGTTCGCAGAGCATTTATGGCTAGGCGACTGGGTGTTGTATGCCCAGGATCGACTCCCGCGGAGCCCACCTTCCGAAACACTTTACAGTTTTCAATCTGTTGGTGGGGTGCTAGGACTATGCCTGGTGGAATTCCTGCTTGACATTAAATTCAAGCAGTTGCATCTTTACGGATCTTCCATTAACTGATATTCCTGTGTTTATCAACTGGGGCCATCGACCATTATAACAGTGATCTGTTCCTGTTGCATTGGATGCTAAAGCAAACGATCCACGGGTAAATCTCACAACACAATACAGGCTACTTGTAGAGAGTTAATAATTCCAACATTTCAGTAAAAAAAAAGAAATTATGAATTTAATAGCAAACAAGTTTCCAATGTTATCAGAATTCAATCGCAAAAAAATACGAACAGGTCGGTAATTCCACTGCCTGGGTTTCAAATAGGAGACTTCCAACTCCACACTCAGAGGAAGCATATTGTATCATTTCGTCTCTGATATATTACAAACGCCCGAAGACAATGCGCAACAAGGAAATAAGCTTCGATTTGAACACAAAAATCGGTTCCATAACGGTTTCTGACCATATAAGATAAATCGTGAACTTCGGCAAAATATTGTTTAGAAATGGATCTCTATGCCTCTGTTTCGTTATATTATAAATTTTGTTGTTGTCGATAAACACGATATAAAAATATAGAATATACCCATAGTAGCTTGGCGTACCAAATGTTCACCACGAGTGGTGAAGGGGTGTTAACCGCGAGCCTTTGGCGCGCGGTTAACACCACTTCACCACGAGTGGTGAACATTTGATACACCAAGCTACATTGGGTATATTTTATTTATACCATGATCGTCAGATTATTAAGAGTCGCTATTATTTTTTCTCGATTTTACTGAGCAGCAGCCGTTCATGCGTGTGAATTTGTTTTTGTTTGGACGGTACTTCCGCTGTTAGTTTTATCACCGAAACGAATTAGAAAAAGAAACAGGGTCTATTTTATTTTAATAACATACTATTTCGAGTTATGTATGTTTAATAACATGAGACAATGCATGTTTGTTAATTTTTGAAGTCTTATGAGGTAAACTCATTTAAAAATGTAATAAATAATTGCTACTTTCATTTTACTCTTCGCGAGGTGACGTGCGATAAATTTAGACAAGTTCGCATTCAGGTCGACGTCACCAAAGGTCAATTGGATGTAGTTCCACTGTTGGTGTACATTTTACCTACTGAAATCCCATTGCTGGCGTGTTCACCACGGTTGGTGTGTAAAGCTAAAATATGTGTTATAGTAGAATAGGTAACCGTGGTATAAAGAGCATTTATTTTGGGCTCTGGATATTGATATGGATTATTGTCATACCGCGTCTATTCTCGTGATATGTTGAGATGATATGATTTCTTGGGAATCATCTATGGATGGCCCGGGATTTTCTTCAATATCTCCACATTTGAGGAGATTGGTGGATAACCAATAAATCATTATGTCGGGGGTGGGGGATGTCAACAAAAAAAGGTAACTCTGGGCCACGATTGGTTGTGCAGTGTATTGGGTTGTGTCGTTTGTTTGACGAAACAATACCCTTTACAGAGCAGTGGCATGTTTTCCAAAGTGGGTCTTCAGTTGAGTCGACCAAGAGATGTGTTGTGCTGAGATAGTTCAACGGGGAACTGCGTGAGTTAATGTAATTTGAGACATGCATAATGACAACCATTATCGTTAATCATTTAAGACCAAATTTCATGAGAAGGTGGACAGAAATGACACATGGCACATAAATTTTCCTTGTCTTGTACGGTGCTCGGCTCTTGATGCAACCGGACCGACCATTTGATATTCTTATCCATAGAATAGGTAATCATGGTATAAATAGATAATGAGATATGAAACTCAAAATATATCCACTTCAACGTTAATGGTAACAGTGGCGGCGCTACGGGGGGGGGGGGGGGGACATGGGGGGCATTTGCCCCCCCCCCCCCCCCCCCCCAAACGAAGGCTTTGCCCCCAGTTGCCCCCCAACCATCTCGCATGCATTTCCATCCATCCACCCTCACACACAAACACATTCACTCACTCTCTCTCTCACACACACAATCCGCAGGCTAGCTGATGAACACATCCAGGCAGTAGATATTTAAAGACTCGGATGCAGATACTTATAAGTTATAATTAAGTTATGAGCCAACAAAGGCGTGTGTATCCATATCCCTTGTCTAAAACAATTCATGGATTTCGCATTATGACAGACGGGCATTATCTCCCTTGCACTGTTCAATTATTTGAAGTCTCTGTCTCTCTCTCTCTCTCTGTCTGTCTCTCTCTCTCTGTCTCTCTCTCTCTCTCACACACACACTCTCTCTCTCTCTCTCTCTCTCACTCTCTCTCTCACAGACCCACCAGACGCGGATCCAGGATTTTTTGAAAGGAGGACCGCTAATTACCATTACATTTAGTCGAAACTTGGACCCAAAGTCCGTAATGTAATTTTTTGGTTTGGTACGTCCACAGGACGTACCAAACCAAAAAAGTATATTACGGACTTTGGGTCCAAGTTTGGACTACCTCATAACAAAGTAATGATATGATCCTTTACGTATTTGCCCCTCTTCATGGGAATCTGCCCCCCTAGTTGCCCCCCCCCCCCCCACAAAAAAATTTCTGGCGCCGCCACTGAATGGTAATCGTCGGTATTATATTGATACGAATATATTTGATTGAAGGCCAAACTGTATTTATCATAAAACTTCCGGTATTCCATTCCCATGTTTTGTCTGCTACTTAAAAAGTGAAAAATAGGAGAACATCCACGCCTGGAAATGAGCAGACTATCATCTGTAAAATGAGGTCTCCAGGGGGTGAATTTAGTGATGCTACCGTGCATAGCAGGGTACTATCACTAAACGTACCCTCTGTGTACCTCATTGTGAATTAAGGTCTCAGACCTATACAGGAAGAGGTAACCGTAGGATAAGTTGGGGGAATTTAGCCCACTGTATGGGATAGCATCAGCAAATTCACCCTCTGGGGACCCTTGGGCAGATTGTTTATTTTCAGGCTCGAGAACATCAACACCTTCATCTCTCCATGTGAACTAAAATTTTAGAACATCGTAAAATTAACTTTCTTAATTAACCTTCGCAATTATATTCAGTATCAAGTTGATCTGTGTCGATGTTATCGTCGTTAGCGCGAGAAAACCTTGCAATTTGAAAGTGGTACCTCTGGAAATCTCATATCAACATGTATCGACAACATAAACACGTCATCGTGTTTAACTTACCGAAATAAGGCACGAAGCCACATGAAAAAATTACAGATAAATGAACTCATCAACCGTGGCTTTGTTCATGAATTTATTAAGTGGCTATCAAATTAGATTCAAAAAAGAAATCGGCTATTATTGTAGGATAAATGGCTAGTTCTGGTGACATTCACGCCTTCTCGGAAATTTCCAACAGAAAGGCGATAAGCTGAAACAAATTATGCTAAGTAAAACATATATAGAGAGTAATCGCTTGACTGGACTGGTTACGTGAAATAATAATAATAAGAGGTGAGGGACGTTGTACAAACACGAGTGCGCGAATGCGCACGAGTGTTTTACGATATAGTCCCTCGCCTCGAATGAATTATTTCACGTAACTAGTCCAGTCAAGCGATTACTCTGTTTATTACTTTTCATTATTAACAATAATTATATTATTCAACCCTTTACCTAACGTAACGGTCAAAAACGGCCAACGCTATTCTCAAAACTTGCCAATTAATTTTCATTATTTTTTAATTTTTTGTCTCTACAACATAGGTTATGACCCCTCATTGGAACGTGCTCGACGAGCTCGTTCCAATGAGGAGTCATAACCTATGTTTTTGCGATAAAACAAGAAAATAATAGTTATTCAAGAATTTTTTTGGCAAGTGTCGTCCTGTTTTCATGTTAGGTAAAGGGTTAAAAAAACAATGATGTCCCAATAACACCCACGACAAAGCGTCTTCGTTTGCGCTTTCGGATGCATGTCCCAATTGTTGATTGCATAATTCACTTGTGAAGTTATCGTTTATAATCAAACCCGGAAATCTCAGTAAATCACACTTTGGAAAGTAATAAGCTAAGTAAAACACACGCTCTGAACCCAAACATTTGGTTGATATAAATTTTCTTCATATGGGAATGTCAGTTTTGATGGCTTTTTCAGCCTTTGTTGCGGCGATAATTCACTTTGGTTAAGCATTCAAATGACAATTGCCATTACTAAACAGAAATGAGACACACAATACTCAATAAATTAATTGGGGTAGATTTTTGCCTTGGTATATCAATGAAATAATTGTTTTGAATTCGATAAGGATGTTTAATCATCTTTAACGGAATAATGAGGTGTAAGTACGGCAAAAAGTTTGTCAGTGATGGCGTCCATACCTGTGACTCTGGACTGTATGGAACTGACCTCTGCTGAACCTTCTTCATCAAAACAAAAAGAAAACATAATTTCAGCATTTGGGAATTGTATATACCATGGATTGGAATTAATCGCCTCACACGAATGTCATGGATTACAAAATATAACAATCCTATCATTTTGAGGTATTTTATTGTCCCTTTTTTATTTCTTACTTATGTCCTAACATACTTTCAGGCAGTACTCACAACTGCATGGCAGCAGCTCCGTGGAGAATTTCAGTTTTCCTATCTTCTGTGTCATTCCAAACAGTTTGGTACCTAAATTATTGGGGTCATTTCTTTCTGGCCATTTGTGGACTTTAAAGAACATTTCCTACAATTGTACCAACGTGAGGTTGGCGCCTTTAAATATCGATAAAAGAAAAATAACTTACTGTATATCTTTAATGATACACTGAAGGCCAATTTTGTTTTTAATTTTTTTTTGGAAAAATATAAGATTAAAATTATCTTATATATTTTTCCTTTGAAAGTACAGAGCCCGTAGGTAAATAGTGCAAGTATGGAATTACTGCCTTGTTAAGATGAATGTTTTCACCAACTGGCTATGAGCTAGCTGTCTTCTGATGGGTGAGAATGCCTTGAACAAATAGCCATGGCAAAGAATGCACCCAACATCCAAGGTATGTGAGAGCATGCAA
Organism: Pictodentalium vernedei; assembly: GCA_031216915.1. Classification (NCBI taxonomy): domain Eukaryota; kingdom Metazoa; phylum Mollusca; class Scaphopoda; order Dentaliida; family Dentaliidae; genus Pictodentalium; species Pictodentalium vernedei. The sequence continues at coordinate 72,253,172 of CM062295.1, read as the reverse complement.
CATCCAGGGTATAAGAGCACGCGAAACATCGGGGTGCATGGTTTTCGCTTTTTCTCGTCTCGATATAAGAATCGAACCAAAAAAATGAAAATAGTCACAAATATCATCAGATGTCCGACAATTCGATCATAGGTTTGCTGTTATAAATTAAATATTCGAATAATTAAATGAAACAACTCGAGAAAAATGAAATAAGAGCAAATCTAATAACAAAAATTTAAATAGCCGATATGTTTACGCGTTTCCAATCGAAAGGGGTGTAACTCTATATGTTGTCTTTTGTGCTTTTAAAAACCAAACAATTATTCACGCGTTAGGTCCAACTGATTGCGTAGCGTGAGAAACGCGTCCACAAATTTGTTTCCACTAAACTTCTCTTGTCTTCAAATGGAACAAAAACGTTATCTCCGCCAGAATATATGGTAAATGGAGATTTAATACCTGGATGTCTCATTTAAACACCTCGCCTGCGGCTCGGTGTTTAAAAACCAACATCCAGGTATTAAATCTCCATATACCATACATGTTGGCGGAGATAACTTATAAGAATAAGGGCAACGTGAAAATCTGCAATTTATTTTCTCTCTCTCTCTATCTCTCGGGCAATGCTTTCTGACTCCCATTAAAAAGTTGATGTTCTCTGTTTTATTATGTCTTTTTATATGAAGGGGACTTTCTAACAAATATTTTTCAATATTTGTTGTCACGATAGGCTCTGTGGAAGTGACGACCATTACGCGATAAGCATAGATCGATGTCACTTCACCCTTGACTGTCAAGTTCCGTCACTGGCAGCCTTTTAAGGAAAGTTAGCGCCCCACCAGGGGTAACTGCGTTGTGTCCTCGGGCAAGGCACTTAATCCCGATTTCCCACGAGAGGGCGCGGTAGCGCTGTGTAGCAAGGCGTGCTGCCCTGTCTTCAACCAAAATTAACCTTGCTTGTGTAGTTGGTACATTAGGGAGTCCGAAAGTTGATCGGTGGTTCTCTCCGGCTACGTCGGCTTCCTCCTCGGCTAGTCGAAGTAGATAGTAGAATACACGCTCTTTCATGACGTGTGTTCCACTACCTCATACGACTAGGAGGACACTTGAACAAACGTCTTCTTGATTAACAAAAAAAAAAATTCTAATGTTTTTGCCTAAAAATATAGCTTATGACTCCTCATTGAAACAAACTCGTTCCAATAAGTGCAATAAGCTATGTTTTTGAGGAATGAAGTGAAAAAAATATTAAATTTTACATGGCTATTTTGTGTGAATATTACTGATCGCAAGCTATCGTTGCGTTAGGTAAAGGGTGAAATCAACAGAAAATTACGAATGGGCCCGAAAATGCGAAGTGTTTAAATGATGGGGAGTCCATCAAAAGTCCCATCGCTATGTTAACAAGTAATATCCGGCTTTCATCATTTTTAATATTTCTGGGTAGCGTTTCAGTGTTCTTGAACCTGCGGCGTTGTTTGCACGCCTATATTGGCCGAGGGTGTTTACCAATGCCCCCCAGAGAGAGACTATTGTTTAAATAAATTTAAATAAAATTTAAAAGCGTTTGAGAGAGTTTGGCATAAAGGCCTTGTTTTCAAACTTTGCTAATATGACATCACTGGTACCCTGATTGAATGGATTCAGGACTACGTACACGTAAGAAAGCAAAGGGTTCTCGTCCAAACTACCTTTTCTGACTATAGACTATTCAAGCTGGAGTGCCGTAATGTTCCGTTCTCGGGCCGTTTCTCTTCCTAATCTATATCAATGACATTACTAGGATCATCGATGCCTTTGCTAGAATGTTTGACAATGATACCGGTGTAACTAACAACAACAAAAATACTGAAAATCCTACCGTTTCCCTCAATCGAAATCTTGAGAAATTAACACTTGGTATGGGCAATGGCTCGTCTCATTCAACCCTGCCAAGACAAAAGCAATTCCATTCTACTATGGCAGTAACGACGAAACAGATCACCCCGCCTTGATCTTACGATAGCAATCCAGTCTCAGTCACTGAAGATCACAAGCATCTGGGATTAATTCCCCAATCTAATCTAAACTGGGCTCCCAGATAACAGAAATATACAAGAAAGTCAACATCCGTCTATCTTTCCTTCGCAAACTAAAATTCATTTTGAATTGAAAAACCTCTGAACAAATCTACCGCACCATAATATTTGACTCAAAATCTTGACAGACTGCAGCTTGACGTGCTCAGTCTCTGCAGATCAACTTCTGGCGGAACCCAGATGGCCCTCTTTTTTGAAGGGTCGTGAAAAGCACAAATACGCATTGTTACTCCCCCCCCCCCCCAGAATGCACGATATCACAATGTATAATCTTCGAAACCTCAACAGATTTACGTATTATCCGGCAAGAATGGAGCGTTTCAAAAAATTCTTTCCATTGTCCACCACTAAAAGCTTGAACAATCTACCAGATGTACTCACCGCAGCCGTACCACTAACGGAGTTCAAACAAACATATACCCAATTGAACTGTATCCCCAAACCACATCCTTACTTCCGTGTGGGTAAAAGAAAGGCCAGCATTTTACACCTAAATCTGCGTAATAACTGCAGTGACCAAAACAATGACAAGTTCCAAACCTTTATTTTGGACACACCAACGTGTAGGTGTGGTAATCCCTGTGAAAATACTCATCACTATCTCCTGATATGCTTTCTATGCTCTGACATCAGGATTACACTACTCGATAATTTCTTCGAGTTTGATATATTATAAGTTATTCTGTTTGTTGACAGGGGACATGGTCTCAGGTTCCTGCATGAAATTTATATTCAACCGAGGCGTTAGCCGAGGTTGAATATATGTTTCATGCAGGGAAAGTGAGACCATGTCCCCTGTCAACAAACAGAATAACGTATACGTCCCGTTCTTCGCTTCATTCGAATCATTTTAAAATTTGTTGCTGTACAGCGAATATTAGAAAGCAGACGTTGTTTCGGCAAGGTGTTAACTTTTATCATAACAGACTGGAGTGATTCCCCTTTATTCAATGTTTTCGTACGCAATCAACGGGGCGAGATGCTCTGATTCGTTTCAGTTTATGTTACAGTAAATTAATGAAAAGAGACCTTATAATCTAATTGGTTTCATAAATAATTACCCATGTTTACATAATTAATCTTTTTGTACGTAATAACGGTACTTTTGTGTGTATTTTACTTCAGTTTAATGTATTTGTCTTAGTTGATTTCAAGTGAAAAAGACATTGCGATGAACCGTTGCTCATGGCAACGAGACGCTTTCCTTGACAGTGGACATAAGAATCGCTGACAGTAGACATATGCGCGTGCCCGGCGACATTAAATAAAACAAACGAGGCATTGACCAATCACTGCAAAGTATTACGGTTGGTATCGGGACATAGTTTGATATCGAGTTTGAAACCGACTTCCTGTATGGTAATCCCACACTGGCAACAAAACATAACGAATATATCTTTCTGAAAACCCAAGCGTTCATCCTAGCTAGTGGACGTTTAAAGTGAGTCATTTTATTCCCGGACAAGCTTCTCTCCTGCACCAGAGGAAACGGTTTATAAACGTCACATATCCCTCAGCTTTGAACGTACCTTCCCAGAGCTTTCGTATAGAAAGCCATCAGCTTCACCCTGAGGTATTTCCTGTGTCGAGACCGTATTACTTGGCTGCCTGTTTCAACAACATACATTTCAATTGTAAATAGTGTAAATCTCTATTCATTTTTGAATCAATCTATGTATATTATAGTCGGCATCTATGTATTTTTCTTTTGTATTCATGGAATAGATTCAAAATAAGTTGTATAACTTGTACTCTAATACCTTTTGCAAATTTATGATGAATAAAATATGTTTAACCCTTTACCTAACATGAAAAGCAGACGACATTTGAAAAAAGAATTATTGAATAACTATTGTTTTTCATTTTTTCTCAAAAACATAGGTTATAACCACTCATTGGAACGAGCTCGACGAGCTCGTTCCAACGAGGGGTCATAGCCTATGTTTTTGAGACGAAACCGAACAATAATGAAAATTAATTGGCGATTTTTGAGAAGATCGCTGACCGATTTTGGCCGTTACGTTGGGTAAAGGGTTAAACCAAATAAATTTCGAAACTTGAGTGGGGATTTCATAAAGGAATCAGTACACTGCTGAACAAGACGAATAGTTTATTTGTGAAACTCAACAATGTTATAACAAAACATAATACACTTTAGCAAAATATTGAAGATAAAAGGTACAATTGTCAACAATCTGCGTATCTCTGCAATGGCTTATAGGGCGGTTCCTGATGGTGGTGATGGCGGTGAAGGTGTCGGTAATGATGGGGGAAGGGGTCGTGGCTGTAAAAGTCCCGACGAAAGAAAGTAACAAAACACAGTTGTGTTCCACAAGTGCCTCGCGGGGATACAGGTTTTGTTTTCCAAAATATCTATCGAACTTTTTTATGTTATCAACCCCTAAAACATATCACGAGAGGATGCGGATATATTTTTTAACCCTTTACCGAAAACAACGATCAAACCCGGATATTGCTATCCACACAAATTGCCATTCAAATTTCATTATTGTTTCATTTACGCCTCCAAAACATACCCTATTATCCCTCAATGGAACAACCAATATGTGATCTATAAGCTACATGCGGTAGTCGATAAACAAAACTATTACACACTTTGCACCCTTACATAATAACATCCAATTCAGCGATTGTGAGAATTCTTTGTGTTCTAACATTGTATCCTGAGGTTAAGAAAACTGCTAACCAATTCTAGCTTTTGCATCGTAGCTCACAATTTTTGTGTTGCATTTTACGATGCGAAACCTAACAAATCGAGGCCTGTTGGTGTGAATGTTTTTTCGAAGGCTTAAATTCAACACAATTTCTCATTCTCATTACAAAAGAGTGATCATGATAAATTCTCTCACAACCCTATCGTTTTGAAAATCACAGGAGACAACGACTAACGCCCTTCCGGGAAAAGGTTCAGGAGGTCGTCTGCTCCTTAACTCTTTCAACACTAGAGGCCGCTTTTCCGGTCCAGGCCTGAAGGCTGCACGTTGAAAAGATTTATTGCTCTACCCCCAAATAATAGATATGGACTCTTCCAATTTCAGCCATTTAACTGGCATGGAAGATACCACCAGTGTTGAAAGGGTTAATAGAAATAGAGGATCTCCAATGAGTTGCGATTCCATGTCCAGTCGTGACGATTTTTAGATTCCTTTTATCACATGTGTAATTTAACCTTTTAGCTAACGTAAAGACAACGGTGGCAAGTATTGTGCACAAAAATCGTCACCCAAATTTTATTGTTTTCAATTTTTGCCTTAAAAATATTGCTTATCTTCCTTCACTGGAACGTGCTCGTTTTCGAGACAAAAAAGAAAATATTGGTTATTCAGGAAATTTTCTGCAAATGCCGTCTGCTGTTTGTATTAGCAGCAGACAGTGATAATGGCATTTAAGAGAAGATTAATTCAATTCCACTTCCGACACCAAGTCGCTCATAACATTACCGGTCTCCGCAACCCCCAATAACTAAATACACAAAAATGACCTTCATTACCAAAAAGAAAGTAAATGGCCAAAGGCTCAGAAACGGCAGACCGTTCAAAAAAAGAATTGAAATTAAATGTTTTGACGCGTGATATGAGTTGGAATATGGGAGGTCGTGTTAAATTTTATGTGAAGCGCGTATCCCTATAGTGACATATAAATCATTTCAATTCTTTTAATTTAATTCTGAGTGATTAGTTGCATTATTATGTACCCTTTAGGCGACCAAAGATTCCACCATTTACTTCATGGCAGTTGTATCATCTCTGATCCAGACGATAACTTTATTTTCAACATAGAAAAACACGGCCTCCAATACTCAAAAGGAAAACTATAGTACGAATACTAATTCGTAAATAGAGGATATGGAATGAGTGTTTTTCTCATATAATATTTATGAAACGAGTCTAAGAATTTTCCGTTTTGGCGAGCCTCTGGCGAGCCCAAACGGAACATTCGGACGAGTTTCATAACTATTATATGAGAAAAACACTCATTCCATATTCTATTTATCATATGACACACACACACGCACAAATTAGCCACTTAGTATGACTTTTTAACTCATCACCTAACTTGAGTTGCAGGCGGCACTTGGAAAAAACATCCTCGTATAACTAAAAATTTTCATTTTTTGCTTCCAAAACATAGGTTATGACTCCTCATTGGAACGAGCTCGTCGAGCACGTTCCAATGAGGGGTCATAACCTATGTTTTGGAAGCAAAAAGTGAAAATATAAAAAAAATGAATGGCGTTTTTCTTGTAGGTAAAAGATTAATACAATATAACCCACCCTAAATAGGAAAGACAACGTAAATTCTCCCTACTGAAATTAAGCAAATACTACCCATTTGTATTTTGTTTAGCCAATCAAATTGTCCAGTTTTGAAAATGACCAATGAAAACCCCCAACTCTAATTATGCTAATTATGAAAATGTGACCCAGTTTTATTTTGCTCAGCCAATCAAATTGTCAAGTTTTGAAATTGACCAATGAAATTGACGGAAGGCTTTATTTATCACTGATTAATATGAAAACAAAATATCAAATGTTTTAAAGTGAACAAAACGGACGAGTCATATGATAAATTAATTTATCAGTATTAGGCCTAAAAGGTTAAAAATCTGTTTCTCAGGCCATCACACATGGTTCTTTTGGTAGCTGCACGGTCTCTTTTTATAACCAATGCAAACAAAATAAAAGTTAAATGGTTTATGTCTGATAATTTTACCAAAGTTAATAAAATTGATAAATTTGTTCATTGAGTGCAAAAAGGCTTTGCAATATTTTATCATTGCAAAGCATCTTTGCACTCAAGGGATAAAATACACCACCGCCCATACTATTCTATAGATTATGAGGCCTAAAACATAAAACAAACCAAGAACATGAACTTTGATGGCAAAGAAAATAATTACAAAAAATAAAATAAAAAACCGCCCGACCGCACGGAATGTTACAAAAATAGCCTGGGAAACAGATCTACTTTTTGTGGCCTTATAATGAATTTTATGCCAGCAACAACTTACATTTCATTGAACAACTACAAATGATTGTTTTGGGGCAACAGGTACATGAAATTCAACTTAACTGCACTTATGTCAGTTAAACGGTTTTTGCGCTTCAAAGGAGCACAGGAACAGTTTGGACTTTGGTAAACCCTTGCTACACAATTTTCAGTATATGTCATTTCCAAAAATCCGGAAAGGGGAAAGCAGAGGAGCCAGGAGACCGCTGCGCCCAATTCATTACCTCACTGAGTTCTTCAATGGTCATCAGGCAAGTGGAGTGATGTTTTTGCTGTGCGGCCATCATTGACAAGTATAGTCGGTCTCCGACTCAATCAGTAGAATTGTGGTTTGGGAGAAGGTGTTTGTTATTGGTCTTCAGTCAAGTAGAATCTGCAACTCGTAATGGTTCTCTTTCGTTCGAGGCCCTCATTGACATGTATATTCTGACATTCTGTCTCCGGCCCTATCGGCTCGTGTGGCGATTCTATCATGAGCGTTTGAGGATGTATAGTCTGCTGCTCGTGATGATTTTACTCTAACTGAGTAAGGCTCTCATAGACAAGTATATTCTGTCTCTGGCTTTTTGTACACATTCAGTAAGTTAACGTAAACATTTCCAACTTATGAAACACAAGTGTTTCCAATGGTTCGACTAAATAAGTCGGAGCTCAAAGATCCATAACAGAGCCCCAGTCGACGTCATCCGAGCGTCGGCGGGACATTTGTATTTCCCCCAGGATGGGACATGTCAAGTTGAGGGTGGGGGGGGGGGGGGGCGTGGTGGACCAGTCTTTGACAGCTTTCGTGCAGCAATTACAGTTTTATTGCGCCGTTTGGACACACCAACGTTGTTTGGTCGAAGAATTTGAAAGGTTAAGGCAAATACATTCATACGATAGGAAAAACATTCATCGCGTTGTGAAGAACTCATATCAAGCAAATCGGATGTCATTATAGTAAATAAAGCATTTGAACATTGGTGGTATCTTCCATGTACGTTTAATGGAAGCATGGTGTCCATATTTATTATGTGGGGAAGACCATTCAATATTTTCAACGTGCTGCCCCAAGGCTGCACATTGAAAATATTGACTGGTCTCCCACTTAACTTAGCAGCCATCCTACTTACCGCAATTATGAAAATATACGAAACGGTTAATTTTTACTAAAAGAAGTCCAAATTAAAATTAGAAAACGATTATCCCATGATGATCAGTGACAACTTAACCAGTTGAACGCTGATGGTGTCTTTCAAGTCAGTTCAATAACAACAATTGGAATGGACCATATTCATTACCCGGGGGCTGGCGATTCAACATTTTCAACTTGCAGCCTTTCAGGCTTTTTTGACAATATTGATTGGTTACCCCATACATTCACTGAACAGTCATTCTACTTATAGAATTTATTATATATTATGTTCCCGGTCAGGACAAGATGATGTTAGGATTCATATAGAATATACCCATGGTACCTCGGTGTACCAAATGTTCACCATGAGTGTTGAAGTGGTGTCCACCGCGAGCCTTTGGCGCGCGGTTAACACCACTTCAACACGAGTGGTGAAGATTTGGTACACCAAGCTACTTTGGGTATATTTTATTTATACCATGGTCGTCCGATCATAAGGAGTGCGAATACACGTGCGAATATGTATTTGGTTACATGAGCACCAGTGGGTGGTACTTCCGCTGTAAATTGTATCGCCGAAACGAAATGAAAAAAGAAACAGCGCAAATCACGAGACCTTTTTCATTATAATAACATACTACTTCGAGTTATGGATGCTTTATTAACACGAGACAACGTATGTTTGTTAATGTTTGGTATCTTATGAGGTAAACATATTTAAAATCGTAATAAATAATTGCCGCTTTCATTTCACTCTTCGCGAGGCGACGAGCGATAAATTTAAACTAGTTTGCATTCAGTCAAGGTCAACTTGGATGTCGTTCAACTGTGGGTGTAAATTTTAACTATTGAAATCCCATTGCTGGCGTGTTCACCACGGTTGGTGTGTAAAGGTAAAATATACGTCATAGGCATTTTATATATAGCAGAACAGGTAATCATGGTATTTTAAGAGTTATTTACAATCAAGAATTTTGAAATTAATGTTAAGAAGAGGCAGCATGTATTTCAAAGTAAACATCTTAACAAATCAAACACAAAGCCAATTCTGACAATCTGCAGTGGTAGGGGTTGGATAACCGATTATATTATATGCTGATAGAGTCTGGCAATTACTCGCATCAGCCTTGTGGTTCCCCCCGAGTCCTTCGGCTTCATCGCCGTAAAACTGCCCAACACGTTATGACTCATGATGCTGAAAGAAGTGTCGATACAATTCTAGTAACTAAATAAATAAAGAACACCTGCATTATCAAACATGGAAGAAAGCAGCCAAAGTCTGATAAACTAGTGTAGAGTGCCGGAAGTCCATGTTTGGGCTTTATTCTGTGTAGATTCCACGACTTGAAGGTTCATATTCTGTGGATGTGATATTTGTATTATCTTTGAAGTGATATTATTTAGTATGTTTTGGGTTTGGCTTGCTACTATTTATGGGAGAGTGCCCAGGCACTCTCCCATAAATTGTAACAAGACAAAGACATGTGTACTAGAGTTCATGGCCAAAAATAATTTAGCACTCTACCAGTTAATGGAATATTTCTTGTGGTTCATTCTGATTGAACATTTCCCTCAGGCAAAGTATAAATTCAGTTTTGGGCACTCCATTGTATTTTTTTGTGTGATTTGATATTATAATTATTTACAAACATTTCCGTCGCTGTCAGCAATACGCATATCATTTCTCGCACACAAATCTGCTATACCCACAGGTTCATTGTTAAATTTTATCAGGTGACCCGACTCCTTTCTCGTAAAACGTAATTCATTCAACGGCATACCTTAAGTAGACGCTGTGTGGGTAGTTGTATTCCTGCGCGGAACAGGAACAGTGACCCTTGGCAGTTTGCTTACATTTCGTACGCTATGCATCGAATGAATGCGGCTTTTGAAATGGCCAAATCCGTCCTCTCAATTTACAAACTGAGTGGTTGAATATTTGTTTGCAAAACCATATCATGTGACCCCCCTCCCCCCCCCCCCCCCCCCCCCCCCCACACACACACACCGGAAAGAGCTCATCTAGATTGTTCCATTGCGGGGGTCACATGATATTGTTTTGTTGAAATTATTTGCAAAATTGTAAAAAAAAAGCTGATTAAAACAGTAAATTTAGATATCGTGCACGCCTGGAGAATGGTTAAAAACACTCTTCCAATACATTGGGCCTGGAACTAATCTACTGAACTCATTTCGTTAGTTTCATTCTAAGCTGAGATACTCTAGAGATATTGTTTGTTGTCTATGTATGGCACTAGATCAGAAATATTTGAGATAATGGCGTGGGAAAGGTTGGAGTGGTGATTTCTACTTTCACCTGCAATGCTCTTTCACCAACAAAATAAAACCTGTAACAGTGTTGGCGAAAGTGAACTGACCGAGGAGGTGGTATAACAGTTATCATCTGATGTACCCAATGAAAATAGACTTGGCCTGTCTTTCCGGAAGTTAAAAGAAATGATTTCAGGTCTTATTTTGTGGCCTTGCGTTCTAAACATTTTTACAGCTCGGAAATTTTTTAACAGCTTTCTGAATAAAATAAACAGCTAGCTACGAATTAAAAGCCTCGTGTTCTGGCGGCGGCAGCTCATTGTAGCACCTTCGAGTTCAACAGGTTTGTACAAAAGGCAAAAATCACAAACGTTTCACATCTGTTCTCTATCAATACCGCATGCGATAAAATGTATGTTCTTGGAACAAACACTGTATATGTCCGTTGAGCACAGTGTGTGTGAATGTTGTAATGGTGGCTGATTCTCACTTCCATACGAGTTATTGTTGATGGTTCGAGTTCATCTTCGTCTGGTAGGCAGTATCAAAACGCTGTCTGCACTTCGCACTCCCTCCCTACCAAGACTCAAGACGCTGTCAACACGTGACACTCTCTCACATAACTGCTGTGCCTGAGAGTAAGCAAGACGGATAGAATTGAGGAATATCGTTACTGTGCAAACGTCATCGTTGGATTGCTTTCAGTGATACACCATATTTTGGCATGACCGTAGCTCCTTCGACAAGTTCCAGTGGTACTTTCGATCTTTCAGTGGGTATGAATTTAAATTTCTGGATTAGCCTCGCTACAGTTAATTTCGCTTCCAACATTGCAAATCGGAGTCCAACACATGTTCTGGGTCCACCTCCAAACGGCATCCATGCCATTGGGTGTCTTCCTTTTCGTCGGTCTTGGTTAAATCTGAAATAAAATTATCAAACATCTGTATACAATGTGGACATGTCGCGTTCTCCATTCTGTATTCATTTTTCCTGCCATTAACCGACGCCTAATAACAGATAGATGACAGCCATTCAATCCTTTGTTGGGAAACTGCGAATCTCAAATTGTGAATAGAATCGAACCTGTTGAGGAATCTTAACCACGAAAAGAGACGCCATTTGCTAACAAAAGTCTTCAACAACTAATTGTTTTTTATTTTTTGTGTCAAAAACGAGCTCAATGAGGGGTCATTAGCTATGTTTTTGACACATCAAATGAAAACATAATGAAAACTGAATGGTGATTTTGTGAACATCACAGTGGGTTTAGGGTTAACGCTCTGTAAGTTGTATGGCTGAAACGGTTGGCTCATTTACACAACCGACTAACCGAGAGCTATAACGGATAATATCCGGTTAACCGTAGCCAATATTTCACCGAATCTGGAATCAAAACTATAGGAATTGGAAAGCAGTATTCTCAGAAACTATTCCGTAGTGTGTATACAAACGAACGTTGTCGAGTACTCGACAACGTTCGTTTGTATACATACTACGGAATAGTTTCTGCGGTTACTCAGTACTCACGGAAACTGCCGATCATTAACGAAGTCTTGAACGCCAAAGTCGATTATTTCTCAATATATACAGCGCTGCTTCGAGGTGTAATCTATCCCAAAGGAGAAGCGGCAGATTTACTACGTTTTAACCGTGGAATAACGATCACTATCGATATGTCGGATAACCGGTTGACTTTTTTTTTAATCGGTTAGGTAGGTAACCGGTTTCAAACCGGTTATCCGGTTAAACATTTCAATACTAGTAAGTTGTAGATATTTTACCGTCTTACAACCGTAACGGAGGCGTGTATTTTTGAGCAAATGAATAAAAAAGCGAAATACTCCATGATGGAATCGAAAAGTAGTAGTTTTGGAAGCGGAACCTCTTTGAACTATTCTTTTATAATTAGTTCTGCTAATGATCAAGACGAGACGCTTGAAACTACTCCAAAACGTTCATGAGGAACATTTCGGTCTGTTTTGAGACATCTCGACGATTCGGCACGACTCCAATCGAATCGAATCCGAAAATCATCCAGGCGATTTCAGATCGAATCGAATTTCGAAGTTTCGCAGGGCTCTACCTTTCATCTAATACAACCTCAAGTCGAAATGTGTGAGAAATGTTTCTTAAATAACAAAACGTCTTCTCGTGTCCTCGAAACAAAGCTTGAGTTAGAACGAGTTGGCAATTTTTTCGCGAATGCCTTCCAACATTGTACGAGTTCCAATGCAGATTTATAAAAAGTATTTTTGTAAAGTAATCATGTCACTTGGTTTGATATCCCTGCTTCACAGGGGAGCTTGTGAAATATAAATAATATAGGGGTGGTGCCTATTTGCTAAAATTCCTCTTGGACATTGCAAACTGTTTTCACGGAATACAAGTTGCAGTCTTGGCGAATGCCATATTTTTTATGGATATTCTGTCTCCATACACTGTAAATGAAACAATATATATACAGATTATCACCACAGTGTGTGTTTCCGGGAATTCAGATCAAGTCGAGTTGTAGGAACAGAACAGTATTTCGACGAGCCCGTTAGGGCGAGTCGAAATGCGATTCTGTCCCTACAACGAGACTTGATCTAAATTTCCGGAGACACACACTGTGGTGATGATATATTTATCTCACAATATTGACCACAAAATGTGTTATAAAACTATTTTAAGAGGAACTTTTTCATTTGCCTTATCGATGGAAAGACGCACATTGAAAAATAGAATAGCGTTCATTGATCTCCATATTGAGGTCAGTGATGACGTTACACTTCAGACAAAATTACGTCGCTGGGATTCACTTTACTGAATACTGTCTTGCAAAGTGGAGCAACTGTGTGTTTCGTCAACGTGAATTTGGTTGTTACTGTTGCAATAATTACTGGTGAATTAAATATCCCTATTGGTGTAAAGGTTTATTATATTTTGAAATATGCCATTCATCGTTTATTGAGGTGGAGTTTTCCACATTTAATAGCAAAAGCTAATCCAACTTAAAGAGAGAAGCCTCGACTCGAGCGTTCAAGAAAATCCCAATAATAGGCTACAAACCAGCCCAAGATGCCGAAACGTGCGAATAATTTAACTTTTCGTTGAGTTAACTTCCCCAGTGACATTTTAGCATGCCGTTCATAATAAATACGTTACAGGGCGTTTAGTTGGCAGATACAGTGTCATATGCGGCTCAGAGAAAACAATATTAGGTTCGGCTTCGCCTCACCTAATATTGTTTTCTCTGAAGGGAAAAACGCGAAGCGATCGAAAAATGATATTATGCCGTTGTTTTGACAACAGCAGCATCACGCGCTTGTATCAGGAGCCCTTGATACGGATTCGGAACAAGGGCCCAGATACATTAAACTTTAGTTGCGTAACAGTGCAAAAACGCCCCGATTGTGAGATAAAGGTTATTACCACCGTGTGGATTTCCTAAATATAGTATTGCAGTCGAGACCTCGCCTCTGGGCATATATTGACGAGTCCGTTATATGACCGAGGCGAGGTCGAGACTTCAAAACACCATCTCGGAAACTCACATGCTCTTAAAACTAGAAGTCCTGTCATGAAATGCGCACAAATAGCGCGTTGATCTGCGAGTTAATGTACGCGTTGTGGCCATAGTAAAGCTATCAAATTCTGTACATATGGCCTGTGCACAAGCAATGTTTCAGCCAATGGACCTCCGGGTTACCCGTAGGTCCATTTTCGGAAACATTGCATGTGTTTGTCATGAGTAACCAGGAGAACCTGCCGTTATTTGGTTGCCATTCGATATGTCAATTGCGCGCAATTCCAACGCGCAATTATGCCTAGATAAGCGCACTATTCGTGACAGGACTTCTAGTTTTAACTGTAGTGATCATAACCAATTTATCTTACAATATTCCTTCCCTCTTGACTTGTTCCCATAATGAATGAATTGGGTGGAATTTTTAACGAAGTCTGTTCTGACAATCATTCAGTCTCAATGAATTGATTTTTTATGAATGAAGATCATTTATTTATTTATTTATTGGTGTCTAAGGTAGCATACTTATGCACAATGGCTAATTGTGACCGTGACAGTTTTACGGGTGGAGGAAACCGGAATACCCGGAGAGAACCACCGAGCATCGACGAGCAACTGTCAGCTCCTAATCAATCTAACCTTGTTCAAGCTCCGCTCAAGCAAGGTTACAGCGGTTGAAGACATGTGCACCATCGACGTGCAGTACGCCTTAGTGCACGGCGTCATCGTGCCCACAAGTAGACAACCGGGATAAAGTGCCTTGCCCATGGACATAACGCGGGTCGTCACGGACGGGGACCGAACTCGGGACCTCTAGCATGGACGTCCAGCAGTCTACCACTGAGCCACCGCTCTCCCGAATGAAGATCATGGCGTCGTAGAAATGCGTTTTTGCTGGGTGCATGACGTAATCCTCATCCATTGTTCTATTTGTGCTATAACCGCTGAAGCTTATAGTTGTGTTGCGTCTGTGTGTTTCTTTGTTTTATTTTTCATGTTGAACGTATGGTACCTGTAGGCCCATATAAAAAAATATCACCATGTCAAAAATGATCTAGTCTAATTTATTTCGTTGAGTTTGTGACTTGTTTATCATTTGATTACAGTTATCCAAAACGACGGCCTGGGCATGTGTAATAACGAGATGTGAATTGAGAGCAGGTAAAAATATTCCCTTTCGGAACTTGCGGTTGCTATCCTCAGTACAGATTTGTATTTTGTCAAGACGTTTGTACTTGTATTGAGTGAGAAACGTTCTTGTCGTATGATAAATACCGTATATACAGATGTATGAGCCATCTAGCAAGGAAAATATAAACCTCAGTTTGCATTGTGTCTAATACCAGCTGATTCCCCGTCCAACGCACGGACAATTAGTGCATTGCACATATTGTGTGTAATTAAAGCGCCTTCTATGTTAACGTATACCCGATTCACCCCTGCGGCAACCCAAAACCCAATGACACTTTTAAGACAGATTATTGTACACATACCAAGTTGGGTGGCAATTCGATCGACTGTCGAGGAGGAGTGAGGGACAATTATAAACAAACATTTCGAAAATAAGAGTAAAGTTATACGCAGCATATGGTGCAGACCAGCATACTATTAGTTAAAATAACGGGTTGTATATACGATGAACGTTCACACACCTGAGTATATATATTATATATACAGTACGTGGAGAGTGTATTATCACTAAATCACCCGCAGAGTGGAGATTCCACCCGAGCAATAATTGCAAATATGTTGCAAAGCATAACCAGCACCAGCAAAGTTTCAGCCAGTGGACCTCCGGGTTAAACCCGGAGGTCCATTGGCTGAATCATTGCTTGTGTTTTTTGTCGATATGTACAGAATTTGAAAGTTATAGCTTGGGTGATAACTCCACTCCGCGGGTGATTTAGTTACAATCCACTCTCCACGTACTGTATGCGTATGTAAATTTGATCACATACGTAAAATTATGTTTGTGATGCGTCCATACAGAAGTTAGGCATCTAAAGTAAACATGTAGTAAATTTGAAAGAGAAGTCCTGGGCTCATTTTTATTTTGAGAACTGTTTTTAGGACCTCCTAGAGTATATAATTTATTTTTTGGTGTTTAAGGTCACATATGTCTGCAGCATGGCTAACCATGACCACGACAGTTTTACGGGTGGAGGAAGTCGGAGTATCCGGAGAGAACCACCGAGCAATGGCGAGCAACTACCAGCTCCCCAACATACTAACTCCACACAAGGAGGGTTAGCATTGGATGAAGACAAGTGCATCATCGACGTGCAGTACTCCTTAGTACACAACGCCACCGTGCCCTCACGTGGGCAATGGGGTGAAGTGTCTTGCCCAAGGACACAACGAGGTTGCCGCAGATAGGATTCGAACCTAGGACCTCTCGGCGTGCGACCTGCACCTCTACCTACTGAGCCACCACGCCCCCTAGTATATAATTAACGACGATGCAATCATTTAGACAAAACACTGGTATGAGTTAATTTGATGTGCGTTTATATGACCAAAAGACACAGTGAACTATAAAATAATAACCCTAAATACCTTTACTTGTATATTGTAGTAAATTTGTACCTAGTACCTACCAGGTGTGCATTAGCATATGGAATACATTTACTCATGTACGTAAATGCGTTTTTTATACCATGATTACCTATTCTACTATATAGGAAAAGCCTATGACATAAAGTTTAGCTTTATACACCAATCGTGGTGAACACGCCAGCAATGGGATTTCAATAGTAAAAATTTACACCTACAGTGGAACTACATCCAAGTTGACCTTTGGTGACGTCGACCCGAATGCTACTTGTCTAAATTTATCGAACGTCGCCTCTCGAAGAGTGAAATGAAAGTGACAATTATTTATTACGTTTTTAAATAAGTTTACCCCAAAAGACACCAAAACTTAACAAACATGCATTGTCTCGTGTTAATGAAGCATCCATAAATCGAAATAGTATGTTATTATGTTATTAAAATGAAAAAGCCTTTCTTTTTCTATTTCGTTTCGGTGATAAAATTGACAGCGGAAGTACCGCCCACCGATGCTCATGTGAACAAAAACAAATTCGCACGTATGTACGGCTGCTGCTCAGTAAAATCGAGAAAAAATAATAGCGACTCTTAATAATCTGACGATCATGGTATAAATAAAATATACCCAAAGTAGCTTGGTGTATCAAATGTTCACCACTCGTGGTGAAGTGGTGTTAACCGCGCACCGAAGGCTCGCGGTTAACACCACTTGACCACTTGTGGTGATCATTTGGTACACCAAGCTACTATGGGTATATTCTATATATAAGACAAGATTTGCACATGTGTACAAATTTGCATACACGCAAAAATATTCTCGTATACAAATCTTGTATAAACGGGGTTTTATACAGTACATTGTATGTTAGTGATCTAGCATGGTATATACGGCGTGGGTAAATACTATATTGGGTTCTCGTCAAGTATGGAATTCACTGGCACAGTATATACCACACTACGTTACAAACACAAGCTCTTGGGTCGTCAGTCTAATTCCGTAAGGATTTCGACGTTATTGTGGGCTGTTTATGTGCCCGCTTTTCATGGACGTTACGCGCGCAGTACTATTGATTTAATGTGATATCGTTTTCACAAAGATATACAGATATTTTTTCGTGCTCTAAATACAGATATTCAAATAAATAAATATTAGTTTCGCCTTGAATACATCAAGATATTAACATAATTAATGGAGCTATGCAGCGTGAACTGTAAACACAAAAGTACAGCCGTGAGTTGCCTTTATTCCAAAGTATTTAGTAAACAAACATGTCTAAAAGTCTATTAATGTCATTAGAGAATCGATGAACTCAATTCTCGATAGAACATTTCTTGCGTTAATTAAAATAGAATGTTTATGGTACTTTAGATTCAATCGTATGGAATATTTCAGTTGGTCCGAAAAGCGAACCGATGAACTGAAATATTCCAGACGATTGAAATAAAAACACAGGGGATGGACTATTTAAGGGCCAGACTGGTTCCAGACAATAACACCGTCGAATTCCTTACAGAATTTGATTGGCGGCTTGCAACACATCGTGTAACGAATATACTGCATTAGAAATTCCAGCGAATAATAAATGATAGGATTCTCCTTTGTTTAATGGGAAACGGTTACTGGGTCTCGCAGTTATGGGAGATGAATAGTCAAACTGGAGATCACTTTCCAGCTGTGTTAGAGCTAAACAAATTTTGTACGAAATGGACGCACAGCTCCTTCGTGGGGTTTTAACCCTTTACCCAACGTAACGGCCAATACCGGCCAGCGCTATTCTCAAAAATCGCCAATTAATTTTCATTATTTGTCTCAAAAACATAGGTTATGACCCCTCGTTGGAACGAGCTCGTTGAGCTCGTTCCAACGAGGGCTCATAACCTATGTTTTTGAGACAAAAAATGAAAAAAATGAGTTATTCGAGAATTTTTTTAGCAAGTGTCGTCTGCTTTCCATGTTAGGTAAAGAGTTAAATCCAGCTGAATTATCAAAGATTTGTCGAATGTTAGATATTCATCAACTGACTTCCAATATAACAATAACATGATTTTGGAGGACATTATGGTTCATTAGAGGCCCTGCAGCAATGATGAACAGACGGGGGTTTATTGAAGGCCCGAAAGGAAGTCGAGGTCTGTTAATAAGCCCAAGGGCTGTTCATCATTCTGCAGGCCCACTAATGAATCAGTATGCCTGACAACAATCATGTTATTACTATTAATTACCAGGTCGTTGTAACGAACGAACGATGATTTTATCAGTATTCTTACTTTGCGACCGATTCACAGTGCACGGAAACTTGTTTCCATCTGATAGTGCTTCATTTCAGCACAGAAATAATCACTAAAGGCGGTTCGATATTTCTGTTTCGACCGTGTGTTCGACTTCAGTTCAGAAATACAA
The DNA here is from genome assembly GCA_031216915.1 of Pictodentalium vernedei. Taxonomy (NCBI): domain Eukaryota; kingdom Metazoa; phylum Mollusca; class Scaphopoda; order Dentaliida; family Dentaliidae; genus Pictodentalium; species Pictodentalium vernedei. Next base: position 72,234,234 of record CM062295.1, on the reverse strand, counting down.
AGGAACGTCATCCAAATGGGAGTAATTCATTAGACCATGGAATCTAAAAATAGCCGGGCCGCGGGCCACTAATGGCTATTTATACCATTATCACCCGCAGCCCGGCTCCGTCGAATGACGTCACTGAAAGTATGGAGTTTTAACGTGCCTCCAAACTTATGTTAATCGACTAGTAACTTATAGATTAAGTGGTAATAATGAATAATAATATTACCTTCGTCAAGACTTGGCGAGGATAAACTACAGGGTGGGTGGAGTGGAGGGGGTAGGGTATGATTGTCTAGACCAGCCCCAACATACACATAGAAAGGATTATATTCACTTCGCCCACATGATCCACGTCCATGCAAATACAATTACTATGCAGGTGATATGTCAGAGAAATGGATGATTTATTCGTTGATGTCGATAAGTCTCGTCAATCTGTAACATGAAGTGAGCATGACCTGCGCTAAATTTATTATTTATTTATTGGTGTTTAAGGTCACATACTTATGCACAATGGCTAATCGTGACCGTGACAGTTTTACGGGTGGGGGAAGCCGGAGTAGCCGGAGACAACCACCGAGCAACGACGAACAGCTGCCAGCTCTCCAACATCGTAACTCTGAACTCTGCACCGCGGCACAGACAGGGTTAGATTGGTTGAAGACATGCGCACCATCGACGTGCAGTACGCCTCAGTACACAGCGTCATCGTGCCCCCATGTAGGCAATCGGGGTTAAGTGCCTTGCCCAAGGACATAACACTGGAGCGCAAATTAGTCGCTGAAATGGTCACCTATCCAACTACTAACCGCGCTCGACATTGCTTAACTTCGGTGATCTGACGAGAACCGGTTACCGCGACGCCACCACGCCCCCACCTGCGCTAAATAGAAGGATTTAAACATACCGCCCTTGCAAAATGCAACAACCTCCAGTGACTTGCAGAAGATGGACAGAATGCCCAAAAGCAAACATAATTTAAAATATGTAATTACCTTTCGGGATCAAATACTTCTGTATTTGGGCCCCAAATATCTTCATTACGATGTAACGACCACACGTCAGCTTGAACTACCATCCCCTTCGGTACCGTGATTCCCTCTACATTACACGACTGCATGCATTGTCTTGCCATAACGCTATAATATACAGAACAACTGAATATAATAATTTTAATCAACGCAAAATATGTGTTGGAAGCCGCTTTTCCAGAACCCTTCCGGGGATTGATTTAGTATTGTTTACGCAATTTGATCGAACACGTGTTCTTGGCCACAAAAGCTCTAGTTTAAATTGGCGCTAAATTTATAATTTGAAGAATTCAAAGACACATTCCCATAGCATTTAAACAGATTTTCAAAAATAAAAATTAAAGTTTGCACGAAGTCTTTCAATTCCATTATTCAAGCATTTTTAAGAATTTCCAGTTCTGATATTTATGTATTTTCAAGGAAACTGAATTTTAATATTTAAGCAATTTAACCCTTATGACCTCAAGATGGTCATTTTATTCTTTTAAATTATTGTTAAAACTGTTTTCTGTGCTGAGGAGAAAAGTTGGAATGAAATAATGTTTATTACACTTCATTGATAATGCAAGATCTTTTCCTAACTTTCTTGTAAACTTTCTTGTAAAGCTTCAAAGAAGCTTTCCAAGAAATTATTGAGAATGCATTCATCTAACAATGATATAGATTTTGGCCTGAAAACCACGAGAAACGGTACGGATCACATAATGTGTTCCGATTCCGTATCTTATAGACGACTCATTCTGATTCCGTATCAAAAAGACGACTCGTTTCCGGCACATGGATACATTCTATGTGCGTTTCAGCGATCGATTGAAGATTATGTCCCAAAAATGTTTAAAAATAATTTAAACCTTAATCTAACATGAAAAGCAGACGACACTCGCAAAAAAAAAAATTCTTCTATAACTAATTTTTTTTCATTTTTTGTCTCAAAAACATAGGTTATGACCACTCGTTGTGTTGCAGCAGTTGTTGTTTGCTGCAATTTTCATCAATGTCTGTAACCCAACGTGTTCGAACTTGGAATCAATGGGCACCCTAATAGTAAGACACAGTAATAATTTGAAGAAGACAATATAGATTTCACCTACCCGACATCCTCTAGTCCGTCTCAAACTAGAACACATTGGAACTCAGGGGACGGGGTGGCGGGACTCTAGTCTTTGAAGTTCCAACGTTATGAAAACATTCAATTAACACTTTACTGCCCGTGTAGATTCCGTCGTGTTACTCGTGTATCACATTCACATATAAAAACTACGAGTACGGGAACCGTCGGTTCTGAAGGATGGGAACCGGTACCGATTAGAAGGAGGAGTACCGCCGGTATCGATTCCAGTACCGACTGCAAACCTTGATATTTCCCCGTGGCTATCATGCATATAAGTGTCAAAATTTACAAAAATCAAGTATTTTTGTAATACTCGTCAGAGGACAAATATTTTACATTAGTCACGCATATTTTTAATGACTCCAATCACTTTAACCTTTTCCAGACAGACCAAATATTAAGTTTATAAATTTACATTTTAATTTATATACTAGGTTTATTAATTAGTATTGAAATGTTTAACCGGATAACCTGTTTGAAACCGTTTACCTACCTAACCGATTAAAAAAATGTCAACCGGTTATCCGACATATCAATAGTGATCGTCATTCCACGGTTAACACGTAGTAAATTTGCCGGCTTCTCCTTTGGGATAGATTACACCTCGAAGCAGCGCTGTATACATTGAGAAATAATCGACTTTGGCGTTCAAGACTTCGTTAATGATCGGCAGTTTCCGTGAGTACTGAGTAACCGCAGAAACTATTCCGTACTCGACAACGTTCGTTTGTATACACTCTACGGAACAGTTTCTGAGAATACTGTTTTCCAATTCCTATAGTTTTGATCCCAGATTCGACGAAATAATGGCTACGGTTAACCGGATATTAACCGGTTATAGCTCTCGGTTAGTCGGTTGTGTAAATGAGCCAACCGTTTCAGCCCTAGTTTATTTGTAGCCTCCTCTTGAATGTAACTCGGATATGGTTCCACAAATCACACAGTTTCGGAGTATTTTCTCTATAAGCCATATGATTTCGCCACGATATAGCCTTAGCTGCTGATGTGGCATTAAGCACCAATAAATAAATAAATAAACAAATAAATAAACCATATGACAGGAAAACACTAGTTCATGCCAAGATGACTATTCACTATTTTATCATGTTAAGTCACAAGTGTATGTACCAACTAGGACCTAAAAGCCGTAATATAATGATTTTTGGTGTGATAGGTCCTCGGAACGAACCACGCGAAAAAATTATATCACAACCTTTCGAGCCAAGTTTGGACTACCTAGTCACGTGATTGTCTGTCACGAATAGGAATAAATGCTCATAACCCCTAACGTTATATGAACGCTACTCATTTTTTTCAAATCTGGTAATCTTGTATCAGGAAAGTGTAGACAGTAAGCTAGAACTCAATATCCTGAAGCCTTCAGAACGGTGGTGGAGTTTGTGGCTGTGAAATGTCGCATCATTTGAGGCGTATTTTCAGACAGGTTTCCCCAGGGAATGGGAGCTCTCGTAGACACACAGAGCACGACAGATAAATATGTCTCATCCCTGGAACAGACCGCGTGTCACCCCGCTCATATCTGGTCGATCTGTCTGGAAGGGGTTATGAATCCTGTTTACAAATATCACCAATTCAACAATATTTGAACTCATTGCTGAGTAATCGATATTTTTGCGTGGGCCGATTTGATGTGTCTAGAAACTAGCGGAGCTCGCGAGCTCGTCCTCCAGCTTACCCTGAAATCTGCGTGACGAGTTCAGTGAATTAGGTCACAACTGAGGTACTGGCGAGATACAAGCCTAATGTTCTGGACGAGTTTCGTATATTTCACTGTAAAATGGGAACAATTTGACGATTCTATTTAGCACTAAATCTAAAATCCGATAATCTAGAAGTCATGTTACTATATTGTGCTGAATAAGTGCGCGTTTTGTCCCTATCAAGCTCAAACTGCGCCATTAGTGTAACTTAATTACTGTAGAAAAACAAACAGTGTGCCGAACAATTCTACACTGGTAAATAGAGATCATTGACATCATCCCTTACCTTTACTGGGATATATGTATATGTAGTGACGTAAATACCGATTTCTACCGATTGATCGTTGAGAAAAATGAAATATATATTCGGAAAGAGCATCGAAAAGTTCCGTATGCATCATATATCACGAAAAAAGGTATTAGTTCAAAACAGCGATTGAAAACTTGTTGAACCGAGTTTGAATAGCTGACATTCACGTGGCGTCACATTTTGAAATTATCGGTTTCATTGACGTCATGTGGCGTGTTTGGGATGAGATAAATGATCCTGATTGGCTTGGATTTGGGATGGATATGTGTATTGACGAAAACGAAGCAGAAAGTCATATTACAAACTGCAGACGATGGTGAAATAGCCCGATGATTATTTAATATTCAAATGAAGATGGTCACGTGGGATGTTAAGGTAGATCTCGCTCACGTAATAGTTCCCAACCAAGCTGGTGGTATTTATGGATTTGAACAGCCTGATAGTGTGCGGTGAGTGACGCCGAGCTACACTCACCACACGCTGTCAGGTTGTTCAAATTAATGAATGCCAACAGCTAGGTTGGTACCTGACTTATACCCGCCTCTTGTTCAATCAATAAAACGCATGGCCTCGGGTATACTCAGTACATGGGAGGTATTCAAGTGACGTCGCTTGAACACTCGGCCCATTGTTCTATGAGGTATCTCAAGTTGGTTACTAATTCCGAAAAGCCCAAAGAGCCAGGGGGTAACCAGGTATCTCAACTAGGACACGCCTATCTCAAAAGGCAGGTAGTGAAATGCAACACCCCTCCACCGGACCTAATGAGCTGTAGAATCAAATTGTCGCTGATACTCTCCTCAAATCAAGACTCTACTCGCCCATTATACAGAATTAATCTGGTGTCCCCATTCAAGTACTTCGCGTTAAAAGGTTAAAAAACAGAGGTTATGAATCTCATTATCCTATGTTTAACACGTTCAACACTGGCGCCCTGGAAGGTATTTCAGCCAATACTGTAAACGGCGAAATGGGCGAAACCATCCTACTTTGTCAGGAGGTTCCAATAATTTAATCCAACAGCTCTGTCGAGCTGTTGGATTAAATTATTGCTGAGCCTCGCTTTAGATGTTTTCCTCTTTATATCGTCTGCTCGTCCACTACCAATTTTTTCTTGACGCAAAAATGTTTTCACAGCGGTTGAAAGGCATAAATTGTATTTGGAAAAGAACATGGGATGAATTCACTCTTCTTTGCCCAAGGCGTCACTAAGACGGGTTTACAGGAACGTGACCCACCCCTCCCCTAATAGTTTTCCCAGTCGGGATATTTTCGTCTGGATTGGCGTATCGATTCTCTTTTGCTATTTAATCATGTACTTTCTTAAAAGACGAGATTTGATACTCGTGTCACACAAGTGGTTGGTCATACAAATGCAAATGGAGGTCTGTGGTACCCCAATTCGTGATGTCGAAAACACAACATGACCAATTTGGAGTACAAGAATGGTATGTGTTAATTAAATAAGAAGTTACGTCACGACTACTACAGGTATATTTTATTTATTCACCAATAAATTTCCAAGATGTCTTGAGTCTTTTAACAATAATCCCGACAGAGTTTTTTTTTCATTAGGGTTTAACGACACATTAACAGCCAGGGTCATATCATGTTGGGGACAGTTTTGGAGGAAGCCGGAGAACCACCGAGCAACGACGAACAGCTGTCAGCTCTCCAACATCGTAACTCTGAACTTTGCATCGCAACACAGGCAGGGTTAAAGTGGTTGAAGACATGAGCACCGTCGACGTGCAGTACGCCTTAGTACACAGCGTCATCGTGCCCCCAGGTAGGCAATCGGGGTTAAGTGCCTTGCCCAAGGACACAACGCGGGAGCGCGAATCAGTCGCTGAAATGGTCACCCATCCAACTACTAACCGCGCTCGACGTTGCTTTACTTCGTTGATCTGACGAGAACCGGTTACCGCGACGCCACCGCGCCCCTCCCCGACAGAGTTAAATTCCAGAGAAATCATCAATGCATGCTTCCGTCGAATACATGCCTTAATGGTGTAGTTGGAATATTAGTCAGTCGGCACTTGAGCCATCACAGTGGGGACAACTCAGGATTACACACCTCAATCGAACATCTTTGCGACGCCCCTGTTCTTAGCTATACTTACACACTGGCCATTGGATATTTCCTGAGGGTCTCACAACACACCATGTCTAAATACTCCATATTCCTAATATCATCAAGAGTTGGAACTCCGTACTGCAAACAAAACGAAAAAATGTTATTGTTATGACATTATTTCTTACTGAAAGGTAGAATACATCACCGTGGACGCACGTCGGCAAATCAGATACTGTTACATTATGAGGTCGTCAACTTTTTCTCCATTTGTAGCGGGGGTGTGGAAGTTAGCATGATTAGTGTTCACGCTGTGGGGTGCTAATGTTTGCAATTGCACTACAAAATTCGTTTGGCTCAAAAATACAGCATTTGGCATCAAACTTTGGCACCAAAAATATACTATTGGAAGGTCTCAATGGCTTTGTGGTTTATTATTTTAGAGCCAGCTTTTCGATGAAATCACCGTCTAACCACAAGGGCGAGACAGAATTCACTCTTATCAAGTCATCTGTAGGTAACAGTTGCAGTCATGGCTGGCTTTGTTAAGGGTCAACTGAATTAACAGTTTATCTATTTAATCTGATTCTTATCAAAACATTTAATTTTTACTTAATCTTTTTTATCTTGCTTATTTTCTTTGTAAGCTATCGCGAAGATAAATTATTTGCAACTAGTTTGTTTGGAGTGAATAAACATTGAGTAAATAATAACGAAATAATTTCATAACTAATGACTATTTATTTATTTATTTATTAGTATTTTATGATCAATATTTTTATCATTTGTGGGGTTTTTTGCAACTAAAATACTCAAACAAGCCATGTAATATAAATTAAAATATCGTACTTTCAGTGCAACAAGGCGCCATCTGCAATGCATTAGCATTGCAGATGGCGTCTTGTTGCACTCAAAGGACGATACGTGGTTAATTTGCTCTCATTTACAATCCCATACCATTTGGCACTAAAATCTTTCATTTGGCACCAAAAAAATTCATTTGGCACCGAACAAAAATTCCACTTGGCACCAAAACATTTCGGACCAAAGTGAACACTGGGGTTGATTCCAAAAACATTCCCTTAGCGATGTTGGAAGGTCTATTGCTTCAATTCGCACAACTCCCTCACGTGAGTCCCCCTTCTCAAGTATAACAGACTTTGTGTAATTATATAATTAAAACACTTCCGATAAAATTATTAGTGTGTGGGGGCGGGGGGGGGGGGGGGGGGGGGGCGGCATCCCCGTTTCCCTTCCGCTTATATATGGGCCATTGCCGCTGCATTCACGACCGCAGTACATAATTTCAAGTTCGTTATATCTTCAAAACCTTGCACGATAACCTAGATATAATGAAACTTTTATGAAGTTAGACGGAGTTTCTCATTTAAAATTGTGAGCTAAGATTGGGATTACCGCCTTCAATCGGCCCAGCTACAAGCCATAGCCAAACGTTCGCTGTACCATGACATAAATCGCTTTCAACTTTTGCTCTGGAAAATTCGAATTAGCAAGGTATCGAATAATATCCCTGAAGAGTTGTAATTAAGATTCCAGAGGTAAGACATTCCGGGAAGAAAGAATCACGTCCAAAAATCAAGACACAGCACGAAATTCTAAAACTGGCGTTAACCTACACATGGGTTTACGTTCTGTCGATCTTCTAGTCAAACATGTTCCCGATTTTCGAGCAATGGATTAATCCCAACTTAACGTCCCCCCCCCCCCCCCCCCCCCCACACACACACACACACAAAGATAACATCAAGTCAATCATGGTGGACTGGGCCAAGAACAGTTACCGGGAAATGCACCAATGATCAGTTGCAGCCCACATACAGTACGTGGAGAGTGTATTATCACTGAATCACCCACAGAGTGGAGATTCCACCCAAGCAATAATTGCAAATTTGTTGCAAAGCATAACCAGTACAAGCAAAGTTTCAGCCAATGGACCTCCGGGTTAAACCCGGAGGTCCATTGGCTGAAACACTGCTTGTGTTTTTTTGTCGATATGTACACAATTTGAAAGTTATAGCTTGGGTGATAACTCCACTCCGCGGGTGATTTAGTTATAATCCACTCTCCACGAACTGTATAGGACATTTCGATGGCATATTTATATAATCTTCATCGCTCATTCGGAACAAAACGGCAGCACCATGGGGGGGGGGGGGGGGGGGGGTATGGACCCGCCGAGCCGACTATAGTTCGACGCAATGTGAGAAAATTTAGATTTTTCAAACTGACAGAACGCTGTTTCCTTGCATCTGGGCGATCAAGTGCAAACTAGGCTGCTGGTATATCGAAATGGCTCTATTTGTACTCCCAATGACAGTCCACATAGAGAGCATTTCGGTATACCGGCACGCTATGCAATGAGATCCATTTCGCCTGTTGATCATTTTCACAAAAGTTCATGCACCAACACGTGTTGGGCTGCACCAATTTTTGGACCTCAGGAGGGGCACTCGGAATTTTCCCTGTGGGCCGTATGGCCAGTCCGCCTCCAGTTAGTCAATTAACACGGTAGCTCTTCCCAGTCCTTGGCGTTTGACGACCGAAAGCTATTGCGCTGTAGCGGTGGCCACAGCATAGCAGCTGTTACTTCATCATATGACATTGTGTTTTATAACTCAAAAAGTAGTAACACTCTATCAACTTTCCCATCTCGGTATTTGTTTTTTATCAACAATAACTAAAATATGTTGGTAATATTCAATTTGTATTGCCTCGAAAATGTGCACATATCAACTTATTCATTTTTCACAGACATAAAAGAATGTTCTTTAACTCTAAGAAGCCGGTAGTCGAGTTTTCTTGCCTGTGATGTAATGCGGCAGGTAATCTGGCAGTGCCGGTTCGGCTATCTTTGGGCTGGGGGAGAATTAAACACTGAGCATGTGCTTCGAGTCAAGTGTCGTCTGCCTGAATAGGCAGACGACACTTGACTAGAAGCACCCGCTTTACGGTAAGTTTTTCGCGATATGTCATGTTCAATAAATTCATTCTGATTCCATGGCTTCTAAAAACACAATCGGTGATTGCGGGGCGACGGAAAATTGTAAACCATTGAGGATTTTTAAGTTTGTAAGATGAGCAATGTTTATTTATAAGAAAGTCTTCCTCCCAATATGGCAGCGGTTGAGACACTTTTCAAAATGTGACAAATGAGCGTCCAGTGACCCAGTTGTATAGAGATTCATGGTGTAACCAAACATGATTTCACAACAAAAGGCCTTGTTTAAACTGAAAACACGACGCAATGTATGTATTCTAAAATTAATTAAAACTGACACTAATCAAACCGATTCAATAACATAATCAATATCCTGGAGAAATAAACATCAGCGTTGTTAGGTGCTATTATTATAATTTGGAAAAAAGAGCCCTTTCCAACACTGTGTCTCAAATTAATATTTCATTAGCTTAATTAAGAGGGGAATCTACAGACAGGATATCCTGTTCAGATGCCGTTCAAAAGGGTGTTGATATTATGTTACACCCAACAATATTTAGCACAAAAACACTTGGGCCCCATTTGCTATCAATAATTCGAATTTCTGCAGATTTTCGTGAACCAGTCGTCCTGGTGTTACGTAACTCTCACAAGAATGGACGCGCAATCTCTTGACATATTCTGCGTGTACCTACAGTTTCTGACAAAAACAAGAAACATTATCAGTCTTCGGGTCCCAAGATAGATTTAGCCGTGTGGTCTATCAGTTGAAAAAGGGCCAGCGCTTCGTATGTTTGAGAAAGACAGAAATGAACGTCGTAATACGAATATCGCACACAGTCAAAACTGCGCCGCTTTAACAAAGAGTTCGTTCTTACATAGTTCATGCACATTGCATCATGTATCAGTCTTCACCGACTACTTCACCGAAGTTAAGCAACGTCAAGACCGGTTAATCATTGGATGGGTGACCGCTTGAGCGATCAATTCGCACTCCCACGTTGTATCCTTGGGCAAGGCACTCTACCACGATTGTCCACATGGGGGCACGATCACGCCGTGTACTGAGACGTACTGCACATCGATGGTACGCATGTCTTCAACCAATCTAACCCTGCCTGTGCCACAGTGCGGAGTTACTATGTTTGGGGAGCTGGCAGCTGCTCGTCGTTGCTCGGCGGTTCTCTCCGGATACTCCAGCTTTCTCCACTCGGAAAACTGTCACGGTTATGAATAGCCATTGTGCATAAGTATATGACCTTAAACACCAATAAATGAATAAATCACCAACTACTGGTGGCAACCAGCAAATTATACGATGCCTAAAACTCTCATAGTTTATCAAACATTGTAAAATTCCTTCAAAGCGTTTCCAGGAAATCGTTAACCCTTTCAACTGCAATGGTATATTCCTTGCCAGAACAGAGCCTAAACTGGTATAGTCTATATTCTTTACTTGGGGAAGGTCAATCAATATTTTCAACGTGCAGCCTTAGGGCTGCACGTTGAAAATCTTGATTTGTCTACCACACAAATCAACTGATCAACTATCTACAGCACGTGGGGAGTGTATTATCACTAAATCACCCACAGAGTGGAGATTCCACCCAAGCAATAATTGCAAAATTGTTGCAAAGCATAACCAGCACAAGCAAAGTTTCAGCCAATGGACCTCCGGGTTAAACCCGGAGGTCCATTGGCTGAAACATTGCTTGTGTTTTTTGTCGATATGTACAAAATTTTAAAGTTATAGCTTGGGTGATAACTCCACACCGCGGGTGATTTAGTTACAATCCACTCTCCCTGTACTGTACATTATGAATTCAAGTCGTATCACGATCCTGGGACGGAAACGCGGACTCTCGGGTTCAAAGGATTAAGACGGAAATGAACATGGTACCACAGGATGTCGTACACAGTCAAAACGGTGTTGCGTAAACAAAGAGTTCATGTTTATATTTGTACGTGTATATTGCATTATGCATCGACCTTCAACAATTATTGGTGGCAACCAGTGATTTATACGAAGCTCAGAACCCTTGTAGTTTAATCAAACACTGCGACCAAAATCTGAAATTCCTTCGAAGCGTTTCCGGGAAATCGTTAACTATTTTTTGCCCAAAGGATAGTGATTTGAGGCTTCACAAAATTCGTCGGCTATTGTCAATGGATGGAACGTCTCGAATCTATCAAATCTCACACCACTTGGTACGATATTCCGGATTATAATGTAGCACTCCAATTCGGAACGAAATTCCAGACGGTGACATTTCGTTCAACTTGAGTGCATCAAGGCGCTATATTCAATTCCAAAGCATTAGATAGCACCTTAACGTGTGTAAGGGACGAATTGTGTAAACAAAGCGCAGACGGAAGCCCGACTGCGTCTGTATCAGCTACAGACGAGTTTAAAAAAAAATCAATTTTGAATCCAACTGGCCCACTTTTGCATACAAATCATATTTGATATATATTCATGATACTAATTCCTGATATGCGGGTTCTGTGTGGAACGTGCAGGGGATGGTCATAAAGAGTTGTGTGATGTTGCGACCCATTTATATTAACTTGAGCCTGACACGACCGCAGAACGTTACTTGCAAACAAAATTCTTGAACCACGGAAAACTTTGTCTTTTATTTTGTATTATTTTGGAGATTTTTTTTTGCTCAAGACATAGCTAGTATAGACATTTGATGACACGAACATACCCCAGAGTAAGGGGCCACACGTTATGATTTGGAGGCAAAAAAAAAAAAAAAAAAAAAAGTGTAATAGAATTTTGTGCGTAGCTCTGTTTTTGTCTGTTACACAGGTTAAAGATGATATAGAGGCAACTTTATTGCACGTCTGTTCTATGAAATCCCCATCTACAGCGATACAAAACCATGCAGAAAATGAAAATCTGTTCTCCACACATGTGCGGAACGGAAATGTTGACAGACTATTTTTAAATAGAAGCGAAATTTCACAGGAATTCTCTACACATCGTGCAACACAATTACAATTTGAATTGCTAGCGACAGCTGAAAATCGTCCCACGAGTTGCAATGTGTTCTATGTGCCAGTAGGCACATAGAACACAACGGAACTCAGGGAACGAGATAGTAATATGGGTTCCTCTCACAAATTTGGTTGGCGATAAAATGTGTTGTTTTTGTTGATAGTTGTCTAATGAATTGTTGAGTGGCCTTCTAATAATTGTTTTCTTGTAGACGTGAAGGGCTGTAATAAACATAGAACGACACACGCGTGTGAATGGGTTAGTCGTGCCATATCGATTAACCAATTCACACGCGTGTGTTGTTCTGTGTATTGACTGCACGAGTTAACTGGTTCAGCCAATTAAGTTCCTAAATAATTGTCGACCCAACTACAAATATCATAGTTTTGACTCGAACTCACCTCCCCTATGGTTTGTTTGATTTCATTAAAAAGTCGCATCTGCACCTCTTGGTTGTTTGCCAACTCATACAAAATGTAAGATAAAGTCGTGCTTGTCGTTTCGTATCCAGCCAGCAGAAAGAGCAGACATTGTGCTCGAATTTCCTGAAATTAAACACAAAATAATTGTAAATTGCTTTTAGTATACGCTTCCTTAGAAAATAATGGGAAATGTCTGACAAATAGACTTTCATCTTTACTATCACCATGGATACACGAGAATATCTCTCCGGAAGTCACTCAAATTCCGTAAAAGGTTTAGGTCGATATCACTGCGTATGTATTCGGCTTGAGACTTTTTAATTGCAATTAACGCATGTGTTAATTGCTATTAAAAATCTGAATGCATATAATAAAAAGAAAACCTACTATTTTTGAACAAGTGCCAGGATTATAACATTCGCGACAACAAAGAAATTTAAGATCTCACTCGCGGCACACAGCAGCGAGTAAAATGAGGTTTTTCAGGTTGTTGGACAAGAAATGTTTTTTATTTTATTTCCATTCGTTTTTCGTCCCCTAAAACAAATCGCATTCCCACTCCCACTCGCTGAAAAGGGTATTCCGCTCCCAGCATTGTATTGCACTCTTAACGATGACGTGCTATTTTATTTTATTTCTTACCAATCGGTTGAGTTGACTCAATTGTTAAGGACTGTTTTGGGAAAACCAAAAAGGAGAAATTAAAATAAATACAAAAGTTCACTGCTCGGATTCGAGTATGATTTTATCCTCTCGTGGGCCGCGAGGATTATTTCACACGGCTGACGCGCGCCCCACTCGAGGATAAAAATCGTATGCGAACTTTTGTCTAAATTATCTATGTGTTTTTCCACTCAATTAATATTTGTACAAACGAATGGAATGAACACTATCGTCTTGGTATTAGTTCTTGCTCCAGGACACACTAGACGATCACATTCCAATTTATCACATACTATACTTAGCTTCCCGCCACAGCTTATGGATCGTAGCAATATGACAGTCTAATAGGTCCGCAAAGTTCATTGCTTTTTTGGCTGCACAAGTGTTGGCAAAATTAAATAAAACATCAGTTTGATACTTGAATTTTAACGCATTATCGTTTATATTACGCACCTCCACCCCGTCCCAGCGCGCCATGGGAATTTACAATCCATTTCTATGTACCCACGCTCCTCACGTTACTCGCAATCAAGGGCAAAGCAAACACCCCGCTTACTCTTGAGTTTTGTGTCAACCGTCACAATTTTCTAGAGAAATTGTAAAATGAAAAGAAGGTTTCCGTATGCCGCCTACCTGTGTTGTTAAGTGACGCCTTTTCACATGTTCTGTCGATTTGTGTATAAGGTTACCATTTGCATCTACATCCTTCATTGAAAACTGTTTGTCATTACTGCTGGGCTCGGTATATTCCGCATTCAACATGAGTTTGACCAGATTCGCTCTTGTTTCCTGAAAGTACGTGTATACACATACATGCTACATGTATTTAATCAGAGACATTTACAGATTCTGGCTAGAAAAGGGGTCCCGTTCTGAAGAAACTTCATGTTTACAGATATTCATATTTCTTGTATTTAGTACTGCATTTGTTTATTTGTTATTTATTTATTGTTCATAATGTGTCAACCATATTGTCTCACATTCGTAAAACAATATAAAACCCATGACGCGGGCATTTTTTTGCGCGCCTTCCGCCAGCGCAATTTTAATCCCACGTAAGCGTTTTTTGGGTGCCTAGTTCAGTAGTCTTCTCCATCGCCGGTATCTCGAACATACTCACTGGTCCCTTCGCGAAGGGTAAAAGAGAAGTGACATTAAGTCTTTCTTTAATCTTGAGTCCTCAAAAACAAAAATTCTTAGTGATCAATCCATGGAGAGTCGAGCTGTTAATCATTCCTATTGGGTCATTAATAGTGCCCTTCAAAATCTTATCATTAATTGTTTTATCATATGACTCGTCCATTTTGTTCAAAACTAGACAATTTGATTGGCTGAACAAAATACAACTGGGCCACATTTTCATAATTTGCATAATTAGAGTTGGGAGCTTTCATTGGTCAATTTCAAAACTTGACAATTTGATTGGCTAAACAAAATACAACTGGGTGATATTTGCCTAATTTCAGTAGGGAGAATTTACGTTATCTGTCCTATTTAGGGTGGGTAATATTGTCTTAATCTTTTACCTTTGATAAAAACGCCATTCATATTTTTTATATTTTCACTTTTTGCTTCCAAAACATAGGTTATGTACCCGATGCTTCATTAATTAAATTTTTGAAGATTATTGCTATAATTGGTGTTCATAGTCTAATATTATTGCGTCCGTGGAAATATTGCCCACTCGTGGAAAGTGACCAGTCCACGGCGTCCGTGCAGTACAGTCGCCGTGGATCGATTACTTTCCACCAATTCTAAATAGGCCTTTATATGGATCTGCCTGTGTCAAATATACAATAATTTCAAGTTTCAACTCTCTCAAATGTATTTTATTGGAGTTTCACGTTGCCAGATCGGCTGTCTTCCCGCTGACCCTTATCTGTCCCGCTGACCGCGAAATAAGCTTACAAAAATGCAATGAATTGCACGAAAATGACAAAGCACTAAGAAACATTATACATTTTAGCCATTCAAAGAGATTGGGTTAACCCTTTACCCAACGTAACGGTCAAAACCGGCCAGCGCTATTCACAAAAATCGTCAATTAATTTTCATTATTTTTAATTTTTCGTCTCAAAAACATACGTTATGACCCCTCTTTGGAGTGAGTTCGTCGAGCTCGTTCCAATGAGGGGTCATAACCTATGTTTTTGAAACAAAAAATTAAAAAAAATACTTATTCAAGAATTTTGTTTGCAAGTGTCGTCCGCTTTTCATGTTAGGTAAAGGTTTAAGATGGATGTAACACTTACGGTCGGGCGTCTCTTTTCAGCGTGTAAAACTCTGTCGAATACTTCTTCTAGCCAGAAAACTGGATTGAACTGAAAGTAACCCATGAAATTATAAATCCGTATCCACAATGCATGCATCGACGGAAACAAAACTGAAAGAGAAAATATTTGATATGAGTATCGCGACAGACATGGATGTATGTTGTTGTAAGGTTTCAAACTTTGTAGGATGATATTCTGTTGTGGTCACAGTAAGGACGTGGTTCATAGTGATTTAAAATGTGTTACTTTACTTAAACTTTTCGCTCACACACTGCAAAAAATATAAGTTCTCTTTAGAACCAAAACTGGTTCTAATCTTGTCCCTGAGATGGAACCAGTTCTGTTTAAACAGTATTTATTTCAAATCAAACACATTTATAGAGATTAACATTAAATATTAACAGAATTAAACATAAATTGAGGGAGCTTCAGTCGTAAATTTAGAGCTTATACGAAGTTGTCTCAAATCATTATTAAGCAAAGGAGATATGAACAGTTGGCATATCGAACCAGTTTTGGTTCTATACAGAACCAAAACTGGTTAGATATGCCAACTGTTCATATCTCCTTTGTTTCAACATGTTTGACGACTGCGTTGAATAAGCTCCAAGTTTACTGCTGAATCTACTTCAGTTCATGTAATATTCTGTTAAAATTAAATACTAATCTTGATAAATTTATTTGCTTTGAAATAAATACTGTTTAAACAGAACTGGCTCCATCTCAGGGACAAGATTAGAACCAGTTTTGGTTCTAAAGAGAACCTATTTTTTTTTGCAGTGCACCACGTCGTCATTTGCAACAAGATAGAACGCAATGCTCTCCGTAACGTCCTTCTCGAATGTTCAACGTTCAGTGAATTTACTCGACTTTTCTGGCGAGGAAAAGTCGACTAAAATCACTGAAAGCAACCGGAAATGTCGATTAAAATCAACGAAAGTCGATTCAAAAAGAAGGACATTGTGTAGAACAGAACTAATTTAATTCTTTAATAAAGACCATGTTTCGAAATAAAAAAAACGGATTAGAGTGAGACATTCTAAATTTGTTTACAGGTATTTAATCACGAGAAATTTTCCCAGTCAGTCGTAATACACCCGTTGTAAGGTTGAGAAGCAAGCCACTGGGTTAGAACCATTGACACTGACGAAGCGGAAATGCACAATAAGGGCGTTCACCGCTTTGGAATTGAAAAACGTGCGTTTCGCGTTATTTAATGAATAAATGTCTGTTTGCTTGGTTGTTTATATGTGTTTAGTGGCACTTTCAACAGCCAACGTCATATCGTGCCGGACAATTTATGGATGGAAGCCGGAGTACCCAGAAGGAACCACCGAGCGGGATTCTCCAACGTCCTAATCCGACACAAACAGTGTCAGCAGTTGTTAAAAGTAAGTGTGCCGTTGGCGTTAAGTACGATTTAGTACTCAGTGCCACCGTTTCCACACTTGGACAATAGGGATTAAATGTCAGGCGCTCCCTGTTAACGAATAAATGAATGAATCCATATCTTGTATCTCAACTTTATCTGAATCGAGGATATGGAATGAATGTTTTTCTCATATAATATTTTTGAAACGAGTCTAAGAATTTTCCGTTTTGGCGAGCCTCTGGCGAGCCCAAATTGAAAATTGAAAATTCGGACGAGTTTCATAAATATTATATGAGAAAAACACTCATTTCATATTCTATTTATCATATGACACACACACGCACAAATTAGCCACTTAGTATGACTTTTTTAACCCATCACCTAAACTTGAATTGCAGACGGCACTTGGTAAAAACATCTTCGTATAACTAAAAAAGTTCATTTTTTGCTTCCAAAACATAGGTTATGACCCCTCATTGGAACGAGCTCGTCGAGCTCGTTCCAATGAGGAGTCATAACCTATGTTTTGGAAGCAAAAAGTGAAAATATAATAAAAATGAATGGCGTTTTTCTTGTAGGTAAGAGACTAATACAATATAACCCACCTAAATAGGACAGATAACGTAAATTCTCCCTACTGAAATTATGAAAATGTGGCCCAGTTGTATTTTGTTCAGCCAATCAAATTGTCTAGTTTTGAAATTGACCAATGGAATTGACGGAAGGCTTTATTTATCACTGATTAATATGAAAACAAAATATCAAATGTTTTAAAGTGAACAAAACGGACGAGTCATATGATAAATTGAAATATTAAAGATGTTATTTGTTGCAAGTCCCCAAACATAATATGCCACACAAAAACGTTTTGAACCACCCGAAACATTAGAAGTAAACGACAAAATATGAAACAATGATGCAAACCAGTATACCACGTGAAACCCAATTCATTTATTGGCACACGAATGACCGTTTAGGAGAAATTCATTGAAGAATGTCTGTGGTATCACCGGTCACGTGCACAAGTGGTCGCTATCTAAAAACACATTTTTATTTGCCAGTATTGGGCCTGTCCACCTCTGACTTGTAATCACGCCTGAAACCTCTGCCTCATATTGTAAATAAAAATACGAACTTGATCCTGGCAAATTTGATCCCATTCCTGGACATGTCTCTTTTGCTGAAAGCGGTGTGCATGTAGTCGACTATGCTGAATATACGATCCATCGCTTCCTTGCGGTTTCGGTAGGCCCGTTGTCATTTTTTAAAAAAGTTTGTTTCTTCGAGATGATCACGGAGTCTGTTGGTGAGTAAAACCCTTCCCAATGCAGATTAGTAGGTTGATGAGTCGGTAGTTGGACAGTGTGTTAAGGTCCTTATCAGGTTTTGGAATCATGACACCCATGGCTACCTTCACACTAAAAACTAAAGCGTTAAAACTGACACTTTCAAGGTGTTAAACCCATTCTAACTCTTTGGGTTTGATTTTAACACTCAAAGTGCAATGCTTTAACCACTTAGACATTACAATCGTCAGACATCTGAAACTTGAATGGATGGCACTTCTCATGCGTCCAGCATTCGTGGTTCTTCCAGAATCGTCCATAATTTGATTTGCGCTTGGTGGGTACATAATTAAAAGGACACAACGCAGATGACGCGGATCAGGCTCGAGAGTTCGAGCCTGATCCGCATCATCTGCGTTGTTTCCTTTTAAGTGTCGCGACATTACACTTGTCAAGTGGTATTATTGTCAACACCTGTGAAGTTCTGGGATATCTACACTTGAACAAAGTGCTAGTTCAACACTTAGTAAGTGTTAAATACAGCACTTCAAGTGCAGTTTTTAACACTTTAGTTTTTAGCGTGTTCCAGCTCTTAGGAAAGTAGCCAGGAGTGAGGCATCTGTTTAGTAGGTAGGTTAGTCTATCCACGAAGAAATGGGGGCATTGTTTTTAAGATTCAGTAGGAGATTTCGTCCTCCCCGGGGGGAAGATTTCGTCCTCCCCGGGGGAGGTTATAATTAATTATTTATTTGATGTGATTTTCATTCCCAGAATTGACCTTTATCAAACTCGGCTGATAAGGTCTCAAACTCGACTGATATACAGCTGGCGTTACCCCTTCACCCTTGATCCGTTAATAAGCGCAACCAATCTATTAACTCTAAATGTTCTCAGATATTCTTCGAACGCAATCAGGAAAATTGGCGTTACCAGGCAGGGTAGAGTGGTTTGAAGCAGAGTTTTGTATGGGGGAATAATGAGGTATATAAGTAATGATTGATTGGATGAATAGAACAAAGAAGAGAGTGAGTGGTTGCCGAGTGGATAAGTGCACTGGTCTCTCATGCCAGGGGTCCCGGGATCGATCCCCGATCGAGGAAAGTTCTCGAGGTGTTCGAACACTCTCTGTCAGCATCAATTGTGGGGATGGTGCTGTCACAGCGTACCGTCCTATCGGGTGGGGACATAAAATGGCTGTCCTCTGTGTGGGGAGACAAAGATCCCTTCGTAGTATTCGAGAAGAGCTAGGCCACGAAGTTGCCACTATGGAGGTCATCCCACACACCTACGCCATTGGGCTAAAGAGGCGTTAATATAAGTTGCATAACTTGTTCGCCAATCCTTGTAAAACAAATAAGATTAAAATAAGAAAGAAGAGAGATGTGTAGAAAACAGATCGCTATCTCTAAGATTCAGAGTCGAAAATGGAGATTCCTGGAAGTGGTTGAAGAGGTAGTTTAGCTTTTCGGACGTCGAGACGTTCGAATAGCTGACCTAGGCGTATTTATTTATTTATTTATTTATTGGTGTTTAAGGTCACATATTTATGCACAATGGCTAATCATGACCGTGGCGGTTTTACGGGTGGAGGAAGCCGGGGTACCCGGAGAGAACCACCGAGCAACGGCAAGCAACTGTCAGCCCCCCAACATACTAACTCCACACAAACAGGGTTATCAGTGATTGAAGACAAGTGCACCATCGACGTGGAGTACGCCTTAGTACACAACGCCACCGTGCCCCCACGCGGGCAATGGAGATGAAGTATCTTGCCCAAGGACACAACGCGGCTGCCGCAGGTGGGATTCGAACCGAGGACCTCTCGGCTTGCAGCCTGCACCTCTACCTACTGAGCCACCGCGCTCCCGACCTAGGCGTATGAGAAGAGGAAATCTCGGACGTTTTGAAAAGAATGAGAAACAATAACACTGTCAGAAAACTGTAACAAATCAGAGAATGTTTATAATTATAATGTTTTGGTTTAATAAATAAAGAGATTATTACCTGGTTAGTTTCATATCGGCCGAGATATCAGCCCTCGATAACTTTACATAAGCCTTCGACCTTCGGTCTCATTTTAATGACGATTCTTGTGAACAGATATTCATGTTGGGATACGTAGTGAAGGCTGCCACTATAGGGACAAGCATTTAACACTGAATTCCCCATACCCCCAATGGTGCCACTATAGGGACGAATTTAAGATAGGATTCTCCATAGGGTTTTGTCCCTCAAGTGGCATTTTTGGAGGCAGGAAAAAGATTTTAAATTTTTTTTCCTGCCTCCAAAAATGCCACTTGAGGGACAAAAATGCCACTTGAGGGACAAAACCCTATGGATAATCCTATGTTAAATTTGTCCCTATCGTGGCACCATTGGAGTATGGGGAATTCAGTGTTAAATGCTTGTCCCCGAAGTTGCAGCCTTCACTACTCGGATATACTCGTTACGTTAACCCTTTACCCAACGTAACGGCCAAAACCTGCCAGCGCTACTCTCAAAACTCGCCAATTAATTTTCATTATTTTTTCATTTTTTGTCTCAAAAACATAGGTTATGACCCCTCGTTGGAACGAGCTCGTCGAGCTCGTTCCAACGAGGGGTCATAACCTATGTTTTTGAGACAAAAAATGAAAAAAAATAGTTATTCAAGAATTTTTTTGCCAAGTGTCGTCTGCTTTTCATGTTAGGTAAAGGGTTAAATGCTCGCTTTTGTCTTCACACTTGAAGACTTCCAAAGCAATGTTGTTAAATTATCCAGAACAAAGTAACTCAATTAATATTATCAAACTTTCAGCCCCATGGCCATTATCAAGTCTAGAAACAGCAACTGATTTTTTTTTCACTTCACAATGGTCATTAGGCCGAAAAAAGGTGTACATATTATTTGAGTGACCTCGTTCTGTGTTTGTGATTTTCGACTGTGTTGACTCCTAGAATCTGAGCTCGGAAACTGACGATGAAAAAGTCCACCTTAAGTTTCAACGTCTGCATTTGGAATAAGACAGGACATGTTGGTAAGCTGATAACTATGTTATTAAAAACTTCAACAAATAGTGCCTTAACACTCTCTACTTACAGCCCAGTGCGACCAGCATCTGTTGTTTTGTTTGATCGAGAAGTACTTGACGTGCATGCTTCAAAAACACGTCGTCCTTGTTTTGAATTGCGTTTGTTTCCAAACCAAATCCACAAGTTGCTATGGAGTCCAGCGTTAATCTTTGAAACAAGCTGAAAAATAAACATCAAAACGTCATTGACAAATTTATGTCCTTTAGAAGCTTTAATGTTATGTTTTGTGTAATTACTAAACGGGCGATAACTTAGATTCTTCAAAACCTGAAAAGTGAACGACGAGACACGGTACATATTATTAGTAACGGAGTTTATTATCAACTTAAAGCAGTATATATGGCATCAGTTACACAGAGGGGTAGGTAGCATTTCAAATTCGAGAGGGCACAACCCGGGGCGTCGGAAGAACTTCAGGGTAGGTCAGACTCGGGAAAAGGGCATTTATTGGCACTAGTAGCCCCGCCATGACATGTCGAGGCATGCATGTCTCGAAGGCCGAAGGAGCGAAAAGGGGAAGTTTGAGAAGAGGTGGCCCCCTTCCATCTGCAGGGGCATCTCCTCCCCAGCTCCTCCATTGATTTTTAAAAGCTCCCAGAACGGATTCGGGGTGTATTTTAACTTTACTTCAGAAATAAATCATTGAAAAAAAATTGAGTAACGAATCTTGGAAGGGCATCGTCTGCCCCTCTCGCCCAGTGATCAGAAGGCAGAGATGGCTGCTTCCCCCTCTGTCCGCGTGCTTCCGGCGCCCCTGAGTACAACAATAGATCAGTGTTGCCTTAGTAGTAGGAATATAATGCACAAATGTATATTTGAACTTACTCAGCTATACATTGAAAAAAACTCTCTCTTTTGATTCTATATTTAACACATGTCGCATCCGGGCCGTAACAATGTTTCGGTCTAGTGGGAACATTTGTTAAATGTAGAGCCAAACATGTGCACCTTTCTGGACTTTGAAGGCTGAAGAAACGACAGGTCACACGAGGAAATCTTGGTAACTCTCAATAGTAAAGAGTCAGCCCACGCCTTTCCTACTAATTTCCAATAAAATTGCAATGATAGGAACCCAAGAGATATACAACAGTCAGTTAACTGCAGTTAAGTCGTGAGGGACCCTGGCCCGGATTCTACGGTAGTAGTTTTACGGTGTGGGCTGCCTCTCTCAACCTTTTCTGGAATTTTGTTTTTTTTAGTGGAAGGTGTGGGGTGGGTGGGCATCGGCGCCTATCCCCCCCCCCCCCCCGTTTCCTAAGTCCCAGTTATACAATATATATTGTTTGCATCATATTAGGTCTCTATCAAAAGGAATTCTTTCTCAACTACTTTTTATATACTGGGTTAATGATATATAGGCAGAATGCGATGTGTGTTTGAATCGGCAGGTGTTTTACATAAGGAGTTGGAATGGGGTAGTAATATTTCGCGAGAGCCGAAGGCTCGAGCGAAATATGATTACGCCATTCCAACAAGTTATGTAAAACACCCACCGATTCAAACACACATCGCGTTCTGTGTTTATTACACAATTCATACATTAAAATTCATTTAAATAAACAAATTTTAATTCCGATGTTTAACCCAGTGAAGAGTTTGTTTTGAGTGAAGCTGCATTGATCAAATGGATCGATAAAAAATCAAAGCAACCTTTTCGGAACCAGTGTTTGTTGAAATTCCTATCGCTGTCTACTAACAGCAATAGCCACCAAATGGTTAGACGTGAATGGACTGGTGCCCATTCACGCCTAACCATTTGGTGGCTATTACTGTTAGTAAAAATATAAGTACAAATATGTGCAGATTTGCAAAACAGCTAGGAGAAACATTTTTAAAAGAAGTTCGAAGCATGCCAAGGTATACGAAGATTTACCGAAATAAACTTGACCAATTTAGATATAATGGGATCCACAAAACGAGACGGCCACGGGACTGGGTTAATGTTCCGGTTGGAAATGATTTCGTTTTTTTAAAATTTTATCTCATTTTTGGCTAACGAAAGGAATGGTTTCGCGCACCGAAGGCGCGCAGGGACGATATGGGGAACAGGCCCCTTTCGACCCTCAGTGACTGTAGTTGATGGATTTCCACATGTCTAGGCGAATTGAAGGAGGAAAAGGAAGGAGGAAAAAGGTCTATCCCCTTCTGGCCTTTTTGCGGCTCTTCTTCTTTGGAGGTTGGCATGGGGATGGTGATGAGGCAGGTGGTAGTGGTGTAGAGTTATGTTCTTTTAGGTACTCTCTTACTCTTTCCTGTGCTGCTTTGGCGAACTCTATCTCTCTCATTACGGTCTCCATACTGATTGGTGGTTTTACCGCTCCCGGGCTTTCCGGTAGTGAAGGAAGGGGGGGGGGAGTGAGGGGTGGGAGGCGGTGAAAAAGCAACTTCCAGTTCCTCCTCAGTTTGCACTGGATGTTCCTCATCCAACTGTACCGGCTCAGGAGCCGGCAGTTGATTGGGTGTACCAGTGGGACTAGGAGGGGAACTGGCGGCTGCCTCCAGAGCCTCCACTCCCTCACTCAACTCTTTCTTCCTATTCCGGAATGCCTCCAAGCGCCGGGCGTCCCTGCGCTTGGTTTATGGACTCTTCTTCTTTTTCCTCTTCTCAGGGCCTCTGTGACTCTTCGGGTGAGGACCAGTGGGAGAGGGGATCCTCTCTCCAAAGGTGCCACCTCTCCCCGAAGAGGGTGGTGTCTTGGCTGTTTCTATCACAAACTCCAAGTTCAGGTAGACTCTCTTGCCTGTCTCCTGGACAGTCCAGGTGACAGGGCAAGAGATGCCCAGAGTTGAAATGATCTTAAGGGCCTATATAAGTAATGAAATTTTGTTTATTTTGAAAATTTTCACCTCTGATATTCCTTCAATTCAAATTAAATATAAACAAAATGTACATCAAAATAAAGGTTGGGATGTATAGAACACGAAACACATGTGTAATCAACTCATAGAGTCGACTGTAGGCACCACTGGTTCCTGGACGTCTGCTGCCGTATTCGCACCAGAACTGATAATTTAATAATATTTCACGAAAACAACTTCTGGCCAAATGTGCTTTACATATCCAAGAACAAAGCTAGGGGATAAACATTCTTCAAAACACGGCGACAGAGCTGCATTGGGGAAAATTCCAAAGCCTTTGCTTTTGTTTACGTATGAGTATACTTTCGATTTTCGGTAGACGTCATCGGACAGAAAAAGCATGTAAAAACAACGCCGTCTAAAATCAAATAATGAAAAAGATCGCCGTCATACAGTATACTGTTATCAGATAGGGATTGCACAGTTGCCATATTCAATGCAAGGTATCATGATACCTGTTGAAATTTCTTAGAATTACGATTTTGTTTTTCGATGGAAATTCGTGGTAACGAGTGATTTGCGCATGTCTGTCGAGCATGGAAACCATCTTCAATAAAAAATGCAGACAGTGTTGTCCTTTTCCAAAATGCAGTCCTGCCACTGTATTCGAAAGTGTTTTGAATGCCTAGCTTTGTTCTTGGATATATGAAACACATTTGCCCACAAGTTGTTCTGATGAAATATTATTAAATTATCAGTTCTGGTGCGAATACGGCAGAAGACTTCCAGGAACCAGTGGTGCCTACACTCGACTCTATGAGTTGATTACATATGTGTTTCGTGTTCTATGCATCCCAACCTTCAGTTTGATGTATAATTTGTGTATATTTAATCTGAATTTAAGGAATATGAGAGGTGAGAATTTCAAAATAAACAAAATTCCATTACTTATATAGGCCTTTAATTAGTCTATCTGGTAGCTCCAGCTTTTCCATGATTCTTGAATCAGGTGTCCACGCTCTGGATTCAGAAGTGTGAATGGCTAATTTTTTTGTGAACCCACTTTATTTTGCTTTGGACGTTTTCATTTCCACACTATGCGACAGACAGTCGATGATTATATAACGAAATCTGGAAACTTTTCGAAGCGTAACTAAACGGTGTGGTAAAAAAGTTCCGGCTTGCATTTCACCCGTTGAATACAGAATCATTTATATCATAGCGGCGATTCCGTTGAATACAAGGGTTTAAAGTTTAATAGATGAGTAATAAAAAGGAATTCTTTCTCAACTACTTTTTATATATTGGGTTAATGATAAATGATATAAATCTTGCTTGATTAACGCGAACCAGTTATCGTCTGCCCACATTTAATAGATGAATGAAAAAGAGGAGATTATTCTGTCAATACATTTTGACTGACACAATATAGTTGTTACACTGCTTACATTCAACGTTCTTCAGAACTGACCTGGATGCAGGACACTTTTACATTTAAGACCAAGTTGTGGGGCTCTGAAATATTACGGGATATAGATACGACACCACCACCTCTTTTACCTTTATTTTCTACACCACCACCTCTTTTACTTTTATTTTCCTAGCTATACCTTCTCTCAGGCCTTTAAAATGTTCTATCAGATTGCTTCATTTCCCCTGTATACATATAAACGGGCTACATAAGGCATTCCGTAATTGAGATTCATAGCCGATTGCGTAAAGTTGGATTCCGTGTTTTAACATTTTAACACTCGAGAGTATGGAAATAGGCTGATAACACCCAATTATTATTGCAAGAAACTGAACGGAACGGAAATGAAGCGATCTGACTGAACATTTGGAAGGCCTGAGCGAAGGTATAGCTAGGAAGTAGTGCTACAAGTCAATATTAATGGATGAGACATGGGGCAGAATAACAGTAGCCAACAGTACTGCACAAGACTGCTGCAGAAGCTAATGATAGGACAGATAGACCATAGACAAGTAGTTGGAGCTTCGGAAATAAGATGGAAGCCGTTGGTAAGATTACCTGTACAGGAGGAGCTGGTCCATAGGTATCCTTAAATACCGAAATGAGGCTAAGAGGGATAGTAAATTAACCCTCTTTGAGGGCTTTTCACATAGCCCTCATGCGACAAAAAGGGGTGCCAAAGGCCATATGTCTTCCAAAAAGGGGTGCCGAAATTGGGGTGCCTGGGGATATGGATGTTAAATACCGAGATAAGGCTAACAGGATAGGTAATTATACCTCATTGAGGGCTTTTCTGATGGCCCTCATGCCCTCAAAAGAAATGAGGTTACGAGGCAAAGTAAATAAGGCCTCATTGAGGGCTTTTAACAAAGCCCTCATGGCCTCATACGACAAAAAGGCGTGCCGAAGGCCATATGTTTTCGAAAAAGAGGTGCCGAAATTGGGGAGCCTGGGGATGTGGCTGTTAAATACCGAAATGAGGCTACGAGGGATAGTAAATCATACCTTATTGAGGGATTTTTTCATGGCCCTCATGGCCTCAAAAGAAATGAGGCTGTGAGGGATAGTAAATGAGGCCTCATTGAGGGTTTTTCACATAGCCCTCATGGCCTCATACGACAAAAAAGAAATGCCGAAGGCCATGTGTTTTCAAAACAGGGGTGACGAACTTGGGGTGCCTGGAGATATGGCTGTTAAATACTGAAATGAGGCTAAGAGGGATAGTAAATTATACCTCATTGAGGGATTTTTTCATGGCCCTCATGGCCTCAAAGAAATGAGGCTATGAGGGATAGTAAATAAGAACTCATTGGGGGCTTTTCACATAGCCCTCATAAGTCTAAAAAGGGATTCTCCAAAAGGTATCCTCGGTAGGTATCCTCAAATAATACAATACCAGGCCATAGGTATCCCCATTTACCGAAATGAGGCTAAGAGTCGTATGGGCGAGTCACTCGTTCGAGTAAATACTCTACGGCTTATTTGCTCGATGGGATTCGAGTCGTTCGAGCAATGACTTGTCAGTAACTACTCGATAGATTCTTGGCATTAGGAATGATATAGGCTTTCATGAAGGTTGTCTATCAGTTGGCTATAATCCAAAGGGACCCCTCAGTACTATAGCTCTACGTGCTGCTATTAAAATGTACGGTGTGGCGGTCCTAAAAAGGATTCTGGGGGAAATCCGTACTAAATAAAGTGGATTTTGGTGATTTGGAGGGATTATCGGATTGGTTGTTATAATTAGATTTACTCCTATTCAATCGAACACACCATCTGAACACACCCCTATCCTATAAGAAGGTTTTAGGTCACATAGCAACCACGTGCTACCATAGAAACCAAGATGGCGGCGTATACAAAATGAACGGCGGAAACACGTATCACCCTAACAACACGTGCTGCGCATGCGTACTAACACCACGTATCACTATGGTGATGACGTCACAAGATGGCCGCTCACGTAGGTTACCATGACAACACAACATGGCGCCACTGGGTCACATGAGATCCCCCGATGAGATCCCCCAACCTAGGGGTGAAAACCACATTACATACTACTTTGGCGGATACGGTGTTGCATGAGGCGAAGTGAGAACAGTATTAGTCTCATGTGACACCGTATCCGTCAAATAAGCGCCCCGTAACGTATTTATTATGTAATCATACGAAGTGTTTTCAAAACTGTTCATGTTTTCGTTAAATTTTCCTTTGAAGAGACACAAGATTCGATTTGTCTACAAAAGCAGACGAGTGGTGACGTAATGCAAGGGGGTATTCAATATCTCATTGATTGCCAAGAAAATTATTGATTAATTACCTCCGACATTTTTTGAACGCATATACAATCCTGCCAACTTTGCGACGCTTTGAACTGAAAACAAACTTTCTAAAGTGCCCATTAACAGAATTCAGACTGCGAATTTTGCGATAAAAACAAAATGGCGGTCAGTGGTAATTAATATACCTCCAGTGTCGGTATACGGAATTAATACTGGGTCACTGTTTGAGAATTATTGTCGGTGTATTCCTCAGTCTTCGGTCACTAGTTATAACCGTACCTTAATTAATCTATCCGACTGGCAAAATAAAGATATGTATGGACTTATGCCTACGGTGGCTGATTTAGGACACTCAAATATTTATTTTTATCTCGTTATAACGAGATACGATCTCGTTATAACGAGAAAACATCTCGTTATAACGAGAAAGTATCTCGTTATAACGAGAAAAGATCTCGTTATAACGAGAAAGTATCTCGTTATAACGAGAAAGTATCTCGTTATAACGAGAAAAAGATCTCGTTATAACGAGAAAAGATCTCGTTATAACGAGATAGTATCTCGTTATAACGAGAAAAGATCTCGTTATAACGAGAAAACATCTCGTTATAACGAGAAAAGATCTCGTTATAACGAGAAAACAACTCGTTATCTCGAGATAAAATCACGTGACTCTGATAACATGAAACATATAGCCGCCACCACCAAAACAGTTTATATATCTCGCGGGTGTTTTCAATATTCTGGATGTAATACATGGGAAAAACACTTACCCACCCCCACCCCCAAGCATCCCAACCATGCCCGTGAAATACCGCTCCTCTCCCTCGCCCATGTTGTCAACGATAATTACGATAAGCTCATATAACTCTCATACCAGTAAACACAGAAAATGAGATGGAATTCACACAAACAAATGAAACAACTATAGCGTAATAAACTCGCTGCCCCCCCCCCCCCCCCCGCCCCTCCCCCACACCGTATGTGGAACACTTTTTCGACACACGGCACTCAAAACACGACTATAGCCTCAGCTCCAAAACAGTGTACATATCTTACGCGTGTGTTTAATACTGTGGATGTAATACACGGGAAACACTCCTACCCCTCTCCTTCCCAAAACATCTCACAAATGCCCGCGAAATACCTCCCCTCCCACTCGCACATGTTGTAAAAGATAATTACGACAAGTGTATTTAACGCTCATACTAAAAGAACAAGGACAGGGACGTGAGAAGGTAAAAATATTGGGAGAGGGGTATCAAGGCGGAGATCCATGCAAAAGGGGCGCCCATTGTGCTGACAGTAGCATGATTCGACTCGCGCAGTGGCGAGGTGGGGGAGAGCACCAGATGTGGTATCCCCTTCTCGTTGGCCGGGTCCGGGGGCCCTTCCCTGGGAAAATGTTGCAAAATATGAGGGCCAAAACCCACGTTCTCAGTGATTCTGAGGCCGCTATGACACTACCAATTCGAATTTTCTGCTCGTTTCGTAAATAGGCTAGCTTCTGAATTTATCCGTTTGGTCAACCTCTTCGTTTGTGTTTTGTTTTGGACTGACTTCAAACATCTCCACGAGTTTAATCGGGACCATGGGTTAATAATTTTTTGATTTTTTCTTTTTTTCTTTTTTTTTGGGGGGGGGGGTGGGTGGGTGGGTGGGTGGGTGGTAAATATCCCCCTTACACCCCCCCCCCCCCCCCCCCGGTTTAACGCCACTGAGAAAGGATGGAAAACAGAAAAATGAGATGGAATTCACACAGACAAATTACACAACAAAAGCGTATTAAACTTACTGCCACCCCTCCCCACACCCTCCCCCCCCCCCCCACACAAGGAGAGATTTATTTATTTATCTATTTATTTATTGGAATTTGACGACTCTTTCAGCAGCCAGGGTCATGTCGTGTAATGTAGTTCTACGGGTGGAGGAAGAACCGAAGAATCGGAGAGAACCACTGAGCAGCGGCGAGAAACCGTCGAACTCTCCAACGTACTAACCCGGCAGAATTTGAGTTACATATAGAGTTCTAACGCAAATTGAAGACGACAGTATATAGCTTCACAAAAGTGACTTTAAACACCAATAAATAATTAAATAAATTTCCTATACCAGTGATGACTATAGTCGTCATGCTTCATATTCCATGTTCAGCTCAATCTGTCAGTGAACAAAATGAGAAGTTTATTGAAAAACTTAGTGCTGAAGCGGCATGGGGGGTGGGGTCGGGTGGTGGGGGGGGGGGGGACACCCCATCCAATAATATTGCCCTCCACCCCACCCCACAAAAATCAAACTGCCGCTTATAATTCCCAAACCTCCCTTCTCTCAAGATGCCCAGAATGTGCCCCAGAGCTTTATAATTTGAAAAAAAAATCACCCCCGGACCCCACCAATGGGAGGGCGTACCTCCCAAACTCTCCGTCCCTTGCCTCAAACCTCGAGACATGCCCGTGGTATGTCGTTCTCGACCCTCGCGATATTACTGCCCCCCCCCCCCCCCAACACACACACACAATTTGGGATCCTAGCTCTACACAGTAAAAAACAATTTTCTGGAGCTTCAGTATTCATGCATTGCATTATTGTTATATTATTCACACCATTTAATTCTATTTCTAAGAAGTGCACAAGTTATCGGTATACCGTATATATTGGCCTAATCATGATAACCCCTTTACCCACCGCAGCGACACAAACCGTCTGTGTAATATACAAAATTCGCCACTCAAAATTTATGATCATAATTTTTTCTCCCAAACCATAGTTTATGATATCGCATCGAAAAGAGCTCGACGAGCTCGTTCAAATGAGTGTTATAAGCCGTTTAGTTTGGAAGAAAAAAATGAATTTCATTTATTGTTTTTTGTGTAAAAATAATTGTGGGCCTACTGTTGTCTTCAACTTGCGTTTGGTAAAAGGTTAATGACGCCATAATGTGTTCCCACGACAAACATGTACAGCTACCTACTATATAATTATGAGAGCGCGGTAGCTCATTTGTTAGAGTATCGAGCTTGAAACATAGAGATCGACGGTTCGATTCTGACCCGCGTTGTGTCTTTAGGCAAGACACTTGATCCCAATTCTCCACGTGGCCTGACGTGGGGTCACGGTGGCATTATGTGCTAGGGCGTACTGCACGTCGACGGTGCACGTGCCTTCAACCGCTCTAGCTCTAATTCTGTCGGGTTAGTATGTTGGAGAACTTGACGGTTGCTTGCCGCTGCTCAGTGGTTGTCTCCGGTTCTTCCTCCACCAAGGGAACTACCCTACATGACATGCCCCTGGCTGTTGAAAGCGTCGATAATAAATAAATCTCTCCTTGTGTGTGTTCCATCTCAGGGACAAGATTAGAACCAGTTTTGATTCTAAAGAGAACCTATATTTTTTGCAGTGTAGGGGGTATTTACCACCCCCACCCCACCTCTTCAATAAAAAAAATTATTAACCGATGGTCCCGATTAAACTCGTGGAGATGTTTGAAGTCAGTCCAAAACAGAAGAAAGTTAACCAAGCGGATAAATTCAGAAGCGCGCCTAATTACGAAACGAGCAGAGAATTCGAATTGTTAGTGTCACAGCGGCCTCAGAATCACTGAGAATGCGAATTTTGGCCCTCATTGTTTTCAAAATTTTCCCAGGGAAGGGCCCCCGGACCCCGCCAACGAGAAGAGGATACCACATCTGGTGCTCTCCCCCGCCTCGCCGCGCCACTGCGCGACTCGAATCATGCTACTGTCAGCACAGTGGGCGCCCCTTTTGCATGGATCTCCGCCTTGATACCCTTCTCCCAATATTTTTACCTTCTCACGTTCCTGTCCTTGTTCTATTAGCACTTGTCGTAATTATCTTTTACAACATGTGCGAGGGGGAGGGAAGGTATTTCGCGGGCATTGGTGGGATGCTTTGGGAAGGAGAGGGGTAGGAGTGTTTCCCGTGTATTGCATCCACAGTATTAAACACACGCGTAAGATATGTACACTGTTTTGGGGCTGATGCTACAGTCGTGTTTTGAGTGCCGTGGGTCGAAAAAGTGTTCCACATACGGTGTGGGGGAGGGGCGGGGGGCAGCGAGTTTATTACGCTATAGTTGTTTCATTTGTTTGTGTGAATTCCATCTCATTTTCTGTGTTTATTGGTATGAGAGTTATATGCGCTTATCGTAATTATCGTTGACAGCATGTGCGAGGGAGAGGAGCGGTATTTCACGGGCATGGTTGGGATGCTTGGGGGTGGGGGTGGGTAGGTGTTTTTCCCATGTATTACATCCAGAATATTAAAAACACCCGCGAGATATATAAACTGTTTTGGTGGTGGGGGCTATATGTTTCATGTCATCAGAGTCACGTGATTTTATCTCGAGATAACGAGATGTTTTCTCGTTATAACGAGATCTTTTCTCGTTATAACGAGATCTTTTCTCGTTATAGCGAGATACTATCTCGTTATAACGAGATCTTTTCTCGTTATAACGAGATCTTTTCTCGTTATAACGAGATACTTTCTCGTTATAACGAGATCTTTTCTCGTTATAACGAGATGTTTTCTCGTTATAACGAGATAGTATCTCGTTATAACGAGATGTTTTCTCGTTATAACGAGATCGTATCTCGTTATAACGAGATAAAAATAAATATTTGAGTGTCCTAAATCAGCCACCGTATATGCCTGTATATACCTGATAGCAACTGCTTTAAAACTGCTTTAGAATATCCACTCTTAGGCGAAATAATGATGCCCCATACCAGAAGAGGTTCGTATAGAAACACTATTAAATATATGTTTGTGGTTATACTGCGGCCCATTTTGACTGGTACCCTGACTCAAGTCATAGTACCAGTCACAATAAGACCAAAACGAACCGTGAGTACATAGTTATACTTTAATTACACATTTTATATTACATATCATAGGTAAGGACGTAGCGACAAGGGACACTTCCTATCTCTTGAAACAGGTTTGTCCCACGAAAATAAATCCACTTCCAGGCTTCGAAAGTTTCCAGTTTTAGGACTGCAGTGTAAAATGTGAATTCGACGTTCCCAGCATCTTTTTTCAGAATAGTTCTTGTTATTTCTTTCATTTTTAAAAAAAAACAAGTCTCTCGCACCGTTGTGTGATTTGAGCTGATTTACAAACGATATAGTGTTTTATGTTGATATTATTCCATTTAACTGATTCGGGGAATGAAAGCATACAACACTAGAAGATTACTTTCATTAGAAATCCACATAAAAAGAGGATATGAAACGAGTGTTTTTCTCATATGATATTTATGAAACGAGTCTAAGAATTTTCCGTTTGGGCGAGCCTCTGGCGAGCCCCAAACGAAAACTTCGGACGAGTTTCATAAATATCATATGAGAAAAACACTTATTTCATGTTCTATATATCATATGACACACATATGCACAACTTAGTATGACTTATTAACCCTTTACCTAACATGTGTTGGAGACGACACTTGGAAAAAACATCGTCATATAACTAGAAATGTTCATTTTTTGCTTCCAAAACATAGGTTATGACCCCTCATTGAAACGAGCGCGATGCGCTCGTTCCAATGAGGGGTCATAACCTATGTTTTGGAAGCATAAAATTAAAAATTTTCGTAATTAGCACTGGCCCGTTTTGGTCGTTATGTTAGGTAAAGAGTTAATGCAATATAACCCAACCTAAATAGGACAGATAACGTAAATTCTCCCTACTGAAATTATGCAAATGTGACCCAGTTGTATTTTGTTTAGCCAATCAAATTGTCCAGTTTTGAAATTGACCAATGAAATCTTTCAACCCGAATTATGCAAATTATGAAAATATGGCCCAGTTGTATTTTGTTCAGCCAATGAAATTGACTGGTTTTGAAATTGACTAATGAAATCGACGGAAGGCTTTATTTATCACTGATTAATATGAATGCAAAATATCAAATGTTTCAAAGTGAACAAAACGGACGAGTCATATGATAAATTATTTTATGTTTACTTACTCTTGCATGTCCATCTCTTCACCCTTCTTAGAATGCGTGTTGACGTGTGTGATCAGTTTTTCTATGCAGTTATGGATTTCGGGGGTCATCTAGATAAAGAAATCAATAACCCATGTTGAAATAGCGTAAACAAAACACTCAGTGTTTATTGCTACTTATCCCCCTTCTTAACGTATTCTTCAGTAGACGTTTGCAATTTTCCCCTATATAGCAGACCTTTTTCACGCTATAGCCTTGAAACGTTGCCCTAGCGCCCACCCCTCCATTAAAACGAGTCGGAAAAGCTCCTTCTAACGAGGGCGATAACTGATCCCTATACAACTGGATTGCTGCAACATCAGCGAAAGAGTCGCTACTCAAACTGCTCCCTTCTTAGGTTCCGCTCCACAATTTTCCAGGCATTTCCAAAAATGATATGCCATATACTCTCTTCAAATGCAAATATTTTGTAACTTAGTTATCTAACCCATAACATGTATTACATTTCCCAAATCCACAAAAACATATAACACTATCTGACTAAGTAGAAATAATCAATCTGAATGGGGATGGAATAATTTATTGTCAAAGGCAAGACTTCAACCTGAAAAATTGCATGAAAAAATGCCGAAACAAGTCATTTTCAACCACCCTGCAGCCTCACAACCAGAAATTTACCTCCCACCCCCACCTACCTACCCCTGGAGCAGAGCATCACCTGTTTCTAAAATGCAAAAAAAAATGTATTTTTCCGTATCATTTTTTAGTTCCATGTCTGGTAACAAACCCGTGTAAAAAATTACATTTTAAAAAAATAGCCAATTTTTCGAAGCCACTGTTTCACATAATTCATCTGGTAATTTACCCCTATGCATCAGACTCCAACTTTGGGACCAAAACTTCAAATTCTCTTGTCCAACAAAAAGCCTAATGTAATCATATATGTGATACTAAAAATATATCTATTTTACATGGTCTTAGTTTCAACATATACCCCATGTTTAGAATTTCACCCCTGTGCAATAGTGCGATTCTGTAGAGCGGAACCTTAAGATGGCGTCAGTCAACGCGATAACTTCTCCAAATACATGAGGTTTGATAACGTGAAAGCTGTTACGCCACGGCAATGACGTGTACGAAAACTAAACGAAGTCTATCACCTTCGGCACTTGTTTTTTGACACGAAGATTATTGAATTGGCATTGCCACGAAAAATGTGCACATCATGAACATATATATAGAGGATATGGAATGATTGTTTTTCTCATATAATATTTCTGAAACAAGGCTAAGAATTTTCCGTTTTGGCGAGCCTCTGGCGAGCCCAAAAGGAAAATACGGACGAGTTTCATAAATATTATATGGGAAAACACTCATTTCATATTCTATTTATCATATGACACACACACGCACAAATTAGCCACCTAGTATGACTTTTTAACCCATCACCTATTTTGAGTTGCAGACGGCACTTGGAAAAAACATCCTCGTATAACCAAAAAATTTCATTTTTTGCTTCTAAAACATAGGTTATGACCCCTCATTGGAACGAGTTCGTCGAGATCTTTCCAATGAGGGGTCATAACCTATGTTTTGGAAGCAAAAAGTGAAAATATAAAAAAGAATGAATGGCGTTTTTCTTGTAGGTAAAAGATTAATACAATATAACCCGCCCTAAATAGGACAGATAACGTAAATTATCCCTACTGAAATTATGCAAATGTGATCCAGTTGTATTTTGTTTAGCCAATCAAATTGTCCAGTTTTGAAATTGACAAATGAAATTGACGGAAGGCTTTATTTATCACTGATTAATATGAAAACAAAATATCAAATGTTTTAAAGTGAACAAAACGGACGAGTCATATGAAAAATTCATTTTGCAGACAGCAAAGTATACAATACTACTACTACTAATAATAATGATGATAATAACGCAATGGTAACGTCTAGAATCCACAGCAGTGCTCTCTGACTAACATTATTACCCCGTATCACATGTGTCCACAGCCTTTGTTCATTCTATGACATTCTGAGCTCAACTCAACGGAGCATTCTGCCGGTGCTCCACAGACGGCACGCAAGGCAAGCACCTCAACAGGTCCCTACTTTACACCTAGGTACGGTGGCGATTGCGTAGTACTGGTGAACATTCCGAACGTCCACAGCTGACATGTGATGCAACGTCGCAGAATCACACACTCAAACTTCGCCGATCGCACACCAGTCACTACTGCGGGAAGCACCCGAATCGATCGCCTAATGGTCGCCCATCCAAGTATTAACCGGGCTCGACGTTGCTTAACTTCGGTTATCTAACGAGAACCGGTCTCGCTTCGCCAGTGCTCCCCTTATATAAAAAGTCACTGAAGATTGCGAGACGTTGGGAAACTGAAAACCTTCTGAGCCATTTTTTGTTTGTTTTTAAGCATACACTTACAGCTTACCAAAAGATGAGATATTGTTTTCCCAAATTTTCTAGATAACTGATATTCAAAGATAGGTGGTAGACAAGTGGTGCTGAGACAAGTCTTGTGGGTCATTAGGCATACACGCACAGGATTTAAATAACGTCTTTCCATCGCTGCCATCTTATCCTACCCATTATTTTCTGCCATTTTCGGAGCTGTCTCTTCGCGTAGTACCTATCTGTAACTCGGGTTTTGTTACATCTGTGGCAATTGTTTTAAACTATCAATAACAAAATACAATACGGGACACCTCGTGTCCACATTTCATTACCCTCTGGGAATCTGTCTATTAAAATCTTACCTGTCTCATCCTTGACTGACTGAAGGCTGGATTTATTATTGATCTCAATCTCTTCCACCGTTCGCCTCGAGCAAAAAACATATGCACATACGGGTCTTTGTCGGGGTCAACCTGAACTGGCCATACCTGGAAACAAATCGATACTCTATCATTGCTTTGCTTCGGCAAAACTTTAATGTATTTTGCCTTCGGTTGTGGAGTTATGTACACTCTAAAATCAGTTGGGTTAAAAAACAATCCAAATCGACTGGGTTGAGTGAATATGAACCCAATTGGGTTCATATTCACTCAACCCAGTCGATTTGGGTTGATTTTTAACCCAACTGATTTTAGAGTGTATTTATTGGGATTTAACGACACTTTCGACAGCCAGGATCACCTCGTGTCGGAGAGTCTTACGGATGGAAGAAGCCGGAGTGCCCAGAGAGAACCACCGAGTATAGGCGCGCATCCATAAGTTGCTGATGGATGTGTTCGTTTGTATATACACCAACCTCTAATGCTATAAATTTTACTGCGTGACGAGCTCGTTCCAATAAAAGGTTCATTAGGACAAAAAATAGCTTTAATTCTCGGAGGACTTTACTTTCATTTTTATAACGGTCGGGATTTATGCATTATCAGGAACATAGACATGGAAATCGAGCCAGATTGTCATATGTAATATCTCACCCCCTACAAGTATCTGGGAATTTCATTGGTTCAAAGACGCCACATGCAGAC
This sequence comes from Pictodentalium vernedei, assembly GCA_031216915.1. Classification (NCBI taxonomy): domain Eukaryota; kingdom Metazoa; phylum Mollusca; class Scaphopoda; order Dentaliida; family Dentaliidae; genus Pictodentalium; species Pictodentalium vernedei. The sequence goes on along the minus strand of CM062295.1, from coordinate 72,196,931 downwards.
TGCATATAAAACCATATACTGCCTGTCAACATCAATATACGCAGACAGCTATGGGTAATCTCCCCTTTGTTAATTGATTATTCAAAATGGCGGCAGCCGATATACGCTTCAAGTTGAAAGATTGAGTGTTGGAAGCCCATATTTGGTCTGAAGTGCAGTTTAGGCAACGTAAAGGGCTTCATATTCTGTGGATGTGTGTCATGTTACCTTCGAAATGAAACTGTTGCGTATGTATGAATTTGCCTTGTTACAATTTATGGGAGAGTGCCTGTAGCAAGTCAAAGACACGTGAACACATTGTGAGAATTCTCTCATTTAATTTTGATCGCTGTTGTTATTAGTTCTGTGCATCGATGCAGCAGTCGGTAAGATATATTCGTTACACAGTTTGTTTGTGGCCTAATATGGTATATATGGTGTCAGTTAATTCCATATCAGGCAACCAACAAACTGTCTAACTAATAATATCCACGTTGTGAGTTGAAAACGAAACAAACTTTAGGCGAAAAACACACTGAAATGTGACTGCGTATTCTCCGAACCAAGTTTGTATTTTTGTTGCTTTGCAAAAGGAAACTATTAAGTATTATTACGAAAGTCTAAGAATGCTGTAAATAAAATCCCGTCAGTGCTAGTCATTTAGGAGTTTGCATTGTCAAGTTATACGTTAGGAAATAAGTGAAATTCGAAGCAGTTGACGGTAAACGTGATCATTGTCTCTCCCTTTCGCATCACACGTTGTTTTATAAATAAACGACACCTGGGGTGCCTACGGTGTCAATATGGAAGATGCTGAAAAAGTCTATTAAAAGATTGCTCAATAAGTTGACAGCAATCGAACAATCAGTAGGTATTACCAACCATATTGACGGAAAAGAGAAACGCAAGTTCAGTTTTGGTAACACTTTTTTTTATTCGCAGACCAAATGTAGTAAAATATGACACATAGCTATCTAAGTGTACTGTCTAAAGAGTCTTTGGTTAACATTCAATCAACCATGACCACGTGCTATGCTGCATGCTTTCAAAAGATTGTTCGACAAGGCGTGCATCCGGGGCACTCCCACGTGCTATGGGCTTGCAAAACCATACGAAATCGAAGTTTTGAACAGTATACATCGATTGCACAACATTTCATTTCAACTCGATAGGGGTAGGACTATTGTACTAATAATGCAGGACCAATCGCAACGTCTAGTCGCTCAGCAATTTGGGGTCCATGAGTCAACGATAGCTCCTTTTGTTGGGCGTCGCAGAGCCACAGGATGATTAGCTGACCGTCCCAGGAGCGGGTGTCGGCCCGTTACGCCGCCACGTTAAGATAGAGACACACGTCCCCACACCCCCGTAACCGATTTCAGACTGCGACGGAGACGGTGAGTCAGGTTGTAGGCACTCATGGTCGCCGAGTGTGTCCAAGAACAGTTACGAGTCGGTTGCGAGAGTTCAATTTAAGGCCACGACGTCCCTACGTTGGTCCGCAACTTACAATCAGGCGACGTCAACGTCGATTGTAATGGCTGCGGAAGCATGCAACAAATCGGTTTCACTTGGCCCACTGGAGAAGTGTATTATTCACTGATGATTCTCGGTTCACTCTTTACAAGTCAGATGGACGACAACGTTGCTATCGACGTCGAGATGAGCGATATTCTATCTAAGGAAAATGGCAGATTTGAGGGAGGGTCTGTTATGGTTTGGGGGGATTTCTTATGGCGTGAAAATACCTCTCGTGGTCATCCAGGGCAATCTTACAGCCGTAAGATATCGGGATTAGGTCCTCGTGCCTCACGTCCTTCGACTTATCCATGCGCGTAATCTTACGTTGCAGCGGGTTAATGAGAGGTCGCACGTTGTTAGGATCTGTCGTTATTTCCTGAACCAAAACAATGTCCTAGTTCTCGATTGGCCACCCTACAGTTCCGATTTGTCCCCAGTACATAAAACAAGAGAAAACCAGATGTCCATGCTTTTTGTATATCAAGTTTGTTCAGAAAATATTCCGAATTTACACAGCCGAACATGAGATGACAAGGTTTTCGACAAGGGGTCGAGGCCCTTAATTCTTGATAAAGATTGTCGGATAACGATCTGAGTATGTTATTCAAATCTACCTGTCGACCTATGAGAGTTCATGAAATTTGATAAAAATTCTCTCGTAATTTAAGCGAGATGTGATGACAAGTTTGTGGATAACAGCCACGAAATGATACTTAGCGATGCATGGGGTAGGACAGCACGTAACGTTGGAGCCATGTGGCAATATATGCCACTGTACGCCTGTCCCAATCTAACCCTTCACAGACTCTATTAGATTTGGTATAATAAGCATTCATGTTAGCAACAGAATACAGATTATTCAAAAATACGTCCTCTAGAAGAATTAAATTGCATACCTTCCTTGCGTGAAAATTGTGAAACTGTTTTACAAACACTTGTTGGAGGATATTTACATCTGATGTCACCAAAACCGGATTTGGCCCTTCAAAATATCTGTAATTAAAATAAAGAAACATTTTAATGAACAGTCACTTGCAAAGAACTATCTGCAAAACGTCCAAAATAAAAAAAAGCGGTAGACATGTGAATAAAATAATGTCACTTGCGTAATGCATGAATTCTTTATGACACTTCTTCAAAACACGATCTATAAAAAGGTACATTATGCAAACGTTTAGAGCATGTCGCAGATAGACTATTGTCTTTAATTTATAAAGTTCATCAACTTTAAAGATTGTAACAGTTCACCAATTGTGCCTATGTTCTCTACTAAGACTGTTTTGGTGTCTGAGGGACACATTAGCATTTAATGACTGGTGAGTTTTGAGTGGCATTAATTGACTGGTGGTTTTTTATGTCTCACTCTCCCTACTGGGAAGAGACTGAAGCTAATATACAGTTATAAGTATCATATCCCACGTGCCATGCGTGTCACCAATCATCACACGGGCCCGTGAAGATGACTGATTTGGAAGGGTTGGTGTGCGTTAAGCTACAGTTAAAACTAGAAGTCCTGTCACGAACTGTGCTCTTATCTAGGCTGAATTGCGCGCAATTGCCATATCGAATGGCATCCAAAGCACGGCAGGTTCTCCTGGTTACTCATAGCAAACACGGGCAATGTTTCTGCCAATGGACCTCCGGGTTACCCGGAGGTCCATTGGCTGAAACATTGCTTGTGCACAGGCCATATTTACAGAATTTGATAGCCTTACTATGCTCATATCGTGTAGATTAACGCGCATATCGACGTGCTATTTGTGCGCATTTCGGGACAGGACTTTTAGTTTTAACTGTAATTAGTCCCGATTGCACTGACTGATAAAATATTCCAACTACATCACCAAGACATGCCCTCGTTGAAGGCACGCCTTGATGATGTAGCTGGAATATTAGCCAATCGGGATTATAGTTGAAACTCGCAAGTCTTCTAGTAAATTTATTTGGGGATAAATACAATAACTTTCTTTATTCTTGATGGTTCACTCGAATACACCAAATTCATCGAGATATCCTCAGCAACTCCTGACAATTCTAGTTCGTAACTCAACCTTTCTAGAAGTTACGATTACAAATAAACTTACAACATCCGTACGTACGTACAATACCCCCCGACCCTGTATCGCGCAGTACTGTGGTTATAAAAACAGACTGAGAATTTTGACCGGATCGCGACTACGTCGCCATCCGGTACAAATTCACTGTCAATGTTCCGTACAAGTAAACTGTAGAATATCATTCATTCAGATTCAAATTCTTTATTCTCAGTATACACACATGTAAAGTGGTTACAAATAAACGTATTGCACAAATATAATAAGTAGTATACCGTGGGAAGTGGCATACCCTGATTGGCTGTCTACCAGCCACCCTGGAGTAATTGCAAACAGACTGTAACCAAATGAATTTATGAGACACATAAATTGGGGAATGGGAATCGAATACGCCAGAAGGAAGTTGGTGCTTCAGGGTTGGCAAGAAGCAACATGTCGAAAACGAAATGCGAGAACAAGATGCTATTTTCTGATATTACCACGTAACCCTTTACCTAACACGAAAGGCAGACGACACTTGCAAATAATATTCTTGAATAACTCATTTTTTTCATTTTTGGCGTCAAAAACATAGCTTATGACCCCTCATTGGAACGAGCTCGTTGAGCTCGTTCCAACTAGGGGTCATAAGCTATGTTTTGACGCACAAAGTGAAAAAGATAATGAAAATTGGATGGTGATTTTTGTGAATAGCGCTGGCCGGTTTTTGCCGTTACGTTGGGTAAAGGGTTAACAGAACATCCTCTAATTCATTAACATTGTTCAGTAAGGCGATCCAATTATATAACTCGCTGCAAGTCACGTGACGTCTCGGACCGCGGGCGGATAATGAAAATGATATTAGTTATCCGCCCGCGGCCCGATACGTCACGTGATTTCACATCGATTTATTTGCAATCAACGTAATGTCTCCATTGTTTGTTTTCATCCGTGACGAAACGAGTGCACCCTCGCAACGGAAAATCAAGTGCGTGATTTTAGTTTATATGGTCGGTATAGATATGTATCATTCTGTTTTTGAAGCTGCCAAACTCCGATACTGGATTTGTTTTGCTTCAGTTATATCGTACTTGGTTTTTAAAAAATTATAAAAGTAAATGCCGACATCTCATGAATATTCGAAGTTCAAATTCTTTACTTGATTGTGCATTTTCTGTTCACATTACAATGTTTACAAGTATGTTGAATAATTCTCGTTGTGCTTGAACCATTGATTTGCAGTTATTTTGAGGTTACTTGAATGTTCTCCCCTATCAGTGGAAATAATAGTAATAACATGATTTTCAAGGGCATTACGGTTCTATTAGCGGCCCAACAGAAATGATTAAAAGTCCTCTGTCGCCGCTTATAAGACCTTGGGATGTTTATCATTTCTGTTGGGCCGCTAATAAACCGTAATGCCCTTGAAAATCATGTTACTGTTATAGTATTACCACTTTACCTGGCGTTCCCTAGTGGATTAACAATATTTTCACGGGCGATCAAAAGCCGTAATGCTCAGTAGATGACGTGTCGTACTGGGCCAGCGGGCGCTAATGGATTTCCATTCCATTAGCGCCCGGTGGCACAGTAGGACGTCGACGGGTGGAACGAGAAATTAAATCCAACACATTTCACATCAGAAACAACCCCTGTTTGCCAGATTGGCGAGTACATAATTTATTTACTCCTCCCTACAATCACTAAAACAATCAATACTTCATTTCAGTGATATTCACTTTATTGACAATGACATGTCGAAAATAGTCACATGACACGAATTACGCCCCATGTTTTGCTGGCGCCTCGTTTCAACTAAAACGTTCGGGGCAATGAAGGGCAAAATTATTCTTCATAAATTGAGGGCAAAAAAGGGTTTTGGTGCACAAATCTATCGATATCCCGTTGATCGGTCTGTGTGGAGGTGAGTACTATCCTCTAACATTTTAATCTTATTTCATGTTTCGTCTCCGATGCTGGGCTTACAACTTACAAGTGTTTATGTTTTGCGCTTTCGACGTAAACATTGGTTTGGGTCACATGACGATAATTCCCACGTGCTGTTTGTTTGTCAACAGACGACACATCTGCTTTCGAATACGGTTTCAAAATGTCTCAATGAAGCGATAATAGCGAATAAAATGAAAACTAGTAAAAGCTGGTATTGGTAGGAAATCACAGATGGTGGCAATAATAGTAATAACATGATTTTTAAGGGCGTTATGGTTCATTAGTGTCACTCCAGAAATTATTAACAGCCCTCTGTCCCATTAGCAGCCCTCGATTACGTCTCGGGCTGCTAATAGGAACTCTGGCTGTTAATCATTTCTGTTGGGCCGCTAATGAACCATAACGCCCTTAAAAATCATGTTGTTGTTATATTGTTTTTCTTGAATCTGTCTTGCTTTCGCAATAAATTATTCGCAAAAGTTTGCCCCACTGGAGCAACGTAATAGCGAGATGGGATAGCGATCTGATGGAGAAGACCACTTTGTTGGGTTTTCATTTTGCAGTCTAGTGTGACAATCGTCGCCGTGGGTAAATATTTGACGGAGGACGTTCACCACTATATGTGTCAACGACAATTGATTATCACAACTCGACAGCCTCTCCATAGCGATATTTAGTACGGATGTCCTATCTGACGTACTACCCACGCAATCAAGTGCGACCTTGGACCTCCCGTGAAGAAAAGTTGAAAGCACGATCTTGATGCGAATTTAGCAACTTTGATTTCGTTTCACACGTCAAACAAACACGACGATTTGAACCCCTAATTACGAACATAAACGTTTTTCTCCCATGGACTCGGTGAACCACACAACTGCGGTGTATTAATGAATGAAAGAGAACGGCAAATGATATAAAAAGATAAGCCATTATGCATTCTCTCGCTGTCGGTTACTAATAAACTAAAGAAAATAAAATTAAGACCAAAGCGAGCATTTCATTCATTTATTATTGGTATTATTGATGTTAGCAATTTTATATAAGTGTCTTGAAATTATAAAAAGAAATCCTTAGTCATTCCCCACCTTACTATTTCTAATCTCGGTGGCCAATTTTGGCGATCTCCCTGCAAAGGGACGTCTGTTTTTAACTCTTCACATCCACAGTTCACGCTGGCCTGAAATTGTTTTGTGGAATTTTTGGATGCTACTAAATGAATTTTTTTATGCCAAATGAAAGATTTTACTTCCAAAGGGAATCTAATTGTAAATGACAGCCACTTAACTGGTTGAGCGCTAGATTATTTTTGGTGGTCTGACTTTGTTATTCAAAATTTGTTTTATTACAAATTATTGGAGAGTGCCCATGGGCACTCTCCAATAAGTTCTAATAGAACAAATTTATATAAACAAAATATTTGTGTTTGGCTGAATATGAAACACGAACAAGGAAAATACGGGCTTTTGCTCTGGTACTCTCAGTTTTCTGAAAGCCTCGATAGTGTTTCCTAGAACTCGACCAGTTAACCATGCCTCATCCTTTGAGGGCAACAAAGCTAAAAGCCACCTTTTGCACTCAAAGTCGTTCCCGCGTTGTGTCCTTGGGCAAGGCACTTAACCCCGATTGCCTACATGGGGGCACGATGACGCTGTGTACTAAGGCGTACTGCACGTCGAAGGTGCGCATGTCTTCAACCAATCTAACCCTGAGTGTGCCGCGGTGCAGAGTTCAGAGTTACGATGTTGGAGAGCTGGCAGCTGCTCGTCGTTGCTCGGTGGTTCTCTCCGGGTACTCCGGCTTCCTCCACCCACAGTCACCGACATGATATGACCCTGGTTGTTAATGTGTAGTTAAGCCCTAAAAAAAAAAAATTGCACTCAAAGTACGATATTTTATCGTTAAGTGTTCCCTCGGTCTTTTTAGTATTTTAGTTGTAAAGAGAAGGATTGTCTAAAAAGACAAAGGAAGATAAAAAGAAGATTAAATGATTTGATAAACAGATTAAACGGATAAATTCGGTTGAATTGAATAATTCAGTTGCCTCATAATGAATAAAGAATGATGTTACTGAGAGGCTTGAAGCTGTTGTCAGCGATTTTGTTGAAAACTACCCACTAAAATAATAATCCACAGAACCCTCGAGAACCATCAGAAATATATTTTTGGTGTCAAGTTTTGGTACCAAATGCTGTATTTTTGGTCCAAACGAACATTGTTTAGTGCAATTGGTCCAGTCTAGTTTATAGGTACTACTATATTACTACCTTAAGAAAACACACCATGATGCACAAACTATCCAATTGAACAAGTTTTTTGGGGGCGTGAGGCCGATTCCGTCTACAAGTTATTTATGTCCTTAACCGAGACGGTTATGCCCACAAGAAAGACCTTGCGCCGATTTCGTACACAAAACGGAAGCCGCTCAAGCCCACAGACTGCATACAAATTATGCCCACATGTCCAATCGGTTTGCGTTTGGTGGCCGAAATCGGCTTGTGGACATCATCGGTATTTCTGACATACTCGTTCATAACAGACGTAGATTCTTCTCGGCAATGTTTGTTTTTTAAAAATGTGATTTCGAGCAATTTTGAAAAAAATGCATTCAATAACCTCTGGGTGACCTCAGCGATGTTGACCAATATTTTGAATCTCCATTGAAGTTCAACTAATGTGGTGTTGGTCCCAGGTCCATAGATCATACCATACTTCGAGATATGTGCGTGCACCCACTTTCAAAATTTTTTTTGCTCTGCCCACTTTTTAGTGCAGAAAAAATGTTTGAATTTTGGGAATGCATTTTGGGTCATAAAGATTTCCTGCAATTCTGTAAAAAATGCACTCGATGACCCTGGGTGACCTTGACCCATATTTCTGAACCGCCATTGAATTTCGAAGCCTTTGGTGTTGATCCCAGGACCATACTTAATTTTTTTAAATGAATGCAGTGCACGCCTCGCGAACAAAAAGGTCCAAGCTTCGCATTCAGTGTCTTTTTTTTCCCGGCCTACTCTACCCTTAAATTTAGAAAACTGTGTTCCAAGCAGAAGCTCCAGTCAGTTCTCTGTTTGCCTGTCCGTCTGTTTCTCTAGCCGTCCGTCCCTCCGGCCGGCCACCTGTCCACCCATCCGTCCGTCCACCTGTCTGTCGGTCTGCCTGCATCTCTTAAATCTCTGTCTGTCTGTCTGTCTGTCTGTCTGTCTGTCTGTCTGTCTGTCTGTCTGTCTGTCTGTCTGTCTGTCCGAACAATAAGGGCAATAATACGGGAGTTAAGAGTTGGTTTTTTTTGCCGGGACAGGCATTATGAGCTTACTTTCAGATTATGAGCTTACGTGGAAAAATTATGAGTTTAATGTCTAAAATATGAGACTTATGGGGCAAGTATCGATTTGTAGTGATTTTTCGGGGTTTATGTTGAGGTTTATGGTCAATTAACGGCTGGGGTTAGCGTTGTCCCCTCTTCCGGTTTATCTTGATGGATCTAACCATGTCTATTCCGCCCAAATGATTTCCGAAGAAACGCCTTTTTAGCGGTTGCTCGAACGTTTTAAAATAATCAATTTTTCCGCAAAAAATTAGCCTACAACTCCCGTTTTTAAGACCAGCCGTCCGTCCTATCCCCCCCCCCACACACCCACCCGGAAGCCCGCCCACCCGCCCGCCCGCCCGCCCGCCCGCCCGCCCGCTCATCTCTGCCTGTCCACCCCCCTCTCTCTCTCTAATGTACGTACAAAGCGAAAGCGCGCCCACCTAACGCATATATCTTCACCTTCTGACAAAGAGATAAACGAGCACCCACGCATATATCTCCAAAATACGTACACCACCATGAGGATACTCTTTTCGGAAGTGTCACGGTGTTTTTATAGGGGTTAACATGTACAGTTGTCCAACACCCAGATACCTGTGAATACTTTTATATATTGTGATATGAAGGTTTTTGTTTTCAGCACTCAGTTTCCCTTGCTGGGTACATATGTAATTACTCCTAATCCAAATCAATAGGAACTGAAGGAAATCAGTGCATTTGTACTTGACGATTACACCCACGACACGTAAAGAGGTCGTATTAAATAGGTCTCGTCGTTTTCTACACGATACATTTCAATTCGCCTGAAAGAAAATCGGGCATGTGCGTTCGCTGTGGAAGCTACCAGATGAAGGGCATCTGAAGCCGAGAATAGGGCGTCCGAGAAAATAACCGATCTTGTAGGGAGAGTCTTCAGTAAATATTTTAACAGAGAAAAACAATCGCGCTGATTGAGCCAAGTTTCTCACTGTATTACACTATGAAGGATACACTCTGAAGTTTCTGATCGACATCCAACTCTCCAGAACTGATAAGGGAAGGAATGATTTATTGACGTCCGCTCGCGGGCGTAGGTGGCATTTCGAACTTGGCAGGGCGTGGTCATGCAAGGGCACCTACACATTGATATATATCTACGGTTGCCCAGTTCCCTTAGTGATATAGGAGGAATACAAAACACAAGACTCTGGCTGGGGTTTACGCGTCTCTGCATTGGCAAAAATGCGCACTTTTGGCTTCGTATGTAACAAACGACCCCAGGGACATTTGTTACATATGTAGTCAAAAACGTACCTTTTTCTTGACTTCAAAATAACAGGAAGCGACAAATGAAAAGAGGGTTCTTTGGTTATATCTTCAGAGAAAAGAGTCTGCGAACCCCCTTTCGAATAAGATTGCAATGGCCGGTTGGTAAAGATAATATTGGTATAAAATCTCTCCCTCTGTCTCTTGCTGTCTGTCTGTCTCTCTGCTATTTCTGGAAAACGTTATGGTGTGTGTGTGAGGCGGGGGTGCTCCCTGTATTTCCCGGTTCCTACGTCCCTACGACCACTAGACCCACATTTATAGGAACTGCGAGGCTTACAAAATCCCCAGGAGATTGATGGTGCAGCAGTTTTAGTTTTTTTTTTTTGTTATACACTTATCTATTTCAGTACCTATGGAAACTTCCAACTTTACCTTTATGGATGGCATTTCCGGTGATATAATGCCAAAAGCCGCCTGGTTCCGCTTCTTTATCATGTCCTGTCCAATGTATAATTAACAGTATGACGTCATATCATGGTTCACTGTGGGGTGCATGTGGGCTTTCGGGGTAGCTCGCGTGGGCGACCATGTTGTGACGTTATTGACATTGTGATACGTCGTGTTAATGTACGTGCGGAGAGCATGATGTTAGGCTGACGCGTACTTCCAGCGCCCATTTCGTTCTCTGGTAGCACGTGGTTGCTATGGGAACCAAAGAGTCGAGTGACATCTAATAGAGTAGAGTGGTGTCTGGCAGTATGTTCGATTGGATGGGAGTATGTTTAACTTTCGAAATAGACAGACAATGACTAAAATTACCGAAACGATCCCGTCCAGGTCATAATCTTGGATGACACTTGGTTACTACAGAACTTTGAGCCTTTTAACCATACGGGGGTGTATTCTGGGGTAAGGCCGATTCAATAGAAAAACATCGTATTACAAACAGTGGCGGCGCCAGAGTTACAAAAAGTGAGGGGGTAAAGTTGGGGATTGTGCAGCGCCGAGCTGGGGTGGGTTTCGGGGGTGTTGGGGGGGGGGGGGGGTCTTCTCCCTAAGTTGAGAATTTTTTTTAACTGTTTTGCAACAAAATCATACGAATATGGATATTATTGGAACCGACTGGACAAGCCGGTTCCAATGATATTCATATTTGCATGATTTCATTGAGTTATACCTTAGAGAATTTTTCAAAAATATTAAATTTAATTTATTTTTTAAAATTGCTGTAGGCTGAATTCCAAACGGATGCCTTGCACGCTCTCGATTCTAGAATTCGTCGAATACTCTTAAGCATTATGTTTCAGTCCATTTAAACGCAGCATGCCTTGTTGCAATTTGGACCCTCGACTCTTGTTTGTTGTTTGCAGCTAGCGTGTGTGTGGGGAGACGGGGGGGGGGGGGGGCATAATTTCAAAACTTCTCTGATTTAGTGCACTTGGGAATAATGGATTAAGCATACCGACCATTACACCGCAACGTTCAATACAACAAAAATTAAAATGATAGTATTGTTTTACTACTCTTGGCGAAAAAAGTGGAGGGGTAAGTACCCCCCACATACCCCTCCATGGCGCCGCCACTGATTACAAAGGAAGACCAACCAATGACTAAACGAAATCTCAACAAGCCATTATTGTGGATAGTAATCGATTGGCGTGAGTAGCGCGCGGTGCTATAGAGATGATGCTAGCGACCTTGTGTCATCGATGCCCGTATCATTTCACACACTTCTGACATTTTCTACAGAGCAGTATAAAAATACAGAAGCTGACAAGTTTTACATTTTTTTTCCAAATCCGTTTGGACGTTTGACGATTATTCTCTGTTTAACCCTTTACCCAACGTAACGGCCAAAACCGGCCAGCGCTATTCTCAAAAATCGCCAATTAATTTTCATTATTTTTTTCATTTTTTGTCACAAAAACATAGGTTATGACCCCTCGTTGGAACGAGCTCGACGAGCTCGTTCCAACGAGGGGTCATAACCTATGTTTTTGAGACAAAAAATGAAAAAAATTAGTTATTCAAGAATTATTTTTGCAAGTGTCGTCTGCTTTTCAGGTTAGGTAAAGGGTTAAACTCATTCAACAAATAAGAAAACAACGATTTCACCATCGTTTTTGATGGTCTCTAAAGTTTTTTGTTTCTGTTCATTATATCAACATTATGCGTATCGTGACATATAATACAGACACTACCCTTTCCATTAATATAAAATTAATATAAAGTCTAGGAGGTAAGATCTGCTATTTTATTTTCCTAAGAAGAATAAAAACTTACAAATTACTGTAAAAATACATTCGCTAAACAAAGAATCAAAGTGAACTTCTGCTCAGTTGCTTCTAATAAACTTGCCATTAAAGCCAAGTTTTCTTTTGCAGCTTTCAATAAACGAAAATTATTGACATCTCCAAGAGCTTCTTAATTGGACCTTTCTCGCCTGTCCAATAATTACTTTATCGAAAGTCGATGATGAGACAAGTCAGGGATGTATGTGGGAGTATTTTGCTTGCTTAACCCTTTACCTAACCTGAAAAGCAGACGACACTTGCAAAAATAATTCTTGAATAACTAATTTTTTTCATTTTTTGTCTCAAAAACATAGGTTATGACCCCTCGTTGGAACGAGCTCGTCGAGCTCGTTCCAACGAGGGGTCATAACCTATGTTTTTGAGACAAAAAATGAAAAAAATAATGAAAATTAATTGGCGATTTTTGAGAATAGCGCTGGCCGGTTTTGGCCGTTACGTTGGGTAAAGGGTTAACCCTTTACCTAACATGAAAAGCAGACGACACTTGAAAACAAAATTCTTGAATAACTAATTTTTTTCATTTTTTGTTTCAAAAACATAGGTTATGACCCCTCATTGGAACGAGCTGGAAGAGCTCGTTCCAAAGAGGGGTCATAACCTATGTTTTTGAGACAAAAATGAAAAAAATAATGAAATTTAATTGGCGATTTTTGTGAACAGCGCTGGCCGGTTTTGGCCGCTACGTTGGATAAAGGGTTAAATGTTTCCGAATCATCGTTTTTCACATTGCTCTAACCACTTCTCACCAATTTCGGTTACAATCCGCCGTTATTCTCTGTAGGGTGAAAATGAAATTAACTGGTATAGGCATTTCCTGTCTCTCCTCAATAATTTTTTTCCGATACAAATGTAGAAAGGGTGTGTGTGTTCTAGAATAGTACAGGATTTCGAATGTAACAAGAACTTACCCATATGTTTTTCCATATTGCTTTGTCCATTCCATGAGCGTGCCGTGAAACGTCTGAAATAATAAACAATAGCTAAATCAATGTATCCGCTATTGTCTATCTACTGAATTGGTCTGCAACGATTAATCGTGATAGTCTTGAATCGCGATAAATTTTCATCATTCTATACTTATCAGTGTTCACTATGTATTACTTATTTATTTATTTATTGGTGTTTAAGGTCACATATTTATGCACAATGGCTAATCATGACCGCAACAGTTTTACGGGTGGAGGAAGCCGGAGTACCCGGAGAGAACCACCGAGCAACGGCGAGCAACTGTCAGCTTCCCAACATACCAACTCCACACAAGCAGGGTTAGCATTGGTTGAAGACAGGAGCACCATCGACGTGCAGTACGCCTTAGTACACAACGTCACCGTGCCCCCACGTGGGCAATGGGGGTTAAGTGTCTTGCCCAAGGACACAACGCGGTTGCCGCAGGTGGGATTCGAACCGAGGACCTGTCGGCTTGCAGCCTGCACCTCTACCTACTGAGCCACCGCGCCCCTTCGCTATGTATTGCGACTTCTTGGATTTTCAAAGCTGATGCAATGAAACCCTGTTATTTGGTTAACAACGTTGACAGTCATAAATATTCGATTAAAGAGATTACTCGATTAACCAAAAAAAATGAAATTCAGTCTATTTTTTAAGTATTTATTTAGTTAATCCATTATATCCTGTTTGACAGAGCTCACAGAGCTCTGTCAAACAAGACATAAGGGATTTAAATGGTTAGCATATATTTTTTGATGGATAAAAAGAAATGGAAATGGGTCTTCAAATCAAATACTTATATGGCTGAATGCCATTTGTTATCAAATTGAGAGGTTACATATTGTTTAACCCTTCGAGACTTTAATTATCCTGACGTTCAAACGTCACTGGGAATTCAGTTTCTTCAGCGTTTTTAAAAATGCGACGTCAAACGTCTGAAAGTACAAATAACAAGATATTTTTCACATTAGTGATTATCTTAACCCATTCAAACGTATGTGCGGTTCTGTATATACATGTATCATGATGCGTGTCGTTTCGTGGAGACTGAATTGTGATACATCCCGTATTCTGACGGCAGCATATCGCTGTAGCCTTACTGCCGAATAAGTTTTGTTTGTTTTTGTCTGTTTTGTTGGTTGGGGTTTATCTACGCATTCAATAGACATAATCATATGTTGGGACACTTTTACGGTTGGGGCAGGCCGAAGTACCTTTTATTCGTCATTTGGGTCAATACAAATTTGTCTGGACAATTTTTGAAAATAACGGCAGTATTTTTCATTACCGTAATATCGTAATTTTTAGATACTCTCGGTACGATAAATCGGTATTGGCTTGAAAGTGATACCACAAGAGTAGTATAGCATGTACCCTAACGTCCCCGATGACCCGGAGCTTTGCCATGGCAACTAGTGTTAAATTCTCATAGGAACCGGAGCTTTTGCCGGAGCAACTTTTTCCTGTGCAAAACTTTGGATCCATCCATCTAGGTTCGGCTTGTGGTGTTCGTACTGCATATGTAGTATGCTATGGTTTGTATAGTGATATATGTGCGCGTGTGTCTATCCGTATATAGTATGGGTATGCGATGGGATATTGATGGGGAGATAAGTTTTCTTATAACGCCCATATTGTACTACCGTCTGGCATAACATAACGTACCACCTATTGCACGATAATATGAAGCATCAGTTCGATTAGTAGTACCAAGGGGTAAGAGGGGGACATACAGGGGTATATAACGCCCATAATATACTACGATATCACTCCCCAACATGAAGCCCGACACACCCTTACCCGAATAGCGTCAGATCAGATTGTACAGTGTACAGCAACTGCGGTCAACGTTTCTATGACGTCGCGTGCGCGTCATGACGTCACGACGTCAATAGCAACGTCAACCGTTTCGCAGGGAAAACTTTCAAGAAATCCCACCTCTCCCCTGACTGTGTGGTGTTAGTCCATTGGAGAGTCTGGTATTTATTCGCCGCTGCTTTGTGATTCTTGTCGTGCACTCCGGCTTCCTCAACCCGGAACACAGTCCTACACGAGGTGACCCTGGCTGTCGAAAGTGTTGTTAACCCCCCCCCCCCCATACGCCCTACCCCATCCCCCCAAAAAGGGACATCAGTCCTTACCTTATTCAAAAGTTTCAGTAAATTCCCAAAAAGGAAGTGCGGAGCTGGTCCTTCGATTCCAATTTGTTTAAACACTTGCATTTGTCGCCTGCGACACCTGAAACAAAAAAGTTAAAAAAAAAACATGCAGCTAAAAAATGCTCATTGAAATATTCCTTGCTTTTTTGTACATCAACCTTTGACTTTTTATTACACGCCTGTTCTATGTAATCCCCATCTACAGCAACACTAAGCCTTGCGGAAAGTGAAAATCTGTTCCGCGAATATGTGCGGAACGAAAATCGTTGAGGGAATATTTTTAAATAGAAGCAAAATTTCAATGGAATTTTCTGCAAATCGTGCAACGCGATTACAGTTTGAATCGTTAGCTAAAAATCGTCCAATAGGCACATAGAACACATTGGAACTTAGGGGACGAAACAGTAACACGGGTTCCCCTCGCAATTTTGGATGGAGATAAAATACGTTGTTTTTGTTGATAGTTGTCAAATGAATTGCTGAGTGTCCTTCTAATAATTGTTTTTTATAGACGTGAAGGCGTGTAATAAACACAGAACGACACACGCGTGTGAACGGGTTAATCGATATGGCACTTGTGCCATCGCGAAAGGACAAAACTCGAGGCCTGTGGCCTCTCGTTTTATCCTTTCGATCTGGCACTCGTGCCATATCGATTAACCCATTCACACGCGTGTGTCGTTCTGTGTATATCTGCTTCTGTGGTTTTTGATGACTATCTGGAAACTATTTATTTTTACAGTGAATGAGATCGAAATATGTACAAGGATTTGCTATGAGGCGTCACCCAAGGACTCGAACACACTCTAGCTTGGCGTATTGCTTTTTGAATAAACAAAAATAAATCTTCGTTTTAAAACTCAAGATCATATTTCGTTCAGAAAGCTAAACCAACAAGTTTTGGCAAAACACAAAGACGTTTGGTAAGAGTTGTCAAACAAACTACTGAAGCCCATTATAAATGAAAAGTTAATAACGATACATGTGTCTGAATGGAGAAAAAGTGCTTTCCCGGCATTTTTATTTATTTATTGTTTTCTGCAGACCACGGCTTCAATCGGTATCGCTAACCTTCCGCGTTTTGAAAAAATATTTTGTCCTTTGTCTGTCTATGTTAGGGTTTGGGAATCATGACCTGAAATGTTGAAGGTGCTTCTGTGATTTTCTGTGTTTCACAGTTTTTATGTGTTCTGGATAAATTCATACGGACTCCCATCATAAAATGTATTGTTTTAAAGGTACCAAACAACGATAGAGGTCAAGAGTTTTTTTGTACGAGTGCTGTTAAAGTTTAATAGTACTTTTTGATCGTCTGTTTGTCCGTTCGGCGGTTGGTATGAAAAGTTTATCCCCAGTTCCGTAGGAGCAGCACGTTCAAACTTAGTTTCAAAGTGCTGATGCCGAAAACTTCAAATTCGTTGAACGCGGCTTTTTCAAGTTGACAACATATAACAACTTTATATTTCTTCATAAAGGCCTGTTCTTTGTTTAACTAGATTTCAAGATAACTTCTCGGTCGATAAAAGCAATTAGAGCTATACTCCCTTCACATGTGCTCCGGAAAAAGATCTCGAACAATGCACAGAAGATGGGAATTTATTAAGGCCCTGTTTTATCCCTCATCAACTGAACGTTAAACAGGGACCGACCTGGGCATGCGCCAGTGCGTATTTGGTTCTGAAACATCAGGACCTGGCTCTTAAATCTCAGAAATAGGCTTCTCAGTTGGCGCGTAACTTCTCAGATCATATTTTGATATTCTTTCGATGGATAATCGAGAGAGACACTCTTACATGTATTATATATATGATTATCATTTATCATTGTTGTAGAGTGCTTAAGTTAATACTTCAAGTCTTAATTACCAAGCATTAATCTTCACTGTGGTTTCTGATCAAGTCTTGGCTGCCTAAATAGGCAGCCAAGACTTGATCAGAAACCACAGTGAAGATTAATGTTTGCTATAGTGTACTAAATGAAAATGATGAGAGCTATTACATACTTGCAGTGTGTGTTACAAACAGCAGTTTGACTCCGTAAATTGAAATCTGGCGCATGAATTGAAAAAATAGGCTCCGAGGCTAGAGCGTATTTTAATTAGTCCTGATCGGTCCCTGGTTAAACCTCAACCACAAACTTGTCTATCCTTTCATTAGTATCCTTTATCAAAGACAATGGTATTATTGCAACGAATTCAGTCAGTTGTTACCAGCGGTAATTACTTATTTTTGTATTGTTTCTTAACCCTTACAACCCGAAAGACTGCTTCTCCGATCCAGGGTCGTGATATAACCTGCCTTCATTAAGTAGATAGCTGCTCGGTAAATTCGTGCGGTAGACCAATCAACATTTTCACCTTGCGGCCACATGGCTGCACGCTGAAAATATTGATTGGTCTCCCACCAGGTAACCAATATAGACTCTTCCAACTGATGACACCGAACTAGCGTAGAAGATACCACCAGTGTTTAGAGGGTTAATAATAATAACCGCAGGATGTAACCAATCCTTAAAGGCACAGAAACGCTGTTTAACACATGCAAACTTTTCTTTCTATATTTGGACTTACTTTTGTGTTCATACTTGTATATTACATATATTACTTTATCTGAATAAAATAAAAATTAAATTACAAAAAATAAGATTTGAAGAGAAGATTGCGTTGATTATCTCTGGTTTATCTTAAACCAGTTCACGGCAATCCTAATGATAACAAATAATGGGCCTCTTGTAAAACAGTTTATTTTTTCACAAAATTCTGACTTGGAGGGTTAAAATTGTTACACACGAAAAGCGATTGGAGCAGCTGAGGGCAAAGTTTTTTTTTTTATTTATTTTTATTGGTGTTTAAGGTCACATATTTATGCACAATGGCTAATCATGGCCGTGACAGTTGTACGGGAGGAGGAAGCCGGAGTACCCAGAGAGAACCACCGAGCAACGGCGAGCAACTGTCAGCTCCCCAACATACTAACACCACACAAGCAGGGATAGCATTGGTTGAAGACAAGTGCACCATCGACGTGCAGTACGCCTTAGTACACAACGCCACCGTGCCCCCAGGCGGGCAATGGAGATGAAGTGTCTTGTCCAAGGACACAATGCGGTTGCCGCAGGTGGGATTCGAACCGAGGAACTCTCGGCTTGCAGCCTGCACCTCTACCTACTGAGCCACCGCGCTCCGGCAGGGGTATCAAAAATGGCACTCGATTCCGTGACTATAAGTTAAGACCGGGAGTTTACAATATATCATACGATATCAAAATTTGTTATTTTAATTATTTTGTTTAAAAAATTTAAAAAAATTATAAAAAAGAGCATATCATTCTTGACAATGTATTTTTTTTTCAACTGCACAATCTGTATTTTACGGGAGTAGATGCCTCTAATTCGTTAGATAAAAGATTGATCACGCTACCCGTGTGGAAAAAACGGTATCAAGGGGGTGTTTAAGGATTCCGCACTTTGATTACAGACGTGACATCCGTTACTTATTTTTTGTTCCTTGTTCGATATTCGTTATCAACCGATTCTATCGGTTGATAACGAATGTCGAATAAGGAACTGGGAATGAGTGACGATTGCTAAGCCCCCACGCTGATTGCATATTGCATGTTTTCGACCAATGCGAATTGAGATAGATCGAACTTCACTTAAGATTGTATTCCATACCTACGGCGTCGCCCTGGCT
The DNA here is from genome assembly GCA_031216915.1 of Pictodentalium vernedei. Classification (NCBI taxonomy): domain Eukaryota; kingdom Metazoa; phylum Mollusca; class Scaphopoda; order Dentaliida; family Dentaliidae; genus Pictodentalium; species Pictodentalium vernedei. The sequence continues at coordinate 72,177,777 of CM062295.1, read as the reverse complement.
CTCTCCAGTTATTACGAAATTTTCCACTTGTACAATTATACGACACGACGAGGGTTCGTAATCGCTGCTAGTACCGGACCGGACCGGAACCATGCTAATATGATATTAATGTGGTACCGGTACTGAGATCTCAGAACCGTCGGTAAACGGAATAAAGTGATAGCAATAGCCGCCCGGTTAACAATTCTTGTCTGCAAAAATAAAGGAAAAATTCTTTAAAATTCATTGTGTGTTGATTTCGGGCATCTTTGTGGCATGAGGTAATGCTAGTATACGTTTTGTCGGCTGGGAGTGAGAAATATACAGCCAAACGACATCGCATGCAGAGTAAAAGCTGTTTTCGCTGATTGCACTGTTAGGCGAATTCTGTATTCTGTCGCAGAATGTTAAGAGTAATGTTTGCTGACCGTTTTATGAGTATCGCAGCAAATTGGGAGCACACACAATATAATCGAATTTAACGCCCTTGTGGTCCAGCTGTGGTCGGACACGTGTTAACTGACGTGACTAACCACGCACAGGCTTTGAAACCAAAGCTTGAGGTGCCTGTATCGCGACTATCCTTCCATTTGGCAATAACACCAATAAATGTTAAACATAGATGATTGATCAATCAAGGTTCCGGACGAATAATTAGCAGTATAACTAGCAGTATTTCGAATGAATATCTTAAAGAACTCAACGACAAGGGAAAAGCGAAGTTTGCCGAATGTTACGCGTCCGTCGTCCGTACCTGGTAAATCACCAATGAAATGAAGAAGCATCTTCTAACTAGAGAAACAGAATTTACTGCATCCAGTAAATTCAAGTCTGTGAGAAAAGGGTTAAAGTATCAGGAATAAACTCTACAGAAAGAGAATTTATGGAGGCATATCTTCTGGTGTAAAATATTTTTTAACAAATCAGAAATGGGTTTTCGTTAACAGTATTTACAGATATTCATACAGGAATCAGAACAATTTTTATAAGAAACCAGAAAAGGCATATATGTGACCAGCATTCAAAGGGTTCGATACACGAATCAGAAATGGACAATTTTGGCTTTGCCCACTAATTTGAGTGATGAAATACATTCATAAACTTTAGAAATACATAAAGGTGTAAATGCATTTCCCAGTCTTTCTGAATAATATGCACTTGATGACCTCATTCAGGTGGACCGTATAATGAATCTCCAGCACTTTTTAACTCAGTCTGTGTAGTCCCATGTCTACATCTACACTGAAGAATGAGCGCAACCCACTTTGAAATAATGGCTCCACCAACTTCAGATCTGTCATCTGTCATTCAGATGGAACGGGTGAAAAAAACATAGATGAGTGCAAACTGGTTATTGTTAACCTGCATGCCAAAATGTAACGAGATAGGACGATCCGTATTTTTGAGTTGTCGCGCTGACAAAGGGTGCATAGACTCTATGTCTGAGATATTGTCATAAAAACCTTAAAAACCCCAAGAGCTCATTTGAAGGCCTGCTCATAAAAGATCATCTTGTGACATAAACAAGGCATACATAAAACTAGAACTTCTCTAATAAATTAATTTTAAACAGTCATAGCACTAACACAGTTAACAGTACAGTCAACTATGTCAGTATTGCATATTTTACCGACAGTATTGTGATAGGTTTCAATAACAAATTGTCAGTGTAGTTTTACAATTACATGTACACCGGAATTCTTCATGATCAAGTTGTTTGTTTTTATATTAACTTGGTTTGGGAATTAATTCTGTACAATGAGATTAAATAAATAGATCATGTTATTGTATGTGACAGTCACAGCTTTCTCCCTACTGCTTTTTGTCAAATTCTTTCATAGAGAAAATATTCATACAGGAATCAGAACAATTTTTCTAAGAAATCCGAAAAGGCATATATGTGCACACCATTTATAGGGTTCGATCAAGGAATAAGAAATGGACATTACTGCCGCTGCCATTTGTTTGAATGATGAGTTACATGTATAATCTTCAGAACTGCATTAACTGGTATAAAATGAAATTCCTAATAGGTCGAAAAAGTATGCATTTAATGACCTCTCTTGACCGCATAGAGGTGGACCACATTTTGAACCTCCAGCAAGTTTCAACTCATTTGGTGTAGGTACCATTACTATAGGTCATACCAAGCCTGAAGTATGAGCATAAACTACTTTATAAATATTGGCTCCACCAACTCCGGATCTGCCATATTTGTAGATGATGGCAAATGTTCATATTAGCAAGGCAATGATGAAGTGCATGCATGGTACCTCTGGAAAATATATTGCAAGTAAAAAGGTTCAGTAATGTTGGAATGTAGACGTTGAAGGGCCTTGAAGACCCCCCCCCCCCCCCCCCCCCCCCCCGAGAGCCTGTCTGAAGACTTATTGGCATTGTCAAAATACCGAGGTCCCATCTATATCCATGTGTGTTTGGAACAACACTGTGAGAATGGAAAAGGTTTTCATTATTCTCAATGATTTTTTCGAAGAGAGGTGCACCATCGAAGTGCAGTACGCTTTAGTACACAGCGCCACCGTGCCCCCATATTAAGATCTTCAGAGGGTTAAAATATTCGCTTTAAATATTCCATTTTAATCCTTTAACCCTTTACCCAACGAATCGGCCGCATCCGCCCGCGTAATATGCAAATTGAGAAGTTGAAAAAATATTAGTTCCAACGAGGGGTCCCATGATATGGTTTTGTTGAAATTGTTTGGAAAATTTGAAAAAAATGATATTTGAAATAATAAATTTTGCTATCGTCTGCGTTGGGTAAAGGGTTAAATGGGGGCGCAGTGGCTGAGTTGGCAGAGGTGCAGGCTGTAAGTCGAGCGGTCCTCACTCTGTCCTTAGGCAAGACACTTCACCCCATTGCTCACGTGGGTGCATGGTGGCGATGTGTACTAAAGCGTACTGCACATCGATGGTGCACCTGTCTTCAACCAATGCTAACCCTGCTAGTGTGGAGTTAGTATGTGGGGAATCTGATAGTTGCTCGTTGTTGCCCGGAGCTTCTCCCCAGATACTCTGGCTTCCTCCAACCGTAAAACTGTCCTGGTCACGGTAAACCACTGTGCAGAAATATGTGACATTAAACACCAATAAATAAATAATCCTTTAAAAAATGAGCTCATTCCAATGAAGAGTCATAAGCTATGTTTTTCAAGCAAAAATGAAAAAGTAATTAAAACTGAATAGACATTTCTGTGTATAAAGCTGACCGGTTTTTGCCGTTATATTGGCTAAAGGGTTAAGAATCCCTTAGTTTGGAAAGCACACTGAAAAGATGTCCCATTCCATATAGAATTAAATGTTTCAGAAAAGAAAGCGAAAAACATTTTGTAGCCATGAGTTATATTAAAGATATTTTTTTATTCACATCAAAGTATTAAGAGGGTTAAAATCTGACCATTCAAATATTCCATTTTATTACTTTGTAAGTGTGATAGGTGTTTCGAGAAAGCCACACACCACTCCATCCCAAAACCTCTCAATCCTGAGTTATGATTGAGAATAAATAGATTTTTAAAAAAAAATGCTTTGAAAAGTGAAGGTTTCTCTCTCTCTTCAATGATTGAGACTGAAGTTTTGTAACATGATACAACATAAATATACAGTGGTGTTCAATGTAACAAAGAATTCTATCTCAGCTTTCTCTCTGGAGATTTCTGTTTTAGATAATGGTTACTGCTTCAGCTAACTCATTTCCCAGTAAATGTTGTAAACATATTTATAACATCTAGAGCCCGAAGGCCCCACATGCCTCCAAATCATAGATGACCAAGTACCAATGGCAGGCAGTCTATCAGTATACCAAAAACATTGAGATAGGATTGATTGTATTTGGGTTATGTTGACAAACAGTGCATAGAAGACATCCTATGAATGTTATTAATTTATTGGGGCTTAACGACACTTCAACAGCTAGGCCGCCTCGTGTCGTACAGTTTTTACGGATGGAGGAAACCAGAGAACACAGAGAACCACCAAACAACAACAACAAGCAACTGTCTGGCTCCCCAACATGCTAACTCCACACAAGTAGTGTTAGCGCAAGTGTATCATCGACATGCAGTATGTCTTAGTACACATCATCACTATGACATTATGTGGGCAATGGGGGTGAAGTGTTTTTGCCTAAAGACACAAGGCACTTGCCGCAGATAGGATTCAAACTGAGAACCTCTCGGCTTGCAGCCTGCACCTCTAACTGCTTAACCACCGTGCCCCTCTATGAATGTAATGGGAATACTTTAGAGCCTTATTTTGGGGATAAAATAGTTTTAAAGACATAAGAAATAGGTTTTCAATGACAGTATTTATAGATATTCATTCAAAAATCAGATAATTTTTCCGAGAAACCAGAAAAGGTATATATCTTCACAGCATTCAAAGGGACCAATCAAGGGAATGCACAAGGAGGTTCAAAAATATGATTTCCAGAAATTCTGGTAATAGCCCTCGTGATTCCTGTTCGACGTTGGCCCAAATTTTGAATCTCCATAGAGTGTCGACTCGTTTGGTATTGGTCCCGGGTCCATACATCATACCATGCTTGAAATATGAGCATGACCCACTTTCACAAATTTTGGCCACACCAACTTTTTACGTAAAAATGGATGTATGGACTTCAGGAATGCTTTAGAGAGTCAAAACATGTGATTTCCAGCAGTTCTGAAAAAATGCACTCAATGACTCCAGATGACCTCTGTGACCTTGACCCACATCTTTGAATCTCCATCAAGTGTCAACTTATTTAGTGTGGCTCCAGGTCCATGCATCACGCCATGCTTGAGATATGAGCGTGACCCACTTTCAAAAATTTTGGCCACACCCACTTTTTTCATGAAAAAATGCACGTCTGAATTTTGGGGAAGCATTTGGAGGTCAAGAAATGTGATTTCCAGCAATTATGAGAAAATGCTCTCATTGACCCCCTGAGTGACCTCGGTGACCTTGACCTATATTTTGAATCTCCATCGAGTGTCGACTCATTTGGTGTTGGTCCCAGGTCCATACGTCATACCATGCTTGAGATATGAGCGTGACCCACTTTCAAAATTTTGGCCACGCCCACTTTTTATACTTCAAAATACATGTGTGTACGTCAGGAATGCTTTAGGGGGTCAAAAAATGTGATTTCTAGCAATTATGAAAAAGGCATTTAATGACCCCAGGTGACCTCCGTGACCTTGACCCATATTTTGAATCTCCATCGAGTGTCGACTCATTTGGTGTTGGTCCCATGTCCATACGTCATACCATGCTTGAGAAATGAACGTGACCCACTTTCAAAAATTTTGGCCACGCCCACTTTTTTTTTACGTCAAAATGCATGTGTGTATGTCAGGAATCTTTAAGGGGTCAAAAAAATGTGATTTCTAGCAATTATGAAAAATGCACTTAATGACCCCTAGGTGACCTCCGTGACCTTGACCCATATTTTGAAGCTCCATCGAGTGTCAACTCATTTGGTGTTGGTCCCAGGTCCATACGTCATACCATGCTTGAGATATGAGCGTGACCAACTTTCAAAAATTTTGGCCACGCCCACTTTTTTTTTTACGTCAAAATATGCATGTGTGTGCGTTAGGAATACTTTAGGGAGTCAAAAAATGTGATTTCCAGCAATTCTGAAGAATGCACTCAATGACCCCTAGATGACCTCCGTGACCTTGACCCATATTTCGAACCTCCATTGAATGTCGACTCATTTGGTGTTGGTCCCAGGTCTGTAGGTCATACTACGCCTGAGATATGGGCGTGACCCACTTTCAAAACACCCCTACAGACACCCCTGATACCCCAGGAATCTGAAAAATATTCAGTGCCGAGAACTTGTGGCTGTCTATCAGCATGCCAAAAATCAACGAGATAGGGCTATTCGTTTTCGTGTTATCTTGCGGACAAAAAAGTGATGAGAAGACAGAAGACAGAAGAAGAAGAAGAAAAAAAAAAAAAAAAAAAAAAAAAAAAAAAAAAGAAAGAAACCGTGCAAAAACAATAGTCTGTGTGTTTCACACAGACTAATAAAACATAAGATCTCTCACTCAATGTGTCTCGTGTTCATCACTAGAATGACATCGATCACGTTCCAATGAGATGCCAAAAGCTATGTTTGAGACAAAAATTGAAAAAAATAATACGATTTATTGGAGATGTTTGTGAACAGCGCTGGACAATTTTAGTCGTTATGAAAGACAAAAAGTTAAATTACACATCATGTGATAAAATAGAATGTGAAATTCGTCACAATTTGAAATGAAATTTCTGAACTTCGTTCACTAAAATCGTTCTGATCCGAGGTAAACCTCGGTAAACCCCGGTAAACCCCGATAAACCTCGGCACAGATCGACTTTAGTGAAGTTGGTACAGAAGTTTCATATGAAATCGCGGTTCATTAGAGATCCTCCACACAGTACGTGGAAGGTGGATTGTAACTAAAACACCCGCGGAGTGGAGTTATCACCCAAACTATAACTTTCAAATTTTGTTCATATCGACAAAAAAACACAAGCATTGTTTCAGCCAATGGACCTCCGGCTTTAACCCGGAGGTCCATTGGATGAAACTTTGCTTGTGCTTGTTATGCTTTGCAACAAATCTGCAATTATTCCTTGTGTGGAATCTCCACGCTGTGGGTGATTTAGTGATAATACACTCTCCACGTACTGTATATGACAAATTGGCTAGTCAATTAACAAATTTCCACTGCAGTAGTTTTCTGACAATATTTTGTCGCTCAGCAATTCGGAGTTACACAAGCGTTTATCATTTACCTTCCTAGGTTTAAAGTCTTTGAATAGACAACGAAGACATTTAATATGAGGGAACGTCGCTAACGATGTAAAAAAGATTATTTTCGACAATATTAGAATAACTTAAACTCAGTATAGGTGCAAATATATTTTTAAAATATTTATTATTTATTTATTTATTGGTGTTTAAGGTCACATACTTATGCACAATGGCTAATCATGACCGTGACAGCTTTACGGGTGGAGGAAGCCGGAGTACCCGGAGAGAATCACCGATCAACGACGAGCAGCTGCCTGCTCCCCAACATCGTAACTCCGCACTGCAGCACAGGCAGTGTTAGATTGGTTGAAGACATGCGCACCATCGACGTGCAGTATGCCTTAGTACACGGCGTCAACGTGCCCCCATGTGGACAATCGGGGTTAAGTGCCTTGCCCAAGGACACAACGCGGGAGTCCGAATCGATCGCTCAGACGGTCACCCATCCGAGGATTAACCGGGTTCGACATTGCTTAACTTGGGTGATCTGACGAGAACCTGTTACCGCAACGCCACCGCGCCCCCTATTTTTAAAATTAAAGAAAAGTATTAATACTTGGAGGTAAACGTACATAAAAAAAGAATCAATTGTAACTAACCTGTAAAATATCAGAAGAAGACTAGAAGAAATAAGAAATAGCACAGCTGTTATAAACATATTGACTTCTTGATTATGAATGCATTTAACAAAATTATGTTGGAAAATAAAATTGACTAATTCGGATCTTCTTTTTAAGATAAGTGAAAACTGAAAAAAATAGCACGTGGATTCATGACGACAACAGATCAGCCAATCAGGCGATAAGACAGAATGAACGTCAATCCCTTGAACAGTTGGATTAAGAGAGATAATACATGGACGCGATTACTGTTCGTGTGCGGCATATCAAACTATTAACAAATCATATGATTTCGGTGTGACGAATACAAACTGACCGGCTAATCGTTAGTACAGAAAAAGAGCTCTTCTCGATCAATTATAATAAACCCATAATTGATCAATCCCACCGAGAATCGAGTCACGGTTATTAAAATCTAATTGGATGTGTATTCATAGATATAATTCTTAATACACAGCTGCTAACCCGTTGTGTTGCAAGTATATCTTAATATGTTGAACGCGTCGTCCCCGTGGGAACCCCAGAGGTGAAGCAGTACTTGTTTACTATAGTAAACAAACAAATTCTGATTTACTGCTAAAATAGGACTCGGAATCAACGCCTGGGGTGGAAGTCCTATACACTGGGCTGCAATGATATAAACGATTAGCTGAGCGTAACTTTATTGCAGTGGTGATATAGCCATAGATGTTGAAGGTGACGCTAATCTCTAATAAATAAATAAAAATTTTAAAAAAAAACATTTCCCACGTTATGCGAAAACGTAATGAAATAAAACCTGTGCAGTACGGCCGCCGTGGACGTCACTTTCCACGGGTGGGCAATATTCCCCCAGACGCATTAATATTAGATTTCAAACGCTAATAATAGGAATTATCGTCAAAATTTAATTAATGAAGCACCGGGTACATTGATTAAAATTTTGTTGATGATTTTTGTTATTACCTGGTATACGCATGCGTGAACATCACTTTCCAGGCGTGGATTATGACCAGTCCACGACGACTGTACTGTATTTGAAGCGACGTCTAACAAACAGTGCGATGTTACTGGAGGAGATCTGGTATATAGAATTGTGGACTAACTGTCGGATTGTGTAATAATTCTCATATTGTGTAATAAAAATCAACGCATTGTGTAACAACGGCGTATTAAGTAAGAATAAACTCTACGTTGTGTAATAGCGCATTGGATAATAAAACGCAACGCATTACGTAATAACCCATTATCGGAAATACGGCTCCATAAACAAGGAAAACGGAAGAATAGCACGCTTTTGGAATAATTTGGAAAATGGAATTCGGGTAAATATCGTATTTACCATTCGGTGTTGGTAACATGTCAATACCGATGTACCGTAACTAGGAAAATTCGAAATACCGATATTTGCGCATTGAAAAATACCCGTCGTTAGTTAACTGATTGAGTGCCAGAAGCCACTATCAGGGCTTTCAAAAATGAGAGTACCAGAGCGAAAGCCAACATTGTCCCGCTCATGTTACATATTGAGTAAAAGGAAAAAAAAAACATTTTGTTCATATAAATCTGTTTTACTACAAAGTATTGGAGAGTGCCTGTGGGCACTCTCCAATATTTCGTAGTGAAACAAATTTTGATGAATTAATTCAGACTGCCAAAAAAATAAACGAGGTCAAATTAATTCCGATGAGGAAGTTAGCCCAAAATGATTGACAAAAGAACTCGTGGACTACGAATTACTAGAGACACTCGTCACTTGGTCATCTTATGTAATAAAGAGCAGAGAGCTAACTGGTAGGAAATAAATCCTTGGATCAACATTTGGGCTTCATGTAGGGAAATATATGAGGACTCTTTATGAATCTTCTTCAGATCCACCATGCAGTATCTTTTGATATTTGGTATACATCATCCCTAAGAAGGTTAGATTCACCATTGTTCAAATCATGTTCCTGGGCTCATATTTCGGCTATTTTTCGTAGATATGTACCTAAGAGAAAACCGAGTGGTCCTCGAAATTAATGTTAACAGTCCTTACTGACGTCGTGATTACAGTTAATTGTATCCAACAAAATGCAATTCAATATAAATTACTTTTCGAAAACACAAACAAAGCTACCGATGGACTTCAGGGTTCCGGTGATTATTTTTATATCACCCAAACGACCATATATAGAATATGCCTATAGTAGCTTGGTGTACCAAATGTTCACCACTCATGGTGAAGTGGTGTTAACCGCGAGCCTTTGGCGCGCGGTTAACACCAGTTCACCATGAGTGGTGAACAATTGGTACACCAAGCTACTTTGGGTATATTTTATTTACACTATGGTCGTCAGATTAATAAGAGTTTGAATGTCAAAAAATACAATATTCACATGTGCGAATCTGTTTTTGTTCACATGAGCACTAGTGGGTGGTACGTCAGCTGTCAATGTTATCGCCGGAACGAAATGGAAAATGAAACACTCAAATCACTGGTCCTTTTTCATTTTAATAACATACTATTTTGAGTTATGGGAGCTTTATTAACATGAGGCAACGCATGTTTGTTAATTTTTGGCATCTTATGGGGTAAACTCATTTAAAATCCTACTAAATTATTGTGGGTTTCATTTCACTTTGATGTAGAACAACATGTCTACTCTTTCTGACAAAGCAAACTAATCGATTCTTTCAAGTTAGACCCCGCAGCCATGCAATTAATAATACGCGGCTAGTTAAGCCAGCCATAACGATAGTGACTGGCTATCCATCCTATTTACGTGGCGGCTGTGCCAGCTGGGTCACTTTTGAAGTTTTGTGCAAATCTTATTTCCATCACAAAGCTAGCGTATATTGTATACCACCAGGGGCGTCGCGGAAGAGGTTTAAAGGGTGACATCCGACCTGTGGTAATTTTTACAGTCAGGACATTTTCGTCTGGGTTGCGTCTTGGATACACGATTCGCTGTTACTCCTAATTATGTTGTTTTTTACAATGCATTGCTATTTTGGGCCTATGCCACAACTACAGTTACAAAGAGAGGTCTGAATTAACCGAGTGGGGCTGTTGGGGCCAAGCCTGTCTTATTTTGGGGTAGCATGAGTGTTAATTAAGTAACAAATTGTAAAGTCCACGCAAATTAATTTCAAAGGACACATTGTTTTGAACTATACTCAAAGTTTGCTAAGCACCAAATATATCCAACTACGCGTTTTACATTTTAGTTGAAATATTGTGAGAAAAAGTGTGTATATTTTTTATTTAATTATATCTTTAATGATTTAAGTACAGAAATTAAAATTTTATTTGTGTTTGACATTAGTTTTTAGCTTTTGAATACGATAACCATGGAAAATGGATATTATTGGTAAAAGAAGAAATTTTTCAATTTGCCAAAAAGTTGACGGAGCGAACTGGTGTGGGTTCAGTATCGAATATGAGACTACTGTTAATTACAGCTTGACAACACCTTCTCATGCTCCCAATCAGGTTCCTGGTGGTCCTTGTAGCATGTTGTTCCATTCTTGGACCAGCATGGCACCAAGCTCCTAGACACTTCTTGGCTGGACTGGACGGGCTGAAATTGCAAGCTGCAACTAATTCCAGACATGTTCGATTGGATTGAGGTCAGGGAATCTTGTTGGCCAGTCCATACGCTCAATCCCCTCCCTCTGTCGGTACTCCCCGACAGCATGAGCAACAGGAGGACTGGCATTATCGTCCATCAGAATGAATCTACCACCCACTGCACCTGCTTACAATCTGACGTGGACACCCAGGATCTCGTCAATATACCGCTGTGTAGTCAATGTACCACGTTCAAGGACACAGAACTCTGTACGTCCATCCCTGCTGATGATGCCCCAGACCATGATTGACACTCCACCATAGCGGTCATGCTCAGCAATGTTGGCAGCATGGAATCGCTCTCCTGGTCTTCTCCATACCCTAGAACGCCTATCTGTGTTGTCTAGGCAGTATCTTGACTCATCTGTAAAAAGGACAGGTCGCCAATCTTCTTTGGTCCATTCCATCCAACGTGATCCATGGCCCATTTATATCGTACCTGGTGGTGGTTCTGGGACAGCGAAATGCGAATACATGGTCTTCGCGATCGGAGACCGCCTTCGTGCAACCTTGCCCGGATAGTCTGCGTCGAACCATTTACCCCTGATGCATTCTGAAGGTCACTGCGAAGCTGGGTTGCTATGGCAAAGCGGTTCCTACGGGCCTGAATGATCAAGAAACGGTCTTCAGCTTTAGATGTTGCCCTGTCTGGTGTGTCATACTGCTGAAATCTTGCCCAGGCCCCTTGCTCCACCATCCCTACGGCCCGCCACAATGCTGCTTCAGACAAGTGTCTTCTTACATTTGCATTTGCCATATTCGGTCATTAAATCACAAGGGTTTGTGTTGAAAAGAAGATTGAACACCCTACACATGTCAGGTACATGTAGACAGTACACGAAAATATCATGAAAATCAAGGGGTACATACTTCCCATGACTGTCACGAAACGTCTGCCTGTCAAGAGAGCTAATGTAAACACTGGGGACCATATCAATACAATCCTCAATCATATCCACCAAAAATATCGCAAATATGTCACAAGCAAATTTCACAATGATGTGTCAAATATTTGGTGCTTAGCAAACTTTGAGTGGTATAAGTATATCCCGGAAACAGCTACAAGTAGAACTTAGTCGAATGCCAGTGTCTAAAATCATGAAACTGATATTAAATTTCATCTCTCGAGTGGAACAAGTTGGCGTCTTGTTCAACTCTAGTCCAATAATATTAGCCTTCCCCTGTGCTCCGAATTTATTATTTTTTGATTTTTAATATGTCGCACCGTCGAAGTCTAATCTGATCTTTCGTTTTTCCAGCAGCAAAGTTCAGCGAGAGACTCTCTCTGAACGGTTGGACCTCGATTAAAGATCAAATTTCCCCACCTGGTTCCTACTTCCGATTGACAGTTGTGTAAAACACATTTTTCTTCATTCTGGTGGTCATTTTCTTGCAAATAAATCGATAGTTTGAATTATTTAGGCGTCATTTGCACTGCAATTTTTTCAACTCGAAACAAACTGTTGAACCGGAAGATGGGTTGATAGGAAAACGCGGAGTGAAAAACGGAATACCGATAATGTAGTGCACACCAAGTCAAACGACGCGGCAGTCGTTGCAATACATTTCGATTTGTTCGAAACAGCTGAGGTCCGTTCCCGGAAATGGGATACGATTTTTAACAATTTTCCAACCGCTGTAACATTACCGCTTGAAAAAATGTTTTTATTTAATTATTGGTATTTAATACGTAATTCGACAGTAAGTATAGGAAATTTATACATCTAATATGAATGTGAAGGCATATTATTCTTGTCGAATGTGGGAACATGTATGGAGAATGACTATTCATCATATTAGTGTTATGTCGCCTAATTTCGTACTTTGCTGCTGGAAAAACGAAAGATCAGATTAGACTTCGACGGTGCGACATATTAAAAATCAAAAAATAATAAATTCGGAGCACAGGCGAAGGCTAATATTATTGGACTAGTTCAACTCAAGAGGCGATTTAATGTCCAGATGTCATTACATTATCAATATCTTTGATCCCGATAAGGACACAACGAAACAGAACTGAGAAGGATTCAAAAGTCACACATCAGATCCGCCTTGGGGATTTATGTGCTCGTATATGGTTTTAATCCCACACGAAATAAACTCGGAGGAATATAGCCATGGCGTTGTCCATCATTCTGTCTGTCTGAGCGTATTTAGATGGAGTTTGCTTCCACTCTCCAATTGGAGGTCCGCTTGACCGATCGAAACTAACTTGACATGGGAATTGAGTATGACAAGAGAAATAACTCATGTATTTGAGGGGGGGGGGGGGTCGGGGTCATTGCACCAAAGGTCAAGGTTACAGTGACCTTGGAGTATAAAATTTTCCGGGAGTTGGCTTCCGCTCTCCAGTTAAAATTCTGCTGGGTCGATCGAAACGAAACTTGACATGTGGGTCGTGTATCCTAAAAATCCTATTTATTTTGGGGACATTATACTAAACGTCAAGATCACATTGGCCTTCAACTTACAATTTGCCATGGGGTCCGCTCTCTGATAAACATTTTTGCGAGGCTGATCGAAACCAAACTTGGCATGTTGCTTGAGGATGATGAGAGAAAGAACTTTTGTCATTTTGGGGTGTTTGTGACAAAGGTCAAGGTCACAGTGACCTTTTATTTACACATTTTCCTGGTTTCTGCTCCTGTTGCTGTATCGGGGCGTTTTTCGGGGAAATTACCCCCCCCCCCCCCCCGGCTATCAACTCTAGTTACAGACCGTTAGCAGAGATAAATTTGAGAAAGGACACGAGTTAATAAAATATCATAACCCTTTAAACACTGGTGGTCTCTTCCGCTTCAATTCGATGGCAGCAACTGGAAGAGCCCACATTCATTACTTGGGGGTAGACCAACTAATATTTTCAACGTGCAGACTCAAGGCTGCACGTTGAAAATATTGATTGGTCTTCCCCACACATTCGCTCAGAAGTCATCTACTTAATGAAATTATGGCGTATCATGTCCCTGGGCCGAAAAAGCGGCCTCTCGTGTTGAAATGGTTAAACACGTTACCCGATTGTCTAACACAGTGATGTGTTGACAGTTATCATTCTGTTATCAATACGATAAATTCTGCTTCATGAAAACTTAGATAAAAAGAAAATAATATTTTCTGTGATGTTGTTTGATCAAGGAGTCGAAAAATGGAACAAGTGATAGTGCCAACTCTGACGTATGCGCATGTCAATCAGAAAAAATAAGTGTCGTCATCTTTACTTAAAACAGCGTCACACAAACTTCTCAAGTAGGATTTCAGTTAATAAGATATCAGAGGCGTTGGAGCTTTGTTTTGGACATGTCAGGAGAAATAGGCCAATGCGTTAACGACATCTTTAATTCAAATTCATAGCATAAAAAATCCCCAAGTTTCAGCTTTTGGAATTCTTGTCAATCCACGGGTCACTTAAGCCCCGTTCATGTGGCGAGATTTACACACGTGAGTATAAATACACACGTGAGTATATATACTCCCGTGAGTAAATGCGCCACATGAACGCATTTACACACCTAAGTAAATTTGCGTATGGAGCAAATTTGCACCGATCTGGAGGTAATGTAAAAGTATATTTACATAGCGTGTAAATTTGCATGCTATGCAAACGTGGCATATGAACGCAAATCAACTTTACTCCTGTGTGTAAAAGTAAACGACCAGTGTCGAAGTAGGTGACTTCAGGACAGGATGAGTTCTCTATAGTCATACGGGCCCTGCTGAGTCTGTAATTGAAAGTACGCTGCTCGTCCGTCAAATGAGTTCTTTGCGTAAAAGGTTTCAAAAGCCAATTCTTTATCGGATATGCGGATCGCCCAAAAGAACTATGGGCATGTAAAACTCCTTATCTGGCAAAATAATTTTCTTCATCCATTGTGGGAATAATTCGTTGGTTTCAGCTGTGTGATATATTTCCGACTGGGCAAAGACTCTTGCATCGTGCACTCTCCCTGGCCATCCTATGTTGATATCAGTGAAAATGTACCTATGGTCACACACTCCCTGCATTATTAAAGAATAATAGCCTTTTCGGTTGATGTAATCTCCGTGGGCCTCGGTTGGTGCTATTATCGGTATATGTGTCCCGTCTATTGGGCAGGCACAATTTGGGAACCCCCATCTCTCCTCATATCCATTCAGTACATCTTTGAGATCTTCACCTCCAGGAAACTTACCAAATTTCTCAGTCAAATGTTCTTCTATGGCCGAACACACTTCATGTACACAGTTGCATACGGTGGATTTGGCAACACCAAATAGATTGCCGACTGTGCGGTATTCTGCTGAGGATGCAAGCCAGTATACTGCAATGGCCACTTTGTGGTCAACATCTAAAGGTTGTATCACATGTTTTTCGGATTGATGTTTTAGTGATGGCTCCAATTGACTGCACAAAAACTTAAATGTTTCTTTCCGCATTCGAAAATTCTCAATCCATTGGTCATCATTGAATGTTGTTTTTGCGATGTCATGCCACCATACTCTTGATTTTGGTCTTGAAAGCACAGTCTTTTGTTTTGTGAGGCCCAGAACAAGTCCAGCACTAACGACATAAGGTAACTGTCGCCTTAACCGTAGCTGTCTGTCCATCGTGAATGACAATAATGATGCTAAAAGTTATGATACGACAAAATTTACGTAGGTGCTGTTTTTGTCACGTGAACGCAAAGCAAATTTACATTTGCATACGTGAGTAAATTTGCATATATGCAAATTTACTCACGTAAGTAAATCTCGCCACATGAACGGGCCTTTAGATGAAAACTGTCCTATATTTGAAAAAATACTTTCCAACAGATTTGACTGGACTGAATCACTGTTCATGACTTCGTATCACATTTCCATAATCGTAAAAAAAATAAACAAAACGAAAAAAAAAATGATCACCGGATCAGTGTACATGATTTACAACATCGGATAACGCTGTTCCGACTTTACATAAACACGTTTACTAGAGCAATATTTCCTTAACTTTGTCTTGTCTGGAACCATTTGGACATTAATATGCGTAGTTTACATGCAATACACCCATAGCGCCTGGTCTCAAATTTCAGATAGAACATAAAACATAGCAATACAAATTTAAAAAGCAGAAACATTTCTTTATCAAGACATTGAGTTGATGAGGTAATGCCAACAGTAAACAGAAAAAGTTGCAATGCAATACGTGGAGAGTGGATTGTAACTAAAATACCCGCGGAGTGGAGTTATCACCCAAACGGTAACTTTCAAAGTTTGTACATATCGACAAAAAACACAAGTAATGTTTCAGCCAATAGACCTCCAGGTTTAACCCGGAGGTCCATTGGCTGAAACTTTGCTTGTGCTTGTTATGCTTTGCAACAAATTTGCAATTATTGCTTGGGTGGAATCTCCACTCTGCGGATGATTAAGTGATAATACACTCTCCATGTACTATACATCCATAGCGCCTGCTCTTAAATGTGCCATATTCAGTAACTACATTTCTTTGACAGCCGATAAAGGTTGTTTTTTTGTTTTTTTTTGGGGGGGGGGCTTTTATATTTTTTATTTCAGATGCAACATAAAACATAACAATTCAAATTTAAAAAGCAGAAACATTTCTTTATCAAGACATTGAGTTGCAGAGGTATTGGCAACAGAGTACAGAAAAAAGTATATTTAGTTCATTTTGCTATCAACAAGAATATCTTGCATCAGTCGGGTCAGGAAAAAAGAAAACTGGTATGGATTTTCTCCTGACTATAGAAGAGTATCCATTAAATTCCATCTGATTTAAACGGAATCTGATTTTTTTCTGGGTGTAACAGTGGAGTCATATTAGTTCAGGCTTGCCATAATATTTAAGTTGATCAAGGTATCTATCGAACGTTGGCAGACATTTTCGCACTTTGCAGGAATAAATAAATTTCTTAAAAAGGAGTGAAAAGTGATCGACTACATCATTGAGTGTGCTGTGGTCATCTTGATTTCTCAGACCTAGAAGAACATATTTAGGTGTGGCTGTGAAAAGAATGTTGCACCTTTCTTCCAATTTATCTGATAAATTCAGCAAAAATGTTTTTGAAAAAAGAGCATTCGAAAATCAAGGGCAACATTGTTTCCTTGGCTTCATTATAAAATGTACATAGCTCTGTAACTATACATTCAGTATTTCGGGGAAAGGAGGGGTGTGACCAATGTTTGCCCGACCATGGCTTGAATTTGCACAACGGTTCTTAATGAGACAAGAAGACCACCGTCACTTCACATAGCTGGGGAAGGCGGAAATGTCGTGATAAAAGAAGTGAGAGACTACCACGGATTTACCTTGGTCTTCCTTCTGCCGCGGCTAATTTCTTGTGCTGTTCCGGTCCATACAGTACTGTGGCTGTTGATTGGTTGGAATCCACACGTGGGCAGTGATGTCCACGCATGCGTTTACCAGGTAAAAAGTTTCATCATCAGCAAAATTTTAATTAATGAAGCACCGGGTTTACCCGGTGCTTCATTGGTTAAAGTTTTGATGATTATTTCAATAATTAGTGTTCGGAGCCTAATATTATTGGTCTCCGTGGAAATATTGCCCACCCGTAGTGACCCTCTCACGGTGGCTGTACTGTATATAACTAAACTAAATAGAAACCATCTGTGACACGTATATTATCGCAATCATATTTTGTACAAAGTGTTTTATCTCACAATAATTATTGGGTCCGTATTTACCCGAATGCTCTTGTTTCTGAGGTTATATCTCGACTCGTCTAGATATGGCCTTAGAAACAAGAGCTCGACTCTGATACAGCATGTTGTACATAAACATAATGTGGTAATACATATTTTTCTAACAATCATGTAGCTTTTGGCCTGAAAACCACGAGAAACGGTACGTATCGCACAATGTGTTCCGATTCCGTATCACAGAGGGGAATACTGGTCGATTCGTCGTAATTGCACATTCGTCGTAGAATCTGGACGATTCGTCGTGAGCGGAAATTGCCGACGAATCGTCCAATAGACGATTCGTCGGCAATTTCCGTGGTTGTTTGGACGATTCGTCGAAGATTCTGATTTTGAATCTTTAACGCTAATTTAAGCTGGTTGTGATACCAAATAACAAGATATAATAGTTAATTTTTCTTTATTTTATATTTTGAAATAAATCAGAACAATAGCACATGAAAAAATAAAATAACAAAAATACAGAGAAGAAAAGAATGAACAAACAAATCGAGTAACATTCACACCTCAAGTGGACAGACACTAATATAATCAATTATCAATAATCCCCTCATTGTCATTATCTACTGGTGTTGTTTCTTGAGGGTGGTGAAGTGTTGTAACACGTTGCAGTAATACCTTTGGGGTTATAATTTTCTGTGAGTAATGATCCCATATATTAAAAATTTCCATCTGATAGTTTTTTTGATACCTTTGTAGTTTCTCTTCAGACACCAAGTAGCACTGAAGGTCTAGAAGTGTACGGACTGCCATACCGAACACACTCCAGTCATTCATTGTCCAAACATTTCCTTGTACCCATGTATTTTCTACATAGTTAAGAAGAGTTTGTAAAGCTATTGGGTGGTTAGGTCGAATTAAGTCCTTACAATCATCAAATGTCATGGCTATCTGCTCTGCTGGCAAAAAAGGGAGGCACATCAATTCACGGAGGTATTTTGAAGTGTTTTTTTTTTCTTTTCTTTTATAGGCTGGTGCTAGGCCAAGGTTTTGTATTTTTTTTTCCATATTGCCTGAGTCCAGTGGAAAACACACCCTTGTAAGCGGATGTCGGGGAATACTGTTCGGAATGCACCCCAAACTGCTGCCCAAAATCCACCACAGTTATTTCAAAAGCTCCAGATGATAAATGTCCCTTCAAAAATTCAAAATTTGTATATAGTTCTCTTTTGTTCGCCTAGACATTAAAACGAATATAAGATGAACCTGGGTCATAAAATATATTTTTGAAACGAGAAATGTCAAGAAAAAAGAAGGAATTTTCTGTTATACATACCCATTATTGGCGCGTCGTCGTTTCATTTTTGTTTCTACCACTGTAATAAATAACTGTATGTGACATTCGGTGAAAATTTTGCGGGTATATATTCACAAATTGTGTTTTTATAAATACTTTTGATGTCACATCAAAGAGGTATTAAAATAAAAACTCATCAGCATACATGTCTTATTCTAATCAAAACAATAAGCATGAGTTTGTTTCGTACAACTTTTTGATGTTACTTCAAAAGATCCCACATCAAAGTACATTAAAATCAACCTGACAAAAATTTGAAAATAATTCAGTGTTGGAGGAAATTTGAAAATAAATCAGTGTTACAGATCCATGCCTTGGATGTTTCGTCGAAAACCCATAAGACGATTCGTCGTGATCGTAATTTGGACGATTCGTCGTTACGACGAATCTACAATCACGACGAATCGTCCAGATACCATATAGATGACTCATTCTGATTCCGTATCATACAGACTACTCGTTTCCGGTAATGCGACGGGCTATCACAACAGGTGCATGAATACATTCTATGTGCATTTCAGTGATCAACTCAGCTGATCACTTACAAAATAAAACAAAATTCCTTACATTTAGCAACAGATCTATTAATAGCCAAAGACCCCCGCCCCCACAATGAAGAAAAACTGCACAAATCAATATTACACCTACCCGGTTCCTGAGGATGTGCCCACGTCGCATACCCGTAAGTTCAAGCGGTTCATCACAGGAAGTGAAACTGAGAGTGAATAATTTGACAACACAACTTTGAAAATTGCGGTGACCGCGTTACTCATTTTTTGTTAGAGTGCACAACAATATAGTTCCATAATATATGTTGTTTTAAAACTTTTTCTCACCCAACATTATATCCCAAAACTGTATTAATAATTTAATATTTAATATGTTTATGTGACAGAATTGTTAGATAAATGCATTATCATGATAATGTGCATTTTCTGTGATTTGCTTCAGATTCGAGGTGGTATCCAAAAATGGGATCACAACTCACCGGCAAAGCCGGCTCGTTGAGATCCCATTCTGTACATCACCTCGAATCTGATACAAATCACAGGACATGCACGTAATCATGATAATCTGTATGTATCGGGGTCGAGATTTTGCCTTAGAAACAAGAGCGAGACTCTGATACAACATTGTGTACATAAACGTGATGTTGATGATAGATTTATCTTAAAATTTCCAAATGTAATAATTTAGTAACACTTAATCTAACGAATTGGGGGCACCCTCCCATGTTATTTACAAACTGAAGAGTTGAAATTTCTTTCCTAAAAACTTCAACGAAACCAAATATAGCTCGTTGCAATCAGGGATTCACATGACAAGGTTTTGTTGAAAATTTTGGAAATTATTTCTTAAAAAAAACAATTAAAATACTAAATTGTGATATCGTGTGCGTGAAGTTGAGGGTTAACTAGTATTTTAAGTTCAGATTTCATTTTCAAACTCATAAAAATGCTTGTCGTTTCTGTTGGAACTATGCAGCGGCCTTGAACTTTGCGATCCTCGGATAAACTTATAGACGGCGAACAATACATGTTCAACATTGCGAAAGACTGTGTGCTTTAATCCTTTACCCAACGTAACGGCAAAAACCGGCCGGCGCTATTCACAAAATGTCCATTCAATTTTCATTATTTTTTCATTTTTTTCTCTCCAAAACATAGCTTATGACCCCTCATTGGAACGAGCTCGTTCCAATGAGGGGTCATAAGCTATGTTTTTGATGCAAAAAATGAAAATATTTAATCATTCAAGAATTTTGTTTCCAAGTGTCGTCTTCTTATCGTGTTAGGTAAAGGGTTAATTTACAGCATAACTGCCTGTTGTTCCAGTTCGAATGCGTCCAGTGATTCAGATACAAAACACAAAAGCAATGTGGTTACATAATTTAATAATTATACTTTTGTGAAGTGTTTGTTTTTCTCATTTCGTATAAAGAAACGTAAAATACCTCTTGGAAAACACGCCTCGAACGCTTGAAATGTTCTATAAATAGTAAACAAATCGTTGTTATGTTATGTAGTTTCAGGATACAGAGTTTGTCTCAGGGGCTCCTGATACACGCTGCATTACGGACTTAATACTACATACATATTGTAAGTTAAAGTTCCATATATGATGGAGTCTTTAAACATGCCAATTATTGGGCAGCTGTACTTTACTTCTGCCCAATGAGAGTATTTTTATAATCAACTGGTCTTACTTAGTAATTCACCCCCCTCCCCTCCCCTCCCCCAGCATTTACGCTTCTGTTTACTCGATTCTCCCACGGCAGACTCATAGGTTTGGGAATAACGATAACACGAAATAGCGCAAACTGCTTTTACCAATATCTGCCAGTAAATTGTAAATACTTTTTGGAAGAAATGGAACACGTGGAAATGCAATTCATTTTTTAAAGGACGTTATTCCGGATCCATTGCTTCATTCAGATAATGGTCGAGGGCGCGTATATTATGTGACTTAAAATAAACTTAAGTCGAGTGTATTATATTACTCAAAACCTAATTTATATGATGTCTATTATCTAATTTAAATGCAAAATGCAAAAAATGAAATAAGGCTCCACAAAGTTTCTGAAGCCATTTGTTTGTAAAACTGAATGCGGGCGGACGGTTTTTTTATTTTAATTCTATTTTTATAATTATTTCTTTGCCTTAAAAAATCCATGCTCTTTGTTTGTTTTATGTTTAGGTCTCATAATCTACAGAATAGCATGGTCGTGGTGTACTTTGTCCCTTGAGTGCAAGAAGGTTTTGCAACGCTAAAGCATTGCAAAGCCTTGTTGCACTCATGGGACAAATTTATCAATTTTATTAACTTAGGTAAAATATCAGACATACGCTATTCAATTTTTATTTTTTTTTAAGTTTGCATTGGTTATAAAAAGAGAGCATGCGGCAACCAAAAGGACCATGTGGGGGCGGGGGGGGGGGGGGGGCTGAGAAACAGATTTTTACGTTTTTAGGCCTAATTGTATCACTTTAGGGTGAATTAAAATTGAAATATGAACCGTTTGAGCGGTGAGTTATTGTTTAGGGTGTTTTAACCCTTTACCTAACGAATAGGCCGCATCTGCCCGCGTAATTTACAGATTTAGCAGTTGATAAAAACAGAAATTTTAAAAACATTTCCACAAAACCATATCATGTGACCCCGCACTGGAACGAGCTCGACGAGCTCGTTCCAACTAGGGGCAAATGGTATGGTTTCCTGGATTTTATTGTTGAAAAATTGCCCTAAAAAATTAAAATAATAAATTTTGATATCATGTGCGTTGAGTAAAGGCTTATAAGTAAACATTCAGTCGGCCACATTGATTATTTGTGTGGTCTATTCATTCATTATAATTTTCTGTATCCACTCCAGACGTACTGTTGATATGTATTGAGTCTGGTAACTGCGTTTTGTCAGGGCAATAACTATATGTTTTTCAAAGTAATACCAGTTTATTTTTCAGAAGAAGACCGTAACACCCCAGGGGCTTACCGTGCGTTTTCTCGGTATCAGGAGTGGAGGAGTGGGGAGGGGGTGGGGGACTTACGCTCCCCACCCAACCACTTCGATAGCTCAGCTGAGTATTCTCTATTCGATAGATACTTGAAGCAAAGCACAATAAGCAAAGCAATCCAGAGGGAGCTGATGGTATCCCATACAGTGGGCGAGAATCACTCAGTTTATCCTCTGGATACCGCTTTCTGTTCAGGCCTGAGACCTTGATTCAGATTGAGGTTCACAGAGGGTAAATTTAGCAATGCTACTCTGCTGTGTAGGGTAGCATCACCAAATTCACCCTCATTGGACCCCATTATGCAGATAACAGTCTGCTTATATCAGGGCTTGGCGAGCATGTTTGCCGGCGAACCCGACGTGGTCATGAACGAGAAACTGAAAACCATATTCAATGGCAGAACCTCAATTCAAATTATTAATCAAATAATCCAAATATGCTACTCAAAAAAGTACGGGATATCCAAACTGATGTTGATCTTTTCGGAAAATGGTATTGGATACGCGAGATTGGACACATCAGTATGTTACCAAGTTTAGTGTGGATCATGAATGTCACCGGCCCACGAAAACTTCGTGCAGGTTTTTCACACGCGCGCCGCTTTAATGTCTGTGGGGTACGTTTTGAAATTTTCGTTTGTACTGGACGGGCTTATTCGGAGATCTGGTCGTTCATGTTTTGGTATAAACGCGTTCATCAATAGTTTCTGGTCGAAACGTAACTTTTGAGGTATACAAAGACAGACACCTGACGAACTTTTACGTGCCGTTGGCATGTTGGAAGCTGACAACAGACAGACTGCAGTGGCTCAAATTCTCAACGTCACTTAATCGGTGATTGGAAGATTGTGGTCACGCTACCGTCAGAGAGGCAATGTTGATGACAGACATCTGTCAGGTTGTCCAAGGGCGACAACTGCTAAGCAGGATCGTTTCATCCGAATCACAGCATTACGTAACCGTCATCAAAGTCCCTAAGAAATTGGACAGCAGCTGCACCGAGCTACAGATGTGCGAGTCAGTGGTCAGCCTATCCGAAATCGCCTGCATAGCTGGAATTTGTACGCTCGACGACCTCGAATAATTCCACGTTTGACTGAACGTCACATCGCAGCAAGGCGTAATTGGTGTGGAGCGCTTCAGCGCTGGAACAATCGTGGGTTGAGCAACGTCATGTTTTCCGATGAATCGAAGTTCACTCTCGACTTCTATGACAGGCGAAGCAGAGTGTACTGGCGGCGGAACGAACGATACCATGACGTAACCGTTAGGCAGCACGATCGTTTTGGTGGTGGATCGGTTATGGTGTGGGGAGGCATAACCATGACAAGCAGAACAGCATTACATGTGGGTGTCACAGGGTGTACTAACGTGACAGCATGTTAGCAGCTCACGTGCTGTCATTTGCGCGACATCACGGCCGTCGATTTATTTTCCAAGATGACAACGAAAGAGCACAGAGGGCCCGTGTCGCTGCAGAGTTCCTCCTGGAGCGGAACATCACTACACTGCCTTGGCCAGCACAAAGTCCAGACCTTTCACCAATCGAGCACGTCTGGGATATGCTTGGCAGGTGCGTACGACAACGCCAACACCCCCCTACCGATGTCCAGAAACTCGCCGCTGCACTGCAGGAAGAATGGAATAACATCAGTCAAGCTGATTCTGGACGTTTGGTGAGGAGTATGTCACGTCGGATCCGCTCTTGTCTCACAAACCGAGGAGAATTTACAAGGTATTGAGGTTTTGGACTGAATGTTGTACATTCTCTGACTGACCGTCCATGTCTTCTACATCTCAGTGCGTGGAATGTCAGACACCCGACTATCGCTGAAGTCGTTTACCAGATGTCACAGTGCAATGCCTCAACAGTCTTTTTGATGAAAATATAAATAAATTTCTTCAAATATCTCACTTTTATCTCACTTTTATCAAATATCCCCTACTTTTTTTTGAATAGTATATAAACCTACAGTAAAACTAACACTACGTCTTCCATCTTAACCCCCTCCTGCCACAGCTAGCGCGATAGGATTAGATTAAATTAGATTCTTTATTCAACAGTAGACATTCAAAAGGAATATACATATACATGTATCATTCAATTACATCAAAAGTAATCAATGACTGTTTATTGGTATTGTTTTTTTGTAAATATAGAATGTATACTGTTGGGAGATGACATAGCCAGATTGGCTGTTTACCTGTCGTCCCCCATTGGAAGGAAAATTATTGGAGAAAGACTTTCGAAGCCGTTCCAGGGTGCACTGAGTAGAGATAACTTTAAATGAGGGTCAAATAACTAATAACTGATAATTAATAACTAATAACTGGTGATCAGAAAAGAACCATGGCTAGCAATACCTTCTCTCTCAAGAGCTACCTATTCTAATTTTACATGCGAAATATCAAGACGACGGAATATTTAGTGATAAAAACCAACAAGATGTGCCTGGAGAGAAAGCGAAGGACGAGGTTTCCAGACTCTAATCAGCCCACGTTTGCATTCTGTTGTCTTGTGCATTAAAGCCAATATATTTCATCACTATATTGGAAGGGCTATGTTCGTTCTGTTGTCTATAAGGGTACAATCGGTACAATAAGAATTATTACAACTAACCTGGGAGGAGTAAGAATCCAGAGTTCTTGTCTTGAATGTTTTTATAAATATATTTCTGTTACTTATACTCAGCAGTTCTTGTCCTAATTCGTTCCATATTTTGGGGAAATGAACGATGGGTAGATTATCGATCCATCGATTCGTAACCATGAGGGTGTAGGGGATATGACACCCCAATAATTTTCCAGCCGGCACTTTTTTTGTAAGGACTGGAGTCTAAGATATTAATTTTTTATTGCAAGTAATCATGTCCTACTAAAAGATAAGATTTGATACTTGGATTAGGCGAAGCTTCAAGATTCGATTCGATTTCGAATCTTAAGTATATATTCGGTTCGATTCGAAATGGGCTGCTTGATTCGTTTCCTCTCAAATCTTTTTCATGGGAATATATATACATTATCATGACCATGTGCATGTCCTGTAATTTGTATCAGATTCGAGGTCGTGTTTACAATCAGATCGCAACTAGCCCGTCAGGGCGAGTTGTGATCCGATTGTAAACACGACCGAGAATCTGATACACATTACAGGACATGCATTTGGTCATGATAATACATTTATCTAACAATCCCGTTACACAAAGCCCGTTTCCCCCGTTTTTTGGGTTTAAATTGGGTTGGAATTGGTCAAAATTTTTAATTTTATATTTTAGTGCGTAATAACAATGCATATACTGATATTATTTGTCAGAGCGCGGTGTTTACCGGAAGTTGAATATATATGATACGGAATCAGAAAAAGTCGTCTATATGATACGGAATCGGAACACGTTATGTGATACGTACCGTTTCTTGTGGGTTTCAGGCCAAAATCTATATGATTGTTGGATAAAACTTGGTATCAGGCATCTTCATTGTCTCACAAAACGTGTATTTCAGACGGGAAACGTACATAAATAATGTTGAAATAAAAGACAGAGGGCATCTTCCGCTACATTAACATATACAGTACGTGGAGAGTGTACTATCACTAAATCACACGCAGAGGGGACATTCCACCTAAGCAATAATTGCAAATTTGTTGCAAAACATAACCAGCACAAGCAAAGTCTCAGCCAATGGATCTCCGGGTTAAACCCGGAGGTCCATTGGCTGAAACATTGATTGTGTTTTTTGTCGATATGTAAAAAATTTGAAAGTTATAGCTTGGGTGATAACTCCACTCCGCACGTGATTTAGTTGCAATCTACTCTCCACGTACTGTATAAGCACTCAAACCACCATCTGTGCTAATTCCAGTATCACTGTTCCCTATCACTGTTAAATGCAAATTTAAGGTTTTCAAGTAATGTCGATGATGAACTGTAATATAATCCTTGCAGGGTAATTACCCTACTGCATCATCAAGACATGCCTTCAACGAAGATATGCATTGATTGTGAGGTTGGATTATTTTATCAGTCGGGACTTCAGCCATTACAGTCGGAACAAATCAGGTTTGTAGAACACCATTCCCCATCGATCATCTTCAAGACGCCACTGATTTGATTCGAGGTTCGATTCCATTTATAATAATAGACGTAATTCGATTCGAGATTCGATTCAAATCGAAACTGTGTGATTCGCAGGGCTCTAACCTAGATCTGTGTCATGCACACAATTTGTCATTCAGTTAGAGGCCTGTACAGTACAGCCGCCGTGGACTCGTCGTAATCCAGGCGTGGGCGATGATGTCCAAGCATGCGTTTACCAGGTATTAATAACCACCGGTGCTTCATTTATTATGTTTCCGACCTCCGAAGGCGGATTCGGGGGTATTTAGTGATGTCCTCCGTCTGTCCGTTTGTCCGTCCGTACAAACGTTTTGAGTTGTAATTTCAAAGCCATTGGTCGGACTTGGATCACCGTTGTTATGCTGATAGACCCGCAAGGGTGAACGGATGTGCATAAGGAACGGTTTCCGTCCAATAATGTTTCCAAGAGTTATGGCCCCTTTTCACTTTTGAACGTAGAAAAATTCTCTGTTTTCACTCTTTTGACTTAGAAATTTTTCTTTCCCACAATACCTATAAGGCTACTTCGAACATGACTACGGGTCGAGGGAGTGGCCCACGCTTTGCGTAGCCCTTTTTGAATTTTTGATGATTATTCCTGTAATTAGTGTTTGGAATCTAATATTACTGCGTCCGTAGAAATATTGCCCACTCATAGAAAGTGACCAGTCCATAGCGGCCGTACTGCAGTACCCAAGTTGGGCTATTGGGTGCCCAGAATCACCAGTTTGGAGTTCCGGCACAGAACCTATTAATTAAATAAGAAGTTAAGTGACATATATACTACATGTACATTTTCATTATTCACCAAACAAGTGTAATGTCTCCATGGCAGACTTTCGTCACAATCAGATTTATTTATTTATTGGTGTTTAAGGTCACATATTTCTGCACAATGGCTAATCGTGACCACGCCCAATCCGATAAACGTGTCGTAACGTGCAATTACGACCACATTAGAAAACAAAATGACCGTACTCCGAAAGTATTTCGACTAAGGACCAAAATGACCGGGCCCCGAATGTATTTCGGCAAAGGACAAATCGTTCTCTCTGGTTATCATAATCGGATCCGGAGGTTGGTAGACGCACCCAGTGCCCCTTATTGGTGAAACTCATTTATTTTACAAGCGCCGAGACTAGGGAGCACCGTATTTAAAAGCGCCGAAAGCATCTGAGGGAAAGGGTGCAAGGGTATCAAAAAGGGTACTCTACTCGAGGATGAGTTAAGAATTGGAGATTACAATGTATCTTAAATTGTAATGTGACACTCGTTAGTACATATATGTCATCGCCCATTGAGTGTAACAAGGCACCATCTGCAATACTTTGCTATCATAGTCGGATCCGGAGTAGAGGCAGTTGGCGCCTTGCTGCACTCAAGGGATTATATAACGCTTTAGACCCCCCACCCCACCCCACCTCCGATTATAAAACTTCTTTGTTTGACGATTATCGACTAGCCTTTGTCAGTATATCTGATCCCCTCCCCCATTGTCATTGGTAGATGTAAAATACGTAAGGAACGAATACTCCCGAGTTTCTCAGTTACATTTCTCGGAAACTAAGGTCTTTTCCACTAGCACACCTCTGCGAAAACGGGCACGCGCTGACTGCCCCCTTGCGTCAGGACCATATTATCCGTGATAATACATGGGCATGTACCACCTGGTGTGGAGAATATCCATGTTTTATAACGGATAATACCGTACCTCCTGCATACATCAACGACTCCTGCCGGGACGTTACAACCGTTACTTATTCCAAGTTCCTTATTCGACATTCGCTATCAACCGATAAAATCGGTTGATAACGAATGTCGAATAAGGAATTGGGATTAAGTAACGGTTGTCAAATTCGGTTGATAACGAATGTCGAATAAGGAACTTGAATTAGGTAACGATTGTCACGTCTGCACTCCCGCGCGGGTATCCGTTTGTATAAGCCGCTATACATTGGCTACCGACAATGAGAGTGGGTACGAATGCTCGCCCCCAAATCACAGTTACCCATATGATTAAAAAAAATAATAAAATTCCTAGCTCCGTCACTGATCACCTTTAGAGACACTACCAACACAGACAGGGCCACGAAAGTATACCAGCATATCTGTGGTGATGTGTACAAACAAACAAAAACACAAATGCAGTTACTGGAGAATTTTATTGGGCTAGGTTATATATCATTGGGTAAAATACCTCAGTTTATTTTATTTTCATTCAGTTTTCGTCCACCAAAATAAATTGTATTCCCACTCCCACTCGTCGAAAATGGTATTCCACTTTCAGCATCGTATTCCACTCTCAGAGATGACGGACTATTTTTTTTCTTTTGAAAGTAACCAATCAATTATAAAGGGTTGTTTTGGGAAAATAAATATTTATTTATTTATTTATTTATTTATTGGTGTTTAAGATCACATATTTATGCACAATGGCTAATCATGACCTCATGACAGTTTTACGGGTGGGAGAAGCCGGAGTACCCGGAGAGAACCACCGAGCAACGGCTAGCAATTGTCAGCTCCCCAACATACTAACTCCACACAAGCAGGGTTAGCATTGGTTAAAGACAGTGCATCATCGACGTGCAGTACGCCTTAGTACACAACGTCACCGTGCTCCCACGTGGGCAATGGGGGTGAAGTGTCTTGCCCAAGGACACAACGCGGTTGACGCAGGTGGGATTCGAACCGAGGACCTCTCGGCTTGCAGCCTGCACCTCTACCTACTGAGCCACTGCGCCCCCCAGGGAAAATAAATAAAGAAAAAATAAAATAAATATAAAAGGTCACTGCTCAGCTCCGAGTACGATTTTATCCTCTCGTGGGCAGCGCGGATTATTTCACTCGGTTAACGCCTCGTTAAATAATCCCCCGCGCGCCCCACTCGAGGATAAAAATCGTACTCAAATCCGAGCAGAGAACGTTTGTCGGAATTTAGAACCTTAGCAATCCTTCCTGGTAGATTAAGTAATGCACTCTGGTAGCAGAGGCGGTTAGGAGTTTCTCACTCTCGGCAAACCCGATCAAAATGTTCAACAGTTAGACTTATAACCCTTTACCTAATATAGCGGCCACAAACGGCCAGAAAATTAACACGAATAAGCCTACCACAACTTAAAGCATCTCGGAAGTTTGTCAATAAAACCATACAAATATGGATATCATCAGAACCAGCTCGTCGAGCTGGTTCTAGTGATATCCACATTTGTATGGTTTTATTAAAAAATTGTGAAATTTAAATTATTTTTAAAAAATTCTGTGTAAGGTAAAGGGTTAAAACCTCAAACCACTAACAGTCGGAAATATCATGCCCTATGGTAGCAGATTTCATCGCCTTTTATCGATGCTGTGGCAGTTTGTCACAGACCGGGAAAACAATTTGAAATTCAGAGGGGCACCCCTATCCGGCGCATATGATTGATTAATGTCGCCACTTTGTGTCACCCGGGAGCGCGGTGGCTCAGTGGTTCGAGCATTGGACTTTAAATCTAAAGGTTGACGGTTCGATCCTGACCGATGGTAACAGCATGATGTCCTTAGGCATGACACTTAATCCCGATCGTCCACGTTAGCGCTTTGTTCTAAGACATAGTGCAGTACAGCTGCCTTGGAATGGTCATAATCCATGTGTGGGCAGTGATGTCCACGCATGCGTTTACCAGGTAATAAAAATCACCATCAGCAAAATTTTAATTAATGAAGCACCAGGTTGTACCCGGAGCTTCTTTAATTAAATTTTTGATGATTATTCCTATAATGAATGTTTGGAATCTAATATTATTGCGTCCCGTGGAAATATTGCCCACCCGTGGAAAGTGACCAGTCCACTGCGGCCGTACTGTGCTTTTCAATGGTGCATTTGCCTTGAACTGCTGTTAACTCTGATCGTGAAGAGTTTGTAAGTTGAGGAGTCTGATAGTTGCTCTCCGCTGTTCGGTGGTGCTCTAAGGTTACTCTGTCTTTCCCCACCCGTAAAACAGTCCGACGCGGTGTGACCCTGACTGTTAAGGGCCAAAATAAGTTATGAAATTTTGTTTATTTTGAAAATTCTCACCTCTCATATTCCTTAAATTCAAATTAAATATACACAAATTATACATCAAAATGAAGGCTGGGGCGTATAGAACACGAAACACATGTGTAATCAACTCATGGAGTCGACTGTAGGCACCATTGGTTCCTGGAAGTCTACTACCGGATTCGCACCTGAACTGATAATAAAATAATATTTCATCAGAACAACTTGTGGCCAAATGTGCTTCATATATCCAAGAACAAAGCTAGGCATTCAAAACACTTTCGAATACAGCGATAGGACTGCATTTGGGAAAGGGACAACACTGTCTGAATTTTTTTATTGAAGATGGTTTCCATGCTCGACAGACATGCGCAAAGCACTCGATACCACGAATTTCCATCGAAAAACAAAATCGTAATTCTCAGAAATTTCAACAGGTATCATGATACCTTGCGTTGAATATGGCAACTGTGCAATCTCTATCTAATAACAGTGCACTGTATGAAGGCGATCTTTTTCATTATTTGATTTTACACGGCGTTGTTTTTTACATGCTTTTTCCGTCCGATGACGTCGACCGAAATCGAAAGTATATTCATACGTAAACAAAAGCAAAGGCTTTGGAATTACCCCCATGCAGCTCTGTCGCCGTGTTTTTAAAAATTTTGACCCCCCCCCCCCCCCAGCTTTGTTCTTGGATATGTAAAGCGCATTTGGCCACAAGTTGTTTTGGGGAAATATTATTCAATTATCAGTTCTGGTACGAATACGGCAGCAGATTTCCAGGAACCAGTGGTGCCTACAGTCGATTCTATGAGTTGATTAGACATTTGTTTCGTGTTCTATACATCCCAACCTTCATTTTGATGTACATTTTGTGTATATTTATTTTGAATTGAAGGAATATCAGAGGTGTGAATTTTCAGAATAAACAAAATTTCATTCCTTATATTGGCCCTTAAGAATGCCGATAAATGATGCGAAACCCCAATAAACAAACAAATTTTGTGTCACTTCTGTTTGCTCATAAGAGATAGCTGAGAAAACACGGACAAACTTTCATCAAATATTTCTTTTCATTCTTTTTATTTGTTATCGTTTTTCTTTCGTCACATCTTTTCATTGCGTCAGACATTTGATAAATAATCTTTTGACGCTAAGAACAAAACCTTAAGGATTTGTTCATACATTGATGTCTTGACACGGATATATTGAATATGGTTGTAAACAGACGCGCATTCCAAACGCCGGCCACTTCAAAAGCATACAGGTGTTATCTTGTTTTCAATTGAACCGATCACTATCAGCAACATCTGAAGAGGCGTGTAGTATTTGTTATTGTAGATGGACCCTCGAAGAACAGTAGTGAATACACTAAAGTTTGAACTGTGATTCATTAACCCTTTCGAGTTCATCACATAGTTTGAGGTAAAGAAGAATTAAATAGAGAGTAATCGCTTGACTGGACTGCTTACGTGAAATAATTCATGAGAGGTGAGGGACGCTGTGCAAACACGAGTGCGCGAATGCGCGCGAGTGGTTTACAATATAGTCTCTTGCCTCGAATGAATTATTCCACGAACCAGTCCAGTCCAGCGATTACTCTGTTTATTACTTTTCATTATTAACGATAATTATATTATTTAACCCTTTACCTAACGTTACGGCCAATAACGGCCAGCGCTATTCTCAAAAATCGTCAGTCAATTTTCATTATTTTTTCATTTTTTGTCTCTAAAACATAGGTTATGACACCTCATTGGAACGAGCTCATCGAGCTATGTTTTTGAGACAAAAAATGAAAATAATAGTTATTCAAGAATTGTTTTTTTGCAAGTGTCGTCTGCTTTTCATATTAGGTGAAGGGTTAAAAAAAACACAATGAAGTCCCCATTACATCCACGGCAAAGCGTCTTCTTTTGCACGCGCGGATACATGACACAATTGTTGATTGCATAATTCACTTGTGAAGTTATCTTTTATAATCAAACCCAAAAATTCCAGTAAATCACACTTTGGAAAGTAATAAAAAAAAAATAAATTAGCAGACGACAGATGAAACCGAGTGATAAGGAGAACAGGTAATATTTTAATCCTACATCTCTATAGGCCTCTAGGATTAATGTGTCGATTTTCCCCCCCACACATTACTTACACAGGTGAGGTAAACCAGCATTATATAATTCACACTGCCCTAAACCGCTGTGTAGTATTTAGAAATTACTGTTTCATAGAGTTGAGAAAGAATAGCGTGAACACTTGCGAGATTTCCATAGGCAAAATTATAACTCCAGTGGGAAGAAAGGTCGACTTCATATTTAACGACGTAATATTTTCTGTCATTTAAACCTTACATTCCCCATTTCTCATCAGTTTTGGAAAGCTCACTTGAAAATGCCAGAAGGCGTAGGTATTGGCTGATCAGCTGTCAGTCTATAGTCCTTGTATGTCCTGACCAGTGAAAGGGAAACGGAACGATGAATCCGAAAAACCGGACCGGTCGCTGATTCGAGTCGGAATTTCGGAAGAGTTTGTCAGCTAATTGGAAAAGTCGGCGAATTTGATTGAAAATTGGAAAATCACTGTGATAAGCGCGAATGAAGCTGATATTATTGAATTTCCACCTTTTGAAATTTCATCACCGAATTTCCAACTTTTAAAATTTTAGACGATAATTAGGGCGGGGGTGACACAGCACTCCTCTCCCCTTTAACCACGTCTCTGAAGAGCTATAACGGTCATAATCAGAGGAAACGTAGGTCGAGCTGAGCTTACAAGTGGGAGGAAATGGTGAAACTGATGTGTGATAAAATAAAGCCTTTGTCAAATCTGTCCTTGGACAGGTTGTCATCATGCCTTGCGATCCCAGTGCGTCTCGATAGATTGGAACTCTTAGCTGCTAGTAGAGCCTCCAGTAATGCGACACTATCAGGGCTTTTAAAAAATGAGGATAACAGGGCAAAAGCCAACACTTTCCTTGCTAATATTTCATATTCTGTCAGTCACAAATAATATTTTGTTTATATACATTTGTTTTATCACAAATTATTGGAGAGTGCCCAAGGGCACTCTCCAATAATTTGTAATAAAACAAGTTTTGAATAACAAATACAGACCACTAAAAATAATCTAGCCCTCAACCAGTTAAAAGACTAGCATATTAAAATAAAGAAATAAAAGCAAAAGTAACAATAAAAAAATGTTAGTGATAAAAAAATGCATGGAATACCTGCTTAATTTGACGCCTACTGGATCCTGATTGCATTTTTAGATATTGTTTTTGTTTGAGTGAAAATGTGTGAAATTTTAAGAATGAGCATTCAATAAGATGCCATACATTAAACGTTTGTGAAAAGGACGTAAAATTGAAAGTGTTTGATACAAATGGCGAAATTTGAAATTCTAACATTTGCATTTAATATAATCGTTATCCAAATGATAGCGTTTGAAATTCATAGTTGTGTATATTATTTAGCGTTTGAGAAAATGAGCGTTTAAGTGTTTTCATTGAAAAATGTCCAAAATGATTCCTGAATTTGAAATGACGTAAAAAGGACCCAAATGGCGATAAATCGAAAAACTAAAAAACAGGTATCTCTTAATTTTTTAGCTTTACAAATTTTATATTTATTGTTAAAATTTCATGAAAATCGGACATAATTTAATTTGTTGTGACGTTGACGTCAATTACATAACCCGGTAAACTCGAAATAAACGGTGGGAATTTCCCAATTCAGTACCACAATGTCAGATATGATTTTTATTGGAGATGAGATATGCAACAGTTGAAAGCGAGAAGCTTGATACAGCCATAGATATTAAAAGATAAAAGAAAAAAAAAACATTAAATTGATAATTGTGTAAAATGTAAGTAGATTACAGACACGTTAAATGAGCATGAAATTCACAATGAAAAATAACATGAGTCGAGTTTCTCAAAGAATCTATTTGTTAAAAAAATCTCCGGACGTGTGGATAGCGTCCACAACAAACTTACATTCGATATACACCTGCCGGAACATAAATTTAAGAGACCCGGTACTTCACTCGACAAGAGAGTCAACGTCGACTTGACACCTAAATCTCGGAGCCAACCTATTAATAGAAACGACGAAGCCGCCTATTATCACAGTCTGTGTTATACAAGACACGCCAAATGCAAAGCGAGCTGCATGTGCGATAGGATCGTTTTGAAGAATTTAAAGAAAATGGCGAATCCAATGAAGAGAGAGAATTTAGAATGCGCCATAGTTTGGTAACTGATAGGTGCGAAGCGAAAGTTCTGTATGGGTAATAGGGAAACGAAGAAAAAAAACGACATGAACAAGTTCACTAGCAGATGCACGGCACAAACCCGCATGGAGTTCGAAAGAGAATGCAGGTCTAAGGAATGGACAACATCTGGACAACAGATCGAGTGGACATGCAAGTGTTGGCAAGACTCAATCAAGGAGGGAAATACATCTTGACCATCGTAGACATCTCCACGAAAATGGATTGTACCTTTGAAAAATAAGTATGAAACGACCATCAATGAAACATCTTTCGCAACAGCTGATGAACACCTAAGAAATCGTGGGTGGCCAAGGGACGCGAATTCTACAATATGTATGTTTCCTCTCTGCCATCGTTAGATATCTACTATATTGAAAACCTAGAAATATTCGAACGTCGTCAAATGATGGAATAAAACCACGAAAGAAAAGATGTACAAGTATTTCACCTCGAATTCGCTGAAAAAATAATGGATGCTGGTTTAGAATTGCTCGGTCTCTACAACACCTACCATTGTTTCATCAAGATGGCACCCGCGGAAGCTAGCGGGAAACGAAACGAAAATAAAGTCTTATGACATTCGTGTCGAAGTGGGTAATAAAGTAAGAATCACAAAGTGGACGGGATGCTTCGAAAACGGCTGCGCACAGATATCTTGTGTTCTACCACACCGATCCTATCACTTATAAATTGGAAGCATTAGATTGTAAACAAAAATCGCGGGTACTTTGTACAGACGCGAAACGCAAAAGATCCTTTTCTGAAGAAAAACCTTGATTCAGAACAGCCCTGGTCTGGGACACTTGACAAGAGTGCGCCGGGCTTGCGGTATCGCTTTTGTCCATATATGTGATAATAAATAGAGAAAATAAAAACGCTAAACGAAACAATTAAAAAAGAAGAAAAATGGATATACTATAAACAACCGAAGGCACTGCGATGGGCGAGAGCAATCAAGATACGAAGTGCACGAATACGAACCCTTAATGGGAAACAATCTCCATAAACAAGACATGAAAGCCATGTATATTCGATCAAACGAATGTAAACAATATACAAGGCACGCTCAACACCAGATGATATCCGACCTTGGCTTAAAATGTGCCCTGTTCAGAATCTTCAGACCGAGCTCGTTTGTGAAGTTCAACAGCTTCCTTCCATTCCTGTTGACTTTCTTGTTCCCACCCTTTATGCCTTCTTCATTATCACCTATGTGTCCATTAAAGTCAGCCATCAGAATTATATTCCTACTGAAGTGGATTTTTGGTCCTTTTCCTTTATCCCCCTTATCCCATTTTTTACAACTATGGTTCATAACACATTTCCTGTGTTCATTCCCCCCTTCTCTGTTACCCCCTCCCCTCCCTATACCAAAAAAAGGCTCCACCAACTGCAACATATTTCTTCCTAAAACCTCTGTACCCCTTGGGCTAAGATGGAGACCATCCCTTCCATATAGGTCCTTTATGCCCCAAACTGATCCCCAATTGTCTACAAAAGGTATCCCAAGTTCCTTACAATACTCCCCCAATTCCTCGTTGACACAATGAGCCGCGATTACGTTCGCCCCCCCCCCCCCCCCTCCCACCACTTAGTACTGGGAGAAGCCCCGAAACCACTACCTGTGCATTCTTGGCATTCAGTTGAGTTATTAAGTCCTTGTAAGTCTCAATAAGCTGAACTGATTTCCTCTCCATGATGTTGTTGGTCCCCACGTGTACAACAACCATTGGGTCTGGGCCTGACCCCTTCACTAATCCACCCACTCTGTCCCTTAGGTCCTCCACCCTAGCACCAGGAAAGCACAAATTGGTCCTGTTGACACTGTCGGCCCACACACCACCCTATTTAACCCCCGCACTATACTACTCCCTGCAACCACCAACTGCCTCTTTCCTGTTACCACCTCTGTTCCCACTGGACCGACTCGCAGTCTTGCACTCCGCCACATTAACCTCCATGCCTACCTCCACCTCTTCAGACCCCACCTGCTCCTCAGAATTCTCGAAACTAGCTAACACACTGAATCTATTTTGGACACTGCACTCCGCTTTTTGCCCACTCCCACTACAAGCCTCCTTGTCCTCGTTTACCACCTTCCTAACCTTCCCTCTGTCTTCTGCCCTGACAGAAACCACTTGGTCCTCGCTATCCCCCCTCACTATCCGATTCTAAACGAATACTTCTTTTGGCCCCCCGATTCACCCTACTAGCCTGGGGATTTGACATTCTAGCCTCTACTTCTCCCCTACCGTCAACCCGACGCACCTTCCTATTCCCAAAAGACCCACTATCCACGTCAAAAGTCCGCTTCCGGCTACCCACCACCATCCATCCCCCATCGAATGCCACTCTAACTGGGGTAACACTAGACTTTCCTGTCTTACCCAGTTTTCCCCGACCTCCTGCACCTCTTCCTCCAACTCTACATAGGCCTCTAACAGCTGCATTGACTCTACGCAGATAGCGCACATCCCCAACTCCCCCAGCTCACGCCCAACCAAATACACCATATTACAGTGCTTACACGCATCCGACCGCTGGCCGTCCGTTGATATCTCACTAGCCCCCCCCCCCCCCCCCCTCCCACTTGTGCTGGCCTCAACCACTGCCCCCACCTGTAAGGCTATATTCACCGTCTCTACACTGCTAGTCTGAACCTCTCGCGTCACGAAACACTTACCGTCCATAGCAACCATAGCCAAAATTAGAATGAGAAACTTAAAACTTTGAAAAACCGGTCGAGATCGTTAACAAAACAAAACAAAATACCGAAAATGACCCGCGCGAAGATAGGGAACACACCACTTATATCCGATAGAAAAACTAAACTAAACACTAATATAACTATTTTTTATTAAAACTCACATCTATACATCACTAAAACAATATATATCTACAGTAACACCTGGAAGAAAAGTATGGATAATTGAGCTAACTTTTGACAACTTTTCGACAACTGAATTGAAAATACTCCCTGTTGGTTCCGAGATAGACATGTATGTGACGTGTTTTTGTTTTGTCCGAGCATGCCAAGATAAAGAAAATCATTATTTATGAATAGAAATATGCATAGAGAATATCTAGTGTTTTCGAGTGGATACCGAAAATTATCTCATGAGTGACCGATACAAATGTTTATGTATAATAATCCTTTGTCTCGGTCACAAGTGAGATAATTTTAGGTATCCACTCGAAAACACTGGATTTTCTTTTTATTATACGATTTTTATGAAAATCTGATAATTCCACTCGTTTCAACCATGAATTGATGCATGAAAGTAAACAGCGCATTGAATCATTGATACACGGAAGTGATTTGATCGTTACTCGGAACAGATAGCGTCTTGAGATCTGATTCAGTTGGCGGGTTTCTAGTCCAAACACTTATATTACGGACTTTCAAGCCACATTTGGACTAGCGGGCTTCATCAATTTAAGGTGAATGAATTATTGCTGGAAATGATCGGTATCCACTCAAAAACACTAGATTTTCTTTTCATTATACGTTTTCAGAACAAATTGATCATTTCCAGTGATAATTTGATTCGTATTCACCCTGAAGTGATGCTATTGAAAGCCGCCATTTTGATTGATACCATGAAAGTGAAAATTTCTATATCTTCACAGTGGGGGATACGATTTCTATTTTTCCGCAATTTCTTCAATAATCTATCGTTTAGAGTATAATAAAATACAGTATTTTTTAATCACTCATTATCTTGATTGCATAATTATTTCGGATTGTAGTTTTCGTCAGAATTGTTTTGTTGTTTTTTTTCAATTCATAGCTGTATTTCTCTTCTTTCAATTTGTTTATTCAAAGCGTCTAATTTGATCAACAAAGACACAACAGAATTCAAGGTTTGCAGACTGGCCATGGTCATTTTGAAATTGAATTCTATCTCCCTCTTCCACTTTCAAAGGCAAAGTGAACACGCGGGCACTAGAATATTGTTTTTCTGGTTTCTCAACCCCATAAATTTCATTCTCCATACCGTTGACAAGTATTATACAGTCACTTTGCCCATAGAATCGCACAAACGCGAAATCATTCGAACAATGTTTCCTTCTATCGGCATACATTAGCCAACCGAGCAGTACTGAGGAGAGCTAGCTCCATTTCCAAAAGACCCTTCGGCTTTTCCGACTTCTACTTTACCACTCTCCTCGGCCCATATTGTGATCAGTTGCCGAGGTATTTCATCTTCATGACAGAAATAAAACTGCAAGTGTCCGTCATATGTATCGGGTTGGGTAGATTGGTGAGACGAAGGCTTTCCATGTCCAACAGCCCTTCCATCTGGTCGCCAGATTTCCACACTTTAGTGGTGATGGCTTCGGAAAGACCGAAGATATTAAAAAAAAAACAGTCGGTGCCAGCCTTCCATCGTTCCTCCGGATTCTTTGTTGAGATAGAGCCCACTGGCTCTGATTCGAGATATGGCTTTGATTATTTCAAGACAGAATTGATGTAACTTTTGTTTGTTGACCGCAGTCAATTAGTTTCCATCCTCTTCAATATTCGCTATATTGATCTTTTTGACATTTGCGTTCAGGTCACACTTTGGGTTCTTCTCCATGTAATGTTTTTCCAAAGCATCGTCGATCTTTCTTGTCGTGGTGTTGAAGATCTTTTAAAAACGCATCGCTCGGATTGGTGGGTTCTGATGGAATATTTGTGATTTTGTGTGTGCTTGCCGAAACGTCGGTATACTCTAAAACTAAAAATCAACCCAAATCAAGTGGGCTGAGTGAATGTGAACCCAGCCTTCAAATTGAACACAGTTTATTTGGGTTAATATTTAATTATTAGTCAAGACCACAATCAAGTATATATTCCTTTACCTAACATGAAAAGCAGACTACATTTGCAAACAAACTTCTTGAATAACTAATTTGTTTCATTTTTTGTCTCAAAAACATAGGTTATGACCCTTCATTGGAACGAGCTCAACGTGCTCGTTCCATAAAGGGGTCATAACCTATGTTTTTGAGACAAAAAATGAAAATATAATGAAAATTAATTGGCGATTTTTGAGAATAGCGCTAGCCAGTTTCGGCCGTTACGTTGGGTAAAGGGATATATTTATCTTCATTTTCTTGAGACAAAAACACTTTAGTTTCTCGAGGGTATGTACACTTTACTTCCCGGATGTAAAGCCATGAACAAAGGCGAAGCAATCTTTTCATCCCAAACATAAGATACTTGCACAGTTTTATATTAATTTTGTAACGTGTTTGAATTTTGCAAATACTACTCTGTTGGAGCAGTTTATGGCACCCCCTGGGGCATTACTAATCACTTACATGTTCCAACAAGATATCGCTGAGGCACCAGAGGCAGAAGACGAAAAAGTAAATGAACTTCGTGGAGCTTATTATCAAAGCATTCGTGATTTAGTCATGTATGAGCCACTTCAAACATAAAATGTTACCAACTAATCCTCCAATTTTTTATCCCTATTTGCTACCTAATTACCTGTTCTGTTCGACCTTACTATCTTGCTATGCCCTTTACGTTTCTTTTACCATCACGTGAGTTCCAGTGTGTTCTATTTGCCTGTTCTACTTGCGAGTGGGCGCGTAGAACTCATCGGAACTCAGGGACGTTATAACAGCACACCATATCGGTGGATGCTACACATGAAAGAATTACGCGGAGCTTATCCTCCACGATTTCGTTATTTATTCATGCATAAGCGACCGTAAACATAATAGCACATGTACATTTTAATTTCTTTTACCCAAATCGTTGCCTAACTGGCTGGCGTCAATATCTTACCGTGACGCTCTTCTTTTATTTTAGGTTACCACACTATATGGGTTTAACCCTTTGATCTTTTTATAACCGAAATGCCTAATATGACAAAATTGATGGAATTTCTCACACTAAAACAATGCTTCGGTGAAGAGTGGACTCTCAGTCAGAAATTAACCCTTTACCCAACGAATCGGTCTCATCCGCCCGCGTAATATGCAAATTCAGCAGCTGAAAAAATATTATTTTTCAAAACATTTCAACAAAACCATATCATGTGACCCCTCTTTGGAATGAGCTCATTGAGCTCGTTCCAATGATGGGTCACATGATATGGTTTTGTTGATATTTTGGGAATTTATATTTAAAATAATAAATGTTTGTTAAAGGGTTAAACTATATCCGGGAACGCTCTGGGCCAACGTTTTGCCGAAAGCTGCACTGTCCCTTTGAAAATCTGTTGACAGATCTACTTTCGCTATCGCTTCGGCGAAATTACTTCACGTAAACAAAATCAAGTCTCGTTTTGGAGAGAACAATTAGAAAATGACACTCCTGCTATCTATATCTAATGTATTTTTACGCTATACGCCGTACGCTATACGTTATACCCGATACGCGTCTCCGTGTAAACAGGCCCTTAGGGCCTGTTTACACGGAGACGCGTATCGGGTATAGCGTATAACGAACGGCGTATAGCGTAAAAATACATGTAGCTTGAGTCAATGAGATGTTCACACGACAGGCGTTCAGGCGTGTCAGCGTATAGCGTATAGTAACGCACCCCGACGCCTCTGCAATATTTTTACGCGACTCGACGCCTGGCGCTTAGGGAAATTTGATCGAAAATTTGTGATGAGGCCATGGCCTTGACCGCAATACTCAAGGGGTAGGCCATATCCAAGCACGCAAGACTGTCCAGTGGACGTGCATATTCCCCATACATTTGTATACACGTTGATATAATAACGGTCAATGTGAAGCCTTAACTCCGGTACCAGCGAATGGAATGCTCCGGATATTTGACGCCGTTCGTTGATGGGATGCACCCACCATCTTCTCATTCCCTTTATCTCCATCATTCCCACTATGGCCATCAACATTTCGTGATCCTCCTCCTCTTCATGCAGTAGACGGAGAAGGTAGTTGGCCTGTAGTTGAGATGACATGGCCACTGAAATCCTGTGTAGTGTTTGCCTATTTTATACACACCACGTGGCACTGTACGCGTCTCGTGTGCACAGGTCATCGCTAGCGTTAACGCGTCTCGTTAACGCTGTACGCTATACGCCACCTCTCCGTGTAAAAACTGTACAGCCTCAAACAAACAAACAAAAAAAAAAAAAACTCACACAAGCGTTTGAATCACCAAACCCGTCTGTTTCACCATCAATTTCGATCAAACCTCAAATCGCGCAAGAGACCGTTTTGATGGTTACAGTACTACGGGTAGGTACAGGATTATTTAGCTTATTTTGTATATTGACTAAAGGTGGGAGTTTCTAGAAAACCAAAACTCGGAAGTAGAAATGTTTTTTCTCTTGTTTTTGTTATTGATAAAATTCTAAATTTCAGATTTTACAAATTTTTAATGAGCAATTTATACAAAAAACCAAAGCAAAGACTGAAGGAATGAATATTTCTTATAACAGTAGCTGCACATTCAGATTTTACTGTAATTATTACCAAATTCTAAATGGCTGACGTAACAATAGGAAGCGTAAACTGCCGAGGTCACCATCCCACTAGAATAAACGGCGTGACTTTTTTTTTTCTCGGTGCAGGGATGAATTCGACATTACTTTCTTAGTAGACACCCATCCAAGCAAAAGAGTAGATAAATGTTGAAGAGGAGTGGGGATACCGAGACTGTTTTCTGTTCTCATTCAAGTTCAAGTAGAGGTGTTGCCATTTTGTTAAAAAATAATTTCAGCTTCACAACTAAACCATATTTAACTGAAGGCGGAAATTACATTATTTTGGACATTACCACCAAATATCACCTATTAACCCTATCGGTTCTCTATGGTCCAAATGATGATATACCACAATTTTACGATGAACTTTTCACCTGGAACTTAATTAAGCACCCTGCTTGTTTCGCAGTGGTGTTAATAGAAACTGTCATTACTTACATGCTATCTTTCAGATGGCCAAAAGTGATTGTTTGCGGAAAGAATGGTCTATTGACAAATTACAGAAACACAATGATGAAAATATGCAGTATTTTAATGGCACTAATTACACATATCTGTCACTAATGTGTTTGATGGAATAATTTTCTCTCGACAAGTATGGTGCTGGAACGGTCCATGATGAAACAATGCCCGTAATTACTGACAAAAAATCTAACTTGTGATCTCCTCACATCAGTACCGAGTGTATCCGCCACATGCCCGGATGACAGCCTGAACCCTCCTCCTATTGCTACCAGTGAGCCTTCTGATACGGTCCAGAGGCAACTCCTTCCACCCCTAATGCAATACAGCCTCCAAATCGGCCAAATTCGGTACAGGTGGATCCCTTGCTTGCACACAACATCCTAGAAAGTCCCAGCGTGGTTTTATGAAAGGTCGGTACATTGAAGGGTCAATTACATTAACTTTTGATTTAATCGCAGAGTGCGAAGAGCTGAAGATGCCGGGTATCCCAGTTCTTTTTGACTTCGAAAAGCGTTCGATTCTTTGGAATGGACTTTTATCCAAACGACAATGGAGTTTTTAAAGTTCGGACCATCCATGATAAGATGTTTCAATCTTCTATAACAATATTTGCAGTGTGTGCTTAATAATAGTCATTGCTCTGAACGATTCGACATAGGGAGAGGCGTGAGACAGGGCGACCCCCTATCGCCGTATCTTTTTATACTTTGTGTAGAAATCCTGAGCGCACCCCTAAAATTTAGCCCCGATATAAATGGAATAATCATAA
Source organism: Pictodentalium vernedei (assembly GCA_031216915.1). Classification (NCBI taxonomy): domain Eukaryota; kingdom Metazoa; phylum Mollusca; class Scaphopoda; order Dentaliida; family Dentaliidae; genus Pictodentalium; species Pictodentalium vernedei. Next base: position 72,134,172 of record CM062295.1, on the reverse strand, counting down.
ATAATTGGGAGCACTTGATAATATGCCGACGACTGAACCTTATACCTGTCTGATGATGGATATTCACTAAATAATGCATCAAACATGCTTAACAAATGCTCACTTTTATCTAGTTTAAGCAGGGGGGGGGGGGGGGGGCACCAAAAATTTGCAAGACGTGACGTGGGGTTGGTGGGTCTCTTGAGTGCGCCAAAGATGTGCATTTCCAACTTGTGCAATTTTTTGAATTTTTTTAAAATATATCAATATATCAGCTAATTTTCCATCATTTGTGTTTCAAACTTTAAAGATGATGTTGTACATCACACTCTTAACATAAATACAACATCAGGAGGCTTTGTATGTGAGAATATTGGGCTTAAACTGGGAAAATGCCACACGTTAGTCGGGGGTGGGTGTCTTGTTCGAAATGTAGAAAATGTGCAGACAATATTTTGGGAACAATTCAAATGAAAATTTGTTCCCGTATATGTACACCTGCTCTGGCCAAGCCTGATAATGAACAGCTTGTCATTTGTAGACTGGGGCCCACAGCAGCCCACGGAGGTTTAAATTGGTGGTACCAGTTTAACCCTTTACCTAACATGAAAAGCAGACGACACTTGCCTAAAAATGATTGAATAACTATTTTTTTTTCATTTTTTGTCTCGAAAACATAGGTTATGTCCCCTCAGTGGAACGAGCTCGACGAGCTCGTTCCAATGAGGGGTCATAACCTATGTTTTGGAGACAAAAAATGAAAAAATAATAAAAATTAATTGGCGATTTTTGAGAATAGCGCTGGCCGGTTTTGGCCGTTACGTTGGGTAAAGGGTTAAGAACATTATGAAACCCCCCTAAAGACAGCTGTGCCTACTAAGTTTATAGGCTTATTTTGGATTTTAATGGGAGAGTGGGGGTGGGTGTCTTCGAACGGTAGTAGAAAATTTGCACGTAGTGGGTGGGTGGGTGTAAAAAGGAGCAGAATAAAAAATAGGACGTCACGTCTTGCAAAGTTTTAGTGGTCCCCCCTTGGTTTAAGCGTTAATTTTTATAAAACAGAAGTAATTTGGATTGGCTCAAAACGGGATTGTGGTGAAATACTTTCTACAGATGAACAAGTCAGTTGGAACCATTCAAAATCTTTCAAAATCCTATGGATTGAATTCAACCTGTTTAGTAATAATTATACACTAAATAACTATATGAACAAGATGCAAAAAATTGAAAACCTTCTGACAGACTGGTCATTTCGTACTTTAACTTTAACTGAAAAAACTACCGTCATAAAAACTTTGGATCTACCTATTTTAACTCTTGTTTAAAGGTTTTGTCAGACCAACTCGACCCACTTAAAGACCTTGTAAAAATGCAGGACACATTTTATAATTTTTTATGGTCCAGACAACCCTAAAAAATCAAACGTACCACAATCACTGGTCTTTTCGAAAAGGGTGGAATTAAATTCCCACATAGCAAAACATTTAGTCATGCCTTAAAAATGATTTTGATAAAATTTTTTTTAGACACTTCCACACTGGCCCCCTGGAAAACACTGATGGTCGACGACCTACAACCCTTCAGGAATTACAAACTTTGGCATTTGGACAAAGACGGCTTAAGAAAAATAGGAAACCACATGAACTCATTTTGGGATGATGTTCTGTGGGCTTGGTCTCTTGTTGATAATAAAACCACAACAACCCCGGAAGAGATATTTGGAGAGACTATTTTTTTTAATAATAGCATAAAATTAACGGAGAATTATTTTTTAACCAATCTTGGTGAGAAAAAGGTATCTATTTTACAAATCACTTGCTATCTCAGAACAACAGTTTCTTAACCTTCTCTGATTTCTCCAACAAATATAACATTAAGACCCCATTCACAGTCTATCAAGGTGTTAGAAATGCAACACCCAAATCCTGGGAAGCGGCACCAAAAATCACATAAAAAATGATCGTCTGTATATAATACAAACATTGGTATGCTACACTCTACACACAAAGTAAGCCGAACATTCTATATTAATTTTGTAAAACCATATGCGATGTCTCCCACGAATTCCCAGATAAAGTGGAACGAGATTCTAGATGTAAATCTGCAGCCAGATGACTGGAATTTTATGTATAGATTCCCATTTTCAACCACAGACAATACATACTTACAAAGTTTATAATTTACAATCGTTCATAGCGTCTTAGATACGAACTTAAAACTGCACAAAACCAAACTTTCAGAAACAGAATTTTGCACATTATGTTATAATTCAAAAGAGACGATTCATCACCTGTTTTTGAATGTTCTGTCTCTTTTGAACTTTTTGGAACATTTAACCCTTTGCGACTACGGTACGTAATATTACGTACGAAAATTGCCGTGCGTTGCGGCTACGGTACGTAATATTACGTACGAAAATTGCCGTGCGTTGTGGCTACGGTACGTAATATTACGTACGAAAATTGCCGTGCGTTGCGGCTACGGTACGTAATATTACGTACTCGGACTTTGAACCCGAGCGGGCGCTTTCTCGTCCAGGAACACCTTACTTTATAATTTCATTACATAGGATGGATGCTAAGTGCATGTGTGTGGTAGACCAATTAATATTTTCAACGTGCAGCCACAAGGCTGCACGTTGCAAATATTAATTGGTCTACCCACAAATATTGAGTATGGACTCTACCTGCTGCTGTCATTGAACTGATATGGAAGCTACCACCAGGGTTCAAAGGGCTAGCGATTGCGTTTAACGTCGCCAAAACCCGATTCGTCGTGACGTTAAAACGTCACGATGACCGTAGTCGGAAAGGGTTAAAAGAAAAATGTAAAGAAACATTTCCCTTTACCACCAGAATATGTTATCTTAGACTATAGTAACACCTCGGGTGCTTTCAACAGCACACCAGACGTCTATATGCTTCTTTATAAGAAATTCATTTTCTCGTGTAAAGAGAAAAAAGTCACCCAATATCTCGGGTTTCTTAATCAACTCCGAGACTACAGGAACCTAGAACTCACCTCCCGACATTCATACTCAAACAAACGTGTCAATGAAATACTGTCTAGGTGGGACCTTGCCAAACTGCCCGCTTAACTTATGAACTCTGAACGCATTTGGATTCCCCAAAATATCTGATTATTTGCGAAACTCAGCTGGAGTTTATATGTCAAAGTTGGGAAGATGACCCTCCCTCTGTGGGGAAAGGAAGATGAATTTAAAACGATCACAAAAATATAGCTCACGTCGCGATTGTGTCACTATAGTAGGTTTCTGCTGGAAGGACGTAACCGCGAATTTTTAATCCTCCCAATCTGGTTCTGTTTTTGAATTATCGACAGTACACGGGATCAGTAAACCCATTGAGATAAACCCGACAGTTTAATTAACACTTTACCTAACGGATCTTCCGCGTCCGCACGCTTAATTTGCAAATTCAACAGTTGAAAGAAATTTTTCAAAACATTTCAAAAAAACCATATCATGTCACCCCTCATTGGAACGGGCTCATCGAGCTCGTTCCAATAAGGAGTCACATGATATAGTTTTGTTGATTTTTTTTTTAATTTCAAAAATAGTAATTAAAATAATAAATTTTAATATCGTCTACGTTGGGTAAAGGGTTAACATATATCGTATCTGCAGCAACAAATTGTACAAAAAATATAAATATCCATATATCTATTATGCTACTGCGTTACTGGTTTAACACATTCCGATTACCTTAAAAGCATATAATATATTCTAGGTACATATGCATATAAAATCTGAATAAAAATATTTAAAAAAAATTAACCCAACTGATTTTGGAGAGAAGGACTCGGTGTGCTTTTGGTTGTGGCATGGAGCGCGGTAGCTCAGCGGTAGACTGTTGGACTTCGATACTAGAGGTCTGGAGTTCGATCCCCGTGCGGGACGACCCGCGTTGTATCCTTGGACAAGGCACTTTATCCCGGTTTCCTACATGGGGGCACGATGACGTCGTGTACGAAGGTGCGATGGTGCATATGTCTTCAACCGCTGTAACCCTGCTTGAGCGGAGCTTGAATAGAGTTAGAATGTTGAGGAACTGAGAGTTGCTCGTCGATGGTTCTCTCCGGGTACTCCGGCTTCTTCCACCCGTGAAACTGTCACGGTCACGATTAGCTATTGTGCACAAGTATGTGACCGTAAACACCAATAAATAATAATAATATTTTGGTTGTGGCGTTGCCAGTATCTACGGACTCTTTAAGTACTTTGATCTTGTGAGAATTCAGGTTGAGGGGCTCTTATCATGGTTAATATCTCGTAAAATAATTCCCGTTCAGAATAGTGAGGGATATACCTTCACCTTTTATATTTTCATAGCGACGTCTTTAATTCTTCAAAATTTATCCACTGGCATTGTTTTGTCTTATTATTTTGTTTCTCTTTTTATAATATAAACTATTCAGGACGTCTCGAAAATGATTTCTTGACGATAATTTCTTAAGAAAGTACAAGAACAAATGTCTGCAGAACACTTTGTCTCTAGAATGCACACGTTCTGTGAAGTAATAAATCAGAGATATTAAATACCTCACCAATTTATCAGGTTGTTTCGTGCAATTCTCACGGATATTCCAAATTCACTTCGAGAATACACTTGTGTATTTTCAGTGTTCAAGTTCTCTTCCTTTCATCCATTTCAACCCACCGGTGGGTAACTCTTCACTCATAGCCATCCATAGCCATTACCTAGCGATTATTAGTGCCTAATAAACAATGTTGTCTTGTGTCAATCGCGATGGAACTAGTCCTTCATTTAACGATTATTAGCCTCGGCGTTCTGTTCGATATCGTAGATATATCACCACGAATGGCTTGTTGCATCGTCAACAACATATCGGTATCGCTAAAGAGTTCCAACCCAACTCCCGTGAGTAACGTGGCATCCCACGCCAAACCCGGGACGGTGTGATACCACGAAAGATCAAACTGGTAATATTACACACCCTGAAATTTTCGAAAACTTCCGCTGGAGGTCATGATACTCTCTCACCAATGCCATGCGAAACATCTCATAATCTTCCTCGGGTGCGTTCGGATCGTTTGGCGTCCAATAGAAATTTTCCTCAGAAGGGAGAGCACCCTAGCTCAGTTTTTTTTCCAGAAAATAAATGTTGGGATAACCACCTTTCCTCAATGAGGCATTCGTCTGCCTTCCCTTGAAGTTACCAGTTATCATTTTAAAACTATCTCTCTTCAAATTCATCACTAACGTTTGCAAACTAGTCAACATAAGCTTAAAGCTATCCACAACCCGAGTCCTCTAGTTCCCATCTTTTACTCTCCACGTTACAAGTATCGACTAGCAAGTAAACGGAGAATGAAATATAATTCTCCTTGTTGCGTGTAACGCAGGCAATATGTCCCTTGTAATTGTTTTACAAACAAATTACCATCATAACTGGCAAAAATGTGAAATAGAATCGGAAAGAATTTCACGTCACGAAGAGGAGATTGACTCTTATTGTGTGCGGCTCCTCTGTAGACCTTGGTGCAACGACAGGAATCTTTCACTTTGTTCGTCGCCATCTTTCGAAAATCGACGTTCCCGTATGTTACATTCCGAAACACTCTGGGATTTTTTTCATCTCACCAGTGTTTTATATTTTCCATCAATATTTTCCACACCTTTAAGTAACCTATTCACAATTCTTGTGCCACATTTTTGTTGTCCTCAGATACATACAGATTATCATGATAATGTGCATGTCCTGTGGTTTGTATCAGATTCGAGGTGGTGTCCAGGATGGGATCTCAACGAGCCGGCTTTGCCGGTGAGTTGTGATCCCATTTTTGGACACCACCGAGAATCTGATGCAAATCACAGGACATGCACATTATCATGATAATTCAGTTATCTAACAATTCTGTCAAATAAACAGATTAAATCTTAACCCTTTTACCCAACGTAACGGCCAAAACCGGCCAACGCTATTCTAAAAAATCGCCAGTTAATTTTCATTATTTTTTTCATTTTTTGTCTCAAAAACATAGGTTATGACCACTCGTTTGAACGAGCTCGTCGAGCTCGTTCCAACGAGTGGTCATAACCTATGTTTTTGAGACAAATGTTTTTCACGATCACTTTTATGAAATCAATTTTTTTCTAAAAACCGAAATGCGGAGAAACCAAACTCGAGATGCAAATAATTTCTATAAGCTACTCTTCCAACTATTCAGCGGGACAAGAATAAAGACGGAATAGAACAACTGAAAATATTATTATTATTATTATAAATGAACAGTGGCCCATAAGGCCCATGGAGCAGAAGTTCACCGATGCTGAAGTCCCATGCCCTAACAGCCCCTCGATACAGAAGTCTCATGCTACAAAAAGTTCCTTGACGCAGAAATCCCATGGCGCAATAAGTCCCTTGGCGTAGAAGATCCATGGCGCAAACAGTCTCCTGATGCAGAAGTCACATGGCGCAAGTCTCTTGATACAGAGAAGTCCCGTGGTGTAAAAGTCTATTGACGCAGAAGTCCTGTTGTACAAAAATCCATTGATTCAGAAATCCTGCGGTGCAAAAGATCCCGTGGTGCAAAGGTCTCTTGATATAGAAGTTCCATGGTGCAAAAGTCCCTTGATGCAGAAGTCATATGGTGCAATAGTTCATTGTCACAGAAGTTCTATGAAGCTAAAATCCCTTAATGCAGAGGTCTAATAGTGCAAAAGACTGTTGACGTGGAAGTTCATTGTGCAAGAGTCCCTTGATGCAAAGGTCCCATGGTGCAAAATCCCTTGATGCAGAAGTCCTAAGGTGCAAAAGTCCCTTGATGCAGAAGCCCCATGCCACAAAATTCCTCGACGAAGAAGTCTCATTGGGCAAAGATCCCCCGATGCAGAAGCTCCATGGTGCAAAAGTCCCTTGATGCAGATGTCCCATGGTGCAAAAGTCCCTTGATGCAGAGTTCTATAGTGCAAAGGTCCATTCATGCAGAAGCCCCGTGACATAAATTCCGTTGACGGAGAAGCCTCATGACACAAAAGTCCTTTGATGCTTAAGTGAAGTTAAGTCCCATGGCTCACAAATCACTTGTCGCAGTCACGTGGGGCAATAGTCCCTTGGTGCAAAAGTCCCAGTGACGCAGAATATATTTGTCGCACAAACTGACCATATCATGTCTTTCACATATATTCGGATTACATTATACCCTGGTTACTGTGGCCATTGCGTTTAGGAGATCATTAATAAGGGTTCTTGAACAAAAAATCTTCAAAGCGGAACCTGAAAGTGCAATGTGGGAAACGAAAATTCCCAGAATTAGTCTCCCACCCGTACAGATTTCCATTTCTATCAGGCAAATTAGATTTAACGTATCAGCTGAAAACCAGCAGCCGCGGTTCACAAAGATCGCCCTTCAAATTTTATTGTTTTCACGTTTTGTCTGAAACACACAGCTTTTGACTCGACGATCTCGGTACATTGTGGTACTATGGGCAATGATTTTGAGACAAGAAGAATGGAAAATTCTGGGTCTTCAAGAATGTGTCGTCTGCTATCAGTGTATGATAACACGTTAAGCATAGATAACTTGTGACTTTTGGCATAAGGTGCGCCGTAATTGTGTCTCAGAACTGAAAGTGGCATGTGTTTAAGGTGCTGTCAGATCTGTTATAAGTTTTTTACTGGGGTTTAAACGTCACTTTCGACAGAAGAATTGTATTTATTCATTTGTTCAGTTAAAAATTGTAGACAGGGTGATAATGTATAAAGAGTGTTTGGCGTATTTTTGACATATGATGAAAAATCCACACAGGGCAGCTGCCGTGGGCGTCGCTACGATAACCGATGGATTTTTACCGAGTGTTGTAGCTAAAGTTTCGACTGGCTGTTATTCCAACTACATCATCAAGGCATGCATTCGATGATGACATGCCTTGATGATGCAGTTGGAATATAACAATAACATGATTTTGGAGGGCATTATGATTCATTAGCGGCCCTGCAGCAATGATGAACAGCCCTTGGGCTTATTAACGGCCCTCGGCCGCTACTGAATCATGATGCCTGACAACAATAATGTTTTTACTATTATTACCAATCCCTGTTACAGCTAACCGCATGAGGGAATTGCTGGAAGAAATCACTAAAGTCGGTTCGATATTTCTGTTTCGATCGTGCGTTTGACGTCAGTTCAGAAATACAAAGGGACGTCATCCGAATGGGAGTAATTCATTAGAACATGGAATCTAAAAATAGCCGGGCCGCTAATGGCTATTTATACCATTATCGCCCGCGGCCCGTCCACGTCGAATGACGTCACTAAAATTATGGAGTTTTAACAGGCCTCCAAACTTATGTTAATCGACTAGTAACATATAGATTGAGTGGTAATAATATTAGTCAGTCGGGATTATAGTTACGAAGCTCAAGATTTGTTGGGAATTTATTAGTGGAATTTGTGAATGAATAAAATCTACAGTCATGTAGCAGTCGTGACGCAGCTTCTTACCCCATAACACGTACACACTGGCTGGCCGTATCGGGTGCTACAAACTTCCATTTGTATTACAGGCACAGGTCCAAGTATCAAATTTAGTCTTTTCAGAAAGGGCATGATTACCAGCAAGAGAGAAGCGGAATCTTAGATTCCAATCTTGACGAAAAATGATTGTCCCCACCCCATTAGTGGCGCACCTGACAGCTGCCTAGTTATACGGTAATGATTGCCCAAAGTACTCGGTAAGGCTAAGTATTAACTTTTTCACATTCACAAACAAAAGGCTTCCGTGCCGTGCATGAATAATCATTCAGCAAGAACGAACTTCCGATCTCCAAACAATTCTCGAAGCCCAACACATCATTTGGTTCTCCAGAGTTCCACATATCCGTTGTGAAGTTTTCACTCTTCCAGTTTAGCCACATGCCTTCTTGTCCGATGTCGTTACCATCAATCCACAGAGACTGGCCACCGTATCCTATCAAGAGACCAAAATAATTATTAGCTTTCAAGAAACGAAACCTTATTCTGATGAATACATTTGTCGTGAGAAAGAACTTTCCTAAATATATTATTTCAAAAACTACTAGCGGCGAAGACGGTGTAAAACGTGAACAGAGTGTGAAAGTGTACAGAAGGTACAGCTGTAGGTTAACCGAAACCGAACCGAGGTTTTTATTTATTTTTTTTTAAACCGAAACCGTCGACATCCCGTAATCTAAGGTTTTTCGTTTTTATTAAATACTCTCTTGCTGCAGAAATTGTATTGTATTATAGCTGATTCTTCATGTATTATAGCTTATTTCGGGCATTCATTGAGATTTATTCAATTTCACTGCCATCCAGTTATGACTCCGGACATAAGAATGAGTTTTATTGAATTTTATTTGGCCTCATGAACAAACCGAAAACCGAACCGAACCGAGGTTTTATTCCACCTGAAAAACCAAAACCGAAACCGAACAAGAAATTTAAAAACCTACAGCTCTAACAGAAGGCACTGCTAGAAAGATTGTAACCCTTTGAACGCGGATGGTATATTCCACCCAGTTCAGAGCGATCAACTGGTGCAGTCTATATTCGTTACTTGGGGCAAGACAAATCATTATTTTCAACATGCAGCCACACAACTGCATTGGAACAGATATCTACTTTATGAAGTCAGTCCGCGTCACGATCCTTTGCCGGAAAGGCGGCCTTTCGAGTCCAAATGATTAAGATTTCATTTAACCCTTTGATACTTTTGTACGTTTTATGACGTACGAAATCAAACAGCGCGTTGATACTTTGTCTTCATTTCTTTTGTTATTAATTTTCGATTTTTTAAAGTTTTAACCTCAATTCCTATTTTCTCCCAAACAGTGCTCAGTGACAACCGTTGAGCCAAATGTTATCGCAGTTTGAAAGAATTGAGAATTCTTAACTGGTTGAGTGCTAGAAGCCACTATCAGGGCTTTCAAAAAATGAGGATATCAGAGCAAAAGCCAACTTTTTCCTTGCTTATATTTCACATTCAGTCAAACACAAATAATATTTTGTCTATATAAATTTGTTTTTATTACAAATTATTGGAGAGTGCCTGTGGGCACTCTCCAATAATTTGTAATAAAACAAGTTTTGAATAACAAATTCAGACCGCCAACAATAATCTAGCCCTCAACAAGTTAATCACTAATGTGAAAAATATCTTGTTTTTTGTACCTTTTGAAAAACGTTGAAGAAACTGAATTCCCAGTGACGTTTGAACGTCAGGATAATTAAAGTCTCAAAGGGTTAACAGACATGTATTTTCTACCTGTGACCAAAAATAACTGAAATGAATTTTTTGAAATTTAAGAAGAGTGAAGATATTAATTTTTAAATCTGCTTCTTATGCGGAAACGAAACGTATATTTTTGTGATCTGGAAGTCATGAACACTTCCTTGTATCTTCTTAATTTCAGATGCGATGGAACACACCAGTTTTCCGACTTATCCACCCATGGACGATTGTATAAACGCGGTTGAGAACAAATGCTTCGAGACGAACAGGTTAGTCATAATTTTGCATAAGTAAGTAACTTTTCGCCGGTGAGTAAACAAACACGCGATCATATCTTTGAAGCAAGTTCTATTGAGTCGGATAACTGGTTTGTGACGGCTGAATGAGATCGGAGGTGGGCAAAGTGTACAAGACGCAGAGAGCAGACAGCGGTTCGAGAGAGGAGAAAAAGTGAAACATTCAACCAAGCAAATGTCACTTTAACTCTCGTGTCGTGCTTAATACGACATATGTTGAAACGGGTGGGGGACGGGGGGGGGGAGGGTGAATATGTTATAACTTAGATACTTTTCACGACATTCTTTCGTGTCACGCCGTGCATTATAATCATATCTCAGTAAATGTCGCATTCTCGCCAGTTTATTTTTCTTTCCTTTTCTTTTTGATGTGCATGCCACTGCCTGATTATTGTTCAGTCTGTTTCTTCCAACTTAACCATACTCCAAATTGAAAGCTTCGAATTGGAGACTGACTGAAGTACAAAACTTAGTTGATCGACCGAAGGTAGAGTTTGTTGGAAGAAATATTTTTTGTTCCATTTTTAGAGGTTATTACTTACTTAGTTTCATATCGGCCGTGATAACTTCATATAAGCCTGAAACCGAAAGTCGAAATCTGATGTGATATTATAGAGGGCTGATATTTAGGCCGATTTGAAACTAACCAAGTAATAACCTCTTTATTTTTTAAATCAACAACAACCACAAAACATTCTTAGAACCGTTACAATTTTCAAACAGTGTTGTTGCTTCTCATTGTTTTCATAAAATCCTAAGTTTCCTCTTCAACTGGTTCAGCTATTCAGACGCACTCGGCTTTTCCAGCGTGGAAGGTGCGACGTTCGGATACTAGAGCTGTAGGTTAACCGAAACCGAAACGAGGTTTTTAGTTTTTTAAAAAAACCGAAACCGTCGACATCCCGTAATCTAAGGTTTTTCGTTTTTTATTAAATCTCTTGCCAGCTCTTGCTGCAGAAATTCACAGAATGTAGCCACCCCAGAGTAGTGAGAGTACCCAGACACTGCCAATGGCCAATGGCAGTGTCTGGGTACTCTCACTACTCTGGGAAGGCTAAATTCTGTGAATTTCCGACATTTCAGTTTAGTTGTGTTTACAGCTTTCCTCAAGTTGCGTGTAGGTGTCAGACCTCGAAAAATGGCCAAGCACAATAAAAGGTCTGTATATTTAGGTAATTATTATACTGGCCTTCCTGATTCTTCATGTATTATAGCTTATTTTGGGCATTCATTGAGTTTCACTCAATTTCACTACCATTCAGTTATGACTCTGGACATAAGAATGAGTTTTATTGAATTTTACTTGGCCTCATGAACAAACCGAAAACCGAACCGAACCGAGGTTTTTCTCCACCTGAAAAACCAAAACCGAAACCGAACAAGAAATTTAAAAACCTACAGCTCTATCGGATACCTGATAATCTCTCACTTCGACGAATCTCCGCTTACGATTATGAATTGCAGTTTGCATTGAATTCTGTGTACAACTCTCGACTTTTTTCCTTCCATCCACCTATACTTATTCCCATCATTAATTCCACAAAAACTATTCCTTTGTCCGAGAACACCAATTTTACTGATAGATTGCGTTCGACGAATAACAGTGAACGGTGCGCCTAGTAACGCATCAAAGGGGACAAATGAAGCTTGATTTATATCGGCCGAGATCGGCTTCATATCAGCAGGGTTTGAAGTCATATCATAAAGAAAATCATATTGATAAATAAGCACATATATATCACCTGGACGTATGTATACTGACACTTGCATCTTCTCGAATATTTAAACTCAGTGGTAATAAATAGTAGAATGTGTAGGGGCACGCCCTGTCCCATCCAAGTACCCCGGCTCGTGTATGCTTACTGCACATGTAACGTAATGATGGTATAACCGCCTCCATGTTTGATAACAAATTGCTTCCTGCAACACGCAGCGGCGTATCTACGGAAAATTGCGCCTGTAGGATACACATATGAATAGGACGAGATTTTGTTTCCATCTTAAAAGAATGTTTCTCCAAAATAAATAGCTACAACTAACGCGCGATCTCGCTTCGGCGAGATAACGCATTAGCTGTTGATATGTATATAGGCGAAAATTCCGTTGCGACGTAAAAAGCATGACTGGCGTAGTAAAAACGGAGAAGCGGAAATGCAAAACTACCCACCCAGTTTGTGCATGAGAGTGGTCTTACTACCAGCTGGTACTGAGGCTGAACAGTTGTGCTATGAGGTATGTAGCCATGTTTCCATCAGCACTGCATTCTTACCTAATAATATATATAAGTGGTTTAACAGTACACTGCAAAAATATAGGTTATCTTCAGAACCCAAACTAGTTCTAATCTTGTCCCTGAGATGGAACCAGTTCTGTTTAAACAGCATTTATTTCAAATCAAATAAACTGGTAAAGATTAACATTAAATATTTACAGAATTAAACATAAATTGAGGGGGGGGGGGGGTTGGGGGTTCAGCCGTAATTTATAGCTTATACGAGGTTGTCTCAAATCATTTTTAAGCAAAGGAGATATGAAAAGTTGGCATATTGAACCAGTTTTGGTTCTATACAGAACCAAAACTGGTTCGATATGTTCTTTGTTTCAAAATGTGTGGCGACTGCGTTGAATAAGCTCCAAGTTTAGTGCTGAATCTACTTCAGTTCATGTAATATTCTGTTAAAATTGAATGCTAATCTTGGTAAATTTATTTGATTTGAAATAAATACTGTTTAAACAGAACTGGTTCCATCTCAGGGACAAGATTAGAACCAGTTTTGGTTCTAAAGAGAATCTATATTTTTTGTAGTGTACGGTCATTCTGGACTTCTCACCCATGATAATGAAAGACAGATCACACAATCATGGGAAGAAAATTCTTTTTTCACTGCTCGAGGATGGCTTGTCTGACTGTAATAGAAACTGCTCAGTGGCACCTCTCCCCTCAAGTTGCGTTCAGGTTACGTGCCATACCTGCCATATCTTAGGTACGCCACTGGGCCAATACGGTTACAAAATATCAAGGAAACATTAGTATAACGATTCATGGGATGTATGCTCAAGAAATATTAGAATTTTCTACAGAAGCTTTTATTACGATACCTTGTTTTTGCAGCTCGGAAATAAGGATTTGTCTTTTCGTTCCGGAGTCTAATGGGAAGAGATGTGCTCCCTCGCCTGCACATATATTCTTCGCCTCGATCCACGTTGTCGTTTCAGGGTGAACTTTTATGTAAATATTTTCCACGAAACTGTACGAAGCTGCACAACTGTCTACAATGAGAAAATATATTCTTTCAATTTTAATAGGTAACATGACTGATTTTCTTCTTAACTTCTGTCTCATCCTCAAAATGCTATTCCTTTTTGATTTGCCGTTTCCTGATCTTTGACTCGATATATTTAGCCATAAGAAGAAACGTGATTTTTTTCATCAATATCATCCGATCATACGAACACTTGCAATCATGCGTCAGATAAAACAAAAAGGGCTAATTTAAGTTGCCTTCTTCCAACGAAGAGCACGTTCTGGGTATCAAACATTAGCAAGTAGCAACATTGATAACTTTAACTGCCTTCTTCCAACCAAGAGCCCGTTCTTGGTTGGAAGAAGGCAGTAAAAGTTAACAATTTTGTTTAATTTTCTTGATGATCAAGAGCCCGTGTTATAGAATAAATAAATGAATAAATAAATAAATAAATAAATAAATAAATAAATAAATAAATAAATAAATAAAACACTAGACATAAGTTTAACTGGTAGAGTGCTGGAAGTCCATATTTGGGCTTTATTCTGAAGTGCAGGTACCACAGCTTGAAGGCCCATACTCAGAGCGTTGGCTTTGTGTTATCTTTGAAGTGATATTATTTAGTCTGTAAAGGTTTGCCTTGTTACAATTTATGGGAGACTGCCCATAGGTACTCCCTTATAAATTGTAACAAGGCAAAGACCTGTGTACAAGATTTGATGGCCAAAAGTAATTTAGCACTCTACCAGTTAATTGAGAATATTGTGAATATGACTTCATTATATATCACAATTTTGTCTTTCTCATAACACACGCAGGGCCACCGAGAGAGCTAGTAAAGAGGGGTACCCAGCGTTGTTGGAGGGCCTGCTCGAGGGTCCACGGTACGAGTCCCCCGCCCATCTTAAGCAAGGATCCATCGCTAAAACAGTTTACATGCATGGTTGTGTAGTATACATATATTCCACAAATGAGAACCCACAAATCTGTTATTGTCCAATCGAGTAATTAGCGGCGGGAAATCAAGGAAACCTTATTATTTGACACCTCGACAATGAAGCAATTCCTGGGGAATGCCCGCAGGACACCCCGTCTTCGAGAGTGGGATATTCTTCGTGTTAGCCCTATCTCGCCACTTCGGGGCTCGGATGGTGCGTTTCGCATTATGTGAGTCACTTCATCTAAACCGTCCGATATCCTTCGCGACGCCCCTGAGCACACGTATCTATTCATTGAGTTCTATTCGTGTTTCCTTGCGTGGAATTTATGTTCTTGTCGTCGCCGGAGTGACGTTATCTCGTTGTGCTTGTTATTTTTGTCACTGTGTACAGGGGTGCCCAAAAATGGCCGAGAGGTTTGTAAACCTGATATGTCTGAAGGCATGCATTGATGGTGTGGTTGGAATATTTGTTAGTCTGGCCTATAGTCAGAAAAGACTCAAGAGTTCTTGGAATTTTTACTTGTGAATGAATAAATTCATGTAGTAATTCTGACCAATTTGGTCATGCTTGGTCCCCAACAGCCATTGTCTTGATAGAAGGGACCGGGACATGATTTGTAAAAGGTGGGAATTGATATCTAAGATCGACGAGAGAGAGACCGATGACCTGTATAAAACATAGAAGCGATGCCCACCTAAATTCATCATATACCAAAAGTAATTCTTTTATATTCTTTCTCCGGTGCACCGGTGGCGTTGCGATAACCAGTTCTCGTCAGATCACCGAAGTTAAGCAACGTCGAGCTCGGTTGATCATTGGATGGGTGACCGTCTGAGTGATCAATTCGGACTCCCGCGTTGTGTCCTTGGGCAAGGCACTTAACCCCGATTGTCCACATGGGGGCATGATGACGCCGTGTACTAAGGCGTAGTGCGCGTCGATGATACCCATATCTTCAACCAATCTAACCCTGCCTGTGCCGCAGTGTGGAGTTACGATGTTGGGGAGCTGACAGCTGCTCGTCGTTGCTCGGTGGTTCTTTCCGGGTACTCCGGCTTCCTCCACCAGTAAAACTGTCACGGTCGTGATTAGCCATTGTGCATAAGTATATGACCTTAAACACCAATAAATAAATTCTCCATGTGCATTCCTACCCGATTGTATTCTGGTGGCAGTGCAGTTCCCCAAAGGGTCCGCAAATAACTCCAGGGGTCGTCAAGACACGAGCCCCCACTTTGTAGGTGATAAGTATTTCACGTTGACAACGAGCTCCCATCATGGAAATGATCACACACCCCATTACACCTTATCACATAGCTACACGTTGAACCTACAAATGGTTATAAATAGAAACAAATGTCTAAAACTCTTTGCCATCTCATATAAAATGCGATAGTCGCATCTCCGAAAAAGGCATGGCTGCCAATGAGGTTGTGCACGTGGGTCTGCTTTCCCGACTTTATGAGAATTATGGCCGATGTGAAACATAGAGCGTATGAACGTGCTGCGAATGTGTACAGTAAAAACTAGAAGTCCTGTCACAAAATGCGCACAAATAGCACGTCCATCTGCGTGTTAATCTACGCATTATGGCCATAGAAAATTCTGTACATATGGTCCATGCACAAGCAATGTTTCAGCCAATGGCCCTCCAGGTAACCCGGAGGTCCATTGGCAGAAACATTGCCTACGTTTACTATGAGTAACCAGGAGAACCTGCCGTGCTTTGGTTGCCATTCGATATAGAAATTGCGCGCAATTCCTACGCGCAATTAAGCCTAGATAAGCGCACAGTTCGTGACAGGACTTCTTGTTTTAACTGTATGGGGCGTAGATTTCCGTGAATGTATGTGAGGCTGAATGTTTGTCTGTGTTAGTCTGGATGTATGTGGGAGGGGATCTGTCTTCCCGATTCTGTGAGAACCTAGACAATAGTGTTTGTATGTCCATAAAAATTTCATTTACAAAAAGTCTTTACAAAGGAAACAACGAGTTACGGTTTGTCTTCCCGATTTTATGGCGACTTGTTTTGTCACTGAGAACAAAAGAAAAAACAACAGTAGTAGGAATGTGGTTTTGAGGGAGTATTTGCAGGACCCCGGACAGGACCTCAAAATGTGGTTATAAGCGAGTGTCCCATTAACGTCGAGCTGAGTATTATGGTAGACCGTGCAAGCGGTCATGTTGTGACATCATTACCAATAATGATACGCGATGCCAATGCGCTTGCATAGCGCGAGTTGTTAGGGTGACTCGTGTTTCCGTCGTCCATTTTCAATGAAGGATTCCATTCGCTCCATGTTTACTGTTACTTGGCTCTCGAACATGTCTTGGGTGATACCAGTGTAACACTTCCTCGCGTTGTACTCATACGTGTAACATATGGAAGCATAATCTCCAAAACTTTTGAGAATGTGCACTACATGCACGTACCAGTGGAACGACAACAAAATTCGCGGCAGATGTATATAAGAGACGACACAAGAGCCAAACTGCCATTCGAGTTCGGGAAAGTGAGAGTGACACCTCATTTCTGCTACTGTAGATTTCTTCATTCACATAAACTTGACTTACTGTTGTAATGCCAGATTTAAGACGTGCATTACACGACACAAGCTGAGAGCGATCTACCAGATGTCTCTGGTGCTCAGATACTGAGAGGTTGTGGTTTGGTTGTATATTGTGAGATCCGAAGAACGCTGTGTTACCCTATTGTAAATTACTGCCACAACGGTGGGAAAGCAGCTCTTGAAAAAAGGAGCAGCAGCATTAGCCGGAGATGTCATCAAAGGGAAAATATGAAACAGGCAGAAACCCGGAGATTCATGGAAGCTGGTGTGGGTGCTATGAACGAAATAGTGGGTGGTTCGACCCCCCTCCCACCGTCGACAAGAGTGGTATAAAACGGCCAGTACCATGCAACATCGGCAAATCGGAAAAAAAGAAGGAGATCCGAACAGAAGCAAAAGGTTCTATGCGCATGATATCTCTCATCAACGAAAAATCCTGTGAGTCTGTCAACAGCTCACTCTACCTGTTTTCCATACCGTCCACATAGACTAGTTTGGAACATGTGCATTCTGTGGAGAATCGACCTTTGTCCACCATAGAAAACAGTGGATCAATAGAATTCCACATTGCAGGGTTAGGAGATGACCATGTGAATCTTTCGCAGATATACCTTTCTGTTAGGGCAACGGTTGTCGATCCCAATGGGGCACTCATTGCACCCGATGCCAAAGTGCAACTGGTCAGTTTATTATTCCCTATTCAATCAAATCGACATCAGTTTAAACGAGATATTAGTAACTCCTCCCAACACATAACTACAGAGCCTTCGAAGAAACTTTGCAGAGTTATGGACCCGCTGCTAGGAAGTCACAACTGACTAAGGCTTTATGGTACAAGGACATGTCCAAAGACATGGCCGGACACATGGAAAATGTAACAGAAGAAAACAATATATTTTTTCTTTGAAAGAAGTTTATCGAGAAAAGTCGTAGACATGACTGGAAAATTAAATCTGTGCATGCTTTTCCAAACACGTGACCTGCTGAATGGAGTTAGTGTCCCACTCGAGACGAATAGCCGAAGAGTCATTCGCGTTGATGGTTGATACTGAAACGTGCAGGATCAAGATTTTAGACGTATCCATGTTTGTGCGTAAAAAGAGACGCCCTTCGTTTGTGAGAATAGCTTGGGAAAAAGTATTAACAAAAGCAACGGCAAAATATCCCATCAACCGTGCGGAAACTAAAGTGTTTTCCGCATCGAAAAGATATCTGAGCATCACACAAGAAACTGTATATTTAGGTAAACTGCCAAACATATCGTTGTGGGGTGCGTGGACAATGACGCCTTCAGTGGAAGCTTTGCAAAGAATCCATGCAACTTCAAGAATTACATCAACCACATCACTTTGTACGAAGGCGTGCAACATTTTCCTGCAAAACTTGTACGACCTAGATACGAGCAACATGCAGTGGTGAGATGTTATGCGCTCCTGTTCTAAGGGACTGAACAAATATACTAGAACAAAGGAAACCACGTCAGCCAAGAGGAGTACATAACTGGATACACGCTGTTCGTCTTCAACGACTCCAGACGTATCTCATGGGAAACATTTCGATCTGCTGAGGAGAGGAACTTTGATACTAGAAATCCATTTCAAAATCCCGTTGCCGACCACGATCAACGTACTGGTGTATGCATAATTTCTGAACATCACAGAAGTGATAAGAACAGACAAGTGATTTTCGATTACTCGACACGAACACACTGCAGTTGGAGAATGCCCTTCCATCGGATAGTTGTTTGAACAGAATGTGTTTGGGTGTGTTTGCAGGGAACAGATTACTAAGAATATTACCAAATCACATACCTGTGGCTTTGATTAGCCATCACAGATCCAGAGCACAGAAACGAAGAATAATGGGTGATTCTCGTTGTGAGTCACCACGGCGCAGAATATTTTGTTTGATTCCTATGGATTACAACCATGACACAAACCATTCTAAATTTTCCCGAAGACTACCATATATTGGACGTTGGATGCGAAACGCATTCACGAATCGTTAGCAGTGTATGGACAGTACCTCTCGTTTTATCTGGACCAACATGTATACGACTGATCTAATGCATAGTGAGGCTTGGTTAATGACGTCATAGATGAAACCTGACACTTGATGTCTCTACACTGAAGAAAACTATAAAAAAAAACTTTTAGATGAAAGTGCTTCAGTTGTGTGTCGACAGCTGAAGGAGAATGATGTCTACTAGCATAACAACCAATAGCGAATTGCAAATTTAGCTGTTCGAAAACGACGTTGGATTCAAGTTGTCAACGAGAGATTGGGAACGTGTTATAAGAGCAGTGGATAGAGCAACGCAGAGATGTCTAGAACAGAAAACAGAACAGAACAAACCAAAGAGAGGAAACAAACCAAAGAAAAACGAAGTCACAGAAAAAAAAGATTAAAAATAGTTCACGATTCCATGTTTGATCAGGATGGCACATGACGGTAATCACAGAGAATCAAGAACCCACGAATCGAGAACTTTTGCAGACGTGTGAGCGTTTAATTCTAAATGTATTCCGTGATGTTCCGCATGTTCTGGGGCAACTTCTGTGTGGAGAAGATGGATTTCGTTTAATAATTGCTCAAAGAAAATCAGACCCAGCGCAGTGATTGCCGGGGCACATGAAGGATGCATTGGAAGAAAACGGTCCAAAGACATTTTAAGTTATGACACCAAGTGAAAGTTAAAACCCCGAAAGGACTAGCAAGGGGTGGATCCTTTTAGCTGGGAACAGGCGAGAGAACTGAATGTTTTCACTGTATCGTAGTTGTGCGTTTTTGGAAAACCGAACACGATGTCACAGAGAAAGACGGAAATATTCTCCAGATTGTTATTACATCAACAACTTACCACCAATCCAGAAAATAAACAGACTGTCATCTGTAAAATGAGGTCCCCAGATGGTGAATTTAGCGATGCTACCCTGCACAGCAGGGCAGCATCACTAAATTTCCCCTCTGTGAACCTCAATCTGAATCAGGGTCTCAAAACTAAACAGAAAGAGGTACACAGAGGATAAATTGGCCCACTGTATGGGATAGTATCATCAAATTCACCCTCTGGGAACCTCAAGCTGCAAATGTCAGACTGCTTATTCTCAGGCCTGATAACCACCCGAATTCATAGACGTCAAAGAAGAGGTTCAAGATCAATAAAAATGGATGCACCTGTTGAAGTTCAAGAAGAAATGGACACCGCGGTTGATTCACGGATGATGGAATGTTGTGTGTGCTCATTAACTGAAGCCAATGTTGCTCCGCAACCATGGCATCACTTGTGGCTGTGCAAATACCGTTTAAAACCACTGAGAAGTAGTGCGGTCTAGAAAAACTTAAATACTTGATAATCTACACAACATGAAAAGTTGTATTTTTGTTTGTTGTTCAAAATATTAAGCAGTAAAAATTGTGTTGCTATTTTTTATTCTCTTGTTGCGACGGACGACTTTCGCATTAGCCAATCCGAACGGGCGCACAAGGCGTAGCGACATCTGACGCGGGCCGCCCTTACTTCTTATTTTTTAAAAGCATCACTGTATACACCTTGAATAGGCTTCAAATCGAAGCACGAAAGCTCACAACACATGTCGCTCTTTTTCCCATAAAGGTGCTATATAGGTAAAGGAAATCTGCCCCACCTCAGATATTCCATGAATTCAAATTAAGTATATACAGATTATACATCAACATGAAGGTTGTGATGTACATAACACGGCAAATACATACAATCAGCTAACAGAGTCGACAGTAGACACCAATGATTCCTGGAAGTCTGTTGCCGTTTTCGTACCAGAACGGAAAATAACATGATATTTCAGAACAAATCGTGGCCAAATAAATATTGCACGACTTGTAGTAGTGGACCTCGAGAAAGAACAGTCTACGAGAAATCAACAGCATGCCATGTAATAATTATTATATCATTTCGAGCAAAATGATGATGAATCTTGCAACGAATCCGGATATCAATCCAAAGTATACTGCCTATTGTCAAGGACCTTGACCAAGATATTCACTTTCATTCTTGAATTCTGGAAAAAATCTCATAAAAGATCGTGATGAATTCCGTCAGATGGCCATCCATTTTAAAAATGTGTACAGTGCACGGGAATAGTACGTGACTATTTTAGAAACCCTCGACGGGTAAAACTATCTTGAATAGTATTGCAGCTCTCGGCCAATTAGATGAAGGGGAAGTCACGTGAGATACCGTATATAATGACAATCTCTCTGTGAAGATCCTTGAAAACAGCAACAGGATAGGTTCCCGAACGATTACTTACCCCCAGGCATTCATTTTTTTTTCTAACATTTAAATAAACGAGGTTGCGGAACACAAAACACACAGGTGTTATTCTAAACAATGCCGGATCATGCAATGCAAATATCGTGATCATGGTTTGATAATGCATTGATCCTTTCGAAGAAATTTAATTCAAAATTATTTACAAAATCTTGAAAAAAATCTGTTTTGAATTCATTCGACTTCTGGAATACGACGCCCCGGTATGTGACAGTATCCTAAGAAACTGGCAAAAGTTCAAACAGTCGAGGCACCAATAGTTTTTTCTTATTAGGGGTTAACGACACTTTCAACATCTAAAGTGACCTCGTGTTGGACAGTTTAACGGGCAGGGGAAGACGGCGTACCAGGATAGAACCATCAAGCGGCGGCAAGTAAATATAATACTTCGCACAGCAGAGTTAGAATTGATTGAATGAAGACCACGCGTGAGATCGGGATTAAGTGCCTTACCCAAACACAAAACGCTGTTACCCTTTCTTGTGGATCGAACCATGGACCTTGCGGTTTGAAGTCCAATGTCATAACCACTGAGCCTCCCACGCTCTAACACCAGTGGTTCCCGATGCAACAACGAGCAGCAATGAGCATCAATCTATTTGAGAGTGGGTGACAGTTATCGATAGCGGGTGACAAAAAACAAATACAATGCTCTTGTTTGAAACTGATGCAAATCTTTAACCCTTTACAAAACCTGACTTGAAGGCAACGTTTGTCGAAACTTTTCTGAGTAAAAAAAAATATTAATTTTTGCCACAACACACAGGTTGTGAACTCCTCATTGGAACGAGCTCGACGAGCTCGTTCCAATGAGAAGTCATAACCAATATTTTGGAGGAGAAAATTCATATAGAAAAGTTGAATAGCGATTTTTGGGAATCGCTTGGCTTGGTTATGTCCGTTACGAAAGAATAATGAGTTAAACCTTATTATCACTACCTCGTATCTAACTTTATGTTCCTGAGATTTTCACGATCCGTGCGTCGGAAAGGACGTGGCAACCGTTACTTATTCCCAGTTCCTTATTCGACAATCGTTACCAATCAATATTATCAGTTGATAACGAATGTTAAATAAGGAACTGAGAATAAGTAACGACTGCTGCGTTCCTTGCGTTCGAAAACTTTCACTCCTCGCTTCGTAAAGTCTTACCTTAGTCTGTGGGTGTCTCATAACTGGACTATATCTCAACCTCTCTTTCATTCATTAACAAGGAATGGTATATAGTTGGGCAACGGAGACAATATACCGTCAGTGTTCGGGTAGAAACATTTGGTAGATTTACTTCCCCGTTTGGTCGTAGTAGTTTGTTGTTTGGTTGCGATTTTTTCACAGTAGGGGCATTAATTGTTTATTCTTTGAAATAGTAGAGACTTACATCCCAATACAATCTTGAGTTTTCTTTCAAGCTTACATTAAACAAGGCTTTGTGTCTGTAAGGCATCCAGATTTAGAGGGGGATGCGTAATTGCCAACAGTCATTGATACAAGACAATACTATCTCACGAATCCAAAATTTATTCCAAGAACAGTAAGAGAATGCCTACGTCTTAATCTTCCCCACCCTACCGTGGAGTCGACCATCATCTAAGTAATAAACTACCCAATGTTGCTAAGCACCAAATATTTGACACATCATTGTGAAATTTGCTTGTGACATATTTGCGATATTTTTGATGAATATGATTGAGGAATGTACTGAGATGGTCCCCAGTGTTTACATTAGCTATCTTGACAGACAGACTTTTCGTGACAGTCATGGAAAGCATTTACCCCTTGATTGTCATGATGTTTTCGTGTGCTGTCTACATGTACATGACATGTGTAGGGTATTCAGTCTTCATTTCAACATAAACCCTTGTGATTTAAAGATTAAATAGTGCAAATGCAAATGTAAGAAGACATTTGTCTGAAGCAGAAATGTGGCGGGCTGTAGGGATGGTGATGCAAGGGGTTACCCAACGTCAGGTTGGTGAAGCCCTTGGTGTGCACCATACGGTGATCACCAGAGCCTGGGCAAGATTTCAGCAGTATGGCACACCAATAAGACGGCATGGTGATGGCAGAGACAGGGCAACATCTGCAGCTGAATACCGGTTTTTGATCATTCAGACCTGTAGGAACCGCTTTGCCACATCAACCCAGCTTCGCAGTGCCCTTCAGGATGCATCCGGGGTAAATGTTTCGACGCAGACTATCTGGGCAAGGTTGCACGAAGGTGGTGGTCTCCGATCGAGAAGACCATATATTCGCATTCCGCTGTCCCAGAACCACCGCCAGGTACGATATGAATGGACCATGGACCACGTTGGATGGACCAGAGAAGATTGGCGACCTGTCTTTTTTACAGATGAATCAAGGTACTGCCTAGACCATACAGATAGGCGGTCTGGGGTATGGAAAATACCAGAGGAGAGTGATTCCATGCAGCCAACATTGCTGAGCATGACCGATATGGTGGAGGGTCAATCATGGTCTGGGGTGCCAACAGCAGGGATGGACGTACAGAGCTCTGTGTCCTTGAACGTGGTACATTGACTGCACAGCGCTATATTGATGAGATCCTGGATGTCCACGTCAGATTGTATGCAGGT
This sequence comes from Pictodentalium vernedei, assembly GCA_031216915.1. Taxonomy (NCBI): domain Eukaryota; kingdom Metazoa; phylum Mollusca; class Scaphopoda; order Dentaliida; family Dentaliidae; genus Pictodentalium; species Pictodentalium vernedei. The sequence goes on along the minus strand of CM062295.1, from coordinate 72,109,997 downwards.
ACAGTGGGTGATAGATTCATTTTGATGGACGATAATGCCCATCCTTGTCTTGCCCATGCTGTCGGGCAGTACCGACAGAGGAGGGGATTGGGCGTATGGACTGGCCAGCAAGATCCCCTGACCTCAATCCGATCGAACATGTCTGGAATGAGTTGCAGCTTGCAATTTCAGCCCGTCTAGTCCGGCCAAGAAGTATCCAGGAGCTTGGTGCCATGCTGGTCCAAGAATGGAACATCATCCCACAAAGGACCACCATGAACCTGATTGGGTGCATTAGAAGGCGTTGTCATGCTGTAATTAACAGTAATGGGTCTCATACTCGATATTGAACCGTTCGCTCCGTCAACTTTTTGGCAAATTGAAATTTTTTCTCTTTTACCAATAATATCCATTTTCCATGGTTATCGCATCCAATAGCTAAAAAATAATGTGAAACAGAAATAAAATCCTAATTTCTGTACTTAAATCATTAAAGATATAATTAAATAAAATATATGTACACTTTTCATTACAATATTTCAACTAAAACGTAAAACACTTAGTTGGATATACTTGGTGCTTAGCAAACTTTGAGTAGTATATTAAAACGCAGAAGTATACCTTTGGCACATGTATTGTCAACTCCTCGGGATATGCGCATGCACACATCCACACGTATTAATCATTTCCGAGTCATTAACTCTTTGCTTCTTTTCTCTTCAGTATCATTGCTTTTCAAACAAATAATGAAATTAGTTTTTTATCGTAAAACAATAATTCACTTGATTTTTTCGCTTTTACCGATATTGAACCGTATAATTTGTGATTGTAGAGTGACCTATTTTGTATCTTGCGTGAGATGCGCACTTTGGAGTTACGGGATTAAAACATGCTTGTTTTGAAACGATACTTCGACATATCTTAGTATTTAGAGTCCTCCACAGTTATTCACGGAAACCGCTTAATGCCTTTAAATCAGTTTTTATGTCGTAATTACGACACACATTATCTCGTAATTACGAAATAGAATGTCGTAATAGCGACTTATTATGTCATAATTACGACAAAGTTAACTCGTAATTACGACATAGTATGTCTAAATTATCAATTAGTGTGTCGTAATAACTACTTATTATGTCGTAATTACGACATAGCTAACTCGTAATTACGACATAGCATGTCGTAATTACGACTTAATATGTCGTAATAACGACTTATTATGCTGTAATTACGACATAGCTAACTCATAATTACGACATGCCTTATCGTAATTACGAAATAGTATCGCGTAATTACGCCTTGTTATGTCGTAATTACGACATCGCTAACTCGCAGTTACGACATAGCTATCTCGTAATTACAACATACTAAGTCGTAATTGCGACATACTGATTCGTCGTAATTACGAGATAACTATGTCGAAATTATGTGCTATGTGGTCTTTACAACATAATAACTCGTAATTACGGCATACTGTGTCGTAATTACGATATACGATATTTCGTAATTACGAAATACTAAGTCGTAATTACGATATACTATGTCGTAATTACGATATAAAAAAATGATTTACAGGTGGCACTAACCGGCTTCCGTAGTTATTCATACGGCATCATTATAAACTTCTTTTTGAATGACACTTTTGTTGCTGTCTCGTAATGTCGAGAAAAGATGGCAACATTTGAAGTCACGCCACCCGAGCCTTTCCACTTCTGTGAACCAGCAAATGGTCAAAATGGATCAAACGATTCGAGAGATTCCGCATCGCATACGTGCTAATTAATAAACCTGAAAATACGCAGGGCAACACACGTTTATACATTGTGGGCGAAAAAGGAGAAGATATATTTTCCTCATTCAGTTTTATCAAAGTTACTTCAGATTCTGAAGGTTACGCTCTCACTCGCGATGAGTCCAGGAATACGAATCAGTCAACAGCAAGTTCCATAACTACTTTGTTGTCCGTCACAATATCAAATATGAACGTGCCGAATTTTATTTGCGTGTCCAATGTCAACACGAGTGAAACGACTCTTCTATTACCGATCTACATGCTCTTTTTGAACATTACACTATGGTGCACTACGTGAAGAACTGATAAGGGACCGATTTGTTGTTGGTCTTCAGGACAAATTTCACAGAAATTTCAAATGACACGTAACCTGACACTTGCGGAGGCTTCTGACAGAGCTCGTCACTCTGCTCAAGTTGAATTACAAGCAAACAAATGCGAACCTCTCATTCCAAAGAATTTGCTGCAGTAAAAATTGCAAATAGTATTAAATCTAAACCCAATTGTTCAAATAGCAAACATCCACAAAAAGTTACTCCTCGCCGACCGTCCAGATACACAACATTATAACATCCAACTTTTGTTGCTAGTGTGAAAATGAGCACAAATATGGTAAACAATTTTGTCCTGCTTCAAACGCCTTCTGTAAATCCTGTGGAGCTAGAAGACATTTTTCAGAAGTCTGTAGAGGTGGCCCAAGGAAGTCTAATTATGTACAGTACGTGGAGAGTGGATTGTAACTAAATCACCCGCGGAGTGGAGTTGTCACCCAAGCTATAACTTTCAAATTTTGTACATATCGACAAAAAACACAAGCAGTGTTTCAGCCAATGGACCTCCGGGTTTAACCCGGAGGTCTATTGGCTGAAACTTTGCTTGTACTGGTTATGCTTTGCAACAAATTTGCAATTATTGCTTGGGAGGAATCTCCACTCTGTGGGTGATTTAGTGATAATACACTCTCCACGTACTGTAGTCATTGATAAAGACGAGAGTGAGGAAGTATCTACAATTTACTGTGTTACTTATAATTATATGTTTGCAGGTACCGGGGTGCAACGATGCCGATTCTATTCACGATTCATCCGTCTGAACGAGTCGATGCATTGTTGGTAGCCAGACTATAACCAAAAGATTTGTAGATAGGTCTGAAAATGTAACAGAACTTCTCCTCTTAAATGCCTTGGAATTTCGAACTCTGTGAAGAGTCCGTTATTATACAAATTCTGGGCATCCTGGATTTTCCTCACTCAAAATCTTCTGTGATTTTATTTGCATTGCGATGAACATCGCATCGTAAGGAAACAATCGTGATTCGCATCGTGAGCATCCGCATAGTTGCAGCCCCAGTTGATACAGGTGACAAACAATTTGTAACTCATATGTTATTGAATGACAAGAGCACCCTTTTTCGGATTCACACAGGGGCTGACGTTTCTGTTATGAAGACACGGACTTTTAAATTTACAGTTTAGAGACAAGAGATACTTTGAACGTATTTATGTACTTGATAAAGCAACAAATCTTCTCGGTTGCACAGTTTCTACGCGTTTGGGTATTGTGTCATTCGTAGAGGAGGTAAATGCGCAAGATGAGTTCCCGAACTTATTTTGCGATCTTGGAAAATTTTCTGAACCACAGGAGATTAAATTAACTGAGAATGCTTAGCCATACAGTGTGTTATCTCCCGGATAAGTATAACCGTGGGGCATGTCAGTTGGAATCTGCTGTGTAACTCTGGTTTTCAACTGATGATTCGGAGACAAATTAAAGATGTTACAAAATAGGGAAGGGGCCATTGTTCTTCAAAACATGTGGGCACTGTTGTCTGGGCGAAGTCTCGCGAATTACACACAGTTAATGGGTTCAGTGTGGCAGGAAAGACTAATGAGTGCTTGATGTGTTGGGTAGAGCTGTAGGTTAACCGAAACCGAACCGAGGTTTTTAGTTTTTTAAAAAAACCGAAACCGAAACCGTCGACATCCCGTAATCTAAGGTTTTTCGTTTTTTATTAAATACTCTCTCGCCAGCTCTTGCTGCAGAAATTCACTGAATGTAGCCATCCCAGAGTAGTGAGAGTACCCAGACACTGCCAATGGCAGTGTCTGGGTACTCTCACTACTCTGGGAAGGCTAAATTCTGTGAATTTCCGACATTTCAGTTTAGTTGTGTTTGCAGCTTTCCTCAAGTTGCGTGTAGGTGTCAGGCCTCGAAAAATGGCCAAGCACAATAAAAGTTCTGTATATTTAGGTAATTATTATATTGGCCTTCCTGATTCTTCATGTATTATAGCTTATTTCGGGCATTCATTTTCACTCAATTTCACTACCATTCAGTTATGACTCTGGACATAAGAATGAGTTTTATTGAATTTTACTTGGTCTCATGAACAAACCGAAAACCGAACCGAACCGAAGTTTTTCTCCACCTGAAAAACCAAAACCGAAACCGAACAAGGAATTTAAAAACCTACAGCTCTAGTGTTGGGTGTTGAAACTGAAGGGGAATGGCGGCCCCATTGTGTTAAGGTTCCGCTCTACAGTTTCGCACTATTGCACAGGGGTAAAATTCTAAAAATAGGGCATATGGTGAAACTAATGCCATGTGAATTAGAGATAAATATTTTAGTATCAGATATAGTATGACATTAGGCCATTTGTTGGACAAGAGAATTTGAAAGTTTGGTCCCAAAGTTGGAGTTTGATGCGTTGGGGTCAATTACCAGATGTCTTATGGGAATGCATTTTAAGTGAATGCATGGCATGCCATTTTTGAAAATGCTTGGAAAACGGTGGAGCGGAACCTAAAGGTAAGGGAATGGCGTTCCCCTGCGTTCCCACAGAAAGGCACTACTGTTATAACGTACCTCTTTTGACAATATAGAACATAAAATCTCCGCTGTAAGTAGATGTTGTCTCCGAACGTTTTAGAATTGGTATATTCCAATACAGCATGCATCCTTCCTCCAACTTGCTATGGGCAAAACCGACGCACTTTGACCTCTGGCTGCAGTGTAACAAACACCCTCCTGGAGTAAATGAGTGTACATAATCCATGCGGTAAAGATCGTATGGCTGGCCATTTAGGCTGGGGGCCATTTCGGCGAATTCGTACTTAGGCATTGCTGATAATGTAGATTTACACAAAACACAGCAGGTGACCATAACAATGAAATGTCGAAAGGAAATCATAATCACATTTTCTTTTTCATCGCTCGTCGAAATATTGAAAACTGGAATGTTTCAGTGTATGAAAATTTAGCAGTCCATAGAAGACAAGGGACATTTACAGAACACTTGATCGAACTCTGTAACGATTTGTTTGCATTTCCAAGTAAATCACTCTAAAACCAATATTCAAGTGACATCAATATATCATATTCACGTTTATGAATTTTATCCCTCACGATGCCGAAATGAGTAGATATATGCAAGGGGCGTAACTATGGAGCGGGGGCACAAAATAATCAGTGGCGGACCCAGGATTCTGAGCTTGAGACGGCGTCACATTTTAATTATGGCGCTTGCTGCGAAGCATCACTCGATGATCGTAGCGGCTAGTTTGTAGCGAGGACGAAATAGGGTGTCTCACTCTTGTCAGCGGGGTCCGAGGAGGGGGTATCTCGTTGGAAAATGTGCGCAAATGTTGAAACTTGGAAGGCCAGGGTAGTCCGCCGCTGGCTTCTTTACACATAATCCCAATGTTTTCCAACCAAAATATTCCAGCATTCAAATGTTGAAAAAAAGAAGCCAATTTATATATAGGCTCACGCGAGACCCGAGCAGGAAGTAAGCTTATAGATGTATTCACGGGGTACGGTATTATCGGCGATAAAGCATGGCCATCCACTACCTCTGGTAATGGATGTCCATGTTTTATCGCCGATAATATCGTGTCCCTTGGTGTCGGTGCTTGTGAAAAAAATACAAAAATATGAGGGTCGGGTGTGCCCCACCTCCCCCATGAAACCACCCATGACAATTTTCCGTTCGAGACATTTTCATCTGGATTGGAGTCGTAGATATCGATTAGCCTTTGCTGGTAATTATGTACTTTCTTACGGAAGTAGATTTCTTCTTGGACTTATGTGACGAACGCAGTCACTCTCGTGCAAATGGAGGTCTGTGGCTGATCGTATTATAACTATAATCCACATTGACAAATATCCCAACTTCATCTCAAGGCATGCCTTGGAAGAAGGCAAGCCTCGATGATGTAGTTGGAATATTTCTTCAGTCGGGACTTGAGTAATGACAGTCGGGACAAACTGGGTTCATACTATCTCCCACCTCCACCGGTCATCTTCGCAACGAAAGTAGTATGTCTCGTATGTTTCAGGTATAGGTTAGAAGACCTCGCTGGATGACCTCGGAAGTAAGGTCATGTCACGTGACCCAGTGGCGCCGTGTTTTGTTGTCATGGTAACCCGAGTGGGCGGCCATCTTGTGACATCATTACCATAGTGATACGTGGTCTTAGTGCACATGCGCTATACATGTTGTTAGGGTGATACGTGTTTCCGTCGTTCATTTTGTATACTGGAGGACCCCATCTTGGTGTCTATGGTAGCACATGGTTGCTATCTGACCCAAAGGCCTACAACAGAATGGAGTACGTTCGGAGGGTATGTTCCTTTGTACAAGAGTAGTTTCCCGATTAACAGAATTACCACAAACAACCCGACAATTGTTTACTTGGCAAGGATTGTTGCAGAATCCTCGGTTCTACCCATGTGTCTACAAGCTATGTTATGACTTCGACCATCTACTTATAAAGTATTCCGACTTCCCAAGATGTGTTTATGTCATGTGTGCACATTACATGTAGCGCATAAGCACATGCTGGATGTGCCGATATGTGCTTATGTGAAAATGCACAATGTGACACACTGTGCACTAACACATAGGCACATACGAGCATTTGAGGATACCTATGACCAGGTTCCTATACAGCTCCTATATGGCTCCCAGCTCCTATCTGGCTTCTAACTGCTATACAGGTAGTCTTACCAACGGCTTCCATCTAGTCTCCAACTATCTGTCCTATGATTTGGCTCTATTGTGGACATCCAATACTATAAAGTATTCTGACTTCCCTAGATGTGTTTATGTCATGTGTACACATTAACTGTAGCACATACAAGCCTGAAAATAATTTTCATTGTGCTTCCAGACAAAATGTCAGACACCAAATAAATCATGTCTGCCATTTAAGAATGATATTTGACATATTACAAAATGGAGTTTGAGTATTCGAAGGTACATGTACCTTCATCTTAAAACTGCTCAGAATTCATCCAACCATACCTTGTTTGGCAGGGCTCAATGAGCCCTGCCAAACAAGGTATGATTGGTTTCATTCTGAATTGGAACTGAATTACACTTCAGAGATAATTTAGATTCATGTATGGCAATATCAGATCATATTCCTTCACGTTCTGTTAACACTGATGAGCTGTACAGTCACTTTCTTCACAATTCCCAACATGCCAGGGCCAGAAAGCACACTAATCATTAATTTTAGGCTTGCTAGTTATTTACATGATTTCCAGCCTGCATGATGTTCTGATCTCTGAACTTCTTCGATAATTTTGGCATCAGACATTTTGACTGATGACTTTAAACCTCAGTCTGACATTGACCTTTTTGCATCTAACTTTGTCCTTGTCTGACCACTTCTTTTCTGGTATGAGCACATAGGTACATCCTGGATGAGCCGATATGTGCTTATGTGATAATGCACAATGTGACACAATGTGACACATTGTGCACAGCATATAGGCACATACGGGTATTTGAGGATACATATGACCGGGCTCCTATATGGCTCCTACCTTCTATATGGCTCCTAGCTCCTATACGGGTAATCTTACCAACGGCTTCCATCTTGTCTCCAATTATCTATCCAATGATTTGGATCTATTGTAGTCATCCAATTCTATATCGTCTTCTAACATCCTTGCAGTCTTGTGCCATTACTACAGTACGTGGAGAGTGGAGTGTAACTAAATCACCCGCGGAGTGGAGTTATCACCCAAGCTATAACTTTCAAATTTTGTACATATCGACAAAAAATGCAAACAATGTTTCAGCCAATGGACCTCCGGGTTAAACCCGGGGGTCCATTGGTAGAAACTTTGCTTGTACTGGTTATGCTCTGCAACAAATTTGCAATTATTGCTTGGGTGGAATCTCCACTCTGCGGGTGATTGAGTGATAATACACTCTCCACGTACCGTACCTTGTTCCATAAGTATTCCGACGACCCTTGGCGTGTTTATGTTCTATTGGACACATTACATGTAGTACATAGGCGCATGCTGGGTGTACCGACATGTGCTTATGTGAAAATACACAATGTGACACATTGTGCACCAGCACATAGGCACACGCGACACAAAAAGGGATTCCGTAACCACAGACATATCCTAAAAGGGATTATATAGGTATTCCATAAATGGGATTCTATAAGTGTGATTCCAAATTCTATGCAACTCGTATACAGCTCCTATACAGTTAGTCGCACCATCGGCTTCGACCCTGTCCTATGCTGTCTGTCCTATGATCGAATGTATTTACCTAAAACTATGGTCGTCTGCATCACTTACAACCTTGTAAGACTACAACTGACTTGTATGATTACTACAGGCTTGCTAACTATCTCCGATTGCTCGAACGACAACCCCATCGAGCAAATGAACTATCAAGCAGTTGGTCGAAAGAGGGACGCCACATACGACTCTTCGACTCATTTCAAAAAAGGGATTCCATAGCCACAGACGTTTTCCAAAACGGGATTCTCAAAAAGGGATTCTGTAAGTGGGATTCTTATCCGATTCCGTGAAATGGAAGTGTGGATAAGGCTATCGATAAAGGATGATATTACCGTCTTTTCGTATTTATTTGCCCAATTGATCTGTTCGGTTGATTGTCCGAGATATTGATTCGGTTGCCCATATGTGTCTATGTGTTCAATATATTTGTGACTAAACTTCCTTCTCTTCGATCTTGCGACATTCTATTACAAGTTTATTACAATTACTTGCTTCTTAACCCTTTACCCAACGAATCGGCCGCATCCGCCCGCGTAATATGCAAATTTAGCAGTTGAAAAAATATTATTTTTCAAAAAATTTCAACAAAATCATATCATGTGACCCCTCGTTGGAACGAGCTCGTTCCAACGAGGGGTCACATGATATGGTTTTGTTGAAATTGTTTGAAAAATTTGAATAAATGATATTTAAAATAATAAATTTTGATATCGTCTGCGTTGGGTAAAGGGTTAATTGGACCGCCCACGCTCGTTTAATAATTTCAAGGGAGATAACTTTATCGAAAGTCGATTTTCATGATGATACAAGTCAGGGACAACCGCATTTCAAGTTGCCAACCTTGCACCTTGTTACATTGTGGAATTTAGCAAATATTGCCAGCCTTCGCCGATGTATTATAATTCTTGGTGAAGCGGTCTATTTGAGCAAATTAGTTGAAAAAAAACGAAAAAAGCTGTATATTCCAAAAATGGAACCAAAGTAATTTCGGAAGCTGAACTTCCTTGAACTCTTCTAATATCAGGTCTGTTGTACAATAAACTTGATAATTTATTTATCGGTGTTTAAGCTCACTTCCAGTATCTATGGCCATAGCATAACCACAACACAAAACGACGTACGAAATGAAGTTTAGCAAATCATTTATTGGGGGGAACCTACAGAACGTGGTGAGTGGATTGTAATTAAATCACCCGCGGAGTGGAGTTACCACTCAAGCTATAACTTTCAAATTTTGTACATATCGACACAAAACACAAGCAATGTTTTAGCCAATGGACCTCCGTGTTTAACCCGGAGGTCCTTTGGCTGAAACTTTGCTTGTGCTGGTTAGGCTTTGCAACGTGAGTGACTACAAAACTTGCGAGGATAATACATCAGTTCTCACATTTGTCACGTTTGGTTTGTAGGGGTGAATAACGAGAATGTGTGAAAAAAGAGGATAAAACATCGCAATTATTAATCATAACGTTATATTTGTCTTCTAATGAAGAGACTGCATCAAACGTTTCGTCTCCACTTTTGGAGAATTTCTCGAGTTCGCTTTAAAAAATTATAAGGAAGACATCAGTTGTTACAAAACAGACACGCCACAACACTGAAATCTGATGTTCACATATTCGGCGCGTATCCAGGGGAGGTGCGACGTACCTCCCCACTAAATTGGAGTTCCGTTTGGGGTCTATCTCTCCTTTGTGATTTGAAAATTTTGATAAAATGAGTCGACCTCACTTACCACGATACATAATACTCTCTTTAGATTTGCTACAGAGAGTACGATGTATCGGGGTAAGCTGCTTTAAAACATAAATGATCTCGTTTGTATGTAATTTTCGTGAAACTCTTAGGCACTACTTTAACACTTTTTGTGTAGCATTGGTAATCACAGACATTATAGTTGCATGATCCTGGTGTTATAGGACCTGTATATTACACCGAACTTATCGCTGTTTAATTTCTGCCAGAATTACATTTTAACAGATTTACATGTATGGGTATAATATATATCTGAAAAATATGATATGCGCATCAACTTTATCGATCTATGTTGTATGTAATTTTTCTCATACAATAGTGCAAATTTGTTTATATAGTAGAGTTGCTCTCGGGTTCTACGGTAAGAAATGGACTAAGTTGATCGGATATCACTGGGATTAGGTACAACATGACGTCAAACAATATAAAAGGAATAGTACAAACATGATATTACCTTGATCTTTGGACACATAGCAAGCTTTACTTAATCTAATTTTTACTCTTATCACATTACGTAAAGTCTTCCCGCTGTACTCTCTCTCGCGGCAGATGAAATGGTTTCGTACGCCAAAGGCGCGCAGGAGCGGTGTGGCACAAACCTCTTTCGACCCTCCTTGACCGTTTAGCAACGCTTATGCTTTTTGCTCTTCTTTTTGGTGGAGGAGGTTGTGTTGGTAATACTGGGGTGGTTATTGGTGCTGTTGGGCTGTCGATGTTAGAGGACTGATTTGAATGGTAGGTTCTAGTCCTAGCTGCCATAGGAGTGTGCTGTATGTTGAGCTCTGCCATTAATGATTCCGATCTTTCAGTGCCTTCCTTTGCCGTTCTGGTTACGTCTTTCACTCCATCCATCAAGCTTTCCAAATGCTTCATGAGGTCCGGGTATCCAGGTTCCTGATCCAGACGAAGGGGAGAGGCTGGAGTAGAAGGCTTCGGAGAGCCAGTTTCCATTTCCGTCTCCGCCACACTGATGACGTCGCCATCCTCCAGGTTGCCCCACAGGAGAGGCAGCTGGGGTGTGGATGGAAGTCACAAGAGTTGGAGGTGGGGAAATGGTAGTGGCTTCTTCTATCTTCTCTTCCACCGTCTCTTCCTTCTTCCTTTTCAGGAACTCATCCAGACGCCGGGTATCACGGCGCCTGGTTGATGGGCTCTGCTTCTTCTTCTTGCTGTTCTTTTCAGGGCTAGGTCCAGGCTTCTTCGGCTGAGGACCAGTGTGAGAGGGGTACCTCTCACAAAAGGTGCTACCTCTCCCCGATGAAGGTGTGGTGGTGTTCTCCTCTGTGTCAAACTCCAGCGTCAGATGAACGCTCTTGTCTCTCACCTGGAGAGTCCAGGTGAGAGAGCCAGAGACGCTCAGAGCTGACAAAGCTTTCTGTAGCTTAATTGGGATGTCCAAACTTACCATGGTGATTGCTCAGATGGTGTTCACACTCTGAACCCAGAGGTGCCGACATGAACAGGAACCGCACACACCTGTTTATATGAAAAGGTCACATTACCTATAGTCTCTTTTCCAACATTAACCTATAGAGTTAGGGATCATCTCTACAGTATTTTAGATTCTAAATTTCACATAATTTTTCCCAGCTGTTACCACAGAGCTCCATTTGATTCTGATTTTTCAAAATTTTCCACGCCAGGGCGAAGCATAGTCGCCTCGGTGGAGCAGTTGTTCGTCGATCGCAACTTAGCACCTCCCCCCCCCCCCCCAACCCCCCACCCAAACAAAATTCCTGGCTACGCACCTTTACAAACAAAAACCTTCCGCAGAATAAAGTCGGAGACACAATCATGTACTGTTTTCTTTCAACTCCAGAGGCAGTGCCATACTTATTTCGTCGAACAGCGTATCTATCCATCTAAAATCTGTCTTCAGTATTGATTGGTACTCTCACAGTAAAACAAGAGAACAATCAATATATTGTGTGGAACATTTATTTAATTATAAATTTTGAGAGAAGATTAATCACTGTCCTTATGATCACACACCATCAGTCATAATAAAGTTTGTTACAATGTTTACTCAAGCTTTTTAACACAGTTCCAGAAGTAATGGCACTGACTATTTACTTTATGTCGTATCACTCCAGGTGCAATGTGAGCGTTGAGATCGATGCGATAAAGGCAAAACGTTAAGTTTTCTTAATATGGGGTTATTGAGCGCTCGTGCGCGCCTGTATATTGAGACCATAATTACCCCAGATCATGCAGTAGTGAATTCTCAAGTCGATTCAACTGACTTGGAAAACCACCCAAAATAGAACCGTATATCTATACTGGACCCACTAATATATATGCAGAATTCTGTATATACAGATTATCATGATAATGTGCATGTCCTGAGATTTGTATCAGATTCGAGGTGGTGTCCAGAATGGGATCTCAACGAGACAGCTTTGCCGGCGAGTTGTGATACCATTCTGGACACCACCGATAATCTGATGCAAATCACAGGACATGCACATTATCATGATAATTCATTTATCTAACAATTATGTCACATAAACAGATTAAATCTTAACCCTTTACCCAACGTAACGGCCAAAACCGGCCATTGCTATTCCGAAAAAAAATGCCAATTAATTTTTATTATTTTTTCATTCTTTGTCTCAAAAACATAAGTTATGACCCCCTCGTTGGAACGAGCTCGTTTCAATGAGTGGTCATAACCTATGTGTTTTAGACAAATAGTGAAAAAAAATAGTTATTAAAGAATTTTTTTGCAAGTGTCGTCTGCTTGTCATGTTAGTGAAGGGGTTAAATTATTTTTAAATATTTTTGGGACATAATGTTCGGTCGTAGCGCTACCGGAAACGAGTCGTCTATATGATACGGGATCAGGATGAGTCGTCTATATGATATGGAATCGGAACACATTATGTGATACGACCGTGTCTTGTGGTTTTCAGGCCAAAATCTATATGATTGTTGGATAAATAACTGGGATCCACCGTATTCAGTGTTATCAATATTCGGGTTGTGTGTTGCTATCTCCAAACTTTAGAAGTACTTTTTAAAACCATTTTTTGTTATGATACATCCACCCTCGCTTATACACACTAAAAACTAAAGTGTTAAAACTTACACTTTCAAGGTGTTAAAGCCATTCTAACTCTTAGGGTCTGATTTTAACATTCAAAGTGCAATGCTTTAAGCACTTAGACATTACAATCGTCAGACATCTGAAACTTGAATGGATGGCACTTCCCATGTGTCTAGCATTGGTGTTTCTTCCAGAATCGTCCATAATTTGATTTGCGCTTGGTGGGTACATAATTAAAAGGACACAACGCAGATGACGCGGATCAGGCTCGAGAGTTCGAGCCTGATCCGCGTCATCTGTGTTGTTTCCTTTTAAGTGTCGCGACATTACACTTGTCAAGTGGTATTATTGTAACACCTGTCAAGTTCTGGGATATCTACACTTGAACAAAGTGCTAGTTCTGCACTTAATAAGTGTTAAATACAGCACTTCAAGTGTAGTTTTTAACACTTTAGTTTTTAGCGTGTATTAGGTATGTCTGCGTGAATATTTCCCCTCAATTCGCGATATGCTTATAGCCTACATTTAAGCATTCTGCTTTGTTTATTTTGTGTGTAGTGAGGGAGTAGTTTTCCACGTTTTTTTCGATTGGGGGTCTCCACCACCTCCCCCCCCCAAAAAAAAGTGTTCGCCCCCCACCCCCTGTCCAATAAGCTTGAAATTCTTTGTTTTCAAATTTCGAGAACAGTCACTGACAATACTTGGAGATGGCGTCGGGGTAGTTCATCTCAAAATCACCTCGGCTCAGGCGGTTTGTCCCAAGTCGAGTTTCGTACCAGACGATTCGTCATAAAAAAGCTGATCTTTTGGGGAGGGGTGCCCTATCAAGTGATTTCGAAGGAAGATATTATCCCCCCCCCCCCCCCCGCCCATAACATGGAAATCCTCTCCAATAAACTTGAAATTATTCAAGTTTTCTTGTGAATAACCAGTCACAGTGCTTTAAGATATGGTATTCAGCTTCGTTTATTGAGAGAGATTCTACTTTGTTCATAGATTGTTTCTGATACGAAGAGATTGCCTGATATATATGCACAAAATAAGTGTTTTCATGGGCATTTTATCGCGCGCTTGTGCTTGCACAAAACGTTTTCTTGTTGCAAATGGGATACCTCAAATATGAACCTTCGAGTCTAGCAAAAAAAGAAATTAAACCAATGAAAAAAAGTGTTCGCAGCCAAATATATATATATGAATATAATTTTGACGCAACTGTGGGCTGCATAAAATTGTAACGATCGATTCATTGTTGCAGTGAGCGGTGTAACCGCGGAGGCAAGGAGTGGAACTCGATCCCCCTTTCCTGAAAAATCCTCCCCTGAGTTCCAATGTGTTCTATGTGCCAGTAGGCACATAGAGCATATTGGGAGTCAGGGGACGAAATGTCAGTCTTAAATACATTCATGCCGGAAATTACTGAAACTAGTTTGACGCCCTGATATTTCTTGTGTCATTTTGTTGCGGACATTCTCTCATTTTCTGAGTACTTAAGCCTTTAAAAAGTACCCGGGTGCTCCAATTGGCAGTAAAATTTAGTTTTCGTTCCCAGGAAGACCCTACACCTTCACCTAAATACAATTATCCCAGCACGAGATGAAATTCAGACGACACTTTCAAACAAAATTGTTGAATAACTAAATATTTTCATTTTTGTCGCAGAAACATAAGTTATGATCCCTAATTGGAACGAGCTAACTTGAAAATAGCTAAATGAAAATTGTAAGGTGATTTTTGTAAATACCGATGTCCGTTACGTTGGGTAAAGGGTTAACTCAGCACGAGATGAAATGCTGTGTGTTGGGATATTCTTCGGCTGTCATTGGCAGACGAAAATTTTTATGTCCATCCACTTCATTTAGCATGGTTACGCTCCTAATATGAGATTTGGTTTCGAATAAAAAACAAAAAAATGTTTGTTTAACTACGCTAGTAGTATGTCTCGCACGTTTCAGGGACCATTGGCAGGATCTCATTGCAGGATCTCATGTGACGTCATTGCCACGTAACCCAGTGGCGCCTTGTTGTGTTGTCATGGTAACCCGCGTGAGCGGCCGTGTTGTGACGTCATCTCCATAGTGATACGTGTTGTTAGTGCGCATGAGCAGCGCGTGTTGTTAGGGTGATGCGTGTTTCCGGTGTCCATTTTGTATACTGGAGGCCGCCATCTTGGTTTCTATGGTAGCACGTGATTGCTATGTTACCCAATTGTTCTGCAATAGGACGGGGTATGTTCGGAGGGTATGTTCGATTGAATCGGAGTAAATCTAATTACCACAAACAACCCGACAATCCCTCCAAATCACCAAAATCCACCCGAAATTGACTTTATTTGATAAGGATTTCCCATTCTATCGGCTTAGCACGTAGTGCTATAGTACCGAGAGGGTACCGGGGGTGTGTTCGATTGAATCGGAGTATCAAGAATTACCACAAACAACCTGACAAGTTGTACTATTTCGAATACTTTCAGAATCCTATTTAGGATCGCGAAACTTTTGGCTTATAATAGTAGCATGTAGTGCTATAGTACCGAGGGGGTGCCTGGGGGTGTGTTCGATTGAAGTGGAGTAATGTTCCCAGAATCCCTTTTTTGGATCCCATGACGTTTTCCCAATAAGAGTAGCACGTAGTGCTATAGGACAAATTTACCCAGAATCCATTATCTAAATTACAAGTTGGGCACATATGTGTACATGAAGGCATGAAGCTAAGTTCCACCATATACTCATGTGAGGCCCATATGTTATGCTAAGAGATGTTTCATACGAGGTTTAATTTACTATCCCTCTTACCCGCATTTCGGTTTTTTGAGGATACCTTTTTGGATTTGTTAAACAAAATAACAACACAATTTTACAATTTAATTTATTTTATTCATCAACAAAAATGCATCTTTTTATGGTATGTAGATTGTCAGATATTCATAAACAGTCTTTCTGCAGATTGGACATTTTCTCAGTGGTTTACAGCAGTCTTTGCACAGGCACAAATGGTTGCATGGTCGCGGAGCGACATTGGCTTCAGCTAATAAACACACACTACATTTTGTCCTCCGTAAATCTTCTTCTTGAAATGATGTGTCCATTTCTTCTTTGATGGCCATTTCTTCTTCTTTTTCAACGTCCATGAATTCAGGTGGTAAATTATGAATGTAATAACAGTCTGGAGAATATTTTCTGTGTTCTTCTATAACATCATCTTCTGTTTCCCAGAAACGAACAATAATACCACAATGAAAACATTGAGTTCTGTCTCCTCTCCCCAATAAAAGAATCTAGCTTTTGTCAGTTCATTCGGGGTTTTCACACTTGCACTTTGTAACATGAATTGAAATGTCTTGAGACGATTTTTCTCCAATGATGTGTTTTGGTGGTCTTTGTTCTGTTGTCTTTCTTATTTTCTCTTCTCCACCTAATAACTGCTCCAGTACTGGTGGCGGAACATCACGAAAATACGTTTCGAATGAAACGCTCATTCCCTCTACAAGGTCTCTTGGATTTCTTGGTTTCTTGATTGATAATCATTCAGTGCCATCCTGATCAAACATGGAATAGTGACCATTCTTCAATCCTTTTTATCTTCATTCTTCTTTGGTTTTCTTTCTCTCTTTGGTTTGGGTTCTCCTATTCCAAAGCTTCTCTTCTTTGCAATATCCACTGCTTTGGTCACTTGTTCCCAATCTCTTGTGGTAAAATGGAACCCAACGTCGTTCTTGAACAGCTGAATCTGTAAATCGTTGTTAAGTTTGAAGACGGTCACATTAGTAGACTTACTTCTTATTTGGCTGTCAAAACACAAATGAGCTAAACACCAAGTGCACCAGTTTTGATAGTTTTTCTTCGATACAGCAACATCAAGGGGCTGGTTTCCTCCATGACGTCATTAACCAACACATCATTATCCATTAGATCAGTCGTAAACATGTTGGATATGGTTTCCATCGGTACACCGTGACAGCGATGTTTCAAGTAAAATAGGCAGTTTTGTCCACACACTGGTAATGGTCCTTGAAGGCGTTTTGTATTATACTTCCAATATCTGGAATTCTTCTTCAGGAAATTCTCGAATAGTCTGTGTTGTGGTGGTAATCCATAGGAATCAAAGTACTCTGCGTTGAGGTGACTCACAAAGAGAGCCACCCAATGTTCTCCTTTTCTGTGGTCTGGATCCGTGTTTCCTATCAAAGCCACTGGTCTGTGATCTGGTAATCTTCTTGGTAATCTTTTTCTCGCAAATACACCCAAACATATTCTCTTCAAACAACTATCTGATCGAAGTGCATTCTCTAACTGCAAGGTGTTCATGTTGAGTAATCGAAGATTACTTGTCTATTCTTATCCACTTCTATGATGTTCTGGAATTCTACATACACCAGTACGTTGATTGTGGTTGGTAATGGGTTTTCGAAATGGACTTCTAGTCTCAAGGTTCCTCTTTTCACCAGATCGAAGTGTTGTCCATGTGATAGATCTGGAGACAGGTCGAATACGAATAGGGTGTATCCATTTATGTACTCTTCTCGGCTGATGTGGTTTCCTTCATTCTCATACATTTGTCCAGTTCCTTGGAACAGGGTCGCATAACATCTCGCCACTTCTGGTTGTTCGAATCTAGGTTGTAATGGTTTGGCTGGAATCTGCTGTCCATCCACGTACAAAGCCAAGTAATTGATTTTGTAGTTCTTGAAATTATATGGATTCTTTGAAAAGTTTCCATTGAAAGCATCGTTGTCTACACATCCCACACACGATGCGTTTAGGTAGTTGGCCTAAAAATAAGTTTTCTTGTGTAATGCTCAGATTTCCTTTCGGCACTGAAAACACCTTGGTTTCCACACGGTCGATAGGATATTTTGCAGTTGCTTTTGTTAGTGCTTTCTCGTGAGCCATTCTCACGAATGATTGGAGTCTCTCTTTGCGTACAGACATGGATATATCTAGAATTTTGATCTTGTATGTATCGGTATCGGCCATCAATGCGAAAGCATCTTTGGCTCTATTCATTTTAACATGAACATTAACTCCATTCAGCAAGTAACGAGTTTGGAAAAACATGTCTAAATGAAATCTTCCAGTCATGTCCATGATTTTACTTTTCTCTATAAATTTCTTTCGAAGAAGAAATCCCTTGTTATCATCTGTCAAATCTTCCATGTGTCCGGCCGTATCCTTGTACCATAATGCATTAGTCAGTTGTGACTTCTTTGCAGCTGGTCCATAACTCAGCAAAGTTTCTATGAAAGCTCTGTAGTGATAAGTGTTGTTGGAAGGAGATACCAGTTTTTCATTCAAGCTGATGTCGATTTGATTAAATAAGGAATGCATCCATAAATTGACTGGGCCCACATTGGCATCGGGTGCAATTGATGCCCCACTGGAATCTACAACCGTTGCTTTAACATACAAGTATGTCTGTGCCAAATTCAAATAATCATCTCCTAATCCTGCAATGTGGAATTTTATTGGACCACTGTTTCCTATAGTCGCCAAAGGCCCGTGTTCTACCCATTGCCCATATTCCACACTAGTCTGTGTTGGTGGTATAGAAAACAAGACGAGTTCGCTGTTGAGACATTCACAAGATTTTTCATTGATGAGAGACATCATGCACCGAGATTGTCTTGGGTCTGAACAGTTCTCCTTCTTTTTGTCGATTTTCTAGTTTTGCGTGGTGCGGGCCTTTTTATACTTTTCCTGCCGGGTGGTTTTGAACCACCATCCACTTCATTCCAAGCTCCTGCACCAGCCTCTTTGACTCTTTTGATTGCTGCCTTTTTTACATTTTTCCCTTCAATGACATCTTCGGCAAAGGCCGCTCCTTTTCTCAATAACTGTTTTCTCGCGGTCCTGGCTGTAGTTTTCAATAAAGGTAACACCATATTCTTCAGTCCTCCCAATATACTTCCCAAACCATATCCTCCCTGTATTTGAGCTCCAGAAAAAGCCGGTAGACCGATCCCAGTTTGTTTCGTGTAATATTCTTCGTATAATTTGGACTTACAACAATAAGTTATGTTTATGTGAAATGAAGAGATCTACGATTTCTGAAATGAAGTGTCACTGTCACTTTCCCGAACTCGAATGGTACTGTGGTTCCTGTGTCACCCCTTATATACACCTGGACGGTACGGAATCTTTTCCGTTCCACTGGTACATAATACACATTCTCAAAAGTTTTAGAGATGATATTCCCATATTTCCCACGCACGGGTACGATACGAAGAAGTGGTATTCTTGTATCTCCTACGACCTGGTCACGAACCAAGTCACAGTATACATAGAGTGAATAAAATCCTTGGTTGACATCGGCAACTCTGGAAGAATTGTAAGTTCCTGATTTAAAAACACACTCATTAAATCCCAAAATATTTTGAAGAGTAGGGCTCAATGTGACCACGACTCCATCACGTACCGTGATACGAACTTTACCAGTCACTTCATCCAGTTCAAAGGCTACATATCGTGACGAGGCAAGAGTAATTCTTTAACACCATTGATAGCTTGTATCACACCAATGAGATCCGAATAACGACCTTCCTTGAGAGTAAGTCGGTAATTCTTTTTCGAAGACCAGAACACTGTCACGAAAGCTTCTTCTCCACGAATATTGAACCAGTATTTGGATACTGAATCTCTGCCAGACCTACTTTCCATTCTCCCGTGAGATTCACTGGTTGTGATAACTGAGTGGTGTACGTAGTCAACGTGTTTTCTGGAAACACGTTCATAGAACTATTACTTGGTAGAGTCAAATAAAATATTACTTTTTCTTAATGGTTGGATTTGGTAACAAATATCCTATGCTATTACTCAAGAGAGCAGTCCACAACTTGCTGTCTGTGTTTTCGAGAGTGAGATTAACGACACTGGTAATGATGATGATACACAAAATGATTATTTGTGAAAAGTAAGTGATCTCGCTCCTTGGAATTCTTTTGCCAAACAGAGGCCAAGAACCGTTCGATCCTTCTTCCATTTTGAAGAAACCTCAGAGGTTCACTTCCTTTTGTAGGTGAGCTGACTCTGCTTGATCCAAGAATTGAACGAAGTTGGGTATCCCAACCACTTTACGAACAATTCCCTTTTCTTACCTCGACCACGTTTCTTGAGTACGTGTTCGATTTTGTAAATAGTTTTATGTGACACTCGCTGAAGCTCTTCAGTGTAGAACGACCCTTTCAATACGTCCCATTATCGTCTTTTAGAACATAAGTGATGGGGTGACCTTTCTTGATGGCTACTACTGTTAATAACTCTTCGGTCCAACTGGGCAAATAACCTTTCTCAAAAGTTTTCTTAACTTTATTGATTCTCACTCTGTCTCCTACTTTGTACTTTGGAGTCTTGTGTTTTATGGGTTGTCCATACAACCTTTGCCAAACCTCTTTTTGATTTTCAAAGTTCACGGCAATGGGGCCGTACCTATACTACGATGATGAGAATGATTATATGATTACACAAAGTTTTGAAGTGGAAAAGTTAGTGTACCATTCTTGGTAAAATATTTCCACATCTTGGTTTTCAAAGTTCTATTGAATCTTTCTACTAACAGGGCGGAAAGTCAAAGTGGACTCGTACAATAACTTTAACACAAGTACCGACGCCGACGCCGATGCCGATGCAACTCGGGTCATGACGTAAGCTCACACAACTTCGTTGGAGAACTTAAAACTCGGTTCCGGGTCGGTTTTCTATGTGTTAAGAGCACATTATTAGTTACACAGTTTGTTGGTGGCCTAATATGATATATATGGTGTCAGTTAATTCCATATTGGACTCGAGCGAGTTAGCCACTTAGTATGACTTTTTAACCCATCACCTAACTTCAGTTGCAGACGGCACTTGGAAAAAACATCCTCGTATAACTAAAAAGTTTCATTTTTTGCTTCTAAAACATAGGTTATGACCCCTCATTGGAACGCGCTCGTCGAGCTCGTTCCAATGAGGGGGTCATAACCTATGTTTTGGAAGCAAAAAGTGAAAATATCAAAAAAAATGAATGGCGTTTTTCTTGTAGGTAAAAGATTAATACAATATAGCCCACCCTAAATAGGACAGATAACGAATATTCTCCCTACTGAAATTATGCAAATGTCACCCAATTGAATTTTGTTTAGCCAATCGAATTGTCCAGTTTGAAATTGACCAATGAGAGCTCTCTACTCTAATTATGCAAATTATTTTGTTCAGCCAATCAAATTCTCTAGTTTTGAAACTGACCAATGAAATTGACGGAAGGCTTTATTTATCACTGATTAATATGAAAACAAAATATCAAATGTTTTAAAGTGAACAAAACGGAGAAGTCATATGATAAAATTAAATAAAAAATATATACACTTTTCATAACAGGTAGTTGGATATACTTGGTGTTTAACAAACTTTGAGTAGTATATACAAGTCATAAATACTCTTCAGCTGTAGCTTTTCATAAATGGATATTTATATTTTTGTGAATTGTTACATTCATTTTTATCGAATCGATGAATGTCAGGTTGACATTTTAATACCTGTTCTTCACACGTATATCTGAATAAGTTGAAAAAATATTATATTACTGAACATTGAAATTCCTAGTTCTTTCTTTGGTATATTTTCCTTCAACTTGGAGGAATAAATGGCAGCAAGCACGTTTTGTAAACTTCTACTCTACAGGCGTGTGTACTGTGGGTTGGGTGGGGGAGGTGTTGGTGTGAGGGGTGGGGGATTGCCTGCAGCTTTTTAAATAAGTTTGATCAAAGGGTACAGTTGATATCACCATGACAGCCATGGACCTTATTTTCGTATGCATCCTTTGAGGACGTGATACCACACATGAAATTTGGGAATGAACATAGGAAAATCGTCGTGTGAGAACCATAATGTTCTATCTTCCTCTGGAAGATAGAACCTTATGGTCCTCAAGCGACGAAATCGTGTTACCTGTACTTGGGAATTAGACCGGGATTTTCAGTCATCTGTGTCGATATTTATAACTTTTTATTTTAAAGTGCAAAAGTGTGTCCTTTCGCCATAACGTATCACTCTGTACACGAAGTCCCATGCGTCCATTGCCCGTGGGTGAGGCATACCCCCGGTGGGATCGGAAAGATAAAATCTATAACTTTTGAACTAATTACGGTACAGAGGTGTGATTGGTGCCAAAATGACGGGTGTCGGGGGTAGTTTATGATACATTATGTTGTGATGCTACGCCGCGCTTAGAAATAAACATTTGAGATTAAAACATGAATAATCGACATGACTCTCGGACATTAAAACGCGCCGAATGCTTTGTTTGGCGGTGACATGCACTCATTTTTGTTCAAGTTGATCAGAAAATATCTCGGAAAAAGTTTTCGACAAAAATGGGCAAGATCTGGGCATTTTAACGTACACAAGAGCACAATTTCTACTCCCTACCGAGAAACGCCTTTCTTCTATAATATATCTTATTTGAACCTCCCGACGTTTCACGTCTCATTTTGAAAAATGGTGAAGAAACTGAATTACCAGTGACGTTTGAACTTCAGGATAATTAAAGTCTCAAGGGATTAAACATTATCTATTGACTAAAATGAATTTTTTGATTTGATTGGTTGATAGATACGTGGTATGAGACCATATTCATTGAAACCCACGATACGTCCGCCCAGCCACTGACAAATTTCCCGTACCCAGTAGAAGCCTCGTTCCGAAATCTACAAATTGTCCATACCCCGTATAATTTTTTTTTTATACTAGTCATATCGGCATATTTTCACCAAAACTCTTTTGCACAAAAATTTCACAGAAACCTGTATGGCTCAACAATGGAAGATAAAAGATCTCATGCTGTGTGTGTTCACACATGAAATAGATTGTACTTCTAAAACGGAAAGTCAATAGATAAATTCGTTACCCCGTGTCTGATCACGTGGTACGGGTTTTTACCTACCCGAAGCCAGCCGTATCCCATGAGGCCTTTTCGGCCTCATGGGATACGGCTGGCTTCGGGTAGGTAAAAACCCGTACCACGTGATCTGACACGGGGTAACTAATAATATATCTATAATTCTATGCAAATTTCTGCAATGATGATAGAATCAATGCTCTGCCCTTTACCCTATAGATCTCTCAATGTTGCTGTTTGGTGCAGAATTGTTGAAGAATGTCGAGAATCGTCATCATCTTATTTTTGAAGTTGTACAAACTTTCATTATGATAAGTGGATGCTTCGGGTGATGCTACTCTCTTGGAACCTACTCTAATTTAATCCAGTGGGACCAACACACTCTTAAATATGTTCTTATAACTTAGCAAGCCGGTCACATTCTTCTCCCTGCATCATGCACTCACTAGTTAATGTCCAGTACGACTTCATAATAAATTTACATTCTGTCTTGTTTTGGCTCATTATTATCCCTCACCCCTTTTCGTTTCCTTTTTTCTTACTGTTTCACTTTTACTCCGTCATCTATTCTCATCCAGGACTCGGGACAACCCCCAATATCTATCTGCCATGGCATAAAAAGACTTGATACTAACACTCATAAAGTGGCATAGGACACTTACAAGAAATTCCCTGCGAGATTTTCCTCCTCCCATGCTTTTCTCATTCGGGGCTTGCTTCAGAATCTCGGTTATGGGATAATGAAATTTTATACAAAAAGAGACCACCACCCCAGCCTCACCTCACTTCACAACTTCCCTACCATCTGGGGGTAAGCAACTCAACATCGTGTATCCAACTTTATATCATGATTACATATTGTACTACGTATAAAAAGCCTATGACATAAATTTTATTTTTACACATCAACCGTGGTGAACACGCCAGCAATGGGATTTCAATAGTAAAAATTTACACCTACAGTGAAACTGCATCCAAGTTGACCTTTGGTGACCTCGACTCGGCTGCAAACTTGTCTAAATTTATCATTCGTCGCCTCATGAAGAGCGAAATAAAACCCGCAATTATTTATTACTTTTTAAAATACGTTTACCTCATAAGGTACCAAAAATTAACAAACACGCGTTGTCTCATATTAATAAAGCATCCATAACTTGAAATAGTATGTTATTATGCTATTAAAATGAAAAAGGACCCGTAATTTGCTGTTTCATTTTCTATTTCGTTTCGGCGATAAAATTGCCATCGGAAGTACCGCCCACTGGTGCTCATGTAAACAAAAACATATTCGCACGTGTGAATAGTGATTTATTTAACATTTAAACTCTTATTAATCTGACGATCATGGTATGAATAAAATATACCCAAAGTAGCTTGGTGTTCCAAATGTTCACCACTCGTGGTGAAGTGGTGTTAACCTCGCGCCAAAGACCTGTGGTTAACACCACTTCACCACTCGTGGTGAACATTTTGGTACACCAAGCTACTATGGGTATATGCCATATTTATTACACATGCATTCAACTTTAAACCCATGTATTTAACGGAATAGCCGCTATGACATAAATGATTCTGTATTCAATGGGTGATGTACAAGCCGGAACTTTTTTCCCAGCACCGTTCATACTAGTGCCGTTGAATCCTTTCCCATCGAGTCATTAGTTATGCTTCGAAAAGTTTCCAAATTTTGTGATATAATTATCGACAGTCTGTCGCATAGTGTGAAAATGAAAACGTCCAAAGCAAAATAAAGTTGCTTCACAAAAACTTAGTTAACCAAAAATGAGATAATATTTAAAAAAAAAACCCTATCATTTCCAACCAGAACTCAGTCCCGTGGCCTTTCCGTTTTGTGGAACCGTTATAACTAAATTGGTCAACTTTATTTCGGTAAATCTTCGTACATTTTGACATGCTTCGAAATTCTTTTAAAAATGAGGTTTTGCAAATCTGCACAAATTTGTACTTACATTTTTACTAACAGTAATAGCCACCAAATGGTTAGGCGTGAATGGGCACCAGCCGAAGAGAAACAGCGATACGAATTTCAACAAACACTAGTTCCGAAAAGGTTGTTTTGAATTTTTATCGATCCAAGCAGTTGAAAAATGTATTTGAAAAAAATATTCGCCTCCTTAGATTCAAACAACCTCTTGTCAAAAGTCCAAACAGGTTTCATTCTCAAAGATTCTACAGTGTAGCAGTTGACAGTCATCTTCGATATCATCACTCAGGCAGTAGATGGTAACAAAGAAATACTGGGGTACGGTGGCGTTGCGTACTAAGGCGTACTGCACGTCGATGGTGAACTTGTCTTTAACCAATGCTAACCCTGCTTGTGTGGAGTTAATATATTGGGGAGCCTGACAGTTGCTCGCCGTTGCTCGATGATTCTCTCCGGCTACTCCGGCTTCCTCCACCCGTAAAACTGGTTATAAATAAATAGATAACAAAGAAATACGATTTGTCTTTGCCGATATTAGTAAGGCAATTGATAAAGTCTGGCACAAAGAATTTGAAAAGATAGGAATTACTGGCTCTTTGCTTTCATAGTTCAAATCTTACCTTATCAAAGAGAGCAAAGAGTTGTAATTGACTCAAAAACCTCAAGATGGAAATCCGTATCTAGCGGCGCTCCCCATGGTTCAATACTCGGCCCCATACTGTTTTTGATAGACATAAACGACTGTCGATGGAATTGGATGCGGCATATGCTTGTTTGAAGATGGCACATTGCTGTCAATAATTGTTGAGAATCCAACCGAGGCTGTGAGAATGATTTCATCTGATATATTGAAAATTGGTCTCAACAAGGGCTAGTTAATTTCAATACATCTAAAACAGTGTAAATGATAGTATCGATACGAATAAACCAACCATCGCACCTACCCTTGGAACTCTTTGAGGAAATTATAGAAAAGGTTCCTACCCATAAACACCCTGGTCTGACGCTTAACAGTCAAGTCAAGGTAATCATATTGATGCCATATTCCAGACGGGTTGGAGTCGTCTCAATTTACTTCGCAGGTTTTTTTAAATTAGACATGAAATCTATGCAAAAAGTATGCTTTTCCTTCGAGAGATCTGTCCCAGAGTATACATCTGCGGTTTGGGATAACTGTGCGCTTGCAGAAGCTGATGAAATCCAGGTTGAAGCGGCCAGGCTTGTCGCGGGGCAATAAAGGGTGCTAGTAAAGCTAGATTTTATATTGAAACTGGTTGGGAAACACTATACCAGAGACGTCAAAAATACAAACTTATTCAGTTTCACAAAATGTATCACAAATATTTACCGAGCTATCTCTCCAATTTGATACGATACGTGCACGAGCACGAATCTCAAAGTTATAACTTGAGAAGCATTCACAACTTGACCACCCCACACTCACCAACTGCATTGAGACAAAAAGCATTTATTCCGTCAACGATAAAAATTTCGAATGAACTTCCAACAGTTACACGAGAAACAAAATCCCCCGCAGCTTCCAAAATGCTAACAAATACAAATAACAAACCGCCTAAATAGAGAGTAATCGCTTGACTGGACTGGTCACATGAAATAATTCATGAGAGGTGAGGGACGTTGTACAAACACGAGTACACGAATGCGCACGAGTGTTTTACAATATAGTCCCTCGCCTCGAATGAATTATTTCACGTAACCAGTCCAGTCATGCGATTACTCTGTTTATTACTTTTCATTATTAACGATAATTATATTATTTAACCCTTTAACTAACGTAACGGTCAAAACCGGCCAGCGCTATTCTCAAAATTGCCAATTAATTTTCATTATTTTTTCATTTTTTGTCTCTAAAACCTAGGTTATTACCCCTCATTGGAACAAGCTCGTCGAGCTCGTTGCAATGAGGGGTCATAACCTATGTTTTTGAGACAAAAAATGAAAATAATAGTTAATCAAGAATTTTTTTTGGAAGTGTCGTCTGCTTTTCATGTTAGGTAAAGGGTTAAAAAAAAACAAAAAAAAAAAAACCCAATGAAGCCACCATTACACCCACGGCAAAGCGTCTTCGTTTGCGCGCACGGATACATGACCCAATTGTTGATTGCATAATTCACTTGTTAAGTTATCGTTTATAATCGAACCGGGAAATCCCAGTAAATCACACTTTGGAAAGTAATAAATTCTATTATTACTGCTCTTCTGGAAGTAGCCAGATATATCATTATAGAATGGGATTAAACTGCAGTAACTTGAATTAAGACCTTTTTAATAACCACTTAGCCGATACCCCGTTTTGTAGCAGTGGATATATTGAATCAGCAAACCACTTCTAACTGGAATGCCATTTATTGTATGACAGAGCTCGCCAACAACTGACCAGTTACCAAATCAGATAACTCCCGATGCCCTTCTATATGGACCAGAACACTTAGCAGAACAAGACGTGGTACAGCAATTTATCTCAAAATCAAACACGTTCAAGCTCTGATCTTTTCTCAGGCACTTCACTCATAAATGTGTATTCGAAAGTCATCTATGTTGTGGTTAAAAAATCGTTACAGCAGGTGGGAGAAGAGTGGGGTTCTCTGCCTGGTCTTAGTGATACTGACTCAACGCCCGCGGTTGAAGGTATCATTCCAAGTACTAAAATATGGAACCGGGGTTTGAAGCCTGTGCATTTCCAGTGTTTTAACTTATGAGAAGGGTACCTAATACACAAAACTGATGCAGGAACAACTTTCGCTGATAAGACAGGTTTCGTTTCGTTTAAATCACGTGCTGTTCTTTTTCCCAGGTGGCGTTGCCATCTCTGGGGGGGGGGGGGGGGGGGAGTGGTGCACTCTAAGGAATATGAGTTATGTGTGGGTCTATTTGGAACCAGATCTAGAACCAGATCTAGAACCTTAGGTTCTATGTAATATTTTGGTTCCAGGTAGAACCCTTTGTTCCCCATAGAACCATGGGCAATATGTACTAGAGCCTTTCCAGCACAGGTAGATTGTTCTGCTAATACTGATAGGCATAGTGTACATTTCTGTCTATGTGAATCAGTATAATAGGAAACACCTGTAGTGTTGTAGCTTTCAACTAAACGTTTAGTTGTTGATAGAACCAAGAGATGGAACCTGATAGATGGTTTTGTCTTGGTTCCCCAGGTGTGACAAGCCCGGGTTCCCCCAATATGGAGCCCACGGGTTTAGAGTGTATGGAGTGAAATTGTTATGGAACATGTTATGTGATGGAAAGAAAGTCTCCTATCAAGG
The DNA here is from genome assembly GCA_031216915.1 of Pictodentalium vernedei. Taxonomy (NCBI): domain Eukaryota; kingdom Metazoa; phylum Mollusca; class Scaphopoda; order Dentaliida; family Dentaliidae; genus Pictodentalium; species Pictodentalium vernedei. The sequence goes on along the minus strand of CM062295.1, from coordinate 72,081,773 downwards.
ACTGGGCATATTAACTGATCTCGTAGTTGGCAGTCTAAAACTGCGCGTCCGCCACTCATGTCTCTCAACTCCACGCATTACTGAACTAATGGCACTGACAAACTGATCCCATTTTCCTATTTTTCGTACTGTTTTTTAGTTTATAAATACTTCTGTTGTATCATTTTAAACTTAAACAGTGACATTGCAACTTTTAAGTTTTGGAGACTACTTGCATAAGCTCACAAGCTTGCTATCGAATCCAACCCATACACCTTTTGACAGAAGATAATATGAACATCATTGGGTATATAAATCTTTACAAATTGTATTTAACACATGCGATTTTCTTTCAATAAATATTGTATAAATTAACTTATGTATAGCTATTACCTAACAAGGGAGACGACTCACAAAAGCCTCACCCCCTGTCAACGCCACTGATCCATTGTGTTACATGCTGGACCAAGAACTACAGTGGCGTAGAGGAAGAGCTAAAGGCGGGTGTCGCTCCACCACTAAGCAAACAGTTTTTTTAAATAAACGCTTTGTACTGCTCTGTAGGCTTTTTTACAAACACGGCAGCAGTATGTCAGAGATGACTCGGGCCCCATCTTATGGTTCTCATATGACGTCATCGTTATGGGACCCAGTTACGTCATGTTTGGTTGTCATGGTAAACCGCGTGAGTGTTTGGTGATATGTGTTTCCGTCGTCCATTTTGTATACAGTAGGTCGCCATCTTGTTTTTTTATGTGGCACGTGACTGCTATGTGACCCAAAACACTCCAATAGGACGGGGTATGTTCCTTTATGTAACAGTAAATCTAATTACCCAAATAGACCCGACAATTTCTCAAAATCACCAAAAAAAAAAAAAAAACACCCAAAACTTACGAAACCCACTCAGATTTCCACCAATTCCTGGGTTAGGATTACCACAAACAATCCGACAACTGTTTATTTGGCTCAGATTTTCCCCAAATTCTCGGTATCTACCTGTTATTCAGATACCTTTGGAATCCCCTGCTTCTGTCTATCCTTGTCTGTTCTATAGCTTATTCTCTCCACCCCTTGGTCCGCCTGTTATGACTTTCCCGGGCTCCCTATAAAGTATTCTGACTTTCCTCGATGTGTGTGTGTGCTAGTGAACAATGTGTACACATCTCATGTAACACAGGCACATGCTGGATGTGCTGATATGTGCTTCTGCACAACACATACTGGTCTATGACTCATATGGGTATTTCAGGATACCCGCGACAGGGCTCCTAGTTCATATATGGTCCCAAACTCCTAGCCCTATTCACCCCGGGCTCTGTGCCACCCCTAGAGGTGGTCGACCACCTCCGAGGTGAACGTTGGTCCCGCGTGCCTCTTTTTTGCCCCTTTTTGTAAGCGCTCAAAGAGCGCATCTAGGTCCTAGCCAAATAGGAATATAGCAGGCCTGTCCCCGAAGCAGGGGAGTTCGGGTTGGTGGTTCATTGTCAAGGATAGTTATTTTCTTTGTAACTGCCTCCGAATCCACTACAACTTCCACAAAGAGCCCGAGGCAGACTATTCTTGCCGATGAGGCCTCTACCTAAACGCTACCAATGATTGGCGGGCTTTACTTGCCTGAAGACCGACAGCACACCAGAACTAGAACCCTACTCCCCTTTTCTCCGTCCAGCCATGATGTTGATGATGCCGTTTCAAAATGCTTGTAAATTTAAAACTATACTGATAATGAGGGCCGAAAGGGGCTTGCCCCACATTGTCTCTGTGCGCCTTTTGCGTGCGAAACCACTTTTGTTGTTGTTATTGTAAAATTCAGAACTCACGTTCTCACAAAGGTTCGGCGGAACTAACTCCTAATAGTTTGGCAGAGCCAACGACTGTTTGAAAGTAAACTCTAAGAGCTGATGTTTCGAAAATGTATTAGGTAGGTCTTAGTTTTAGTAATGGTCTAAATCATATAGCTGATTGTTGTATTTATTCTATTTCTTTTGCATGAACCTTTAAGAGCTTTGGTTCTTTTCAGATGAGCTTCAGCTAGGGCTGCGCGATATTGAAAACAGAATACCGGTATCAGTATTCAAAAAAAATACCACGGTATACCGGTATATCGAAAACTGTTCAGATATCTGAACACAAGTACCACAATCGAGACTCGAGGCATCACAGTCGGAATAAATCAGCATGCCTTGATGATGCGGTTCGAAAAACCTTTACACAACGCAGACGATGTCAAAATTTATTATTTTAAATCAAACTTTTTCCAAAAATTTCTACAAAACAATATCATGTGACCCCTCATTGGAACGAGCTCGTTGAGCTCGTTCCAATGAGGGGTCACATGATATAGTTTTGTTGAAATTTAAAAAAAATATTTTTTCAACTGCTGAATTTGTATTTTACGTGGGTGCATGCGGACGCGATTCCTTGGATAAAGGGATAGTATTATTCATTCTGAGCTACGGTTAAAAAACTCAAGACATCTTGAAAATTAAATTGTGGGTAAATAAATAATGGCGATAAACCGATATTTTTGTAATTACACCGGTATTCAATCGATATTGGTTTTAATACCGGTATATATCGGTTTATCGAAATACCGTGCAGCCTTCGCTTCAGCTCTTGGTAAGTGATGTTAAAAAACTTAGGACTGGCAATTTAATATCTACCAGTAAACTGTACATGTGTTGGAGTTGTATTTAACAGAAAGTATCCTTTAACCCCACCTGGCTAAGTCCAGACAACAGAACCTGGTGAATCAAAATTAACCACTAGATGGCCAAATTGGGAGTCGGTCCTCAAATCAAAACATTACACACCATTAGGCCCCTCCACGCGAACTCTTCCATAGCATTCATTGTCAACCCCACGGGGCTGGAATCTACACTACCACGGTTGGGGCTATGGTAGATCTTCAACAGTTCTTGCATAGGTTTACCCTGGATATAGTCTCTCCTTGCCTAGAATGCCTTGAAAGTTGCAAACGGTTTCCAGCTCCTGGGCGAGGGAGGAGGGGCTGCAGCGCACCCAGACCCATTGCTACCCTTCTCAGACCATCTGCTTGGCTTGTTCACCTATGCCGCCTGCGATGGGGCGCCTGCAGTAAAGTTATTAAATCGGGATTTGTTTTGTATTGTACCCTTAACATTCAACGAGAATGCGGGTTTACAATAATTAATTTAAAATGTTCCCCGTTCCCCAACTTCTAAATTTCGAAAACACCGCTGATCTATGGTGTTTCACATTAATGTCACCATCAGTAGCGGAGCGTCCTATTGCCCAGGAAGCCCCGGACTTAAAGGTTTCCCATTTGAATGGGCCTCCGAGAAAACATGGACGGCGACATGATCTTGAGTTTACTTCACACAAGGAAGGGAGTTAAGCACAAACAATCAAGTGAGAGAAAAGTCAATGAGGATTTGGGTCGAAGCAATTAACTAACCTCTTGCCATGAGGACCGGACTGGGGCCATGGTAACGCCGGACTATTTGAGTGGACGCTAGATAACATATTCATATTGGCGACCGGGGACCCCTACGTTAAATGGGATGAAACAGATCTATAGCATCGCCGCCTCATACACGCAAGGGCCCCAATAGCGATCAGTCTAGCAGACTTTCGGAATGCCAGAAAGTGGGGGAATTTCCAAAGAAGACTCTATCTGTAGAGATCACATTGCATTCTGGCAATCCGGTGGTCTGTACTATTGATTCGCCATTGTGGCATCAAGTTAAAGGCAGTGGTCTCATGGGATAGCTTTCAGAATCCAGTCATTATACTGTGCCACGGCCATTCCCATACAGAAACTATGTGGTATTATGTTTAGTAATCCATTCCTCTGGATTCTTAAGAGTGAATGAGTTTGCTTCTTTTTACACCAATTTTCAATCTCTCACACCGGGCCGCATCATGGTCGGCTGGATGCACTCTAACATTAGTTGGGTTACAATCAACCCAAATCAACTGGGTTGAGTGAATATGTTCATATTCACTTAATTTACTCAACCTAGTTGATTTGAGTTAATTTTCAACTCGATGAGCGTTTGTCCAAGGAACCACATATAAGCTAAGATCAGGGGTACCAGCGGCCCTTCACTGGCCACCATATTTATTTATTTATTGAGGGTTAAGGTCACATATTTCTGCACAATGGCTAATCATGACCATAACAGTTTTACGGGTGGAGTAAACCGGAGTACCCGGAGAGAACCACCGAGCAACGGCGAGCAACTGTCAGCTCCCCAACATACTAACTCCACACAAGCAGGATTAGACAAGTGCACCATCAACGTGCAGGACGCCTTAGTACACGACGTCACAGTGCCCCCACATGGCAATGGGGTGAAGTGTCTTGCCCAAGGACACAATGCGGTTGCCGCAGGTGGGATTCGAACCGAGGACTTCTCGGCTTGCAGTCTGCACCTCTACCCACTGAGCCCCCCCCCCCCCCCCCCCCCCCCCCCCCCCCCACTGGCCACTATAAGAACTCAATTGTGAAGTTGTAACACTATAGAGTAACTTGTGTAACACAATCGGGTAGAAAAAAATATAACATTATCGGTTTATTTTTTTAACATTATCCATTAGAAAATATTGGGAAATTAAAACATAATCAGTTCTTATAACACTATTTTATAACATTATCGATTGTTGTCGCATTATCAGTTGTTTAACACGCCTTCCTCAAATCTTAAGAGATATTCATCAAATATGGACCGTTGGCAGCGAAAAGTGGAAGAGGCGGTACTTGTGTAAACCAAAACATTCTCATTTCAAAATGGTAGGGGAAACTGCATTGGTCGTGTTTGCGGGATCTCCGGTGATTTGCACAATGAGCAAGAAGATCTTTCTTTCATCGATTTCAGTTCTGTTTCTTTCTTATCTTTTTTTCTGGAGGTGGGGGGTTGGGGGGCTAACCGAATCGCCTCTATTTATCTGAAACGAGTGGAGATCAGTATTGCCCATATGGGAGAGAGGGCATACCTCACATTTGTTTCCAAAACAAATTACATGTGGATTAAATAACAGGCACTATACTGGCCAGAAAATGGCGGACGTGAACTCGTCTCAACATCAAATAGATATAAATATTATGAACTTGATCTTGCGTTAAAATTAACTTTCCTAGTAAGTATCAGTTGTCACACTATTAATAATATGGCAAATCCTAGTTGAAAACAAAACTTTAGGTTAAGAACACATTGAAATGTGACTGCGTATTGTCTGAATTGACTTGCATTACTTCGTTGCTTTACAAAGTGAAACTGAGCTACCATTTCTAAAGTTCAGCACTCGAAATGCATTGATATAAATAAAGTATTATCAGTACTTGTGCCATAAGATTTTGCGCAGTTGATGGATGCACAGGGAAATGAGTGACATGCAACTCACGGTAACAGTCATAGTTGGCTCCCATTTTGCACCACAATGATTATTGTTTTGGAAACAAATGTGACGTACATGTACTGCCATAGTTGGCCCCCGGTTTGGCTCCACACAAGTTTATTGTTTTGGAAAGAAATGTGACGTATGTCCACCACACGTGCCCCAACATGGGAATTGCTGATAATGTCTATCAACAAGATAACGAATTATTTTGTATGGAAATGATTTTATTTGCACATGGAATTATTAAATATGGGTCCACAGGACAAGATGGATGTGTATATACAAAGATAAAATATTAATAAAACATTCATCAAACAAGCATTATTCAAACAGCAGATATTCAATGTATTTAACAAACCATTAAACAGTTTAATATCATGTAAACGGAACATTATCAACTGACCCTCTATTCTTCTTTTTAGTTGCTATGTTCAAGTGTACTGCTAATTTTCTAAACATGAACTCTTTTATTTCATGGAAAATGTAGGAATACAGGATAAAGTATGGCCCAGCGAATCAGGGTTTGTCACTCGAGTCGAATCAGGTGAAATGATCGAATCTCTATCAAAATGATTTTCCTGTCATTTTGAATGTATCACTTCCAAAACAAGTTTTGACATTTTCTGTTCTTAATATACGGGCGGTGACAACTCAACCCGATGTCCTAGCATCAAGACTGGATTTAAATAAGAAATGGGCAGATATCACAAAGGTGGGTGAAGAAAAAAGCATATATTGTCCCTTGAGTGGAACAAGATGCCATTTGCAATGCTTTAGCATTGCAGATGGCACCATGTTCCGCTCAAGGGGTGATATATGTACAAACTAGACGTTATGCGATCTCCGCTATCACTTCAAATGACATTTTTAAGAATTTTCTGACTAAATTTGTGTTATCTAGTTAGGCTCAGTTGGCTAATCATGACTGCAACATGATAGCGATAAAGTCAAGTTTAGTCAGTCGTTTACACCCATGTTGTCCATTTTAGAGGACTTCCCCCTCAAGCACGGGTAACCAGGCCCTATTTTACTAGTAAAACAGTGCTTGTCTACATGTACCACAGTAAACAAGCTCTGCTTCACTTTTCTGAGTTTCCATGGTGGACAACCAGGTCACTTTCAGCAACTATGGCTATACTATGACTGCATCATAGACATGAAGTCAACGTTAGCCAATCCATTTATACCTACATGTATGCTGCCCTCTTTAGAGGACTTCCGTCACAGGCGTTAGATACCGTGTCCTATTCCCAATAGGCACTCTCAAATGAACTGTAACAAGAAAATAGTTATCTGCACAAAAGGACTTTTCAGCTGAATCTTTCTAGAGGCCTCCAGCAATGAGACAGTTATATATTTATTTATTTGTAAACAAGCATGGCTTTACTTCCTGGGAAATGAGACAGTTAATACTTTTTAATAATGAAAGAAATGACTGGGAATAATGGTAATACAAGGGGGTTCACATTTGGTTAAAAAAAACGAATAACGTATGTTCTGTTTATTGTGCTGACACCACCCTAAGTCGTAAATTCAGCCACCCCCCCCCCCCCCCCCTCCAAAAAAAAAAAAAAGAAAAAAATCGCGACATCGACGCTGTAGCTGCGACGGGGGGGGGGGGGGGGGGGGGGGGGGGCATTTCACAAAATTCTAAGTTCATCAAGGGCCATAACTCCAAGAAAAATATTTGGAACAACACATGCATTGAACAATGGCTAGACATCAATAAGATACACTTACATGCCAAATAAAAAGTCATTCTATCAAGTATTTCAAAAGTTATTGAGTTTTGAAACTCGTTGGTCACAGGCAGACCGACCGACCGACCGACCGACAGACAGACCGACAGGCCGACATTGCCACTTATAGAGCTGCTAGTCGCAGCTAAAAAAGAAAAAAACAACCCAAACCAATCTGAGGGCATAACTCCAGAAAACAATTTGAGTAAGACTTGTTTTTTAACTCACCGGAGACATTCTTGAGTATAACCAACAGACCAAATTTTGTAAAAGTTAGATAACGTATGTTAGAGTTTTAAACTGCCTGCAAATGGGAAATTCAACTTAAAAGGCATAACCCCGAAAAATGTTTGGGAGGACCGGTCTTTGACTTCATCCAGGACATTCCAGAGTTGCACCCACAGACCAAATTTGGCAAAAAATGGATAACATATGTTCAAGTTATCACACTGACACTTCCTGCTAGTCAGAAATTCAATATAAGGGGCATCTTGACTGAAAATAATTCAGAGGGACTGGTTTTTGAACTAATCCAAGAGATTCTTGAGTAGACCCCACTGACCAAATTTTGTAAAAATGGAATAACGTTTGTTCCAGATATTGCACTGGCACAGCCCATAAGTCAGAAATTCACTCTAAGGAGCATAACTCCTGAAATATTTTGGCAGCACTGGTTTTAGAACTCATCCAAGACATTCTTGAGTGGACACACAGACCAAATTTGGTAAAAATCGGATGATGTTTGCTCCAGTTATCATGCTGACATTGCCCACAAGATGGATATTCAAAGGAGAAAACAATTTAAGGGGCATAACTTCTGAAAACAATTTGGGCAGGGCTGGTTTTCAAACTTATGAAACAAATTTGGTAAAAATTGGATAACATTTGTTCAAGTTCAGCATTGATGCTGTCGGGTGCCAATTCAGCCAATTGCAAAAAAAATTTTGATTTGGCATTAAAACATCTCTGTTTTGGCTAAAAATTTGCACCCAAAAATCTTTGCTCTTGTAATTCGGAGACATCATCACAGCAGTAAAGAGAACTGTTGAAGATTAACCCTTTACCCAATGCACAAAATATCAAAATTTTTTTTTTAATTATTGTTTTTCAAAATTAAAAAAAATTTTCAACAAAACCATATCATGTGACACCTCATTGGAATGAGCTTGATGAGCTCATTCCAAACAGGGGTCACATGATATGGTTTTGTTGGAACGTTTTGAAAAGTGTACTGTTTTCAACTTCTAAATTTGAAAATTACGTGGGCGGATGGATATGTTTGATTTGCTAGGTAAAGGGTTAAAGAAAGAAAGGAATCATTTTATTATTTCGTAAAATGAAATCATCAGCTAGCAATTAAGGCAAAGACTATAAAAGGTTGGTTTTTTGCACGCCAGAGGCCTATGATTGTGTTGATAAAAAAGGCTGATTGGTCAACATGACTGACAGAGGCTGAGGTGACAGACCAGTATTTAGCCACACACATTAAATGGTTACTTTTTACAGTTATTGTCGTCAATTGGAAAACAAGCTTTTTTATGGAACATAAGTAAACCTACAGCTCTACAAAAGCCATCATTAAATTAGATAAATATTTCTCACCTCTGATTCGTTTAGTCCAGCAGGTCAACGGTAATTAAGTAATTAATCTATTACAGAAGAACCCTGTTAATTGAATAGCCACTTTGTCAGTGAAAATTATTCAATTAACAGAAGTATTCAATTAAGAGGGATTTGTCACTGTGCTGTATTCTGGAGACAAACTGAGCATTTATTCTATTATATCATGTTTGAGCTCTGTCAAACAAGATATAATAGATTAAATGCCTGTATTGAATGTTCTGAGGCTAAATAGGTCTATAAAGAAAAACTGTGGAGAGTCAGTGTAATTTCTCGAATGGTTACAAGATTTTTTTTTTATTCAATTAACCGGAGTTTACTCTATAACCTATATTAAATTAACAGGTCAAATTTGTACTGGTGGTATGGCAAATGGTTTTGTCTATAAACAAGGAGAATTTGGTCATTTTCCAGGTATTTCTATGGCCTATTGCACAATTTTTTATTCAATTAACAGGAGTTTACTCTATAACCCTTATTGATTTAACAGGGCAAATTTGCACTGAAAGTATGGTAAATGGTTTGGCATTTGGAAATTATATTCAATGAACAGGGTTATTCATTTAAGAGATGTACAATTAGGTGGGCTTCATTGTATTATTATCTGAGTACAGCAACGTGTGTTGCCATATATTTTAGAAAGTTGTTTAACTTGTTCACCTTTGCGAATTAATTGAGTTGATGGTTCACTTGCCATCAACAGGGGGTTCTCGATTTGCTGGCTTCTATTGTTTTCTAAGTAGGAGCCAGTGATGCATGTTGATTATTGAAACAATGTTTGTTGTGTAAGTTTAAGACAGAGTACTGTTAAAGTCTAGTTCTAACAAGTACAATAAATTATTCAAAGAAACTTCATCGATAAAAGTTTCATTAAAATATACAGACATTAGGACATAAAAAAATCAATACCGAGATTTATATCATCAGAATTTTATTTTTTATTTCTGTGAAACAAATGGTGAGCAAACCCAGGCCCTCCATGTTTGTATATATGCATGCATTAACTGGTAGGGTGCTAAATTATTCTTGGCTGTCAAAATTTATTCATTTGTTTTTACCTTGTTTGAAGGGAGTCTTTTAAGTTGAGTTACCTGCACTCCCGAATAACTTATTTAAAACAAACTATAGATATACTTTCTAAGCTGTGAGCAAACCAAGGAAATATTAATTAGCTTGCAGCAGAGTGAGAATTTTTAAAAGTCAAGCGGCCAGCAAATTGGGAATAACCCCATCAAAACATCTAACTCTGCTTATGCCTGTCAATATGCCAGAGATGTTGGCTACCCAGCTTTCTACACACGTATTTCTCACTGGCTCAAGATGATGAAACCTCTCTAAAAAAAATAATCGTAAAAATGAATAAATGCATGCAGGATTCAGGGAAGGGAACAGGCTTAACCCTTTACCCAACGAATCGGCCACATCTGCCTGCGTAATATTCAAATTCAGCAGTTGAAAAAATAATATTTTTCAAAAAATTTCAAGAAAACAATATCATGTGACCCCTCGTTGGAATGAGCTCGTCGAGCTCATTCAAACGAGGGGTCACATGATATGGTTTTGTTGAAATTTTTTGAGAAATTTAAAAAAATGATATTTAAAATAAAAAATTTTGATATCGTCTGCGTTGGGTAAAGGGTTAAAAACCAAGGTAATTAAAATTACTTTATTCAGCACCTGGTGCAGAAGTACCCATCCATCTCATCAGAATGTGGCACCAAAACATTTTGTTTGGCTAAAAAATATTCTAAGTTGGGTAAAAATTTGGAACCACAAAAATCTGGGCCAGTATGAACTCTGTTCAATTTATGATATTATGGTAGAAACAAAATTTCTACTAACCATGTCTTAAACATCTATTTAGATCAACTGAAAAGGTACATGTATAATAGCATTCCAGTACCTCAAGACCTTTTTGTTTCCATGGTAACCAGGACAATAAAGGATGAGATCAGTATAAAACATAGTCAAGGGAAGAGAGCTCACTGTTATTTATGGTACATGGACAACAAAACCCATACAGACAAAACACAATGTGGACAAAACACCATACCACTACAGCCCAGACAAAACACTCTGCAACTTCAGCCTGGACAAAACACACCATGTGGACAAAACACCCTGCATCTTTTTATAGCCAAACTCCTGTAAGAAGTGGTATTCAGGTTGTTGTTATACTTTAGCAGCTTCTCACTTTTCTGTTCTTCTGAACCGTCTATCTATAGTTAAAACTAGAAGTCCTGTCATGATCTGTGCGCTTATCTAGGCTTAATTGCGCATAGGAATTGCTTGCAATTGCCATATCGAATGGCATCCAAAGCACGGCAGGTTCTCCTGGTTACTCATAGCAAACACAGGCAATGTTTCAGCCAATGGACCTCCGGGTTGCTTGTGCACAGGCCATATGTACAGAATTTGATAGCCTTACTATAGTCATAACGCGTAGATAAATGCGCAGTTCGACGTGCTATTTGTGCTCATTTCATGACAGGACTTCTAGTTTTAACTGTAATGATCATTGACATTCCTTCATTCTGCAATCTGAAATCAGTTGAGTTAACCCTTTACCTAACGTAACAGCAAGACCCACCAGCGCTATTTATAGAAATTGCCATTAAATTTTCATTTTTTGCCTCAGAATCATAGCTTATGATCCCTCATTGGCACGAGCTCATTGAGCTCGTTCCAATCAGGGATCATAAGCTATGTTTTTGAAGCAAAAATGCTAAAAATGAGTTATTCAATAATTTTGTTTGCAAGGGTCGACTGCTTTTCATGTAAGGTAAAGGGTTAAAAATTAACCCAAATTAACAAAGTTGAGTTTGTATGAACCCACCCTCCAGTGAGTACATACACTCTAAATTCAGTTGGGTTAAAAACTGACCCAAATCAAGTAGGTTGAATGAATATGATTTGGGTTGATATTCACTCAACCCAGTTGATTTGGGTTGATTTTTAACCCAAATGATTTTAAAGTGTTTCTACTCGATAATCATTCTTGTCTTAATTTTCATTTTTGTAATTACAGTTAAAACTAGAAGTCCTGTCATGAAATGCGCGCAGATGGCATGTCGATCTGCGTGTAAATCTACTCATTGCCTGTGTTTGCTATGAGTAACCAGTAGAACCTGCCGCACTTTGGGTGCCATTCAATATGGAAGTTGCGTGCAATTCCTAAGTGCAATTAAGCCTAGATAAGTGCACAGTTTGTGACAGGACTTCTAGTTTTAACTGTAGTTGACAAATCTATGTTTTGGTAATGTTAATATTGCTGATATTATTGAATAAAAGTTATTTTTCAAACCAGTCTTTCTCTAAGGTATATTCCCAAACTCACATTGAACCCCATCCGTATCAGGCTTGCTTTACAGCACAGCAATATCATCAGGTCTTATTGTTCAAACTGCCATCTGCTCCAAACCCATCTTCCAATAATGCACAAGGTTTTGTCTGTCTGTGTATGGGTTTTGGTCTGCCTATGATGGTGTTTCATTCTCATTGGGTTTTATCCGATGGCATTTTGGATGCATGGCATTTGCTATTTACATATGAAGAAAAAACCTGGGAAGAATAACAAATAAGAATGCAGGGCTTTTTCTTCCCTCTTTGGGGAAGGGTCTGAGTCCATGTCATTGGGTAAATATGCATCATGGGGGCTCCAATTAGGAATTTGTTTTGGAGGGGATGAAGTACACAAAGAATAAGAAATTACAGTAGAACCTGTCTTGAGAGACCATCCTTTGGGACACACAAATGTGTATACAGTAAAACCTGTCTTGAGAGACCACTGTCTTGAGAGACCACCTGTCTTGAGAGACCACATCTACCAGGCACCGATTGGTTTTACTCTATAATGGACCTGCTATGGGAGACCACCTGTTTTGAGAGACCACCTGTCTTGAGAGACCACTGTGACCTGGAACCAACTTGTATTTTATGCCATAATGGACCTGTCTTGAGAGACCGCCCCTTTGAAGACTGAAACCATGACAAAAACTTTTTAACTGTTCTGGAATTGGAAAATCCATTGTGGTTATACAAACATAACTAAAAGAATTAAAAGCTCTTAATTAGGTTTCAATTGCTAACTCATTAAAGATTGAGATGTTTTTATAAGACCCCTGTGAAAAGATTAGGATTATTGCTGAATAAACAATTTCATACATACCTGAAATGTGACAGGAATAAAAATAAATTTGTGTTGAAAATCTTTTTGTAACAAATTGAAATGGACTGTTATAAAAATTATAAAAATAAATTAGTGTTGAAAATCTTCAATGAAGATTTTCAACACTAATTTATTTTTGTAATTTTTATAACAGTCCATTTCAATTTGTTACAAAAACTTCATAAAAAAGAACAACTACAAAGTAATTACAAAAATCCATTCTTCTCTATTTCTGAATTTTGTGGTTGGTTATTCACTGACTTGAGAAAACCTGAAACCTGTTATGAGAGACCACTTTTGTGTGGCCCAAAGGGCGGTCTCTCAAGACAGGTTCTACTGTACATCACTTTTACTGCAACAGAACACTTGCCCCAATTTGCAGTCTCTGAGTAAACTTGATGTTACTTGGCAGTTAACTGGTTGAGTTCTAGAGGCCACTATCAGGGCTTTATTGAAAAGTGCTGGAAGCCACTTTAGTGGCTTTACAATGTATGCACCATGGTTCATTGTCTTCTCAGCAGCAGAAAAAATATTCACATACAATTGTTTTATTACAATGTATTGGAGAGTGCCAATAGGCACTCTCCAATAAATTTGAACAAAACAATTATTTATAAACAAATCCTGCACAAGTAAAGTCGCCTTTGCTGGTACCACAACATCTTTGGGAAAAAATACACATTACAAATCACATTTGAAAAATAATTTAGCAGTCTAGCAGTTGTTTCCAGGCAAGGCTTGGCTGGCTTCATAGACAGCAATGTCCTTGACAAGAAATAATGGCAAAACCACAGCATGTTGATTACCAATGTGTAACAGAAATGTTTAAAAATCTTTGTCCCTTTGAGGGTTAAATTACCTCTTATGAAATTAAACAATGAAGAATAAAAAGGAAACCAAACTTTCTGTTATTTCCTCTAATTTGTGAATAATCCTGTAATTTGAGCATGTTTGGTTACCACTGTGAATTCGGAAGAAGTGAGAGGTCTGACTAAACTCAAACCATGACATAACAGAACCAAAATACCAAATCCGTAAAGCTCATCTAGGTTAGAGTGGGAAGGTTTTGAGTTTTCTGTCCAGTCGTGGATGGAGTGTAACAAACTCAAAATGAATACTGAAAAGACTGAGGTAATGAAGTGTGGTGTACCCAAAAATTTAAATTTGTAATGAGGACATCAAGTTTGCTGGCAGAGCCAGGAACCTTGGTGTCATCACTGACGCCAATCTGACAATGAAAGATCACATCAATCATCTATCCCGGAACTTAGACGTATAAGTCATATGAGATCATACCTGTCTCAAGATGCCAGAGCAAAACTAGCATGTTCCTTTATTTTGCAGCGTCTTGACTACTGCAACTCACTCTTCACTAACATCACCGAAGAAAGCCTTGGCACCCTGCAGCACATTCAAAACAATGCTGCATGGGTAGTTCTTGGTCATAAAAAGAGTTCACATGCCACCCTCATGCTGAAGACTTTACATTGGCTTCCTGTAAGGGCACGTATAGAGTTCAAGATAGCCACTCTTTGTTTTCGTAAATCAGACTCAACCCTCCCCCATTATTTGGCATCTCTTATCCACGATTATATCCCGTCCCGGGCTTTAAGATCTCATAACAAGTTATTACTAACTGAGAAAGGCTATAACCTCGAAATGTACGGCATCGGTGCGTTTCAAATTATAGCACCCAAAATTTGGAATTCCCTTCCCCTGAATGTCCATGTTAGCATCAATTTGGACTCTTTCAAAAAGAAACTGAAGTGTTTTTTGTATCAAAAATACCTCCAAATTGATATCAGTAATACCACACCTGTTGATGAATCCAGAGTACAGCACCCATCAAACTAATGTGTACAGCCAGAATACCATTTTCTATATTTTTCATTACTTTCTACATACCATATTTATACCAAATTTGTCAAGTTCGAAATGTTTTAGTAGGTACGCCAAGTGCCTAGAGCCTTTGGGGATTAGGCGCTCTATAAATATTCTTCTTATTATTATTATTATTTTCAGATTCGGTTTCAGGAAAAACCTTGGTTTTGGCTCAATTTTTCTATCTGTTAAGATTATATAGAAAATAACGCAATAGTTTGTGTAGCACCACTCACTATCAGTGTTGTCTGTAAGTATCACCATTGGGTTCAGCATGACTTCCCTTTGATCATTCTTATGTATTCTAGGGTATCAGTTAACTCTTAACCCACTGAATATTTTCCGGATATTTTTCATCAAATCTAGTCATGGCTGCTTCAAAGCAGCCATGACTAGATTTGATGAAAAATTCATCTAAATTTAACTCGAGACATTATTGGGAGAAAAAAATCCATTCACTTTACACAGAGAAAATTGGATTAAATATGTCCAAATGATACTTATTTCAGTGGCACGCAAAACCCTATCCTATCAGGAATATCCGCCAGCAGCAAACACACAGCCTATTCAGTTAGAAAAACACATTAATTAGGGTGACAAATGATTAAAGTTCATCTAATCTAGGATGTGTTCTTATTGTCAAATTGTCTTCCTTAAATGTAGAACCATTTGGCCAATGTTTGCTGAGTCTTGCAGTTTGGTTTTCCAGTTTGCCACAAAAACCAAAACCAAACCAAAAATACACCCAGCTCTATTCTAAGGGAGCAACCAAGACTCGAAAAAAGAAACAACAAAAGCAATTTCTTTTAGGTTAGAATTTTGTAAAAATTGTGTATTAACATATTTACAGCAAAACATAACATTAGTTGAAAGAACTGCTCCTTGCCAACAGCAAACAAAGTTGAAATTTAGACATTACAAATAAATAATCTAAGTATGGTCAAAGGGAAGTAACGCTGTTGATTTTTCTCCAATTAAATACAGTGGTGCCCAATTAATTTGATATCTCCAAACTAAATAACCCTGTTAATTGAATAAAATTATCAAACACATATTTATTTATTGTTGTTTAAGGATACATATTTTTGCACAATGGCTAATCATGACCACAACAAGAGTATCAACTCAAGACCAGGGGTGTGCATTAATGAGCCATGTTGCCCATTTTAGAGAGGGTTTGCACCTCCCAAGCATTGGTGACTGGGTCCTATTTTACCTGTAAAACAGAGCCTGTTTATTGCAGTGAACTGGCTCTGCTTCACTTCCCGGGGTTCCCATGGGGAATCAAACACATAACCATTTACCATACCTTCAATGACCTGTTAAATGCATGTAGGTTATAGACAAAATGCCTGTTAAGTGGTACAGTGCTTAATTATTTTTGGCTCTTAAATTATCTTTGGGCATCTTTGCCTTGTTACAATTTCTCCCATAAATTGTAACAAGGCAAATCCTAACAGATAAAATAATATCACTTCAGAGATTATTATGATCCCCGATTTGTCTGGGGGTGGGATGGGGAAATCTCACATGAGGGGCAAGATATTTGAACCAGACCCAAGGCTTGGCGAGGGTCTGGTTCAAATATCTTGCCCCGAGGGTGAGATTTCCCCATTCCCACCTTCAGACTCATCGAGGATGATTTCCCCCCTCCCCCCCCCCCCCCCCCCCCCACATGAGGATTACATCATTATCGATAATTGGCGATCACATGCTGACATACCCAATTTATCAAGTCGTATTGTTTTCGAAAAGCGAACAATTTCATCGGAAAGATCTTACAAAAGTTAGGTATATACCATAGGTATATACTAAAAAATTGATTTGTAACACTGTCCGTTAAGGGGTAAATGAATTTGCGCATGTCAAACTCTAATGTAAAGGGCATTATGAGATTATTGATCGATCGATAAATTCGCGCAGTGATATTATTAAATCTGCAGAGAAACATGGGGTTGAAACAAATCAACATTGTTGATTTTAAATGGCACGTGGATTACATGCGGGAAATCGTGAAGCCATTTTGTTTATTTACAATTGTGCAGATGATGATGAAATAGTTCCGACGACCTAATAAAATATGCAAATGAGTATGTCACATAGGGTGGGTGGGATAGAAATATCCCACCCTGCTGTCTCCCCTGGGACATGGGTATGTTTCACATATAGTGGGGGGAAAAAATACAAATCACATCCACAGAATATGAAGCCTTTAAATTGTGGCTCCGGCACTTCAGAATAAAGCCCAAATATGGGCTTCCAGCACTTTACCAGTTAACTGATCAGATAAAAATCGCGACATCGATGCCGTAGCTGCGATGGGTGGTGCAATCTCACAAAATTCTAAGTTCATCAAGGGCCATAACTCCAAGAAAAATATTTGGAACAACACATGCACTGAACAGTGGCTAGACATCAAAAAGATACACTTACATGCCAAATATAAAGCCATTCCATCAAGTATTTCAAAAGTTATTGAGTTTTGAAACTCGTTGGTCACAGACAGACAGACAGACCAACAGACCGACCGACAGACCGACATTGCCACTTATTGAGCTGCTAGTCGCAGCTAAAAATCTTGTAATATGAAGAGAAATTACCCCAACAATCCCTGAATTATCCTTGTTTTTTGACAGCCACTTACTCTAATATATCTCGTTTGACAGGGGAACCTGTTTTGTTGCTGTACAAAGTGATGAACATCAGAATTAAACCCTTAAGGGTTGATAGTATTTGTGATGGCTAGTCCAAGCTCTGAACATATAGAATATTCTGTCACATTTTCAAAAAAATTGCGAAAACGACGCCGTAGCTGCGACGGATGGTGCAATCTCACAAAAATTCTAAGTTCATCAAGGGCAATAACTCCAAGAAAAAATATTTGGAACAACACATGCATTGAACAGTGGCCAGACATCAATAAGATACACTTACATGCCAAATATACAGTCATTCCAACACGCATTTCAAAAGTTATTGAGTTTTGAAACTCGTTGGTCACAGACAGACCAACAGACCGACCGACTGACAGAGAGACTGACAGACAGACTGACATTGCCACTTATAGAGCTGCTAGTTGCAGCTAAAAAAAAAATCGCGACACAGACGCCGTAACTGCGACGGGTGGTGCAATCTCACAAAATTCTAAGTTCATCAAGGGCCATAACTCCAAGAAAAATATTTGGAACAACACATGCATTGAACAGTGGCTAGACATTAATAAGATACAGTTACATGCCAAACATAAAGTCATTCCATCAAGTATTTCAAAAGCTATTGAGTTTTGAAACTCGTTGGTAACAGACAAACTTGTTGGTCACAGTCCGACCGACAGACCGACCGACAGACTGACCGACAGACAGACCGACCGACAGACAGACCGACATTGCCACTTATAGAGCTGCTAGTCGCAGCTAAAAATAATGGTATTCTTAACATTTTCTTGAGTAATGAAACAACAGAAGTCTAAAAACAATTCCTCATCACTGACATGGTGTTACTCTCTCATATTTAGCTGCTAATTGATCCAGAATTGAATAATTCAGAAATACAAAATAATTCTGGGAGTCAAACAAACATTCTTATGATGCATGATACAGAAACCCATAAATATCTCAACAAAAGTTTTCAATACTTTCAAGCCAAGCGTGGCCACGTCACCTGTCTTCTAAAGTACACTACATGAATATGACTTGCAATTGCCATATTGCATAGTTCCATCAGCCATTTTTGTGTATGAAGATCACAGGAGAAATTCCTCTTTCACTTTCAAAATGCCTTTTTCACTCGTTGAGGCAACAAGCTATCCTGAGTATATTTTAAAAAGCTCAATAGTCCATATTTCTTGCCCTTTCGTTTGAAGTAACTGCTCACAATGTCTGTGTCTCCATCATCTGTATGATATTAAATAAAAAATATATATGACAAACTTAAATATGGTTCAGTACAGTCGCTGTGGACTCACTGGACTGGTCATAACTCATGTGTGGGCAGTGAAGTCCACTCATGCGCTTACAGGTAATAATAATAAAATATGGTTTCAGCAAAATTTTAATTAATGAAGCACCGGGTTGTAGCCAGTGCTTTCTTAACCCTTTACCTAACGAATCACCCGCCTCCGCCCACGTAATTTGTAAATTCAGCAGTTGAAAGAAATAATTTTTTTCAAAATATTTCAACAAAACCATATCATGTGACCCCTCATTGGAACGAGCTCATCGAGCTCGTTCCAATGAGGGGTCACATGATATAGTTTTGTTGAAACTTTTTTTTTAATTTTAAACAATAGTAATTAAAATAATAAATTTTGATATCGTCTTCGTTGGGTAAAGGGTTAATTAAATTTTTGAGGATTATTCCTGTAATTAGTGTTTTGAATCTAAAATTATTGCGACCATGGAAATGTTACCCACTCGTAGAAAGTGAGCAATTCTATACATTAGGCCCCACCCCCACCAAAAAAAGATTTTGATTCTCTACCAATCCCTCAATGAAACTAAACCCCCCGTTTGAATGTTTTTACTGGATTGCAGTGTCTTTCAAAATTAGTATAAAATCATGAAACTTTAAAAGTTTACGTTTTTTTTATTGATGTATGTTTTTGTTATGAGACTTTCAGGGATTTTTCTAGGTGTATTGGGAATGGGGCCAGGGGCCTGTGCAATTGGGAAAAAAGCCATCTCATTGGACCAAATTGGGAATCCTGTTGACGTTGTAGAGTGGAAAAAAGTGCAAATTTCTTTTCTACAGAGGTACATTAAAATGAAGAAGCTGGATTTATTATTTGAAATTATGGTTTACAGTTCTTTTATCAGAATAATAAGGCCTACTTTTGCAGCAAAAATCATAAATGTTATGAACAAGTTGATACTGGGTACAAATTGGGAATTTTATGTTAGAAATTGGGAAAAATCCTGCCTAAATCTCATTGGGAATGGGGCCTATATTCGGCCCCTGTCGTCACCTAAAAAAATCCCTGACTTTAGACTAATAAAAGACAGAAAATAAATTGTACGCATGAAAGGAAATGTAACAAAATAATCCCTTATTCTCCCAAATAAATTATAACAAGTTCAAATAAAGATTGGGGTGGGGGGGGGGGGGGGGGGGGGGAAGGGGCTTTATTTCTTTGAATTGACACAAAAAATGGTGTGAAAGACATTTTCATGTAAATTTAGAGAAATAAAAATTACTACAAACAATGGCAAAAAGACTGCAATAAAATAAAAAGCTGAAACGTGTCATTCTTGATATTTATTTGTATGTGTTTTCAACAAAGCATGATTAAAACACAGTATTGTTTATGCTATTGAAAAAAAACGAGAGGCCCCCAAGGGGCCTTAATTATTCACCTGATAATCTTGTTTCAAGAAGGATTTATGGTTACATTTCACATCTAAGGTAATCTAATTTACCTAGGGGAGTGGGGGTGGGAGAAGGGTCTGTTGGGTGAATTTGTTTTTTTTTTTCTTTTTTCTGTGTAAAATCACTCAAACCCCTTCAAAACTCATTATGAAGCACACAAAAAAAAAAAAACCACACCCAGTTGACTCCCGCACCACTCCCCCCCCCCCCTCCCTCCCCCACCAAGGGTGAAAGATTTTTTTTTTTTTTTTAAATCAATCAACATCCTTTTATTCCTGTTCTCAAGCAAAATGAACCCTCCTCCCCCTCCCCCTCAAGTGTACTTGTGCAACCCCATTTGAACAAATATTAATCTTTTGTACTCACATTTACATCTAACTCAAGTTTACCAGCTCCTTCATTCTTTGGCACAGTTTATGTAAACAAACAGTAAATTCTCTATCAGGTTCTGTGTTAAATTTCAAACCCCTCGGCCTCTGGTTATTTATTTATTGGGGTTTAACAACACTTTCGACAGCCATGGTCACCTCATGTCCAAAACCCCTCTGATGCCCATCAAAATCAGTCAAGATTTACACTTTGAACAAACATTAATCTAGGCATCATAGTAATGGTATATACCAAATATCAAAAGATTCTACCTGGTGGCTCCAGTCTGGAGATCTTTGAAAAATATTCCTCATGTTGCACAAAGTTAAAATTTAGGCTCCCATAGCTATAGGGAGCCCAAATAGGAGTCCGGGGATTTGACTTAAACAAACTTGAATCTCACCATACTGAGGTTGTCAAAACTATGTAACAAAAGAATCGTGAATGTGAAGAAGATTTTTTAAAAGAATTGTCCTTATATTGCAATACGTTAAAAGTTGGGAAAAAATTGTTAAACATAAAATTCCATATTTACTGGGGTAAATGTGTTTAAACTTGCGCGAAAATGGTTAAAAGTCGATAAATATAGGCAAAAGTACAATTTGAGCAACCCGAAAAAATAATGAAATTTTTGCGAAAAATCGTCATTTTGGTCGTCACTTTTTGACACTACTGGTTAATTTTTCGACATTACGGATTTTTATATTACTGGTCGATTTTTTCGACATTACTGGTTGATTTCGACATTACTGGTTAATTTTTTCGACATTACTGGTCGATTTCGACATTACTGGTAAATTTATACACTACTGGTTGTAACAGGGAGGGGGGGCTTATTGTAATGGTTTTGTAAATATCCACTTTGCTATGTCCTGCAAAAAATTATATGCGGATAGTATTTATTTTTTGAAAAAAAATAAATGCAAAAGTATTTGATACATCCTTACTGATTGGTATACTGCCAAATGTTTCCAAACTCAAGAGAGTGGTGGCCGAGTGGATAAGTGCGCTGGTCTCTCATGCCAGAGGTCCCGGGATCGATCCCTGGTCGGGGAAAGGTCTCAAGGTGTCCGAACACTCTCTGTCAGCATCAACTGTGGGGTTGATGCTGTCACAGCATACCGTCCTATCGGGTGGGGACATAAAATGGCTGTCCTCTATGTGGATAGAGACACACTCCGTGCAGGCTAAAGATCCCTTCGTAGTATTCAAGAAGAGCTAGGCCACGAAGTTGCCGCTATGAAGGTCATCCCACACATCTACGCCCTTGGGCCAAGGAGAGGCGTTAATATAAGTTGCATAACTTGTTCACCAATACTTGTAAAACAAATAAGATTAAATAAATAAAAAATAAATTAAATAAAAATGTTTCTTGTAGCCATAAATTGTTCACAGGTCTTTGATTCATTATAATTCATGGGAAAGTACCTATAATAATGTCCTCCTTGGCCTTGAGGTATTGCCCACCTATCCTCATGAAACTAATGTTCACTATAATACGAGAAGTGTTACACTGGGCGGTGTTCTTTATCTGGGAGTCAGACATTGATGTTTTAAAACAGAATTTCAGACAAGACACTAACAAGTAACCAATAACTTTGTCCCCTATTCTCAGCAAGATGTCATAACATTATTACAAGGCATTTATGTGTAATGTCACCACTTTCAAGTTTTTAGTAATGTATCAGCTTCTGAATTTGAAATGCAATATATTATGTAACAGACAAAAACATATATGGTCTGAAATATTCACAAAAATTGACATTTAAATTTTATTATTTTTTCTATTTCATTTCTAATAAAGCCTTCTTGCACTCAAGGGACAAATTTATCAATTTTTTAAACTTGGGTAAAATATCAGACATAAACCATTTAATTTTTATTCTTTTAAAGTTTACATTGGTTATAAAAAGAGCATGCGGCAGCAAAAAGGATCAATTGGGAGGGACTGAGAAACAGATTTTTATTTCTTTTAGGTCTGATTAAAGTTTTCGATACAATTTCATGATTATGTTCTCACTATCTATTCTCTCCAAATAAATTAGTAGCAAGCAATTTATTATCTTTCAAAAGGATTATAAAGATTATTTAAAAAAGATTAAACCAGAGGTACTGTGAGCAAACTCACAAAGTGATACCCCCCGCGCCTGAAATGTATAAGTTAGATTATCTCCCCTTGGAAATGTCAGAACGGAATTATATTGCTTCATGCACATCTTCATATGGAGTTCTTCCATTGTGTAAAGTTTCAAGAAAATTCTTCAAACAGTTTAGGAGGAGTTGCGCTTACAAGGATGGACAGACGGTATAAGTTAGATTATCTCCCCTTGGAAATGTCAGAACGGCATTGTATTGCTTCATGCACATCTTCATATGGAGTTCTTCCATTGTCTGAAGTTTCATGAAAATTGTTCAAACGGTTTAGGAGGAGTTGCGCTTACAAGGATGGTCAGACGGACAGATTATCTCCCCTTGGAAATGTCAGAATGGAATTATATTGCTTCATGCACATTCCCATATGGAGTTCATCCATTGTGTAAAGTTTCATGAAAATTCTTCAAACAGTTTAGGAGGAGTTGCACTTACGATGGATGGACAGATGGACAGACAGACAGAATGATTCCTATATGCCCCCCCAAACTTTGTTTGCGGGGGGTATAAAAAGATCAAGTAAAAAAGAAGTGTTTTGATAATAATCAGATTAAATGGATAAACTATTAATCAGTTCATCCGTAACAAAGAGCCATGATTAACCTTGTTACCTATATATTATTTCACAGGTGTGAATTCTGATCCGTCTGTGTCATCAGAAAGTAGTTTTAATGAAAACAACACAATGAAAAAATAAACCACAAAGGCTTTGAGACATACCAAATTTTGTAGTACACTACGCACCACTTGCACCCAAGCTTGAAAATAAGCAGACTGCCATCTGCAGAATGAGGACCCCAGAGGGTGAATTTGGTGATGCTACCCTGCACAGCAGGGTAGCATCACTAAATCTACCCTCTGTGAACCTCATTCTGAATCAAGGTCTCAAGCCTAAACAGCAAGAGGTATCCAGAGGATAAATTGGCACACTGTATGGGATTGCATCAGCAAATTCACCCTCTGGGGACCTCATTTTGCAAATGACAGATTACTTATTTTCAAGCATGCTTGCACTCGACAACATGAACACTGGATGCCATAACAAACAATTCCTTCAAATTTCACTGAAATCGGTTCAGTGGTTTTGGAGAAGAAGTAGTGAATACTACGTTCACAGATGATGGACAGACAAAGGATGAAACATGATCACAATTATTCACTCTAACTTTCAGTCAAGTGAGCTAAAAACTGAAGTTAAACAAATCAACATAGCCTGAAAGTGAGCTCGGCTAAAAAAGAATCTTACAAGAAGTTTGCTAAGTTTGGGCATACAAATAAATGCCACTGCTGCATATATACACTACAGCTGTACGGTTTTTGGTTTTCGGTTCTGGTTGTTAAGACAAATCTGAAAACCAAACCACAAGACCCAACAAAAAATGGCCAAATTGTTTACCTATCTTACTGGAAGGGAACTCGACTAGTAGCCCTGATGGACTCTTTTTACTGAGTCTACCTGGCAAAGGGGCGAATACGTAGTGTTTTCATTGTCACATTTTGCACTGGACAAGTCAATAAGGGAGAAAATCTGACAATAAGAACACTACACAGATTAGATGAACTTTATTCATTTGTTACCCTATATTTATGATTTACTGACTCAACAGGCTGATCCCGCTAGAACCTCTAAGAATGATCAAATGGAAGTTAGGTTAGGCCACACAAAGTAGATCTTCTGTTTCTTAGGCCATTATTTGTGAAATTGCATGCGTGCGAGTGTTTTTTTATTTTATTTTTAATTTCAGTAATTACTTCTTTGCCATCAAAAGTTCATGTTCTTGAGTCAAGTTTTAGGCCTCATAATCTACAGAATAGTATGGGTGGTGGTTTATTTCATCCCTTGAGTGCAAGAAGGCTTGCACCCAAGGGACAAATTCATCAATTTTTTTAACTTGGATAAAATATCAGACATAAACCATTTAATTTTTATTTTTTTTAAGTTTAAATTGGTTATAAAAAGAGACCATGCGGCAGCCAAAAAGACCATGCGGGAGGGCCTGAGAAACAGATTTTTTATTTTTTTAGGCCTTAAACCCACTTTTTGTGGTGAGTGCTAAGGAGAGTGATGTCTAATTTACTCTGTGCTCTTAACACATAGAAAAAAAATGAACCAAAACCAGTTTTTCTCCTGAAACCAAATCCAAAAAAATAAAATCCTCCCAGCTATATAAACAGAATAAGCATTGGTTACTATTTATTTATTGGTGCTTAATGCCACATCAGCAGCTAAGACTATATCATGGCAATGAAAAATATGAAGTATAAAAGAAATGAAAAAAATAGGCCGATGAAATCGTCAGATGTGTACCCATATGTGCAACTAGTAGAAAGCTGTATGACGGAGGGCCACCACGGATGCCGACATTATGTACACCATACATGGTATGGGTACATATAGAAATGGATTGGAGGAGTGTGTAATTTGATGGATAGAGGGTTAATGTCTCCAGATCAAATTATCAGATTTACATAAAAAAACTATAGAGCACAGCACATCAGTAACCTGAATAAATATATAAAGTAACATGACAATCAGATTGATATTATTTGAGTTATCTCATGCCAAAGGGATTGGAGGAATTTTCAATTTGAAGGATAAAGGGTTAATATCTCAGGGTCAAATTATCAGATTTACACCAAAAACTATACAGCTCGGCACATCAGTAACCTGAACACAAATATAAAGTAAATTGACAATCGAAGCAATATTTTTCAAGTTATCGAATGCCAAAGGGATTGGAGGAATTTTCAATTTGAAGGATAAAGGGTTAATATCTCTGGATCAAAATAACAGATTTACACCAAAAACTATACAGCTTGGTACATCAGTAACCTGAACACAAATATAAAGTAACTTGACAATCCAAGCAATATTTTTCAAGTTATCAAATGCCAAAGGGATTGGAGGAATTTTCAATTTGAAGGATAAAGGGTTAATATCTCAGGATTAAATTATCAGATTTACACCAAAAACTATACAGCTCGGCACATCAGTAACCTGAACACAAATATAACATAACTTGACAATCCAAGCAATATTTTTCAAGTTATCGAATGCCAAAGGGATTGGAGGAATTTTCAATTTGAAGGATAAAGGGTTAATATCTCCAGATCAAAATAACAGATTTACACCAAAAACTATACAGCTCGGCACATCAGTAACCTGACCACAAATATAAAGTAACTTGACAATCCAAGCAATATTTTTCAAGTTATCAAATGCCAAAGGGATTGGAGGAATTTTCAATTTGAAGGATAAAGGGTTAATATCTCAGGATCAAATCATCAGATTTACTCCAAAAACTATACAGCTCAGCAAATCAGTAACCTGAACACAAATATAAAGTAATAACTAGACAATCCAAGCAATATTTTTCAAGTTATCGAATGCCAAAGGGATTGGAGGAATTTTGAATTTGAAGGATAAAGGGTTAATATCTCAGGATCAAATTATCAGATTTACACCCAAAACTATACAGCTCGGCACATCAGTAACCTGAACACAAATATAAAGCAACTTGACAATCCAAGCAATAATTTTCAAGTTATCGAATGACAAAGAAATGGATACGGATGCTGGACGGACAGACAGATGGACAAATGGACGGACAAAGGATGGACGAACGACGGATGGCCACTCCGGATGCCGGCATTATGTGTACCATACATAGTATGGGTACACATAATAAAAAGCAAAACATGTCATTGTCAAGTTTGAAGTAAAAAGATTGAATAAAAATAGAAAATAACTGCAACAGAAATGTCAAAGACAGGAGTGATCTGAACAGCAATGAGTAATGAAATAATACAGGGGAATAACTTATAAATCAACCTGATAAATTGAGATTTGTTGGTTACAGTAACGATAGATCCTTAAACAACTCGCAACAGTAGTTTGAAAACCTTGAACTCATATCATTCTAAGAAACTGACCTGAGTACAAACTTTTCAGTATTAGACATGAAGGGGGAAAGGCCACCACATTATGTCCCAAGCAAGCCTGAAAATAAGCAGACTTTCATCTGCAAAATGAGGTCTCCAGAGAGTGAATTTAGTGATGCTACCCTGCCCAGCAGGGTAGCATCACAAAATTTACCCTCTGTGAAACTCAGTCAGATTCAAGGTCTCAAGCCAAAACGGAAAGATGTACCTAGAGGATAGATTGGCCCACTGTATGGGATAGCATCAGCAAATTCACCCTTTGGGGACCTCATTTTGCAAATGACCGGTTGCTTATATTCAGGCTTGGTCCCAAGGCTTCTGCATTCAGAACATTACAGTATGGCCGCTGTGGACTGATCACTTTCCATGGGTGGGTAATATTTCTACAGATGCAATAATATTAGATTGCAAAAACTAATTATAGGAATAATCATCAAAAATTTAATTAATGAAGCACCGGGTACAACCTGGTGCTTCATTAATTAAAATGTTGATGATGAGTTTTGTTACCTGGTAAACATATGCATGAGCATCACTGCCCACACGTGAATAATGATCAGTCCAGAGCAACTGCACTGTACTTGGACACAATGTAACAGAAGATGGCCATATTCATCCACTCAAATTTTATTTTTTCAGTTTTTGTTTCAAAATATAATTCTAGGAACAAAAATTTCAGCAGTAAAGAAAAATAATTACCACTGGCATACCCTGGTAAGAAAAAGGGAACATTGGAATAAAAACTGCTAAAATTAAAAACATTACCTTGATTAAACTGTCTGGATTCTGAAATAGTTGGCAAAACATTTTCATTGGCAGATAAAGATATGAACAGAGCAAATGGGACGAGCCATAAACATACAGTAAAGTATGCCAGTACCTAAAAAACAAATTGATTCTCATTAGTTATGTCCCTTGCAAGGCAAAATGAAAGCACTTTGACGTAATAGAATTTACTTGTTATTTTATTTTGGTTTCAAGACACTTTTTGTAGATGTAAACAGGGGCGAAATAGGGAGAGGAGGTGTTCTCTGTCTCAAAGAGCAATAGTCGGAAAGTGTACCTTTGCTCAAACGTTGGCATGTTTAAGGCCACACAAAATAGATCTTCTGTTTCTCAGGCCATTATTTCTAAAATTGCATGAGGGCGAGCGTTTTTTTATTTCTGTAATTATTTCTTTGCCATCAAAAGTTCATGTTCTTGGTTTATGTTTTAGGCCTTAAAATCTACAGAATAGCACTGATAGTGGTGTATTTCGTCCCTTGAGAGCAAGAAGGCTTTGCAATACTAAAGCATTGCAAAGCCTTCTTGCACTCAAGGGACAAATTTATCAATTTTTTGAACTTGGGTAAAATATCAGACATAAACCATTTAATTTTTATTTTTGTTAAGTTTACACTGGCTATAAAAAGAGAGCATGTGGCATCCAAAAGGACCATGCAGGAGGGCCTGAGAAACAGATTTTTAATTTTTTTAGACCTAACTGATTATGTGCTAAAAGCTACTTCATGGCTCTCTTGAAAAGTACTGAAAGCCTCTTTAGCAACTTTACAGTGTACAAAATAGCTTGTTTTGCAAGCCAGTAACAAGAAAAATGTTTCTATAAAATTTTGTAGGCAGTCTCCAATAAACTGAAAGCAAAACAATTATTTATGAACAATGGATTGCTTAAACTAAGGCTGTTCATGATGGTGGCATGGTATATTTGAAGAAAAAGATAGTCATGTTACAAATCACCTTTGAAAAATAATTTAGCACTAGTGTTCAAGCGATGATTGGAATCGGCCACCCCAATCGGCCAATTGTGGGCAATCGGATGACAACAGCAATAGCGCCTGGAACATTGGTTGAACCGATTACTGCCAAGCATTTTTTTGTGATGATTCATTAACCACATTTTATTATCTTCTGCAATTGTTCAATTGTAAAATGATGTCAATGATACCATTCAATCTCTTGTCACCCCTTAACGGGATATACAAGTTAAACGACATGTAAAGCTTACAATTGAGCGTACTTAGCTTGCAGCAATCGCCAGTTCATACTGGAAAAAGTGAAGGTTGCACTCCATCGACTCAGTGCAATTTAATGTAGTTCTTTCAAACCTCGACTTGTCTGGTAGTGCACAGAATTACACTTGGAATCGGCTGAGTGTGAGCTCAAATAACCGATAATTGGTCAGCGGCCATTTTGGTAATCGGTTGAACACTATTCAGAACTTTACCAGCTGAAGACCATCACATAGACATTTATTTATTGGGTTTAACAACACTTTTGATACACAGTTACCTCATGTTGGACAATTTTACAGGTGGAGGAAGTACCCAGAGAGAACCACAGAGCAGCGGTGAGCAAGTGTCAGACTTCCCAACATAAAATCTCCATACAAGCAGGGTTAACATAGGATGAAGACAAGTGCACCATCCATGTAGTACACCTTAGAACACAGTGCCGCCATGCTCCAACTGGGATTAAGTGCCTTGCCCAAGGACACAACACAGTTACCCCTGGTGGGGATCAAACTGTGGACCTTTTGGTTTGAAGTCTAATGCCGTAACCACTAAGCCACCACACACACACACATAGACATAAAACTGTTACAAATGTTTGATAGTTAGGAAACCTTTTACCTAACATGAAAAGCAGATGACACTTGCAAACAAACTTATTGAATGAGTAATTTTTTTCTCAAAAACATAGCTTATGACCCCTCAATCAGCTCGTTCCAATGAGGGGTCATAAGATATGTTTTTGAGGCAAAAAATGAAAAAAAAATAATGAAAACTGAATGGTAATTTTTGTGAATAGTGCTGGGCGGTTGTGGCCACTACATTGGGTAAAGGGTTAACATCAAAGTTTTCCCAGTACAGAAAAATCCTCTTAATTGAATATCCATTTTGCCAGGGAAAATTATTCAATTAACAGGAGTATACAATTAACAGGGATTTGGTCAGTTTCCTGTGTTCTGGAGGTAAACTGAGCTTTCATTCTTTTATTCTTTTATATCTTGTTTGACAGAGCTCATAGAGCTCTGTCAAACAAGATATAATAGAATAAATGCCTGTATTGGATGTAGTGAGGCCAAAAAGGTTGATAAATAAGGGAAATTTGATGCGTATCACACTAATTTTTTCGACATATTATAAAAATTTATATACAATTAACAGGAGTTTACTCTATAACCCATATGCAATTAACAGATCAAATTTGTACTGAAGGTATGGTAAATGGTTTTGTGTTTGAAAATTATATTCAATTAACAGGGATATACAATTAAGAGATATCCAATTAAGTGGGCTCCACTGTACTAGGCCTTTCTCAAGATGATAACAGATACAAAACACAGCTAGATGACACTTTCAGTAAAATGCTGTTTGAAATTCCACTGTGTAGAGCACGCCATATCATGTCGCATGGGATGACATTATAATAGTGAAAAAGGGTGAATTCATCATTTTTTTCCCTCCTAGCATTAAAAACTTTACATTGCTGAGAACCCAACCTCTTAATCCACATATCCTCCTATTTCTGCTCAACAATTCTATTACAGCAACTTTCATGTCCAACAAACCACTCTGCCCTGCTGAGTTGAAATGGGCTAATACAGGCATGTCTGGGTTCAACCGGATGTCTCATCTGTGGTTTTTCATCCTGTCTTATCAGGAAGTATAGAATGTGCACAAAAGAGGAGTTCAGCCAATTCATGTTGTAGCTGGGAACGGGATGGGTCACACCCCTTCTTGTTCTTGGAAGTTAGTTATTTTTTATTGGAGTTCAACAAAACTTTCAACAGCCAGGGTCACCTCGTGTCAGAAATGGAAAGTAGTTTTATAGTCCAGTACATATACACTACAGCCTATAACAAAGTTATACCAAGTTATTGCCTTATTATTGCCAGATTGCTAATGCAATCTGCAGGCATTTAAAGAGGAAAATTTACCTCAGCCAAAAAATTGCATAGGAAAGTTAAAAAATTTATAGTAATTTATATATTTTTTATACTTACC
Source organism: Pictodentalium vernedei (assembly GCA_031216915.1). Lineage (NCBI taxonomy): Eukaryota > Metazoa > Mollusca > Scaphopoda > Dentaliida > Dentaliidae > Pictodentalium > Pictodentalium vernedei. The sequence goes on along the minus strand of CM062295.1, from coordinate 72,051,168 downwards.
AATGACCCAGACATAGCTGGTGCTAACTCTTAAAATATAGGGCCAAACACAAATTTTGCCCCCCAATCCCCAAAATTTGCATCTAAAACTAAAGAAAACATGTCCTGAAAGGCCCTCCACACTTCGCCCCTACTGCGCATGCGCAGTGTCAAGGACGTTCCGAAATTGGCGCCATTAATCATTCTAATAACCAGTGCCTGGTAAGCGCTATGTACTCAGCGGGGAGGCAAGAGTTCCCAACTCCTGGGAGGGCCATCCCCGTCTGGGTCATTGGTAAGTATAAAAAATATATAAATTACTATAAATTTTTTAACATTTTTATACTGTACCAATGACCCAGACATAGCTGAATAGTAAAAAGGCTGGAGGGCCAAGGACATAGAGCAAAATGGAATACGCTCAATAAAATAAAATAGAGTCATCCCCTGTAGGGAAAAAGAAGTAATAGGCCTTACATGTATCTTTCTTATTTATGATGAATTAGAAAGATACAACACCTTCCAAAATGGAGCTTCATACATCCATGTACTCTATTAATATCCAATATAATCCTTATACTAATAATTTTTAAAGTAAGCCAATAAATAAAGTAAGTCTAGAGAATAGAGACTCTTATACTCCTAAAAGTGTCTGAGGATTGCATAATCATGTCCATTGACATATGCAATATTCAAAAGCTATACTTTAAAAACTAAGACTTGAATGAATTTTAAAAACCTAAACTTCTCACTAAACAACCATCCCAATAACAGCTCAGAATTACTAACTCCGGAGGAGGTATCCCCTTGTTTTCATAGTAAAACAGGTGACCCAAGGGAACACCCTCCCCCCCCCCCCCCCCTTTTTCTTGCCCTGGGTCAAATAGCCCAGAGCGAAGAGGGCAGCCGAACGGAGACACTTCCGAAACAGACAGCCTACCTAGCTATAGTAGCAACTGTTAAGTGAATGACATTCTGAGCAGTAGATAATAGACCTAACAATAGAGGCCTCCAGAAATGGACTCGATATTTCTAAGATAAAATTCATGAATGTGGATGGCTGAGCGCAATGAGCGGCCTTCAAAAATCTATAATAGCGACACTATTAATGTAAGCCCAAGAAGTAGAAGAACTCTTACTTCATGAGCCGAAAACTTAAGCACAACTGCTAAGTCAATGATATACCATAAGCAGTACCGATAGTTAATAGAATCCATTAACAATAAAATGGAGCGTAACGTCCTTCTACTAGACATCAAAGACAGAAGAAGCTTACGCCCTATGTAATAAACAGATATCTGTTTATAAATACATAAACTGTACCCGGAAAGAGTAAAGGCGTATGCCCATACGAAGACGGAAGGACCTTAAAATAATAGGTTCCGGATAATAGGAGCCTAACTCTTATGCAACAATCCAACCTAAATAGTAACGGAAGTATTGATTCCGAAACTATGAAAGTGAAAATCATCCATCGATAGTGCATGAAACTCACTGACTCTACAGTAAAAGAGAAACCAACAGAATTACTGTCTAAAAGGTCAGAATTTGAAAACTACTGTTTCCAGAGGCTCAAATGATTACTTAGCTAAATAAGAACCGAAGTTAAAATCCGTATAGGAATTTAATCTAAAGATTCTAAGTCTATTTATCAAAAAGTTACTAACTGACTTAGATAAAGAGACAAAAGACTCAATTGTAAACTATCGTAGAGTGCATAGGTATGAGGTAACATAAACCTATAACCTAAATAATAACAGGCTGCAGTAGATCTTGTGAAACAAGTATACTAAAAAATAGCAATGAGTAGTATGGAGGGATCAACAATATGAACATAATGATCCCTACACCACGACGGAAGAGCCTCCACTTTAGCCGCATAGAATAGCGAAGAAGAGGATCTCCTATAGTAAGAAATCGCGTCCAAAGCTCGTCCAGTACAGTGCTTACAATGCAATACGGACCACACAACGGAATACATGAAGGTTGCGACCTTGCTGGTTGTGATAAAGATGACACGATTTACCCAGTGAAAAAGATCCTCACATAGAGGAAGATTTCACGTTAAGACCCACAGTAGACAAGAGAGTAAATTACTCATGATCTCTGTGAAGATAGAGATGCTATCAACAGAAATGTATTGTGGTTGTTTATCTTAGCAATACCTGCTAAAACAACAGCGCCGGAGGATACGCGTATCCTATCATTCCGTCCTATAGATCAATAGAGCGTTAACAATATTAGCTCAGAGATCTGGACAAGCCAACACATACGTCTGCAATTGATTAGCAAGCTGTGTCATAAATATATCATCATTGGGCGCTCCCATAGATAGCAAATCTGATTGAATACTTGTTTGTTGAGAGTCCATTCTGACAGCAACAAGCGACCCGTAAGAGAACGGGAGTCCGATAAAACAATCAGACGACCCGGAATATGACGGACCAAAACTGAACTTGGTGTACTATAACCAACAGACGGATTCTTTCCATTAAATTGAAAAACGGAAACGAAAGAGTGCCTCCCTGGTTCCGGAAATACGCCACTACTGTCGAATTAAAGGACAGGAATTTGGGCATGCGTTTCTGAATAATGTTCATGCAATGACATAAAGCAAGCCTAAAAAACATTATTCCGCGGAAGTTAAACTGAATGCTAAAAGACTGAGGAACCCAAAGACCCTGGCACTTCGAATCCGTAGGGATCAGTATTATATCCCAATCTGTTTGACTGGCAACCGTCATAACAGCCACACTCGGGTCCGGCAACTGCGGCGGCACTCTCTGAGTCAACCACCGAATGTTTGCCCCAGTCTGAATCTCTTGTAACACTAGATAGACAAGAGAACGTGTAAATCGAGCAATTCATGGATTGCCGAAAAGTTGCCGTCGAAGAGAAGCTCCTCCGAGAACGAAGCGACTCTGAGAGAGTTCTTAACCTTACTATCCACGCGTGTGGATGTAGCTAGGGCTGCGTCACGTCTAACTAACTCCAATCAGCCACTGAAGGGCGGAGTTATACGTGAACGAACTACTGCCCTCAAAAGAAATTACATTGAGAATAATATCCCGTAAATCTTTTCTTGAAGACGTAATGATAATGCCTGAGTAAGGCGGATTACGTATAATAAAGCGTCTAAGTTAAGTCTACTATACATAATGTCGTTCCCAACATTGAAATTGGAAAAGACATAAACGGCGAAAAAGAATATATGCAGTCTTTAATCACACCGTCTAGACGCATATGAACTCTCGGTATGCCCTGCTCTGCCAAAATAAACTATTTGTATAAATGATAAAATGGCAGAAATGAGCAACGCGGACAAGAAACTAAACTATCATGCTTAGTAGCAGGCTTGTATATATATATAGCGTCGAAAAATAAAACACATGTTGTAATGACAATATTGGACTGCGTCGGTAAGTCAGAGACAATGTCCCTGAACCGATCGAAAAATCCGAGTCCAATGACGCTATGAGTCTCTTATCCAAGATCGCAGCAATGAAGTCTGAAATAATAATCACTGGAAGATAATGCCAGAAGATATGAAAGGCATCTTCCGATACTACTAAAGGGAAAACTCAAAATCTTTCGAATCCCTTTCGCCATCCTGTCGGAACCTATAAAGCGTTCGGTCGTCCGTAGCTGATGCAACCGCGGACCGCACCGACCCAGCGCCGTCGGATAATTCCTGATTCGACCAAGAAACTGTCAATTGCTGGGATGCTGCGAAACAACTGTGCTAACTCGGATAGCACGTCCGTCACTGAGGCCTGAGGAGAAGCGGTCTTACGATGCATTGCCGCTGGAAGCTCCGTGATCGTTACCCCGTGCATACTACCAATATGCGAGCGAACGGAGTGTATAGGCCTCGTGTCTCTTGGCTACCGGATGGCGCGACCTATTCGCCGTGGAATCACTGAATGCCGAAACTGATCGGATACTCGAGGTCACGTAGCCAATGTGCGGTCGTGTGCCCTGCTCTGAGGATGAGGAAGCATTAAAGACAGTCTCTCGGACTGTCAATATAACGGAGCGTCCCGACCAACGGACATATGCTCCGAATGTAAAATATCTGAACCACAACATGCGGTCCCCTATGTTGTTGGGCGAGAGAGGGACCTCTCTCGCTCACAGCCCGGACGGACCTGGACAAGCCAGGAACCGGACTAACAGGCTTCCTCCGATCTGTCCTCAATCTGCCGTCACTGGGTGAGTACTAAAGTAATTAAAGTGCTCGCATCACCCAAATCTCCTTCCTAGACCGCAACGGACGAACCCGGCAGCCGAACCATTCGATGAATGTACGCTACACCGGGTGAGCTAGCGAATGTCACTCCGTAGGCGATAGACATATTCCATGAGCACTTATTGCCGCTAACTCTTCATTAACTATGACGACAGAGGCACACTTTTGAAAGACATCTCCACAACTCTTCGAACAAGAAACCAGAAATGCTTGGTTAGCAAGCATAAAATAATAATATATATAGCGTCGTTCAATAATTCGAAAGTTTGTGTGACATTATTGGACTATGTCGGAACTGAGGGACGATGTCCCTGAACCGAACCAAAAATTTCTAAGTCCACCGACGCTATCAGTTTCTTATCCGGCATCGCAGCATTCTGGTCCGACGAAAGAAGCTGTAGAAGACCAAGTCAGATGACATACACAACAGCATATGTTGTTCCGAAAGGGAAAGCTCGAAATCCTCCGAATCCCTTTCGGTATCCCGTCGGACCGGATGAAACTTTTGGACGTCCGTACCCGCTTCCGCGGAGCGTCCCGACCCAGCATCGTCGGATAAAATATATGTGACAGATTCAGTTGATGCTGGGATGCTGCGATAAACTGTGCTATTAAGGAAAGCACGTCCGTTCCCGAGGCCTGTGCAGTAGCGGTCTTACGATGCATTGCCGCCGGAAGCTCCGTGTACGTTGACTCCCGCACACTTCCTATGCGAACGTCCGGAGTCTGCAGGCCTCGTGTCCCTGGCTACCGGATGGTGTGACCTGGTCGCCGAAGAATCCTTGATCGGCGAAGCTGGTAATATATCGGCGGTCACGCAGCCAAGGTGCGGTCGTGTGCGCTGACGAGAAGAGGAAGCCTTAGCAGTCTCAGCGGACTGCCTATACAACGGAGCGTCCCGAGCGACGGACGTATGCTCCGCTTGCGACACATTTTGTACCACAACATCTGGGGCCAGATGTTGTTGAACGAGAGAGGGGCCTCTCTCGCTTGCCGTCCGGATGGACCGGAACGAGCTATGAACCGGACTAAAAGGCTTCCTGCATTCTCCCTCCGATCCGCCGTCACTGGGTGTGCATTAGGTTAATTTATAGTGCTCGCATCACCCCAAAATTCCTTCTAGACCGCAACGGACGAACCCGGCTGCCGAACCATTCGGTGAATGGACGCTACACCGGGCGAGCTAGCGGACGTCAAAGGCCGTCGAACCTACTAGGGTCCTCTTAGGCAATTGGCGTATTTACATGAGCACTTTTCCGCTAGCCCTTCATTAATTGTGACGACGGAGGCACACTGTTGGAAGACATCACAGATACATCACCCTAATCTTGATCGTCTGAAATAGAAATTGATAAAGTAGAGTGACCCTGCGGGGAAAGGACCGGAGTGTCCAAATCCCCAACAACATACCGTGACATACGCTTCCCATATTGTCATTGAAATCATACGATACAGAACAGGAGTTAATGCGAGTACACTGACCACATATAGAATGATAATAAAGTCAGAGGAAGACTTCCTCTTAAAACAATTGATCAATATCCTTTCAATGTGAAAAGAAAACAAGTCCTGGTACTCGCACTAACCCCTGGCAATCAAAATACATAATAATAATATGATCCATTAATATAGAAAAAATAATTGAAATCAAAATATTTTGAAAAAATATTTTTTCAGAACAGCCCAAGTTTCTGAAAAGTAACGTTGAGCCCCAATGGATCCCAAGCCTAAGTGTGGACAAAAATTTTAAAAATATTTTAAACAATTTATTCAACACTTACGAACAATAATAATGTATCTAGTTATGATTAAAATAACATCAAGATGTTATTTTTTAGAAATCCCCCCCTCACACAGAGGGCTGTTGTAAATGTAAACAATGAGTGTAAAAACACTAAAATAAGACTCCAGGCACCCAGGCCCGAAATCAGTTACCAAAAATACACTATCTGATGCAAAACAGAGACTTCCAGGGAAGAAACTGCAGAACATCAGATGGCAGATGCAGAACACAACGCCTAACCACCCGTAGGTGAAGACGTAAACATGGGGAAAGAACAGAATTCATTCTGTTATTCAGCTAAAACTCCCAAGAAAATTTAGTAATAATAATTACAAAAACTATGCCAAAAGCATGGGAGAATAGCAAGGGGGAACTTAAAGGACAGGGAGAGAGGAAAACACTTAAAAAACAGTGTAACTAAATAATCAGAATGACAACAAAATGGCTGCTGCCTTGAAAATAGGTAACTTAACATAATTTCATTAAAAAATTTTAAGTTACAGCCCTGATAATATTCTGTCACACATTCTTTTCCTCTCCTCCTTCTCTATCCTCCTTAGAATCACCATTTCACTAATATTTATGTGTCTGGCATCATTTAAACTGAGATTTATAAGCACAAAGATCAGTCAGATGTTAACTGATGAAGGGCCAAACTTAGAATGATTAATGGCGCCAATTTCGTAACGTCCTTGACACTGCGCATGCGCAGTAGGGGCGAAGTGTGGAGGGCCTTTCAGGACATGTTTTCTTTAGTTTTAGATGCAAATTTTGGGGATTGGGGGGCAAAATTTGTGTTTGGCCCTATATTTTAAGAGTTAGCACCAGCTATGTCTGGGTCATTGGTACAGTATAAAAATATGGTGTTTCCTCGGCAAAAAGCACCATTTGTCCAGGCAATTTTGAATAAAGTAAACTGAGATTTAGAAATTAGATATTAGTTCAAAGTCAACAAAATTGGGTAAGAAATTAATAGTCTTTTGTTTATTATACATCACAGAGAGTAGTCTGTTAACTGAACATATGAAATGTCAAGAAACTAAAAAAAATGTTTTCTGAATAAAGTTAAAAACTGAAATTGCTGGTTTGAGCTTCCCCTTTCTAGCTCTATATGAAATACAAAACACAAATCAATGAATACACACTGCCATGAATCTACCATGAATGTATTTTACCATAAACAAAAGCTGTTCAGTTAATCTGAAGTGGAATTTGACTCTGGTTCAGATTTATCAGAAGAAATGTTATCTTTTTCAATATCGTCAATTGTAAAGTCAGAGTCATTGTCATCATAATCGACGTCACCACCATCAGCTATCTCACTACTATCGACAGTCTCACTGTCTGATTGACGTCACCACTGTCAGCTATCTCACTACTATCGACAGTCTCACCGCCTGTTACCTTTATAACTGATTCAGACAATAGTAGACAATTTTTTTTCTCTTCTTTTGACAGTTTTTGTACACTCATGAGCTTTGTGTCCTGAGAGACAGGGATTTCTTTTAAGGATGGTACTGTAGAAAATCACTAATGACAGGCTCATAGCGATCTGGTTTAAAACCATCAAGATCATTTTGGTTAATTATAAGGAGCGTTTCAAGTGTTTCATTTTTCAAAGACAGTATGTCTTTGATAGTGTTTTAGCAAAGGCTGAAAATACCCTCTCCACTCGGGCCTGGCATTCTTTAGGAGTGCAGTAGTGCTGCATGCCTTCTGCACGCCAGGAAAAAATTGAGGAAGGCAATTTTTAGCACCCCTTGATTTTCTGGAATGCCAGACCTGTTTGGGACTACCTTTAAAATCTCTTATCATTTCGTACCCTGAGTTCCAATGTGTTCTCTGTGCCTATTGGCACAGAGAACATATTGGAACTCAGGGGACGATTTGTCAATGTTGCATTGATTCGCAATAATTCATGATCCATTCTGTTTCGCATTTCGATACATTTTGAGTGCAGAAGACAGTCACATAAGAATGAATAATGAGAAGATGTGTGTGCCAATTTGTCCACTATGTAGCTGAATGTAGTATAATTTTTCAGTCACAACATTAATACCTTGAAGTGAATATAACCAAAATAGCATACAAGTTTTTGCATTAAACATTTCAGGTGCAATTGCATTCCCAAGCAATCTGAGGAGGGCAACTGTTTTGCATTCCTTGATTTTCTAGATTGCCAGGCCCGTCCACTTCAGCACTACTTATCGGGAGTACCATACAAATTTTCTGCCACATGCAGAATGTTTGATACTGTTGGCTCATAGCTACCAGATACAAATAACTGCTGCCAAGCTTGTTCATTTGATGAATTATATAAGAAAGTTGTCACATGAGAATATAATAAAGTGAACGATTGTTGAAGTTGTTTCATGTTACATGAGTTAGCTTCAAGAACAGGAGCAAAATGTTTAGCAAGGCACTTGATGCTTGTATAAATATCATTGCAAGACTGAAATTTGTAGGTTTTTGTGTCCATAAACACAGATGCAGAGTGTTACACTGGGTGTTCAAGAAACTCAGCAAACCGGTTTTCCAAGTTCACTTCAAGTTGGTCTATTACTTTCTGAATTTCACTCCTTACTTTTTCAAGAGCTGTGTCTCAAGTCAGAAGCCATTGAATACTCATAGGGCAAAAAAAGCTAAAACTCTGTTTCTCAGGCCCTCCTGTGTGGTCCTTTTGGCTACCGCATGCTTTCTTTTTATAACCATTGCAAAGTTAAAAAAAATAAAAATTAAATAGCTTATGTCTGATATTTTACCCATGTTAATAAAATTGATAAATTTGTCCCTCCAGTGAAAGAAGGCTTTGCAATGCTTTTAGCATTGCAAAGCCTTCTTGCACTCAAGGCATGAAATACACCACCACCCATGCTGTTCTAGACTGTAGATTATGAGGCCAGGAACCAAGAACATGCACTTTTGATGGCAAAGAAATAATTACAAAAAATAAAAAAATGCCCACTCGCACGCAATTTTACAAAAAAATGGCCTGAGAAACAGAATATCTACTTTATGGGGCCTAGGACATCTGTTTTTTACCAACCAATTCATCACACTCTTTCTCGTTCTACTAAATGCTGATGGTAAACCAACCTCATCATTTTCCAGTTTGGAAAAATATGCTCAGAAACAACAGGAAAGAGTTCACTCAAATAAAATGCTGCAGACCCCTTACAGTTAAAACTAGAAGTCCTGTCCTGAAATGCGCACAAATAGCATGTCGATTTGCGCGTTAGTCTACGCGTTATGACGATAGAAAGGCTATCAAATTTTGCACATACCACCTGTGCACAAGCAAAGTTTCAGCCAATGGACCTCCGGGTAACTCGGAGGTCCACTGGCTGAAATTTTGCTTGTGTTTGCTATGGGTAACAAGGAGAACCTGCCATGCTTTTGGTGTCATTCGATATAGCAATTGCACGCAATTCCTACGCGCAATTAAGCCTAGATAAGCGCACAGTTCGTGACAGGACTTTTAGTTTTAACTGTATCTTTGAGGATTTGTGAAATTCTTGATATTACATCAATTGCATTTTTCATAGCAGTTAAGACCCCCTGGAGCAAGGATTTTTCTTCTCTCAAGAGTCTGGGAAAAAGGAGACAGGTATACCAAAATGTCATGTCTTATAGCAAGAAAAATTAAGAGTTTTAAATCTGACACATTCTTTAAATGCCCTTGCAGGGATGCTTTTGCATCAGCTATTGTCTTATTATGGGGCGATGTTGTTTGTTGGTGGAGAAATCACAGCAGAATAGGCATATTTCTTATGAAATTGCTTCTAGAATCAATTTGGTGGGCAACCCACCTAGTACCAGAAACCCTCTGAAATTTGAAACATATGAGTCCCATGAACAAAGCTTGCCTTTTAAAAAGCCGCCATTTGAGGTTTGCTTTTTTAAATAAATAATAGATGACTGTTTCACAGTGAGTATTGAGATCACAACGTTTAAATGAGGCATGTATTCCAAGTTCTCCTTTGTGGTTGGCACACGAGCCCTTAATCAAGGGAGGCCTAAACTCTTCTTGCTCGAGTTTGAATGCTTCATTAACGGCGGCACCATCACTTCCATTTCCGTTTTGTCGGTGGCATCTTTCAAAACTGAACTCAAGTTTATTAATCCTTTACCCAACGCAGACGATATAAAAATTTATTAATTTAAATATTGTTTTTTTAATTTTTTTCACAAAAAAATTTCAACAAGACCATATCATTTAACCCCACATTGGAACGAGCTCGATGAGCTCGTTCCAAAGAGGGGTCACAAGATATGGTTTTGTTGAAATTTTTCCAGAAATAATATTTTTTCAACTGCTGAATCTGCATATTATGCGGGCAGATGCGGGCGATTCGTTGGGTAAAGGGTTAATGCTATTATCAAGGTTTTTTTCAGACCTACTGCATTAGCATCTTCAAGGAAAACCACTTGAAAATTTGGTTGACCTTCTTAACCGAGTCTTAATTACATACATTTCCTTCTCATCCATTGTCTTAGCTGAACTGGAGCCATCATAGAAGAGGGAGAAGTAACGATGAACACCACTTTTTAAAGGAACAGTACTTTCATCTTTTCTGATATATTTGGCAAGAAATGAAGCCATTGGGTAGGGGGGTGGGTGCTGTATTTGGAGGCAAGTAGCCAGTCCCCCCATCTACTTTATTAAACCCTTTACCTAACATGAAAAGCAGATGACACTCGCAAATAAAATTCTTGAAGCATTAATTTTTTTTTATTTTTTGCGTCAAAAACATAAGCTATGTTTTTGTGACAAAAAATGAAAAAGTAATAAAAGTTAAAAAATTTATAGTAATTTATTTATTTTTTATACTTACCAATGACCCAGACTTAGCTGGTGCTAACTCTAAAAAATCTAGGGCCAAACACAAATTTTGCCCCCCAATCCCCAAAATTTGCATCTAAAACCAAAAGAAATCATGTCCTTAAGGACCTCCATACTTTGCCCCCACTGCGCATGGGCAGTGTCAAGGACGTTCCAAAATTGGCGCCAATCACCATTCTTACTGGCAGTGCCTGGTCAGCGCTATGTACTCAGCGGGGAGGTAAGAGTTCCCAACTCCTGGGAGGGCCATCCCCGTCTGGGTCATTGGTAAGTATAAAAAATATATAAATTACTATAAATTTTTTAACATTTTTATACTGTACCAATGACCCAGACTTAGCTGAATAGTAAAAGGGCTGGAGGGCCTAGGACATAGAGGAAAATCCAATAAGCTCAACTATATAATATAGAGTGAACCCCTCAAGGAGAAAAGGAGTATTAGGCTTTACATGTATCTTTCTTATTATAAATTAGAAAGATACAATACCCTTCATAATTGAGCACAATAACATTCATGTTCTCTATTAACATCCAGTATAACCCATTATACTAATTATTTTTAAAGTAAGCCAATAAATAAAGTTAGTCCAGAGAATTGAGACTCTTTATATTCATTAAAATTGTCCGAGGATTGTATATTATCGCCCGTTTGACACTTGACATATACAAATGCTTCACACCGAGCTACACTTTAAAAATATGACATGAATGAATTTTAACATTAATATTACACTTTAAAACCATCCCGAAAACGACTCAGAATTACTGACTCCGGAGGAGGAATTCCCTTGATTTTCACTATAAAGCAGGTGACCTAAGGGAACACCCTCCCCATCCCTTCCCCTTGCCCTGGGTCAAATAGCCCAGAGCGAAGAGGGCAGCAGAACGGAGTCACTGCCGGAACAGAAAGCCTGCATAACTATAGTTGCAACTGTTTAGTGGACGATAGTGCTGTGCGTCGGATCCGACGACCATCGCTAATCCGATCCGAACTTCCACTGGAAAATCCGAACCCGAATCCGAATCCGAGGGCGGGTAAAAATCCGATCCGATATACGAATCCGACTTTGTTCGGAAATCCGAACCCGAATCCGTGGAGCACTTGGAATCTGATCCGAAATCCGATCGGATTCGGATTCGCAGCACAAATCCGAAACTTAACTCACTTCACTTGTAAAATGTGAAGATTGTGAACTGTCAATTTGTCACGTTGTATAGGGCACTAACTTCACTAAGGGCAGTAGAATGAGAGAATTAACGCACAAAGAATCTTTGTGCGTTAATTCTCTCATTCCACTGCCCTTAGTCAAAGATGCGAGTTTCCCGAGAAAGCAATAAGTCAAAGCTCAAATTCAAGAACGATGCCATGTTGTGATGTATTTGTCCCAGATATGCAAATGGCATCAGGCCTAATCGTTGCATTGTTGTTACTTGTTACTAGCACTCATTTCAATTTTCTTGACGTGTGAATGTTTGTTTGAAAGTGGGTCACTGTTGGTGGGAAGTTGTCATTCCCAATTTCCAATTGATTTTATAGGGTGGCTTCACTGGCTTTGTGGTTTCTAGTTGGACTCACTAGCCCGATGCATGCCAGTCTGGCATGCATCGGGCTAGTGAGTCCAACTAGAAACCACAAAGCCACCCTATAAAATCAATGGGAATGACAGATTCTCATTTCTTCAGTCCTGAATCCTGATATAAACTATAGAGTTATATAATCTCTAGTAGGACTCCACAGAGTGTGCGGAACTGAGGACTAAGGAGTAAGGAGTTAGGACTCTCCTTTGAAGTTTGAAGTTATACTCTCTCCGGTCCTTACTTCTTACTAAGTTCTTAGTAAGGATTAAGTACCGGAGAGAGTATAACTTCGAACATTCAAAGGAGGTGGGGTGTCTGTCTGTCTGACTGTCTGTTAGTTGGGGTGGAGACTTGCTATCGATTGAAGAGATTACAAAAAGACTAGACATCTGACAGTGGAAAATTAAAGAACTTGCGTATTTCTTATCACGTTTTAAAATTAAAATATCGGAAAAAAAAAACGCTCAACCCTGAGTGCGCAAACATTATCAAAGAATCAGTTCTCTGCTTGAACCAACAGTCTCAACATTTCACAGGATTACAGTCGACTCAAAAGTCAGTAACACATTCCAAACGTAGCCCTGGTATAATGTATATCACATAATCACAAAGACACAAACTCAATCTTCGTACTCGTAGTCTTCATCTGAATCAACGTCTGTAATTCCGAAATCTTTTGATTTTTTCTCTTCGCTCATCTTGCAAGCTGATCTTATGAATAGTAGTTTGTCTACATTATCAGCCTTTAGTGTCGTGCGTCGGATGTTTATAGTGAATCCAGCATCGGAAAATGAACGCTCGGACATTGCTGACGACGCTGGGACACTTAAAACAATTTTCGCCGCCCTTGCAAGGTATGGTGCAGACGGGAATTTCGACTTCCAGAAACTCAATAATTCCTTTGGCGTTTTGACGGTGACAGGAGCTTCTCTCAAATAACTTTCGAATTCATCGATGTCCTTGAATGCGCTCGCGGTCCCAGTAGGATAGAAGTCACTTTCATCCTCATCCTGGACCATCACAACATCTGACTCACGCTCCACAGCTTGTACACTCGGCCCGCTCGGGGAATCGCGTCGTAATTGTTCGATGATGTCTTTTATGAATGTAACCCCTAGCTTCCTTTTCTCCTGGTCAATCTTTGGCGAGTTTTTAGCCCGAGGATCAAGTATAGCTGCGGCATAATGAATGGGTTTTATTCTTTCCCCCATTTTTTATCTATGGCTTGTTGTCCAACAGTCTTCATCCTCGAGATCAATTCACTATCTTCATTTCTCTCCTGGAGATGTTTATTCAGCTTGAAAAACCAATATAGCACGAGGTGTATGTTTGATTTATTGTCAGCTTCCAACACATTGGATGCATGTTTGAACACTTCCAAAAAAGCTATAAGGTCTGTAAGAGTAGTGAGGTTTATCCCTGCAAGGTATGATGATTCGTCTCTATTTATCAACAGCTGAGACAACTGAACCCATACCCGTTTGATTGAACTAATCATTTTCAATGATGCATTCCAGCGTGTAGGCATTGATTGGCAGAGTCGATTAGGTAACTTTTACTGCAAGTTCGCCTTTTTCACATGAGCAACGAGGTTTTTTGCCCTGGTAAAAATGTCCTTTGCTTCTTCCACATCATCTATCATGGCATTCACTAACAGATTGATACAGTGTGGTGCGCAGCCAGATCCATTCAAATCTCTGAATGCAGCTTCCATTACGCTTGCGTTGTCAGACACGATGAAGTGCCTCTCTTGGCCGATATCTAGTCCAAGTTCAGTGACGGATTCTAAATACCATTGACGAATAGCTTTGGCATCTTTTTTTGGGACATCAAATTTTTCAGTTTTCAACACTATTTTCCGCCAGTCCCATTCATGGTTTATAAAGAAACAGCAGAACGACATGAAATAAGCACCGGTGTACTTATCTTGCCATCCGTCCATCGTATGACCCATGCCATCAAGTTTCTCCATTTCAGATTTCACCATGTTCATATATTTCTCATACACATCTGTCAAATGTGAACGTGATAAGTTTGAATGGTCAACTAAGGTTGCTGAAACATCAAAGCGTCCGTATTGAGAAGTCGTGTCGACGAGTTCTTGACAGAACGTGGATATTCCGTTGCTTTCAAAAACAGACAATGGGCGCATGTCCAATGCACACGCGATTATTGCCATCTCATTGAGATGTTTCTTGATTACGGTGTTCAATGGCACAATGGGACTCTTTCTTGCCCCTGATGTAACAGCCACAAAACTTGTCATTAAATTTTGTGATGTGGAAGCCGGATTTTTAGGGTATTTGTGACTGTTCAATTGAGAGTTCCCTTTCTTAGAATCGTATGTAAACTGCTTTGCAGTTTTTGCACACAGCAAAGTTTTTCATGACACGGTCAGTCCCAGCTACCCTTGGGTGGGCAAATTTGTCCCAACATTTTGCACTTTTCTTCTTGGTGGGACGAACAAGCTCGAACTCTCCTGACTGAAGTTTCAAAGAGACATCTGCTTTCGATATGACCGGCTCTGCCTCTTTGGGAGTAGAGTCAGTAGAATTGTCTTTTTCAGGGTCCGAACGACCGCCTGACGGAGTCAACGAGGATCCCCCTGGTTGGTTTGTTGATGAACTTGAATCCATGGGATCTGCTTCTCCTGTTTCCTTCAGATCCTTTTGTTTATCTTGTTTAGATTTCTTTGGCAGAGGTTTGTCCATGTTTGAGAATCCTCTATAAATTTCACCCGAAAGTTGCAACTTTAAAAGTTTGAAGTATGACTATGAATTAATAAATCAACACAGAATCCCGCGAAAAACTTGGAGAACTAGATTGCAGTAATGCAGTAGTCTTGTGAATAATATTCTGGGAAGCGGCTCGTTTTCTCGGAAGAGCACACCTTTGCAATGCGAAGGTGTGCTCTTCCGAGAAAACGAGCCGCTTCCCAGAATATTTTTTGGAAAGCCAGGAAAGCTAGTTATTTTAGGAAACCAAAAGGGACAGGCATTAAAGAAGTATGGAGACACGACCTAGTCATGACATTCGTGCGAAGACTGCAGTGCACAGTTTCTAAGTTTCTGTAACTGAATCATGTTCGTAGCGTAATATAATCAACTAATCATGATGATTATATTACGCTACGAACATGATTCAATTACAGAAACTTAGAAAGCGCACGCCGTGAGTAGACTTGTATAATATATAATTAAACTGTATTTTCATATCGTCGGATTTTATCGGATTAATCCGAAAACGAGCAGGAATCCGACTCCGAACCCGACCATTTTCTGTAATCCGATCCGAGGTCCGAATCCCAAGAGCATCTTGAATCCGATCCGAAATCCGATCGGATTCAGATCGGATCGGAATCGGATTCTCGGATCCGACGCACAACACTAGTGGAAGACATTCTGAGCAACAGATAACGGACCTAAACAATGCAGGTCTCCAGAAATGGACTCAATATTTCTGAGATAAAAATTCGTGAATGTGGATGGCAGAGACCAATAAGCAGCCTTCATTAAATCTGTAATAGCCACACTATTAGCATAAGCCCAAGATGTAGAAAGAGCTCTTACTTCATGAGCCGAAATCTTAAGCACAGACTGCTGGGAAGAAGATAAACTTTCATAAGCAGTACGGATAGTTAATTGAATCCATCTAGCAATAGAATGGACTGAAATGTCCTTTCTATTAGGCATCAGAGACAGAAAGAAACGTTTTCGTCCCTTTCTGATAAACTGAGATCTCTGTTTATAAATGCGTAAAGCTCTAACGGGACAGAGTAAAGGCCTACGCCCGTCTGAAGACGGAAGAGCCTTAATAACAATAGGTTCCGGATATTTATTAGGAGCCTGATTCTTAGCTAAAAATCCAACATTAGTAGTGAAGGTGATAGTGTTCCCGACACTACGATAGTGAGAATCGTCCACCGAGAGTGCATTAAGCTCACTGACTCTTCCAGCAGAAGAGAAAGCTAAGAGAAAAGCTGTCTTATACAACAAGAATTTGAAATCTACTGTCCCAAGAGGCTCAAATGGCTTTTCCTTAAGTTTAAGAAGAACCCAAGCTAAATTCCACTTAGGAATTAACCTAAGAGTTCTGGGTCTATTTATCAAGAAGTTTCTAACTAACTTAGATAAAGAGACATTAGATCCAATTTGTAAACTATCGTGATGGGCATAGGTATCAGATAACATAGACCTATAACCCTTAATAGTAACAGGCTGCAGTTTGATTTCGTCAAACAAGTATACTAGAAAGTTTGCAATGTCTGGTATGGAGGGATCAAAAATATCAACAGAATGATCCCTACACCAACGATGAAAAACCTTCCACTTAGCTGCATAATTCACGAAGAGGAGGTCCTCCTACAGTTAGAAATCGCGTCCACTGCTCGTCCTGTAAAGTGCTTGCCATGCAAGAAGGACCGCACAATGGAAAAACGTGAAGGTTGAGACCTTGCGGGTTGTGATGAAGTCGACGCGGTTTCGCCTGCTTAAGAAGATCCTCCCGTGGAGAAAGCTTTTGCGGTAGGTCCCACAACAGACACCTGAGTAGATTTATCCACGGTCTCTGTGGAGACAGAGATGCTACCAACAGAATCTTGCACTGAGATTGTTTATCTTTAGCAATATTTGCTGAATCAACGGCGCTGGAGGATATGCATATCCTATCATTCCGTCCCATGAGATCGATAGAGCGTCTACTGCAAATGCTCTTGGATCCGGGCACGGTGACACATACGTCTGCAACTGATTGTTGAGATGTGTCGCAAATAAGTCTATCATTGGCCGTTCCCACTGGTAGCAAATCTGATTGAATACTTGTTTGTTGAGAGTCCACTCCGACGGCAACAAGCGACCCTTCCGTGAAAGGGAGTCTGCTAGTACATTCAGACGACCCGGTATATGACGGACCGAAAGTAGAACCTGATGTTCTAGAGCAAACAGAAGGATTCTCTCCGTTAGATTGAATAACGGAACGGAATGAGTGCCTCCCTGGTTCCGTATATACGCCACTATTGTCGTATTGTCGGACAGAATTTGGACATGAGCTTTGTGAAAAATGTCCAACCAATGACGTAACGCAAGCCAAATTGACATCATTTCCTTGATGTTTATGTGCTTGGTTAGGAACTGTGGATCCCAAAGACCCTGTCATCTCGAATCCGTTGGGATCAATGTTGCACCCCAACCTGTTTGACTGGCATCCGTCATAATCGTAAAACTCGGATCCGGCAACTGCAGCGGAACTCCCTGAGTTAACCACTGAATGTTTGCCCAAGTCTGAATCTCTTGTTTCACTTGATCTGACAAGAGAACATCTATGTCGAGCGAATGAATCTTCACACTCCAATTCTAAGTTAAGTTGGATATGACGAGTGAGCAACCGCCCCATCGGAATGAGATCCGCGGCGGCTCCGCACAAACCTATCAGTCTCATAAACCCAGGGTGCTAGGTTCAATCCGAAGCACATCGCCCGGAATTGATACACAACTCCTAGGACTGCGAAGCGTAGATACTTTCTGAATGTCGGATGTACCATGACATGAAAGTACGCATCCTTGAGATCTATGCTTGTAGCATAATCGTTCACCCGAATACTCGCTCTGACTGACCGAATCGTCTCCATATAAAATTTCGGAGCGACGATCAGCTTGTTTATCCAGCTCAAATCTATGACTGGACGGAACGAGCCGTCTGGTTTCGGAACCAGAAACAGATGGCTGTAGAATCCCGGTGTTTCCTGGTCTTCTACGACCTCTACCGCGTTCTTCATTAAAAGAGACTGCACCTCCGATAAGAGAGCTTCTCTTTTCTGCGGATTTGACGGAAGTTGTGTCCATTTTGGACTTCGAGTTAACGGAGGCATTCGTTTGAAGGATATTCTTAGACCTTCCAAAATCACCCCTCTCACCCAAGGGTCGTCCGTAATCGACGCCCTCTCTTCTGAAAAACTCGACAACCTTCCGCCAACCGGAATGCGATAGGTGTGCTCTTCCGAGAAAACGAGCCGCTTCCCAGAATATTTTTGGGAAAGCCAGGAAAGCTAGTTATTTTAGGAAACCAAAAGGGACAGGCATTAAAGAAGTATGGAGACACGACCTAGTCATGACATTCATGCGAAGACTGCAGTGCACAGTTTCTAAGTTTCTGTAACTGAATCATGTTCGTAGCGTAATATAATCAACTAATCATGATGATTATATTACGCTACGAACATGATTCAATTACAGAAACTTAGAAAGCGCACGCCGTGAGTAGACTTGTATAATATATAATTAAACTGTATTTTCATATCGTCGGATTTTATCGGATTAATCCGAAAACGAGCAGGAATCCGACTCCGAACCCGACCATTTTCTGTAATCCGATCCGAGGTCCGAATCCCAAGAGCATCTTGAATCCGATCCGAAATCCGATCGGATTCGGATCGGATCGGAATCGGATTCTCGTATCCGACGCACAACACTAGTGGACGACATTCTGAGCAACAGATAACGGACCTAAACAATGCAGGTCTCCAGAAATGGACTCAATATTTCTGAGATAAAAATTCGTGAATGTGGATGGCAGAGACCAATAAGCAGCCTTCATTAAATCTGTAATAGCCACACTATTAGCATAAGCCCAAGATGTAGAAAGAGCTCTTACTTCATGAGCCGAAATCTTAAGCACAGACTGCTGGGAAGAAGATAAACTTTCATAAGCAGTACGGATAGTTAATTGAATCCATCTAGCAATAGAATGGACTGAAATGTCCTTTCTATTAGGCATCAGAGACAGAAAGAAACGTTTTCGTCCCTTTCTGATAAACTGAGATCTCTGTTTATAAATGCGTAAAGCTCTAACGGGACAGAGTAAAGGCCTACGCCCGTCTGAAGACGGAAGAGCCTTAATAACAATAGGTTCCGGATATTTATTAGGAGCCTGATTCTTAGCTAAAAATCCAACATTAGTAGTGAAGGTGATAGTGTTCCCGACACTACGATAGTGAGAAGCGTCCAGCGAGAGTGCATTAAGCTCACTGACTCTTCCAGCAGAAGAGAAAGCTAAGAGAAAAGCTGTCTTATACAACAAGAATTTGAAATCTACTGTCCCAAGAGGCTCAAATGGCTTTTCCTTAAGTTTAAGAAGAACCCAAGCTAAATTCCACTTAGGAATTAACCTAAGAGTTCTGGGTCTATTTATCAAGAAGTTTCTAACTAACTTAGATAAAGAGACATTAGATCCAATTTGTAAACTATCGTGATGGGCATAGGTATCAGATAACATAGACCTATAACCCTTAATAGTAACAGGCTGCAGTTTGATTTCGTCAAACAAGTATACTAGAAAGTTTGCAATGTCTGGTATGGAGGGATCAAAAATATCAACAGAATGATCCCTACACCAACGATGAAAAACCTTCCACTTAGCTGCATAAATCACGAAGAGGAGGTCCTCCTACAGTTAGAAATCGCGTCCACTGCTCGTCCTGTAAAGTGTTTGCCATGCAAGAAGGACCGCACAATGGAAAAACGTGAAGGTTGAGACCTTGCGGGTTGTGATGAAGTCGACGCGGTTTCGCCTGCGTAAGAAGATCCTCCCGTGGAGAAAGCTTTTGCGGTAGGTCCCACAACAGACACCTGAGTAGATTTATCCACGGTCTCTGTGGAGACAGAGATGCTACCAACAGAATCTTGCACTGAGATTGTTTATCTTTAGCAATATTTGCTGAATCAACGGCGCTGGAGGATATGCATATCCTATCATTCCGTCCCATGAGATCGATAGAGCGTCTACTGCAAATGCTCTTGGATCCGGGCACGGTGACACATACGTCTGCAACTGATTATTGAGATGTGTCGCAAATAAGTCTATCATTGGCCGTTCCCACTGGTAGCAAATCTGATTGAATACTTGTTTGTTGAGAGTCCACTCCGATGGCAACAAGCGACCCTTCCGTGAAAGGGAGTCTGCTAGTACATTCAGACGACCCGGTATATGACGGACCGAAAGTAGAACCTGATGTTCTAGAGCAAACAGAAGGATTCTCTCCGTTAGATTGAATAACGGAACGGAATGAGTGCCTCCCTGGTTCCGTATATACGCCACTATTGTCGTATTGTCGGACAGAATTTGGACATGAGCTTTGTGAAAAATGTCCAACCAATGACGTAACGCAAGCCAAATTGACATCATTTCCTTGATGTTTATGTGCTTGGTTAGGAACTGTGGATCCCAAAGACCCTGTCATCTCGAATCCGTTGGGATCAATGTTGCACCCCAACCTGTTTGACTGGCATCCGTCATAATCGTAAAACTCGGATCCGGCAACTGCAGCGGAACTCCCTGAGTTAACCACTGAATGTTTGCCCAAGTCTGAATCTCTTGTTTCACTTGATCTGACAAGAGAACATCTATGTCGAGCGAATGAATCTTCACACTCCAATTCTAAGTTAAGTTGGAGATGACGAGTGAGCAACCGCCCCATCGGAATGAGATCCGCGGCGGCTCCGCACAAACCTATCAGTCTCATAAACCCAGGGTGCTAGGTTCAATCCGAAGCACATCGCCCGGAATTGATACACAACTCCTAGGACTGCGAAGCGTAGATACTTTCTGAATGTCGGATGTACCATGACATGAAAGTACGCATCCTTGAGATCTATGCTTGTAGCATAATCGTTCACCCGAATACTCGCTCTGACTGACCGAATCGTCTCCATATAAAATTTCGGAGCGACGATCAGCTTGTTTATCCAGCTCAAATCTATGACTGGACGGAACGAGCCGTCTGGTTTCGGAACCAGAAAACAGATGGCTGTAGAATCCCGGTGTTTCCTGGTCTTCTACGACCTCTACCGCGTTCTTCATTAAAAGAGACTGCACCTCCGATAAGAGAGCTTCTCTTTTCTGCGGATTTGACGGAAGTTGAGTCCATTTTGGACTTCGAGTTAACGGAGGCTTTCGTTTGAAGGATATTCTTAGACCTTCCAAAATCACCCCTCTCACCCAAGGGTCGTCCGTAATCGACGCCCTCTCTTCTGAAAAACTCGACAACCTTCCGCCAACCGGAATGCGATAGGGGTTGAAGCCATCACTTCCTGAACCTGCGAGGCCTGCGGGAGGAGAAACCACGTCCTCCACAACCCGCACCTCGTCCCGTCGACCTCGGGGCGTCCGACCGATTGTCCCAGCCCGAAGGACGTCCCGCACGAGAGTCGCTGCCTTGACGGTCTCTTGAATAAGACCAAGAGGACGCACCGGAACCTCTATAGGAACCTTTCTTGAGCGCATTAGACCCAGAAGTGCCTGTCTTATTCTTCTCTGTCGTATCCGACTTTTTGGAAGCGGATTTAAACATCAGAGAATCTGAAGCTCTCTTCGTAATTTTATCGTAGATTGCAGAAAGCTTGCCATCGAATAGAAGTTCTCCAGAGACCGAAGCGACTCTGAGAGAGTTCTTCACCTTACTATCCACGCGTGTGGATGTAGCTAAGGCTGCATCACGTTTAACCAACTCCAGGTTTGCCACTGAAAGGGCGGAGTTATACGTGGAATAAGCCACTGCCCTTGAAAGAAGTCTTAATGAGGATTGTATATCCTGGAATTCTTTCCCTTGAAGACGCAGTGATAACGCCTTTGTAAGGTGGTCTGCGTAAGATAAAGCGTCTAAACTGGCCCTGTTAGACGTGAATGTCGTATCCAACACCGCGGCTGGAACGGACATAGACGACGGTAACAACAATTCTAAGTCATCCGCCTCGTCGTCAAGACGCAGAGGAACTCTCGGAATACCCTGTCCTGCCGTATCGAATTCATTCCTTGCATTGATGAAAGGCAGGTTAAGAGCATTGGAGGACAAGAAACCAGCTTTGCCTGTTTTGGAAGCAAGCTTGAATATAGCGTCGTTCAATAATTCAAATGTTCTTGTGACATTATTGGACTGAGACGGAAACTCAGGGACAATGTCTCTGAACCGCTCAAAGAATTCAGTGTCCAATGACGCTATTATTCTCTTGTCCGGAACCACAGCAGTCTGGCCCGACGGAACAACGTGAGGAAGGAAGTGCCGGATAAAATCCACGGCAGCTTTATGTTGTTCCGAAAGGGATAGCTCCAAGTCATCCGTATCCCTTTCACCATCCGGTCGGACCTCGCGATGCTCCCGGTCATCCGCACCCGATGCTTCGGCGGAGCGTACTGACCCAGCGCCGTCGGATAATTCCCGATCCGACACCGATTCTGTCGGCTGCTGGGATGCTGCGATAATTTATGCTATCTGAGCAATCACGTCCGTCATCGAGGCCTGCGGAGTGGCGATCTTTCGCTGTTTCGCCGCGGGAAGCTCCGCATCAACTGACTCCCGCATACTCTTCCTATGCGAACGTCCTATGCGAGTCTACCGGCCTCGTGTCCCTGGATACCAGATGGCGTGACCTGGTCGCCGAAGAATCCTTTATCGGCGAAGCTGGTAGAATCTCCGTGGTTACGTAGCCAAGGTGCGGTCGTGTGTGCTGGCGAGAGGATGAGGAAGCCTGCAAAGTCTCCGCGGACTGCCTAAACAACGGAGCGTCCCGAGCGACGGACGTGTGCTCTGCTTGCGACACATTTTGTACCACAACATCAGGTTCCTGATGTTGTTGTACGAGAGAGGGGCCTCTCTCGCTCGCGGCCCAGCTGGACCTGGACGAGCTAGGAACCGGACTAGAAGGCTTCCTAACATCCTAACATCCGCCGTCACTGGGTGTGCACCTAGTATATTTATTAGTGCTCGCATCACCCAACATTTCCTCCTGGACCGCAACGGACGAACCCGGCTGCCGAACCATTCGGTGAATGGACGCTACACCAGGCGAGCTAACGGACGACAGCGCCGTCGATCCTACTAGGGACCTCTTAGGCAACTGTCGTATCTCCATGAGCACTTTTGCCGCTAACTCTTCATTCAATTGTGACTACGGAAGCGCACTCTTGGAAGATAACATGGAAACATCACCCTGTTCTTATTCCTCTGAAATAGAAACTGATCGACTAGAGTGACCCTGCGGAGAATGGACCAGTATAGCCCTTTCTCCACTAACAACATACCGTGACACACGTTTCCAATGTTTGTCATCCCAATATTGACATACTGAACAGGAGTTAGTGCGAGTACACTGACTACAATTAATACAATGATCATGAAAGTCAGAGGAAGATTTCTTCCTATTACAATTTGAACAATGTCCTTTCATTATGAAAAAACAACAACAAGTCCTAGTACTCACACAAACCCCTAAACACAAAGATACATAATAACATGATCCATTAATATTGAAAAAGCAAATGAAAATTCAAAATAATTTTTGAAAAATATTTTTTCAGCGAAGCCCAAGTTTCTGAAAAGTAACGTTGAGCCCCAATGGATCCCAAGGGTAAGTGTGGTAAAAAAATTTTAAAATTATTTTAAATAATTATTGCAACACTTATGGATAATAATAATGTATCTAGTAGTGAGAAAAACTACTCCAAAGGCAAAAAGTCCCCCTCAAAAGAGACTGTTGCCAATGTAAACAAGAAGTGCATAAACACCAGAAAACATGACTCCAGGCACTGACAATACTGGCCCGAAATCAGTTATCAAAATTACACACTATCTGATGCAAAACAGAGACTTACAGAGAAGAATCTGCAGAACATCAGATGGTAGATGCAGAACACAACGTCTAAACACCCATGGGTGAAAACGTAAACATGGGGAAAATAACAGAATTCATTCTGTAACCAAGCTAATTCTCCCAAGAAATTTTAGGAGTAATCTTACTCAAAAATATGCCAAAAGAATGGGAGAATAGCAAGGGGGGACTTACAGGATAAGGAGAGAGGAAACACTGAATAAGCAGTGCAACTTCAAAGTAAGAATGACAACAACAGGCCCATGCCTCGAAAGTTAAAAAATTTATAGTAATTTATATATTTTTTATACTTACCAATGACCCAGACTTAGCTGGTGCTAACTCCACAAAAACCAGGGCCAAACACAAATTTTGCCCCCCAATCCCCAAAATTTGCATCCAAAACAAAAAGAAATCATGTCCTAAAGGACCTCCATAGTACGACTCTACTGCGCATGCGCAGTGACGCAGTCGTCCCGAAATTGGCGCCAAATATCATTCTTACTGGCAGTGCCTGGTCAGCGCTATGTACTCAGCGGGGAGGCAAGAGTTCCCAACTCAGGGAGGGCCATCCCCGTCTGGGTCATTGGTAAGTATAAAAATTATATAAATTACTATAAATTTTTTAACATTTTTATACTGTACCAATGACCCAGACTTAGCTGAATAGTAAACAGGCTGGAGGGCCTAGGACATAGAGGAAAATCCAATAAGCTCAATTATAAAATAAAGAGGTAACCCCTTAAGGAGAAAAGGAGTATTAGGCTTTACATGTATCTTTCTTATTTAATATTTAAATTAGAAAGATACACTACCCTTAATAATTGAGCACAATAACATTCATGTTCTCTATTAACATCCAGTATAACCTTTATACTAATTATTTTTAAAACAAGCCAATAAATAAAGTAGTCCAGAGAATTGAGACTCTTTATAATCATTTAAAAGTGTCCGAGTATTGTATATTAAAGCCCGTTTGACACTTGACATATACAAATGCTTCACACCGAGCTACACTTTAAAAATAAGACATGAATGAAATTAAACATTAATATTACACTTTAAAACCATCCCGGAAGCGACTCAGAAATACTGTCTTGGAGGAGGCATTCCCTTGCTTTTCACTATAAAGCAGGTGACCTAAGGGAACACCCGCCCCCCCCCTTCCCCTTGCCCTGGGTCAAATAGCCCAGAGCGAAGAGGGCAGCCGGACGGAGTCACTGCCGGAACAGAAAGCCTGCATAACTATAGTTGCAACTGTTTAGTGGACGACATTCTGAGCAACAGATAACGGACCTAAACAATGCAGGTCTCCAGAAATGGACTCAATATTTCTGAGATAAAAATTAGTAAATGTGGATGGCTGAGACCAATAAGCAGCCTTCATTAAATCTGTAATAGCAACACTATTAGCATAAGCCCAGGAAGTAGAAAGAGCTCTTACTTCATGAGCAGAAATCTTAAGCACAGACTGCTGAGAAGAAGATAAATCTTCATACGCAGTACGGATAGTTAACTGAATCCATCTAGCAATAGAATGGACTGAAATGTCCTTTCTATTAGGCATCAAAGACAGAAAGAAACGTTTCCGTCCCTTTCTGATGAACTGAGATCTCTGTTTATAGATACATAGTGCTCTAACAGGACAGAGTAAAGGCCTACGCCCGTCTGAAGACGGAAGAGCCTTAATAACAATAGGTTCCGGATATTTATTAGGAGCCTGATTCTTAGCTAAAAAACCGACGTTAGTAGTGAAGGTGATAGTATTCCCAACACTACGATAATGAGAATCATCCACCGATAGTGCATGAAGCTCACTGACTCTTCTGGCAGAAGAGAAAGCTAAGAGAAAAGCTGTCTTATAAGATAAGAATTTGAAATCTACTGTCCCAAGAGGTTCAAATGGCTTTTCCTTCAATTTAAGGAGAACCCAAGCTAAATTCCACTTAGGAATTAATCTAAGAGTTCTAGGTCTATTTATCGAAAAGTTTCTAACCAATTTCGATAAAGAGACATTAGATCCAATTTGTAAACTATCATGATGTGCATAGGTATCAGATAACATAGATCTATAACCCTTTATAGTAACCGGTTGCAGTTTGATTTCGTCAAACAAGTATACTAGAAAGTTAGCAATGTCTGGTATAGAGGGATCAAATATATCAACAGAATGATCCCTACACCAACGACGGAAAACCTTCCACTTAGCCGCATAGTTTAGCGAAGAGGAGGTCCTCCTACAGTTAGAAATCGCGTCCACTGCTCGTCCTGTAAAGTGCTTGCCATGCAAGAAGGACCGCACAACGGAAAAACGTGAAGGTTGAGACCTTGCGGGTTGTGATGCAGTTGGCGCGATTTCCCCTGCCAAAGAAGATCCTCTCGTGGAGGGAGCTTCCACGGTAGGTCCCACAACAGACACCTGAGTAGATTTATCCACGGTCTCTGTGGCGACAGAGATGCTACCAACAGAATCTTGCATTGAGATTGTTTTATCTTTAGCAATACTTGTTGAATTAACGGCGCTGGAGGATACGCATATCCTATCATACCGTCCCAAGGGATCGATAGAGCGTCTACAGCAAATGCTCTTGGATCCGGACACGGGGACACATACGTCTGCAACTGATTGTTGAGATGTGTCGCAAATAAGTCTATCATTGGCCATTCCCATTGGTAGCAAATCTGATTGAATACTTGTTTGTTGAGAGTCCACTCCGACGGCAACAAGCGACCCTTTCGAGAAAGGGAGTCTGCTAGCACATTCAGACGACCCGGTATGTGACGGACCGAAAGAAGAACGTGATGTTCCAACGCAAACAGAAGGATTCTTTCCGTTAGATTGAACAACGGAACTGAATGAGTGCCTCCCTGATTCCGTATATACGCCACTACTGTCGTATTGTCGGATAGAATTTGGACATGAGCATCGTGAATAATGTCCATCCAGTGACGTAACGCAAGCCAAATTGACATCATTTCCTTGATGTTTATGTGCTTGCACAGGAATTGCGGATCCCAAAGACCCTGGCATCTCGAATCCGTTGGGATTAATGATGCACCCCAACCTGTTTGACTGGCATCCGTCATAATGGTAAAACTCGGATCCGGCAACTGCAGCGGAACTCCTTGAGTTAACCACTGAATGTTTGCCCAAGTCTGAATCTCTTGTTTTACTTGATCTGACAAGAGAACGTCTACATCGAGCGAATGAATTTTCAAACTCCAATTCTGAGTCAGGAAAATTTGAAGAGGCCGTGTGCGTAGCCGTCCCATCGGAATGAGATCCGCAGCGGCTCCGCACAGACCTATCAGTCTCATAAATTCTCTCGCTGTGACTTTGTCTGTATTTAGACAATAGCGAGCGTAACAACTGACTAATTTCGCTCTGGTTAACGGCAGACGAACGAGATTGTTGTGCGTCTCGAAGCTCATTCCCAGATGAGTGAATGACTTGGACGGCACCAGATCCGACTTCTCCTCGTCTACTATGAAACCGAGACGTCGGAGCAATAGAAGAAGATTCTGAACATCGTTCTGAAGCGTTAACTCGTTGCCGTACCTCTGAAGAATGTCGTCCAGGTAGGCCGACGTTACCGCAGACGAATGAGCTCGGAAGTAGATCATTACCGAGTTCATTACCCGAGTGAAAGCCCAGGGTGCTAGATTCAATCCGAAGCACATGGCCCGGAACTGATACACCACTCCTAGGACTGCGAAGCATAGATACTTTCGGAATGTCGGATGTACCATGACGTGAAAGTACGCATCTTTGAGATCTATGCTCGTTGCATAATCGTTCACCCGAATACTCGCTCTGACCGATCGAATCGTCTCCATATAAAACTTCGGAGCGATGATCAGCTTGTTTATCCAGCTCAAATCTATGACTGGACGGAACGAGCCGTCTGGTTTCGGAACCAGAAACAGATGGCTGTAGAATCCCAGCGATTCCTGGTTTTCTACGACCTCTACCGCGTTCTTCATTAAAAGAGACTGCACCTCTGATAGCAGAGCGTCTCTTTTCTGAGGGTTTGACGGAAGATGAGTCCACTTTGGACTTCGAGTTAATGGAGGCTTTCGTTTGAAGGATATCTTTAGACCTTCCGAAGTCACTCCTCTCACCCACGGGTCGTCCGTAATCGACGCCCACTCTTGAGAAAAACTCGACAACCTTCCGCCAACCGGAACGCGATAGAGGTTTGAGCCATCACCTCCTGGATCTGCGAGGCCTGCGGTAGGAGAAACCACGTCTTCCACGACCCGCACCTCGCCTCGTCGACCTCGGGGCGTCCGACCGCTTGTCCCGGCCTGAAGGACGTCCCGAACGAGAGTCGCTATCCTGACGGTCTCTCGAATAAGAGCTAGAGGACGCACCGGAACCTCTATAGGAACCTCTCTTGGGCGGATAAGACCCAGAAGTGCCCGCCTTATTCGTGTCTGCTGAATCCGACCTTTTAGGAGCGGATCTAAACAACAGAGAATCACTAGCTTTCTTTTTAATATTATCATAAATAGCGGAAAGCTTGCCGTCAAAGAGAAGATCTCCTGAGACCGAAGCGACTCTAAGAGAGTTCTTCACCTTAGAATCCACTAGTGTGGATGTAGACAGGGCTGCGTCACGTCTAACCAACTCCAGATTTGCCACTGAAAGGGCGGAGTTACACGTGGAATAAGCTACTGCCCTTGAAAGAAGTCTTAAGGAGGATTGTATATCCTGAAACTCTTCCCCTTGAAGACGCAGTGATAACGCCTTCGTAAGGTGATCTGCGTAAGATAAGGCATCTAAATTGGCTCTGTTAGACGCAATAGCTGTTTCCAACACTGCGGTTGGAATAGAAGCTGACGACGGTAATGATAGCTCTAAGTCTTCCGCCTCGTCGTCCATACGCAGAGGAACTCTCGGTATACCCTGACCTGCCGTGTCGAATTTATTCCTTGCATTAATGAAAGGCAGGTTGAGAGTATTTGCGGACAAGAAGCCTGCTTTCCCTGTCCTGGAAGCAAGTTTAAAAATAGCGTCGTTCAATAATTCAAATGTTCTTGCAACATTATTGGACTGCGACGGAAACTCGGGAGCGATGTCCCTGAACCGCTCGAAAAAATCAGAGTCCAATGACGCTATAATTCTCCTGTCCGGAAGCGCAGCAGTCTGGCCCGACGGAACAACTTGAGGAAGAAAGTGCCGGATGAAGTCTACGGCAGCTTTGTGTTGTTCCGAAAGGGATAGCTCCAATTCATCCGTATCCCTTTCACCATCCGGTCGGACCTCCCGATGTTCCCGGTCGTCCGCCCCCGATGCTTCGGCGGAGCGTACCGACCCAGCGCCGTCGGATAATTCTCGATCCGACACCGTCTCTGTCGGCTGCTGGGATGCTGCGATAAGCTGTGCTATCTGCACTAGAATGTCCGACGTCGAGACCTGCGGAGGAGCGGTCTTTCGCTGCTTTGCCGAGGGCAGCTCCGCATCAGATGGCTCCCGCATACTTTTCCTATGCGAACGTCCGGAGTCCATCGGTCTCGAATCCCTGGCTGCCGGATGGTGTGACCTGGTCGCCGAATAATCTTTCATCGGCGAAGCTGGCAAGATATCGGAGGTCACGCAGCCAAGGTGCGGTCGTGTGCGCCGGCGAGAAGAGGAAGCCTTAACAGTCTCTGCGGACTGCTTATACAACGGAGCGTCCCGAGCGACGGACGTATGCTCCGCTAAAGACACATTTTGTACCACAACATCTGGTCCCAGATGTTGTTGTACGAGAGAGGGGCCTCTCTCGCTCGCGGCCCGGCTGGACCTGGACGAGCTAGGAACCGGACTAAAAGGCTTCCTCCGTACTCGTTCACTATCCGCCGTCACTGGGTGTGCATC
Source organism: Pictodentalium vernedei (assembly GCA_031216915.1). Classification (NCBI taxonomy): domain Eukaryota; kingdom Metazoa; phylum Mollusca; class Scaphopoda; order Dentaliida; family Dentaliidae; genus Pictodentalium; species Pictodentalium vernedei. Next base: position 72,021,238 of record CM062295.1, on the reverse strand, counting down.
TATTATTTTTATAGTGCTCGCATCACCCAAAATTTCCTCTTGGACCGCATCGGACGAACCCGGCTGCCGAACCATTCGGTGAATGGACGCTACACCGGGCGAGCTAGCGGACGACATTTGTCTAATCTCCATGAGCACTTTTGCCGCTAGCTCTGTATTTAATTGTGACGACGGACGCACACTTGAAGAAGATAACATGGAAACATCACCCTGTTCTGGTTCCTCTGAAATAGAAACTGAGAGAGTAGAGTGACCTTGTGGAGAAAGAGCCGGCATCGCTCTTTCTCCAGAAACAACATATCGTGACACACGTTTCCAATGTTTCTCATCCCAATGTTCACATACAGGACAGGGATTAATGCGAGAACACTGACTACAATTTATGCAATAATCATGAAAGTCAGAGGAAGATTTCTTCCTATTACAATTTGAACAAGTTCCCTTCATTGTGAAAGAACAACAATAAGTCCTAGTTACTCGCAAAAACCCCTGACACAAAGATACATAATAACATGATCCATTAATAAATGAAAAAACAATTGCAAAACAAAATAATTTTGAAAAAATATTTTTTCAGAGAAGCCCAAGTTGCTGAAAAGTAACGTTGAGCCCCGATGGATCCGATGGCAAAGTGTGGTCAAAAATTTTAAAATTATATAAAATAATTAATGAGACACTTTCGGATAATATAAATGTATCTTATAATGAGATAACTACCTCAAAGGCAAACAGCCCCCCTCAAAAAAGGCTGTTGCCAATGAAAACAAACAGTGTAAAGATCAGTGAGATGTTAACTTCTTCTTCTTATGAAATCCCAGCGTTGATTTTTCGCTGCACCTCCTAAATGGAGTAAGATAATTTATGTACAATGATTGTTTCTTAATAATTATATTTGATTTTGTTTCAATTAACTCATTCTGCTGTGATCCTCCATCAGAGTTGCTGATCTATGTTGATGAAGGTTCATGATATATAATCTGGACCAGTATTCAATTTTTTGTATTAAGGTGTAATTTAAGTCTAACAGTTCAGTAACACTATCACAGGAACAGTCAAGTATAAGTTGCGTAAGAAGAGCAGGAGTGTGAGTGATTGAGTTGAAAGCAGGAACGGGAATAAGAGACTGGAGTTTTATCAGAGCTGAATCTCTACACTTTTTTATTACCGGGTAAGTGCATGTAGTTAGCAGGTGTTCAACATTTTCAACCTCTTTGTTGCACATCTTACAGATCGGACTTTCATTGTAATATGCTGCTCTGTTGTTCTGCATGGTATATACTCCCACTAGCATTCTTACTTTGACCACAGCTCGTTTTATGTCTTGTACTTTGTTTTTCACAGTTGACCATACATGATGAGGATAACCAATGTTGATTGATGAAGAATTCAAATATCTGAGTGATGTTTTACTTGTTATTTCAGTTTTGATTTCTTCCTCCCAGTAATTATCAATATGTGCATTGATCATTTTTTTCCATTCCATCTTTTCTGGTGGTGATTCAAGGATATCAAAAGCTGATGGTAGATTATATCTTGATAATATCTTCCTCACCATGGAGAACCAGCTATCAGACTTTAAATCTTTCATCGATAGTTGACGCTGAGCTATCTCTCTCTCAACTGAGTTCTTTCTCCTGCATATATTACCAAATAGTGATAACATTTTCTTGTGAATTAAGGCTTCGACTGGAATAACACTGATGAAGGGCCAAACAAAGAATGGTGATTGGCGCCAATTTCGGAACGTCCTTGACACTGCGCATGCGCAGTAGGGGCAAAGTATGGAGGTCCTTAAGGACATGATTTCTTTTGGTTTTAGATGCAAATTTGGGGGATTGGGGGGCAAAATTTGTGTTTGGCCCTAGATTTTTTTAGAGTGAGCACCAGCTAAGTCTGGGTCATTGGTACAGTATAAAAATATTGAAAGGTGAATTTTGTGAATAACGCTGGCCGGTTTTTGGCTGTTACGTTGGGTAAATGGTTAACGTTTTTTTCAAAGTTTATAAAGCTGGCATAATCATGGAATGGTTTGCATTTCATAACCAAATAATGCACCAACTGGAATTTTTTTAACTGGCCCAATGGGGAGCGCGGTGGCTCAGTAGGTAGAGGTGCAGGCTGCAAGCCGAGAGGTCCTCGGTTCGAATCCCACCTGCGGCAACCGCGTTGTGTCCTTGGGCAGGACACTTCATCTCCATTTCCTGCGTGGGGGCACGATGACGCCATGTACTAAGGCGTACTGCACGTCGATGGTACGCATGTCCTTAACCAATCTAACCCTGCCTGTGCTGCAGAGCGGAGTTACGATGTTGGGAAGCTGGCAGCTGCTTGTCGCTGCTCGGTGGTTCTCTCCGGGTACTCCGGCTTCCTCCACCCGTAAAACTGTCACGGTCATGATTAGCCATTGTGCATAAATATGTGACCTTAAACATCAATAAATAAATAAATAATAACTGGCCCAATTGTGCAGAATTTATTTTTGCAGTTAGCTCTGGGAATGTTGATTTCCTGCAGGCTTTAAATTCTTCCCCAATAATGACGGTAAACTCCTGTGCCCAAATAAAATAATTGCGCCCAAATTATGCAGATTTTGAAACTTTTTCCCAAGTTTTGCAGTGTTTCGGCAATATATAGTTTGGCCAGGTTTCCCTGATGCTTGCAATATAGCTTTGAGCTTACCTTTAATCAAACAATGCAACAGATAAATAATTAAAAAAAAACCCCACAGAGTTCACCATAGAAAAGCAATCGGCACTGACAGTGTCATATATGACACTGGAGATGCCGATTGCTTTTCTTTGGCAAATTCTATATGATCATTATGAAGCTAGAGATCTATTATATTCATGTTTGTGGCATTTCCTATTAAACGTCATGCGTAATTTACATTCAAATAAGCCTTAGGCTCGACACAGGGAAACTAAGAAGCCTTCTCGAGTAAACTTACGTCAAGGGGTGGTGGGAACCAGTGATAATGGTGAAGACCTATAACAAGGGGTTGTAAACTATCATTTTAAGAGGGGGGACCTGAAACCTAAAACAGACACCAAGAAAAAGAAAATACCGGTGCTTTTTCTCCAACCATGCAGGCCACAATACAGCTGATCCGTATTTGCTGTAGTGCCCAAATTAGACTGATCTAAAGGTCTGATTGCCTGCTACTGAAAGGCTTTTCATGATGACTTTGCTTTTGGGAAGCAAATATTGCATATTTATGCAAAGTTGATTTTGAAAAATATGGTCAGCAGTTGATACAGTTTCTCCACCCTCTTCTACATCATATTTAATAACCCCCCCCCCCCTCCCCCCCCCCCACCCCCCCCAACCATCGACCATTTTACGTTTCACCATTCTCACTACTCTGGGATGGCTACATTCTGTGAATTTCTGCAGCAAGAGAGTATTTAATACAAAACGAAAAACCTTAGATTACGGGATGTCGACGGTTTCGGTTTCGGTTTTTAAAAAAAACTAAAAACCTCGGTTCGGTTTTGGTTAACCTACAGCTCTACTGGGTAGAAATTCCAAATCTCTTGAAATTTCAGTGAAAATCCTCTCTTGATATTCTGAAAACTGAAAAAATAGATCGACATAAAATATCTTACTAGTGATTAACTGTTAAGGATTTGAACCCATGATCTGCTTGCTGATTAGTTGAGTGCACAATCGGCAGATTGTGAGTGCCAATGTCAGATGTCACAACCAAAAGGATTAGTAGATTCAAGAACGCATAGAATAGGGTTAATTTTACAGGACGGTCAGGTTGATATGTCCATTGATCTCAAGAGCAAATCAGTGTGTATATCAAAATAAAAGTATGTTGTTAGCAGAAACATGTCAACAGTGTATAGTGTCTTTGAGTAATGTGAAAATAGGTGACTTATGCTCATACTATTTTAAAATTCCACCTCCATTTAAATTTAGTATCAAGATGAATTTGAATAAAATATATCAAAGGGCAATTAAATAACACATATTTATTTACTTGATTTAATTACTGATTTGTGATCTAATTCGAATTTTAGATTCAAAACACAAGTAGATATACAGGCCAAAACACAAGTATGTCCCATTTTGTACACATTAATTCAGACTGCTTTCACTGTGAGGAGGAAATCAATGACTGAAAGTTAAAAAATTTATAGTAATTTCTATATTTTTTATACTTACCAATGACCCAGACATAGCAGACATAGCTGGTGCTAACTCTTAAAATATAGGGCCAAACACAAATTTTGCCCCCCAATCCCCAAAATTTGCATCTAAAACCAAAGAAAACATGTCCTGAAAGGCCCTCCACAATTCGCCCCTACTGCGCATGCGCAGTGTCAAGGACGTTCCGAAATTGGCGCCATTAATCATTCTAATAACCAGTGCCTGGTAAGCGCTATGTACTCAGCGGGGAGGCAAGAGTTCCCAACTCCTGGGAGGGCCATCCCCGTCTGGGTCATTGGTAAGTATAAAAAATATAGAAATTACTATAAATTTTTTAACATTTTTATACTGTACCAATGACCCAGACATAGCTGAATAGAAAAAAGGCTGGAGGGCCAAGGACATAGAGCAAAATGGAATACGCTCAATAAAATAAAATAGAGTCATCCCCTTTAGGGAAAAAGAAGTAATAGGCCTTACATGTATCTTTCTTATTTATGATAAATTAGAAAGATACAACACCTTCCAAAATTGAGCTTCATACATCCATGTACTCTATTAATATCCAATATAATCCTTATACTAATAATTTTTAAAGTAAGCCAATAAATAAAGTAAGTCTAAAGAATAGAGACTCTTATACTCCTAAAAGTGTCTGAGGATTGCATAATCATGTCCGTTGACATATGCAATATTCAAAAGCTATACTTTAAAAACTAAGACTGGAATGAATTTTAAAAACCTAAACTTCTCACTAAACAACCATCCCAATAACAGCTCAGAATTACTAACTCCGGATGAGGTATCCCCTTGTTTTCATAGTAAAACAGGTGACCCAAGGGAATACCCTTCCCCCCCCCCCCCTTTTTCTTGCCCTGGGTCAAATAGCCCAGAGCGAAGAGGGCAGCAGAACGGAGACACTGCCGAAACAGACAGCCTACTTAGCTATAGTAGCAACTGTTAAGTGAATGACATTCTGAGCAGTAGATAATAGACCTAACAATAGAGGCCTCCAGAAATGGACTCGATATTTCTGAGATAAAATTCATGAATGTGGATGGCTGAGCGCAATGAGCGGCCTTCAAAAATCTATAATAGCGACACTATTAATGTAAGCCCAAGAAGTAGAAGAACTCTTACTTCATGAGCCGAAATCTTAAGCACAACTGCTAAGTCAATGATATACCATAAGCAGTACCGATAGTTAATAGAATCCATTAACAATAAAATGGAGCGTAACGTCCTTCTACTAGGCATCAAAGACAGAAGAAGCTTACGCCCATAGTAATAAACAGATATCTGTTTATAAATACATAAACTGTACCCGGAAAGAGTAAAGGCCTATGCCCATACGAAGACGGAAGGACCTTAAAATAATAGGTTCCGGATAATAGGAGCCTAACTCTTATGCAAAAATCCAACCTAAATAGTAACGGAAGTAGTGATTCCGAAACTACGAAAGTGAAAATCATCCATCGATAGTGCATGAAACTCACTGACTCTACAGTAAAAGAGAAACCAACAGAATTACTATCTAAAAGGTCAGAATTTGAAAACTACTGTTTCCAGAGGCTCAAATGATTACTTAGCTAAATAAGAACCGAAGTTAAAATCCATATAGGAATTTAATCTAAAGATTCTAAGTCTATTTATCAAAAAGTTACTAACTGACTTAGATAAAGAGACAAAAGACTCAATTGTAAACTATCCTAGAGTGCATAGGTATGAGGTAACATAAACCTATAACCTTAATAATAACAGGCTGCAGTAGATCTTGTCAAACAAGTATACTAAAAAGTTGCAATGAGTAGTATGGAGGGATCAACAATATGAACATAGTGATCCCCACACCAACGACGGAAGAGCCTCCACTTTAGCCGCATAGAATAGCGAAGAAGAGGATCTCCTATAGTAAGAAGTCGCGTCCAAAGCTCGTCCAGTACAGTGCTTACAATGCAATATGGACCACACAACGGAATACATGAAGGTTGCGACCTTGCGGGTTGTGATAAAGATGACACGATTTACCCAGTGAAAAAAAAGATCCTCACATAGAGGAAGATTTCAGGTTAAGACCCACAGTAGACAAGAGAGTAAATTACCCATGATCTCTGTGAAGATAGAGATGCTATCAACAGAAATGTATTGTGGTTGTTTATCTTAGCAATACCTGCTGAAACAACAGCGCCGGAGGATATGCGTATCCTATCATTCCGTCCTATAGATCAATAGAGCATTAACAACATTAGCTCAGAGATCTGGACAAGCCAACACATACGTCTGCAATTGATTAGCAAGCTGTGTCGTAAATAAATCATCATTGGGCGCTCCCATAGATAGCAAATCTGATTGAATACTTGTTTGTTGAGAGTCCATTCTGACAGCAACAAGCGACCCGTAAGAGTAAGGGAGTCCGGTAAAACAATCAGACGACCCGGAATATGACGGACCAAAACAGAACTTGGTGTACTATAACCAACAGACGGATTCTTTCCATTAAATTGAATAACGGAAACGAAAGAGTGCCTCCCTGGTTCCGGAGATACGCCACTACTGTCGAATTAAAGGACAGGATTTGGGCATGCGTTTCTGAATAATGTTCATGCAATGAGATAAAGCAAGCCTAAAAAACATTATTCCGCGGAAGAAAACTGATTGCTAAGAGACTGCGGAACCCAAAGACCCTGGCACTTCGAATCCGTAGGGATCAGTATTATATCCCAATCTGTTTGACTGGCAACCGTCATAACAGCCACACTCGGGTCCGGCAACTGCAGTGGCACTCTCTGAGTCAACCACCGAATGTTTGCCCCAGTCTGAATCTCTTGTAACACTAGATAGACAAGAGAACGTGTAAATCGAGCAATTCATGGATTGCCGAAAAGTTGCCGTCGAAGAGAAGCTCCTCCGAGAACGAAGCGACTCTGAGAGAGTTCTTAACCTTACTATCCACACGTGTGGATGTAGCTAGGGCTGCATCATGTCTAACCAACTCCAATCAGCCACTGAAGGGCGGAGTTATATGTGAACAAACTACTGCCCTCAAAAGAAATTACATTGAGAATAATATCCCGTAAATCTTTTCTTGAAGACGTAATGATAACGCCTCATTAAGGCGGATTACGTATGATAAAGCGTCTAAGTTAAGTCTACTATACATCATGTCGTTTCCAACATTGAAATTGGAAAAGACATAAACGGCGAAAAAGAATATATGCAGTCTTTAACCACACCGTCTAGACGCATATGAACTCTCGGTATGCCCTGCTCTGCCAAAATAAACTATTCGTATAAATGATAAAATGGCAGAAATGAGCAACGCGGACAAGAAACTAAACTATCATGCTTGGTAGCAGGCTTGTATATATATATATATATATAGCGTCGAAAAATAAAACATATGTTGTAATGACAATATTGGACTGCGTCGGTAAGTCAGGGACAATGTCCCTGAACCGATCAAAAAATCCGAGTCCAATGACGCTATAAGTCTCTTATCCAAGATCGCAGCAATGAAGTCCGAAATAACAATCACTGGAAGATAATGCCAGAAGATATGAAAGGCAGCTTCCGATACTACTAAAGGGAAAATTCGAAATCTTTCGAATCCCTTTCGCCATCCTGTCGGACCCTATAAAGCGTTCGGTCGTCCGTACCTGATGCAACCGCGGACCACACCGACCCAGCGCCGTCGGATAATTCCTGATTCGACCAAGAAACTGTCAATTGCTGGGATGCTGCGAAACAACTGTGCTAACTCGGATAGCACGTCCGTCACTGAGGCCTGAGGAGAAGCGGTCTTACGATGCATTGCCGCTGGAAGCTCCGTGATCGTTACCCCGTGCATACTACCAATATGCGAGCGAACGGAGTGTATAGGCCTCGTGTCCCTTGGCTACCGGATGGCGCGACCTATTCGCCGTGGAATCACTGAATGACGAAACTGATCGGATACTCGAGGTCACGTAGCCAATGTGCGGTCGTGTGCCCTGCTGTGAGGATGAGGAAGCATTAAGGACAGTCTCTCGGACTGTCAATATAACGGAGCGTCCCGACCGACGGACATATGCTCCGAATGTAAAATATCTGAACCACAACATGCGGTCCCCTATGTTGTTGGATGAGAGAGGGACCTCTCTCGCTCACAGCCCGGATGGACCTGGACAAGCCAGGAACCGGACTAACAGGCTTCCTCCGATCTGTCCTCAATCTGCCGTCACTGGGTGAGTACTAAAGTAATTGAAGTGCTCGCATCACCCAAATCTCCTTCCTAGACCGCAACGGACGAACCCGGCAGCCGAACCATTCGATGAATGTACGCTACACCGGGTGAGCTAGCGAATGTCACTCCGTAGGCGATAGACATATTCCATGAGCACTTATTGCCGCTAGCTCTTCATTAACTATGACGACAGAGGCACACTTTTGAAAGACATCTCCGTAACTCTGCGAACAAGAAACCAGAAATGCTTGGTTATAGCAAGCATAAAATAATAATATATATAGCGTCGTTCAATAATTCGAAAGTTTGTGTGACATTATTGGACTATGTCGGAACTGAGGGACGATGTCCCTGAACCGAACCAAAAATTTCTAAGTCCACCGACGCTATCAGTTTCTTATCCGGCATCGCAGCATTCTGGTCCGACGAAAGAAGCTGTAGAAGACCAAGTCAGATGACGTACACAACAGCATATGTTGTTCCGAAAGGGAAAGCTCGAAATCCTCCAAATCCCTTTCGGTATCCCGTCGGACCGGATGAAACTTTCGGACGTCCGTACCCGCTTCCGTGGAGCGTCCCGACCCAGCATCGTCGGATAAAATATATACGACAGATTCAGTTGATGCTGGGATGCTGCAATAAACTGTGCTATTAAGGAAAGCACATCCGTTCCCGAGGCCTGTGCAGTAGCGGTCTTACGATGCATTGCCGCCGGAAGCTCCGTGTACGTTGACTCCCGCACACTTCCTATGCGAACGTCCGGAGTCTGCAGGCCTCGTGTCCCTGGCTACCGGATGGTGTGACCTGGTCGCCGAAGAATCCTTGATCGGCGAAGCTGGTAATATATCGGCGGTCACGCAGCCAAGGTGCGGTCTTAGCAGTCTCCGCGGACTGCCTATACAACGGAGCGTCCTGAGCGACGGACGTATGCTCCGCTTGCGACACATTTTGTACCACAACATCTGGGGCCAGATGTTGTTGCACGAGAGAGGGGCCTCTCTCGCTTGCCGTCCGGATGGACCGGAACGAGCTATGAACTGGACTAAAAGGCTTCCTCCGTTCTCCCTCCGATCCGCCGTCACTGGGTGTGCATTAGGTTAATTTATAGTGCTCGCATCACCCCAAAATTCCTTCTAGACTGCAACGGACGAACCCGGCTGCCGAACCATTCGGTGAATGGACGCTACACCGGGCGAGCTAGCGGACGTCAAAGGCCGTCGAACCTACTAGGGTCCTCTTAGGCAATTGGCGTATTTACATGAGCACTTTTCCGCTAGCCCTTCATTAATTGTGACGACGGAGGCACACTGTTGGAAGACATCACAGATACATCACCCTAATCTTGATCGTCTGAAATAGAAATTGATAAAGTAGAGTGACCCTGCGGGGAAAGGACCGGAGTGTCCAAATCCCCAATAACATACCGTGACATACGCTTCCCATATTGTCATCGAAATCATACGATACAGAACAGGAGTTAATGCGAGTACACTGACCACATATAGAATGATTATAAAGTCAGAGGAAGACTTCCTCTTAATACAATTGATCAATATCCTTTCAATGTGAAAAGAAAACAAGTCCTGGTACTCGCACTGACCCCTGGCAATCAAAATACATAATAATAATATGATCCATTAATATAGAAAAAATAATTGAAATCAAAATATTTTGAAAAAATATTTTTTCAGAACAGCCCAAGTTTCTGAAAAGTAACGTTGAGCCCCAATGGATCCCAAGCCTAAGTGTGGACAAAAATTTTAAAAATATTTTAAACAATTTATTCAACACTTACGAACAATAATAATGTATCTAGTTATGATTAAAATAACATCAAGATATTATTTTCCAGAAATCCCCCCCTCACACAGAGGGCTGTTGTAAATGTAAACAATGAGTGTAAAAACACTAAAATAAGACTCCAGGCACCCAGGCCTGAAATCAGTTACCAAAAATACACTATCTGATGCAAAACAGAGACTTCCAGGGAAGAAACTGCAGAACATCAGATGGTAGATGCAGAACACAACGCCTAACCACCCGTAGGTGAAGACGTAAACATGGGGAAAAGAACAGAATTCATTCTGTTATTCAGCTGAAACTCCCAAGAAAATTTAGTAATAATAATTACAAAAACTATGCCAAAAGCATGGGAGAATAGCAAGGGGGGACTTAAAGGACAGGGAGAGAGGAAAACACTTAAAAAACAGTGTAACTAAATAATCAGAATGACAACAAAATGGCTGCTGCCTCGAAAATAGGTAACTTAACATAATTTCATTAAAAAATTTTAAGTTACAGCCCTGATAAAATTCTGTCACACATTTTTTTCCTCTCCTCCTTCTCTATCCTCCTTAGAATCACCATTTCACTAATATTTATGTGTCTGGCATCATTTAAACTGAGATTTATAAGCACAAAGATCAGTCAGATGTTAACTGATGAAGGGCCAAACTTAGAATGATTAATGGCGCCAATTTCGGAACGTCCTTGACACTGCGCATGCGCAGTATGGGCGAAGTGTGGAGGGCCTTTCAGGACATGTTTTCTTTGGTTTTAGATGCAAATTTTGGGGATTGGGGGGCAAAATTTGTGTTTGGCCCTATATTTTAAGAGTTAGCACCAGCTATGTCTGCTATGTCTGGGTCATTGGTACAGTATAAAAATATACATTCATGACAGCTGTGTTTTCAAATAGCTTTTAATACGGCAATTTACTCTATTTTGTAGATTCGTATTCATGCGTCTAGTGCTGGATACTCCCGAATGGAAAAAAATGTTTCACAAATGATAACCAATCCCAGAGGTCCATGTACAAAATGGCCATACACTATTTTTAGATTGTTTACATAAATAAGTAACATAAATAAGTAACATGCACAACAGATTGAAGTTATACTTTGATTGAAAAAAATCAGCTGATAAGTGCATTTAATGTTCATTTGTTAGGCCACACAAAGTAGATCTTCTGTTTCTTGAGCCATTCTTTGTAAAATTTCATGCTAGCGTGCGTTTTTTTATTTTATTTTTTATTTCTGCAATTATTTCTTTTCCACCAAAAGTTCATGTCCTTGGTTTATGTTTTAGCCCTCAGAATCTACGTAACAGCATGGGTGGTGGTGTATTTCGTCCATTGAGTGCAAGAAGGCTTTGCAATGCTTCAGCACAGACATGTTAACTCTCCCGGAATGCCCGGGAAAATCCCAGAATTTCACTGTAGTTCCCAGTCTCCTGGACAGGAATCAGTTTTGGACCAAAAATCCCGGAAACAACAGTCAAATATTTCGTTCCCGTTGTAACTTATGAAAAACGTTCGGAATCAAATCACATGCATTTCAAACTCTGGTAAAAACTCACGAAGCAGTAAAATATGGATTTAAGTTAAATTTATTTAAGAAAGTTAAAAAATTTATAGTAATTTATATATTTTTTATACTTACCAATGACCCAGACTTAGCTGGTGCTAACTCCACAAAAACCAGGGCCAAACACAAATTTTGCCCCCCAATCCCCAAAATTTGCATCCAAAACAAAAAGAAATCATGTCCTAAAGGACCTCCATAGTACGACTCTACTGCGCATGCGCAGTGACGCAGTCGTCTCGAAATTGGTGCCAAATATCATTCTTACTGGCAGTGCCTGGTCAGCGCTGTGTACTCAGCGGGGAGGCAAGAGTTCCCAACTCAGGGAGGGCCATCCCTGTCTGGGTCATTGGTAAGTATAAAAAATATATAAATTACTATAAATTTTTTAACATTTTTATACTGTACCAATGACCCAGACTTAGCTGAATAGTAAACAGGCTGGAGGGCCTAGGACATAGAGGAAAATCCAATAAGCTCAATTATAAAATAAAGAGGTAACCCCTTAAGGAGAAAAGGAGTATTAGGCTTTACATGTATCTTTCTTATTTAATATTTAAATTAGAAAGATACACTACCCTTAATAATTGAGCACAATAACATTCATGTTCTCTATTAACATCCAGTATAACCCTTATACTAATTATTTTTAAAGCAAGCCAATAAATAAAGTAGTCCAGAGAATTGAGACTCTTTATAATCATTTAAAAGTGTCCGAGTATTGTATATTAAAGCCCGTTTGACACTTGACATATACAAATGCTTCACACCGAGCTACACTTTAAAAATAAGACATGAATGAAATTAAACATTAATATTACACTTTAAAACCATCCCGGAAGCGACTCAGAAATACTGTCTTGGAGGAGGCATTCCCTTGCTTTTCACTATAAAGCAGGTGACCTAAGGGAACACCCGCCCCCCCCCCCCCCCTTCCCCTTGCCCTGGGTCAAATAGCCCAGAGCGAAGAGGGCAGTCGGACGGAGTCACTGCCGGAACAGAACGCCTGCATAACTATAGTTGCAACTGTTTAGTGGACGACATTCTGAGCAACAGATAACGGACCTAAACAATGCAGGTCTCCAGAAATGGATTCAATATTTCTGAGATAAAAATTAGTAAATGTGGAAGGCTGAGACCAATAAGCAGCCTTCATTAAATCTGTAATAGCAACACTATTAGCATAAGCCCAGGAAGTAGAAAGAGCTCTTACTTCATGAGCAGAAATCTTAAGCACAGACTGCTGAGAAGAAGATAAATCTTCATACGCAGTACGGATAGTTAACTGAATCCATCTAGCAATAGAATGGACTGAAATGTCCTTTCTATTAGGCATCAAAGACAGAAAGAAACGTTTCCGTCCCTTTCTGATGAACTGAGATCTCTGTTTATAGATACGTAGTGCTCTAACAGGACAGAGTAAAGGCCTACGCCCGTCTGAAGACGGAAGAGCCTTAATAACAATAGGTTCCGGATATTTATTAGGAGCCTGATTCTTAGCTAAAAAACCGACATTAGTAGTGAAGGTGATAGTGTTCCCAACACTACGATAATGAGAATCATCCACCGATAGTGCATGAAGGTCACTGACTCTTCTGGCAGAAGAGAAAGCTAAGAGAAAAGCTGTCTTATAAGATAAGAATTTGAAATCTACTGTCCCAAGAGGTTCAAATGGCTTTTCCTTCAATTTAAGGAGAACCCAAGCTAAATTCCACTTAGGAATTAATCTAAGAGTTCTGGGTCTATTTATCGAAAAGTTTCTAACCAATTTCGATAAAGAGACATTAGATCCAATTTGTAAACTATCATGATGTGCATAGGTATCAGATAACATAGATCTATAACCCTTTATAGTAACAGGTTGCAGTTTGATTTCGTCAAACAAGTATACTAGAAAGTTAGCAATGTCTGGTATAGAGGGATCAAATATATCTACAGAATGATCCCTACACCAACGACGGAAAACCTTCCACTTAGCCGCATAGTTTAGCGAAGAGGAGGTCCTCCTACAGTTAGAAATCGCGTCCACTGCTCGTCCTGTAAAGTGCTTGCCATGCAAGAAGGACCGCACAACGGAAAAACGTGAAGGTTGAGACCTTGCGGGTTGTGATGTAGTTGGCGCGATTTCCCCTGCCAAAGAAGATCCTCTCGTGGAGGGAGCTTCCGCGGTAGGTCCCACAACAGACACCTGAGTAGATTTATCCACGGTCTCTGTGGCGACAGAGATGCTACCAACAGAATCTTGCATTGAGATTGTTTTATCTTTAGCAATACTTGTTGAATTAACGGCGCTGGAGGATACGCATATCCTATCATTCCGTCCCAAGGGATCGACAGAGCGTCTACTGCAAATGCTCTTGGATCCGGACACGGGGACACATACGTTTGCAACTGATTGTTGAGATGTATCGCAAATAAGTCTATCATTGGCCGTTCCCATTGGTAGCAAATCTGATTGAATACTTGTTTGTTGAGAGTCCACTCCGACGGCAACAAGCGACCCTTTCGTGAAAGGGAGTCTGCTAGCACATTCAGACGACCCGGTATGTGACGGACCGAAAGAAGAACATGATGTTCCAACGCAAACAGAAGGATTCTTTCCGTTAGATTGAACAACGGAACTGAATGAGTGCCTCCCTGATTCCGTATATACGCCACTACTGTCGTATTGTCGGATAGGATTTGGACATGAGCATCGTGAATAATGTCCATCCAGTGACGTAACGCAAGCCAAATTGACATCATTTCCTTGATGTTTATGTGCTTGCACAGGAATTGCGGATCCCAAAGACCCTGGCATCTCGAATCCGTTGGGATTAATGATGCACCCCAACCTGTTTGACTGGCATCCGTCATAATGGTAAAACTCGGATCCGGCAACTGCAGCGGAACTCCTTGAGTTAACCACTGAATGTTTGCCCAAGTCTGAATCTCTTGTTTCACTTGATCTGACAAGAGAACGTCTACATCGAGCGAATGAATTTTCACACTCCAATTCTGAGTCAGGAAAATTTGAAGAGGCCGTGTGCGTAGCCGTCCCATCGGAATGAGATCCGCGGCGGCTCCGCACAGACCTATCAGTCTCATAAATTCTCTTGCCGTGACTTTGTCTGTATTCAGACAATAGCGAGCGTAACAACTGACTAATTTCGCTCTGGTTAACGGCAGACGAACGAGATTGTTGTGCGTCTCGAAGCTCATTCCCAGATGAGTGAATGACTTGGACGGCACCAGATCCGACTTCTCCTCGTTTACTATGAAACCGAGACGTCGGAGCAATAGAAGAAGATTCTGAACATCGTTCTGAAGCGTTAACTCGTTGCCGTACCTCTGAAGAATGTCGTCCAGGTAGGCCGACGTTACCGCAGACGAATGAGCTCGGAAGTAGATCATTACCGAGTTCATTACCCGAGTGAAAGCCCAGGGTGCTAGATTCAATCCGAAGCACATGGCCCGGAACTGATACACCACTCCTAGGACTGCGAAGCGTAGATACTTTCGGAATGTCGGATGTACCATGACGTGAAAGTACGCATCTTTGAGATCTATGCTCGTTGCATAATCGTTCACCCGAATACTCGCTCTGACCGATCGAATCGTCTCCATATAAAACTTCGGAGCGACGATCAGCTTGTTTATCCAGCTCAAATCTATGACTGGACGGAACGAGCCGTCTGGTTTCGGAACCAGAAACAGATGGCTGTAGAATCCCAGCGATTCCTGGTTTTCTACGACCTCTACCGCGTTCTTCATTAAAAGAGACTGCACCTCTGATAGCAGAGCGTCTCTTTTCTGAGGATTTGACGGAAGATGAGTCCACTTTGGACTTCGAGTTAATGGAGGCTTTCGTTTGAAGGATATCTTTAGACCTTCCGAAGTCACTCCTCTCACCCACGGGTCGTCCGTAATCGACGCCCACTCTTGAGAAAAACTCGACAACCTTCCGCCAACCGGAACGCGATAGAGGTTTAAGCCATCACCTCCTGGATCTGCGAGGCCTGCGGTAGGAGAAACCACGTCTTCCACGACCCGCACCTCGCCTCGTCGACCTCGGGGCGTCCGACCGATTGTCCCGGCCTGAAGGACGTCCCGAACGAGAGTCACTATCCTGACGGTCTCTCGAATAAGAGCTAGAGGACGCACCGGAACCTCTATAGGAACCTCTCTTGGGCGGATAAGACCAGTGCCCGCCTTATTCGTGTCTGCTGTATCCGACCTTTTAGGAGCGGATCAAAACAACAGAGAATCACTAGCTTTCTTTTTAATATTATCATAAATAGCGGAAAGCTTGCCGTCAAAGAGAAGATCTCCTGAGACCGAAGCGACTCTAAGAGAGTTCTTCACCTTAGAATCCACTAGTGTGGATGTAGCCAGGGCTGCGTCACGTCTAACCAACTCCAGATTTGCCACTGAAAGGGCGGAGTTACACGTGGAATAAGCTACTGCCCTTGAAAGAAGTCTTAAGGAGGATTGTATATCCTGAAACTCTTCCCCTTGAAGACGCAGTGATAACGCCTTAGTAAGGTGATCTGCGTAAGATAAGGCATCTAAATTGGCTCTGTTAGACGCAATAGCTGTTTCCAACACTGCGGTTGGAATAGAAGCTGACGACGGTAATGATAGCTCTAAGTCTTCCGCCTCGTCGTCCATACGCAGAGGAACTCTCGGTATACCCTGACCTGCCGTGTCGAATTTATTCCTTGCATTAATGAAAGGCAGGTTGAGAGTATTTGCGGACAAGAAACCTGCTTTCCCCGTCCTGGAAGCAAGTTTAAAAATAGCGTCGTTCAATAATTCAAATGTTCTTGCAACATTATTGGACTGCGACGGAAACTCGGGAGCGATGTCCCTGAACCGCTCGAAAAAATCAGAGTCCAATGACGCTATAATTCTCCTGTCCGGAAGCGCAGCAGTCTGGCCCGACGGAACAACTTGAGGAAGAAAGTGCCGGATGAAGTCCACGGCAGCTTTGTGTTGTTCCGAAAGGGATAGCTCCAATTCATCCGTATCCCTTTCACCATCCGGTCGGACCTCCCGATGTTCCCGGTCGTCCGCCCCCGATGCTTCGGCGGAGCGTACCGACCCAGCGCCGTCGGATAATTCTCGATCCGACACCGTTTCTGTCGGCTGCTGGGATGCTGCGATAAGCTGTGCTATCTGCACTAGAACGTCCGACGTCGAGACCTGCGGAGGAGCGGTCTTTCGCTGCTTCGCCGAGGGCAGCTCCGCATCAGATGGCTCCCGCATACTTTTCCTATGCAAACGTCCGGAGTCCATCGGTCTCGAATCCCTGGCTGCCGGATGGTGTGACCTGGTCGCCGAAGAATCCTTCATCGGCAAAGCTGGCAAAATATCGGAGGTCACGCAGCCAAGGTGCGGTCGTGTGCGCCGACGAGAAGAGGAAGCCTTAACAGTCTCTGCGGACTGCTTATACAATGGAGCGTCCCGAGCGACGGACGTATGCTCCGCTAAAGACACATTTTGTACCACAACATCTGGTCCCAGATGTTGTTGTACGAGAGAGGGGCCTCTCTCGCTCGCGGCCCGGCTGGACCTGGACGAGCTAGGAACCGGACTAAAAGGCTTCCTCCGTTCTCGTTCACTATCCGCCGTCACTGGGTGTGCATCTATTATTTTTATAGTGCTTGCATCACCCAAAATTTCCTCTTGGACCGCATCGGACGAACCCGGCTGCCGAACCATTCGGTGAATGGACGCTACACCGGGCGAGCTAGCGGACGACATTTGTCTAATCTCCATGAGCACTTTTGCCGCTAGCTCTGTATTTATTTGTGACGACGGACGCACACTTGAAGAAGATAACATGGAAACATCACCCTGTTCTGGTTCCTCTGAAATAGAAACTGAGAGAGTAGAGTGACCTTGTGGAGAAAGAGCCGGCATCGCTCTTTCTCCAGAAACAACATATCGTGACACACGTTTCCAATGTTTCTCATCCCAATGTTCACATACAGGACAGGGATTAATGCGAGAACACTGACTACAATTAATACAATAATCATGAAAGTCAGAGGAAGATTTCTTCCTATTACAATTTGAACAAAGTCCCTTCATTGTGAAAGAACAACAATAAGTCCTAGTTACTCGCAAAAACCCCTGACACAAAGATACATAATAACATGATCCATTAATAAATGAAAAAACAATTGCAAAACAAAATAATTTTGAAAAAATATTTTTTCAGAGAAGCCCAAGTTGCTGAAAAGTAACGTTGAGCCCCGATGGATCCGATGGCAAAGTGTGGTCAAAAATTTTAAAATTATATAAAATAATTAATGAGACACTTTCGGATAATATAAATGTATCTTATAATGAGATAAACTACCACAAAGGCAAACAGCCCCCCTCAAAAAAGGCTGTTGCCAATGAAAACAAACAGTGTAAACACAGTAGAAAACATGACTCCAGGCACTGAAAAAACTGGCCCGGAATCAGTCATCAATTACACTCTATCTGATGCAAAACAGAGACTCCCAGGGGAGAATCTGCAGAACATCAGATGGAAGATGCAGAACACAAACGTTATACACCCATGGGTGAAAACGTAACTATGGGGAAAATAACAGAAAACATTCTGTAACCAAGCAACTCTCCCAGGGAATTTTAGAAATGAAACTTCTCAAAAATATGCCAAAAGCATGGGAGAATTGCAAGGGGGGACTTTAGAAGGCTAGGGGAGAGGAAACACTGAATAAGCAGTGCAACAATTAGCAAGAATGACAACAAGAGGCCCATGCCTCGAAAATAGGCAACTTAACATAATTTCAACAAAAAATTTTAAGTACAGCCCTGATTATTTTTTGCCACTTCTTTTTTCCTCTCCTCCTTCTATCCTCCTTAGAATCACATTTTCTCCAAGAATTACGTGTCTGGCATCCTTTAAACTGAGATTTACAAGCACAAAGATCAGTGAGATGTTGACTGATGAAGGGCCAAACAGAGAATGATATTTGGCGCCAATTTCGGGACGACTGCGTCACTGCGCATGCGCAGTAGAGTCGTACTATGGAGGTCCTTTAGGACATGATTTCTTTTTGTTTTGGATGCAAATTTTGGGGATTGGGGGGCAAAATTTGTGTTTGGCCCTGGTTTTTGTGGAGTTAGCACCAGCTAAGTCTGGGTCATTGGTACAGTATAAAAATAAGGTATTTTATGATATATATTTCAACTGTGTTCATGTTTATTTCTGTGTTTTTTTCCACTGAGATTTGTCTGAATTTGTGATCAATGTGCGAGTGTCGAAGTGAAAATAGGTGACTTACTTTAAAAAAATTGAAGAAAACTCCACCTTCATTTAAATGCAGTTTTTGGAAATTAACATATATGAAAAGGAATTAAATAATATATATTTATTTATTCCTTCATAGAATAGCTTTAATTCTCATCCCTTTTCCAAAATCAAAATGTAAACAACAACTATTTAGCACAGTTTAAAAGTAGGTTAAAGTCGCTTAGGATACCGAAAAATCATGACTGCATATTTAAACACAATGGACTTATTTTCTAACACTACATTTATTCTGTTGTGCTGACTACAGAACTGTTAACTGTTGGCCATCAGTACCCAGAAAATTTCGAATGGAATTAAAAAAAAAAATGCTTCAATGATGAAAAGAAAAGTTCTGTGTAGGGCAAAAACGTCCCACATGCATGAAGTTTGATCAAGACACTTTCCAAGTACTAATGTTCTTGAAGTAACTGAACATTAGGACATCTTTTCCTGTTAACATTTCCAGACTTGGGAAATTATTAGCTAGTCTAGACTTTGATAAGAGCAAACCACAGGTGGAGGTGCCGGGGAGGGGGGGGGGGGGGGGGGGGGGACAAATCAAGTTATTTTATGATTTTTTAACATAGCATAAATGCATCAGCATAGTTGACACCTAGTTCTGGATATTATAACCTGGTGTTAATAGTGGTCCATCAGCTGAAAACTCACAAGTTTTTTCTTTTAGTTTTGTCTCCGCGTGAACTTTTCCCTGAAAACCATCCCATTTCCCTGAAAATCACCCTCAGGTTCCCTGAAAAATTATTCTGGAGGTTAACATGTCTGCTTCAGCATTGCAAAGCCTTCTTGCACTCAAGGAACAAGTTTATCATTTTTTTTTTCAACTTGGGTAAAATATCAGACATAAACCATTCAATTTTTATTTTTTTTAAGTTTACATTGGTTATAAAAAGAGAGCATGCGGCAGCCAAAAGGGCCATGCAGGAGGGCCTGAGAAACAGATTTTTATTTTTTTATGCCTTATTGTCCACTTTGTGTTGACAGTGAATAAAGAAGAATTGGGAACTAGACTGTTTACAAATGAGCTGACAGTGATATCAAACGATGAAACAGCAATTCATAGTACAGTGGAGCCCACTTAATTGGATATCTCTTAATTGTATATCCCTGTTAATTGAATATAATTTTCAAATAGAAAACCATTTACCATACCTTCAGTACAAATTTGAGCTGTTAATTGCATATGGGTTGTAGAGTAAACTCCTGTTAATTGTATATAAATTTTTGTAATATGTCGAAAAAATTGCTGTGACACGCACCAAATTCCCCTTATTTATCAACCTTATTGGCCTCATACATCCAATACAGACATTTATTCTATTATATCTTGTTTGACAGAGCTCTACGAGGTCTGTCAAACAAGATATAATAGAATAAATGCTCAGTTTACCCCCAGAACACAAGAAACTGACCAAATCCCTATTAATTGTATACTCCCGTTAATTGAATAATTTTCACTGGCAAAATGGATATTCAATTAAGAGGATTCTACTGTACTAGAGGGGGTGCTGTCAGTGTTTGTGTAAGTTCTAAAGTTGTACAGGGAGTGGGATATTATGTTGAATAATTAACAAATGATCGTTTCAACACTACTACAATCATCGTGGCAGCTTATGAAGCTTGTTACTGCTTGTATGAAGGTTGTGAATGAAACGTTAAATATGAACAACTTTGATCCCGTGGTGTTCCATGTAAACATCGACACGAACCAATGTTCAAACATTTCTGCCGATGGTCAGCCAATGGCTTACGATCAGTCGATGTCAGATGCGATTGCCAAACATCGGTTAATCACTATATCTTACCTCAGAAAATGGATGCCAGTACTCAGCGAAGTAGGAAAATGCTAAATAATGATTTATCAGAAGAAGAACTGAAAAGACAAAAACAATACTGTTTAATATATCAGTTACATGTAGATCTTTGAGGAAATGTTCCTCAAGACATTTGTTTCTGTTCTAGTAAACATGTATTCTTCAACCCTCTTTGAAAAATGGTCACTGACTCAAGCCAGTGCCACTGGGAAAATCTGCATCATGAGGGTATTGAGATCTTCAGCTATTTTCATTAGTGATTCAGTGAAATGGTTTTTGCACACCAAAGACATGCTGGGAAAATGTAGGGTTTGTTACGTCCAGCGGCCCATGCAGGAGATAATGTGGGGTTTGTTATGACTTTGCACACCAAAGACGTGCTGGGATAATGTAGGGTTTGTTACGTCCAGCGGACCTTATTATCAGTAGAAATTTTCCAATCCACGATACATCCTGAAGCCAAAAGGGGGAAGCAGAGATGCCAGAGAAGTAGCCGAGATCTATCCCTCAGCATCGTGAGACGATCTCTTGGAACTTGGTCAGTAACTCCTTACATGTAGGCAAGTTTATTCTGCCACTTCTGATGTTATTGTTGGAGTACTCTCACATTATATACCTGTCTTCTCGAACCGGCAATTTGGAACAAGCTTGTCGAGCTCGTTCCAAAGAGGGGGTCACATGATATGGTTTTGTTGAAATTTTTTGAAAAAAATTAAAAAATGATATTTCAAATAATAAATTTTGAAATCGTCTGCGTTGGGTAAAGGGTTAACACAAAGGTAAGTTTTGGAAGCAAAAATAAAATTCTATGGTTATTCAAGAAAAATATTAGAAGTGTCATTACGTCATGTTGGGTAGGTACATTGTAGTAAACACCTTGTATGCTGCTAAGGGATTTTTTTAATTGGGGTTTAATGACACTTTTGACAGCCAGGTTCACCTGATGTTGGACAGTCTTACGTGTGGAGTAAGCTGGAGAACACTGAGTAGCTGCGAGCAACTGTCAGACTCAACATACGGTACTAAGTACGTGCAAGCAGTGTCAGCATTGGTTGAAGACAAGCACACCATCAATGAGCAGTACACTTTAGTACTCAGTGCCACCATGCCTTCACATGGGCAGTTGGGATTAAGTACCTTGCTCAAGGACACAATGCTGTTACCCCTGGTGAGGACTGATCCGGCACCTTTTGGCATGAAGTCCAATGCCATAACAACTGAGTCATCATGTGCCCCTACAGGAGGATATTTCTGTCAGGACTGGATCTCCCTTGTCACTGAAATATGCATAATTTAGGTACATTTAATTGAATTTCTCTTCTCTAAATTGAATGGAATTCTTCCCCAATTATTTCTGAGTTAAATGTAAATGAGTATTTTATCAAATCTAGTCATGGCTGCTGTGTCAAATATCTTGAAAATACTCAACGGGATGAGTTAAAAGAATATTTCCTTGTCCAAAATGTTTTGCTGAAAGTCAATGTCTTTTAATGTGTAATCATTCACCAAACTTACATGTAAAAATTGCTAATCAAAAATCATTTTTCCCTCAAAAGCATTATGTGTGGCCTCATATTGGTAGGGGCTCACTGAACAAATTCCAATGAGGGGGTCTTGTAATAATAATAATAATAATAATAATAATAATAATAATAATAATAATAATAATAATAATAATAATCAATTTTATATAGCGTCAAACCACCAAAGGTGCTCTAAAGCACTTTACAACAAAAAAAAAAATCAATTTAATTTATGTATTCCGGAAAGAAAAAAAAAGTTTTGTTGAATAAATGAGTTTTTAATTGTTTTTTTAAATTTTCTATACTTGTTAGAGATCTGATATGCAATGGCAATGTATTCCACAGTCTGGGCCCAGCAATTGCAAAGGCCCGTGTCCTGGCTAGCTCAGATTTTATGAATAGTACAACCAGACTCAGATTCAGCTTATCTGCAGACCGTAGGGGACGCGTGGGAGAGTAGCGAATGACAAGCGTTCTCAAGTACTCTGGGGACAGGCAGTGAATGCATTTATGAACTAGTACGAGAATTTTGAATTCAATTCTATATTGAACCAGCAGCCAATGAAGATCTTTCAGAATAGGAGTGATATGGTTATAGCTTTTAGAACCACTGAGAATTCAAGCTGCAGTGTTCTGAATTCTTTGCAGCCGTTGTAACAGTATGTTTGGCAGACCAATGAAAAGCAAATTGCAGTAGTCCAAGCGTGAAGAGTCTTGTAATGGAAATTCTTCAGTTTTACTTTAAAGCTCATTCATTTTACAAGGATTGGTGAGTAGTTGTTACACATCATACATTAAATGCCTTTCCGTAGTCCAGTGGTATTCTCCAGTTTTTCAAGTTTTTTTTTTTAAAGAGCCATTTTCCAGTTGAGTCAGGTAAAGAGGTTATACCTTAACAATTGAATGTCCTACTTATTTGAACATGTTTTGCTGACAATTTAATTTGTTTATCCAATTCCGGGCTTAAAATCCATGCGATTCATACAACTGATTCTCACAAGGAAAATCAACTTTGATTCTTGCAAAATGTCCATCAAAGTGAACAGTTGAAAAAATATTTTTCAAAAAATTTCAACAAAATAACATCATGTGACCCTTCACAGGCCTTTAGATTACCCCAATTTCACACCGTTTACAGGTGTGCCCAAATTATAGAAGGTGTGAAGACATCAAGAAAAATATATATATATAAATTTTCTGTGCCTCTTCAACATTTGAGACTAACTTCCATCAGAAAATGATCATAGAAAGTATTAGAAACACAAAGAAAGACATGGCAATAAAACATAACAGGATAAGGCTGTTATTTCTGTTTTGAATGTGTCCAAATTAGAGCAAACAGGTGTGTCCAAAATAAATGAATTTAACCCTTTACCTAACGAATCGCCCACACCCGCTTGCATAATTTGCAAACTGATCAGTTGAAAAATGAAAGTGACACTGTAGCTCAACTTGACAAACTTGAACTTGGTAAGTTATAAGTGAAATGCCAAAATTGAAGATCATTGGGACCAATGTTGGGGAAATTTAAAAATAACAGCATTGTGTGTGCACAACGTTAGAGTAATCCAATCCTTTTTAAATGTAAACTGTAATTCGCCATGGCTAAAGGAAGAATGTTGATACACAAATGCAGTAAATTCAGAGGTTATTGTAAACGGCAAATTTGTTCACAGAAATGAATGCTAATAACAGCTCTTATCTAAAGGTCTTGCCTTATGAGCACACCAAGTTCAAAAACAATCCTATGATAAATGTGGCCTGTAGGCCATGTCAAAGAATGTTGATGCCCAAACGCAATAAATTCAAAGATTGTTGCCTACAGCAACAGTTTTTTATGGAAATGAAAAGAAAATCAATAGCTCTTATCTTTGTCACCCTGCATAAGCATACAAAGTTTCAAAACAACCTGATAATGAATGTGCCCTCTGAGGCATGCCAAAGGAAGATGTTAACGCACAAATGCACCAAGTAAAAGGTCATTGCTTGTGGCAATGGGTTTTTTTGGGTTTTTTATGGAAATTCATAAATATACCCTGCAGAGAGTGCAAAAGGGATAAGTTGATGTACAAATGCAGTAAGTTCAAAGGCTGGTGATAACGACAATAATTTTTTATGGAAATGAAAAAAAGCAACAGCTCACATCTAGAGGTCACCCCGAACACACATTCCAAATTTCAAAGTTATGTTATCATAAATGTGCCCTGAAGGGTGTGTTAAAGGGAAATATTGAGGTCTGACTAAACTAAGTTCAATGGTCAGAGGCAACATTTTTTGACAGAAATGGAAGAAAATCGACAGCTCCCATACAGATGTCACCCCAAACAAGCACACCAAGTTTGAAAGCGATCTAATCATAAATGTGCCCTGCAGGGCGTGTCAAAGAGAAATATTGATGCTTAACTGCACTAAGTTTTTACTAAGTTCATCGAAGGTCATTGCCAGTGGCAACATTTTTTTGATGGAAATCAACGAAAGTTAAAAAATTTATAGTAATTTATATATTTTTTATACTTACCAATGACCCAGACATAGCTGGTGCTAACTCTTAAAAATATAGGGCAAAACACAAATTTTGCCCCCAATCCCCAAAATATGCATCTAAAACCAAAGAAAACATGTCCTGAATGGCCCTCCATACTTCACCTCTACTGCGCATGCGCAGTGTTAAGGACGTCCCGAAATTGGCGCCATTAATCATTCTTATAACCAGTGCCTGGTAAGTGCTATGTACTCAGCGGGGAGGTATGAGTTCCCAACTCCTGGGAGGGCCATCCCCATCTGGGTCATTGGTAAGTATAAAAAATATATAAATTACTATAAATTTTTTAACATTTTTATACTGTACCAATGACCCAGACATAGCTGAATAGTAAAAAGGCTGGAGGGCCTAGGACATAGAGGAAATTCCAATAAGCTCAATTATATAAAATAGAGTCATCCCCTTGAGGGGAAAAGGAGTATTAGGCCTTACATGTATCTTTCTTATTTATGATAAATTAGAAAGACACAACACCTTCCATAATTGAGCATCATAACATCCATGTACTCTATTAATATCCAGTATAATCCTTATACTAATAATTTTTAAAGTAAGCCAATAAATAAAGTTAGTCTAGAGAATAGAGACTCTTTATACTCCTTAAAAGTGTCTGAGGATTGTATAATAACGCCCGTTTGACATGTGATATATTCAAAAGCTATACTTTAAAAACTATGACTTGAATGAATTTTTAAAACATAAACTTATCACTTAAAAACCATCCCAGTAACAGCTCAGAATTACTAACTCCGGAGGAGGTATCCCCTTGTTTTCATAATAAAACAGGTGACCCAAGGGAACACCCTCCCCCCCCCCCCCCTTCTCCTTGCCCTGGGTCAAATAGCCCAGAGCGAAGAGGGCAGCAGGACGGAGTCACTGCCGGAACAGAAAGCCTACCTAGCTATAGTAGCAACTGTTAAGTGAATGACATTCTGAGCAGTAGATAAAAGACCTAACAATGGAGGCCTCCAGAAATGGACTCAATATTTCTGAGATAAAAATTCATGAATGTGGATGGCTGGGCCCAATGTGCAGCCTTCATAAAATCTATAATAGCGACACTATTAATTTAAGCCCAAGATGTAGAAAGAGCTCTTACTTCATGAGCCGAAATCTCAAGCACAAACTGCTGAGTTAATGATATACCATAAGCAGTACCGATAGTTAATTGAATCCATTAGCAATAGAATGGAGCGTAATGTCCTTCTATTAGGCATCAAAGACAGAAGAAGCTTACGTCCTTACTAATAAACTGATATCTGTTTATAAATACGTAAACTCTAACCGGACAGAGTAAAGGCCTATGCCGTACGAAGACGGAAGGACCTAAATAACAATAGGTTCCGGATATTTATTAGGAGCCTGATTCTTAACCAAAAATCCAACATTAGTAGTAAAGGAAATAGTGTTTCCGATACTACGAAAGTGAGAATCGTCCACTGATAGTGCATGAAGCTCACTGACTCTTCAGTAGAAGAGAAGACTAAGAGAATAACTGTCTTAAAAGGTCAGAATTTGAAAACTACTGTTTCCAGATGCTCAAATGATTACTTAGCTAAATAAGAACCGAAGCTAAATTCCGTATAGGAATTTAATCTAAGGATTCTAGGTCTATTTATCGAAAAGTTTCTAACTGACTTAGATAAAGAGACATCAGACTCAATTGTAAACTATCATAGAGTGCATAGGTATGAGATAACATAGACCTATAACCTTAATAGTAACAGGCTGCAGTTGATCTAATCAAACAAGTATACTAGAAAGTTGCAATGTCTAGTATGGAGGGATCAAAAATATCAACATAATGATCCCTACACCAACGACGGAAGAGCCTCCAATTTAGCCGCATAGTATAGCGAAGAAGAGGTTCTCCTACAGTAAGAAATCGTGTCCATAACTCGTCCTGTACAATGCATGCCGTGCAAGAAGGACCACACAACGGAATACGTGAAGGTTGAGACCTTGCGGGTTGTGATGGAGTTGACACGATTTCCCCAGCGAAAGAAGATCCTCTCATGGAGGAAGTTTTCGCGGTAAGTCCCACAGTAGACACCTGAGTAAATTTACCCATGGTCTCTGTGAAGACAGAGATGCTATCAACAGAATTGTATTGTGGATGTTTATCTTAGCAATACTTGCTGAATCAACAGCGCTGGAGGATATGCATATCCTATCATTCCGTCCTATTAGATCAATAGAGCGTCAACAACATAAGCTCAGGGATCCGGACATAGAAACACATACGTCTGCAATTGAATAGTGAGTTGTGTCGCAAATAAATTATCATTGGGCGCTCCCATTGATAGCAAATCTGATTGAATACTTGATTGATGAGAGTCCATTCTGACAGCAACAAGCGACTCTTACGTGAAAAGGAGTCTGCTAATACAATCAGATGACCCGGAATATGACTATAACAAACAGAAGGATTCTTTCCGTTAAATTGAATAACGGAATCCAATGAGTGCCTCCCTGGTTCCGGAGATACGCAACTACTGTCGTATTAACGAACAGGATTTGGACAGGCATTTCTGAATAATGTTCATTCAATGACATAGTGCAAGCCTAACTAACATCATTTCCTGGAAGTTAAGTGCTTGCCTAGAAACTGCGGAACCCAAAGAACCTGGCACTTCGAATCCGCTGGGATCAATATTGTACCCCAACCTGTTTGACTGGCATCCGTCATAATCATAAAACTCGGATCCGGCCACTGCAGTGGCACTCTCTGAGTCAACCACCGAATGTTTGCCCCAGTCTGAATCTTTTGCTACACTTGATAGACAAGAGAATGTGTATATCGAGCAATTCATAGATTGCTGAAAAGTTGCCGTCGAAGAGAAGCTTCTCCGAGACCGAAGCGACTCTGAGAGAGTTCTTCACCTTACTATCCACGCGCGTGGATGTAACTAGGGCTGCGTCACGTCTAACCAACTCCAGGTTGCCACTGAATGGGCGGAGTTATACGTGGAAAAACTACTGCTCTTGAAAGAAATCACATTGAGGATCATATCCTGGAATTCTTTCTCTTGAAGACGTAATGATAACGCCTCAGTAAGGTGGTCTACGTATGATAAAGCGTCTAAGTTAAGCCTATTAGACAACATTGTCGTTTCCAACATCGTGGTTGGAATTGACATAGACAGCGAAAAAGATAATACCCAGTCTTCAGCACCGCCGTCTAGACGCATATGAACTCTCGGTATGCCCTGTTCTGCCGATATAAATTATTTCCTAGAATTGAAAAAAGGCAGAATAGAGCATTGCGGACAAGAAACTAGACTATCATGCTTGGTAGCAAGCTTATATATAGCGTCGTTAAATAATTCGAATGTTCTAAAGACATTATTGGACTGTGTCGGTAAGTCAGGGACAATGTGCCTGAACCGATCAAAAACTCCGTGTCCAATGACGCTATTAGTCTCTTATCCAGCATCGCAGCAATGTAGTCCGACGGAACAACCTCTGGAAGATAATGCCGGAAGAAATGTATGGCAGCTTCTGTTGTTCCGAAAGGGAAAGCTCGAAATCGTCTGAATCCCTTTCGCCATCCTGTCAGGCCCTATAAAGTGTTCGGTCGTCCGAACCTGATGCAACAGCGGAGCGCATTATTCGGATTATTCCTGATCTGACCGAGAATTGTCGTTTGCTGGGCTGCTGCGATAAACTGTACTATTTTGGATAGCACGTCCGTCACTGAGGCCTGTGGAGAAGCGGTCTTACTATGCATTGCCGCTGGAAGCTCCGTGTTCGTTACCCCGTGCATACTTCTATTATGCGAGTGAACGGAGTGTATAGGCCTCGTGTCCCTTGGCTACCGGATGGCGTGACCTGTTCGCCGTGGAATCATTGAAATGACGAAGCTGGCCGGATACTCGAGGTCATGTAGCCAATGTGCGGTCATGTGCGCTGCTGTGAGGATGAGGAAGCATTATAGACAGTCTCTCGGACTGTCAATATAACGGAGTGTCCCAAGCGACGGACATATGCTCCGAATGCGAAATGTCTGTACCACAACATCCGGTCCCATATGTTGTTGTACGAGAGAGGGACCTCTCTCGCTCGCAGCCCGGACGGACCTGGACGAGCTAGGAACCGGACTAACAGGCTTCCTCCGATTTGTCCTCTAATCCGTCGTCACTGGGTGTGTACTAAAGTCTATTATAGTGCTCGCATCACCCAAATCTCCTTCCTAGACCGCAACGGACGAACCCGACTACCGAACCATTCGATGAATGGACGCTACACCAGGTGAGCTAGCGAATGTCAACTCCGTCGATCCTACTAGGGACCTCTTAGGCGATTGACGTATTCCATGAGCACTTATTGCCACTAGCTCTTCATTAACTATGACGACAGAGGCACACTTTGAAAGACATCTCAGTAACTTTGCGAACAAGAAACCAGACATGCTTGTTAATAGCAAGCATATAATAATATATATAGCATCGTTCAATAATTCGAAAGTTGTGTGACATTATTGGACTGTGTCGGAACTGAGGGACGATGTCCCTGAACCGAACCAAAAAATTTCTGTGTCCACCGACGCTATCAGTTTCTTATCCGGCATCGCAGCATTCTGGTCCGAAGAAAGAACCTCTAGAAGATAAAGTCAGATGACATACACAGCAGCTTATGTTGTTCCGAAAGGGAAACCTCGAAATCCTCCGAATCCCTTTCGGTATCCCGTCGGACCGGATGAAATTCTTGGACGTCCGTACCTGCTTCCGCAGAGCGTCCCGACCCAGCATCGTCGGATAATACATAATGCGACAGAGATTCTGTCATTGCTGGGATGCTGCGATAAGCTGTGCTATTTGGGATAGCACGTCCGTCACCGAGGCCTGTGCAGTAGCGGTCTTACGATGCTTTGCCGCTGGAAGCTCCGTGTACGTTGACTCCCGCACACTTTCTTATGCGAACGTCCGGAGTCTGCAGGACTCGTGTCCCTGGCTACCGGATGGTGTGACCTGGTCGCCGATGATTCTCTGATTGGCGAAGCTGACTGGATATCCGAGGTCACATAGCCAAGAGCGGTCGTGTGCGCTACCATGAGGATGAGGAAGCCTTATTGACAGTCTCTCCGGACTGACTATATATCGGAGCGTCCCGAGCGGCAGACGTATGCTCCGAATGCGAAACACTTTGGACCACAACATCTGGGGCCAGATGTTGTTGTACGAGAGAGGGGCCTCTCTCGCTCACAGTCCGGATGGACCTGGACGAGCTAGGAACCGGACTAAAAGGCTTCCTCCGTTCTCTCCTCTAATCCGCCGTCACTGGGTGTGCATTTGATTGATTTATAGTGCTCGCATCACCCAAAACTCCTTCTAGACCACAACGCACGAACCCGGCTGCCGAACCATTCGATGAATGGACGCTACACCGGGCGAGCTAGCGGATGTCAAAGGCCGTCGAACCTACTAGGGTCCTCTTAGGCAATTGACGTATTTACATGAGCACTTTTCCGCTAGCTCTTCATCAATTGTGACGACGGAGGCACACTTTTGGAAGACATCACGGATACATCACCCTGATCATGATCGTCTGAAATAGAGATTGATAAAGTAGAGTGACCCTGCAGGGAAAGGACGAGAATGGCCAATTCCCCACTAACATACCGTGACACACGCTTCCCATGTTGTCATCGAAATTAACACATAAAGAACAGGAGTTAGTGCGAGTACACTGACTACATTATACAATGATTATGAAAGTCAGAGGAAGATTTCCTCTTATTACAATTGAACAATATCCTTTAATTGTGAAAAGAAAACAAAGTCCTAGTACTCGCACTAACCCCTGACAATCAAAATACATAATAACATGATCCATTAACATAGAAAAAATAATTGAAATCAAAAAAAAATTTTGAAAAAATATTTTTTCAGAACAGCCCAAGTTTCTGAAAGTAACGTTGAGCCCCAATGGATCCCAAGCCTTAGTGTGGACAAAAATTCTAAAAATATTTTAAACAATTTATGCAACACTTACGAACAATAATAATGTATCTAGTTATGATTAAATTAACATCAAGATATTATTTTCCAGAAATCCCCCCCTCACACAGAGGGCTGTTGTAAATGTAAACAATGAGTGTAAAAACACTAAAATAAGACTCCAGGCACCCAGGCCCGAAATCAGTTACCAAAATTACACTATCTGATGCAAAACAGAGACTTCCAGGGAAGAAACTGCAGAACATCAGATGGTAGATGCAGAACACAACGCCTAACCACCCGTAGGTGAAGACGTAAACATGGGGAAAAGAACAGAATTCATTCTGTTATTCAGCTAAAACTCCCAAGAAAATTTAGCAATAATAATTACAAAAACTATGCCAAAAGCATGGGAGAATAGCAAGGGGGGACTTAAAGGACAGGGAGAGAGGAAAACACTTAAAAAACAGTGTAACTAAATAATCAGAATGACAACAAAATGGCTGCTGCCTCGAAAGTTAAAAAATTTATAGTAATTTATATATTTTTTATACTTACCAATGACCCAGACTTAGCTGGTGCTAACTCTAACAAAACCAGGGCCAAACACAAATTTTGCCCCCCAATCCCCAAAATTTGCATCCAAAACAAAAAGAAATCATGTCCTAAAGGACCTCCATACTACGCCTCTACTGCGCATGCGCAGTGACGCAGACATCCCAAAATTGGCGCCAATTATCATTCTTACTGGCAGTGCCTGGTCAGCGCTATGTACTCAGCGGGGAGGCAAGAGTTCCCAACTCCAGGGAGGGCCATCCCCGTCTGGGTCATTGGTAAGTATAAAAAATATATAAATTACTATAAATTTTTTAACATTTTTATACTGTACCAATGACCCAGACTTAGCTGAATAGTAAACAGGCTGGAGGGCCTAGGACACAGAGGAAAATCCAATAAGCTCAACTATATGGTAAAGAGGTGGTAACCCCTTAAGGAGAAAAGGAGTATTAGGCTTTACATGTATCTTTCTTATTTAATATTAAATTAGAAAGATACACTACCCTTAATAATTGAGCACAATAACATTCATGTTCTCTATTAACATCCAGTATATCCCTTATACTAATTATTTTTAAAGCAAGCCAATAAATAAAGTAGTCCAGAGAATTGAGACTCTTTATAGTCATTTAAAAGTGTCCGAGTATTCTATATTAAAGCCCGTTTGACACTTGACATATACAAATGCTTCACACCGAGCTACACTTTAAAAATAAGACATGAATGAATTTTAACATTAATATTACACTTTAAAACCATCCCGGAAGCGACTCAGAAATACTGACTTGGAGGAGGCATTCCCTTGCTTTTCACTATAAAGCAGGTGACCTAAGGGAACACCCCCCCCCCCCCCCCCCCTTCCCCTTGCCCTGGGTCAAATAGCCCAGAGCGAAGAGGGCAGCCGGACGGAGTCACTGCCGGAACAGAAAGCCTGCATAACTATAGTTGCAACTGTTTAGTGGACGACATTCTGAGCAACAGATAACGGACCTAAACAATGCAGGTCTCCAGAAATGGACTCAATATTTCTGAGATAAAAATTCGTAAATGTGGATGGCTGAGACCAATAAGCAGCCTTCATTAAATCTGTAATAGCAACACTATTAGCATAAGCTCAGGAAGTAGAAAGAGCTCTTACTTCATGAGCAGAAATCTTAAGCACAGACTACTGAGAAGAAGATAAATTTTCATAAGCAGTACGGATAGTTAATTGAATCCATCTAGCAATAGAATGGACCAAAATGTCCTTTCTATTAGGCATCAAAGACAGAAAGAAACGTTTTCATCCCTCTCTGATAAACTGAGATCTCTGTTTATAGATACGTAATGCTCTAACAGGACAGAGTAAAGGCCTACGCCCGTCTGAAGACGGAAGAGCCTTAATAACAATAGGTTCCGGATATTTATTAGGAGCCTGATTCTTAGCTAAAAAACCCACATTAGTAGTGAAGGTGATAGTGTTCCCAACACTACGATAGTGAGAATCATCCACCGACAGTGCATGAAGCTCACTGACTCTTCTAGCAGAAGAGAAAGCTAAGAGAAAAGCTGTCTTATAAGATAAGAATTTGAAATCTACTGTCCCAAGAGGTTCAAATGGCTTTTCCTTCAATTTAAGAAGAACCCAAGCTAAATTCCACTTAGGAATTAATCTAAGAGTTCTGGGTCTATTTATCGAAAAGTTTCTAACCAACTTGGATAAAGAGACATTAGATCCAATTTGTAAACTATCATGATGTGCATAGGTATCAGATAACATAGATCTATAACCCTTTATAGTAACAGGCTGCAGTTTGATTTCCTCAAACAAGTATACTAGAAAGTTAGCAATGTCTGGTATAGAGGGATCGAATATATCTACAGAATGATCCCTACACCAACGACGAAAAACCTTCCACTTAGCCGCATAGTTTAGCGAAGAGGAGGTCCTCCTACAGTTAGAAATCGCGTCCACTGCTCGTCCTGTAAAGTGTTTGCCATGCAAGAAGGACCGCACAACGGAAAAACGTGAAGGTTGAGACCTTGCGGGTTGTGATGGAGTTGGCGCGATTTCCCCTGCGAAAGAAGATCCTCCCGTGGAGGAAGCTTTCGCGGTAGGTCCCACAACAGACACCTGAGTAGATTTATCCACGGTCTCTGTGGCGACAGAGATGCTACCAACAGAATCTTGCATTGAGATTGTTTTATCTTTAGCAATACTTGTTGAATTAACGGCGCTGGAGGATACGCATATCCTATCATTCCGTCCCAAGGGATCGACAGAGCGTCTACTGCAAATGCTCTTGGATCCGGACACGGAGACACATACGTCTGCAACTGATTGTTGAGATGTGTCGCAAATAAGTCTATCATTGGCCGTTCCCATTGGTAGCAAATCTGATTGAATACTTGTTTGCTGAGAGTCCACTCCGACGGCAACAAGCGACCCTTTCGTGAAAGGGAGTCTGCTAGCACATTCAGACGACCCGGTATGTGACGGACCGAAAGAAGAACGTGATGTTCTAGCGCAAACAGAAGGATTCTTTCCGTTAGATTGAACAACGGAACTGAATGAGTGCCTCCCTGATTCCGTATATACGCCACTACTGTCGTATTGTCGGATAGGATTTGGACATGAGCATTGTGAATAATGTCCATCCAGTGATGTAACGCAAGCCAAATTGACATCATTTCCTTGATGTTTATGTGCTTGCACAGGAATTGCGGATCCCAAAGACCCTGGCATCTCGAATCCGTTGGGATTAATGATGCACCCCAACCTGTTTGACTGGCATCCGTCATAATGGTAAAACTCGGATCCGGCAACTGCAGCGGAACTCCCTGAGTTAACCACTGAATGTTTGCCCAAGTCTGAATCTCTTGTTTCACTTGATCTGACAAGAGAACGTCTACATCGAGCGAATGAATTTTCACACTCCAATTCTGAGTCAAGAAAATTTGAAGAGGACGTGTGCGTAACCGCCCCATCGGAATGAGATCCGCGGCGGCTCCGCACAGACCTATCAGTCTCATAAATTCTCTCGCCATGACTTTGTCTGCGTGCAGACAATAGCGAGCGTAACAACTGACTAATTTCGCTCTGGTTAACGGCAGACGAACGAGATTGTTGTGCGTCTCGAAGCTCATTCCCAGATGAGTGAATGACTT
Organism: Pictodentalium vernedei; assembly: GCA_031216915.1. NCBI lineage: Eukaryota > Metazoa > Mollusca > Scaphopoda > Dentaliida > Dentaliidae > Pictodentalium > Pictodentalium vernedei. The sequence continues at coordinate 71,986,667 of CM062295.1, read as the reverse complement.
GGACGGCACCAGATCCGACTTCTCCTCGTTTACTATAAAACCGAGACGTTGGAGCAATAGAAGAAGATTCTGAACATCGTTCTGAAGCGTTAACTCGTTGCCGTACCTCTGAAGAATGTCGTCCAGGTAGGCCAACGTTACCGCAGACGAATGAGCTCGGAAATAGATCATTACCGAGTTCATTACCCGAGTGAAAGCCCAGGGTGCTAGATTCAATCCGAAGCACATCGCCCGGAATTGATACACCACTCCTAGGACTGCGAAGCGTAGGTACTTTCGGAATGTCGGATGTACCATGACGTGAAAGTACGCATCTTTGAGATCTATGCTCGTTGCATAATCGTTCACCCGAATACTCGCTCTGACCGACCGAATCGTCTCCATATAAAACTTCGGAGCGACGATCAGCTTGTTTATCCAGCTCAAATCTATGACTGGACGGAACGAGCCGTCTGGTTTCGGAACCAGAAACAGATGGCTGTAGAATCCCGGAGATTCCTGGTTTTCTACGACCTCTACCGCGTTCTTCATTAAAAGAGACTGCACCTCTGATAACAGAGCGTCTCTTTTCTGCGGATTTGACGGAAGATGAGTCCACTTTGGACTTCGAGTTAATGGAGGCTTTCGTTTGAAGGATATCTTTAGACCTTCCGAAGTCACTCCTCTCACCCAAGGGTCATCCGTAATCGACGCCCATTCTTGTGAAAAGCTCGACAACCTTCCGCCAACCGGTACGCGATAGAGGTTTAAGCCATCACCTCCTGGACCTGCGAGGCCTGCGGTAGGAGAAACCATGTCCTCCACGGCCCGCACCTCGCCCCGTCGACCTCGGGGCATCCGACCAATTGTCCCGGCCTGAAGGACGTCCCGAACGAGAGTCGCTACCCTGACGGTCTCTCGAATAAGACCAAGAGGACGCACCGGAACCTCTATAGGAACCTCTCTTGGGCGCATTAGACCCAGAAGTGCCTGTCTTATTCGTGTCTGCTGTATCCGACTTCTTAGGAGCAGATTTGAACAACAGAGAATCCTTAGCTTTCATTGTAATTTTATCATAAATAGCAGAAAGCTTGCCGTCAAAGAGAAGTTCTCCTGAGACCGAAGCGACTCTAAGAGAGTTCTTCACCTTAGTATCCACTAGTGTGGATGTAGCTAGGGCTGCGTCACATCTAACCAACTCCAGATTTGCCACTGAAAGGGCGGAGTTACACGTGGAATAAGCTACTGCCCTTGAAAGAAGTCTTAAAGAGGATTGTATATCCTGAAACTCTTTCCCTTGAAGGCGCAGTGATAACGCCTTAGTAAGGTGATCTGCGTAAGATAAGGCATCTAAATTGGCTCTGTTAGACGCAATAGCTGTTTCCAACACCGCGGTTGGAATAGAAGCCGACGACGGTAATGATAGCTCTAAGTCTTCCGCCGTATCGAATTTATTCCTTGCATTAATGAAAGGCAGGTTGAGAGTATTAGCGGACAAGAAACCTGCTTTCCCCGTCTTGGAAGCAAGTTTAAATATAGCGTCGTTCAATAATTCAAATGTTCTTGCAACATTATTGGACTGCGACAGAAACTCGGGAGCGATGTCCCTGAACCGCTCAAAAAATTCAGAGTCCAATGACGCTATAATCCTCTTGTCTGGAACCGCAGCAGTCTGACCCGACGGAACAACTTGAGGGAGAAAGTGCCGGATGAAGTCCACGGCAGCTTTATGTTGTTCCGAAAGGGATAGCTCCAAGTCATCCGTATCCCTTTCACCATCCGGTCGGACCTCATGATGTTCCCGGTCGTCCGCCCCCGATGCTTCGGCGGAGCGTACCGACCCAGCGCCGTCGGATAATTCTCGATCCGACACCGTTTCTGTCGGCTGCTGGGATGCTGCGATAAGCTGTGCTATCTGCACAAGAATGTCCGGCGTCGAGACCTGCGGAGGCGCAGTCTTTCGCTGCTTCGCCGAGGGCAGCTCCGCATCAGATGGCTCCCGCATACTTTTCCTATGCGAACGTCCGGAGTCCATCGGTCTCGAATCCCTGGCTGCCGGATAGTGTGACCTGGTCGCCGAAGAATGCTTGATCGGCGAAGAATGCTTGATCGGCGAAGCTGGCAAAATATCGGCGGTCACGCAGCCAAGGTGCAGTCGTGTGCGCTGACGAGAAGAGGAAGCCTTAACAGTCTCCGCGGACTGCTTATACAACGGAGCGTCCCGAGCGACGGACGTATGCTCCGCTAAAGACACATTCTGTACCACAACATCTGGTCCCAGATGTTGTTGTACGAGAGAGGGGCCTCTCTCGCTCGCGGCCTGGCTGGACCTGGACGAGCTAGGAACCGGACTCAAAGGCTTCCTCCGATCTCGCTTACTATCCGCCGTCACTGGGTGTGCATCTATTATGTTTATAGTGCTCGCATCACCCAAAATTTCCTCCTGGACCGCATCGGACGAACCCGGCAGCCGAACCATTCGGTGAATGGACGCTACACCGGGCGAGCTAGCGGACGACATTTGTCTAATCTCCATGAGCACTTTTGCCGCTAGCTCTGAATTCATTTGTGGCGACGGACGCACACTTGTAGAAGATAACATGGAAACATCACCCTGTTCTTGTTCCTCTGAAATAGAAACTGAGAGAGTAGAGTGACCTTGCAGAGAAAGAGCCGGCATAGCCCTTTCTCCAGAAACAACATATCGTGACACATGTTTCCAATGTTTCTCATCCCAATATTCACATATAGGACAGGGATTAATGCGAGAACACTGACTACAATTAATACAATGATCATGAAAGTCAGAGGAAGATTTCTTCCTATTACAATTTGAACAAAGTCCCTTCATTGTGAAAGAACAACAACAAGTCCTAGTTACTCGCAAAAACCCCTGACACAAAGATACATAATAACACGATCCATTAATAAATGAAAAAACAATTACATATCAAAATAATTTTGAAAAAATATTTTTTCAGCGAAGCCCAAGTTGCTGAAAAGAAACGTTGAGCCCCGATGGATCCGATGGCAAAGTGTGGTCAAAAATTTTAAATTTATATTAAATAATTAATGAGACACTTACGGATAATATAAATGTATCTTATAATGATATAAACTACAGCAAAGGCAAACAGCCCCCCTCAAAAAAGGCTGTTGCCAATGAAAACAAACAGTGTAAAACACCAGAAAACATGACTCCAGGCACTGAAAAAACTGGCCCGGAATCAGTCATCAAATTACACTCTATCTGATGCAAAACAGAGACTCCCAGGGGAGAATCTGCAGAACATCAGATGGAAGATGCAGAACACAAACGTTATACACCCATGGGTGAAAACGTAACTATGGGGAAAACAACAGAAAACATTCTGTAACCAAGCAACTCTCCCAGGACATTTTAGAAATGAACTTTCTCAAAAATATGCCAAAAGCATGGGAGAATTGCAAGGGGGGACTTTAGAAGGCTAGGGGAGAGGAAACACTGAATAAGCAGTGCAACATTTAGCAAGAATGACAACAAGAGGCCCATGCCTCGAAAATAGGCAACTTAACATAATTTCATCAAAAAATTTTAAGTACAGCCCTGATTACTTTTTGTCACTTCTTTTTCCTCTCCTCCTTCTATCCTCCTTAGAATCACATTTTCTCCAAAAATTACGTGTCTGGCATCCTTTAAACTGAGATTTACAAGCACAAAGATCAGTGAGATGTTGACTGATGAAGGGCCAAACAGAGACTGATAATTGGCGCCAATTTCGGGACGTCTGCGTCACTGCGCATGCGCAGTAGAGGCGTAGTATGGAGGTCCTTTAGGACATGATTTCTTTTTGTTTTGGATGCAAATTTTGGGGATTGGGGGGCAAAATTTGTGTTTGGCCCTGGTTTTGTTAGAGTTAGCACCAGCTAAGTCTGGGTCATTGGTACACAGGGACCAGCCGTGAGGGCGACTAGGGCGATTATGTCGCCCTTCTAAGCCCAAAGTCGCCTAGAAAAATGGTTGGGGCGATTACAAGTCGCCCTCTAAAAATTGGCCAAAATGAGGAAAGGCTGAACTGAGTGATGCGAGGTTTACATGAAAACGATTATTTTAAAAAATCGAATGTGCTCGAGTGTGATAAATGGGCATTTTAATTCGACAAATAAACTTCCATTTATTTGAAATCGCACGACAATTAATTGTCCATTGTCGCTTTTGGCGGATTTTTTTTATTTCTATTTTGTTGCGTTTCAGTCGGAGCTTCAAGTGTCAAAACAAAAATAGGTGACTTACGCGACTCAACAAAATAACCCAGTTTAAAAGTAGGTTACGTCGCTTAGGATGCCGAAAATGTTTACACAACGGACATATTTTATAACACAGTATTTTCATTTTGTTTTGCTCACAACTATTAACTGTTGGGCTGTCTGTTCCCAGAAAAACACAAATGGAATTGAAACGCATGAAAAAAGGCTTTAGTGATGACAAGAAAAGCTTTGTACAGGACACAAGTGTGCATGTGGACGATCTTGAAAAAAGGGTCCTCCTAAACACCGGAATGACACGAAATGATGCGGAATGACACCGGAATGCCATAAAAATGATGCGGAATGACATTTCTTTTACAAAATTCTCGACCCCAGAATGTATTTTGTTTATTAACTAACAAAGTACCTCCCAAGCAACCTTCTTACATCTGGTCCTGTTCACACTTTCAGACTCAGGAAATTATTAGCTTAGTAGACTTTGGTGAAAGGCAACCACAGGAGGGTGCTGGGGGATTGGCAGGAAGAAGAGGGGAGGGGTCATGAAGGAGAGGGTAGCAGTGAGGGGATTTTCAGTCAATAATTACTTAGTGATTTTTCAACCTGGCACAGATGCATCATAGACAACTGGACCTGGATTATTTGGATGTTAATGGAGGACCACAAATTGAAAATATGACGGGGCGGCAGGAGTGGTACATGAATATTCTTAATTTTCCTCACTTGCCTATGAAGTCTCCCTACATGACTCTGCAGTCTCCCTATTTTTTCTGGAGGGAGACTTGAAGTCTCCCTAAAATTCCCCTCTAGGCTGGTCTCTGTTGGTACAGTATAAAAATATAGGTAACTTAACATAATTTCATTAAAAAATTTTAAGTTACAGCCCTGATAATATTCTGTCACACATTTTTTCCTCTCCTCCTTCTCTATCCTCCTTAGAATCACCATTTCACTAATATTTATGTGTCTGGCATCATTTAAACTGAGATTTATAAGCACAAAGATCAGTCAGATGTTAACTGATGAAGGGCCAAACTTAGAATGATTAATGGTGCCAATTTCGGAACGTTCTTGACACTGCGCATGCGCAGTAAAGGCGAAGTGTGGAGGGCCTTTCAGGACATGTTTTCTTTGGTTTTAGATGCAAATTTTGGGGATTGGGGGGCAAAATTTGTGTTTGGCCCTATATTTTAAGAGTTAGCACCAGCTATGTCTGGGTCATTGGTACAGTATAAAAATATCGATAGCTCCCATCTAGAGGTCACCCCAAACAAGCATACCAAGCATACCAAGTTTCAAAATGATCTGATCATAAATGCGACCTGTGAGGTGTGCCAAAGGAAATTGTACGTACGCCGGTGGACGAGAAGTGATGGCAATAGCTCAGTTTGACTTTGTCAAGTTGAGCTAAAAACCGATTCTTTTCAATATTTCATGATATGGTTTTGTTGATTTTATTTGAAAAATTAAAAATAATAGTAATTAAAATAATATTTTTTTGTTATTTTCTGCGTTGGGTAAAGGGTTAAAGGTCTGCCTCATTGGAATGACCCTGTTCCAATGGGGGAGGGGGGTGTCACCTGACATGGTTTTGTTGAACTCTCTTGAAAAATTTGAATGAAAGTGTCAATGACACTGCAGCTCCACTTGTCCAAGAAGGGGCTGAAATAAATAGAAAGATCCAATAATGTGAAGTCATTCACTGAAGTTTCTACAGAAAAGACATCACACCAAAGCTGCATATGAAATCTGAAAACAAGAGCACCGCTGGGCATTGCATCATACGCCCGTGAACTGTTCAAATTGTACCATTTTAACACATTTGCAATTTTTTTAGAGTGCGAGAAATTTATACTGGCATATATATATATGTTACGGTCAGACTTTGAAATCAGTGATTTTGTGAAATGACTAAATTTTTCAGTCATCTGAGAAAAAGACTAACAAGTTTGAAGCCAATCGAAAAACAAATACTAAAGTTATCATCCGGAAACCAAATATTTGACGAAGAATTCCAAGTCCAACAGGGGCCATAATTCAGGCAAAAATTGTTCAGACCGACCCCATATTCGAACTTGACCTGTATTTTGTTGTGATTAAACCACATACCAAGTTTGGAGCCGATCGGAAAACAAATACTAAAGTTATCATCCGGAAACCAAATATTTGACGAATTCTAAGTCCAACAGGGGCCATAATTCAGGCAAATATTGTTCAGACCGACCCCATATTCGAACTTGACCTGTATTTTGTTGTGATTAAACCACTAAACCAAATTTGGAGCTGATCGGAAAACAAATGCTAAAGTTATCATCCGGAAACCAAATATTTGACAAATTCTAAGTCCAACAGGGGCCATAATTCAGGCGAAAAATGTTCGGACCGACCCCATATTCGAACTTGACCTGTATTTTGTTGTGATTAAACAATATAACAAATTTGGAGCCGATCGGAAAACAAATACTAAAGTTATCATCCGGAAACCAAATATTTGACAAATTCTAAGTCCAACTGGGGCCATAATTCAGGCGAAAAATGTTCGGACCGACCCCATATTCGAACTTGACCTGTATTTTGTTGTGATTAAACCACATACCACATTTGGAGCCAATCAGAAATACTAAAGTTATCATCCGGAAACCAAATATTTGACGAATTCTAAGTCCAACTGGGGCCATAATTCAGGCGAAAAATGTTCGGACCGACCCCATATTCGAACTTGACCTGTATTTTGTTGTGATTAAACCACATACCACATTTGGAGCCGATCGGAAAACAAATACTAAAGTTATTGTTCGGAAACAGATGGACAGACGGACAGACAACACCATACTATAATACGTCCCGTTTTTCAAACGGGCGTATAAAAATCGGGTGAGGGATGGGGGCCTGTTGGGTGTAATAATGAAACTGCTGACGATTTATATGTCAAATCCAAGATGGCTGGTGGCAGCCATCTTTTTCAATGGAATGCAGAAAAATTTGATAACTCCCATCTAGACATCATATCAAAGTTACATATAAAATTTGAAAAAGATTGGGTGAGAGGTGTGGCCTGTAGGGTCTGCTAATGAAATTGTTGACAATTTATATGCCAAATCTAAGATGGCCACTGCAAAGTCATGTTTTTCAACAAAATTCAAAAAAAATTGATAGCTCCCATCTAGACATCACACCAAAGCTACATATGAAATTTCCTAAAAGATGGGGTGAGGGATGTGGCCTGTAGCCTAGGGTGTGCTAATGGGATGGTTGACAACTGATATGCCGAATCCCAGATCAGGCCTGGAAATAAGGAATGAGTTTCGTTACTCCTAATTGATTGCCGTAACCTGTTTAAAGTTATAGGGCAACCAATGGTCGTCGGTACGACCATGGTTTGGCCTGTGTTAGGAAAATTTTGAATTCCTGGGTTCAAAAACCCCATTTCCCTGCATCTGAGCACCTCAGCAGCCGTATTTCATCTAAATTTCCAGACACAAAATTAAAAAAAAAAATTTTTTCTTTGGATATCCAAAAATTTAAAAAAATTGCCCACTGCCAAAAACAGGTTGGAAAATATTCAGTGTGCATAGCTTACCTCGAAAAAGATAAAATATGGCTGTACAAAATGGCACAAATTGCGGCAATGTCATTATGTGGGAGTATATTTCATTATCGAGAAATAAAATTCACAGCATTCTAAATGAAACAATAAAAAAATCCAAACATATCAACTGTTTGTTGTTTTCATTCAATTCCTCCCAAAACCACTCAAGAATCCAAATAAACACACACGATTCCCGTGGACTTATACTTCCCAGGGTTACTAGATGATTCGCCCCGTGCCAGTGGACGATTTGCCCCTAGTTTTTGTGGACGATTCGTCAATTAAGGTAAAAATTATTCTATGATTGGCAGGGGGGTGGGGGAGGGGGGCACGGATGTGTCCGGTTGATGGACTCCAAGGCGGCCTAGTAGCAGAAACGGTCAAACCTTGCTATAATTCATATTAATTCAATTCAATTGCCTTGGAAGTGCTTGCCAACGGCGGACGCCATATAGACGTCGACTGGTGTGACCGTGTGTGTGGGGTGGGGCTTTTATTTTCCCTACAACTGAATTATTATAATTATTTACTGGGATCAAAATCTTTTTAACTGGTAAATTTATAATGTAAAATAGTTGCATCTTTACCACTGGCTTATCATAGGTGACTGGTAAAGACGAAAGTTGATTCCCCATAGAAAGCCCTTTCAGGTGATGGGTCTGGACCATAAAGTTTATGAAAGAAGTTTGTCAGGTGTTTGATCACCATTTCAAGTTGAGGTGCTTGACACAACAGTGAAGTGATGATCTTTTTTTGGTTCCGTTACCGGTAAAATGCGATCGCAAACGGTTCGGAGGTTACAGTTTTTTAAATCATTGTAATCTCCCCATAACCTGAATGACTGTTCGCGACTTATTTCCAGGCCTGAAGATGGCCACTGGCAGCCATGTTTTTCAACGAAATTCAGAAACATTTGATATCTCCCATCTAGACATCACACCAAAGCTACATATGAAATTTGAAAAAGATTGAGTGAGAGATGCAGGGTGTGCTAATAGAATTGTTGACAATTCATATGCCAAATCCAGGATGGCTGCTGGCAGCCATTTTTTTTCAATGAAATTCAGAAAAATTTGATCTAGAAATCACATCAAAGCTATAGATGAAATTAAAAAAAAAAAACAGGTGAGAGATGTGGCCCATAGGGTGTGCTAATGGAATTGTTGACAATATATATGCCAAATCTAAGATGGTTGCTGGTGGCCATGTTTTTCAACAAAATTTGGAAAAAAATTAATAGCTTCCATGTAGACATTGCACGAAAGCCACATTTGAAATTTGGGACTGAACGGGCAAGAGCGGCAGCCTGCAGAGTGTGTTAAAGGAATTATTGGACAATTTATATCCAAATCAAAGATGGCCACTGGCAGCCATGTTTTTTAACGGAATTCGAAAAAAATCAACAGCTCCCATCTGGACATGGCCCCAAAGGCACAAATGAAATTTGGAACTGATCGGGAGAGAGCTGCGGTCTGTAGGCTGTGCTAAAGGAATTGTGGACTGATGGACATATGTATGGACACCGAATCACAACCCATCCCAATAGCTCCTACTTGACCTTGTCAAGTTGAGCTAAAAAAATAATATTTAAAATAATAAATTTTGATATCGTGTGCATTGTGTAAAGGGGTTATAGCCTGTATTCATGGAATCCTACAGAACATCAAGTGTCGAGTACAAGGAAAGATAAGAGAGTTATGAAAATGGAAAATTGTAGCATGTGAAAACAAATTCTACTGTACTCACCTACTGAACCTATAAATGATGGAGAATTCAGGATAAAATATGGAAAGGTCTGTAAAACGAGATAATTGGCCACAAGGCTTAATATTCCACAAGCAATCATATACCATGGAAACTCTTCAAATATTACTAAACCAATAAATATGGCAGCTGTGATCTGCAAATATAATATTTAAAAAGTGAATATGTACTTGTATATCTAGAACCAGTAAGCTTTTGAATAATACTGACAAAACTAATGTATCTGCCACTAAATTGATGTATATTTACTCTGTGTAATAGTATATACAGTACGTGAAGAGTGGATTGTAACTAAATCACCTGCAGAGTGGAGTTATCACCCAAACTATAACTTTTAAATTTTGTATATATATTGACTAGAAACACAAGCAATGTTTCAGACAATGGACCTCCGGGTTTAACCCGGAGGTCCATTAGCTGAAACTTTGCTTGTGCTTGTTATGCTTTGCAACCAATTTGCAATTATTGCTTGGGGGGAATCTCCACTCTGCAGGTGATTTAGTGATAATACACTCTCCACATGCTGTACAGTACAATATAGACAACTCATTCCATATTGTACTGTATATACTCTTACATATACAGTACAATATAGACGACTCATTCTGATTCCGTATCATATAGATGACTCATTCTGATTCTGTATCATATAGACGACTCATTTCCGGGAATGCAACAGGCTATCATAACAGGCGCAGGAATACATTCTATGAGCGTTTCGATGATCAACTTGGCTGGTCGCTTTCAAAACAAAATGAAATTCTTTACAATTAGCAACAGAACTATTAATAGCAAATAACACCCCATCCCCCCCCACCCTACTGCACACTTGTAAACTCAAGCTTATTATCATAGGAAGTGACATTGAGAATGAATAATTTTTGAAAATTTGTGGTGACCGCATTACTCATTGTTTGTTAAAGTGCACAATAATGTTGTTCCATAAAATATGGGTCTTTTTTTAAACCTTTTCTCGCCCAACATTATGTCCCAAAACTGTATTAATAATTTAAGATTTAATCTGTTTATGTGACAGAATTGTTAGATAAATGAATTATCATGATAATGTGCATGTTCTGTGATTTGCATCCGATTCTCGGTGGTGTCCAGAATGGGATCACAACTCGCCGGCAAAGCCGGCTCGTTGAGATCTCATTCTAGACACCACCTCGAATTTGATACAATTCACAGGACATGTACATTATCATGATAATCTGTATATATCTTTCTCTTCCTACACTGGTAAGACCAGAATCTGATATGATCTTAATGCATAGAGATTATTACCATTATGTGAATGTACAAAATATGTATCCAAGTCGAGCACTGGGTTCTAAGGGCAGATCACGACGAGTTGAAGACGAGTTGTGATCTACCCTTAGAACCCGGAGTGAGACTAGGATACATATTTTGTACATCCCATCATCCCAGACCCTTTCACAAGACGGACAGAAGAATCCTTGTTTGAGATCATGCTACTGTAAAATATTGTGAAATCAAGACACAAATCAGCAAAACATACAAAAATAGCATCTCAGATTCAATGTTCTTACATTTTTATCTATTATCAATGAAATTATAACAGACATCATTTTGGTACCCCATCACTCAAAGTTAAATGAATGCTGCATATGTTTTATGACCCAATGGAGAAAAATATTGAAACTGAGTTCTAGATAAAGATTTACACATTTGGCTGGGAATGCTGTGGCATTGCGGTAACCGGTTCTCGTCAGATTACCAAAGTTAAGCAACGTTGAGTCTGGTTAGTCCTCGGATGGACCGTCTGAGCAATCGATTCGGACTCCCACGCTGTGTCCTTGGACAAGGCACTTAGCCCCCATTGTCCACATGGAGGCACAATGACGCCGTGTACTAAGGCATACTGCACATCGATGGTGTGCATGTCTTCAACCAATCTAACCCTGCCTGTGCTGCAGTACATAGTTACGATGTTGGGGAGCTGGCAGCTGCTCATCGTTGCTCGGTGGTTCTCTCCGGGTACTCCAGCTTCCTCCACGTGTAAAACTGTCACGGTCATGATTAGTCATTGTGCATAAGTATGTGACCTTAAACACCAATATTTAAATAAATAAATACACATTTGGCTATGTATAAAGAGAAGATTATCAGCTACCAAATACATCTAGGAAACAGTGGTGTAGTCAGGGCTAAGGGTGAAAGTGGGGAGTTTGACCCCCCCCCCCCCCCTCCCCAACCTCTATGATCTCCAAGGGGCATTAGTTAACCCATAAGGGCCTAAAGATTTTTATACATTTTCGCTATACTTTGAAAGTCTACCTCCTGTGGCTTTGCAGTTGTTTCTAGCCAAGTCTTGGCTGCCTACCGAGACAGCCAAGACTCGGCTAGACACAACTGACAAGATATTCACCCAGACAATGCATGTTGAGGCACCTGTTTCTTTGCATTAAAAAGTTATCAAAGTCGTAATTAGGCCCTTAAGGGTTAATGAATTTCATGAATTACAGATGACACACACCACCCTAGACATTCTTTCGAGCCCCAAATAGATCCATTTGGTTTATATTTTTTGAAAATTTCTCCAGAGGAGGCCCAGAGGTGTAATTTTTAAAAAGATATTCACCTCCCTGATCCCACCAACAGTGCGCAAAATTTCCAAAAGGACTCTAACCGACTAACCGTTCACGTGGGTTGGAGATTGCTAATTGGATGCTCAGATAAGTAAAAATTCTTAGGAAATTGTTTTTTATCATTAAGAAGTAATACATTGCATGGAACTGAAATATATATAGCCTCTCATGGTAAAAGTCTAAAAATCTATCAACAGACAAGAAAGTTTGCTCATCTGGTAGAGTGCAAGAAGCCCAAATTTGGGCTTTATTCTGAACTGCAGGTACCTACAGTTAAAGGCTACATATTCTGTGGATGTCCTTCATATTATCTTGTAAGAAAATTTACTTCATCTTCATCGATTTGCATTTTTACAATTTATGGGAAAGTGTCTATTAGGAACTCTCCACCTATTAGGCACTCTCCCATGAATTGTAACAAGACAAAAACATGTGAACAAATCTTGAGGCTGAGAAAAAATTTAGCACTCTACCAGTTAAGTGACTTTACCAATCAAGATGCAACTTTTGGCTAACCTGTCATCCGTTCGTGTAGATAAAAAATTGCGTAACCACCATGCAAACAATACGCAGCGTTCTCGTCAAATTTTGCACTCTGTACCAACATGAGGGGAACAGCACCTTGATATCTTTCCCTAACTCAAGACTTTGATTTTCATGGCATAAAAATGCTTGGACCCCCAAAAGATCCATGTGTCCCCCCCCCCCCCCCCCCCCCACTCCAATTTGGATACCTGGCTACATGTCTGGTTGGAATAGAAGAGCACTTACAAATATCATATATCTGACTATTTTGGCTGTTGTTGTTGTAAATTCCTCCACAAGCTCCGCAAGATAATAAAGACCAGCCGCTGCAAGAAAAGAAAACAATGACTGAAAATTTACATAAAACCAGCCCAAAATATTGAATATTTTCCCACATTATATACAAAAGTATTTAACATGTGCTTGCCAGTCAGTTTTATTATAACATATTATACATTTCTATAACTAACCCACTGGAAAAACAAAGAACAATTCTCATTTTGCCCCAAGATAAAATTTCAAAATATTGAACAAATTTTAATCAGACCCCATGAGGATGTTGCATACCAAAAATCAAAAGGTTCTGGTTGGTGCCTTAACTCATAAGATGAGTCACAACTCCTCATATTTTTGGCCTTACAAGAATTCTTTCCAAAGTGGACCTAGTCCATATTTAGATAAAAGTCATTATCTGATCCTTCAAACTTTTCACAGCCCAAATTTATTAATAAATCTATTGAGAATAAGTCCTCTAATGCCAGCCCTTCACCATTAAGACCAAACAGTTCAACTAAAACTTTTAATTATTGTAAGAAACCATGCAGGGCATTTTAACTTTCTGATTGGTGATTGTTAAAAAGGAAAAATGAGTCCTCTACTTCAGAGAATGCCCTAAAAAATTATGTAAGGCCACATAAAGTAGATCTTCTGTTTCTCAGGCCATTATTTGTGAAATTACATGCGGGAGAGCGTTTTTTTTATTTTATTTTTTATTTCAGTAATTACTTCTTTGCAGTCAAAAGTTCATGTTCTTGGTTCAAGTTTTAGACCTCATAATCTACAGAATAGCATGGGGGGGGGGGGGGGGGGGGGGGGGGGGGGGGTATTTCATCCCTTGAGTGCAAGAAGGCTTTGCAATGCTAAAGCATTGCAAAGCCTTCTTGCACTCAAGAGACAAATCCATCAATTTTTTTAATTTGTGTAAAATATCAGACATAAACCATTTATTTTTAAATTTTTTTAAGTTTAAATTGGTTATAAAAAGAGAGCATGCAGCAGCCAAAAGGACCATGCGGGGAGGGCCTGAGAAACAGATTTTTTATTTTTTTAGGCCTAAAAAAGCAAGATTCTTTTTAAAATTGTAAGCCATTTATTTCTGAAGGCTTTGTTTCTCTCGAGGGGGATAAGCACTGCTCCTTATATTTAATATGTACCAATCAAAATATTGAGAGACACTGGGCCTACTCAGTCTTTAATGTTAGAAGACATTTTGCCATTTTCTAAAGAAAGTGCTACAGCTCCTTATTGCCCACATGAAATCTTGCTGAGTAGATCTAGAGCAAACTGAAATTAAATTATTAAAATTGAATCACAATATAAATTGTGAAAAGCCAGTTTCTACTGTATTATTTTACATCTACAGTTAAAACTAGAAGTCCTGTCATGAACTGTGCACTTATCTAGGCTTAATTGCGCGTATGAATTGCGCGCAATTGCCATATCGAATGACATCCAAAGCACGGCAGGTTCTCCTGGTTACTCATAGCAAACACGGGCAATGTTTCTGCCAATGGACCTCCAGGTTACCCGGAGGTCCATTGGCTGAAACATTGCTTGGACACAGGCCATATTTACAGAATTTGATGGCCTTACTATGGTCATATTGCGTAGATTAGCGCGCATATCGACGTGCCATTTGTGCGCATTTCAGGACAAGACTTTTAGTTTTAACTGTAGGCATCATGGGGCCACATAATTTCTTCGTTTTATTTGGTTCTTTCTTTCTTTTTCTTTGGGGGTGGGGGGGGGGGGAGGATGTATGGGAGCCCAAATATGAACCAATGAGCTTTATTTCAACAAACTTTTATCTGACCCCCCTATGAATGCTGTATACCAAATATCAAAAGATTCTGATGATTGATTCTGGAGAAAAGATTTTATTAAATTTTTGCAAATATGCTGACTCAGCATTTATACATACAACATTTTTTCGATGCCCATTACAGAACACCCTAACATAACCGATGGCAATTTTTTTTTACCATTCAATTCTACTGGTCATAAGGATACTTCATACCAAATAAAAGCTCTCTGTTCCATGGGGTTTGGGAAATATGGGCGTTTGAAAATAT